>OU452198.1:26342181-27619801 GCA_911728435.2 Apoderus coryli
GGTGTAGAAATCCCATCATTAACCCACATTCTCTCAGGGTTTACAAACACATCATGATCATCATTCCAAGGAATCATATTTCTTAAATATTTAATTCACTGAATTTAGTTATAATTAACTTTTTATTTACGTAAACTTTAATCACTTGTGTTAAAATATATATGTTTTTATAAAAAACTTGAATACGTCTACGATGTTGTTGTTTACTATGCAGCACTGACATACTTACTATTTTACTTTGAAAAACTTAGTAATTTATAATCAAATCCCCTCTACCACCTTCTAATTATATTAAATATTGTTTTTAATAGAAGTAGTAAACAAGTGCTTATAAGATAAAGTAATATAAGCATAATATCCATCGACATTTGAAGCTCATTATCAAAGCAAGTAGAATTTCCCAAAGATTTATTATATGTAGAATTGTTCATTTTGTTTTTTAGATTCACATTGTACTATAATCGACTGCCAATATAAATGTTCACTAGCACTCCGATTCCCAAAAATGAATTTAATTTTATAATTAAAATACTTATTACTTGCGTCTATTATTTTTGTTAGATTAAGTTTAAATATATTTTCTTCATGAGTGGAGCCGAAGTCAAGCAGCAGGCCATGGACATGTACCATTAAATGTAGTAGAATTTTCTATACACATGAAACCTTCTTCAGCATTACGTAGCTGCTTCACGTAAAACACATTTTGTATTAAGACTAGCAAAATAAAACTCGAACCCAACACACCCATGCTTAATCACAAACTACACAATTTTCTGATTTTGCATAGTTTTTATACGACAAAAGCAACATTTATATTGGGATGACACTGGACCATCAATATGCGTTCCTTGTTCACTTGTATTATAGTGAATAAAACAAGGTAGATGTGTTTGTAACATAAAGTTTTGAGTATGAATTGAAGGTAATTTATTCCATATAAGTAATAAATCATAAGGAGAAATATGTTTAATTAAATATTCTGCAGAAATTAACTTTAGTTCATGCACGTTTAAACTTGTTAAGTCACCAGCACAAATTTTATCGACAACAGACTCAAATGACATTGTGAATGATACTAAACGCGTACACATTTTATAGTGTGTTTCGAGCAGAAACACAGTTTTTGAACATAGGTATTTCTTATTTAATTTGAAATTAAAACACAACTTTTTTTTTTTAAATATTTATTTCTTAATAAACATTACATAATTTTCATACAAATAATATACATTTGATAATGCACACATACATAAGTCTTTAGTGTGATTGGCACACTTAGGTTTCGCAAAAGACGTTGCTGGTTGTTCCATTAATTCTAGAATTGGCTTCTTAATGATTTTCTTAAAATATAAACATTTTTCATTTACGTAAATATTCTCATACTTAATTGTCAGATCTTTGAGTATCTTTTCAAAGTAATGTATCTGGGTATATCCAGCATCCCAAGGTTGGTTGTGCATTAACCACATATTCTGACAATGAGCTTCTGCAGGCAAAACTTCCATTCCAAACGGTGGTTTAAAAATGAAATGTGAGATCTTTTCTCCATCGAATGCAGCAAGTTATTTAGGTAGAAAGTTATTATTTTCTAAACGAAATCCTTGCACATCAACTACAAGCGACATTACTTCAAACAAACAGAATCATTTTAAACATTTAAATATAAAGCGATTCCTATCCTCCCCCCACCATTTATATTTGACGCACAATTTTAGTTAGTGGATTATATGTGAAAAGCTTGTTATGCAAAATTAAACAATATGCAGTAGTATCTTTCGGTATAATTTCCTTTGTTTCAAATTCAATCCGCATATCAACAGCACCAGTTTGAATACCCTATTTTTGGCGGGAGCAATCTATGTAAACAATGGGGCATATAGTTAAGAACTATTCAGGGTTGTATACAGGCTCGATTTTTTCTTCATAATAAGATTTTCGAAATCTTGAAAACATATAAAGACCAGCAATTTTTTTTTCTTTGAAATTTAAATAAAGATCTACATAAGGGTACCGATCACTGTTAAGAAACACCCTGATATTTGTTAAATTAATATGATCAAAAAAGCTCATATCACTTGTAATTTTATTTTTTTTTTATCTTGTTGATATGCGACTATAATATGACGAGGAGTCTCTAGCTTGCTAGAAGTTTTTACATTCCAAGAACTTTGCATTGCTCACTTATAGAAGTATTTTCAAGAAGTTCCCATGATCGAAATGGAAGAGGAATTGTTTTTATCAATTATTTTTGTCAAGACAAGTTGTTGAGGTATATCAACTGCAACTTGGGGAACTCGCCATAAAATTTTCTTTATTGTAATTTTTGGTTTTTCAGTATCGTCTGTACTACGAACCGCTTCTAGATCGGTGCTACCATGTATTAATACCAGCTCTTGCTTCATATTAACAACATTCAGTGGTATACATACATTAAAATTTCCATCATTATCAGTAATTGGTTCGCCAGACTTATGTACTCTAGGCCTATATCCAGCATTATGAACTTTAACACTTTCGTTTTCAGTATATGATAATGATAATATTACCGTCCTGATCTAATATTTTAACTATAATATTAGTTATTGTTTGAACACTGATTGGAAAATATAGTATTGGTAGAGGTGACTCTACTATCTTATATCCATTAGGAACGCTTGGAACGAACTGATGAATAAATAATATGCACAAGCTCTCCATTTAAATAAGAGTTTGTGCAAATGTTGCAATCTATACAAATTGAATTTATTCTCAAAATTTTCACAATATTGTCAGATTCATATTTTGAGTCAGGAGCAAGAATTCGTTTACTAAATCCAAGTACATCACGCACAGTACCATCTTTTTCAAAGTTAATTCGTGCTGAACATTTTATTGTACTTTTTAAAGTATCCTTATTTACGCTTAAGTTTAATATTACAAATCTCTTTTGCAATTCATTTACCAGGAAATTCGCTAAGTCATCAAATTCATATCATCCTGTAGGTACTAATATTTCATCATTATTGTCACCAGAAATAAATTTATTGTTAATTCCCTTCAATATTAGGTATGGTCATAAAAGTCTCGAAATCTGCTAAACCAACTTGAAAAGTTGTATCACTATCTAAATAAAGAGGAGGATTAAA
Source organism: Apoderus coryli (assembly GCA_911728435.2). Taxonomy (NCBI): domain Eukaryota; kingdom Metazoa; phylum Arthropoda; class Insecta; order Coleoptera; family Attelabidae; genus Apoderus; species Apoderus coryli. The sequence goes on from OU452198.1 coordinate 26,345,307, forward strand.
GTTCGATGTTAAAATGGATTCATTTCCAGAAAGAGTAATGGTTGTGCTCATGGTTAATATGCAAATGTATAATTAATCGCTATTAAAGTAATTATATACAAATTTTAGACAGAGTTGACCAGTGTTGTAATTGACAGTTTGTTTAGGCTGGTAATTATATCGTATACGGTCTGCGCTTCTACAATATTTTATTAACTCCTTTAGTGGCTATAAATTTCCATAGCTATCAAAATAAGTTATGTTATTGTCTTTAACATATGCCGTCCAATGAGTACCAATATTTTCTTTATCATCCAAATTTACTATACCACTCTCCGTTTTATTTATTTTTGCATCATTACTCCTCTAAAATTAGGAATTTTCAAATGATAAATTTCACAAGCTCTATATTACTAAGTGCATGAGTGGGTAGTTTCACTGGAAGTTTTTTTTAAATGGTGCTAAATATAAACCTTTCCCGCGATATGGTTTGAGATATATTCCTTTTCCTTGTTTTAAGTTTTCCATAGCTGTGTTATGACGTTTTTGTTCTTCTAGTTGTTGTTTATTAGCTTCAGCATCATTAACTGCTTTGGCAATACCTGCTGCTCCACTACCAAGAGCCTCTAAAGCACCCAAAAGTGGTAATAATATAGGTAAAAAGCCATCAATCCGTTTTGGTGTTCTAACAATACTTTTTTTCTTTCAACTTATATTGTTTTTTGAGGCCCATACCTCGTTTTCTATTTCGTTTAGTTTTAACACCCATACCCAATTTTCGTTTTGCGTTCATAATTCCTGTAACTAATAATGCTGCAGCATGCTCCCCCAACTTAGCGTCTTATGAATTAACCCTCGACCAAGCTTGATCTTCAAGTATTTTGTCTGCTTGATGTCTTTCAGATAAATATTGATTTTGTGAGTAGGTAATATCGTGATTTCTGCATGAAGCATCGAACGGATTCACACCGTTTTGTCCTAGGGCTAATCTGGCCTTGATGCGCGTTCCTGGACCGCAGTATGAATATCCTGGTATATGTGCTTCAAATGGTGACTTATTAATTAAGGTATTTATTAAACCACAACCTTTCCTAACACTCTCTTGTTTAAGAGTATTTGTTTTTGAGTTGTGGACTAGCAATTATATGTTTCTTCATCAGCGTTGTATAAGCAATTACCAAAGATTAGAAAAATGAGTTCTATAAATAGGTTTTCAGTTACAGTTACTCTTTAGTAGTTAGAACATCCAAACGGTGTCAGATTTGAAAATGTATATGTTTATTCAAAAACTTTGTTTCAAGAAAAATATAAATACTTAAAAACACTTTTTGAACCATTAAAAGAAATTGGGTATTATGAAAACCAAGAAGGTTTTGCACCAAATGAAATTAAACCGAACTCTGTAATCATTTTTGATGATGTTGTTTGCTGTAATCAATCACCTATGCGGGATTATTTTTGTTTTCGAAGACACAAGCATACAGACTGCTTTTATTTATGTCAGACCTATTTTTCTATCCCTAAACAATTGATACGTGACAACGCAAATCTTATAATTTTATTTAAACAAGACCACACGAATTTAAAACACGTCTTTGATGATCACATATCTACAGATGTCCTTTCAACAATTTAAAGAAATTTGCTATAAATGTTTGTATGATCCATATGGTTTCATAGTAATTGATAAGGACTGTGCTATTAAATCAGAGAGATATAGAAAAGGTTTTTACTCATTCATTTACTTATAAATTCAATAGCTACTTTGAAATACTACAGTAGTTAACAAACCTTCATGAATAGAAGAATCGCTGAAGAACTAATTACAGCTAGGAAAGCTGTGCGTGAAAAATTCAAAAGTCTGAAACCCGATGTAGCTAGAACACAGGCTGAACTTGAGCAAACATACAAACCAATTTCCCAACCGTTACAACAACTAATTTCTAAGATTGAAGAAACTGATTATAAACCAGAACCGCGAATTAAAGAAGAATTTATCACATCACGCTTCGAATCTACACCCCAAAAAACAAAGCCAATCGCTAAATATTTTAAAGAACCACCTATACATGAAACACCCAAACGAATAACAGGAAAAACTCCGATTTTACCAACTGAAGTTCCGTTTTTAGAGACTGATGTAATTTCTGAAAGTAGAATAAGTGATGAAGATGATACTTTAGAAGAGCACAATTTGTGTGATATATTGGAACAAACTAAACAGACTTCAACACATGGTAACTCAACCATCTTATCAAGATTTTTTAAATGATTTCCATAATTCCATGTGCTAAAATGAATAAAGGTTATAAATATATTTTGACTATAATAAACGTATTTTCAAAATATGCTTGGGCGAGACCTCTAAAAAATAAAACTGGTAAAGATGTAACGGCAGCAATGAAAAACATAATACAAGAAACAACAGCACCAAAAATCTTCAGACTGATGTGAATAAAGAGTTCTATAACAAAGAGTTCAATCTCTTATGAAAGAAGTTCACATTAATAATTATTCAACATTCTCAAACATAAATAGTAGTGTGGTTGAACGTTTCAATAGAACTATTAAAAACCTAATGTGGAAGCAATTTTCTTTGCAAGGAAATTATAAGTGGTTAGATATATTACCAGATATAATTTTAAAATATAATAATAGTCAACATAGAACTATAGGAATGAAACCTAACCAGATTAAAAAAAAAACATAAAAAAAAACTTTTGAACGCTGTGTATAATTATTTCTCAAAAAATAATTTCAAAAGAAAAAAAAATTAAATTGATGATTATGTAAGAATAAGTAAGTATCGAGAAACCTTTTCTAAAGGCTACCAACCAACTTGGTCCAATGAGATTTTTACAATTATTGTTAAAGTGCAACCCACAGATTCTGTCACTTACTTATTAGAAGATCAAAACAAAGAATTGATAAAAGGTGGATTTTATGAAGCAGAGGTACAAAAAGTAAAGTACCCTGATGTATATTTGATTGCAAAAATATTACGTAAAAAAGGCAATCAACTATATGTAAAATGGCTCGGAATGAATCAAAATTCCAGGATTAAAAAAAATTAAATAAGCTAATGTTCTTAGGTTAATTTTTTGGATTTTGTTTTATGGTAGCATACGCAACAACCTGATGTGTAGCGTAATTTGTAAAAGAGGGGTAAAGTCTAGGTTAAATGTTTTGCAATTGATGGTTTCACAACAGTTGTATTTCAGCACCAAACGAATCAGCAATGTGTGATAGTGCTTATGAAAGTAATAATAATTTTTCCCAAGAAATAATAGTGCATCAAGACAGCATATTGCTAGAAAACAATAAACGATATTAAATACTACTTATGTTATTAATAACAATTATATAATACAATGTGGAATAAGCGTTGCTAGATGTTTTGAACCAGCAGTCAAATTAACACATAGATATAACGACAATATTAATTACAATAAAATTAAAAAAGTAATCCATTGGATGCAGTGGAGTGTAATATAATTACAATAAAAATACATACATCGTCTCCACTAATAAAATTTTATTAAGATTCCTTTATAAAAGGGGACATGTTTCGGAGTCCCGCTCCATCATCTGCCTAAAAGGCAACAACATAAATTCTTAAACATAAATAACTATGGTTTTACAAAAGACAAACAGTAACCAAACAATATACAAGCCTTAAATATAAATCTTAAATATTAAAAAACAAACATATGGGCAAGGCCCTTGACTGACTAAGTTGGAATTTAATAATTAAAGCATGCATTTGGGTGGTATATCTATATAAATAAAAACAAAAAACGAACAAGTGATACTACTAATAAAATATAGATGACAAACATAAAGAAATGGGACATACTAAACAATATTAATATTTCATTTAATGTGGAATGGACTGTTTTTATTAATAATACTAACGAGCGTACAGTCCGTTTCTTTCTAAAATGGGGAAAAAAAGGGGCCACTTAAAGCCACTAAGGCTGCAGTTTCGCCGAAGGCGAAACTGCAGCGCTGCCTATTATAGAAAATTTCCTTTTTGCACACGGGAAAGGTGTACTTTACAAAGGTGATTCAGTGCATTAAAATTATGTATTTTATTCATTTATTTACCTGTGCAGAAACGATATTTTAGCGTGACAAGGAGGTGAATACGATTTTCTACGAGGAAATTCAAGAAAAAAGCATTATAAAGTACTGCTATTACTTTGAAATAAATACCTGTTTTGGTGCTGTGTTTAGGTACAAAAACAATTTTAAAGTTACGTACAAGCATATTTGGTACGCCACTGTGCCTTTTCCATATCCTATATTTTCAATTATTGCATTTTTCGTTCATTTTTATTAATCTATCAAACCTTAAATGCGACTGGTATATTCCTTAAAATTGACAAATCTAATTTAGTTCAGCTGTCACACATAACGTTCTTTTACATTTTTCCAAATAAATATACAATGACACTCTTTAAAAACACATGTTAAATATAAAGAACAAAATTTAAAAGACACTGATATACGCAGCATTTGCAATATTACTTACAAAATGTGCGAAAAACCACATAAAATCATACCGATGACACCCATTTTTGCCTTCAATATAGAGGCGACACTAACGACCACCACACAGGAAATGAACATTATGTTTCATTTGGCTATGATGCCTATCCTTTTCACAAACAAACACATTCAAATTTTTTCATCCATTGCAATTGAAAATAATACATACATACATAACCTATAAAATACTGCCATGAACAGTGAAGGCTTATCTAATTTTTTAACAACTGCTTTAATTCCAAATCTAATTATCCCAGAGAGTGATTTTGCAGAATGTGGCCCAATATGGCAACAATGGCGCACATCGTTTTCGATTCGACTTATTTCGTGATCAGTCACTCCAATTTTGCAAATGGCCACTCATCATAAACTTCCGCAAAGAACAACAACAACAATAAACACAAATTATCGAAATGAGTAAACAACAGTAGTAAATATAGCAAAAAACACTTGCACAGTAAGTAATTTAATACAAATACATAATATTCCATATTTCAGACAAATAGGTATATCATGCCGTCTATACCTAAAATGTAGTACATTCGTTGTTGTTAGCTACCTACTAGGTATATTATGATCAAAACAAACAGGCTAACATTCTTAAAATTAAAACATTATACCTACCACATCACAACCGTAAGTAACAAATACAAACAACATATTATTGTTATTCCAAAGTGATAGATACAGAAATATACAAAAACAATGCAAGTAAGTAAGTACCTACTTACTTATTCTCTATCTGAAAATACCAACAATTACAATTAAGGTTCGCCATTTATCAGGAAGAATTTGTTTGAAATACCTTATTATGTCGTTTATATTGTACTTATTAATGAAGTTTATAAAAAGGAAGGTAGGTACATTATTATTATTATTATTTAGATTTGTTTGAAACTAAACTAAAGGTTACTAGGTCAATTTCATCTTATTGATCTCGGTCAGGGTTGTTTCCAAATAACTAATGACGTACGTACTTAGCTGACTAATTTTATTATAGATTTACAATTTTCGTTTTAAACCTAACTTTATCTGTTTAATTAACTAAATTTAGTATTTTATATTAATAATAGGTACTTATTTTTCTGGTAATTATCTATTTCTTATAATCTTGATCATATAATATACATTAGTAGTTTTTATAACAGGTTCTCCATTCGTCAAGAAAGTAGATATTCATACGTACGTCGCTACTAGACTCCTATAATACATCAGGTGTTGAACGGCAGCAACCAACTACGTACATTAGGACAGTGTTGCCTACGTTATCTGTTATAAAAAGGGCAAAGCAATAAATTTCAGAGTTTTTTAGATTAGTTGATGAAATTTTTTGATTTCTTTAGATTTCAAATTAAGTTTTCTGTGAAAGTTAAACTATAGGGTCAAATATATATACAGGGTGAATCAAAAATGTATTTCTTTATTTTGTTATGGTCAAAAAAGTTATATTTTGAATAATTTTTTGATTTCTTTAGATTTCAAATTAAGTTTTCTGTGAAAGTTAAACTATAGGGTCAAATATATATACAGGGTGAATCACAAATATATTTCTTTATTTTGTTATGGTCAAAAAAGTTATATTCTGAATAATTTTTTGATTTCTTTAGATTTCAAATTAAGTTTTCTGTGAAAGTTAAACTATAGAGTCAAATATATATACAGGGTGAATCAAAAATGTATTTCTTTATTTTGTTATGGTCAAAAAAGTTATATTTTGAATAATATTTTGATTTCTTTAGATTTCAAATTAAGTTTTCTGTGAAAGTTAAACTATAAGGTAGAATATATATACAGGGTGAATCAAAAATGTATTTCTTTATTTTGTTATGGTCAAAAAAGTTATATTTTGAATAATTTTTTGATTTCTTTAGATTTCAAATTAAGTTTTCTGTGAAAGTTAAACTATAAGGTAGAATATATATACAGGGTGAATCACAAATGTATTTCTTTATTTTGTTATGGTCAAAAAAGTTATATTTTGAATAATTTTTTGATTTCTTTAGATTTCAAATTAAGTTTTCTGTGAAAGTTAAACTATAGGGTCAAATATATATACAGGGTGAATCAAAAATGTATTTCTTTATTTTGTTATGGTCAAAAAAGTTATATTTTGAATAATTTTTTGATTTCTTTAGATTTCAAATTAAGTTTTCTGTGAAAGTTAAACTATAGGGTCAAATATATATACAGGGTGAATCACAAATGTATTTCTTTATTTTGTTATGGTCAAAAAAGTTATATTTTGAATAATTTTTTGATTTCTTTAGATTTCAAATTAAGTTTTCTGTGAAAGTTAAACTATAGGGTCAAATATATATACAGGGTGAATCAAAAATGTATTTCTTTATTTTGTTATGGTCAAAAAAGTTATATTTTGAATAATTTTTTGATTTCTTTAGATTTCAAATTAAGTTTTCTGTGAAAGTTAAACTATAGGGTCAAATATATATACAGGGTGAATCACAAATGTATTTCATTATTTTGTTATGGTCAAAAAAGTTATATTTTGAATAATATTTTGATTTCTTTAGATTTCAAATTAAGTTTTCTGTGAAAGTTAAACTATAAGGTAGAATATATATACAGGGTGAATCAAAAATGTATTTCTTTATTTTGTTATGGTCAAAAAAGTTATATTTTGAATAATTTTTTGATTTCTTTAGATTTCAAATTAAGTTTTCTGTGAAAGTTAAACTATAGGGTCAAATATATATACAGGGTGAATCAAAAATGTATTTCTTTATTTTGTTATGGTCAAAAAAGTTATATTTTGAATAATTTTTTGATTTCTTTAGATTTCAAATTAAGTTTTCTGTGAAAGTTAAACTATAGAGTCAAATATATATACAGGGTGAATCAAAAATGTATTTCTTTATTTTGTTATGGTCAAAAAAGTTATATTTTGAATAATATTTTGATTTCTTTAGATTTCAAATTAAGTTTTCTGTGAAAGTTAAACTATAAGGTAGAATATATATACAGGGTGAATCAAAAATGTATTTCTTTATTTTGTTATGGTCAAAAAAGTTATATTTTGAATAATTGTTTGATTTCTTTAGATTTCAAATTAAGTTTTCTGTGAAAGTTAAACTATAAGGTAGAATATATATACAGGGTGAATCAAAAATGTATTTCTTTATTTTGTTATGGTCAAAAAAGTTATATTTTGAATAATTGTTTGATTTCTTTAGATTTCAAATTAAGTTTTCTGTGAAAGTTAAACTATAAGGTAGAATATATATACAGGGTGAATCACAAATGTATTTCTTTATTTTGTTAAGGTGAAATAGTATTGTTTTGAATAACTTTTTGATTTCTTTGGGTTTCAATTCAAGATTTCTTTGAAAGTTAAACTATATGCTCCTAGAGGTTTTCTACGGGGTAACTCAAAAATGTTTCTATTTATTTTCAATAATAGATAGAAACATTTTCAGATTTTCAGCTCTGGCAATACTTTTTTTTAATTAATTTTTGAATTATTTTTTTTTTAAATTTTTTTTTTAAAATTTTTTTTTTTTTTAATTTTTTTTTTTTTAATTTTTTTTTTTTAATTTTTTTTTAATAATAGAAACATTTTTTTCCTTGAAATTTTTTTTTTTGATTTTTTTTTTCATTTTTTTAGCCACCCTCAATGACTTTTTTTATAGATAAAACTACCACACAACGACTGGGAAATCCCGAAGGGATTTCTTGTTAATATATACTAACGAGCGTACAGTCCGTCTCTGTCTAAAATGGGGAAAAAAAGACCCAATTTAAAGCCACTAAGGCTCCAGTTTCGCCGAAGGCGAAACTGGAGCGCTGTCCAATATAGAAAATTTCCTTTTTGCAGAATAGCATAGGCTATATATCAAAGCTGATTCAATGCATTAAAATTATGTATTTTTATCATTCATTTACCTCTGCAGAAACGATATTTTAGCGTGACAAGGAGGTGAATACGATTTTCTACGAGGAAATTCAAGAAAACAACAACAAAAAATTGCAAAAAATGCTACTACTAAATCAATAAATTTACCTTATTGTAACATCCACAAATACAATAAAAGCATTTTGATTTATACTAGGCACTGTTCTAAATACGGGAGTGCACTTTTACGGTATGATACGGCCCTTTATTACATTTTTAATTGTAAACTAAAAATGTTGGAAATTCTTCCGAGACTTTGTACATCAATAACCTAGAAAAATTGCGAAAATCGCGGTTGCCACACTTTATTTGAACACTTTCATCATACACATATTCCTCATAGTTTCACGCAATATATTTACACATGGAATATGATTAGATACTTAATTTTACAACAAATTTAATTTACGCAACTCCCACAATAATATAACAAATATTAAAACATTATTTTATGTAAAAAAACTAATAATTTATACTTATTTTTATTTTACTACTATTCACATGAACTAAATCTGGCAGAGTAGTAAAATTTATTCCCACCAGAAAGGTTACAATTTCAATTAATAATGCAAAAAAGTTCAATGAACCCGTTATATGGGCAGAGTGGGAAGAGTTGAGTTATGTGCAGACGAGCTACAATTTCAACCAATCAATGACCTTTATTTAATATCTTATGCTTATGCAACCTCCAACACATCATTATGGTATTTACGGTTGCATAACCTCAGCGATAGGTGACTTTATTTTCTTTAAAAGAGAAATTTTTAGCATAGGTTTTAAATTTATATAAAGGGTGAATCAAAAATTTATTTCCTATCGTCAAAAAAGCAATATTTTGAATAATTGTTTGATTTCTTTAGATTTCAAATCAAGATTTTTTTCAAATTTATATACAGGGTGAATCAAAAATGTATTTCTTTATTTTGTTAAGGTGAAATATTTTGAATAATTTTTTGATATCTTTAGATTTAAAATCAAGATTTTTTGAAAGTTAAACTATAAGCTCAAATTTATATACAGGGTGAATCAAAAATGTATTTCTTTATTTTGTTTAGGTGAAATAGTATTGTTTTGAATAACTTTTTGATTTCTTTAGATTTCAAATCAAGATTTTTTTAAAAGTTAAACTATAAGCTCAAATTTATATACAGGGTGAATCAAAAATGTATTTCTTTATTTTGTTAAGGTGAAATATTTTGAATAACTTTTTGATTTCTTTAGATTTCAAATCAAGATTTTTTGAAAGTTAAACTATAAGCTCAAATTTATATACAGGGTGAATCAAAAATGTATTTCTTTATTTTGTTAAGCTGAAATAGTATTGTTTTGAATAACTTTTTGATTTCTTTAGATTTCAAATCAAGATTTTTTTAAAAGTTAAACTATAAGCTCAAATTTATATACAGGGTGAATCAAAAATGTATTTCTTTATTTTGTTAAGGTGAAATAGTATTGTTTTGAATAACTTTTTGATTTCTTTAGATTTCAAATCAAGATTTCTTTGAAAGTTAAACTATAAGCTCAAATTTATATACAGGGTGAATCAAAAATGTATTTCTTTATTTTGTTAAGGTGAAATATTTTGAATAATTTTTTGATTTCTTTAGATTTCAAATCAAGATTTTTTGAAAGTTAAACTATAAGCTCAAATTTATATACAGGGTGAATCAAAAATGTATTTCTTTATTTTGTTAAGGTGAAATAGTATTGTTTTGAATAACTTTTTGATTTCTTTAGATATCAAATCAAGATTTTTTGAAAGTTAAACTATAAGCTCAAATTTATATACAGGGTGAATCAAAAATGTATTTCTTTATTTTGTTAAGGTGAAATAGTATTGTTTTGAATAACTTTTTGATTTCTTTAGATTTCAAATCAAGATTTTTTGAAAGTTAAACTATAAGCTCAAATTTATATACAGGGTGAATCAAAAATGTATTTCTTTATTTTGTTAAGGTGAAATATTTTGAATAACTTTTTGATTTCTTTAGATTTCAAATCAAGATTTTTTGAAAGTTAAACTATAAGCTCAAATTTATATACAGGGTGAATCAAAAATGTATTTCTTTATTTTGTTAAGGTGAAATAGTATTGTTTTGAATAACTTTTTGATTTCTTTAGATATCAAATCAAGATTTTTTGAAAGTTAAACTATAAGCTCAAATTTATATACAGGGTGAATCAAAAATGTATTTCTTTATTTTGTTAAGGTGAAATAGTAATATTTTGAATAATTTTTTGATTTCTTTGGGTTTCAATTCAAGATTTCTTTGAAAGTTAAACTATATGCTCCTAGAGGTTTTCTACGGGGTAACTCAAAAATGTTTCTATTTATTTTCAACAATAGATAGAAACATTTTCAGATTTTCAGCTCTGGCAATACTTTTTTTTAATTAATTTTTGAATTATTTTTTTTTTTAATTTTTTTTTTTTAATTTTTTTTTTTGAAATTTTTTTTTTTTTAAATTTTTTTTTTAAAATTTTTTTTTTTTTATTTTTTTTTAATAATAGAAACATTTTTTTCCTTGAAATTTTTTTTTTTTGATTTTTTTTTTCATTTTTTTTGCCACCCTCAATGACTTTTTTTATAGATAAAACTACCACACAACGACTGGGAAATCCCGAAGGGATTTCTTGTTAATATATACTAACGAGCGTACAGTCCGTCTCTGTCTAAAATGGGGAAAAAAAGACCCAATTTAAAGCCACTAAGGCTCCAGTTTCGCCGAAGGCGAAACTGGAGCGCTGTCCAATATAGAAAATTTCCTTTTTGCAGAATAGCATAGGCTATATATCAAAGCTGATTCAATGCATTAAAATTATGTATTTTTATCATTCATTTACCTCTGCAGAAACGATATTTTAGCGTGACAAGGAGGTGAATACGATTTTCTACGAGGAAATTCAAGAAAACAACAACAAAAAACTGCAAAAAATGCTACTACTAAATCAATAAATTTACCTTATTGTAACATCCACAAATACAATAAAAGCATTTTGATTTATACTAGGCACTGTTCTAAATACGGGAGTGCACTTTTACGGTATGATACGGCCCTTTATTACATTTTTAATTGTAAACTAAAAATGTTGGAAATTCTTCCGAGACTTTGTACATCAATAACCTAGAAAAATTGCGAAAATCGCGGTTGCCACACTTTATTTGAACACTTTCATCATACACATATTCCTCATAGTTTCACGCAATATATTTACACATGGAATATGATTAGATACTTAATTTTACAACAAATTTAATTTACGCAACTCCCACAATAATATAACAAATATTAAAACATTATTTTATGTAAAAAAACTAATAATTTATACTTATTTTTATTTTACTGCTATTCACATGAACTAAATCTGGCAGAGTAGTAAAATTTATTCCCACCAGAAAGGTTACAATTTCAATTAATAATGCAAAAAAGTTCAATGACCCGTGAAGTGGGAGGAGTTGAGTATGTGCAGACGGGCTACTAATTACAACCAATCAATGACCTTTATTTAATATCTTATGCTTATGCAACCTCCAACACATCATTATGGTATTTACGGTTGCATAACCTCAGCGATAGGTGACTTTATTTTCTTTAAAAGAGAAATTTTTAGCATAGGTTTTAAATTTATATAAAGGGTGAATCAAAAATTTATTTCCTATCGTCAAAAAAGCAATATTTTGAATAATTGTTTGATTTCTTTAGATTTCAAATCAAGATTTTTTGAAAGTTAAACTATAAACTCAAATTTATATACAGGGTGAATCAAAAATGTATTTCTTTATTTTGTTAAGGTGAAATATTTTGAATAACTTTTTGATTTCTTTAGATTTCAAATCAAGATTTTTTGAAAGTTAAACTATAAGCTCAAATTTATATACAGGGTGAATCAAAAATGTATTTCTTTATTTTGTTAAGGTGAAATATTTTGAATAACTTTTTGATTTCTTTAGATTTCAAATCAAGATTTTTTGAAAGTTAAACTATAAGCTCAAATTTATATACAGGGTGAATCAAAAATGTATTTCTTTATTTTGTTAAGGTGAAATAGTAATATTTTGAATAATTTTTTGATTTCTTTGGGTTTCAATTCAAGATTTCTTTGAAAGTTAAACTATATGCTCCTAGAGGTTTTCTACGGGGTAACTCAAAAATGTTTCTATTTATTTTCAATAATAGATAGAAACATTTTCAGATTTTCAGCTCTGGCAATACTTTTTTTAATTAATTTTTGAATTATTTTTTTTTTAAATTTTTTTTTTTTAATTTTTTTTTTTGAAATTTTTTTTTTTGAAATTTTTTTTTTTAAATTTTTTTTTTAAATTTTTTTTTAATAATAGAAACATTTTTTTCCTTGAAATTTTTTTTTTTTGATTTTTTTTTTCATTTATTTTGCCACCCTCAATGACTTTTTTTATAGATAAAACTACCACACAACGACTGGGAAATCCCGAAGGGATTTCTTGTTAATATATACTAACGAGCGTACAGTCCGTCTCTGTCTAAAATGGGGAAAAAAAGACCCAATTTAAAGCCACTAAGGCTCCAGTTTCGCCGAAGGCGAAACTGGAGCGCTGTCCAATATAGAAAATTTCCTTTTTGCAGAATAGCATAGGCTATATATCAAAGCTGATTCAATGCATTAAAATTATGTATTTTAATCATTCATTTACCTCTGCAGAAACGATATTTTAGCGTGACAAGGAGGTGAATACGATTTTCTACGAGGAAATTCAAGAAACCAACAGCACAAAACTGCAAAAAATGCTACTACTAAATCAATAAATTTACCTTATTGTAACATCCACAAATACAATAAAAGCATTTTGATTTATACTAGGCACTGTTCTAAATACGGGAGTGCACTTTTACGGTATGATACGGCCCTTTATTACATTTTTAATTGTAAACTAAAAATGTTGGAAAATCTCCGAGACTTTGTACATCAATAACCTAGAAAAATTGCGAAAATCGCGGTTGCCACACTTTATTTGAACACTTTCATCATACACATATTCCTCATAGTTTCACGCAATATATTTACACATGGAATATGATTAGATACTTAATTTTACAACAAATTTAATTTACGCAACTCCCACAATAATATAACAAATATTAAAACATTATTTTATGTAAAAAAACTAATAATTTATACTTATTTTTATTTTACTGCTATTCACATGAACTAAATCTGGCAGAGTAGTAAAATTTATTCCCACCAGAAAGGTTACAATTTCAATTAATAATGCAAAAAAGTTCAATGAACCCGTTATATGGGCAGAGTGGGAAGAGTTGAGTTATGTGCAGACGAGCTACAATTTCAACCAATCAATGACCTTTATTTAATATCTTATGCTTATGCAACCTCCAACACATCATTATGGTATTTACGGTTGCATAACCTCAGCGATAGGTGACTTTATTTTCTTTAAAAGAGAAATTTTTAGCATAGGTTTTAAATTTATATACAGGGTGAATCAAAAATTTATTTCCTATCGTCAAAAAAGCAATATTTTGAATAATTGTTTGATTTCTTTAGATTTCAAATCAAGATTTTTTTAAAAGTTAAACTATAAGCTCAAATTTATATACAGGGTGAATCAAAAATGTATTTCTTTATTTTGTTAAGGTGAAATATTTTGAATAATTTTTTGATTTCTTTAGATTTCAAATCAAGATTTTTTGAAAGTTTTAAACTATAAGCTCAAATTTATATACAGGGTGAATCAAAAATGTATTTCTTTATTTTGTTAAGGTGAAATAGTATTGTTTTGAATAACTTTTTGATTTCTTTAGATTTCAAATCAAGATTTTTTGAAAGTTAAACTATAAGCTCAAATTTATATACAGGGTGAATCAAAAATGTATTTCTTTATTTTGTTAAGGTGAAATAGTATTGTTTTGAATAACTTTTTGATTTCTTTAGATTTTAAATCAAGATTTTTTTAAAAGTTAAACTATCAAGATTTTTTTAAAAGTTAAACTATAAGCTCAAATTTATATACAGGGTGAATCAAAAATGTATTTCTTTATTTTGTTAAGGTGAAATAGTATTGTTTTGAATAACTTTTTGATTTCTTTAGATTTCAAATCAAGATTTTTTTAAAAGTTAAACTATAAGCTCAAATTTATATACAGGGTGAATCAAAAATGTATTTCTTTATTTTGTTAAGGCGAAATAGTATTGTTTTGAATAACTTTTTGATTTCTTTAGATTTCAAATCAAGATTTTTTTAAAAGTTAAACTATAAGCTCAAATTTATATACAGGGTGAATCAAAAATGTATTTCTTTATTTTGTTAAGGCGAAATAGTAATATTTGGAATAATTTTTTGATATCTTTAGATTTCAAATCAAGATTTTTTGAAAGTTAAACTATAAGCTCAAATTTATATACAGGGTGAATCAAAAATGTATTTCTTTATTTTGTTAAGGCGAAATAGTAATATTTGGAATAATTTTTTGATATCTTTAGATTTCAAATCAAGATTTTTTGAAAGTTAAACTATAAGCTCAAATTTATATACAGGGTGAATCAAAAATGTATTTCTTTATTTTGTTAAGGTGAAATAGTATTGTTTTGAATAACTTTTTGATTTCTTTAGATTTCAAATCAAGATTTTTTGAAAGTTAAACTATAAGCTCAAATTTATATACAGGGTGAATCAAAAATGTATTTCTTTATTTTGTTAAGGTGAAATATTTTGAATAACTTTTTGATTTCTTTAGATTTCAAATCAAGATTTTTTGAAAGTTAAACTATAAGCTCAAATTTATATACAGGGTGAATCAAAAATGTATTTCTTTATTTTGTTAAGGTGAAATATTTTGAATAACTTTTTGATTTCTTTAGATTTCAAATCAAGATTTTTTGAAAGTTAAACTATAAGCTCAAATTTATATACAGGGTGAATCAAAAATGTATTTCTTTATTTTGTTAAGGTGAAATAGTTATATTTTGATTAATTTTTTGATTTCTTTGGGTTTCAATTCAAGATTTCTTTGAAAGTTAAACTATATGCTCCTAGAGGTTTTCTACGGGTTAACTCAAAAATGTTTCTATTTATTTTCAATAATAGATAGAAACATTTTCAGATTTTCAGCTCTGGCAATACTTTTTTTTAATTAATTTTTAAATTATTTTTTTTTTAAATTTTTTTTTTTAATTTTTTTTTTTAAAATTTTTTTTTTTGAAATTTTTTTTTTTTAAATTTTTTTTTTTTTAATTTTTTTTTAATAATAGAAACATTTTTTTCCTTGAAATTTTTTTTTTTTTGATTTTTTTTTTGATTTTTTTTTGCCACCCTCAATGACTTTTTTTATAGATAAAACTACCACACAACGACTGGGAAATCCCGAAGGGATTTCTTGTTAATATATACTAACGAGCGTACAGTCCGTCTCTGTCTAAAATGGGGAAAAAAAGGGGCCACTTAAAGCCACTAAGGCTGCAGTTTCGCCGAAGGCGAAACTGCAGCGCTGCCTATTATAGAAAATTTCCTTTTTGCACACGGGAAAGGTGTACTTTACAAAGGTGATTCAGTGCATTAAAATTATGTATTTTATTCATTTATTTACCTGTGCAGAAACGATATTTTAGCGTGACAAGGAGGTGAATACGATTTTCTACGAGGAAATTCAAGAAAAAAGCATTATAAAGTACTGCTATTACTTTGAAATAAATACCTGTTTTGGTGCTGTGTTTAGGTACAAAAACAATTTTAAAGTTACGTACAAGCATATTTGGTACGCCACTGTGCCTTTTCCATATCCTATATTTTCAATTATTGCGTTTTTCGTTCATTTTTATTAATCTATCAAACCTTAAATGCGACTGGTATATTCCTTAAAATTGACAAATATAATTTAGTTCAGCTGTCACACATAACGTTCTTTTACATTTTTCCAAATAAATATACAATGACACTCTTTAAAAACACATGTTAAATATAAAGAACAAAATTTAAAAGACACTGATATACGCAGCATTTGCAATATTACTTACAAAATGTGCGAAAAACCACATAAAATCATACCGATGACACCCATTTTTGCCTTCAATATAGAGGCGACACTAACGACCACCACACAGGAAATGAACATTATGTTTCATTTGGCTATGATGCCTATCCTTTTCACAAACAAACACATTCAAATTTTTTCATCCATTGCAATTGAAAATAATACATACATACATAACCTATAAAATACTGCCATGAACAGTGAAGGCTTATCTAATTTTTTAACAACTGCTTTAATTCCAAATCTAATTATCCCAGAGAGTGATTTTGCAGAATGTGGCCCAATATGGCAACAATGGCGCACATCGTTTTCGATTCGACTTATTTCGTGATCAGTCACTCCAATTTTGCAAATGGCCACTCATCATAAACTTCCGCAAAGAACAACAACAATAAACACAAATTATCGAAATGAGTAAACAACAGTAGTAAATATAGCAAAAAACACTTGCACAGTAAGTAATTTAATACAAATACATAATATTCCATATTTCAGACAAATAGGTATATCATGCCGTCTATACCTAAAATGTAGTACATTCGTTGTTGTTAGCTACCTACTAGGTATATTATGATCAAAACAAACAGGCTAACATTCTTAAAATTAAAACATTATACCTACCACATCACAACCGTAAGTAACAAATACAAACAACATATTATTGTTATTCCAAAGTGATAGATACAGAAATATACAAAAACAATGCAAGTAAGTAAGTACCTACTTACTTATTCTCTATCTGAAAATACCAACAATTACAATTAAGGTTCGCCATTTATCAGGAAGAATTTGTTTGAAATACCTTATTATGTCGTTTATATTGTACTTATTAATGAAGTTTATAAAAAGGAAGGTAGGTACATTATTATTATTATTTAGATTTGTTTGAAACTAAACTAAAGGTTACTAGGTCAATTTCATCTTATTGATCTCGGTCAGGGTTGTTTCCAAATAACTAATGACGTACGTACTTAGCTGACTAATTTTATTATAGATTTACAATTTTCGTTTTAAACCTAACTTTATCTGTTTAATTAACTAAATTTAGTATTTTATATTAATAATAGGTACTTATTTTTCTGGTAATTATCTATTTCTTATAATCTTGATCATATATACATTAGTAGTTTTTATAACAGGTTCTCCATTCGTCAAGAAAGTAGATATTCATACGTACGTCGCTACTAGACTCCTATAATACATCAGGTGTTGAACGGCAGCAACCAACTACGTACATTAGGACAGTGTTGCCTACGTTATCTGTTATAAAAAGGGCAAAGCAATAAATTTCAGAGTTTTTTAGATTAGTTGATGAAATTATTGCATAGGGTGATGTACGGGGTAACTCAAAAATGTTTCTATTTATTTTCAATATTTTTAGGTATGGTAAAACGTAATAGAAAAATTTTCCTGGCTATGCGCTAAGTATTTATCAGATTTTAACGACATTAATTAATAAGCACCATGTACAGGGTGATACAAAACCAACATTAATTATCCCACATTTAAGAAATTTTAAATGTATAGAAATTTATATACGGGGTGAATCAAAAATGTATTTCTCTATTTAGTTATTGTCAAAAAAGTTTTATTTTGAATAATTTTTTGATTTCTTTAGATTTCAAATTAAGTTTTCTGTGAAAGTTAAACTATAAGGTAGAATATATATACAGGGTGAATCAAAAATGTATTTCTTTATTTTGTTATGGTCAAAAAAGTTATATTTTGAATAATTTTCTGATTTCTTTAGATTTCAAATTAAGTTTTCTGTGAAAGTTAAACTATAGGGTCAAATATATATACAGGGTGAATCAAAAATGTATTTCTTTATTTTGTTATGGTCAAAAAAGTTATATTTTGAATAATTTTTTGATTTCTTTAGATTTCAAATTAAGTTTTCTGTGAAAGTTAAACTATAGAGTCAAATATATATACAGGGTGAATCAAAAATGTATTTCTTTATTTTGTTATGG
Organism: Apoderus coryli; assembly: GCA_911728435.2. Lineage (NCBI taxonomy): Eukaryota > Metazoa > Arthropoda > Insecta > Coleoptera > Attelabidae > Apoderus > Apoderus coryli. The sequence goes on from OU452198.1 coordinate 26,363,744, forward strand.
TCAAAAAAGTTATATTTTGAATAATATTTTGATTTCTTTAGATTTCAAATTAAGTTTTCTGTGAAAGTTAAACTATAAGGTAGAATATATATACAGGGTGAATCAAAAATGTATTTCTTTATTTTGTTATGGTCAAAAAAGTTATATTTTGAATAATTGTTTGATTTCTTTAGATTTCAAATTAAGTTTTCTGTGAAAGTTAAACTATAAGGTAGAATATATATACAGGGTGAATCACAAATGTATTTCTTTATTTTGTTATGGTCAAAAAAGTTATATTCTGAATAATTTTTTGATTTCTTTAGATTTCAAATTAAGTTTTCTGTGAAAGTTAAACTATAGGGTCAAATATATATACAGGGTGAATCAAAAATGTATTTCTTTATTTTGTTATGGTCAAAAAAGTTATATTTTGAATAATTTTTTGATTTCTTTAGATTTCAAATTAAGTTTTCTGTGAAAGTTAAACTATAGGGTCAAATATATATACAGGGTGAATCACAAATGTATTTCTTTATTTTGTTATGGTCAAAAAAGTTATATTTTGAATAATTTTTTGATTTCTTTAGATTTCAAATTAAGTTTTCTGTGAAAGTTAAACTATAGGGTCAAATATATATACAGGGTGAATCAAAAATGTATTTCTTTATTTTGTTATGGTCAAAAAAGTTATATTTTGAATAATTTTTTGATTTCTTTAGATTTCAAATTAAGTTTTCTGTGAAAGTTAAACTATAGGATCAAATATATATACAGGGTGAATCACAAATGTATTTCTTTATTTTGTTATGGTCAAAAAAGTAATATTTTGAATAATATTTTGATTTCTTTAGATTTGAAATTAAGTTTTCTGTGAAAGTTAAACTATAAGCTCAAATTTATATACGGGGTGAACCAAAAATGTATTTCTTTATTTTGTTATGGTCAAAAAAGTAATATTTTGAATAATTTTTTGATTTCTTTGGGTTTCAATTGAAGATTTCTTTGAAAGTTAAACTATATGCTCCTAGAGGTTATCTACGAGGTGACTCAAAAATGTTTCTATTTATTTTCAATAATAGATAGAAACATTTTCAGATTTTCAGCTCTGGCAATACTTTTTTTTAATTATTTTTTTTGTAATTTTTTTTTTTGAAAAATTTTTTTTTTCGAAATTTTTTTTTTTAAATTTTTTTTTTTTAATTTTTTTTTTTTTAAATTTTTTTTTTTTTTTAATTTTTTTTTGACTTTTTTTTTTTTAATAGAAACATTTTTTCCTTGAAATTTTTTTTTTTTATTTTTTTTTTTCATTTTTTTTATAACCCTCAATGACTTTTTTTATAGATAAAACTACCACACAACGACTGGGAAATCCCGAAGGGATTTCTTGTTACATATAATAACGAGCGTACAGTCTGTCTTTGTCGAAAATGGGGAAAAAAAGGCCCAATTTAGAGCCACTAAACCAAAAGTTCGGCCGTCAGGCCGAACAGCAGCGCCACCTATATTGAAAATTTCCTTTTTAAATTTTTACACCTACTATTTTCCAAACGTCAAGGACTTTGATAAAATAATGCATTTTTCTAATTAATTTTCATCTACAGAAACGTCATTAAAGTGTGAGAAGGAGGTGAATAACTTTTTCTACGAGGAAAATAAAGAAAAAAGCACTATAAAGTACTGCTATTACTTTGAAATAAATACCTGTTTTGGTGCTGTGGATAGATACAAAAACAATTTTAAAGTTACGTACAAGCATATTTGGTACGCCACTGTGCCTTTTTCATATCCTATATTTTCAATTATTGCGTTTTTCGTTCATTTTTATTAATCTATCAAACCTTAAATGCGACTGGTATATTCCTTAAAATTGACAAATCTAATTTAGTTCAGCTGTCACACATAACGTTCTTTTACATTTTTCCAAATAAATATACAATGACACTCTTTAAAAACACATGTTAAATATAAAGAACAAAATTTAAAAGACACTGATATACGCAGCATTTGCAATATTACTTACAAAATGTGCGAAAAACCACATAAAATCATACCGATGACACCCATTTTTGCCTTCAATATAGAGGCGACACTAACGACCACCACACAGGAAATGAACATTATGTTTCATTTGGCTATGATGCCTATCCTTTTCACAAACAAACACATTCAAATTCTTTCATCCATTGCAATTGAAAATAATACATACATACATAACCTATAAAATACTGCCATGAACAGTGAAGGCTTATCTAATTTTTTAACAACTGCTTTAATTCCAAATCTAATTATCCCAGAGAGTGATTTTGCAGAATGTGGCCCAATATGGCAACAATGGCGCACATCGTTTTCGATTCGACTTATTTCGTGATCAGTCACTCCAATTTTGCAAATGGCCACTCATCATAAACTTCCGCAAAGAACAACAACAATAAACACAAATTATCGAAATGAGTAAACAACAGTAGTAAATATAGCAAAAAACACTTGCACAGTAAGTAATTTAATACAAATACATAATATTCCATATTTCAGACAAATAGGTATATCATGCCGTCTATACCTAAAATGTAGTACATTCGTTGTTGTTAGCTACCTACTAGGTATATTATGATCAAAACAAACAGGCTAACATTCTTAAAATTAAAACATTATACCTACCACATCACAACCGTAAGTAACAAATACAAACAACATATTATTGTTATTCCAAAGTGATAGATACAGAAATATACAAAAACAATGCAAGTAAGTAAGTACCTACTTACTTATTCTCTATCTGAAAATACCAACAATTACAATTAAGGTTCGCCATTTATCAGGAAGAATTTGTTTGAGATACCTTATTATGTCGTTTATATTGTACTTATTAATGAAGTTTATAAAAAGGAAGGTAGGTACATTATTATTATTATTTAGATTTGTTTGAAACTAAACTAAAGGTTACTAGGTCAATTTCATCTTATTGATCTCGGTCAGGGTTGTTTCCAAATAACTAATGACGTACGTACCTACTTAGCTGACTAATTTTATTATAGATTTACAATTTTCGTTTTAAACCTAACTTTATCTGTTTAATTAACTAAATTTAGTATTTTATATTAATAATAGGTACTTATTTTTCTGGTAATTATATATTTCTTATAATCTTGATCATATATACATTAGTAGTTTTTATAACAGGTTCTCCATTCGTCAAGAAAGTAGATATTCATACGTACGTCGCTACTAGACTCCTATAATACATCAGGTGTTGAAGGGCAGCAACCAACTACGTACATTAGGACAGTGTTGCCTACGTTATCTGTTATAAAAAGGGCAAAGCAATAAATTTCAGAGTTTTTTAGATTAGTTGATGAAATTATTGCATAGGGTGATGTACGGGGTAACTCAAAAATGTTTCTATTTATTTTCAATATTTTTAGGTATGGTAAAACGTAATAGAAAAATTTTCCTGGCTATGCGCTAAGTATTTATCCGATTTTAACGACATTAATTAATAAGCACCATGTACAGGGTGATACAAAAACAACATTAATTATCCCACATTTAAGAAATTTTAAATGTATAGAAATTTATATACGGGGTGAATCAAAAATGTATTTCTCTATTTTGTTATGGTCAAAAAAGTTATATTTTGAATAATTTTTTGATTTCTTTAGATTTCAAATTAAGTTTTCTGTGAAAGTTAAACTATAAGGTAGAATATATATACAGGGTGAATCAAAAATGTATTTCTTTATTTTGTTATGGTCAAAAAAGTTATATTTTGAATAATTTTTTGATTTCTTTAGATTTCAAATTAAGTTTTCTGTGAAAGTTAAACTATAGGGTCAAATATATATACAGGGTGAATCACAAATGTATTTCTTTATTTTGTTATGGTCAAAAAAGTTATATTTTGAATAATTTTTTGATTTCTTTAGATTTCAAATTAAGTTTCCTGTGAAAGTTAAACTATAGAGTCAAATATATATACAGGGTGAATCAAAAATGTATTTCTTTATTTTGTTATGGTCAAAAAAGTTATATTTTGAATAATATTTTGATTTCTTTAGATTTCAAATTAAGTTTTCTGTGAAAGTTAAACTATAAGGTAGAATATATATACAGGGTGAATCAAAAATGTATTTCTTTATTTTGTTAAGGTGAAATATTTTGAATAATTGTTTGATTTCTTTAGATTTCAAATTAAGTTTTCTGTGAAAGTTAAACTATAGGGTCAAATATATATACAGGGTGAATCACAAATGTATTTCTTTATTTTGTTATGGTCAAAAAAGTTATATTTTGAATAATTTTTTGATTTCTTTAGATTTCAAATTAAGTTTCCTGTGAAAGTTAAACTATAGGGTCAAATATATATACAGGGTGAATCAAAAATGTATTTCTTTATTTTGTTATGGTCAAAAAAGTTATATTTTGAATAATTTTTTGATTTCTTTAGATTTCAATTTAAGTTTTCTGTGAAAGTTAAACTATAGAGTCAAATATATATACAGGGTGAATCAAAAATGTATTTCTTTATTTTGTTATGGTCAAAAAAGTTATATTTTAAATAATATTTTGATTTCTTTAGATTTCAAATTAAGTTTTCTGTGAAAGTTAAACTATAAGGTAGAATATATATACAGGGTGAATCAAAAATGTATTTCTTTATTTTGTTATGGTCAAAAAAGTTATATTTTGAATAATTGTTTGATTTCTTTAGATTTCAAATTAAGTTTTCTGTGAAAGTTAAACTATAAGGTAGAATATATATACAGGGTGAATCACAAATGTATTTCTTTATTTTGTTATGGTCAAAAAAGTTATATTTTGAATAATTTTTTGATTTCTTTAGATTTCAAATTAAGTTTTCTGTGAAAGTTAAACTATAGGGTCAAATATATATACAGGGTGAATCAAAAATGTATTTCTTTATTTTGTTATGGTCAAAAAAGTTATATTTTGAATAATTTTTTGATTTCTTTAGATTTCAAATTAAGTTTTCTGTGAAAGTTAAACTATAGGGTCAAATATATATACAGGGTGAATCACAAATGTATTTCTTTATTTTGTTATGGTCAAAAAAGTTATATTTTGAATAATTTTTTGATTTCTTTAGATTTCAAATTAAGTTTTCTGTGAAAGTTAAACTATAGGGTCAAATATATATACAGGGTGAATCAAAAATGTATTTCTTTATTTTGTTATGGTCAAAAAAGTTATATTTTGAATAATTTTTTGATTTCTTTAGATTTCAAATTAAGTTTTCTGTGAAAGTTAAACTATAGGGTCAAATATATATACAGGGTGAATCACAAATGTATTTCATTATTTTGTTATGGTCAAAAAAGTTATATTTAGAATAATTTTTTGATTTCTTTAGATTTCAAATTAAGTTTTCTGTGAAAGTTAAACTATAAGCTCAAATTTATATACGGGGTGAACCAAAAATGTATTTCTTTAATTTGTTACGGTCAAAAAAGTAATATTTTGCATAATATTTTGATTTCTTTAGATTTCAAATTAAGTTTTCTGTGAAAGTTAAACTATAGGATCAAATATATATACAGGGTGAATCACAAATGTATTTCTTTATTTTGTTATGGCCAAAAAAGTAATATTTTGAATAATATTTTGATTTCTTTAGATTTGAAATTAAGTTTTCTGTGAAAGTTAAACTATAAGCTCAAATTTATATACGGGGTGAACCAAAAATGTATTTCTTTATTTTGTTATGGTCAAAAAAGTTATATTTTGAATAATTGTTTGATTTCTTTAGATTTCAAATTAAGTTTTCTGTGAAAGTTAAACTATAAGGTAGAATATATATACAGGGTGAATCAAAAATGTTTTTCTTTATTTTGTTATGGTCAAAAAAGTTATATTTTGAATAATTTTTTGATTTCTTTAGATTTCAAATTAAGTTTTCTGTGAAAGTTAAACTATAAGCTCAAATTTAAATACGGGGTGAACCAAAAATGTATTTCTTTAATTTGTTACGGTCAAAAAAGTAATATTTTGCATAATATTTTGATTTCTTTAGATTTGAAATTAAGTTTTCTGTGAAAGTTAAACTATAAGGTCAAATATATATACAGGGTGAATCAAAAATGTATTTCTTTATTTTGTTATGGTCAAAAAAGTAATATTTTGAATAATTTTTTGATTTCTTTGGGTTTCAATTGAAGATTTCTTTGAAAGTTAAACTATATGCTCCTAGAGGTTATCTACGAGGTGACTCAAAAATGTTTCTATTTATTTTCAATAATAGATAGAAACATTTTCAGATTTTCAGCTCTGGCAATACTTTTTTTTAATTATTTTTTTTGTAATTTTTTTTTTTGAAAAATTTTTTTTTTCGAAATTTTTTTTTTTAAATTTTTTTTTTTCATTTTTTTTTTTGAAAATTTTTTTTTTTTTTAATTTTTTTTTGACTTTTTTTTTTTTAATAGAAACATTTTTTTCCTTGAAATTTTTTTTTTTATTTTTTTTTTTCATTTTTTTTATAACCCTCAATGACTTTTTTTATAGATAAAACTACCACAAACCAACTGGGAAATCCCGCAAGGGATTTCTTGTTACATATAATAACGAGCGTACAGTCTGTCTTTGTCGAAAATGGGGAAAAAAAGGCCCAATTTAGAGCCACTAAACCAAAAGTTCGGCCGTCAGGCCGAACAGCAGCCGCACCTATATTGAAAATTTCCTTTTTAAATTTTTACACCTACTATTTTCCAAACGTCAAGGACTTTGATAAAATAATGCATTTTTCTAATTAATTTTCATCTACAGAAACGTCATTAAAGTGTGAGAAGGAGGTGAATAACTTTTTCTACGAGGAAATTCAAGAAAATAACAGTACAAAACTGCAAAAAATGCTACTACTAAATCAATAAATTTACCTTTTTGCAGCATCCACACATACAATGAAAGCATTTTGATTTATACTAGGCACTGTTCTAAACACGGGAGTGCACTTTTACGGTATGATACGGCCCTTTATTACATTTTTAATTGTAAACTAAAAATGTTGGAAATTCTTCGACACTTTGTACATCAATAACCTAGAAAAATTGCGAAAATCGCGGTTGCCACACTTTATTTGAACACTTTCATCATACACATATTCCTCATAGTTTCACGCAATATATTTACACATGGAATATGATTAGATACTTAATTTTACAACAAATTTAATTTACGCAACTCCCACAATAATATAACAAATATTAAAACATTATTTTATGTAAAAAAACTAATAATTTATACTTATTTTTATTTTACTGCTATTCACATGAACTAAATCTGGCAGAGTAGTAAAATTTATTCCCACCAGAAAGGTTACAATTTCAATTAATAATGCAAAAAAGTTCAATGACCCGTGAAGTGGGAGGAGTTGAGTATGTGCAGACGGGCTACTAATTACAACCAATCAATGACCTTTATTTAATATCTTATGCTTATGCAACCTCCAACACATCATTATGGTATTTACGGTTGCATAACCTCAGCGATAGGTGACTTTATTTTCTTTAAAAGAGAAATTTTTAGCATAGGTTTTAAATTTATATAAAGGGTGAATCAAAAATTTATTTCCTATCGTCAAAAAAGCAATATTTTGAATAATTGTTTGATTTCTTTAGATTTCAAATCAAGATTTTTTTAAAAGTTAAACTATAAGCTCAAATTTATATACAGGGTGAATCAAAAATGTATTTCTTTATTTTGTTAAGGTGAAATAGTATTGTTTTGAATAACTTTTTGATTTCTTTAGATTTCAAATCAAGATTTTTTGAAAGTTACACTATAAGCTCAAATTTATATACAGGGTGAATCAAAAATGTATTTCTTTATTTTGTTATGGTCAAAAAAGTTATATTTTGAATAATTGTTTGATTTCTTTAGATTTCAAATTAAGTTTTCTGTGAAAGTTAAACTATAAGGTAGAATATATATACAGGGTGAATCACAAATGTATTTCTTTATTTTGTTATGGTCAAAAAAGTTATATTTTGAATAATTTTTTGATTTCTTTAGATTTCAAATTAAGTTTTCTGTGAAAGTTAAACTATAGGGTCAAATATATATACAGGGTGAATCAAAAATGTATTTCTTTATTTTGTTATGGTCAAAAAAGTTATATTTTGAATAATTGTTTGATTTCTTTAGATTTCAAATTAAGTTTTCTGTGAAAGTTAAACTATAAGGTAGAATATATATACAGGGTGAATCACAAATGTATTTCTTTATTTTGTTATGGTCAAAAAAGTTATATTTTGAATAATTGTTTGATTTCTTTAGATTTCAAATTAAGTTTTCTGTGAAAGTTAAACTATAAGGTAGAATATATATACAGGGTGAATCAAAAATGTATTTCTTTATTTTGTTATGGTCAAAAAAGTTATATTTTGAATAATTTTTTGATTTCTTTAGATTTCAAATTAAGTTTTCTGTGAAAGTTAAACTATAGGGTCAAATATATATACAGGGTGAATCACAAATGTATTTCTTTATTTTGTTATGGTCAAAAAAGTTATATTTTGAATAATTTTTTGATTTCTTTAGATTTCAAATTAAGTTTTCTGTGAAAGTTAAACTATAGGGTCAAATATATATACAGGGTGAATCAAAAATGTATTTCTTTATTTTGTTATGGTCAAAAAAGTTATATTTTGAATAATTTTTTGATTTCTTTAGATTTCAAATTAAGTTTTCTGTGAAAGTTAAACTATAGGGTCAAATATATATACAGGGTGAATCACAAATGTATTTCTTTATTTTGTTATGGTCAAAAAAGTTATATTTTGAATAATTTTTTGATTTCTTTAGATTTCAAATTAAGTTTTCTGTGAAAGTTAAACTATAGGGTCAAATATATATACAGGGTGAATCAAAAATGTATTTCTTTATTTTGTTAAGGTGAAATAGTATTGTTTTGAATAACTTTTTGATTTCTTTAGATTTCAAATCAAGATTTTTTTAAAAGTTAAACTATAAGCTCAAATTTATATACAGGGTGAATCAAAAATGTATTTCTTTATTTTGTTAAGGTGAAATAGTATTGTTTTGAATAACTTTTTGATTTCTTTAGATTTCAAATCAAGATTTTTTGAAAGTTAAACTATAAGCTCAAATTTATATACAGGGTGAATCAAAAATGTATTTCTTTATTTTGTTAAGGTGAAATAGTATTGTTTTGAATAACTTTTTGATTTCTTTAGATTTCAAATCAAGATTTTTTTAAAAGTTAAACTATAAGCTCAAATTTATATACAGGGTGAATCAAAAATGTATTTCTTTATTTTGTTAAGGTGAAATAGTATTGTTTTGAATAACTTTTTGATTTCTTTAGATTTCAAATCAAGATTTTTTGAAAGTTAAACTATAAGCTCAAATTTATATACAGGGTGAATCAAAAATGTATTTCCTTATTTTGTTAAGGTGAAATATTTTGAATAACTTTTTGATTTCTTTAGATTTCAAAACAAGATTTTTTGAAAGTTAAACTATAAGCTCAAATTTATATACAGGGTGAATCAAAAATGTATTTCTTTATTTTGTTAAGCTGAAATAGTATTGTTTTGAATAACTTTTTGATTTCTTTAGATTTCAAATAAAGATTTTTTTAAAAGTTAAACTATAAGCTCAAATTTATATACAGGGTGAATCAAAAATGTATTTCTTTATTTTGTTAAGGTGAAATATTTTGAATAATTGTTTGATTTCTTTAGATTTCAAATCAAGATTTTTTTAAAAGTTAAACTATAAGCTCAAATTTATATACAGGGTGAATCAAAAATGTATTTCTTTATTTTGTTAAGGTGAAATAGTATTGTTTTGAATAACTTTTTGATTTCTTTAGATTTCAAATCAAGATTTTTTGAAAGTTACACTATAAGCTCAAATTTATATACAGGGTGAATCAAAAATGTATTTCTTTATTTTGTTATGGTCAAAAAAGTTATATTTTGAATAATTGTTTGATTTCTTTAGATTTCAAATTAAGTTTTCTGTGAAAGTTAAACTATAAGGTAGAATATATATACAGGGTGAATCACAAATGTATTTCTTTATTTTGTTATGGTCAAAAAAGTTATATTTTGAATAATTTTTTGATTTCTTTAGATTTCAAATTAAGTTTTCTGTGAAAGTTAAACTATAGGGTCAAATATATATACAGGGTGAATCAAAAATGTATTTCTTTATTTTGTTATGGTCAAAAAAGTTATATTTTGAATAATTGTTTGATTTCTTTAGATTTCAAATTAAGTTTTCTGTGAAAGTTAAACTATAAGGTAGAATATATATACAGGGTGAATCACAAATGTATTTCTTTATTTTGTTATGGTCAAAAAAGTTATATTTTGAATAATTGTTTGATTTCTTTAGATTTCAAATTAAGTTTTCTGTGAAAGTTAAACTATAAGGTAGAATATATATACAGGGTGAATCAAAAATGTATTTCTTTATTTTGTTATGGTCAAAAAAGTTATATTTTGAATAATTTTTTGATTTCTTTAGATTTCAAATTAAGTTTTCTGTGAAAGTTAAACTATAGGGTCAAATATATATACAGGGTGAATCACAAATGTATTTCTTTATTTTGTTATGGTCAAAAAAGTTATATTTTGAATAATTTTTTGATTTCTTTAGATTTCAAATTAAGTTTTCTGTGAAAGTTAAACTATAGGGTCAAATATATATACAGGGTGAATCAAAAATGTATTTCTTTATTTTGTTATGGTCAAAAAAGTTATATTTTGAATAATTTTTTGATTTCTTTAGATTTCAAATTAAGTTTTCTGTGAAAGTTAAACTATAGGGTCAAATATATATACAGGGTGAATCACAAATGTATTTCTTTATTTTGTTATGGTCAAAAAAGTTATATTTTGAATAATTTTTTGATTTCTTTAGATTTCAAATTAAGTTTTCTGTGAAAGTTAAACTATAGGGTCAAATATATATACAGGGTGAATCAAAAATGTATTTCTTTATTTTGTTAAGGTGAAATAGTATTGTTTTGAATAACTTTTTGATTTCTTTAGATTTCAAATCAAGATTTTTTTAAAAGTTAAACTATAAGCTCAAATTTATATACAGGGTGAATCAAAAATGTATTTCTTTATTTTGTTAAGGTGAAATAGTATTGTTTTGAATAACTTTTTGATTTCTTTAGATTTCAAATCAAGATTTTTTGAAAGTTAAACTATAAGCTCAAATTTATATACAGGGTGAATCAAAAATGTATTTCTTTATTTTGTTAAGGTGAAATAGTATTGTTTTGAATAACTTTTTGATTTCTTTAGATTTCAAATCAAGATTTTTTTAAAAGTTAAACTATAAGCTCAAATTTATATACAGGGTGAATCAAAAATGTATTTCTTTATTTTGTTAAGGTGAAATAGTATTGTTTTGAATAACTTTTTGATTTCTTTAGATTTCAAATCAAGATTTTTTGAAAGTTAAACTATAAGCTCAAATTTATATACAGGGTGAATCAAAAATGTATTTCCTTATTTTGTTAAGGTGAAATATTTTGAATAACTTTTTGATTTCTTTAGATTTCAAAACAAGATTTTTTGAAAGTTAAACTATAAGCTCAAATTTATATACAGGGTGAATCAAAAATGTATTTCTTTATTTTGTTAAGCTGAAATAGTATTGTTTTGAATAACTTTTTGATTTCTTTAGATTTCAAATAAAGATTTTTTTAAAAGTTAAACTATAAGCTCAAATTTATATACAGGGTGAATCAAAAATGTATTTCTTTATTTTGTTAAGGTGAAATATTTTGAATAATTGTTTGATTTCTTTAGATTTCAAATCAAGATTTTTTTAAAAGTTAAACTATAAGCTCAAATTTATATACAGGGTGAATCAAAAATGTATTTCTTTATTTTGTTAAGGTGAAATAGTATTGTTTTGAATAACTTTTTGATTTCTTTAGATTTCAAATCAAGATTTTTTGAAAGTTACACTATAAGCTCAAATTTATATACAGGGTGAATCAAAAATGTATTTCTTTATTTTGTTATGGTCAAAAAAGTTATATTTTGAATAATTGTTTGATTTCTTTAGATTTCAAATTAAGTTTTCTGTGAAAGTTAAACTATAAGGTAGAATATATATACAGGGTGAATCACAAATGTATTTCTTTATTTTGTTATGGTCAAAAAAGTTATATTTTGAATAATTTTTTGATTTCTTTAGATTTCAAATTAAGTTTTCTGTGAAAGTTAAACTATAGGGTCAAATATATATACAGGGTGAATCAAAAATGTATTTCTTTATTTTGTTATGGTCAAAAAAGTTATATTTTGAATAATTGTTTGATTTCTTTAGATTTCAAATTAAGTATATATACAGGGTGAATCACAAATGTATTTCTTTATTTTGTTATGGTCAAAAAAGTTATATTTTGAATAATTGTTTGATTTCTTTAGATTTCAAATTAAGTTTTCTGTGAAAGTTAAACTATAAGGTAGAATATATATACAGGGTGAATCAAAAATGTATTTCTTTATTTTGTTATGGTCAAAAAAGTTATATTTTGAATAATTTTTTGATTTCTTTAGATTTCAAATTAAGTTTTCTGTGAAAGTTAAACTATAGGGTCAAATATATATACAGGGTGAATCACAAATGTATTTCTTTATTTTGTTATGGTCAAAAAAGTTATATTTTGAATAATTTTTTGATTTCTTTAGATTTCAAATTAAGTTTTCTGTGAAAGTTAAACTATAGGGTCAAATATATATACAGGGTGAATCAAAAATGTATTTCTTTATTTTGTTATGGTCAAAAAAGTTATATTTTGAATAATTTTTTGATTTCTTTAGATTTCAAATTAAGTTTTCTGTGAAAGTTAAACTATAGGGTCAAATATATATACAGGGTGAATCACAAATGTATTTCTTTATTTTGTTATGGTCAAAAAAGTTATATTTTGAATAATTTTTTGATTTCTTTAGATTTCAAATTAAGTTTTCTGTGAAAGTTAAACTATAGGGTCAAATATATATACAGGGTGAATCAAAAATGTATTTCTTTATTTTGTTAAGGTGAAATAGTATTGTTTTGAATAACTTTTTGATTTCTTTAGATTTCAAATCAAGATTTTTTTAAAAGTTAAACTATAAGCTCAAATTTATATACAGGGTGAATCAAAAATGTATTTCTTTATTTTGTTAAGGTGAAATAGTATTGTTTTGAATAACTTTTTGATTTCTTTAGATTTCAAATCAAGATTTTTTGAAAGTTAAACTATAAGCTCAAATTTATATACAGGGTGAATCAAAAATGTATTTCTTTATTTTGTTAAGGTGAAATAGTATTGTTTTGAATAACTTTTTGATTTCTTTAGATTTCAAATCAAGATTTTTTTAAAAGTTAAACTATAAGCTCAAATTTATATACAGGGTGAATCAAAAATGTATTTCTTTATTTTGTTAAGGTGAAATAGTATTGTTTTGAATAACTTTTTGATTTCTTTAGATTTCAAATCAAGATTTTTTGAAAGTTAAACTATAAGCTCAAATTTATATACAGGGTGAATCAAAAATGTATTTCCTTATTTTGTTAAGGTGAAATATTTTGAATAACTTTTTGATTTCTTTAGATTTCAAAACAAGATTTTTTGAAAGTTAAACTATAAGCTCAAATTTATATACAGGGTGAATCAAAAATGTATTTCTTTATTTTGTTAAGCTGAAATAGTATTGTTTTGAATAACTTTTTGATTTCTTTAGATTTCAAATAAAGATTTTTTTAAAAGTTAAACTATAAGCTCAAATTTATATACAGGGTGAATCAAAAATGTATTTCTTTATTTTGTTAAGGTGAAATATTTTGAATAACTTTTTGATTTCTTTAGATTTCAAATCAAGATTTTTTGAAAGTTAAACTATAAGCTCAAATTTATATACAGGGTGAATCAAAAATGTATTTCTTTATTTTGATAAGGTGAAATATTTTGAATAACTTTTTGATTTCTTTAGATTTCAAATCAAGATTTTTTGAAAGTTAAACTATAAGCTCAAATTTATATACAGGGTGAATCAAAAATGTATTTCTTTATTTTGTTAAGGTGAAATATTTTGAATAACTTTTTGATTTCTTTAGATTTCAAATCAAGATTTTTTAAAAGTTAAACTATAAGCTCAAATTTATATACAGGGTGAATCAAAAATGTATTTCTTTATTTTGTTAAGGTGAAATAGTTATATTTTGATTAATTTTTTGATTTCTTTGGGTTTCAATTCAAGATTTCTTTGAAAGTTAAACTATATGCTCCTAGAGGTTTTCTACGGGGTAACTCAAAAATGTTTCTATTTATTTTCAATAATAGATAGAAACATTTTCAGATTTTCAGCTCTGGCAATACTTTTTTTTAATTAATTTTTGAATTATTTTTTTTTTTAATTTTTTTTTTTAATTTTTTTTTTTTAAATTTTTTTTTTTGAAATTTTTTTTTTAAAATTTTTTTTTTTTTAATTTTTTTTTAATAATAGAAACATTTTTTTCCTTGAAATTTTTTTTTTTTGATTTTTTTTTTGATTTTTTTTTGCCACCCTCAATGACTTTTTTTATAGATAAAACTACCACACAACGACTGGGAAATCCCGAAGGGATTTCTTGTTAATAATTATAAATTCTGATAGCGCTGTCTTTGTCGTCGAAAAGCTGCAAAAAGGCCAAATTTAAAGCCACCATAACTAAAGTTACGCCGTAACAAGTACCCGCAGTGCAGTCTAAATGGGAATTTTATTTTCGAAACTTTTAAATAGGCTACTTTTCAACTGTGATTTAATGCGGTCTCACTATTTTATTAATTAATTAAATTACATCTACACAGTTAATTGAAGTGTGCGACGCAGATGGAGATATTCTTCTGGAGCTATTCACAAATATAGGATCACATCCATCCATCTGACGGCTTTCATGGCACTGTCACTTTAGGTTATTAACGTTAATATCACTTTTTCAGTAAAATTACTTTAAATACACAATGACAACTTCTAAATTTACTACAACTATATCGAATAACCTTTTTATATACCTACAATATACAACATGTTGATAGAAATTGATCTTAAACATAAAAATAATGCCGAAAACTTTTAGACTATGAAGTAAACAAAGAAAATAATAAACTATTTGACACAAGCAATTTGTTTGACGTGTTAGAAAAAACATTTTACCAAAACCAAATTATGACGTGAACTAGAGGTGCAACTATATTGGAATTTGTCGATTTTTTTTGAAAACCTTTTTCATGACTATATCCTTAGAAAAACATATGGGAGAAGCAATTTCTTATATTTTTAATCACAATCCTATAAATGAATGACATACACATTCGTAAATTCTATTGAAAAAGTATTAATCTTTAAAAATATGACTCACTTCACACATACTACGTTCCTTTTATAAATATCACTATTCCAAATGTCATATAAATTGTGACAGCTACCCCACACAACAAAATTTCGATATCAATAAATAATTGTTTGTATTGGAAGTACCTAGCTGACAAAGCTTATATGAAAATTTCCAGTCAAAACTGATGCTTACTTATCTAAAAAATAATGCAAATATACTGAACCCTACCTCCAAAGAAGTAGAGAATGTCCATAGTGTCAAATTATAACATAAATCCATCTGTCATTATAATTATGGTGTACTAAATACTAAACTGTCTATAGTAAGACAACGTAAATACAATAATTTCCAAAAATATTACTGTAAAAGACAGAATGGAAATTGAAAAAGAATATATACCGGCAGGCAAGTGTACAATTATATAAAATAGGGTTATCACCGTACACTTTGATGAAATTATTTGTTGACATTCCGCAACGACTTAACTTACCATTATTTGTAGGAAAAACTCAAAATACGATACCAAGAGAGAGGATACAGAAAATAAATAACATGGCCCATTTTCCACATTAGTTTTACAACATATATGCAAACATTGGGGTCATAAAAGGAGAGGTTTTAGTTCATGTGTTACCAGTTACGAATGACGAATAAAACTATGAATCTTTCACCTACATGCTAGGTAAAATATTTACAACATATTATCACAATTAAAACTTACCATATACACCTTTTCAGCATACGAAGGCACTCCTCAAACTACCAGATAGACGTCTGAATCTCTAACCACCACTGAAAAGCATCTATACTCAATAAAAACTTTCCAAGAACCATAACAAGAATTTAATACCTATCGACTTTAAACTATTCTTACTCAATGGACATTAGATTTATTCCAATAACAATATCTAAATGTTTTATTTCTTACTTTAGAGCAAACTTGAATCCATTTTTCAAGTTATACCTACTGTACCGAGGAAAAGCTATCTAATTAAATTTTCTATTATGAGGGCAACATCGGTATTATTATTACCTATTATTATTACCTATTATTATTATTTAGATTTGCTTGAAACTAAATTAAAGGTTACTTCAGGTGAACCTATTGGTTGTAAGTACTTTCACATATTACTAGGTGCCGAATACCTACTTATGTCTGTTTTTGTTCAAAAAGTAATTACAGACATCCTGGATGTACCAAAAACATTCAATGAAACAAAATAGGTACGTAATTTTGTTAAGTTTAAGTCTTTAAGCAAGTATAGCCATTATGTATATTCATATAAATAGCACAGAATAAGTAATATTCTGTGTAAATAGTAAGTAGTTAACTAACTAAAATTAAGTTACTATACTTATTTTTCGATAGAAAACCAGCTGCATATACTTATCATGTTTTTATTTAAATACACAAAAATTATAAACCGTAAACACAACAAATCAATATAGAATTAACTACACTTTTTATTTTATACACCACGTATTATTATTATTAGCGGATGTTGGCCACCAAATTTCCATTTCCAAATTGATTTCTGTCTCTTGCCTGTAGGTCCATATTTTGAATGCTTCAAGTTATTTCGTTTTTTAGCTCTCCATATCATATATGTAATATATGTATATATGGAGACTATTAGTTTCATGAAAAAAAAATTTTTTTTAATTTCACCGGAAATACTTCTTTTTGGTCATTTTATACATAAATAAGTAGTTTTAAAAAAATGTCTGTCTGTCTGTCTGTCTGTCTGTCTGTATGTCTGTCTGTCTGTCTGTCTGTCTGTCTGTATCCACGAAAACGCAAAAACCGCTTAACAGATTTTAACCAAATTTGGTACAAAAATACTATTGGACATGGCAAGGAGCTGATTAGATTTTGGGAAACATTGAGCGTAGGCAAAGGGTTTAAAAGAGGGTTCAAAAATTAAAAAAATTCATAGTTCTTAAACTTATCCGAAATACTGCATAATTTTTTACGAATTTAATTGAATATAACCTAAAATATTGAACATAAAATATTAGACCACATTGGCGTTCGAAAATAGTGTAAAATGGGGTAAAAAAGATTAAAAAAAAACGTATTTCTTAAAAATAGCAGAAATATTAACTAGTTATTGATAGTTTTGATAGAATATAACCTATAAAATGTGTTATGAATAACTTACTTTCATAGGCGTTCGTAAATAGTGGAAAAGGGGTCAAAACATAAAAAATATATATTTCCTAAACTTATTCGAAATATGGAATAATTTTTCATAGTTGTGATACAATATAAGCTAAAAAATATTCCATAAAAGAATTGGTTCATATAGGCGTTCGAAAATAGTTTAAAAAAAGGGTCAAAAACGAAAAAAAAAACGTTTCCCAAATATACCAGAAAAATTGGCTAATTATATATAGCTTTGATATAAGATAACCTAAAAAATGCAGCATAAAATTTTTATTCACATAGGCGTTCGTAAATAGTAGAAAAAGGGGTAAAATAAAAAAAAATTAAAATGTAAAAAATTTTATATTTAACTAGATGAATTGGTGTTAAAAATACACGACAAAAATTAATGTACCATAGGCGTCCGTAAAAATTCTATAAAAGGGTCAGAAAAAATTTGTATCCGTGATAACTCAAAAACCATTTAACGGATTTTAACCACATTTGGTACGAAAATACTACAGGATAATTATAGGTGGTGATTAACATTGAGCGTAGGCAACGGGTTTAAAAGAGGTTTCAAAAATTTAAAAAATCATAGTTCTTAAACTTATCCGAAATATTGAATATTTTTTTATAGTTGTGATAGAATATAACCTAAAAAATGTTACATAAAAGAATTAGTTCACACAGGCGTTCGAAAATAGTGTTAAAAAAGGGTCAAAAACGAAAAAAAAATGTTTCCCAAATATACCAGAAAAATTGGCTAATTATATATAGCTTTGATATAAGATAACCTAAAAAATGCAGCATAAAATTTTTATTTACATAGGCGTTCGTAATTAGTAGAAAAAGGGGTAAAATAAAAAAAATTAAAATGTAAAAATTTTTATATTTAACTAGTTGAGTTGGTGTTAAAAATACACGACAAAAATTAATGTTCCATAGGCGTTCGTGAAAATTCTATAAAAGGGTCAGAAAAAATTTGTATCCGTGATAACTCAAAAACCACTTAACGGATTTTAACCACATTTGGTACGAAAATACTACAGGCTATTTATAGGTGGTGATTAACATTGAGCGTAGGCAAGGGGTTTAAAAGAGGGTTCAAAAATTTAAAAAAATTATAGTTCTTAAACTTATCCGAAATATTGAATAACTTTTTATAGGTGTGATAGAATATAACCTAAAAAATGTTACATAAAAGAATTAGTTCACACAGGCGTTCGAAAATAGTCTTAAAAAAAGAGTCAAAAACGAAAAAAAAATGTTTCCCAAATATACCAGAAAATTTGGCTAATTATATATAGCTTTCATATAAGATAACCTAAAAAATGCAGCATCAAATTTTTATTTACATA
Source organism: Apoderus coryli (assembly GCA_911728435.2). Lineage (NCBI taxonomy): Eukaryota > Metazoa > Arthropoda > Insecta > Coleoptera > Attelabidae > Apoderus > Apoderus coryli. The sequence continues at coordinate 26,382,602 of OU452198.1, forward strand.
GGCGTTCGTAAATAGTAAAAAAAAGGGGTAAAATGAAAAAAAAAATAAAATGTAAAAATTTTTATATTTAACTAGTTGAATTGGTGTTAAAAATACACGACAAAAATTAATGTTCCATAGGCGTCCGTGAAAATTCTATAAAAGGGTCAGGAAAAAATTGTATCCGTGATAACTCAAAAACCACTTAACGGATAACCTACAACATGCAGCATAACAATTTTGTTTACATAGGCGTTCGTAAATAGTAGAAAAGGGGGCAAAATAAATTTTATAATAAAACTAAAAAAAAATCAATTATTTTGCGTACAAGAATTTGGCCTAGATCTGGAATATAAAATATCTGCGTATAAATAGTGCCTCCAAAGAGAAGAAAAAGGCACAAAACCCGATACAAAAAAAAAATAGCTGATGTCTAAAACAAAACAAAAATTTAGATAAATGACAAAAAGGTCATAAAATTATGACTTTTACACTTAAATATGGAGAGCTATTCGTGCCTCGAGGGCAACAGCTAGTTTTAAGTTACCGCCTAAGCGAGTACTAACTTTTGGCCTCTTGCCCTTTCTCAGTAGGATACAGCCAGCACAGTTTATTTTTATCAAATATAGTTACAAGTTACAATTCATACTACTACTGTTTACTTTTAGCCTCCAAGCCCCATAATATAACCTATTTATTTATGACGTGAAATTAGAAGTGTCAATTAAAATAAGTGACACCAACGTTAGAAAAAAATATTACCAAATTATGAAAAACCAACGAACCCAAAATACAAGATACTGTAGTCCCAAAAATAACGTCCACCACTATTAAGGTTAACATTATTTTAACATCTGGCTATGTGCTAAGTATTTCTCAGATTATAACAACATTAATTAATAAGTAGAATGTACAGGGTGATACAAAAAAACATTAATTAGCCCACATTTAAGAAATTTTAAATGTATAGAAATTTATATACGGGGTGAATCAAAAATGTATTTCATCACTTTGTTAAGGACAAAAAAGTAATATTTTGAATAATTTTTTGATTTCTTTAGATTTCAAATCAAGATTTTTTTGAAAGCTAAACTATAACCTCCTAGAGGTTATCTACGGGGTAACTCAACAATGTTTATGAATGTTATTTATTATTTAAGACTTTTAGAGAACCTTATCAGCGATAGGTGACTTTTTATTTTCTTTAAAAGAGAAACTTTTAGCATAGGCTTTAAATTTATATACGGGGTGAGTCAAAAATGTATTTCATTATTTTGTTATGGTCAAAAAAGTAATATTTTGAATAATTTTTTGGTTTCTTTAGATTTCAAATCAAGTTTTCTGTGAAAGTTAAACTATAAGGTCGAATATATATACAGGGTGAATCAAAAATGTATTTCTTTATTTTGTTATGGTCAAAAAAGTAATATTTTGAATAATTTTTTGATTTCTTTAGATTTCAAATCAAGTTTTCTGTGAAAGTTAAACTATAAGCTCAAATTTATATACGGGGTGAATCAAAAATGTATTTCTTTAATTTGTTAAGATCAAAAAAGTAATATTTTGCATAATATTTTGATTTCTTTAGATTTCAAATCAAGTTTTCTGTGAAAGTTAAACTATAAGCTCAAATTTATATACAGGGTGAATCAAAAATGTATGTCTTTATTTTGTTATGGTCAAAAAAGTAATATTTTGAATAATTTTTTGGTTTCTTTAGATTTCAAATCAAGTTTTCTGTGAAAGTTAAACTGTAAGGTCAAATATATATACAGGGTGAATCAAAAATGTATTTCTTTATTTTGTTATGGTCAAAAAAGTAATATTTTGAATAATTTTTTGATTTCTTTGGGTTTCAATTGAAGATTTCTTTGAAAGTTAAACTATATGCTCCTAGAGGTTATCTACGGGGTAACTCAAAAATGTTTCTATTTATTTTCAATAATAGATAGAAACATTTTCAGATTTTCAGCTCTGGCAATACTTTTCTTTAATTAATTTTTTAATTATTTTTTTTGAAATTTTTTTTTTTAAATTTTTTTTTTAATTTTTTTTTTTTTGATTTTTTTTTTTAATAATAGAAACATTTTTTTCCTTGAAATTTTTTTTCTTGATTTTTTTTTTCATTTTTTTTATAACCCTCAATGACTTTTTTCATAGATAAAACTACCACACAACGACTGGGAAATCCCAAAGGGATTTCTTGTTTAATATAATAAACACACGTTTGGCTTTAAAAAAGTTCGTCAATATTTCGGATATATTTGAGAACTATACATTTTTGTACACTTTTTTAAACCTCTTGCCTACGCTCAATGTTTTCCAAAAGTTAATCAGCACCTAGAAATATCCTGAACCATTTTTGTAACAAATTTGTTAAAAATCTGTTAAGTGAGTGACTTTTCACGGACGCCTATGGTACGTACACAGATTTTTTATCCTGTATTTTTAACACCAATTCAACTACATAAACTTCCTTTCGGAGGCGATTTCGCATTAAAGGTTTGACGTCAAATTGCGAATTATTGTGGAACCGACTATACATCATAGCCTCTTTTAAAATACAGGTAAAGGGATTATTTTTTTTTCTGAAGTAAATAAAGTAAGTAAAGGATTACTTTTATTTATTTATTACCTGTTTAAAAACACTTCAGGTACATAATGTCTGAAATGAGATTCATTCTGAAGTTGTATGTCGAAGTGTATACATCAATATTAAAGTGTGGTTTAAAATTGTGTTTTTGTGCTAAAAAAATTTATCGCAATGGCTGAAAACTTAGAACTGAGTGCATTATTAGAAGTGCCAATGCGTACGAGCAGTCCTTTGCCATTTGAGGAGGAAGGAACGCTCTATCTAAACGAAACCGACGGGGATTTTATTGAGTTCGAGCGCGATTTATTGTTTAGACGCTATCTCAGTGGAGAGGAAATTTTCGAGTATATAGGAGAACATAATCCACGGGATATACGAATAATATCCGGAAATGTAGTGCCGTGTAGAAACAAGCGCCGCATCTTTTGTGCCTGGATAAGGAGAGTTGCCAAAGCAATGCGCTGAAGGGACTTCTGGAAATTGAAATTGAGCAACCCCAGTTGGAAGTGTATATGGCGCGATAAGTTTTTTTAATAGTGAAAAAAAAATTGTGTTACTTGGTATGTAAGTTGTAGTTTGATATTTAATTTTATGTTTTGTAAATATGTATTTAGATTGTATATTTTTGTTTTCTAATTAAGGCCTTTTAGTATTATTTTAGTTTAGTTTTTTTTTTGTATTTGTAAATTTTATTTCAGGGTAATTTGTGATTATAATCAATTATTTTAAAAAGATGCGTTTAGCTTTAATTCAATTTAATTTTGTAATTTGTAAATTCAATTTATTGTTATTGTATATTTTTGTTGTTTTCCATTTATTATTATTAAATAAAAATAAGTTTTTTTTTGTTTATTTAAATTTTATTGTACAGTAATTTGATTATAATTCTTTTGTTGTTAATTTAATTATGTAATTTATTGTTATTGTATATTTTTGTTGTTTTCTTTCCAATAAAGGCTATTTATTATTATTATTAAATAAAAATAAGTTTTTTATTTTAGTTTAATTTACGATTAATTAATCATTTTGCTATTTAATATAATAAAGACACGTTTGGCTTTAAAAAAGTTCGTCAATATTTCGGATATATTTGAGAACTATACATTTTTGGACCCTTTTTTAAACCTCTTGCCTACGCTCAATGTTTTCCAAAAGTTAGTCAGCACCTAGAAATATCCTGAACCATTTTTATAACAAATTTGTTAAAAATCTGTTAAGTGAGTTTTGAGTTATCGTCGAAACAGATTTTTCTGCCCTTTTTTAGACTTTTCACGGACGCCTATGGTACGTACACATATTTTTTATCCTGTATTTTTAACACCAATTCAACTACATAAACTTCCTTTCGGAGGCAATTTCGCATTAGAGGTTTGACGTCGAATTGCCATGAAATTCATTCTAGAATTTATGGCTTTCGTTTCGTCCAGTGGTTTCTGGACAACCTGTATATTTGGAAAGAATAGAAGCAACTACCTGGTGTAATTAGGGACCAGGTTAGATTTATGACATTTATGGATATAATCTAGGTAATCCCTACCCCTACTTCTAGGTAGTTTTCTAAGAAGTCACTGATTTTGCTTTTGTATTATATCATGTTTTGTCTTGTATGTTATATAAAACAACTAATAAGGGAGTACTTTTGTGGAGAATATAATAAAACTGTATTGTACTTAATACCAATAGTAAGTGATGAAGATATTAAAATACTCAAATCGTTTAATGGATTGGAACGTGAATTGAAGATCACAAATAGTTTGTTGCACACTTTATATCTAACAGCACACGCATTAGAAGACATAATTTTGTCAGCAATAATTAAAATACATTATTAACTAAGTAAATAGATACGTAGGTACAATACCGTAAAGTTATTGCTATGGTTAGTATATTAATGTTAGCCCAAAAAAATTGTGATAATCGCGATACACTCAATACCACTGAAGCTTTAGAAATGACTACAATTGCTAGTGATGATGCATTTATGGTACCTGAGAGTCATGTAATAATTGAAAATCATACTCAATTTGTCGCTCGATGACATGATCCAAAATGCGGAGGTAGTCATGGAATTTGTACCAGATTCCTGTGGGGCTCAAGCCTATGCTTCTCTGGTCACGGAATTGATGACAGGTAAAAATAGGGCCTCGGCCTACATCTTTTTCAATTTTTACCAGGTTCTGATCGTAAAATATCGTTCACAAAAACAATTTTGTTTATACAGTACATGTCTTATTCTTCAAGAGATGCCCTGATGATGCCGCAATTTCTGACAAATATCAATCAAAAGCGTGTAATGTTATACTTGAAGAACTTGATGATCCTCTAATGGTGGTAATGAAGAGAATGACACTTCACCTCAATTGTTGGTGAACTCTAAAATAAATTCCGATGTTGTTGCAGAACCTGAGGGAGTGTCTGCTGGTAAAGATTTTGTACAGTTGGCTAAAAAGACAAAACAAAGAAAAAAGATGCGTAGACCTGAAGAATGGAAAAATTTAATAAGAAAGAAGTTGTGTCAATCCAGGAAAGAGGATATTAATATTATGAAAGTTGGCTAGATGCATAAAACATACAAAAGACTGTTTAAATAAATGTAAGTTAAATTGGAGAGACTAGCAGGAGTGAAATTTTTAAATATTATTACGAACTAAATCAAAACGAAAAATACGTATTCCTTAAACAAAACACAGAAAAGTATTTTAAGGCCCGCGAAACTAAAGAAGAGTAACCGTCTCGTCGCATATATTCTTTTAAATACTCGTTTAAAATTCATGAAAAAAAAATATATGTCTGTAAACCATTCTTCTTAGGATATTTCGCAAAAACCAATTTACACAGCACATGGGGTAGGAAGGGACACTCCAAAAAAAGGCATGAGAGGCAAGACAAGTGTTAATAAAATTTCTGAAGAAAGAAAGCAAGCTGTCATAGATCATATTAAAAAGTTTGATGTAGTGGAGTCCCGTTACTACAGACAAAATAGCAAAAGAAAATATCTGGAAGCTACTCTGACCATGGCAAAAATGTATGCTTTATATCTTGAATATTGTGGAGAAAATAGCTTCGAAAATACAGTAAAGCTTTCCATGTATAGATTCATATTTTCTACTAATTTTAATTATGGCTTTCATAAACCTAAGAAGGATGTGTGTAAAAATTGCTTTAATTATTACCTGAAGAAAAAAGAGAAACGGTTCCAAGAAAATGAGCAGGTGAAAAAGAAGCTATTCGCAAAGAAAAGGATATGGATAAGAAGAGTGAAATACCAATTTTGTGCTTCGACTTAGAAAACGTTATAAGCTGTCCGAGATCTTTTGCAGGTAATCATTTCTACTTACCAAAGTTGACCATGTATAATCTTACAGGCCACTACAAACACGGCATACTGTGTTTTGTGGATCGAAACAATGCAAGGTCACAGTGTAAATTGTCTGTGCAAGCGCCTTTAAAAAATAGTTGACAGGGTTTTAGAAGATTTAGTTACTTGGAGTGATAGTTGTGTTCCACAGAATCGTAATTCCTATATATCATTTTGTATACTGGATATATTCAGAAATCATCCAGAACTTCAAAGTGTGACCTTAACTTATTCTATCCCAGGTCATAGCGCAGTTCAAGAAGTAGCACCGTTAGCGTATATTCATAAAAGGTATATAGAAAAAGAGAGAGATACTAGAGTGGGAGCCATACAGCAGCCCCAAATTTGCTACACAGCAGGAGTTCAGGACAGCGGCAACCTAAGAAGTCTCTAGTGTTAGATTTTTTGTTGAGACAGGACGTTGACCCCTTTACCATACTTCTTAATTATTCTTCGTTTATATCAGCCATAGCAGGTATATAGAAAAAGAGAGAGACAATGGGGCGAGAGCCATATGGTAGCCCCAAATTCGATCTTCCTGTAACGTAAGGTGACTCTGATGTTAGATTTTTGCGTTGAGACAGCGGGCCCCTTTAGCATACTTAATATTTACGTTAAAGATATCAACCATTTTTCTAACTGGTGTACAGAACAAAAGAGAGACAGATAGCAGAGTGAGAGCCATAAGGTAGCCCCAAAATTGTTCTGTCGGCGACTTAAGGTGGCTCTGCTGTTAGATTTTTGGCGTTGAAACAGCGAGCCTCTTTAGCATACTTATTAAATATAATTCGATAAACATATCAGCCATTTTGCTTTCCCTTACAGGGAAAATATTGTGAACGCGCTAAAAAAATTTTTGAGATAAACGGATATAACCATTTTAAAGTTGCTGTCTGTGTGTACGTAGGTATGTATGTCTGTATTCTTCCACGAAAGCGTCCAACCACTACAACGAATTGAGCTAAATTTTGGTATATGAGTTTGAGGCAGTCCTAGGATGAAGCCATTAGATTTTGGTTGAAATCGCTTAAGCCCTGTGATAGGGGTGGACACAACCACTAAATTTTCATATATCAGTACAACATTTTAAAGCATTTTTATCTGCTTTACAGCGATAGGTCACTTTTGATATTTGCCCCCATAGTTCTCGAGAAAATTGCGTTTCAAATTTCATCAGTTCAGTAGTTGGAATCAATTCTTATGAGAATACTATATGTAGGTACTTGAGTACCTACTTTATAATACATCCATAGAACGTTCGCTTTGCATGCTTATACATATATATGTTATATTAGATCAATAAGTACTATTACGTCTTATTTCTGAATTATCATATTATATTCCTAATTTTAATACGTAATTTCCCAGTAATGCAAAACCTTTGTTTTTCATTTTCAAAGACGATAATATTTACAAATTAAGCACGAATTATTGTTTATAAGTAATTTGATAATTATATGAAAATCTACGATTTTCATAAACAATACAAGTTCTAGAAGCTATCTGATTCAGCACTTTAAAATAGTATAAGAGATATTTAGTTCTTAATTATTATTATAACTCAGTAGTAATTCATTCTGTAACAACCAAAGTACAAAAATTTATGTGTTTAATCTAATAAAGTATATTTTTTTAAAAAGCAATCTCCAACATTAAGATTATAACAAATTGGCGCAGTCGGTAGGATCTCTAAAAAGGAGATCACGAACAAAATAATTAAAATAAAATAATTAAAAACAAGTGAGTGAAACTCCATTGGTCTTGTCAGATCAGGACTTGTGCTTGTGCCCCGCTCAGATCAGGACCCTGCATTCGCCGCCGCCGTACAAGATCGTATAGTCGCCCCGCTCAGATCAGGACACTATATCGGTGGAATTAACCACTTGTCAGCTCCAAGAAGCTCGAGCTAAGGCTCATTCCTAATTCAAAGCTCGTTGCAGCTCATAATTCAAAGCTCGTTGAAGCTCCTATTCAAAGCTCGTGGTAGCTCAAAATCCAAAGTTCATTGGAAAATCTAAAGAAGACTTCCAAAACCAATCAGAATCAAGATTTCCACACCGACAAAGAAAAAACGTGTTTTCAAGAAACGAAGACAACGATCCAAGACAAAGTCAACATCAAATGTTTGTGAGACTTTATATGTGAGTAATTTTAAAAAAAAAAATATTTTTGTAATAATTAAGATTTCGATTTCATTTATTATTAAGAAAATATAAACTAATTTACAATGGCTCAAAATACAAACCCAAAAGAAGGTGAAATTGAAGCATTTACGCTTTCAGAAATATTCTCATTAATTCCTGAATATGATGGAGACCAGATCGCTCTTAATACATTTATCAATTCTTGTAGTTGTGCACAGAAAATACCGTTAGTTACAATGAAAATTAAAAATCAATTAAGAGGCAAAGCAGCTCAATTAAATTACAAATTACGATCGTTTTGTCACCGACAACAAATTTTCGAAGAGAACATTTTGCATGTGGCAACACATTCAGTGCATGAAACGCGGCGTTACCAAACCGGGAACATTCGCGTTTGAAACGCGTTGCTGTACGAGAGTTGCTATTTATGTATTGAGAACTGGCAACACTAGTATTGTCAGGTGAAATCTGTCACTGCCATCTTGAAGTTTGACATTTTTGACAGTATACGCACTGAGAACGTTTTGACGTGCCAGCAATATTTGTGTTATTTACAGTAAGTTGAAAAGTTCATCTCGGCCAAAAATGAGGGATTTTTTACTCTTACTGGATTTTCATCAACACGATTCGTTAAACCAACAGGAGGACTTGGAGAAACGCGATTTTTGAAAGCTGCTGAACATGTAAAAAGTTGTGCTGGTGCAACGTAATTTGTGAAAGCTACTGGACTTGGAGCATAAGATATAATTAAAGGTATTGACGCATCACGATTCGTCAAAGTTACCGGACTTCGCTGTTGTTGAGCTGCAATGTTCGCTGGTGGGCTCACTGAGTTGTCAGACATGGATAAGTTGAGATATTATGCAAATGTTGCTCTTGCATTTAGCCTTAACTTTGTTGCTATTCTTGCTAGCTCTGCGTTGACGTTAGTACTAGAATACTGCTGTGTCACTGCTGCAGTTACCGGGACTGATGATGATGAACGTTTCGGTTCCAACAATTGTTCTAAAGCTTTCAATCGAATATAAGCGTAGCGCTCTATGACCGGACCGACAACAAATTCTCGAAGAGAATATTTTGCATGTGGCAACAGATTCAGTGCATGACACGCGACGTTACCAAACCGGTGGACATTCCCGTTGTAGTCGCACATGCTCACTGTTTGAAATGCGTTGCTGTACGAGGGTTGATATTTATGTATTGAGAACTGGCAACATTGGTATTGTCAGGTGAAATCTGTCACTGCCATCTTGAATTTTGACATTTTTGACAGTATACGCACTGAAAACGTTTTGACGCGCCAGCAATATTTGTGTTATTTACAGTAAGTTGAAAAGTTCATCTGGGCCAAAAAATGAGATAAATGACCCACAATCAGACAACGTCCGTAATTACGACATACATTATTGAACAAACTAGTAAAAACTAGAAATCTGTAAAAAATTCAACTATAACGAATATTTTAGTCTAAATTTACGTCTTTTACCGGCTGATTTACGTAAAGTTTTCTCTTTTACCTACAATAATGACACTAAGACATAACCTTTAAATAGCACATGTCAATACACATCTAATCGAGACCGCAGGTTATCGAATTTCTTATATGGTAAGTCAAATTTAGTATGATTTATTTGAGAAGTTTTATTAATTGTTTAAGTTAAATATTAGTAAAAATGTTGTTTTTACTTTTGATAGACCTTAGATATTTGATTTATAATAAAAATTAGTAATAATTTGCGAAGTTTTTGTAAATTTCTGGAGTCTCGGATTTATGTACACTCAAAACCAATAGTGTCCGAATTCAGACATGGTGGTTGTTAGAATTTGAATTGTTATTTTATATATTAATTTGTAATACCCTTTATTTTGTTAATGACCAGCATTATTATTAGTTTTTGACGAGTTGTCATTGAATACAAAAAATTGTTTGAAAGCTAACAGTAGTTTAATAGAAAATAGATAAATAAAATACAGTCCATATAGTAATAGAATTAACATTTGTGGTCCTTGTCGTTTTGGATCAGCGATAAATAGTTTTATGAAAAATATGGAACAAGAAACAGAAAATGTCACAAGCGTCATTACCTACTACTACTACTAAAAGCATAGCAGGAGTAGAAGATCTGCTAGGATTTCCAGGCCCATCTAAAAGTTTAAATAGATCAGAACATGATGAACAAGGTGAATCAATATACAGTATGTCCACGGATGCGGTTAACAAGAGGACAAATGGACCAAAAATTGAAAGATACGAAAACAAGTTATTCTTAATAAAAATGTTTGCTTGTCGAAAAAACAAGAACTGCCATGAAAAAAATTATTTTTATTAAACAGGGCGTCTGAAAAAGGCATAAATATAAAATTAAACAAGAGCAGTCATATTTTGGTGTCTTAGCGTAAAATGATAAATAGAAAAAATGCTTCAAATTTAATCCTGACCTTGATTCCAGAGTTACAGAAGAATATTTAAATTTATGAAAATTTTTTTTTATGTGTACATGATGGTTGGAATGGTTGAAAATGTTGATTCATCAGAAAATATTATAAGCTTGTGAAAATTTCTATTGCCGTTTAAAATCTGATTTCCAACCCACAAACAAAAATCTAGCCTTTCTGCTTCATCCCCAGACTCCAAAGTTTGGTTGAAATGAGGCTTGTAAGGATAAATTTTATTTTCTTTTAAAACTTTTTGAATGGTAGATTTTCCCACCACCTCTAAATTCTTAGCCTAGCAATGGATTTTCATTTACTGATTCCAATATCAAAGCTGTACTGGCATCGTCCTCATTATATTGTTTCTTTTCTTTTTTAATATCAAAAACTGATCCTGTTCTTTCAAATTTTTTCACCAATTTGTGAACAGCAACTTTCGAAACGTATACGCCAGGAAATTTGCGGTGGAATTCCTCTACTACATAGCGATAAGAGCAGTGACTACTCCCATAGAATTGCACTATAAAAACTCTTTGTTCTACGGTCAGCATGTTGGAGAATACTTTTAACACTGACAAGACAGCTTTTTTTTGACACTGACAATACAATAAGGTACCTAATGTAAAGGTAATAATTAAGTAAAAGTATTAAAATGCGGACATGCACACATGAAAAAAAAATTTTTTTTTCATAAATTTAAATATTCTTCTGTAACTCTGGAATCAGGGTCAGGATGAAATTTGGAGCATTTTTTCTATTTATCATTTTACGCTAAGACACCAAAATATGACTGTTTGCTCTTGTTTAATTTTATATTTATGCCTTTTTGAGACGCCCTGTGTAATAAAAATAATTTTTTTCATGGTAGTTCTTATTTTTTCGACAAGCAAACATTTTTATCAAGAATAACTTTTTTTCGTATCTTTCAATTTTTGGTCCATTTGTCCTCTTGTTAACCGCATCCGTGGACATACTGTATATTAGTAAGCAGTCATCATTGTCTCCAAGTCAGATACTAAAATTACAAATAGAGAAGAAGAAGAAAGAATTAAAATTACAAGAAGCATTATATAGTCGTCAAAAAGAGATTTTAGAAATGGAATTTCAATTAGAATGAACCAAATCATGCACCACAGTAAGTAATTTTTTTGATCAAAATTTGAAAGATATAGAAGTTCAAAAAAATCACACGGTTGAGCTGGATGAAATTCATTCAATGGACAAAGTTAACAAGTGGTTACGTGAAAATACTCAAAATGATCAAGCAGTAAGTTCATTTAACAATAATAATAGTAACAATCAAGAGAAGCTCGAAAAAATTTTAATGAGGTAAACTATTGATAAAGAATTGCCATATTTCTCTGTAAATGTCAGAGAATGGCCTAGTTTTTTCAGTCAATACAACTATACTACAAATATTTTACAATTGACTAACGAAAATATATGCCGATTGAGGAAGTGTTTAAAAGGCGATGCTCGACGTGCTGTAGAGGGTCTGTTATTGTCCGTATCAGTCCTGCTTAGCATATAATGAATGTTTTAGGAAATAAATATGGTAGACCCGATATTATTGTAAAAACACTAATGAATGAAGCAAAGAACATTCCAATTGTACGAAGTAACGACTTTTTTGCACTCAGCCACTTTTCAGAAACAGTAACCAACCTAGTATTAACTTTGGAATCTCTAAATTTTCAAAATTACTTGTCATGTCAATTGCTCGAAGATTTACTTCAAAAATTGCCGTATGGAATGCAAATTTCATGGGGAGAAAGAATATCCAAAACCAATGGTAAATATTCATTAAATGATTTTAAAAATTGGATAGCTGATAAGGTAAAAGCTAAGTTACATTCAAAATACGTCAATACAAAAAAATACGAATTTTAAAAGATCAATGGTAATGGCGAATAGTAACAATCAAATCGAACGAAAAATTAAACAATGTTTTCTTTGCAACGAACAACATAATTTCGAAAATTGCAAGAAATTCAAAGAGAAAAGTGTAAATGAAAGATGGCAAATAATTAAAGAAAGTAAATCGTGTTTTTGCTGTCTTAAATCATATCACAGAATATCGGATTGCAGAAACAAACGTGTATGCGGAATTGAATCATGCGAAAAGTATGATCATAGACTTCTTCACTTTGAAAAGAAGAGAGACACACCACAAAACCATACAAATACAATTTATCAATCATCAGACGTTGCAACAACAGAAGAAGCTAGTTCCAGCCATATGGTAGCACATACTGCACAAAATTATCAACAGGAAATTTTACTTAAAATCGCTCCAGTGATTTTGAAGGCTAATGACATGGAAATAGAGATTCACGCTTTATTTGACGAGGGTTCCACTGTCAGTTTAATTGACGAAGCATTGGCAAATGTATTAAAATTAATTGGCGACGAAACTACTCGAAATGTACGGTGGACAGACAACACCATTTGCAAAAAATCGACAACAAGAAAAGTATCGTTTAAAATTGCAGGCGTATTGGAAAAACAATTTTATCAAATGCAAAACGTATATACAATGAAAAATGTAGATTTACCAACACAGAGCATCAACGCAATACGATACAGGAACAGATGAAGAAGATATAATATAAATTTCCATGTGTGGAAAATGTACCGCCAAAACTATTAATTGGGCAAGATTGTTGGCAACTTATTGCTACCAGAAGATTAATAGAAGGTCCAAAAAATACTCCAGCACTTTCTTTTACAAATTTGGGTTGGATAGTACACGGTGATATTGCGCAATTTAGAGGCCGTATAGCAGAAATTACTTTGCATATAAAACGTAAAAACCTGATGAAGAACTACACGATATGGTGAACTACTTTTTCACAATTGATTCCTTGGGAGTAATGTTTGAAAATAAAAAGAAACAAAATGAAGAAGTTGAGATGGCGGAAAATGTAATCAAAACAATTTCAAAAAGAAAAAATAATCGTTGGGAAACCGGTTTACTTTGGAAAAATAAATATGAAATTCTACCAGAAAATAAAAAGTATTGCAGTACCAAGATTAAATATATGGAACGAAAAATGTATTCAGACCAAGAATTTGAAAATACCTATAGAAATCAAACTAAAGAATACGAAGAATAAAATTATATTCGCAAACTTACACAAATTTTATGACGTAAATTTTCAGTAATTCGAAACCTTTGTTTTTCATTTTTCCAAAGACAGTTCTAAATAATATTTACAAGTTAGGCACGGATTGTTTATAAATAATTTAATAATTTTGTTTAATTATATGAAAATCGTAGATGTTCATAAACTATCCAATATTCCAGAAGCTAACTGATTCCGCAGTTTTAAATTAGTATAAATAGTAAGAAATAAAGGATTACATTAATATTATTATTCATTGTAATCAAAGTGAAAATCAAAAATAAAGTTATGTGCTTAAAAATTTAAAGTGTTTTTTTTTAAATTTAATCTTCAACTCTAACATTACAACCAATTGGCGCAGTCGGTAGGATCTCTAAAAAAAGAGATCACGAACACAATAATTAAATTAATAATTAAAACAAGTGCGTGAAACTCAGGACAGTGCTTGTGCCCCGCTAAGATCAGGACCCTGCATACGCCGCCGCCGTACAAGATTGTATAGTCGCCCCGCTCAGATCAAGACACTATATCGGTGGAATTAGCCACTTGTCAGCTCGAGCAAAGGAAAAATCCTAATTCAACGCTCGTTGAAGCTCCTAATTCAAAGCTCATTGCAGCTCACAATTCAAAGCTCGTGAAAGCTTATTGGAAAATCTAAAGAAGACTTCCAAATCCAATCACGAAGATTTCTACACCGACAAAGAAAAAACGTGTTTTCAAGAAACGAAAACAAACGATCCAAGATAAAGTCATCGAACAAATGTTTTTTTTTTGAGACTTTATCTGTGAGTAATTTTAAAATACTTTTGTAATAATTATTAAGATTTCGATTTAATTTTATTTATTATTAGGATAAATATAATTAATTCATAATGGCTCAAAGTACAAATTCAAACGAAGGTAAAATTGAAGCATTTAGGCTTTCTGAAATATTTTCTATTTTCTGCGTTTCTTAATATATCCAATACTCTGTTTGTGATATCGATAAGTTTTTCTTTTGTTTCAGCAAGTATTAAGATATCATCCATAGAACATTCTACATTTGGAATGTTTTTATTTTGTTATATATTTTTATATATTATTATATTGTTAGGTATTTTTGAGTTCTTTGGGTTAAGGGTATCTGCCAAAAACCTCGCTTCGCATCTAACAGCGATTGTTAATTGTTTTTAATGGGTAGTGCCTTCTAAGTATATTTTTGTTGACATCAGTCGGGTCAAGACAAATACGCATTTTGTCCTTTTGGTGTACGATTACCATCGGACTTACTGCAGCTTATATATATTATTATCATTATACCATATGGTTAATAAAACTTTGTTGAAAAATTTGAATTTGCTTCGCATGCGAAGGTTATGAGTTCGAATCCCAGGTCTGGCAATATTTTGTTTTTAATTTTTGTATAAAGTAGTTCGTTTGTTACGTTAGTTTATTGGAAATAATGAAAATCATACAGGTATAATAATAATTATTATTAAAATTCTGTTTCGTTACGCAGTTCATGTATTTTTGATTATATTATTTCATGTCGGGAAAGTTTTGCACACACGTTTTTTTATATAATTTAAACCATCAAAAATACATGGATTCGGTCAGGAAGGAGATGACATGCAAGAATATTTCGGATCAATTTAAACAACCAGGTAAATATAAATTTTGGTATATTTTCAATTACAAATCTGGTCTACTTAACCTTGATGTCTGAAAGGAATCTGCAAACTGACCACGTATATCAAAAGCGGAAGAAACTGCATTGCCCCCATGATGTCGAAGGTTGTTAAACTGTACAGTGGTACTTGCCTCCGTATTAAAAAGCACATATTCTCCACGTCTTATGAAATTATACAAAATAAAAGTTGTTAATACAATCTTTTTCGCATACTCTGGCTTTAGATGCATACGTTTATTATAAATACGACATTTTTGACTTAATATACGGAAGGCATTTTAAACTACACGTCGAGCTCTGCAAAGAAGATAGTTAAAGTGAGCTAAATTTTGGCATATGAGTTTGAGGCAGTCCTAGGATGAAGCCATTAGATTTTGGTTGAAATCGTTTAAGCTCTATGATAGGGGTGGACACAACCGCTAAATTTTCATATATCAGTAGGATTCGAGTGACATAATTTTAAAGCATTCTTTATCTGCTTTACAGCGATAGGTCACTTTTGATATCTGCCCCCATAATTCTCGAGAAAATTGCGTTTAAAGCAGTTAGGTAGTTAAAACGTATATACAATATAATATAAATAAATAAATAAATAATCGTTTATTGCCTAACAGGCTTACGCCCAATTACAAGACAAATAATAACATAATAATACATAAAAAAAAATAATCAAGTAGTAGCATTTAAACCAAAATTAATCTATAGGATTACCAAAATACTGTTATAAAATGATGTGGCAAGCCACATCAAAAATCCACACGGCATTCCTAAATCAACCATCAACACAAAAGACAATAATAATACCCAAATACTAACATTTGATACAATATTTAATCATTCAAATAACATCAATACGCGACATACATGCCTGCAGTTCAACGAGAAACTGACCGATGTTTATATCAAAAAAATTGAAATCACATTGAAGGTTAAGTCTATTCGCCAATGCACAGGCTCTAGACACTGGCGCTCTACGCTCGTAATTTGTTCTCTGATTAGGAACAGTAAATATATAATTATGGCGGGAGTTGTATTGGGGCACGTGGAAATCAATATGAGCCAATAACTCGGAGCTGTCAATCATGAAATTTATTATTTTAAAAAGTAATACCTGATATGCGCAGTCCCTTCGGCGAGCCAGTGACTGAAATTCATATGTCCGCAACAATGAGGCATGGTCATATCCCCGTACAGGAAAACGACCATGATCCCTAAAGTACAAATACTTAAGAAAACGCCTCTGAACACGCTCAATCGCGTCTGCATGATTCTGATAAATTGGGGCCCATATAACAGATGCATATTCCAACCGTGATCGAACCAGAGAAAAATACAACGCTTTCAAGCAGTTTCTATTTTGAAATTGAGATGTGGTTCTCAAAATAAAGCCCAAAGGTCGCAGAGCGTTCCGAGTCAACTCCTGAATGTGCTGATTAAAAGTCAGTTGACTATCAACCAGCACCCCCAAATCTCTAGTTAGGTGTGTCAACTCAAGGACAGAACCATCAAGAACGTACTCAAAACGTATCGGAGACCGGCACATAGTGAAGGTCATGATTTTGCATTTACTTACATTGAGAGGCAATTTATTATTCAGACACCAGCCCTCCAATGTCATCAGGTCGCTTTGCAAGCTTACACAGTCATTCAAATCCTGAATAACTCGATACAACTTAAGGTCATCGGCAAACAACAGAAAATCGCTACTCATATCAATCCCAATATCGTTAATGAAAACCGAAAAAATCAACGGTGCCAAATTGCTTCCCTGTGGTGCCCCACTGGTTGCTAAAAATTCGTCAGATTTAAATCCGTTATATTCAACAAACAACCTACGCTCACGTAAGTAAGAAACAAAGAAACGCAATAGATCAGTGTGAAAGCCCATATTGCTCATTTTTTGTATAATGGTCGCGTGATCCAACCTATCAAAGGCCTTCGAGAAATCTGTGTAAATGGTATCAACCTGCAGTCCTCTCCCCATATCTTGGTAAACCGATTGGCAAAATTCTGCTAGATTGGTAACAGTTGATCGTTTGCGGAAAAAACCATGTTGTTGTGTTATAATACAATTTTTAACTTGATTAAATAATTTTTCGTGGAGTACCTTCTCAAAAACCTTCGAAAAATTCGACAAGATCGATACGAGTCTATAGTTGTCAATTCTTGCAGCATCACCTGCCTTATGTACTGGACAAACACGTGTGGATTTCCATAATCTAGGAAACGTGACTGATCTCAAGGACTTGTTGAATAAAATTAACAATGGTTCAGTGAATATGTAAGCACAGTCCTTTATTAAGAATGCAGGCACGTTATCTGTGCCAGCAGTCAATTTTGGCTTTAGTTGTTTTATCGCCCTCAGCACATCCTCCGATTCAAGAACACCTGTGGAAATTAGATTTCGATTTGTATGACCTTCGACACACTGACATGTGGATGATGGAACATAGGAATTTTGAAAATGTGAAGCAAAGGCGCTAACGATCTGCAGCGGATCAGATATTTTTGAATTGTTATTGTCAATCATAGTTCCGGGTATGCGTGTCTTGCGCCTTTTATTTTGCACAAATCTCCAGAACTGTCTCGGGTCTGACACCATTACCTCTTGTATATTTGAGATATAGGACATATAAGCTGCCTTTATTTTCCTCTTTACCTGGGATCTCAGCGACTTATAGCGCTCAAAGTAGTTAGGATATCCAAATCGCTTCCACATCGAAAAAGCCCTGGATTTATCCTTAATAATATCGATAATTTCCCGATCAAACCACGGCGGGTAAGTATATTTACGTTTTTTATCACTGAACACAGGGACGCACATATCAAATATATTATACATCCTTTCATAAAACATAACAACAGCCTCATCCACGCATTGGATGTCATGCAGGAATGACCAATCCAGGAGAGACAATTGCTCGTAAAGAATTATGAAATTGGCTTTGCGAAAATT
Source organism: Apoderus coryli (assembly GCA_911728435.2). Classification (NCBI taxonomy): domain Eukaryota; kingdom Metazoa; phylum Arthropoda; class Insecta; order Coleoptera; family Attelabidae; genus Apoderus; species Apoderus coryli. The sequence goes on from OU452198.1 coordinate 26,400,859, forward strand.
ATATCTCTTATTATCATGATTGACATTAAAATTTTCCCGATTACCGTCGCAACACAATTTCACGCATATTTGAAGCGCTGGATGGTAATTATCTTCAGAAACCAACGGTGGTGTGACATGTGTTACATGCCAATCAGAATTGCATAAAACAAGGTCAAGAATTTCACCACGATGATTTTTAATGCTATTATATTGCGACAGGTCAAGAAAATTCATAAATTCATGCAATGCTGTTAGGCGAGGGCCATTACCAGAGTCAGTCCCGAAGTGTAGATTAAAATCTCCCATGATTAAAATATGTTTGTCGCACATAAAAGTCAGCGTCTCTAAATATTCACAGACAGCAACATATACATCTAGGTTAGCACCAGGTTGAATATATATACAAAAAACATACAAGAAATTATTACCAACGGCAAGTCTGCAGCCCACAACGTCAGCAGAGGCAGGAGGCTCCGCGATGCAGTTGTCGGAACCTAGTGGCTCACTGAGTAAATCCGATCTTATAGCTAGAAGTACCCCTCCACCCCTGGAGACGCCAAGGGCCGCCATATCCCTATCCTTACGATAAACATGATAAGATGCATCAAAAAGCTCCGAACTAACAAGATCGCACTGTAACCATGTTTCAGTAATTGCCACAATATGGTGCTCACTATCACAGACCGAATTGTAAAATTCATTAGTTTTTGTGTTCAGTCCTCTAGCGTTCTGGTAAATAATATTCAAAAAAAAATCCTTATGGTTAGGCAAATAATTCAGTTTAAATCATTATTCGAGACTATTGTTGGACATCCATTAATAAATCTTAATATATTGTATATACGTTTGTAATTTACTTCTTGCATTAGTGATTTTATAGAATTGAAATGTAAAGATTTTAATCACTTTGTTTTTATTTCTGATGGGTGCACCTATCAAAATCGTAACAAAATTTTAGGAAGTGCTCTCTGTGATTTGGCTGTCCAAAAAACTATCACAATTAAACAAATTTATTTAGAGAAAGGACACACCATGATGGAGGCAGATAGTGTCCATGCTACTTTAGAAAAATATTTTATTCCACCTATCAACTCTCCATCGAATTACATAGCCAAAATGAGAGCTGCTCGTCCTGTTCAACCCTATAAAGTCAAAGTAGTGGATTATTCGTTTTTTCTCAATTTTGAGCAACAACCTACCAACTTAAAATCTTTGCGACCGGGTAGAGTTGGAGGACCAACTGTTACGGACATTAGAGCTCTAAAATACGTACCAGACGGTAATATTTATATAAAATTTACCATACAGATGAGTTTGAACTGTTGGCACAGAGAAAACAGTTATGTTTTAACAAACCAGCTCGATTATACGAAACTATATTACCCATCACAGAATCCAACTATCGGCACTGATTTCAAATGTAGCCAAGATTATTGAAAAAATTATTAAATTAAGATTAAGCTTGTAATAAAACGAACGGGCAATGGAATTTACTGTTGTCCGGCCCTGTGGTTATGTCTGAGTTTTATGGTTTATATTAGTTTGGGAACATTATTTGGGTAGATTGTATACAAATATTCTAAACTCAGTCATAAAAATGTAAGGGTATATTTTCTGTTTATCTTGTCGTCTTTGATATGGGTCTTACAACCTCTGCAAGTAATATAAGAATAATATATTGAGTGCCTATGATAAAGAATTTTATCTAGAAAAAGACCTTTTCTTTTGTCTAATATCCGTTGAAAAGTAGTAAAGACTCTGTAACGATAAATAGGACTAGAAACAGATAGACCGTGTTTTTCTTATTCGAAGAATGACATGTTTGAAATAACCGTTGGCCTAACATTTAAAATGCCTTTTTTCTGATTGGTTGATTTTCATTTTTGTATTACCTGCTATGTAAATTTTATGAGGCATTCTGGAAAGGAATAAGACTTTAATTTTTAGAATGGTTCTAGTCTTGAACGAATAAAGAAGTGTTTTCTAACTTGTATAAAGTTCCGTAAGTTTTGATATTTTTTAATTGAAGGCCTTTTTGTTTAATCAGTTTTTAGTATATAAAGTTTAAAGTTATTTCTTTTAGTAATTGAATTAAATTCCGTTTTCACTAGTATGTTAAAGTCTCGTATAGGAATTAATATAATTATTCGAATTATATTAATTTTTTTTTTTTTTTTTTTTTTTTTTTTTTTTTTTTCTGAAGTAATCCATCAATCGAGGAGTGAATGTTGTTGTTTGAATGAAAGACGTCTACTCCACAAAAAATCTTTATATATACGTTAAAACTGTTTAGGAATCGCCAGACATGTTTCGGACTACAACGTCCATCATCAGTGGCTAAGGAACCTTATATAATTTGGTTAGATGAGGGGGTCAAACTTCATATGAACTTAGAATAGGGTACTTAAACATTGATCTTCAATTCAAACGTCTATACAATGTCTGTAAAATAATGACTTAAATTAAAATAAGATGTAATAATATTAAACCAGTAGGAGTCTTACCATTTTATGGAAATTTGTTTTTTGTTTTTTAGAAATTGAACATAATAAAATATAAAATAAATTGGTATTTAAAATTTAAATTTGTGCTTCATTACAACATTTGTTTGTTTGTTTGTGCTTTTCTTTTCTTTTCATCTTCAAATTTTTCGTTTTTGAGAAACTGGTAAGATTCCACCAGTGTGGTTTTAAAGTCTATAAATTCGACAAGAAGACAAAATGTCGAGAGGCGAGATGAAGACAGTTGTATATCTGTCATTAGGTTTAGCCAAAGTTACACATTTGGTGTTTTAGGTGAGGTGAAGTGAGGTGAGGAAGTTATATGAGGTGAGTATAAAGTTTAATTTAAATGGATTAATTGGGAGGTTTATTAGGTGTTGAGAAGGGTAATTAGTTGTATGCGAAGTCTATGTTTAAAGTCTCTACATTTGTTATTTAAGGGTATGTTAGTTTATTTAATTTGATGTTCGATGAAAAGGTGTCAGTCGATTAATGGGTCTATTGTCTGTGTTTAAGAGGAAGGGAAATGGCATGATATAACCTAACATTTGTTTGTTTATTTATATTTTTATTTGTGGGTTATGGGGCTTATTTTATAGGAGGCTTGGGTGGTGGGTTATGTTGTGTTAAACTTAAGGGAATTGAAGAATGGGAGGCAGTCGAATTCGAGTTGGTCATTTACGCAAGTGTACTTAGTGTTCTTTTTATATGAATTAATTTCCATGGCTTCTAAGACATTCAGCATTGTGCTTTTAAGACAGGAGTGGAGCATTTCAGCATTTTGATCGATGGAAAAGGAGTGGTGTTCATTATATATGTGGTTGGCGAAAGCGGAATTGCTGTTTAGTTCTTCAGCGTTTTCTTGAGTGGCCTTTTCAATGATTTTATAGTGTTCTTTTATACGAGTACCGAAGTTGCGACCAGTTTGGCCAATGTAGATGGTGTTACAATTTATGGTGCCACATTTCAGTAAGTACACACCAGATTTTTGGAGCCAGTTAACTGGGGATTTGCTGTTATCAAGGTAATTGCCTATGGTGTTCCTAGTCCTAAAGCAAATACTAATGTTGTAGTTATTAAATAGTTTTTTAATGGAATGCATAAATGGACCGATGTAAGTGACGGGATGGAAGCTAGTGTTGGTGGAATTTTCTATAGTGGTAAGTCCGCTAAATGTGTGTTTTATTAGGTGTCTATAATATATTTTATTGATTGTAGATATCGGATAGTGGTTCACCCTAGCTACATGGTAAATTATCGACAGCTCATTATCGAAGTCTTCGCGTGACATGGGTACATGAAATAGTCTATGGAAGTAAGATTGGAATGTAGAAAATTTGTGTGTGGAAGGATGGTTGGAGTGATAATCTATAATAGCATCCGTTGAAGTGGGTTTATGATATATAGAGAAAGTAAGTTTGTTATTATTTCTGTGTATGGTTAAGTCAAGATAATTCAATGAGTTGTTAGTTTCAGATTCATGTGTGAATTGAATTCGCTCATGTATGGAGTTCATGAAGTTAAGTGTATGGATAACATCGTCCGTGGTTCCTGTGTATATGGCGAAGATGTCATCTACGTATCTTTTAAAGCAAATGAATCTTGGACCATGAGTGTTATTTGATAGAATGGTTTGGTCTATTTTTGACATGAAGATTTCAGCTAGCAGGGACGAAATGCCATTTCCCATGCTTAAGCCATCCATTTGTTTATAATATTTATTGTTAAAGTGGAAAAAGTTTTGTTCAAGATTAATTTTTAGTAAACTGTGTATTGCATTGATATCTGACATATTTAGGCTTGAATTGTTTGTTAATAAATCTTTAACTATGTTTAGGGTTTCGGTGACAGGGACACTACTATATAGGTTTTTGACATCGAAGGATATGAGTTGTGTATTTTCAGGACATTGTATATGTTTAATTTTGTTTATTAAATCAATGGAGTTTTTTACTGAATGTATTGATGTAAAATTGGTTTTATTTCGGAGAATGCAGTTTAGCCAGTTAGAGAGTTTTGAAGCTGGAGTTCCTGAGAAACAGACAATGGGACGGGCGGGAATTTCTCTTTTATGTATCTTAAGGAGTGCACGTAGTTCGGGTGTTTTGATGTTCATGCATGAAAGTTTAAACTTGTTGGTGCCTAGGGATTCGAGTGTGTTTTTGTGGGAGGTGAGGGTCTTGTTGAGTTTTAACTGGTATTGTTTGGTGGGGTTGTTTGGGATTTCGCGGAAGTCAGGATTATTGAGGAATTCTTCGACTTTTCTAACGTATAATTGTCTATCACATATTACTATGGTGTTACCTTTATCAGCGCGGGATATTGTGAGGTCGTTCTCTGTTATTTTCTGTTTAATTGCTTTTAATGTGTTCATTTCTAGGATATTACCTTTGTTGGCGTATTGTTTATAGTAGTCATATGCGTGATTTAGATGTTGAGATATGTTGGAACGTATGAGTTCTTTGTTGGTAGGGTTGACCTTTTCTATTATGGATTCGCATTCAGCGGCAGTGATGTTTAGGTTTTTGTTTGTGATAGGAAAGAAGTTATTGAACTTGAAGCTACGGTTTAGGTAGTTGAATTCGGAAGCCGTGAAGTTGACGTTAGAAAGATTGGTAACTCTGTCGTGAAACTGGAAGTTATGTGTGTTGATGTCGGTAGGGAATTCAGCACTGAAGTTGTCGTTGTCGAAAGGTTCATAGTCGGGGTCATTAATTGTTGAGTTTGGAGGGTTGTCATTAAGTGTGTTGTTGATGTTGTGTGAGGGTGAGGTAGATATTGTGTGGATGTTGGTGTGGTTGTCAGTGGGTAAGTTGATATGTGTGTTTGGTTGGGGGTTCGTGTTCAGTATGTTATTGGGGACGTGGTTGTTGGTGGCTGTGTTGTTGTATGTAGTGGATAATGGATTTGTATGTTTGTGTGACTGGGAGAGTTGTTGTAGTTTGGATTGTAATCTGTGCAACTTTGACTTACCTTTTGCTTGTATGTCGTCTTGAACATCGTTGTAAAGAATTTCCAACTCGACAGGATGTAATACATGGTTTAGTTCAGAGGTTATATAGTTAAGTTTAGTTTCTATCATATTTAATTTGCTGTGTAGGTGCTTAATTTCGTGTTTGAGCCATATTTTCTTGGCGGCGTTTAATGCTGTCATTGCTGCTTTGGTTGTGACTGATGTACGGATCTTGATGTAGTTCGGTATGAAGTTGTTCTTCTCACATTCTATGTTGAAGTAGATACTGAGTTTGTTGTACTTGCGTTTTAGAGAAAGGTTCTTAAATTCGTGGATTAGGGAAGCTCGACTAGCTTGTGAAAATTTTCTGAAGTAATCCATCAATCGAGGAGTGAATGTTGTTGTTTGAATGAAAGACGTCTACTCCACAAAAAATCTTTATATATACGTTAAAACTGTTTAGGAATCGCCAGACATGTTTCGGACTACAACGTCCATCATCAGTGGCTAAGGAACCTTATATAATTTGGTTAGATGAGGGGGTCAAACTTCATATGAACTTAGAATAGGGTACTTAAACATTGATCTTCAATTCAAACGTCTATACAATGTCTGTAAAATAATGACTTAAATTAAAATAAGATGTAATAATATTAAACCAGTAGGAGTCTTACCATTTTATGGAAATTTGTTTTTTGTTTTTTAGAAATTGAACATAATAAAATATAAAATAAATTGGTATTTAAAATTTAAATTTGTGCTTCATTACAACATTTGTTTGTTTGTTTGTGCTTTTCTTTTCTTTTCATCTTCAAATTTTTCGTTTTTGAGAAACTGGTAAGATTCCACCAGTGTGGTTTTAAAGTCTATAAATTCGACAAGAAGACAAAATGTCGAGAGGCGAGATGAAGACAGTTGTATATCTGTCATTAGGTTTAGCCAAAGTTACACATTTGGTGTTTTAGGTGAGGTGAAGTGAGGTGAGGAAGTTATATGAGGTGAGTATAAAGTTTAATTTAAATGGATTAATTGGGAGGTTTATTAGGTGTTGAGAAGGGTAATTAGTTGTATGCGAAGTCTATGTTTAAAGTCTCTACATTTGTTATTTAAGGGTATGTTAGTTTATTTAATTTGATGTTCGATGAAAAGGTGTCAGTCGATTAATGGGTCTATTGTCTGTGTTTAAGAGGAAGGGAAATGGCATGATATAACCTAACATTTGTTTGTTTATTTATATTTTTATTTGTGGGTTATGGGGCTTATTTTATAGGAGGCTTGGGTGGTGGGTTATGTTGTGTTAAACTTAAGGGAATTGAAGAATGGGAGGCAGTCGAATTCGAGTTGGTCATTTACGCAAGTGTACTTGGTGTTCTTTTTATATGAATTAATTTCCATGGCTTCTAAGACATTCAGCATTGTGCTTTTAAGACAGGAGTGGAGCATTTCAGCATTTTGATCGATGGAAAAGGAGTGGTGTTCATTATATATGTGGTTGGCGAAAGCGGAATTGCTGTTTAGTTCTTCAGCGTTTTCTTGAGTGGCCTTTTCAATGATTTTATAGTGTTCTTTTATACGAGTACCGAAGTTGCGACCAGTTTGGCCAATGTAGATGGTGTTACAATTTATGGTGCCACATTTCAGTAAGTACACACCAGATTTTTGGAGCCAGTTAACTGGGGATTTGCTGTTATCAAGGTAATTGCCTATGGTGTTCCTAGTCCTAAAGCAAATACTAATGTTGTAGTTATTAAATAGTTTTTTAATGGAATGCATAAATGGACCGATGTAAGTGACGGGATGGAAGCTAGTGTTGGTGGAATTTTCTATAGTGGTAAGTCCGCTAAATGTGTGTTTTATTAGGTGTCTATAATATATTTTATTGATTGTAGATATCGGATAGTGGTTCACCCTAGCTACATGGTAAATTATCGACAGCTCATTATCGAAGTCTTCGCGTGACATGGGTACATGAAATAGTCTATGGAAGTAAGATTGGAATGTAGAAAATTTGTGTGTGGAAGGATGGTTGGAGTGATAATCTATAATAGCATCCGTTGAAGTGGGTTTATGATATATAGAGAAAGTAAGTTTGTTATTATTTCTGTGTATGGTTAAGTCAAGATAATTCAATGAGTTGTTAGTTTCAGATTCATGTGTGAATTGAATTCGCTCATGTATGGAGTTCATGAAGTTAAGTGTATGGATAACATCGTCCGTGGTTCCTGTGTATATGGCGAAGATGTCATCTACGTATCTTTTAAAGCAAATGAATCTTGGACCATGAGTGTTATTTGATAGAATGGTTTGGTCTATTTTTGACATGAAGATTTCAGCTAGCAGGGACGAAATGCCATTTCCCATGCTTAAGCCATCCATTTGTTTATAATATTTATTGTTAAAGTGGAAAAAGTTTTGTTCAAGATTAATTTTTAGTAAACTGTGTATTGCATTGATATCTGACATATTTAGGCTTGAATTGTTTGTTAATAAATCTTTAACTATGTTTAGGGTTTCGGTGACAGGGACACTACTATATAGGTTTTTGACATCGAAGGATATGAGTTGTGTATTTTCAGGACATTGTATATGTTTAATTTTGTTTATTAAATCAATGGAGTTTTTTACTGAATGTATTGATGTAAAATTGGTTTTATTTCGGAGAATGCAGTTTAGCCAGTTAGAGAGTTTTGAAGCTGGAGTTCCTGAGAAACAGACAATGGGACGGGCGGGAATTTCTCTTTTATGTATCTTAAGGAGTGCACGTAGTTCGGGTGTTTTGATGTTCATGCATGAAAGTTTAAACTTGTTGGTGCCTAGGGATTCGAGTGTGTTTTTGTGGGAGGTGAGGGTCTTGTTGAGTTTTAAGTGGTATTGTTTGGTGGGGTTGTTTGGGATTTCGCGGAAGTCAGGATTATTGAGGAATTCTTCGACTTTTCTAACGTATAATTGTCTATCACATATTACTATGGTGTTACCTTTATCAGCGCGGGATATTGTGAGGTCGTTCTCTGTTATTTTCTGTTTAATTGCTTTTAATGTGTTCATTTCTAGGATATTACCTTTGTTGGCGTATTGTTTATAGTAGTCATATGCGTGATTTAGATGTTGAGATATGTTGGAACGTATGAGTTCTTTGTTGGTAGGGTTGACCTTTTCTATTATGGATTCGCATTCAGCGGCAGTGATGTTTAGGTTTTTGTTTGTGATAGGAAAGAAGTTATTGAACTTGAAGCTACGGTTTAGGTAGTTGAATTCGGAAGCCGTGAAGTTGACGTTAGAAAGATTGGTAACTCTGTCGTGAAACTGGAAGTTATGTGTGTTGATGTCGGTAGGGAATTCAGCACTGAAGTTGTCGTTGTCGAAAGGTTCATAGTCGGGGTCATTAATTGTTGAGTTTGGAGGGTTGTCATTAAGTGTGTTGTTGATGTTGTGTGAGGATGAGGTAGATATTGTGTGGTTGTTGGTGTGGTTGTCAGTGGGTAAGTTGATATGTGTGTTTGGTTGGGGGTTCAGTATGTTATTGGGGACGTGGTTGTTGGTGGCTGTGTTGTTGTATGTAGTGGATAATGGATTTGTATGTTTGTGTGACTGGGAGAGTTGTTGTAGTTTGGATTGTAATCTGTGCAACTTTGACTTACCTTTTGCTTGTATGTCGTCTTGAACATCGTTGTAAAGAATTTCCAACTCGACAGGATGTAATACATGGTTTAGTTCAGAGGTTATATAGTTAAGTTTAGTTTCTATCATATTTAATTTGCTGTGTAGGTGCTTAATTTCGTGTTTGAGCCATATTTTCTTGGCGGCGTTTAATGCTGTCATTGCTGCTTTGGTTGTGACTGATGTACGGATCTTGATGTAGTTCGGTATGAAGTTATTCTTCTCACATTCTATGTTGAAGTAGATACTGAGTTTGTTGTACTTGCGTTTTAGAGAAAGGTTCTTAAATTCGTGGATTAGGGAAGCTCGACTAGCTTGTGAAAATTTTCTGAAGTAATCCATCAATCGAGGAGTGAATGTTGTTGTTTGAATGAAAGACGTCTACTCCACAAAAAATCTTTATATATACGTTAAAACTGTTTAGGAATCGCCAGACATGTTTCGGACTACAACGTCCATCATCAGTGGCTAAGGAACCTTATATAATTTGGTTAGATGAGGGGGTCAAACTTCATATGAACTTAGAATAGGGTACTTAAACATTGATCTTCAATTCAAACGTCTATACAATGTCTGTAAAATAATGACTTAAATTAAAATAAGATGTAATAATATTAAACCAGTAGGAGTCTTACCATTTTATGGAAATTTGTTTTTTGTTTTTTAGAAATTGAACATAATAAAATATAAAATAAATTGGTATTTAAAATTTAAATTTGTGCTTCATTACAACATTTGTTTGTTTGTTTGTGCTTTTCTTTTCTTTTCATCTTCAAATTTTTCGTTTTTGAGAAACTGGTAAGATTCCACCAGTGTGGTTTTAAAGTCTATAAATTCGACAAGAAGACAAAATGTCGAGAGGCGAGATGAAGACAGTTGTATATCTGTCATTAGGTTTAGCCAAAGTTACACATTTGGTGTTTTAGGTGAGGTGAAGTGAGGTGAGGAAGTTATATGAGGTGAGTATAAAGTTTAATTTAAATGGATTAATTGGGAGGTTTATTAGGTGTTGAGAAGGGTAATTAGTTGTATGCGAAGTCTATGTTTAAAGTCTCTACATTTGTTATTTAAGGGTATGTTAGTTTATTTAATTTGATGTTCGATGAAAAGGTGTCAGTCGATTAATGGGTCTATTGTCTGTGTTTAAGAGGAAGGGAAATGGCATGATATAACCTAACATTTGTTTGTTTATTTATATTTTTATTTGTGGGTTATGGGGCTTATTTTATAGGAGGCTTGGGTGGTGGGTTATGTTGTGTTAAACTTAAGGGAATTGAAGAATGGGAGGCAGTCGAATTCGAGTTGGTCATTTACGCAAGTGTACTTGGTGTTCTTTTTATATGAATTAATTTCCATGGCTTCTAAGACATTCAGCATTGTGCTTTTAAGACAGGAGTGGAGCATTTCAGCATTTTGATCGATGGAAAAGGAGTGGTGTTCATTATATATGTGGTTGGCGAAAGCGGAATTGCTGTTTAGTTCTTCAGCGTTTTCTTGAGTGGCCTTTTCAATGATTTTATAGTGTTCTTTTATACGAGTACCGAAGTTGCGACCAGTTTGGCCAATGTAGATGGTGTTACAATTTATGGTGCCACATTTCAGTAAGTACACACCAGATTTTTGGAGCCAGTTAACTGGGGATTTGCTGTTATCAAGGTAATTGCCTATGGTGTTCCTAGTCCTAAAGCAAATACTAATGTTGTAGTTATTAAATAGTTTTTTAATGGAATGCATAAATGGACCGATGTAAGTGACGGGATGGAAGCTAGTGTTGGTGGAATTTTCTATAGTGGTAAGTCCGCTAAATGTGTGTTTTATTAGGTGTCTATAATATATTTTATTGATTGTAGATATCGGATAGTGGTTCACCCTAGCTACATGGTAAATTATCGACAGCTCATTATCGAAGTCTTCGCGTGACATGGGTACATGAAATAGTCTATGGAAGTAAGATTGGAATGTAGAAAATTTGTGTGTGGAAGGATGGTTGGAGTGATAATCTATAATAGCATCCGTTGAAGTGGGTTTATGATATATAGAGAAAGTAAGTTTGTTATTATTTCTGTGTATGGTTAAGTCAAGATAATTCAATGAGTTGTTAGTTTCAGATTCATGTGTGAATTGAATTCGCTCATGTATGGAGTTCATGAAGTTAAGTGTATGGATAACATCGTCCGTGGTTCCTGTGTATATGGCGAAGATGTCATCTACGTATCTTTTAAAGCAAATGAATCTTGGACCATGAGTGTTATTTGATAGAATGGTTTGGTCTATTTTTGACATGAAGATTTCAGCTAGCAGGGACGAAATGCCATTTCCCATGCTTAAGCCATCCATTTGTTTATAATATTTATTGTTAAAGTGGAAAAAGTTTTGTTCAAGATTAATTTTTAGTAAACTGTGTATTGCATTGATATCTGACATATTTAGGCTTGAATTGTTTGTTAATAAATCTTTAACTATGTTTAGGGTTTCGGTGACAGGGACACTACTATATAGGTTTTTGACATCGAAGGATATGAGTTGTGTATTTTCAGGACATTGTATATGTTTAATTTTGTTTATTAAATCAATGGAGTTTTTTACTGAATGTATTGATGTAAAATTGGTTTTATTTCGGAGAATGCAGTTTAGCCAGTTAGAGAGTTTTGAAGCTGGAGTTCCTGAGAAACAGACAATGGGACGGGCGGGAATTTCTCTTTTATGTATCTTAAGGAGTGCACGTAGTTCGGGTGTTTTGATGTTCATGCATGAAAGTTTAAACTTGTTGGTGCCTAGGGATTCGAGTGTGTTTTTGTGGGAGGTGAGGGTCTTGTTGAGTTTTAAGTGGTATTGTTTGGTGGGGTTGTTTGGGATTTCGCGGAAGTCAGGATTATTGAGGAATTCTTCGACTTTTCTAACGTATAATTGTCTATCACATATTACTATGGTGTTACCTTTATCAGCGCGGGATATTGTGAGGTCGTTCTCTGTTATTTTCTGTTTAATTGCTTTTAATGTGTTCATTTCTAGGATATTACCTTTGTTGGCGTATTGTTTATAGTAGTCATATGCGTGATTTAGATGTTGAGATATGTTGGAACGTATGAGTTCTTTGTTGGTAGGGTTGACCTTTTCTATTATGGATTCGCATTCAGCGGCAGTGATGTTTAGGTTTTTGTTTGTGATAGGAAAGAAGTTATTGAACTTGAAGCTACGGTTTAGGTAGTTGAATTCGGAAGCCGTGAAGTTGACGTTAGAAAGATTGGTAACTCTGTCGTGAAACTGGAAGTTATGTGTGTTGATGTCGGTAGGGAATTCAGCACTGAAGTTGTCGTTGTCGAAAGGTTCATAGTCGGGGTCATTAATTGTTGAGTTTGGAGGGTTGTCATTAAGTGTGTGTCATAAACCCACTTCAACGGATGCTATTATAGATTATCACTCCAACCATCCTTCCACACACAAATTTTCTACATTCCAATCTTACTTCCATAGACTATTTCATGTACCCATGTCACGCGAAGACTTCGATAATGAGCTGTCGATAATTTACCATGTAGCTAGGGTGAACCACTATCCGATATCTACAATCAATAAAATATATTATAGACACCTAATAAAACACACATTTAGCGGACTTACCACTATAGAAAATTCCACCAACACTAGCTTCCATCCCGTCACTTACATCGGTCCATTTATGCATTCCATTAAAAAACTATTTAATAACTACAACATTAGTATTTGCTTTAGGACTAGGAACACCATAGGCAATTACCTTGATAACAGCAAATCCCCAGTTAACTGGCTCCAAAAATCTGGTGTGTACTTACTGAAATGTGGCACCATAAATTGTAACACCATCTACATTGGCCAAACTGGTCGCAACTTCGGTACTCGTATAAAAGAACACTATAAAATCATTGAAAAGGCCACTCAAGAAAACGCTGAAGAACTAAACAGCAATTCCGCTTTCGCCAACCACATATATAATGAACACCACTCCTTTTCCATCGATCAAAATGCTGAAATGCTCCACTCCTGTCTTAAAAGCACAATGCTGAATGTCTTAGAAGCCATGGAAATTAATTCATATAAAAAGAACACCAAGTACACTTGCGTAAATGACCAACTCGAATTCGACTGCCTCCCATTCTTCAATTCCCTTAAGTTTAACACAACATAACCCACCACCCAAGCCTCCTATAAAATAAGCCCCATAACCCACAAATAAAAATATAAATAAACAAACAAATGTTAGGTTATATCATGCCATTTCCCTTCCTCTTAAACACAGACAATAGACCCATTAATCGACTGACACCTTTTCATCGAACATCAAATTAAATAAACTAACATACCCTTAAATAACAAATGTAGAGACTTTAAACATAGACTTCGCATACAACTAATTACCCTTCTCAACACCTAATAAACCTCCCAATTAATCCATTTAAATTAAACTTTATACTCACCTCATATAACTTCCTCACCTCACTTCACCTCACCTAAAACACCAAATGTGTAACTTTGGCTAAACCTAATGACAGATATACAACTGTCTTCATCTCGCCTCTCGACATTTTGTCTTCTTGTCGAATTTATAGACTTTAAAACCACACTGGTGGAATCTTACCAGTTTCTCAAAAACGAAAAATTTGAAGATGAAAAGAAAAGAAAAGCACAAACAAACAAACAAATGTTGTAATGAAGCACAAATTTAAATTTTAAATACCAATTTATTTTATATTTTATTATGTTCAATTTCTAAAAAACAAAAAACAAATTTCCATAAAATGGTAAGACTCCTACTGGTTTAATATTATTACATCTTATTTTAATTTAAGTCATTATTTTACAGACATTGTATAGACGTTTGAATTGAAGATCAATGTTTAAGTACCCTATTCTAAGTTCATATGAAGTTTGACCCCCTCATCTAACCAAATTATATAAGGTTCCTTAGCCACTGATGATGGACGTTGTAGTCCGAAACATGTCTGGCGATTCCTAAACAGTTTTAACGTATATATAAAGATTTTTTGTGGAGTAGACGTCTTTCATTCAAACAACAACATTCACTCCTCGATTGATGGATTACTTCAGAAAATTTTCACAAGCTAGTCGAGCTTCCCTAATCCACGAATTTAAGAACCTTTCTCTAAAACGCAAGTACAACAAACTCAGTATCTACTTCAACATAGAATGTGAGAAGAATAACTTCATACCGAACTACATCAAGATCCGTACATCAGTCACAACCAAAGCAGCAATGACAGCATTAAACGCCGCCAAGAAAATATGGCTCAAACACGAAATTAAGCACCTACACAGCAAATTAAATATGATAGAAACTAAACTTAACTATATAACCTCTGAACTAAACCATGTATTACATCCTGTCGAGTTGGAAATTCTTTACAACGATGTTCAAGACGACATACAAGCAAAAGGTAAGTCAAAGTTGCACAGATTACAATCCAAACTACAACAACTCTCCCAGTCACACAAACATACAAATCCATTATCCACTACATACAACAACACAGCCACCAACAACCACGTCCCCAATAACATACTGAACACGAACCCCCAACCAAACACACATATCAACTTACCCACTGACAACCACACCAACATCCACACAATATCTACCTCACCCTCACACAACATCAACAACACACTTAATGACAACCCTCCAAACTCAACAATTAATGACCCCGACTATGAACCTTTCGACAACGACAACTTCAGTGCTGAATTCCCTACCGACATCAACACACATAACTTCCAGTTTCACGACAGAGTTACCAATCTTTCTAACGTCAACTTCACGGCTTCCGAATTCAACTACCTAAACCGTAGCTTCAAGTTCAATAACTTCTTTCCTATCACAAACAAAAACCTAAACATCACTGCCGCTGAATGCGAATCCATAATAGAAAAGGTCAACCCTACCAACAAAGAACTCATACGTTCCAACATATCTCAACATCTAAATCACGCATATGACTACTATAAACAATACGCCAACAAAGGTAATATCCTAGAAATGAACACATTAAAAGCAATTAAACAGAAAATAACAGAGAACGACCTCACAATATCCCGCGCTGATAAAGGTAACACCATAGTAATATGTGATAGACAATTATACGTTAGAAAAGTTGAAGAATTCCTCAATAATCCTGACTTCCGCGAAATCCCAAACAACCCCACCAAACAATACCACTTAAAACTCAACAAGACCCTCACCTCCCACAAAAACACACTCGAATCCCTAGGCACCAACAAGTTTAAACTTTCATGCATGAACATCAAAACACCCGAACTACGTGCACTCCTTAAGATACATAAAAGAGAAATTCCCGCCCGTCCCATTGTCTGTTTCTCAGGAACTCCAGCTTCAAAACTCTCTAACTGGCTAAACTGCATTCTCCGAAATAAAACCAATTTTACATCAATACATTCAGTAAAAAACTCCATTGATTTAATAAACAAAATTAAACATATACAATGTCCTGAAAATACACAACTCATATCCTTCGATGTCAAAAACCTATATAGTAGTGTCCCTGTCACCGAAACCCTAAACATAGTTAAAGATTTATTAACAAACAATTCAAGCCTAAATATGTCAGATATCAATGCAATACACAGTTTACTAAAAATTAATCTTGAACAAAACTTTTTCCACTTTAACAATAAATATTATAAACAAATGGATGGCTTAAGCATGGGAAATGGCATTTCGTCCCTGCTAGCTGAAATCTTCATGTCAAAAATAGACCAAACCATTCTATCAAATAACACTCATGGTCCAAGATTCATTTGCTTTAAAAGATACGTAGATGACATCTTCGCCATATACACAGGAACCACGGACGATGTTATCCATACACTTAACTTCATGAACTCCATACATGAGCGAATTCAATTCACACATGAATCTGAAACTAACAACTCATTGAATTATCTTGACTTAACCATACACAGAAATAATAACAAACTTACTTTCTCTATATATCATAAACCCACTTCAACGGATGCTATTATAGATTATCACTCCAACCATCCTTCCACACACAAATTTTCTACATTCCAATCTTACTTCCATAGACTATTTCATGTACCCATGTCACGCGAAGACTTCGATAATGAGCTGTCGATAATTTACCATGTAGCTAGGGTGAACCACTATCCGATATCTACAATCAATAAAATATATTATAGACACCTAATAAAACACACATTTAGCGGACTTACCACTATAGAAAATTCCACCAACACTAGCTTCCATCCCGTCACTTACATCGGTCCATTTATGCATTCCATTAAAAAACTATTTAATAACTACAACATTAGTATTTGCTTTAGGACTAGGAACACCATAGGCAATTACCTTGATAACAGCAAATCCCCAGTTAACTGGCTCCAAAAATCTGGTGTGTACTTACTGAAATGTGGCACCATAAATTGTAACACCATCTACATTGGCCAAACTGGTCGCAACTTCGGTACTCGTATAAAAGAACACTATAAAATCATTGAAAAGGCCACTCAAGAAAACGCTGAAGAACTAAACAGCAATTCCGCTTTCGCCAACCACATATATAATGAACACCACTCCTTTTCCATCGATCAAAATGCTGAAATGCTCCACTCCTGTCTTAAAAGCACAATGCTGAATGTCTTAGAAGCCATGGAAATTAATTCATATAAAAAGAACACCAAGTACACTTGCGTAAATGACCAACTCGAATTCGACTGCCTCCCATTCTTCAATTCCCTTAAGTTTAACACAACATAACCCACCACCCAAGCCTCCTATAAAATAAGCCCCATAACCCACAAATAAAAATATAAATAAACAAACAAATGTTAGGTTATATCATGCCATTTCCCTTCCTCTTAAACACAGACAATAGACCCATTAATCGACTGACACCTTTTCATCGAACATCAAATTAAATAAACTAACATACCCTTAAATAACAAATGTAGAGACTTTAAACATAGACTTCGCATACAACTAATTACCCTTCTCAACACCTAATAAACCTCCCAATTAATCCATTTAAATTAAACTTTATACTCACCTCATATAACTTCCTCACCTCACTTCACCTCACCTAAAACACCAAATGTGTAACTTTGGCTAAACCTAATGACAGATATACAACTGTCTTCATCTCGCCTCTCGACATTTTGTCTTCTTGTCGAATTTATAGACTTTAAAACCACACTGGTGGAATCTTACCAGTTTCTCAAAAACGAAAAATTTGAAGATGAAAAGAAAAGAAAAGCACAAACAAACAAACAAATGTTGTAATGAAGCACAAATTTAAATTTTAAATACCAATTTATTTTATATTTTATTATGTTCAATTTCTAAAAAACAAAAAACAAATTTCCATAAAATGGTAAGACTCCTACTGGTTTAATATTATTACATCTTATTTTAATTTAAGTCATTATTTTACAGACATTGTATAGACGTTTGAATTGAAGATCAATGTTTAAGTACCCTATTCTAAGTTCATATGAAGTTTGACCCCCTCATCTAACCAAATTATATAAGGTTCCTTAGCCACTGATGATGGACGTTGTAGTCCGAAACATGTCTGGCGATTCCTAAACAGTTTTAACGTATATATAAAGATTTTTTGTGGAGTAGACGTCTTTCATTCAAACAATATATTAATTTTTCCTAATTTTAAGTAGTACAAGTAATAACTACTATTTTCTTTTAAATTCTCATTATTGCTTAATTGTTTTATTCTTTCTCTTTCTTTTATTTATACATATTTATTTCTTTATTGTTATTAAATTTCTTTAATTAGTTTTAATTATTAAATTAGTTGTTTTTAGCCCATAAACTTTGTGTTTCATTTCTAATAAAGTTTCGATAATTTATTGACAAAAGGGTCAACCAATTAAATATTTCTTTTTAATTAAAGTCGGTGACCGATAGTGATACAATACTATAATGGTAAGTAAATTTTGCATTACTTCAATACAGATTAATAAAGCTTATTTTAGTTGTTTGTTTGTTCATATAATAATTTGATTCTGATATTATTCAAGTTGATATTCTTTGTTTGTTCTTCTTTATTTGAAACCGCTCGTAAAACATTGAATCGAACCCGTAACAAACTGAATAGCATATTGGGGTTCATTCGGATGGAACTATAACATTAGTATTCTTCTGAATGTATATAACACCCGCTAATTACAATAAGGTTACAAGCTCGTACATCAATAAATATAATCTATTATCCGAAAAACAGTTTGGTTTTCGAGAGGGAATATCAACAAATGACGCTATTGTGTATTTAGTCAACAACATCTATGAAAAATTAGATAGAAATGAACCAACGCTTTGCGTCTTCTCAGACTTGGCCAAAGCCTTCGATACCGTGAGTCACAATATACTACTAGATGTGCTCGAAGACCTCGGATTCAGAGGTACTGCTCTAAAACTTCTCAGGACGTATTTAAAGGAGAGAACTCAGTGTGTCAAAATAGAAAATATTGTAAGTAATAGGAGGGTGGTAGAATACAGAGTACCACAACGTACGGTTTTGGGTCCTCTTCTTTTTTCTTTATACCTAAATGGATTATTTAATGTGCAAATATCCAGTTTACAGGAAATGACTGGGATAGTCTCAAAGACACTGCTGAAAAAGAATTAGAAACTCTAAAACGTTGGTTCGATGAAATGAAGCTCACCATAAATTTTACAAAAACCAAATTCATATCTTTCAGTTGCAATAAAGTGAAATTAGCACCTTTTAATCAACTCGTTATCAAATCACAACATAATAATTTTAACATAGTATCCACAGACTCCATAAAATATTTAGGTATCGAAATAGACAAACACTTAAAATGGAATATACATATACAGACATTAATTAGGAAATTACGGGGCATATTATTTAAATTTAGAGTACTAAAAGGTATAGGACAAGAACATTTGAAAATTATGTATTATGCTTTAGTTGAATCTATTCTTCAGTATCGTATAGTTGGGTGGGGACCAGCGTATCGGGCACATATCAAACCATTAGAAATAATTCAGAAAGGGTTTATTAGAATTATTTTGGGTAAAAATCGTTTTTATTCATCTGAAAATTTATATAGGGAGTCCAAGTTACTCGACATACGACAAATGTTTTGTTACCGCATCTTAGTAATGCAGTACGAAAACAAACATCAACTGCAACATATACAATACTATTATGAAACTAGGAGCAAAGTAAAAGGAAAAATAAGATCTAAAACGGCATCGAAAACAATTGGTCAAGAATCTTACTCTTACTTGGCTCTGCGACTTTTTAATACTCTCCCTGAATATATGAAAAATATAAATAGTAAAACTATGTTTAGGAGGCATGTCGGGAGGTGGTTTCTTTCGGTTCCGAGAAAATATTATTACGATCTTGTCGACTGATATGTACAATAAGTAAGGTTCGTGCGTTCTTAATATTTTTGGAATGTTGATTTGTTTCTTGTGTGTTCTGTTTTTCTCATATACCAATTTTGGTGGGAGACTGATTATTGTTAATGCATTTGTTTTTAGTTTTGGTGTTATTTTTAATATTTCAACATATATGTTATTATTAATTTCAATGAAATTATTATGAGACTACTACTGTGTCTAATTTAAGATAACTTTATATTAAACATGAATATTACACCGCACACAAATCATTAAGTTGATTTCCGTGGTTGGATCTTTGTGTTTTTTTTTTTTTGACCAATAATAACTACAATTAAAAAAGAAAATGTATTTTCTTATATTCTTATTTAAGTATTTATATGTATCACATTGTATTATGATTTGTACATGTTGGCTAAATAAACATTATTATTATTATTAATTATATTAAATTATTATTATGTCGGGAACGTTTTGGGGTGACACAACCGATTTTTATTAAAGGGAACGCTTCGTCGCCTAGTATAACACATGGCACCTTTATATTCGATCCAGGAAGATTTTTACTCTTTGAAATATTACATCTATTATGAAATATAGCTTTTCCCATTTTGATTTTGGCAAAATACCACCATCACTATCTTTACCAAAAGCACCTACATTATCAGCTATAAAATTATAATTTGCGTCAACCAAAGCCAGAAGTAGAATAGAAAATGTTTTTTTATAATTAGAATAGAGAGAACCACTGGGGTGCTAGAATTACTACGTGCTTCCATCAATAGCCCCTAAGCAATTAGGAAATTTCCTCTTATTCCAAAACTCTTCTATACTACCCCATTGTTCTGTGCTGGGTATATGTATCATGTTAAGAAGCATTTTGTTTATAACAGCATCACAAACTTCAATTACACGCACGTCTCACAGGACTTTGTCCCATACGAAAACTAAAAGCAATTGACGTAAACACCACCAGTTGACAAATACCTGCAACAACATAGTATTAACTACTTAGCTGCAGCTTGTAAACAAATTTGGCGAGGGTTTAGAGATGCGTACAGACGAGCTTTGAATAAGAAAAAAGGAAAAATTGGACAAGCGGCGCAGAAGATTAAGGCATGGAGGTTATAGGATGAGAGATCGTTTATCGCTCCATTCTTCATGGATAGAAAAACTCAAGATTCCGTTGAAATTAGTGATGAGTATCTAGACATTGACCTCAATTAGTCGGGAAACCACAACACCCAAAATGCAGTTGACAAAAGTGCTGCTGATGTTGAGGTTGTTGATTGTAACAGTCCCAAGGGTACAGGAACATCCAATCCTATTGGTACAAAAATAATGGAAGAACGGAATCAAACCAAAAAGATAGTTAAGATAAAGGTAGTGTCGAAGCCTAAAGTTCAGCCAGTACAATCAGCATCTGCTGTATTAATTGAAAAATTATTTGACCAGAAAAACAAACTCGAACCACAATGGGAGTTAGATCGTTTTTTTTTAATGTTGCTGAAACAGTCAAGAAATTTCCACCATACGAACAAGCAATAGCAAAAACAAGATATTTACTATAATAGCACCACACACTTTGCCCCTTCATCTCAATATGCGCTGTCAAATGCGTCTCCGCAATCACAGTCGTTGTTCGATATTCGAATATATTTCCTGATATTTTCGTTGATGATAATTGGTAAATTTGTATTTCGCGCTATTCAAATTTTGAATTGCTATTAAGTACCTACAGCGGCTTAAAAAGGGAATGACGGCGCATGATAAATACGGTCATATTCGGCAGTCTATTAAAACCCGCCGTATCGTGAACATATTGATATATAAACAAACACGCTAAAATCGTTGTCTATAAAGTTACGCTCTTTTATGGAAAGTTGGGTATTTGGATCAGAATCCAGGCCTGGACAGAGTGAAGAAAGAAGAGTAAATTGGTAAGTCGCACATGCTTAGTTAGTAATTCAATTTTGTCGCTCTTACAAGTTAAAATTGCTTCAACGCCATTTTGTTTATTTCTAGAATTGAAAAAGGGATACGTCCATTTTTTCTCTCCTTTTAACTGATTCTAAAATCGAACATTAATTGGTCCTTCGAGCCGGATAAGCTCCTTTTTCATTCTGGAAAATACAAACATTTCCATTGGAAAATTATAATTTTTTTTTATAAATCATTTCTTTATACCGTATGCGCTGTCATTTCGTCTATATTCGCTATTCGTCGTTCTTAAACGCATTCAAAGTAAAACGGATTCTTATCTGTTTTTTTTTTTTTTTTTTTTTGTTTTTTTTTTTTTTTTTTTTTTAGGTTGATTATCTTTTGTCCGAATACCTATTTGCATTTGCACCTTTTATTTGATTTATTTACTTTCTGCTGACTACTAGAGGAGATTCCCAATAGAGTACACATTCCTGTTTTATTTATCTTCTACTTTGTTTATAAATAATAAACAGGTGTCACATAATAATCTATCCGTTTGTCTTCGGCATTTAAATTGTATCATGACGGACGCTGCTAAATTGAAACGCTACAAGGCATTACGCACAAGCTGTGTTAATGAGTTTAATATCATTAAAACCATTGGTCAAGAAGCTTTAACTAATAGAAAAGAAAGTACTCGCTTTAAAATAATGTACGAGGAAGTTGAAGATCTTCGCAATGAATTCTTTAAGCATCACAATAATATTCTTACTATTTTGTCGTCAATTGCTGATTATGATTTGAATGCTGAGGATCAAGAAAAGAATTATTTCAAGGAAGCGTATACTACCGTTAAAACTTTGTACGCTGAAATATATCAAGACAAGGATCAAAATTTGAATGCTTCCGCTATTACACCCGAAAAAACTTCTCGCATAAGATTACCCGAAGTTGTACTTCGCAAATTTTCTGGAGAATATCGTGAATTTGCTACTTTCAAGAGTTTTTTTGATACCGCTGTTCATAATCAACCATTAAGTAATTCCGATAAATATGATTATTTGATTTCTTGCCTGGAAGGCTCCGCCCTAAAAGTAGTTAGAGGTCTGCCAATAACGGACCATAATTATGATATCGCGTATAAAACATTGTGCGAGCGTTTTACGAAAATACGTTTCGTCGCACAAGCACATTGGGCTGCTATTGAAAATTATCCCGCTATAACGACTCTTAAGTCAGCAACGCTTTCCGATTTATTAGATACATTTTCAGAGAATTTAGCAGCACTGAATTTGCTTGACTTTCCGACTGATTCTTGGGACTTTATATTAGTACAAATTATGTATAAAAAGATTCCGCAACATTTACGTTCTCGATTTGAATTCGATTTCGCTTCCGCAGATAAGGTCCCAAAATATAGTAAATTAGTCGAATTTTTACGCAAACAGTGTGATGCTTTGGATTCTGCAAATTTAAGTGTTTATTCACAAAAACCACTAGATAATTTTAAGAAACCTCTTCCCATACCCGGTACTTCAACAAATACGAAGCCACGGCACGCTTTTTTTAATAAACAAAATATTAATACCAATATGCAATGCGTAGTTTGCAACCAAAATCATGCTCTTTACAGTTGTTCAAATTTTCTATCGAAATCGGCAAACGAACGACTAACTGCAGTTCAAAATTTTAATTTATGTCGGAATTGTTTAAGTCGCATGCACAATACTAAAAATTGCAAATCTTCGCACAATTGTCATACTTGCAACAAACGACATCATTCATTGCTTCATATTAATAAAAGTAATGACGCCGCCTCTGGTAACGATGAGCACAATATCGCATCCACTTCCGATACCTCTTTTAATTCTAGTATTGACCAACCTCAAAATATTAATGTACATTCTGGATATGTATCCCATTATTCTGAAGTTCTTTTGTCGACCGCTATAATAGAGATTTTAGATAAAAGGGGTCAATTTCAAAAATTTAAATGCTTATTAGATTGTGGTAGTCAAATTTCGTTAATATCGCTGAAAGCCGCTAACTTATTAGGTTTACCTAAAACTAAAACAAATATCAATATACAAGGGTTGAATGAAATGTCTACTTCAGCTAACCTTGGCGCTTTAAATATTTTTGTTAAGCAGAGTGACGTTTTACCGTTAATTTCTGTACGTGTGGTAATTTTACCAAGAGTTTGTGATAAAATGCTGATCCACAATTTTATAAACCAAGCGAGATAGATATTTTGTTGGGAGCCGATGTATTTCCGCAAATTTTGACTGACGGTAAAATCGGAGGGCAAGCCAATGAACCATACGCGTTAAATACTATTTTCGGATATGTTTTGATGGGAAAGTTGACTACAGAGTTACCACCGCAAGTAAAATCATTTTTCTGCAACACATCGGATTGTCATAAGCTAGAAGATATACTTAAGCGCTTTTGGGAAACGGAGACTATTCCAGACTCTCAAGTTTGTTCTGATGAAGACAAATTGTGTGAGAAATATTTTTGTGAAACTTGGTCACGTGACACAACTGGAAAATTTACAGTTTCATTGCCATTTAAAGATCCAAATAACTTGCCATCATTTCACTACAGTAGATCTCTCGCATATTCGAATTTCATTTCACTAGAACGACGTTTATTAAAAAATTCTTCGCTTTACGAAAATTATAAATTGTTCATGAAAGAATATTTGGATTTAGGACATATGTCACGCATTTATGAACCTAATTTGCCACCTAAATATTATTACATACCTCATCACGCAGTCATTAAACCAGATAGCTTAACTACAAAGTTACGTGTAGTTTTTAATGCTAGTGCTAGAATATCGAATCAACCGTCACTCAATGATACATTGTTTGTTGGACCAAAATTACAGAAGGATACTATTTCAATTTTACTCAGATTTAGATTGCACAAGTATGTTTTTTGCACCGATGTCAAACAAATGTACCGTAATATTTTAATCAATCCATTGCAACGCAATTATCAGCGGATCTTATTTCGCTTTTCGCCTGAAGAACCTGTAAAGGATTTTTGTTTAAACACGGTTACGTATGGAGTAAATGTTGCTCCGTATCTGGCTTTGCGCACTCTACAACAGTTAGCCACTGAAGAAGAAAACAATTTCCCCTTAGCTACTCGCATTCTTCTAATGGACACTTATGTTGACGATGTTATCACTGGTGGTTCTGTTCTTTCGGAGGTTTTAGAGATGCAGAAACAAATTATTTTATTATTGGATAAAGGAGGTTTTGAACTTAGAAAGTGGTGTAGTAATAGTTCACTACTTTTGCAAGACGATCTTTTATTGAATGCATCTTGTTTGACGCCCGTTCAAAGAATAATTTGTTATGTAATGAGGTTTATTAACCGTTCTAGAAAGGGCATCAACTTACTAGGTGCTCTCACTAGTGTAGAAATTTCTACAGCCCTATACATTTGTGTAAAACGCACTCAACAAGTTTATTTCTCCGCGGAATTTAAAACTTTTTCGAAACCATTTAAAAAATTGTCTGCTTTTCGGGATGAACAAGGTATTATTCGTGTTGGAGGACGTTTAACATATTTGTCGACGTCCTATGATAAAAAACATCCTGCCATTTTGCCGCGTCGTTGTCGGTTAACGCAACTTCTCATAAAATATGTTCATGAAAAATATTTCCACGCAGGTAGTAAAACTGTCCATTTTCTAATTAGTCAACAGTTTTGGATCTTCTCCGCCACTCAAACAATTCGCTCAGTTTTATCACAATGCTTAACCTGTTGGAAACAAAATCCTAAAGCTTATCAACCCCCTATGGGAAATTTACCCTTACCTCGTATATCTCAAGTTAAGGCTTTTGCGAATTCCGGTGTTGATATGGGCGGTCCATTTTTTATAACAATGAGTAAAAATAGAGGAACAAAACGCATTAAATGTTATATTTGCGTTTTTGTATGTCTTTCTACAAAGGCGGTGCATATCGAATTAGCTAGTGATATGTCGACTGAGTCTTTTTTAAATGCTTTGCGCCGATTTGTAGCTAGAAGGGGTCGAGTTAGTAATATTTATAGCGACTGTGGGACAAACTTTGTAGGTGCTAATACATATCTAAGAACTTTGAAGTTCGCATCCGAAAAGGAAAATATAACTTGGCATTTTCAACCACCTGGTGCTCCTCATTTTGGAGGATTATATGAGGCTGGTATAAAAAGTGTTAAAACGCATTTACACAGAGTAGTGGGAGAACAAATCCTTACGTTCGAAGAATTGTATACAGTTGTTGTTCAGATAGAATCGCTTTTAAATTCACGCCCTCTTACCCCGCTCAGTTCTGATCCGTCCGATTTATCTGTCTTAACTCCTGGTCATTTTTTGACTTTGGAGCCTTTAACAACAATCCCAGAAGTTGATCTTACTTCGACGCCATTAAATCGCATTTCACGTTGGAAGTTGCTTCAACGACTCCACCAAGATTTCTGGAGTCGTTGGAGTAAAGAATACCTTCATACGCTGCAGCAGAGGAGTAAGTGGCATTTACCTTCTGCTTCACCCGTTATCGGAACGATTGTTTTAATCAAACAAGATAACGTACCACCACTACAATGGGTTTTGGGACGTATTGTCACTTTACACCCCGGCAAAGATAATATTGTCCGTGTTGCCACAGTTAAAACAGCCAGAGGAGTTGTTACAAGGCCTTTGGTCAAATTGTGTCCTTTGCCTGGTCAGTAAAGCTCAAGTTTTTTAATTTTTTTTTTTTTAGTTCTATTTTGTATTATTTTCTATTATTATCTTTAATTATTTTTCTTTTCTTCCTTTTTCTCGTTTAAATATTCTATTATAAGGCGAATATAGACGAGGTGTCGCAGGGTTTATGTTAATTGAATGACTTTTTTATTTTTTATTTTTTTTTTGGGATAATGAATTCAAACGCGCATATGCGCCTTTTGAGGGGGCGGAATGTTCGATATTCGAATATATTTCCTGATATTTTCGTTGATGATAATTGGTAAATTTGTATTTCGCGCTATTCAAATTTTGAATTGCTATTAAGTACCTACAGCGACTTAAAAAGGGAATGACCGCGCATGATAAATACGGTCATATTCGGCAGTCTATTAAAAACCGCCGTATCGTGAACATATTGATATATAAACAAACACGCTAAAATCGTTGTCTATAAAGTTACGCTCTTTTATGGAAAGTTGGGTATTTGGATCAGAATCCAGGTGTTGTGATTGAAGAAAGGTACTTTAAAAATGTTACTTGCTTCCTTCTAATCACAAGATTAAAATAAAAAATACTTTTAAGATACTTATAACTTTTATTTTAAGGAAGTGTCTTCCGACTATTTGATTACAACCTTTTACTACAACTTTAGGATTATGACTAACTATACAATCTGAAACTACCAATTAACTTAGAAACTAACAGCAGAAATAGGGGTGGAGTTATATTTGGCAAAAGAAGGAAAGACGTTTATCTCATTGGGTAACAAAATATAAGCTGTAACTAATGGTTCTAAAAAAAAAAGGATAAAGACTATCAGAGATTGAAAGCAGTTTGCATCAAAAATAAGAAATATGACTCATAAAACAATTCCTGTACAAACAGATAACCTTATTAAGTGGTAATCTAAGAACTCTTGTTTATGCATGTTTATCATTGAGGGTGTTATGATTTAATAAATATTATGTTTGAGGATAAACTTAAATATACGATAGCAGTACAACAAAACAAGATATTGTGGGAAAGGTTATACAAAAAGAGACTACATAATATAATGTATAATAATATGATAAACGTACAGAGCCGGGCTCATAACACCTCCCCCCTTAATGAGAGATTTTATAATTCTGAAACTATTATAAAATCTCCAAAAAGACAAAACTTAAACTTTAAAATATCTAACTACCTACAGTCTATATCCTTGTAAAATGAAACTAAATACATAAAACCTTAAACTAATATTATTGATTGAGATTGAAGTATAAACTTAAATATATATTAAAAAAAAATACAACGAAAATACAAAATTATGTCGAATTTATCAAAAAATTATTTAGGTACTGGTCGCCTTGAAGGGATATAACCAATAGCTCTACGTGCAGAAGGAGCTGTAATTGATACATACTCACGTCGATCAGTTTCTTCTTCGTCATCGCGGTGATATTCCGCTGAATATCTATTTCTATTATTTATCGGTGGTTCGACAGTTTGATTAACTCTTACACAAATGTTGGGTACAATACCACAACACGAAGTTCCTTTGAAACATTTACAATATAATTTATACAGAATGAACAATACTGCAGTAACAGCAATAATATATGCTAATATAGATCCAGAAAAATTGTAGTTCGACAAAACGCTGTGCTTTTTAATATCGTCTGTCAACTTTTCAATATCATCCAATTTATGACTCGCAATGTTTAGTTCGGGTATGTGTTTTGCAAGTGTCTTATAATGTTCGTTTATTATAATTTCCGATAAGTTTATGTTTTTTGAATTTATTTTTTCGCAACACTCGTCACTAATTTCAAACGGCGGAACAAATTCACTAAAAACTTTTGTCTTTAAAATGTTGTCGTGTGGTACAAGCATTGTCGATGCACTATAAGCCTTGCACTGTTTACCTATAGTGACGCTACCATAATTTTTTAGAATGATATCAACAGGTTTATCTTGATTTATACATGAAATTGTCAATGATTCAGGATGAGGTACTGCAAATAACCAAGTGTTAGCTGTAATTAGTTGAATAAAGACACCTCTATTTGAAGTTATTATGCGTTTCTCACATATGTCTGGTATTTTGTTAGTGACTTGTAATAGTTTCATCTCACAGTTTTCTACAACGTGTGCTAATGAGACCGGTTTTTGCTGCTTACAAATTAAATTATTTTCGGAAATTTTTATACATCTGTTGAATTCGAACTCGGAAAGTGTAATAAACTGTTGTTTGCTCTCGTCAATTGCGATATACTTTGACGATGGTTGAATAAAAACAAATTCATTTGAAGTTAATAATTTTGGAAAAGGTGACACTTTGTGAAGATAGAATAACTGAGTTTCTACTAAAGGAATGTTTATAATATAAACAAGTCGATTATTTTCGAAAAATACTTGTAGTTCCACTGTATTCAGCAAAAGATTAGAATTAGAAGGTTCCAAAGGTACTGGAAATTCAAGAGCGTGAGGTAAAGATTCAGTGATCTGCCTTAGTTCGTAAATTAATCGTAGAGGAGTTAAAATTGCAGGGTGTAATAACCCTTTTTTAGAGACTAAAATTGCATTAATTATTGTCATGACTTCAAATTGTATTTGGCTTAACATCATATTAGTTAGTGTAACATGTTCGTCTAACCCACCTTTAATAGATAAGTATTTAATATCTTGTTGTTCTTTATTTAATTCATTAGATAGTTTTTTGATATTAATCTTTAATAAATATTCATTATAATCTAACGTACCGATTGTATTATTAAAATTTATCAAAGTAGATTTAACTATTTTTGTTTGTTCTTTTAATAATTCCAATACTGAAGATTCATCTTTTACAAAGTCTGATATTTTTTTGTTATAATATGTCGCGTCATCATCGTTTAAAATACCAAATAAAACTTTTGTTGCCTTCCCAATAATATTAAACCATCCCCGTTTAGTCTGTTTGAAGGATTTTGTCCTACCAATTGATGTAACACTTCTAATTCTGAAGTTACTTTATCGAAGGAATATTTTGATGATTTTAGAAACAAATCGCATATATAAAAATGATATTTCATGTTTGTGTGACTGCATAGATCGGAAGTTATCTTAGCATATGTTTTAAGTGAGCTAAGTTTATTGTTAAGATTATCTAAATCTACGAAAGTAATTATTTTCCATTTGTTATTAAAAAGTCGGAGTTCGGAGATTTTTTCAAAATGAATCCCTGGATTATGATCGTAGGAGGTCACATTATAATCCGCACGGCTCAGAGTTAAGATTATTGCGATGTTCATTAGAAGGGTTAATCTGAAAGAAAGAGATAAAAATAAATAATGTAATCTTTGTATTTTGAGTTGAATTTTGTAATATAGGTGTACAATATATACAAATATAGCTAATTACAATATTAATCGTAAAAATGTTTTAACCTATTAGCATGTATAGTTTGTTTCTTTTTCCCGGTTTGAATAGTATAATTTACATCAGAATTTTTTTTTGTAATTATGTAGGGTCCGACCCATAACGAAGTGAGTTTTTTGTTTCTTCCTCTCCGTACTGATTCGTCAAAAAGTAGGACTTTATCTCCGACTTGAAAAGTTTGTGTTAAACAATTTTTATCATAATTTTCTTTAGAAATGTTTTTATTTTTAATTAAATTTTCCCTAGCAATTTGATTTGAATATTGAAGTTTTTGTTTAAGATTAGTAACGAAATCATCATAAGAATATTGGGTTTTTATAGGCTGATTTATTGATGTAGGTAAATTAGGGTTGTGTCCAAATAAAAGTTCAAAAGGTGAGTATTGGGTAGCAGTATGTGGAGTTGTGTTATAAGAAAAAGTTGCGAAAGGAAGCCAACTATCCCAATCTACTTGAGAAGTTGTTATAAAGTGTCTTAAATATTCTTCAAAAACTCTATGAGAGCGCTCTAGAGCTCCGTTTGATTCAGGGTGATAACTGGTTGTTTGAATTTTTTTTATTTTTAAGAGTTTACAAGTGCTTTTAAACAGTTCGCTTAAAAAATTTGATCCTTGATCTGTAACTAGATTCTCAGGTAATCCATAGCGACATATTACATCTGTTACAAAATAATAAGCTACAGTAGAGGCCTCCTGATTTTTAATTGGAATGTTAATAGTAAATTTAGAAAGGTCGTCTTGAAAAGTGAGAATATATTTATTACCTGCCTCTGTTTCAGGTAAGGGACCTACAATATCTAAGAAACATCTTTCAAATGGCTTGGAAGCCGTTGTTGTAATTACCATTGGCATTTTAGTTTTACGTGATAATTTATTTTTTTGGCAAAGTTCGCAATTTTTTATAAAACGTTTTATATCTTTTTTCATACCGCGCCAGGTATATAATTTAGATAATTTGTTATAAGTTCGAGATACTCCTTGATGACCGCCTAATGGACTATTATGATATTCTTCTAATATTGTTTGTTTTTCTGTATCTAATGGCGTTAATAAGTTATTGTTTATTATTGATATTTCTATATCTAAATTCTGAAAAATATATCTTATCATGGGGTAAATAATTTCCCATTTAACTAGAGGGTTATAGTGATATTTAATAAACGATATCTTTTTTGTGTCCGTTTTAGATAAGGCATTCCTCAGTTCATGTAAACACGACCAGATAGATTGGTAATTAATGTCGTTACATGAGTTATCATTATCTGTTAGCAAAAATATGTTACAATCATTATTTTTATGTTGGTAAACAGAAGATATATTCAATTCATTATTGACATCAAAAGATTGAAAAAATTTGTTTATTTGTTTGTTGTTCTTAAGAATGTCTAATTGATTTTTGTCAAAACTCTTTGCTAAAAATAGAACTAGTGGGTCTGATTCCCTAGTTTGAAATAAATGTGTATCAATTTCTTTTATTTTTGTGTTAAGAATTATATGTGATCCGAGATAATTTTGAAATTCTTGGTAATCAGTGATTATGTCACTGTTTACTTTATATATTACCCTACTCAATGCGTCCGCATTTGTATTAATTTTACCAGCTTTATAAACTACTTTAAATGTATACTCTTCGAGTTTAAGTCTGAGACGTGTTAATCGAGAACCTGGATCTTTTACATTTAATACATAAATTAACGGTTTATGATCTGTCACTATTTTAAATTTTGTACCAAATACATAGGGTCGAAAATGTTTTACTGCCCAGACTGCCGCGAGTAATTCGCGTTCTGTAGTCGAATAGTTTTGTTCGGCTTTATTTAAAGTCCTACTTGCGAAAGCTATAGGCCTGTCACTGTTAACGGCGCCTTGCGATAAAATCGCACCAATTGCATAACTACTTGCATCAGTTGTTATAATAAATTCTTTAGAAAAATCTGGGTATTGAAGAACGGGAGGAGAAATTATGCTTTCTTTTAAAGATTCAAAAGCAACTTTGCATGTTTGATCCCAATTAAATTTGACATCTTTTTTTAATAGTTTAGTTAGTGGTTTAGATATTTTAGAAAAATTTTGAATAAATTTCCTATAATAACCTACAAGACCTAAAAAAGATTTTATGTCCTTAGAATTTTTAGGATTAGGAAAATTTGAAATACATTCTATCTTGGAGGGATCGGGACTTATACCCTTTTCAGTTATAATATGTCCTAAATACAAGCATTCTTTACGTAAAAATTTACACTTGGAAGGTTGAAGTTTTAGATTATGTTTGCGTAATCTTTCAAAAATGTCAGTTAGCCTTTCATTATGTTGTTTTAGATTATTTGCGTAAATTACTATATCATCTAAATAAATGAAACATTTTATACCGTTAAGCCCACTTAAAACGGTATTCATTAGCCTTTGAAAAGTAGCCGGGGCTCCTTTTAATCCGAAGGGTAGTCTATTATAAATATAATGACCTGTTGACGTACTAAAAGCGGTTTTAATTTTATCTTTCTCATCCATTTTTACCTGTTGGAAGCCATTAGCCATATCAAGAGTTGTAAAATAATTAGCATTTCCCAGTTGGTCCAAAATATCAGTAATATTAGGGAGCGGGAAAGCGTCTGCTCCCGTGGTTATCTCATTAACTTTCCTGAAATCTACACATACGCGATATTTAGGATTGTCCGGGGAATCAGATTTTTTAGGCACAACTAATAAAGGACTATTCCATGGGCTGCAAGAAGGAGATATTAATCCATCTTCCAACATTTGATCGGTTTGTTCTTTTATAACTTCACGATGTTTAAATGGAAGTCTATAAGGTTTAATATTAACAGGACCTTTATTTGGATCTGTAGGAATTTCGTGTTTAACTGTATTAGTACATGTTAATTTGTCACCTTCTAAATAAAAAATATCACAAAATGTTTTGCAAATTTCCAGCAAGGAGTCTTCTTCTTCCTTATTTAAGTCTTTTAAATCTATAACATTTTTAAGCCTTTTAAAACGAGAACTATTATTATTACATTGATTAGTTAAATATTGTGTTTCGGATTTGTTTACAGAAATAGGTTCAATATTTACTCTTGGCAAAGGGACGGTTATTGATTCACTTGAAATATTTAATATACTGACAAAACACTTGTAATTTCTTGCTATCGTTACAACTGATCCCAAATAAAGGTTTTCCGATATTTGTTTAGCCGATACTATTCCCTCTGTATCGGAAATATTAGCTAGAGCCGAAATTATGACTTCACATCTTGGAGGAATAGTTACAACTGAGGTAGAAGGTAGAATATTAAAAAAATTATTATTAAAGTAAACAATTTCTTTTTCATAATCTATTTTAGCTTTGTACTGTTGTAAGAAATCACGCCCTAAAAGACCATCATTTTTAATTGGAATGTTATCAGGAATTATATGAAATGGGTGTTCTAATTTTAGATTATTTTGTAAGGATATTGAAATACTGCAAATACCTAGAGTATAGACAGGCTGCTGACTTATACCTTTAAGTTCGATAATGGTATTTTTATTGAATTGAAAATCACTTTTTAATTTTGATAATTTAAGTAAACAAACATCAGCTCCCGTATCTAATAAAAGTTGAATTTCCGAGTTTTTTACGTCTAAAGAATTCATTTTAATCGTCTCTAATTGTTGAATATTTTGTGAAAGGAAGGCTGCTTTACAAGAGATAATACTTTCGTTATTATTTGCATTGATATTTTTATAAATTTCTGTTTGATACTTATTATTTGAACAGCTCTGTTGCGGGAAAAAGCAACTGACCGGCTGTTCGTGGTCGGCGCTTTTTACTCGTTTCCCGAAAATGTTTGAAAATTTGTGTTAGTAGATGGATTAGGGTTATTATATTCGCTTTCTAAATTTGGTCTGTGTTCAATTTCAACAGTATTTATCGACTGTTGTCTCCCTGAATTTTGATTGTTTCCTGGATAATTATTTTGAGAGTGTGCAGGTTCGTATTGACCACTCCGATTTCTATAATTGTGAGAATTTGAATAATTATTATTTCTGGAATAATTTCCGTACTTTTGACTGTTGTTTTGGAAGTTTTGATCTCTAAAATTATTATACCTTTGATTATTATATCTCCTATCATTTGTTTGGCTAAAAGATTGACTAGAAAAATTTTGGTTACTAAAATTTCTGGTTTGGGGTGAATAGAAATGATTGTCCCTAAACGAATGACTTTGTTCGTGTTTTAAAAGAAGTCGACATTGAGAGGTCAAGTGGTTGGTTTTCGAGCAATACAAACAAGAATCAATGTTATTCTTAAAAGTTTTAACGAAATTTACGTTTCGAGATTCTTGTATATTCTTAAAATGATCATTTTTTTCTAGCTGTAACTCAAGTGCTATTGTTATCGCCTTGTCTAGGTCTAAAGTATTTTCGGCTATTACTCTTATCTGCGTTTTTTCATCAGTCAGACCTTTTCTAAAATTATTAACCAAAGTGTTTTGTAAAGTTTCAATTAGTACTTTGGCTTCTTGAGCATCATAGTTTAAATAACAAGTTTCCTTATATTTATTAAAAAGTAATTTCAAACGATCGCCAAAATTTTTAGTATTTTCTCTAAAGTTTTGTTTTATATTCATGATTTGAGATAAATAGTGAGTCGGTGGAGTTCTATCTGTGAATTGCTCCACTAAAAAGTTTTTTATTTCCCCCCAATTATTAAATATTTTATTTTGAGTCACTTCCTGAGCCTTTCCTTTTAATTTTGTTCCAAATATTAAATTAGCTAAAACAGTTTGTTGTGTTTCCTTAACAACCCGCATCATTGCGTCACAATTTTTAATAAAAAACTGTAATGAATTACCATCGCCGTAGCCATCAAATGAATCGATTTGATTTAAAATGTCGATAGCGTCTTTACCAGACATATTTATTTAGATAAAGAGAGAAACTAAGAAAATAGAAAATATATATAACGAAAGTAACGTTATTTTGACTTTTTTTTTTTTTTTTTTTTTTTTAATTAGTTGCAGTACGTCACACCTTTAATTTGTATATATAATAACTTTTAATTGTTTTTAAATAAGAATAGTATTCAAAACAAAAATAGCGTCACTAAAGAAAAACAAAACAAGACTCACTTTTTCATCCTTGGATCTGCCTCCGTAAGACGTTAAGTGGTTGCCTTTTCTAGATGTCGTTGCGTCTCCGCGCTCCTCCAAACCACTCCAGTTGTCTCTCGTTCCGGGAATTTAGCTGCGACTCCGCGCACCTTCTAATTTCCTTCAAAGTTTCGCTATTTCCGGACTTTTCCGCTGCGTCTTTGCGCTCCTTCAGAAAAATCTCTTGGTTTACCGCTGCCACCAATGTTGTGATTGAAGAAAGGTACTTTAAAAATGTTACTTGCTTCCTTCTAATCACAAGATTAAAATAAAAAATACTTTTAAGATACTTATAACTTTTATTTTAAGGAAGTGTCTTCCGACTATTTGATTACAACCTTTTACTACAACTTTAGGATTATGACTAACTATACAATCTGAAACTACCAATTAACTTAGAAACTAACAGCAGAAATAGGGGTGGAGTTATATTTGGCAAAAGAAGGAAAGACGTTTATCTCATTGGGTAACAAAATATAAGCTGTAACTAATGGTTCTAAAAAAAAAGGATAAAGACTATCAGAGATTGAAAGCAGTTTGCATCAAAAATAAGAAATATGACTCATAAAACAATTCCTGTACAAACAGATAACCTTATTAAGTGGTAATCTAAGAACTCTTGTTTATGCATGTTTATCATTGAGGGTTTTATGATTTAATAAATATTATGTTTGAAGATAAACTTAAATATACGATAGCAGTACAACAAAACAAGATATTGTGGGAAAGGTTATACAAAAAGAGACTACATAATATAATGTATAATAATATGATAAACGTACAGAGCCGGGCTCATAACACAGGCCTGGACAGAGTGAAGAAAGAAGAGTAAATTGGTAAGTCGCACATGCTTAGTTAGTAATTCAATTTTGTCGCTCTTACAAGTTAAAATGGCTTCAACGCCATTTTGTTTATTTCTAGAATTGAAAAAGGGATACGTCCATTTTTTCTCTCCTTTTAACTGATTCTAAAATCGAACAGTCGTCATATGTTCATCAAGATACAACACGTAAGTTCTACACTCTCATTTTACACAGTAACGTTGTAACCTAATAAAAATGTATTTTAAAAAAAATATCTTTCCTTACCGTAGACATGCAGCATTTCTTTTGGCGTTACACTCTCTCTCTCTCTAAAATTGGTGGTTATAACATTTTCAATGAAGCTTAACATTTCATTGAATTGGTATGGCGTCATACGCAACTTTGTCTACGTCATCCAGTAGGTGCCTATATAACGTCCAAAACATGCTCTTATGGACCGGGTAGGTTCCTATCATCGAACGCGTTAGATATTGGCACAGAACGGTGTGGATCATTCTAGTGGGCGTTAGGAGAGTTTGTAGTGCTTTTTTCTGCCTGATACGTTTATAGCACGAAGGTTCTAGACCACTTGGATGGCATGTGTTACCATTGCGTGACGAAGTAGATGGCATGTGTTACCATCGCGGACGAAGTAGATGGTTATGGTTAACATTGCGTGAAGAAGTAGATGGCTACGGTTAACATTGCGTGAAGAAGTAATACAGGATGTTAGATAGAGTGTTATATACCGGGCGTTCCATATAGAACCGAAGACGTTGATGTTTATGTTTACTGTGGTGTATTACTTCGCCCCAAATGATTCTTAATTTGTTTGGATGATCAATTAAAACAACAATAACTACAGTATTAATAATATTTATTGTCTTTACTTTTACAATGTAATACGCGGGCATCAGCCACTGAAAGGCGGCAAAATTTAAATTATAATATACCACATTATCCTCTCCCTTATATAAAGTTTGTTATGTCCCCACGTTATTTCTTTTTTTTTTTTATTTTTTATTCTTTTTTTTTTTCTTAATTAAATTTAATGATTTGGAAGTAATTGTAATTTTATTTAATTTATTCTAACTCTCTTACTTTTTATATTCTCCTCGTATCTTCAATTGTTCTATGTTCTATTCAATCCAAATCAATGCTTTTTTTTGTTAATAAAATGTTATCGCGTATACACCTTTAACGATAGCCCTCCGTGCTGTGTGTGCGCGACTGACCAACAGAGATTCGTCTTGACCGCTGTAGTGATAGTTTTACGCAAAAAATATATATATTTTTCAACCGCTTTATTATTGTTCAATCGCAAATATATCAAATACCGCAACGTTCTAATCGAACTTTATGTGAGTGAGTGTCTTTAAAGCTACTGGAAGAAAGTGCTGGCCAGCTGAAGACCGGCAGGAGTCGTAGATCAGGGTAAGTCTTTAAAGGTTCTTTCTATTTCTTGGCCAACTTTCTATTGTCATTCTTTACTAATATATACATTTTCTTATTATTTTACAAAAATCTTATTATTAATTATTCATTTCTTATTCAAAATATTCCAAATTCAAATTACAATTATTATTACTTACATCTAAAATTAAATTTCAATTCTTAATAAATATATTATTATTATTTCCATAATAGTAATTTCATCTATTGAACATTTACTTAACTATAGCAGAAAAATACACAGTATTCAACTACGGGCTGCGTTTTCTCGGTTGTTAGTGAGTTTTTTGTGTGGTGGTTTACTATAGGTACCAATTTCGATATTATTGTTTCTGTACAATCAATTTTACTTTTAAATTTTGTTGTTTAGGACGATTAATTGAATTTTGGCTTTGCACGTTTCGAAGTTTGAATAAAAACTAAATTATCTTATAACTTCATTGTATTTTTTCCTATTTTTATATTTCCGTTGTTCATTGCAACTTAAAAAAAAAAATGTCCGCAGATAAATTAAAAAGATACCGGGTTTCTCGCCAAGTTCATATAAATCGCATCCAAGAAGCTTATGACTTAGCTGTTCGAACAGAACAGGATCCAAATTTATTTTTTATTTTTGATAATAACGTTTCCGACCTGGATCAGATTAAAAAAGATTTTTATGAGCTACATAATGCGATTTTAGGCATAGCAGCTAGCGATGATGATGCCGCTTTTCAACAGGAAGACAGTCTCCGTCGAAATTTTGACATTAAATTTTACACCACTAAAGCTAAACATAATCAATTGGTGGAGCAGCGCAAAAGATCTCGCAATGATGAACAGTCTTTCTCGTCTATTCAAAGTAAAATCGCATTACCATCTATTGACATTCCAACCTTTAGTGGCGACGTTCTGCAATTCGAAGGATTTATTTCGCGGTTTGATTCAATTATTCACAATAATTCCGCTTTAGATAATGTATCAAAGTTTAATTATTTACTTTCTTCTCTTAAAGGTAATGCTTTAAATGTTATTTCTCGTATTCCGCTAACGTCTAACAACTACGACATTGCATATAAAAAATTAAATGATCGTTTTCATAATAAACGTGCTATAGCTGCTGGTCATTGGGCTGCAATAGACAATGCTCCAAAGCTTGTTGCAAATGATCCTAATAAATTACGTGAACTATTGGACGTTTTTTTCTCAAAATTTGGATGCGCTAAAAATTTTAAATCTTCCTGTCGAACATTGGGATTTCATTTTATTCCAATTGCTTCTCAAGAAAATTGACGATTCCACATCCGCTGAATTTGAACTTTTTCATCAATCTTTTGACATTCCAAAGTATGCTTCGCTTTATGATTATCTGAAGAAACGCTGTATTGCATTGGATACTCATGCCATTACTGCCAGATTACAGAGTCCTAAATCGACCAAGCCTAAACCAACACATTTTACCTCTTCGTCATTGTTCGTTCAGGGTACAACGTCAAATTCTAAGTGTGTTTACTGTAATTCTAACCACTCTATTTACAAGTCCCGACTTTTGGCAACTCTCTCCTATCGATCGTTACAACTTCGCAAAAAATAAAAATCTGTGCATTAACTGTTTGAGCAGCTCTCATTCAACAAAGCGATGTCAAAGTTCTTCTACATGTAGGAAGTGTAGTCAAAAGCATCATACCTTCCTGCATTTTTCTTCTGCTTCTGGTTCCGCTTCCAGAAACTCTAGCACGGCGCAAAACTCTCCTCCGGCTGCTAATGTTCCGGCCACCCCAAGTACTTCTGCTGCTACAGTGAACGCTGTCTTTTTACATTCTCCTGCGAAGGTTCTTCTTGCAACTGCTATGGTAGATGTTATGGATTTTCGAGGTCAGTATCAAACCCTTCGCTGTTTGATTGACACTGGTAGCATGGTTTCCGCTATCTCTCGCAAAGGCGTTCAACGTCTAGGACTTAAACCCGAATCGTGCTCTATTCAATTAAAAGGTCTGGACTCAATGAGTTCTCAGAATCATACTGGGGGTGTAAGCTTATTAATTCGCTCTTCAAATACTCCTTCTTCAGTGCT
This sequence comes from Apoderus coryli, assembly GCA_911728435.2. Lineage (NCBI taxonomy): Eukaryota > Metazoa > Arthropoda > Insecta > Coleoptera > Attelabidae > Apoderus > Apoderus coryli. Next base: position 26,439,867 of record OU452198.1, read on the forward strand.
ATCTCTAGAAGCTGTGGTTGTGTCTAAAATTTGTGACGTCATACCATACGAAACTCTTCCCTATTCATCTTGGACTCATATTAGAGGACTCAAATTAGCTGATCCGAATTTCTTTAAACCTGGTTTTATCGACTTGCTCCTTGGTGTAGATGTTTTTCCAAAGATATTCCTTTCTCAAAAAATTCTTGGCGTGAGCGGTACTCCAACTGCTTTTAATACCATATTTGGATATGTCCTTATGGGTCAGTATAACTCCATTCCTCCACCGTCGTCAACTTCAGCTGTATCTCTATTTTGCACTTGCAATAACCTTTTGGAAGAAGATATTAAACGTCTTTGGGAGATTGAAGATGTCCCTAGGGTTTCGGCTCGGAGTCCTGATGAGATTTTATGTGAGAAAAGCTATGTTGATTCAATTTCTCAGCTTTCTACTGGTAGATTTGTAGTGGATCTCCCATTCAAAGATGCAAACCCAACATTTCCTCAAAGTCGCCACTTGGCTTTTCAACGTTTCATATCACTTGAGAAGCGCTTACTAAAACAGCCCTCACTTTATGAACTATACAAAGATTTTATGCGTGAATACTTGGACCTTCAACATATGTATGCCGTGCCAGTATCCGAATCTCTTCATACGTATTACATTCCTCATCACGCGATTCAACGCCCTGACAGTTTAACTACCAAATTGCGCGTAGTTTTTAATGCTTCCGCTAAGTGTCCGGGGGGTTCTTCACTCAATGATCATCTGTTTGTTGGACCCAAACTCCAGACAGACATTGTAGTTTTATTACTAAATTTTGGACTTTTCGATTATGTATTAACCGCAGATATTCGTATGATGTACCGCCAAATTCTAATTTCTTCCAAGCATCACGATTTTCAACGCATTTTGTGGCGTTTTTCTCCAGACGAACCCATTCAAGACTTTTGTCTTAATACCGTGACATACGGTATTTCATCTGCACCGTTTCTCGCCTTGCGGACTCTTCAGTTTCTTGCTGATCAACATGCTGCTGATTTTCCTTTAGCAGCTGAAGCGCTTCGATCATTTACATACGTCGATGACATTGTTGTTTCATGTTCTACGCAATCAGAGGCTTTGGCTTTAAGAAATGAACTCATTCATCTTCTTGAAAAAGGTCAGTTCGAATTGCGCAAATGGTCAAGTAATGACCCAAGCCTTTTGCGCGATTTACCACCTTCACATGTTTGTGTAGACTCGTTAAACTTCGATAATCTTGATTCCACCTCCTTGAAGGTACTGGGACTTCGCTGGAATCCTTCTGGCGACAATTTCCAATTTCAAATTCAACCATTTGAGGCATCTTGCACTAAGAGAAATATTTTGTCTACCCTAGCTCGGATTTTCGATCCTTTGGGTATTTTGTCTCCGCTCACTTTTCTCTTGAAGCATCTGATTCAACAGATTTGGGCTTTGAAGTTAGGTTGGGATGCGGCTCCTCCTGAATTTATTGTTCGACTTTGGCAGCAATACCAGCATGAATTTTTGTGTTTAAGCGATTTTGCGATTCATAGACAAATCGTTGTCGATAATTCATACACATGCGAACTGCATTGCTTTGGCGATGCCAGTGAAAAGGGTTACTGCGCCGTTATTTATTTTGTATTTCAAACTTCTCAAGGAAAATACTCTTCTCATTTTGTTTGTGCCAAATCGAAAGTAGCACCTTTAAAAAGAATTTCTATTCCAAAATTAGAATTATGTGCTTCTGTTCTATGTGCACGTCTTACTTCCTTTGTAACTCAAGGTTTGCAAAATAGGCTCACGTTTTCCAAGATTTGTTGTTGGTCAGATTCGCAGATTAGTTTGTACTGGATCAAAGGTGAACCACATCGCTGGAAAACCTTTGTATCTAACCGAGTTTCATATATCCAAGACCGCATACCGCCGAAAAATTGGTACTATGTTGCTTCTCATTACAACCCGGCCGACATTGGCTCTCGCGGTGTTCTTCCCTCTGAACTTATTAAAAATAAGTTATGGTGGGAAGGCCCCACTTTTCTGATTGAGGATTCTCGTACATGGATGAATCAGTCTTTAGAAATCCCTGAATCTCCCGAAATCCTTCAAGAAGAACGCAAGCTAACTTTCGCTCTCATAGAGGTCGCTACCCCGATGCTGGATTCGCTTATTTTATATCATTCAGATCTAAGCACTTTAATTCGTATGGTCTCATTTATGCTTCGTTTTATCCATAACCTTCGCAATCCTTTGAACAAAACTTCTTCTCCGTTTGTGACTGCTCAAGAAAAATATAATGCGCTACTTGTTCTTGTTAAATTCGTTCAGACTACTTGTTTGACTGAAGAAATTTTATGCTTAAATAATCCTAAGACCCGCTCGCTGAATAAGAAATTTTTACATTTGAATCCATTCTTAGATGAAAAAGGAATGCTGCGTGTCGGTAGTCGTATTCGACACTCCGAGCTTCCTTATGACAGTAAATTTCCGCTTCTTTTGCCAAGCAAACATCATTTAACCAATATCATTATTGATTTTTTCCATAAGAAATACCTCCACGCCGGTACCCAAACACTACAATTTTTGTTGGCTCAACAATTTTGGATAATATCATCCAAACGAACAATACGTCGTAGACTTTTCAAATGTATCACCTGCTGGCGTACCAAACCGAAGTCCTTGCAACCCCCAATGGGTGAACTACCATCTGTTCGTGTATGCAAATCAGTCAAATGTTTTTTGCATACAGGTTTAGATTTTGCTGGTCCTTTCAAGGTGACCGCCTCGAGACTTCGAGGTGCCAAAGCTACCAAGGCTTATGTCTGTTTGTTTGTGTGTCTCAACACAAAAGCTCTTCATTTGGAACTAGTTTCCAGTTTGTCTACTGACGGCTTTCTAGCCGATTTCCTCCGTTTCATCAGTCGACGTGGAAGATGTTCACAGTTATACAGTGACTGCGGTACCAATTTCGTTGGAGCCAACAAAGAAATTCAACGTTACCTCTCTCAAGCCGCGTCACAGGAGTCGGTTTCGTGGCATTTCAATCCACCTTCAGCTCCCCACTTCGGAGGACTCTGGGAGGCAGGAGTGAAGTCTGTCAAGACGCATCTGTGTCGAGTTGTGGGAGAACAAGTCTTAACCTACGAAGAACTTAATACTGTCCTAATACAGGTTGAAGCCGTTCTCAACTCCCGCCCGCTTATTCCCGTCAGCAATGATCCGCTTGACTTCACCGCATTAACGCCGGGACACTTTCTAGTCTCTGAACCGCTCGTGGCCTCACCTGAACCTAATTTGGAGAGTATTCCTTTATCGCGCCTCGATCGATGGCAACTTCTTCAGAGGATGCATCAAAGTTTTTGGACTAGGTGGTCCAAAGAATATCTGCATACCTTGCACACTCGTAGCAAGTGGCACAAAACTTCACGGAATATCGAAATTGGAACTTTAGTCCTAATTAAAGATGACCAGCTTTCACCGTTGCAATGGATATTAGGTCGTATTCTCGAGGTTCACCCTGGTCCAGATCAAATTGTGCGTGTAGCCTCTGTTAAAACCGCTAAAGGTATTTTCCAACGGCCCGTGGTCAAGCTCTGCCCTTTGCCTCTCAATGAGGACGAGCTTACCCAGTTTTGAAAAATACTGCGTATTTTTGCTGGGCGGCATGTTATGTCCCCACGTTATTTCTTTTTTTTTATTTTTTATTCTTTTTTTTTTTCTTAATTAAATTTAATGATTTGGAAGTAATTGTAATTTTATTTAATTTATTCTAACTCTCTTACTTTTTATATTCTCCTCGTATCTTCAATTGTTCTATGTTCTATTCAATCCAAATCAATGCTTTTTTTTTGTTAATAAAATGTTATCGCGTATACACCTTTAACGATAGCCCTCCGTGCTGTGTGTGCGCGACTGACCAACAGAGATTCGTCTTGACCGCTGTAGTGATAGTTTTACGCAAAAAATATATATTTTTCAACCGCTTTATTATTGTTCAATCGCAAATATATCAAATACCGCAACGTTCTAATCGAACTTTATGTGAGTGAGTGTCTTTAAAGCTACTGGAAGAAAGTGCTGGCCAGCTGAAGACCGGCAGGAGCCGTAGATCAGGGTAAGTCTTTAAAGGTGCCGTTTTAAGATCAATCCGTTTACAGTCCATTCATAAATCTCTCCTAAAGAGCCGCTGAATTCTTTACAAAGTTTCTTACTTAAATCATTAAAGAAATATTTTTTTTTTAATTATTAATACTTAATTAACAATAATACAATGTTATCATGATCACTCAACATCAATACAAGAATAATCTTAATTATTATGCATATTTATATAACTAATATTGAAATCTTGAAACTGGCTTAATATTTCTTCTAGGTCTATCTCTAGAAATCTCACTCATTTTATTTAGAGTTTCTATATTTACAGAAGAATTTGAACACCTGGGTTGCATAACAGGAACTTGCGAATCTATTATATTTTTATTATTTACAGATTCTTCAGAATTGTTATCATTACAATTATTTTCAATAGAGCTTGTTGGCAAAAGTGGTGGTAAAAATGGTACCGAAAATTTAATTGGATTACAAGTTCTGACACCAATACTAAATACGTTTTTTTTACCAATTATTTTAGTTATTTTTCCTTCATTAAAAGTAGGCTCATTAACACATTTATAATGCTTAACTAAAACATTTTCTCCTATACGAAAATTTCTTAACTGACTACTACTTACAATTTGTTTATTGTGTTGCTTTTTGACTCTCCTGCGTGTCGTGTTTTTAATATTGCATTGAACTACTTGATATTCATCATTAACAACACAAGGTAAAATTGTAGAAAAGCGATTACCTAAATTCCTACCAAACATGAGTATGGAGGATTTATATGCTTTATATTATTTGTTGTCAATGTTGGTGTTCGTCTGACACAAATGATATACCGTTATCAGAAACGATTAACTTAGGTAAACCAAAGGTGGCAAATAGTCTCCTTAACTCACGAATTAATATTAGGCATTTCCAAAATTTCTAACCACTTCAAGTATGCATCTAACACAACAAGATAATATTCTAACTCCAAGAAATCAATATGTAACCCATCCCAAGAACTGGGCCAAGGCCAAGGAGCTATTTGTGATTTTGCAGAAGTATTTGAATGGAAAATGCAAGCATTATTAGGGAGGGCAGACGGTGATCGATATGGTCGATTGTTCCTTCGATAGTTTTCCTGAAGTTACGCTAAATCAGCTCCGTCAAGTGATATTAAAGTTGAAACCTAAATCATCAAGTCTTTAGAAGTAATCACTCATGTGAAACTGCTTTACAGTATGTTTTTGGGAGCTGGAGGAGTGACATGGCTAAGGGAAATATAGTTTTAAGCGTGTTTGTGGATTTGGAAAGAGCTTTTGAAACGAACAGAAAATATTTAATTGATAAGCTTAATCGATACGGTATTCAGGGAAATGCATTGAAATTATTAGAAAATTTTTTGAGGCAAAGGTATCATAACACAAGGATTAATGGCAAAATATCTAATTCTGTAAGTAGCGATATTGGTGTGCCACAGGGAAGTGTCCTCGGTCCTCTGTTATTCCTTATATATGTCAACGACGTAAATTTGTTCTTGAAGAAAGCATTTGTGAGTTTATACGCTGAAGATACGCTTGTGTCTGTCTCGGGTAAGAATTACTCCGAAACTGTACAAATTTTGAATCAGGAATTGGGTATTTTCCATAAATCGTTATAATCAGCTTAAATTAAACAAATACAAAACTAAGTATATGATTTTTGGTTCGACATCACAGTGCGACAAATTTATTAACGAAAATCACATCATTAGTATAGATAATTGTAATATAGAAATGGTTTCTAATATGAGATATCTGGGTGTATATCTTGACTCTCAGTTAAACTTCCATGGCCATGTTGATTATGTTTGTCGTAAATTAGGAAAGAAAATAGGATTTTTTCGTCGTGTGTCCTACTTATTGTCGTATCCAACAAAAAAATTAATTTACAACACTGTAGTATTACCCCATTTTGATTTTTGTATGACATTACTTCTCTCATGTACGAAGGAAGATATAAATAGAATGTAGATATTGCAGAATAAGTGCATGAGAGTTTTACTAATATTTATACTCCAATTCGAGGTATGTTGGATATCTTGAATTGGCTGTCCGTAGGCAGGGTATTGAGAGAGCAAATGAATATGAATATTTATCTTTAAAATAATAAATATGAAGACACCAAAATATCTACGGGAATTTTGAAAATGCGAGGTGAAATGCATCAAAGATATCTAGACAAATGAAAATTTTCATATTGAATTTAGTAATAGAGGTTTTTTGTAGTATTCAATGAAGGTCTGAGACATTTTAATGCATTGCTCGTGGGTATCCGAAGCATCAGTAATTTAAGGGAGTTTAAAAATACAATGTATATGTTACAGTCAAAACCCGGTTTTAGATATAACGCGTTATTACTAGTTAAAACTAGTTTATACTGTATGCCTTTGTTGGAACTAGAATTTCCTAGTCATAACTAGGATTTACTGATATATTTGTACCAAAAATAGACAACACTAGTTTTAACATTGAACTTTAGCTAGAACTAGTTTTAGCTAGATAAACTCGTTTGGTTAAAATCAATCATTGTTGTTTGGGATTAAAACATTTCTATTGTTAAATACAATATTTATTAACAATATTATTGGTGATAAATATGAATTGAATCTGAAGCCAATTTCATTCTTTTGGCTTGTTTTGCCAGGTTTCACAGCATCTGAATCTTCTTCACTAGGTGGATTTACGTGAGGCTGTGCACTGGTACTAGCTACAGCTTCTGAGTCTGTTGTAATAATTGCAGGCTGACCAGTGCTATCCACCATTTCCTGCTCTAGTGAGTCATCCAGTACTTCCATAGAATTCGATTCCTCTATTTCTTCATTTGTCACATTAATTCTATTTAATGCATCTTTGAGCTCATCTTCATCTCGAATTGCATTAATAACATCCAAAGGCAAACTTGAAGTCATAAGCCCTACTCGCGGTTCTGTACCAAACTTGCTTTATATGGCGATTGCTTAATACCAGAATGTAGTGCCCGATTCTTCATAAACTGTACAAAGCCTAGACCGTTTGACCAATTCGTAGTATTATTATCTAGCATCCACGAAGCCAACATCTTTTCAATGTCTTGATTAGCCCGTTCAACAGAACCTTGGCTCTGGCTATGCCTTGGTTTACCGTGAACCAGTTTACACTCGGGCCAAAATGAAGCCAGCTCGGTTATGACAGAATTAACAAACTCTCTGCCGTTATCTGAGTGTAAAATGCAAGGCGCACCAAATGTTAAAAATATATTGGCTAATTGATGTGCCACTTCCACTGCTCTCTTGGTTTGCAGAGCACGTAAGAACACGAATTTGGTGAAATGGTCCTGATACACCATGATAAACTTGAATCCACGATCTGCTTGAGTTTGCATGTCAATCAGATCGACCTGGCAGCGGCTGTTCATTTCTGAATGAAGTATGGGTTTAGAAACAAGCCCCCTCTTCTTCATACTCTTTTCACGCTGACAAGTTTCGCACATAGACAGAAAAATATTGATCATTTCTATTGTTATATTCGCATATTTTCATGAAGTTTCACTTTTTAATCTGTCGCGACCGCCATGCCCAACAGCCACATGAGCTGCTTCAATAATATCAAAAAATTCGTCTACAAATAAATAGTACTTCATGGGTTCTTTTTTTGTCACTAATTTTCGTGCACCACAAATATTAATAACCTTAAATCGATTTAATCTTCTATATTGTTTCTGTGTCTTTTTTCCCGCTAATTGTGCTTCTTCAATTTCGTCCACTATTTTATAGTATGTTTCTTGTGTCATAATATTGAAGTGATTTTCTTTTTTTTCTTGTTTCTCAATTTGTAATATTCTTTTTAAAAATTCCTCTTTCCATCGCGTTTCCTGTTTAAAATCAGCCATATTGTACGAGTCGATCTATAGTGTTTGTTTATTAGGGTTAACGGAAGACCAATGCTAGTGTTAGTACCGAAGTAACATTCAGAAATGAGATGAGACGTGCGCTAACCTGTACCGAGTCGTTCGACCAATCAGAATCGTTCTAATACGTCACGAGTAAGTCGCGTCGCGCGTCGGTGGGAACAGTTTTGACTGAGATGTTTTGTAATAACGCGTTTTGACTAGTTAAAACGAGGTTTAACTGACACTTATTGCGGTCAGCAGTTAATTCTAGTTCCAACAAAAGCATACAGTGTAAATTAGTTTTAACTGGTAATAACGCAATTTGCCATGTTTTTGTTACTTTTCACGTACTCAATTTCCTAAGTATAACCAGAAAGTATCACAGCCCAACGTCTAAGCCGATTTGCTGAGAACTGAGGTATTATGGTCTCCAAAAATGACAAACAGCGGTTTGTGATCGGTTACTAATTTAAATTTATTTAAATACAGATATTGGTTAAATTTTAAAACTCCAAAAATAATTGCTAAACCTTCCTTTTCTATTTGCGAATATTTTTTCTCAGAATCTGACATGGTACGGCATGCAAAAGAGTAGCGCCCCCCTACCCCACTCACTATTTAGCTACTACGCCACGCCTCGACTACCTGAGCCAGCCACCCCACTGGTTGAGCATTAGGCGCCCCTCCCCACGTGCCATTTAGCCACGCCCACGATCACCTGAGCCAGCCACCCCATTGGTTGAGATCTCCCACCCCTTGGTTGGAGGGTACCTGAGCCAGCCACCCTATTGGTTCAGGCAGTGCCCAACAATCTGAGCCAGCCACCCTATTGGTTAGCCCAACACTAAGAGGTCATTGACATAAGCTAGGGGTACTGTAAGGGCGGTCTATCTAGAAAATATACAGGGTGGTCATCTGAAAACGTCCATCTGAAGAAGTTATTCATCCATATAGGGTGTATTATATAAATTTTAAATTGAAAAAAATATCTGTTTTTACCAGAGTTCGAACTCAGGACATTCAAACCATTTTTTAAAATTGAAAAAAGCCCTGCCTGGGAGTTGAACCCAGGTCGCGTGGTTACGAGTTAAACGCCTATACAACCACAGCATAGAAGCTTCGTGAAAAATATTGTTTAAAAGTCGTATAAATGCATACGATGAAGTGGCGTGTTATGTTAAGACTTTAGCGTACAGCCATAGCAGCAGGCTCCAAATTTGCTACACAGCACATCGGTTGTGTCGCCCCAAAACTATCCCAACAAGATATAATGTAACGAAACAATCTCTTATGTCCAATCTGTTATGCCCTACATGAGCGAAATTAATGATTTCAAATAATTCGTCGATGGTGCAGATATAACGCAGTTCAGCAGTTGCGTCCGCCCATTTCTCTATTAACGTAAGTATTCTTAATTACTTTATGCTTTAAGGTGGTTTGTTTTGTAATCACCTTTGGTGTAAAATACATTTCCAGAAAATGTGTTAACACGTTATCAAAACTAGGACTAATATTTTGGCGTAGCGTAAATCACTGGCATTGCATAACCAGAGTATTTTGTTTAAATAAGCAGAACCCAAATTCTATTGTAATATAATCAAATTGGGAGATGAGCATGACATATTCACGAATTCGTTTCGCTCTCATTATAAGCTTGTCAGAATACACAACCACGAACATAGACCTTTATGCATATTGAGACGCTAACCAGCGGTGATATACCAATACATACACTCTTTAATTGAAATAGAAGACGTAACGCTTGGAGACTATCCTACGCCAATATTTCAGTAATGATCTTCCACTGGTGGGTTGGTGGTTTGTTTAATTTTTGCATTACATTTTCCTATATTTTTTTGTATACATATTTACTACTAGCGTTACCTATGCATTTGATGTATCCATTTCTCTGCGGTGAGATGTGTGCTGTTACGGGAGTGTATGTATTCGCTGGTAGGCGGCACACCATGCATAAAGACAGGTCGATATTTGTGGTTAAGTATGATTATCTATCGAGTTCATAATAAGAGCGAAACCAATTTATCAATTTCTGTCAATTTCAATACATAAAATTAATCTGCTGTTGTTTCCTAACAAAATATTTTTTGTTTTAGGCATCAGTTGCAGAACCTGCTAGACAATTATTTCAAAGACTTTTGAACAAACAAACACCAAAGTATAATCCGAATCTCAGAACTTTTGCATTAACTCTGGCATTCTATTCACCAAAAGCATATAACTTTGTCCGTAAAATTTTCAATAAAAGTCTGCCGCATCTAGGGACATTATCCAAATGGTATCAGTCCGTGGACGGAAGTACTGACTCCACAAAGGAGGCACTTACGGCATTAAAGTTGAAGCATGCTGATTCGTCCACACCTCTATTATGTAATCTTGTTTCCGATGAAATGTCCATAAGAAAGCAAGTTGAATGGACATAAGTTTACTGGGTAGGTGGACATTGGCTGTAGCATTGATTGAGATACACTACCAGATGCACGGCAAGCTCTAGTTTTTATGCATGTGTGTCTAAAAGGATCATGGAAATTGCCAGTGGGATATTTTTTATTGGATGGAAAAGCAGAATTAGTGAGAAAATGCCTTATTTTCTTGGGTGAAAGTGGGGTTCAAGTTACATCGATTACATTTGATGGAGCTCCCACTAATATATTAATGGCAGAAGAATTAGGAGCAGATTTCAGTAATCCTATGAGTTTGAAGACAAGCTTCAAAAACCCGTTCACAAACAATGATGTTTATGTATTTTTAAATCCATGTCATGTGATCAAGCTAGTTAGAAACTGCTTTGCTTCCCAGAATAGTCTGACAGATCATGAAAATCACAAAATTCCGTGTTCTTTTGTGCCAAAGCTCGTTGATTATCAAAATGTGGCGGGGTTGCATGCCGCTAACAAAATTAAATTGAGACACCTAGAATGGGAACGAAGGTTCGTTTGGCAGAAGTGTTAGATGCAATAATTTTGTCAAACACTAATTTTGAAGGTCCGGAGGCCACTTTTAATTTTATTTTAAAATTGAATAAGTCGTTTGACATCCAAAATTCCAGAAATAAGTTCGCCAAATATTATTATAAAACTCCACTTTCACGAAATACTGCGGATAATTTTTTTCAATGTTTCGAGTCAATGAGCATATGTATAAATAGCCTTAAATTAAATAATGTACCTGTGCTTTGAACACAAACAGAAAAACAGGTTTTTTGGGATTTCTGATTTGCATGGAAAGTTTAAAACAGATGTATAAGAAATTCGTAGTTGAACAAAAATTGTTGCTACTACTATATTTTAAGTTTTAACATGTCGCAAGATCACTTGGAGCTATTCTTTGGTGCAATCCGCAGTAAAGGCGGATTTACACGGTTCCAGTAGCTGGAACAAGTACTAAAGCCAGTAACTAAAATTTAGTTAATTGAACCGTGTAGACTCCACGATTTATAAGCAAGTAAAGATTTTAGTCAGTCGTTTAGTCAAGTGAATAGAAGCAGGTTCTATGTACTTGAACAAGTGGCTTCCCCCACTCTGGTTTTTCGACTGGCTGAAGCGAACTGGACGCGTGTAGTTTAGCCGATTTTAGCAAAGTATATTAGTAGGGTTTTCATTTTCAATAGCTGCACACTGAATGGCGTTGTATTGTCGTCTCGTTGGACTAAACGTTAAATTTGTGCAGGAATATCGAGAACAACCGTGTCTATGGAACACAAAAATTTCCCTATACAAAAACAAGCAGGCATGGAATACGGCGCTTTAAATCATACAAGATAATATGGGGATTGAAGGTTTTGGGGTGAACGAAATAAAAAACAAAATAAAAGCTTTGAGATCGACCTATTCCCGGGAAAACAAAAAAATTAAAGAGTCCAAAAAATCAGGGATTGGAATAGAAAGTATATACGTGCCAAATGTAAAATGGTTTATTGAAATTGACAGTTTTTGAACAATTTAGAAGACAATAAAAGGTCAACTCAAGATAATTTAGACACTGTAAGTAACTATATAATATTATAAAAAAAATATTCGTCTTTTTAACAGAATAATTATTATTAGTTATAATAGTTTAGTTTAGTCTTGCCAGGGTACGGCTCCTTGCGTCATAAAATATTGACAAAATTCATCCATTTTTTCTCTTGCCATTCTTGATGAATGGTTGCCTCCGGTGAAGCTTTATCGAAGTCAAATTTTGTTTTATATCTTGTCTCCAAGCGCCTGGTATTATTTTACCGGTATCTAAATGTTCTTCATCAAAACTTCCCTTCGGTGTGTAGTAAGCACTTGAAGTCATTCTAGCCAGTTGTGTAGCGCACAACATACTTTAATAATTTTGTCAACAGTCTTTGGAGAGCATGCGATAGCTTTTTCAAAAATTCGAAATCCACCATTATTCCGAACGAATTTTCTACAATCCGTCTTGCCCTCGAGACCCGATAATTAAAAATTTGTTGTTCCTTCGTAAGTGTTCCCTTATAAGGCTTTAATAAGTAAGTTGTCAATGGAAAGACATCATCACCAACCAAGCTCCCATCATCTGGTAATAAACCATGCTCGATTGCTTCTAACATAGAGGATTGTTGAAAAACCCCCCATCTGATTGTCTTCCAGTAGATCCAACATTAATATAGCGGAAACAGTAATTATGATCAACGACTGCTAATAAAATGATGCTGTTTGTATTGTTATAATTAAAAATTCACTTCCACACTGACCGGGTGCATGAATAACAACGTGCTTTCCGTCTATAGCACCATAACAACTAGGAAAGTTGCATCGTTGATGAAAGCCTTGTTCTATGTATGTATGTATGTATTCTTTGTTATGGTGTGCTATAATTTTAATCTGTTTATGGTATTTTATTATATATTTTTATTTGTTAAATAGTTAAATATGTTACGTAGTACTGTTTGCTCTGTAAATGGATATTTCTGTTGGACCATAAATGCTTTATTTATTTATTTATTCTATAACTTTCCATTCCATCTCCGAATCTGGCACCTGAGACAAAATAATAATAAAAAACCGTCATAGCGCGTTTTTGGTATCTAGTAGATATAGATTTCCTTAATTAATTCTATTTTTCAGGCTATTCAGAAGAAGTGCCCGATGACAATGACACACAAGTCGAAGAAGTACCGCCGCCACTGTAGCAAATTAACCGAAGTTATATATCGATAGGCTAATGAATGAAGAGAGTATTAACCCGTCTAAACCATTAATTTCAAAAAAAAAACTTTTTAAGAAAACTATTGAATATAACTTGTATATGGTTAAAAAATAAATCACTCAAATTGAGGTCGAAATTAAAATCCTTGAGTTGGTTTCACTTCAATGCGAATGAATCTTTCGCCCACAGTTGAACAATATAGTGCTGTTGAACCATTTTGTTCTATATTACAATTATTGCCCGGGCGTATTGCGTTAAAAGGGTTTTATACCCCTGTAGTTATAGAGCACACGAACACACTGAACATCGTGTTCACACAGATTACCTACGGGAATCTTTACGGCCTACCTCCTCGTTGGTGAAGGGCGGAAACGAAGTCAGGCAATTAGACGCAAGCTCTGTGTACGGCTTTTTCTGTACATATTTTGCGCAACAAGTAACCCACCGGCTCGATCTATAGGGTTTCCTGACACGGCTAAACGCCAAGCCGGGGTGCCCAGACCCGGACAGGGCGTTTTATTGAGCGTTCTGTGCGTTATTTATTCGCTAAACTACAGTTTATTTATACTGAAATTTTGAAGTGAACCAAGGGTCAACTAGTTTTAGTTTTATTAGACAAGTAGGGTAGGTCTAGAACTCGGTTCGCTGAGCACCTTGCTTGTCAGGGTTTTAACAGCGTCACCTTCTTCCCAATTATTTCATTATAAATTCTCGAGTGTGAACCTTGAGAATGGGTGACTCTCATAATGCAGAACATGTTTGTCCATGTGGGAAGAGCTTCGCCAAACACGACAACCTCAAAAAACATCAGAGGTACTATTGTCGCGGCGAGTTCTCCTGCAAAGAGGACGAAGACGAGAATGGGTGCACTATTTGTGGCCAAACCTTTAAAGGTGCTGCTGGTGTAAAACAGCATATGCGCAGCCGTCATCCAGAGGAATATAATGCTCTGTCGGAGAAATCTGACGGCCGGAGATATCGTGCCTGGAGTGCAATGGCAAACTGTAGTCTGGCACGTGCCGAAATAGATTACAGTGGTATTGATGTCAACAAACATCTGGCTAAAATGTTTCCAAACCGAACACTTGACATGATCAAGAGCCATCAACGGCAGGAAGCATATAAATCATTGCGAGATAGGATGAAGTGTGAGATGGAGGATGTAGCTTCGGACCCAGAGCCGGAACTTAATCCATCAGCTTCCCCGCAGCCATCGACCTCACACCCTAATTTGGAAGGGCTTCCTGGAATAGAAGCGGAAGAAAACGAAGTTTGTACATATGTCCCCGATACCGTTGGTAACCTGGGTGACATTATTAATGCCGAAACATCACTGGCAGATGAGCTGGCCGCTGTCCTGAATAATGGGTCAGCCATCATTATAAATAATAGTAAAAACTTTAGTGCTTCGTCCAATTCCGCTGAAAGACCGGGGAGCCCAGATCCGCCACATATCTCGCCCTCTTTAAACAATACCACTGAAAGGCGTGATAGTTGCCTCCGCCGGTACCCTCTCCTTCGCCGCCTGGCTCTCCTGACATTATCGAACATCCTGAGCACGATGTCGTCCTAGAATACATTAACAGTATCATGGACGACAATTCACTAACAATTCCTCCGGAAATAAGACGCCTTGTGAGCATAATTTCAGCGGGTGCTAATGCAGCTGGGAGCCGCAACGTGCTGGACGCACTTTATGAGGCCATCACAGCACCACTGGAGATCCGCCCGTTTGCAAGTATCGAACAGCGCAGTTCAGATAACAGAAACCTCCGGCACAATCAAAAGTACAGGTTGGGCCAGAATATGTTTAACAAAGATCGGTCTCGACTCGCCGACGGAATCATCGAGGATACGCTGTTTGGTGAAACTGGAAACTCACCACACATCGATGACGTCGAGCGAGCTTATAATAATATTTTTGGCTCAGAATCTCCCCTTGATAATGACATCATAACGGACTATAAGACCTCTCCAGAACTATATACTCCAATAACAATCGGAGATTTGGAAGAGGCATTATCTCGTAAACAGCCAATATTACACACATAAAGAGAGTACCGAGGCATGTTCTGGCCTTACTATATAACCTGGCAATATACTCTGGCGAAATTCCGGATAAATGGCGAAAGAACAGGACCATTCTTATCCCCAAACCGGGGGCTGATCCTGCCAATGTAGACTCTTGGAGACCAATAACCATATCCTGTGCTGCATACTGTCTGTTTAATAAGATCTTGGCCAAAAGGTTCCAAAAACTACCGTTCTTCCAGGAGCAGCGAGGGTTCAGGGACCTAGATGGTACATTGGCGAATTCTATGATACTCCAATGTGTCATAAAAACATATCGTCGTAGCAAGAAAATTAATTTAGCCACTAGGTCCGAATTCAATGATTAATATTTAACGAGCGTTAATCTAGATGTTGCGTAATTCTTAAAGATTCAGAACAAAACTAAGTAAAGAAAGTAATCTCCTTCAAGTCTAAGAATTATGAACGATAATGAGCAAAGGAGAAAAATAAAGATAATCAAAAGAATAATAAAAGAATCAAATTATTAACGGAAAGAAACAAACAACTAATAGCTAATCAAACCTTTTTTAGATGACACAGCAATCTTTGGCCTCGTTCACAACACTTCAACCTTATTTAACACTACTGTTTCAAGATTTATTCATTTTGTTTCCCCCTCGTAATAAAACTCAAATTTTTGTGGGGTAATCAACTTTCTATTAAATTAAATTAATAATAAAAAAGAAAAGAAATTATTATTAAAAAGAAAATCTAACTATAAATTAAAACTAAACATCGAAAAATAAATAAACTAAAACAGAGAATAATCGACAATTGATTCAATGATTATCAAACAAAAGCTCTTACTCTAAACTTATATTCAATCTTAAGCATTTAGTATAATGGAAATCGATGTAAATACGAATAATTATATTGATTTCCATCCAAATACCTTCAGTTACTTTATATTAATAAAAAGAAAGAAAACAAAAAAAAAACTAATATAAAAATTAAAGCAATTATATCAATAATTCAACTTTGATAAACTTCTGAATAAAAACGCAAAGAGTAAAATAAAAATAACTTTTAACCTTTAGTAATAATCAAGAAAATGAACTTAGAAAATTATAAATCTTAAAACAGCTTGCAAGAAAATATATTTAGAACTGACTTACTTGAATCTCGAACAAGAACTGAGAGATGGCGATACGAGGTTTAATTTCGTGCAAATATTAATAATATTTCTATATGCTTCAATTCAATTGGTAAAATTACTTAAAGATACTTAATTTATGCTAACTATGATTCGACGTAATGTAGATATTTCCCTCGCTGTAGATCCGAGTATATTCTGCCGCCATATAGCAAAACTATATTAGTGGTAAAATATAATCTCGTAAATGCAACGAAAGCCTTTAACTCGGTCAAATAAAAGACTGCCCAAGATTCATACCCCAGGATGAATCAGAAATTGGGAAGCAAAAAAACTTCGTAATTAATATCAACATTCCATCGATTATTACACCTTATTCCTTAATTTAAACAATTTATAAACGTATCGACAATGTTAAGGGAAGCAATTCTTGAGCAAATCGGCAAAACTGTTATTTAATAAATATGTGTAACTTTTGTCACTCATAAAAGTGCAACCTTTTATGAAAGGAAAGAAAATAGCAAAAAAATATTATTATCTTAAGAAACATGAATTTTAAAAGCTTTCAATTTTTCGATACAGATAACTTGTCTGCCCTTTCAGAAACCATATGTTTATCGTAAAACGTAATATAAGGGTTTGTATTTGTTTTTCATAGATAGAAAAAATAAGAGCGTTTACATATTATGGACAAATCTATGGGAATATTTCGTGTTATCGTAAATATAAATTAGATAAAAGAACTTGAAATTGTAAATTCTCAGAAAGAAGTGACGTGCCACCCATGTATTCTAGAATTAAGTAATCTGTAAGCTTGCCAGTGGCGGGTTCTATTTTATCCGACATCTTCCAAACTGAAAGAGGTTTCCGTAGTGGTACAAGAATTAAAAAAAAAAGCGAAACAGCGGTAAAAGATCTTTAAAGAGAGAATGAATAAATCGTTTTTGGGCGTAGTGTTGCTGCTCAGCTAATGGGATAAAAGGCCATATCAGCGATAAGGGCGCAAGAACAGATACTATCAGTGCTTACGTCATTTAATATTTTACAAGACTTGAAAAAACAACGTCACATATACACATGTAACTCCAAGTACACTATCCCAACTATGCAGTCACTTGACTGTACTTAACATAATAGGGAATTCCGTACAGATTTCAATAGCTCTGGGGTCAATAAAAATGATATTTTAAGTGATATCCATTGTCGAACCCAACAACGTTTTTCTTTGTTAAATTCTTTAGATAAAATGTCACATATACTCAAAATGCATTTTTGAACAGATAATCTAACAACCCTACTTGCTGCCATTTTAAAATTGTTCAAACATCTGAACTATTCCAAAACACTAAAATGCGTGTAGACAATCACTTGAACAAAAACAAAATTATTTTAGTTACTGGCTTTAGTACTTGTTCCAGCTACTAGAACCGTGTAATACCTTAAAAGAGGATACAACAACAATCCATCAGCTAGAGTTTACTATAACAACGGAATCAATCATATTTATGCTGAAAAAAATTGTCTAAGCTTAGAATTTCTCTGTAAAAGCTGTTAAAAGGTCGCAGCTCAATGTTATCAATTGATTTTCTAAATCCTATTCAATTAGATGCCGATAGTTTGTATGGAATTGCGCTATTAGGCTTTTTTTCGTATAATAGTATTCCAACTATTGAGGAGGGTCAAATAAATTTTATTATTTTGAAAACGCTGATAGAAGTAAGAAGAAAGTGATAACAATTCCTACAGGTGCATACGAAATCAGTGACATTGAGAAATATATTAATTCAAAAATCCCTTGTATGCACAATGAGAGCCAAATTCTATTTCATTCATACAAACAATAATACGTTAAGTGTGAAATATTCAGTAGTGTTCACTCTGCAGATTTTAACTTTCTAGACAGTATACGTAATATCTTGGGTCTCTCCACGAACGTTCTTGAACCTAACATTATACACGCTTCAGATAAGCCGGTCAATATAGTTAAGGTCAGGACTATACATATAGACTGTAATATCTCAGCCGTAGGAGGACCCCCAAATTCAGCAACGTTCGGTATTAACATTAAAATCGGGGTCGAACTGCTCCTTCGTTTCTTTCTCAAGTACCCGAAGTAACATTTTTCGCATCTGAGCGGCATCCTTCCTTCTTGTGGTTACTCCCCTGATACGCAATTCATAGTTCAACTCATCTTGTAATAGGGGGCTTAAAGTCTTTCATAATGAATATGGGCCTAAAAGAAATTAACAAGCAAGAAAAGTGTAACGTTCAAAATCGAGAATGGGGATCAAATTATGTAATATAATAAGGAGGTCTAATCAATGAATCTGTAACCCAAAACTCCAACAATACTCAACAGAAATTTACTCCAATAATAAGCGATGTTTCTCAGAAAATCCAAATCCAAGCTAGTACCAAACTTAAATAGAGATATATTATATACACTAAAGTAAGTTATGTATTTCGGGCGCCAAATTATAGCAATTTATGTTTTATTGAAGTTGTCTATAACTAAGTATAATGATGACGGAAGCCACGAGCATTATATGATTCTTACGAAGGACTTCTCCAAAACACAGAATAACTTCCGGCGGTAGAATCATCAGTAACCACACAGATGCAGACACTGCTGTCGAAGAATGGCAAACAAAAACTCTGCAATCAGCTTTCACTGTCGAACAGCAACATGAAATACTTGTAGCATAAGTTACACCAATTTCAATCAAACGAAACAAACAATTAACACAGAATGACCCGTCAATTTTAATCACCTGTGACTACTCTATTTTCCTTTCTACCTGTTCCCTCTTCCAAATAATAATTTACAAGGTGTTTGACCCGTACTTTTATTAGCTGCATTATTA
This sequence comes from Apoderus coryli, assembly GCA_911728435.2. Lineage (NCBI taxonomy): Eukaryota > Metazoa > Arthropoda > Insecta > Coleoptera > Attelabidae > Apoderus > Apoderus coryli. The sequence continues at coordinate 26,459,053 of OU452198.1, forward strand.
AGAGGGAATTCCACATTTGAAATTACTTTATTACAACTTTCGGGCGTTTCAGTTAATTTTGAAAACATTGGACCTATAACTTGATTTACTACTTCGGCTTGACCATTTGCCCAGGGTGCACTAGTAGCTATAAGAATATGTTGCACCTTTTCTTTAGATAAAATTTTTTTAAAAGACTCCGACTTAAACGCAGTTCTGATATCAATCGGTCTGGTCTACTATAGGTACTGAAATGGTTTCTTAAATGTTTAATCACTTCGTCAAGTTTTACATGGTTAAAGCTTGGTAAACTTCGTAACCGCATCGATTACTAGTAATATATATTTGTCACCGTTTCTACGTTTTGCTAATGGTCCATAATGGTCAATCGGGTAAGTACCGAAAGGAATTTTACCTTTGGGAATGGTATGCAATTCGCCGTCCTTCATACCACGTTTCGGGGAAAATTCGATACAACTAAGGATATAAATTGTTTGACAATTGTCAATAATTTTCGTGTACGCTCCTAATAACATTGTCGATCATAGCTTTTGGTACATAAAATAACAATGAATTCTTATGTTGTCGATAAATTAATTCGTTTGTCATTTGGTAAAGTGGTAACTGAGTTTTTTCTAAAGTTTGACGTAGCTGCGATATACAGGGATCTGTTAATTAAGGCAGTGTGACCCAAATTTCCAACATTACGAAGAGCTTATACTAGCACGTGCTCATCACTGATGAGTTCTAGATCAACGAAACGGCCCGTCTGGTGAAAGCATGGTAGTGGAAAATTTATTTAATTAAGCCTTGTTGCTTTATGTAACAAGCAATTCGTAAATAAAGCCCCCCGCTATGGAATTCGGCCGCATCTAGTGTTGGCAACAGGATATAATGGAGTTGTTACTTCTTGTCCGGCCATCGTTTGTGAACTGTGTTTCACCGGGCATATCAGTCTTTTGCGATAGTATCTAAATTGTTTGAAAAAATTATTCATGGACAAATAATTGAAATAATTGCCAATCTGGTTTTCGAAAGGGCCTGAGTAGTACTACTGCCTTGCTGAATGTACTGGATGATTTGTTAAGAGCTATGGATGAGAGAAAGACTGCTGCACTTACGTTGCTTGATTTCAGGAAGGCCTTTGATATGATAGATCATCAGCTTCTCTGTGCTAAGTTGGGGTATTATGGTTTTGGACGGAGGTCAGTGGCGTTCATGAGTAGCTACTTGCAAGATTGTTTCCAGACGGTTTTGATGGATGGTAGGAGATCTGATAGTTTGCCCATAACTAGGGGTGTTCCCCTGGGGTCGATTCTGGGACCTCTGCTCTTTGTTATTTTTACAATGGATATGGAACGATGTGTTCGTGATTGTCACATACACCAGTATGCTGATGACACTCAGGTTTACGTGTCTTATGGGGAGCATGAACGTGTGGCGGCGGAGCTCAGCTTCAACAATGCCTTAAATAATATCTTTGTTTACTGTTCGAACCATGGTTTGAAACTTAACCCACTGAAATCTAAAATAATCTACTTTGGTTTAAAACGACACAAATACATTAAAGATCGAAATTGATAATAGTATTGTCCTCTCCTACACGGAGGTAAACAACTTGGGTATTACGTTTGATGAAAAATTGAGATTCCGAACGCATGTCAACAAAATTGTTCAGAGATCATTTATGACTTTGCGGAACTTGTTTCGCAGTAGACACTTACTGTAATAAAACGGACGGGCAATGGAATTTACTGTTGTCCGGCCCTGTGGTTATGTCTGAGTTTTATGGTTTATATTAGTTTGGGAATATTATTTAAGTAGATTGTATACAAATGTTCTAAACTCAGTCATAAAATTCAAGGGTATGTTTTCTATTTATCTTATCTTCCTTTGATATGGGTTTTACAACATCTGCAAGTAATACAGTATTATCTTTGCCTAAAGGAATTGTAGGTACCTAAAAAATGCAACCTTTTTTCTTATTCGAAGAATGACAGATGTCGGAAATACCCGGTGATCTAAACACTCAAAACCATCGATATACCTTCATGCAAATTAAATGTCGAACATTTTTTATTATATACAAAAAGCTATTTGGAAAGCGTCACGGTTTCCCATATCAAAATAATACAATGGGCACATAAAAAATTATGGGTTTTTGTCCAGTCGCGAAATCCAAACTTAAGAATCTTTATTAAAGTCGACATACAAATAAAAATGTATCTTATTTTGTAATGTTCCCACTCTGTAAATGTATTTGGGTATATATTGTAAAATGTCTTTTTTTCTGATTGGTTTATTTTCATTTTGTATTACCTACTATGTAACTTTTATGAGGCAATTCTGGAAAGGAAAAAGGACTTTGAGATGAGAATCGTTCTAGTCTTGATTGAGTAAAGAAGTGTTTTCTCTGATTATAAAATGTCAAATTAAATATTTTAATTTGTTTTTGGACTTGGTATAATTTTCAGTCAAGAATTATTTTCTAGTTTCTTTTCATGTTTTAAAGTATCTATATAAAGACTGAGTCCATTTCTTTCTCCTTCTGAAGTAGTGAATTGTATAAAGTTCCGTAAGTTTTGATATTCCTTTAATTGAAGGCCTTTTTGTTTAATCAGTTTTTATTATATAAAGTTTAAAGTTATTTCTTTTAGTAATTGAAATAAATTCCGTTTTCACTAGTATATTAAAGTCTCGTATAGGAATTAATATAATTATTCGAATTATATTAATTTTTCCTAATTTTAAGTAGTACAAGTAATAACTACGATTTTCTTCTAAATTCTCATTATTGCTTAATTGTTTTATTCTTTCTCTTTCTTTTATTTATACATATTTATTTCTTTATTGTTATTAAATTTCTTTAATTAGTTTTAATTATTAAATTAGTTGATTTTAGCCCACAAACTTTGTGTTTCATTTCTAATAAAGTTTTTTTTTGATAAATTATTGACAAAAGGGTCAACCAATTAAATATTTTCTTTTAAATAAAAAGTGATCCAAGACTATAATGGTAAGTAATTTTGCATTCCTTTAATACAGATCAATAAAGCTTATTTTAGTTGTTTGTTTGTTTCATATAATAATTTGATTCTGTTATTATTCAAGATGATATTCTTTGTTTGTTCTTCTTATTTGAAACCGCTCGTAAAACATTGAAACGAACCATAACAATTTGGAATAGCATATTGGGATTCATTCGGACTGAGCTATAACATTAGTATTCTTTCTGAATGTATATAAGACCCGCTAATTCCAATAAGGTTACATTACTAAATGTTAAATTAAAAAAGCAGCAGTGCGAAAGTTTGGGTTTGAGCCGTTGTAATTTTGGAGATGTCATTTATGGTCCATGTTTAGATAATAAGAGCAGCTATAAAATACAAAAAATCCAAAACTCGTGTGTTCGTTTTGTGTTTGGTCTTAGGGCGCGTGACCATGTAAGCGATAAATTGAGAGAGCTACGGTGGCTACGAATGACTAAACGTCGACTTGCATATCGCTTGCATGGTACACAAAATATTAACGATGAATTTTCTTTCGTATTTAAGGAACAAATTGTCTTATGTGTACGCGATTCATGACAGAGACACAAGATATCGACACCTCCTGAGTACACCTAAACATAGTCAGCCCTTTTTCAGAGATCTTTTTCATATATTGGAGCTCGGTTGTACAATCGGTTGCCAACGTCTCTGAGTTCTTTGGGGATAGCCAGCTTTAGAAAGAAACTCAAGAAATATCTGTTGGATAAAAGTGGGTAGCGATGGTACGTTGTGAATTTCATTTTGTTGATTTTATTTCGTTTTGATTTTTCCTCATTTTCTTGATTTTATTTGTTTTCTGTTTCTTTTTCGCCTGCGTGGCTAACTATGTTACAATATTTAATTTAGTACAGGTAAATTTTTGGTATGTGACAAATACTTAGAATTTTTTATGATTTATTATGCACAATGTAATTTGATATTGTATTTTATTTGTGGATATTATATTTGATTTGTTGTATGCATGCTCGGTTAAAAACAGCTTGCTGAAATTCGCCGAGTTAAAATAAAGACCATTTATTATTATATTGACTGCTCACGCTAGATGTCGCCAAAAACATCTCTTTGTCGATCTGTTAATTGTTTAATTGCGAGGACTTGTTCAAAAGTACTATTTTCGATAACTAAAATGTTATGGCATCTGCTTAAAGCATCCACATGTTTCATTTGAGAACCTGAACGATGTTGCATTTCATAATCATAACTTTCTAAAAGTAAAACCCATCTTGCAATTTTCGGTACAATGTCTCTTGTCCTAAAAGTCACACTATCACAATCGGTAAATATTTTAAATTTAATACCGTGTAAATATACAATATATATATATAATATACAAATTATTAGTAAGCCATCGTTAAAGTGCTACTTCATTGAAAAGTGTTAGTTGTGGATATATATTGTAAAGAGAAATCATAAGTCGAACCAATAGTGATTGCGTAATATTGGTACGAGTGCTCAACTGCGTAGTTGGATTTATACGGGGGTTCTTGGATCTGGAAGTTTGAACAACGAACTTGTCCAGTCCCGTATCATAAGTGTTTTCTAACCAGTGTAATCGTCAACTGAGTGTCTTTGTGTTACTGGATTATTTTGCTGCGAAAACCCTCAAACGGAGGTATGTTGTTATTTCTGTTTTTTTCGAAATTCTCCCTCTTAGTTAGGATTTTCTGTTGTCTTGCAGGTTTTTTTTTTACCTGAAGAACGTCAGTACCTAACCTTCGGCTCCGGAATTGTACCTGTGGGACCTTGGTGTTGTGAGCCCCTCAAGTTCAGACAACTCGATTTTCCATTCTTTTTCGCTGTACCCCATGGATGCTATTGTGGCAGCATTGGACCATTCAATCCATTACCTCATCATAAATCAGGTTTTCTTAACAACTATTGGTGTAGTTAATTAATATAATATAATTGATTCTATAACAAATTACATTAATTAGAAGTACTAGTTACATATTTACATATCTTACGACCTAGGTATAGGCCGCATATAATAGGCTTGCGAAACAAATTTTTAGTTGCATCGCGACTTGTTAGGGTTCGAGAGTATAGCTATACACTTCGTCCCCCCCGTTCTGAATAGAGAAGATTGTACATATTATCAGCTTTAAGTCATTGTGTTTCCTAATAATATCAGTCACGGTACATTCTTTTATTGTTTTTCTCAGTGTTTACATAATTACCTGTATTTATATATATTGTTCTCTACATACATATTTACAATCAAAATAAATCTGTTGAAGTTTTGTGCTATATTATAAATCGTTTTACTACCAGACTTGGGTTCGTAGTTACCTAATTTACAGGGTGCACTAGCGACTGCGTGGCGCCCAGAATAAGATATTTTAGTGTATGATCACCCTGTAGATAGAGCTAGCCTGGTGATTGTATTATACCACAAAATTTTGCCTCAACCCCTGGATAAGAGCCTCTCTGCTATTATGGGTGAATCATTGTTTTCATTTCAGATGGAGAAAAGTTCTCCATTACATAACTGATTTTTTTCCATCGATGGTTGGTGATTAAATTTTTTTTACGGTGGTATAAATTGACAACAACAACATGACAACATAGCCCAAATATTCAATTTCTCGTTGTGCAAAGAAACATTTATCGATTCTGAGTTCTCGTAAATTATCGATTAACAATCCAAAAATTTTTCTTAATGTAATAATATAATCGTCGAAATTCGATGAAGCTATTAAAAGATCATACATCATCACCATACATATTATATCTTCGTCAGACCTTAACAAATCCGAAAAAATCAAATTTATACAGCGCATAAAAACACTTGGACTATTACAGAAACCAAATGGAACTCGTAAAAATTTAAATTGACCAAATGCTGTAACAAAAGATGAATATTTGGTACAATTCCTGTCTACTTTTATGTGATAAAATGCATTCTTTAGGTCTAATTTATCGATTTGTTTTTCGATTATTGACAGTGGAAAGTTGTCGCGTTGAACCATTTTATTTAGTTCTCCAAAATTGACACACATTCTAGTCTGTCCGTTTTTCTTGGGTACTAAAACTACAGGTGAACTAAATTCAGATTCTGAGGGCTTGATAATATTTTTATCTAACAACTCGTCCACGGTTTTCCTAACAATTTTTTGTTCTTTGATAGACAGTCTCCTAGGCTTAAAATAAAAAGTTGTCTGAGTAGGTTTTAAATTAATTATGTTCTTTTGGCCTAATTGCATGTTCAAAATTTCAGAAAATAATGTAAAAATTCTATTGTGCTCCTCAAAACTTTTAACATTAATTTTTCAATTAACGTATCAGTATCAAAATCATTAACTTTCAATAATATTTTTTAATTTTTCATTCCACAATTTATCAGAAATATTTTCGACGCTCTCAATTGCGACCTTATGTCTAATCCTAGACATTATATTTAAAATAAATAATATTTTTTTATTATTAGCTAAAAATTATACCACGACGCCTATGACTAAATATTCACAATTCTTGCTAATAGTTTGCAATTTTTACTTAAAAGCATTTTTTTAAACGTTCCATATTTTTACTTAGGTTGCATTTTTAATAATTTATATTGAATATTTGTACATAATAATGTAAATTAAATTAGTAACAATTTTAGCTGTTTTCAGCATTATTTTGTATATAAATAGTCGATTAATTTTTAATAAAATCAGATTCAATCAAACATTGTTTCTCAATTAAAACCACCACTGTTGCACAATTCACCTTTATGCCTAGTAGGGGAGTGAGACTGCTCTTCCTAACAGTGGTTCCTAACTAACAAACCAACACTGTTGCACAAGTAACCTTTATGCCAAGTAGGGGAGTGAGACTGCTCTTCCTAACAGTGTTGCTTAACTATTACCGCTGCTCTCAGCCACCCAAGCGAGTGCAAAGTAATCTTCGGGGGGATAAAACTAATCACCCTTCGAACATTGGTCCTTCAAGCCGGATTCAATTTCTTGGAACTTACAACTCCTTGAAAGTTGAATCTACAAACACACATCCTTCGGTCCACAAGCGTCCAAGGAGCCACTAACAAACAACCCTCGGTCCACCAGCGTCCAGGGAGCCAATTACGAACATCCTTCGACCACCAGCGTCCAAGGAGACAATTACAATCAACCCTCGGTCCACCAGCGTCCAGGGAGCCAATTACAAACAGTCTTTGGTCCATCAGCGTCCAGGGAAACAATTACAAACAACCCTCGGTCCACCAGCGTCCAGGGAGCCAATTACAAACAGCCTTTGGTCCATCAGCGTCGTGGGAGACAATTACAAACACCCCTCGGTTCACCAGCGTCCAGGGAGCCACTAACACAACATCCTTCGGTCCACAGCGTCCAAGGAGCCACTAACAACAGCCTTCGGTCCACCAGCGTCCAAGGTGCTACCAACCAACAAACTTCGGTCGAATTTACGAACTATCCACTCACAATGTCCATTACGACAGATGAACTCAACCAGCTAGCCAAGCTACAAGAGGAGCATGGGACACAGATTCTTCAACTCCTCACCAACGCCAAAAAGGACTCAGTTAAACGAAAAACTGAAACATACATTGCCGACCGCCTATAACAAATAGAAGAAATTTGGAAAGCCGTCCAAAAAATCAATCAAAAAATACGAATACTGGATGTTCCAAACCATCCATATAATACAAAAAACTATTATCAACAAATTAAAGCCAAGTACGAAGAAGCAATACGATACCTCAACGAATGCCCTAAAGCCCAAACTTTGGAGGGTACTACGTCCGCCGATGAAAAATCTAAGGACGCCAACGACAACCAACAATTACGCATCAAGAAACTAAACTTCAAGTTACGCAACCTTACCAATATTATGGAACAGATCAGCCAAGACCTGTTACAATCCAAAACCAAGAATCGCTACGAATCCCAATTGCACAAAATCCAGAAACAATGGGATGCTATCCAGGACCTTTACGAAGACATATCAATCCACGATACTACCCACTACGAAAATGACTACTTAGAACAAATTCAAATCCAATACGAAGATATTATGGAACAAATGGAAATTAAAATTTCTGAAATGACCGAAACAACTTCTGAGCCCAACCGGGTAAATAGAACATTACTACCACAAATATCCATTCCAATGTTTACGGGAGGATATGAAAATTGGTCTACGTTCCACGACATATTTTTACGAGTTGTACACGAAAACAATTATTACACCAACGCTGAAAAAATGCAGTTCTTGAAAACTCACACTCGTGGAGAAGCAAGTAAATTAATACAACACTTTAACACCACAGAAGCAAACTACGAAGCTGCTTGGGAACTTCTCAATAAGAGATATAAAAATCAGACACTCTTAGTCTCCAAACTCATTGACAAAATTTTAGACTTACCAACAATTCAACAAGAATCCGCTGAAAAAATAAAACACATGCACGATGTCACCATGGAATGTATTCAAGCCATATCAAACGTAGGAATCAATACAACATCTTGGGGTCCCATTATTATACGCATCCTCAGCCGTAAATGGGACTCTGAAACTAACAAGATATACGAACAAGGTCTCATAGACCCCCACGAAGTTCCGCAACTCGAGGACTTCATGAACTTCCTTGAAAAGAGATTCCAGTCTCTAGAAACTATTTGCTGCATAAGGAAAGGAACTACAATCATAAACAACGCATCATGTCGGTACTGCCATCAACCAAACCACGCTATCTACCAGTGCCAAAAGTTTAAAGACACAACAACATCAGAGCGAAACCATTTCATCCGTCAGAAACGTCTATGTTCAAACTGCATGACGCATGACGTGAGTAAAAGATGTTTTAGCCAGCTAAGGTGTCACATCTGTAGCCGTCAACATCATACATTATTACACGAAGAAAGATCAGTTAATCAGCAAAGAAATGCTTTAGCTAATAACAGACCATCCACACGTTATCCATCAACTCATACCAGACCAAGAGAGTCGCAACCACAGCAACAACGAAATGGTACCAGTTCCAACCACTCATCAGGAGAAGAAAACACCGTTCTCCTCGCCACGGCACTTGTTACTGTTGCCACGCCATTCAACGACAAGCAACTGTTACGAGTCCTCATCGACCAAGGGTCACAGTCATCCTTAATTACAGAAGACGCAGCTCAACGACTAGGACTTCCAAGAAAACGCGTCAAAGCAGAGGTTTCCGGAGTAGGGGATGGAAGCCCGAAAATTTGCAACTCCACAATAGACGTAACAATCAAACCAAGATTTCCAAGCCTGTTCTCATGCCCGGTGACCATGCTAGTATTATCAAAATTGACACAGTCGTTGCCAAACCAACCAATATACATCGATAACAACGAGTTTCCAGAGAATGAGCTACTAGCGGATCCCACATTTATGAAGCCAGGTCCCATAGATGCAATTATCGGTGCCAAAGAATATGCAACGCTTATTCAAAATTGAATAAAAAAGACGCACGACGGCCTTCTCAAACAAAACACACAGCTGGGCTGGATCATATCCGGTTCGGCTTTCACTGCAGAACCAAGGAATATTCAGGTCATCAGTATGATCACGTGTATGGAAGAAGACAAACAACTCACGAAATTTTGGGACATAGAGGAAGTCAGCTCACCACAATATTATAACAATGAAGACGAATCCTGTGAAGAATTTTACGACAAAACAACTATGCGAGACATCGATGGTAGCTTCACCGTTAGAATTCCATTCAAGGATCAAGCTTGTCTGGGAGACTCTAAACCAAGAGCTGCTGCGAGACTCATTAATCTCGAAAAGAAGCTAGCACAAAATCCAACACTAAAAGAAGAATATAACACATTTATGAAAGAATATTTAGAACTGGGTCATATGAGAAAAGTTCCCCGCAAAGAAGTAAATCAAGGAAACTATTACATACCTCATCAACCTGTATATAGAGAATCCAGTACAACAACAAAATTAAGAGTTGTATTTGACGCCTCAAGTAAAACATCAAATAATGTCAGTCTAATGACATTATGTACACTGGTCCGAAACTTCAACAAGATCTATCTGAAATACTTATCAGATGGAGAAAATACAAGATAGCATTTACGACAGATATAGAAAAAATGTACAGACAAATAAAAATCAACAAAGAAGATCAACGTTTTCAAAGAATCCTTTGGAGATTTGACACTTCACAACCTATCTACGAATACGAACTTACCACTGTAACATATGGTACTGCAGCAGCAACTTACTTAGCGATCAAAACACTACAAACCCTAGCAAAAATGGAAGAATTAAGATTTCCAGAAGCCAGTCAAATTACTCTAAGAGACTTTTACGTAGACGATATCCTATCTGGTGCAGACAGCATATTTTCTGCACTACAACTACAAAAACAACTGCTAACATTATTAAAATCCGGGGGATTCAATCTTCGAAAATGGTCTAGTAACAATAACAATTTACTAGAATCCTTACCTCCTGAATATAGAGATCAGTCAGCAATTGAACTACCGCATGAACATAAATCACTGGGTATATTATGGTCACCAACAGACGATACATTCAGATTTCAAGTACATTTATCTGAAACTCCATTATTAACTAAAAGATTTATTCTCTCAGAAATATCCAAATATTTCGACCCAATGGGGTGGTTAGCTCCAATATTCATCAAAACCAAATTATTAATCCAAGAACTATGGTGCAAGAAACTCGAATGGGATCATGAAGTTGACAGTGAAATAAAGACTCGATGGAAAATGTTTCAAGACCAAATCAAAGCGATAGAAGAATTAAAAATTCCTAGATGGATTCACACTACCAATGCTATATTAGAATTGCACGGCTTTTGTGACGCATCTGAAAAGGCTTATGGTGCAGTTATTTATAGCCGATGTATCACTGACACCAACATTATAATTACACCACTACATGCGAAGTCCAAAGTAGCTCCAATTAAAACAAAATCAACGATACCAAGATTGGAATTATGTGCAGCCTTGCTACTTTCAAAATTAATGGCTAAGACAGTGACAGCCTTACAGATAAATGATGTCAAGATGTATGCCTGGTCCGATTCCATGATTACATTGGGTTGGATAAAAGGGGATACTCATCGATGGAAAACATTTGCAGCTAATCGAGTAAGTGTTATCAAACAAAAAGTACCTGAAGAAAATTGGCAGTACGTAAAAACTGAGGAAAATCCAGAAAGAAATTAATAACAAACGAACTTTGGTGGAAAGGTCCAACATGGTTACATGAACGACAGCTCCCATTTGAAAACATCATAGTTCCTGATGTCGAACATGAAATAAAGTCCTGCTACCAAGTAAACATAACACTAACATCGAATGTGGATTTTCTAACAAGATACTCAAGCTTAACCAAAATGATACGAATTTTATCATACTGTAGACGATTCATGCATAAGAGAGAACATCAAAATTTATCAGTTGATGAAATGGAAGAAACTCTAATACAAATAATTAAAATAACTCAAATCCACGAAATGAACGAAGAATACAATTCCCTAAGCAAGAAGAAATCAATACCAAAAACCAGCAAAATATTATCACTGACCCCATTTATAGATGATAAAGGAATAATTAGAGTTGGAGGTAGACTTCAAAATTCAACACTAACCTACAATCAAAAACACCCAATAATACTTCCATACGACAGCCACCTAGCAAAACTTATCATATATGATGCACACGAGAAAACTTTACACGGAGGAAACCAAATAACTCTAGCATACACAAGAAGAAAATTTTGGATAATTAATGGAAAAAGAGCGGTTAAGTCGCTTTTGAGCAAATGTGTCAAATGCATAAGGTACAGAGGAAAAACCAGCGAACAGCTAATGGGTCAACTACCAGCCGCAAGAGTAACACCTACAGCACCATTCACACACACTGGAATTGATTATGCTGGCCCGATACAAGTCAGAGCAACCAAAGGACGTGGGTATAAATCATATAAAGGCTACATTGCACTATTTGTATGTCTCACTACGAAAGCAATCCACTTAGAGGTAGTAAGCGACATGACAACAGATGCCTTCCTAGCAGCATTTCGAAGATTTTCTTCAAGAAGAGGCCACTGTGCGCACTGCTACAGTGATAACGGCACCAACTTCGTGGGTGCAGCAACTCAACTTGAAAAAGAAGCCACTAAAATCATAATGGAATCTAAAGTGCAAAACACGTTAGCCACAATTGGTACCCAATGGCACTTTATACCTCCAGCCGCACCGCATTTTGGAGGAATATGGGAAGCGGGCGTGAAAAGTATGAAGTACCATCTCAAACGAATCATTAGCGACACAACATTAACCTTTGAAGAATTGACAACACTTACAACCCAGATCGAGGCTTGTCTAAACTCAAGACCACTATGTCCAATTTCTAACGATATAGAGGATATATCAGCATTAACACCAGGACACTTAATAATAGGACGAGCTCTAATTGAACCAACAGAACCAATATCGACAGAAATAGATACCAAAAATTTATCACAACGGTGGCGACTAGTACAAAAAATTAAAAATGACTTTTGGAATATATGGAAAGCTGAATATCTGAGCAGACTACAACAAAGATACAAATGGAAAGATTTACACAACAACATGAAAGAAGGGACTTTGGCTATTATCAAAGAAGACAACTTTAATCCAAGTCATTGGCCATTGGCTAGAGTTATTAAAACTCATCCTGGAAAAGATGGTACAGTTAGAGTAGTAACAATTAAGAAGGCAGGAAAAGTTGAACTCAAGCGCCCAATACATAAGCTTATACCACTCCCAATAGAAGCCGCTAGTGATTCAAGTGAAATCAACAACCGCGCCACAGGAAATATTACATCAAATTCAGCTACAACACCATCAATTAAAGGAGCGAAAGCTAAAATCTCCAAATACACAGTATTTCAACTCATCATGCTATGTATGCTTTTAATATTTATACCAGCATCACAAGCAGAATACACAGTGAAGAATCCAGAACCTGGATTGTATATCGAACACTTAGGATACGCAAGAATAGACAGGGGAATTTTCAGGGTACAGTTAAATTATCAAATAGAAAAAAATAAAAATGACACAGAGGACGTATTCAAAGTAGTTGATCAATTTAAAAACTTGTGTGATAAGACAAAGACATTATCACAAAACAGCAAATGTACGTCACTTTACCAACATCTAGAAGAACAAGCAAATCATACGAAGTGGATCTACAATACTCTAATATCAAAACAAAGAAAACAGAAACGAGGTTTACTAGGAAAATTTTTAACATCAGTATTTGGAGTCAACGAAGAAGTATACCAAGATATAGATACTTTGAATAAAAACCAACAAGAATTAATTCGGTCATCAAACCACCAAACGAAGTTTATGATCTCGGCGCTGTCAACATTCAATCACACAGAAACCAGAATAAACAATCAATTAAAGAGATTCGAGACACGATTAAATCAAGGAATAGAAGCAATAAACCAAATGAGCAGATGGTTCAGTTCAGTCAACATTAATGAACTTAACATTCACCTGTTAACAACGTATCAAATCGCGTCCAACTTCATCACCGAAATATCAGAATATTATTCAAAACTTATAGATGTGCAGTTTAACCCAGGAACTTTATATGACTTGGTTTCACCAGTTTATATAAGTCATACTATTGAAACCATCAACAAGCAACTTCCAAGTAGCTTAAGTGCACTCTCATCACTAATCATCAGGACGACAATAATTCAAAACGACAGCCATATATTAATATTTGGGCATTTTCCTATTGTCGATGTAACCAGATTCAACCTGATTAAAGTCACTCCCATACCAATAAGAATTGAAAACAACAGTTACTGGATACTGGATAGCCTAAACGATTACACCGGAATTGACTATGACTCACAGCTATACTTTCAATTACATAACTTAGAACAGTGCATAAGAACTGATAATCAATTCCTATGTGCTCCGGATACCGTAAAGAATATTGAGACCAATCCATCGTGTACAATAAATGAAATATATGAAAGGGAAGACTCCAAACGATGTAACGTAATAGAACAAAATATAAAAACGATAATATGGAAGCAACTATACACACCCAACGCATGGCTGTTCATTACAAGCAAACCGACGACGATAGCCATTATCTGTAGTGGGACGCGGGAAGATGTTGCAATAAATGCAACAGGTATATTACAGATTACTGAAGAATGCATTAACAAAACAAAACTGACCGATGACCACTGATAAGTCGTGGATCGACGAAACGGCCGTCTGGTGAAAGTATAGTGGTTGACAGACAAACTCTCGGATTTTAAGTCTTGTTTTGTTAAACAAGCCCATTTCAAATATATGCGATCCCGCTTAAGGGAGTATCGGCGCGTCTATGTGTTGGTAGTTGCTTTATGGGGTCAGAGACCTCCCAGGCAGTCGATATAGGAACTGTTGTTCACTCGGCGTACTACCAACGATAAAACTAGATGTCGCCAAACACATCCTTTTACATCTCTGTACCGTTTGTGGTGTATACCACATTATTTACGAGAGTTTGGCTGTCAACTACTGACCGATCACCACTGATGAGTCGTGGATCGACGAAACGGCCGTCTGGTGAAAGTATAGTGGTTGACAGACAAACTCTCGGATTTTAAGTCTTGTTTTGTTAAACAAGCCCATTTCAAATATACTGACTCCAAGAAGACATATAACAATTCCGATTGTGACTAGTTATTCTAAAGCAGTCCGTAAAGATATAAATAGCACGATCAGCATTCACTCTACAACAATACTAACAAAGGAACCAGTTTACGGAATATCTGACAGCATCATCAACTTATTTGAGGAACAACAGAAAATTCAAAGTGAACCAATGATACATCATGGAAAAAACTTCATCATCATACATTAATTACTAGAAGTCTCACAACATTTGGAATTATCATTGGGGTTGTTGCAATATGGTCAACATATCACTATATTCGAAAACACCGACAACGACGTAACACCAGGAGTACCCACCGCGACGAGACGTTGGAGCTTCAGTCATTGAGATCATCAATTTTG
This sequence comes from Apoderus coryli, assembly GCA_911728435.2. Classification (NCBI taxonomy): domain Eukaryota; kingdom Metazoa; phylum Arthropoda; class Insecta; order Coleoptera; family Attelabidae; genus Apoderus; species Apoderus coryli. Next base: position 26,474,125 of record OU452198.1, read on the forward strand.
GAACGACGCTTTGGAAGAGGTAGTAGTCGAAAAACGGAGACTAGAAACAACACGGAACCACCAGAGCAGACCTACTCCACAGCAATGGAGAGACGCCAGAATGTCTAATCCTAGACATTATATTTAAAATAAATAATATTTTTTTATTATTAGCTAAAAATTATACCACGACGCCTATGACTAAATATTCACAATTCTTGCTAATAGTTTGCAATTTTTACTTAAAAGCATTTTTTTAAACGTTCCATATTTTTACTTAGGTTGCATTTTTAATAATTTATATTGAATATTTGTACATAATAATGTAAATTAAATTAGTAACAATTTTAGCTGTTTTCAGCATTATTTTGTATATAAATAGTCGATTAATTTTTAATAAAATCAGATTCAATCAAACATTGTTTCTCAATTAAAACCACCACTGTCGCACAAGTCACCTTTATGCCTAGTAGGGGAGTGAGACTGCTCTTCCTAACAGTGGTTCCTAACTAACAAACCAACACTGTTGCACAAGTAACATTTATGCCAAGTAGGGGAGTGAGACTGCTCTTCCTAACAGTGTTGCTTAACTATTACCGCTGCTCTCAGCCACCCAAGCGAGAGCAAAGTAATCTTCGGGGGGATAAAACTAATCACCCTTCGAACACCTTATCTCCAAATTTAATTTTAATATCTTTCTATAAGATGAAATTTCTACCTAATAAAATTGCATATCCCATTGTATTTTCAGGTAGAACATGAAAATAAATATCCTAAAACATTATCAATTTTAAGAGTGTCCTTATATGTTCCTAGAATATTTAATGGAGTATTATTTAATCCAGAATAGCGGTTCCTAGCATTAAAAGGTGATATGTCTTTATTAAACAAAACATTCTTACTTATAAGTGATATTGGACTACCTCTATCCAACTTAGCAATAATTTCTGTGTGTCCTTGTAACTCGGTCGATACAGCATAGGCAAGCTAGACTCGCTTTGCTCCATTAACATGATTGTTGAATCTGGCAACGCTGCGTAATGCTTGCGGGCCGCTCACCACTAACTCTTCCTATGGGCTGTCTTCTGTCGGGGCAGTTCCTTTGCTGGTGACCTCTTTTACAACATTGGTGGCACGAACAACGTTGTCTTTTGGGTTTCGGGCAGGCTGTGGATATATGCCCCAATTCGTTACAATTGTAACACATGCTCATTCTTGTAGAAGGCATATTACGGCTTGGGTTTGTTGTCGTAACTCTAACTGTTGATACAGCTCCACGTTTTTGATTAGTTATCTCATTAATCTTTGTTAATAAATGAGATAATGTGCTAAATTATTTCATACATAGGATTGTCAAAACCCTCAATAACGTAGTTGATTAAATATTTTTCCACCAAATTCAACTTATTACCCAAAAGTACTTTATCCATATAATACGTTGCAAAATTTTCACTTTTTCGCCAGTTTCTTGCTTCAAACTTTTTCATGAGGCTAATTAGGTCTTCTTTCACTTGAAACGTTCAACATACACTGTTTAAGTTGTTCTAAATTATAAGTTACTTGGAATGAAATCGTGCAAGTGCATTACCTCGTAATTTGCTAATAACAACCAATACCAATTTGTCTTCGCTTGCAGCAAATGTGTCTTAGATTTTATTTATTCGTTCGAACCATTGTTCAACGTCTTCTTGAGGTAACCCGGAAAAAACTGGTATTAAATTTGCCAACTCACCATTTGAAATTTGCGTCTGATCTCTTACATGCATTGCCCGTACAGTAGTTGCAACGGGATCGTCTTAATTTATATGTAATAAAGCATTGTGTTCTTGCTGGTTCAGTACTTCGCCCCCTGCAGCGAAGTTCCGCTCGTATTATTCACCACGTTTTCCATAACTTCAATTTTGTAAGCCCCACTAATAATGCCCATTTTCTATTCCCTTAACCATTCTTTAACCTCACGCACTGAAACTGTACGTTGGTCTTCAATAAAACATCGGGAGCTAATATTTAACAATTTTAATATAGATAAGAAAATAGCAACGCCACGAGGCAAGTACAAAACGAATAATAGAATGACTTCTCTATCTCTATCTGACATTAGTGGTGTTTGACATATGAAGTATGTCAAGCGGGAAATTCAAAATATCACCTTAGAAAAGTTATATTATAAATATATCCTTTTTAATTGTGGTTTTTATTTTTAACATTATTGTATTTTGACATGTCTATGTACAGAAAATGTACACTTTATGACTAAAATAAAGAATTTCAATTTGTGTTACCGAAGAAAGTTATGATCTTGTTTAAACTGCCCAAATTTTGGAACTAAATTGGTGCACTAAACAGAAAAAGAAATCTATTTAGTTGTGTTGAGATTAACGTAGAAATGTTTGAAAGCGAAGTGTGATTAGAAACCAATCGGTGCTGCATTGGCAGGAGCATTTACACCTATTTCCTGGATATTCCACATTCGAAGGGCCAAAAACACATCCAAGCTATATTTCTAAATCATTCTCGATCCTGTTGAAGCCACGTTGGTTGGGGACAACAGTTTACCAGAAAACCCTCACGAAACAGGGTGTTTTTTGTTATGGTATACATTTTCGGAGTGTTGTATGAGAGCCTTTTGGGACCATCCTACCCAAGTTCAAATCAATCCTGGTTCTGGTGTAGCAGGTTGGTTTAAAAAACAGGGATTCGGTCTAGCAAGGTCAGCAATTTTTTTGCTTATTTCATTAAAAACGAGTACTACAACATTGGAAGAGAGCGTGGGAGTTAAGCAGTTGTTGGGGTGGCTACAGTGCCGGGTGAAAATAATATTCATATGCCAGTAAAGTATCAAATTATAACTTTTTTCGTTCCGCTGATACTGTATTATAACCAGTTAAGAATTTATCAGACTCATTATCAGCCGATTAATTGTATATAGGTATAATTAGCTATGTTATTCTTTTTTTTTTTTTTAATTAGGGTAAATTATTTTAATGCGAAATTAGAAACTGATCAAAACCGAAGTGTTGTATGGTTTTAACATAATTTAATTTGTAAGTATTTCTGTCGTTAAATGACAGCAAAATTATCAGGGTGAGGTTGTAAACTGCACGTGTACACGTGGGGTGTTTGTCTCAATAGAGCCTCTTTCTGTGAATAGTATTATTTTTGTACTAACAAGTCTTAAATTGGTTATTTGTATTTCAATTTTTACATTAATTCAAATTTCGCGGAATAGACCATGCAGATACTAATCCTGGGACCTGTACACGATGTGCATGTCCTGCTGTCACTTCAGCCATCATCGCCGCACAGTAAAGAACTGCCGAAATAATTTAGTGTCGATATATTTCAAAATTTAAAAAAATATATTAATTCCAAGTATCATAAACATTTTCGTGTGTGTATGAGTTTTGTGTGGAGACCAAAAGGGGTTCCTATAATAATTGAGAGAACAAGAAATAAGGTAGGTGTTAGTTAAAAGTTTTTTGTATGGTCCGGTACATTTGATGAACAATATTCATATACAGTCCACTAAATCTTTTTCGTACATTTTTTGGTCTATTCGAACCGCATTCATTCTTTGTTTTAACAATTTTTAAGTTCAATACAACAAATTTCTCAAATTAATTATAAATAAGGACTCCATATTTCTTATTTATCTCGATACATATTCGAATATAGAAGCATATATTCTATAGGTACCTTGTACCTATTTTCATATTATTTTTTATAGACATAAATGCAAATAAAATTCAAATATTCACAAATCGTTCTTGAACTATATAAATTTCGCTATTTAATATACCTATTTTCGTTCCGCTCTTGTGTTCACCAATTTTCCTATCTTCAATTAGGTATATTATATTCTTCATACATATATTTGAATTTTGTAGGTATTAAATAACATTAAGCAATTATTTTTTGTTTAAAAATTCATTTCGCTTATTAATTAATATTCATATTCATTTACTTATTCTACCATTTCATATTACCTTTCTTAATCCATTTTAAACATGGCAGAACCTATCAAATGCCTATTGAAATTAAGAAAAACCTTAATAAGTCGTATAACGGAAACTTATAGTATCGTTATAAGGGCCCAAAATGATGAAGCTCAACGTGATTTATTTCAAGCTAGGTGTGAGAATCCAGATGATGATTACGATCAGTTTAAAAAAAAATCATAATAAGATTATTGGAGAAGTTAATGATGATGAATTCGATGTTCAAGATGTTATACGAAGAGATACGGATGATTTTTATTTCAAAATAAAAGCTATTAAATCAGTCCTTTTTCCGGAAAATTATTCGCCTAATTTAGCTTCAAGCCCTAATTCTAATGCGCATGCTAATCAAGGTTCCATTCCTATATTTTCGGATGAACATAAACCTGAGAGTTTAAATGATCATTGCGAAATTTGCTGTACTTGGAGCGACCACATTAAGAATGCAAAAGATTCACGTTCATGGTATACTTTGGACAAGGAAAATAATTATGACGAAAACACTTAGTGGTGTTTCAGTAGATCTTCGAAAGATCGTCATGCTGCCCCGCTTAGAAATGTTTAAACGGGCAATTTTTAAGCAAAGACTGACAACATACAACGAAATTTGTTTCTGTAGGACAAATAAGAACTGGGCGTTTTTCATTTGCTGTGCTATGGCACGAAGGGATCACCGGACGTAATCAAGAAGATATAAGTGCCTTTAATGCATTCTTCCTTCCAAATAGGGATTCAGAAAATTGTATTTTATGGATCGACAATTATTACAGTCAAAATAAGAACTGGGCATTGTTTTCGTTTTTAATATATATTGTTAATTTTCAAGGTATATCAGCAAAAACGATTCAAATTAATTACTTCGAACCGGAGCACACTTTTATGTCCGCAGACTCTTTCCACCATCAGGTTGAAGAGATTTTTAAAAGACAAAAGAAAATTTATGATTTGGAAGATTATGTAAGTGCCGTGCAAAAAAGTAATAAAGGAAAGGTTGGGTTAATACACACACAACACAACAAGGGTTATGTCTCTCTTTTAGAAATTCGAGGATCTGGAAGAAAAAAACCTGGCCGTCTGCAAAATTTGAGACGTTGTGATCATTTATTTTGGTCCTTAAAAGAACCATTTAGCACTGGTAGACTTTCAGTTAATTTTGAAGATGCACAAAGTGCAGGTAAATGTTTAAATGTTACGTTTATGAAATAATACAACAAGCAGCATGGTATGCTACACCTCAACATGAAAAGCAATCCATCGATTGTATCAGCACGCCATTACACATACGACAGCTTGTGACTGAAAAAAGACGTGCTCGAGGTAGATGGCAGATATCGCGTAACCGCAATGATCTACACGAATACAGAAGACTCAAGCTTTTGACAAAGTATGGCATGAAGGTCTGCTTTATAAAATAAAACATGTGTTAAACAACAACCACTAGATATTACTAAAATCATACTTAAGTGAAAGGCACTACTCAGTTAAACACAATGGAGCTATATCTACCCACTATTCTGTACAATCTGGCGTTCCCCAAGGAAGTGTACCCGGACCATTACTTTATCTCCTATATACCAACGATCTACCCGAGTCTGAACAAACAATACTAGCGTTTGCAGACGATGTTGCGATCCTTTCTGTCCACAGAGACCCAATTTCTTCTTCGAGAAACATGCAGACACACCTAAACCAATTGAACACATGGTACAAAAAATGGAGAATGAAGCTCAACCACTCTAAATCAATCCAAGTGACTTTCGCAACCTGTCACAATAATTGTCCACCCCCAAAAATAAACTTCTATTATACAAGGTAATGTTAATACCCATTTGGACATACGGCATGCAACTTTGGGGTTGTGCAAAACCAACTAGAATTAAAATAATACAAAGATTCCAATCAAAAACTTTAAGAGCAATAGTAGGAGCGCCATGGTACATCAGTAATCGAACTCTCCACGACGACCTACGAATTCCGTACATCACCGACACAATCAGATCAACTACCGAGACAGAATCAACCACGAAGAGATAGAAGGCCTTTACAGAAACGGGCCCACCAACCGAAGATTGAATAAAATATGGCCAGAAGACCTCATTCAACACTAATTAATGTTTCAAGTTTAAATTGCACTCAACCGATTTACTGAATACTCATATTATGAAGTAGATTGTAAAATTTCAGGATGTGTTATATTAAAAAAAAAATGTTACGTTTATCCAGAACATATTATTTTTTATATTAACTTTTCGGTTCTTAAAAGAAGCTTGAATTGAAATATGTACCTAATATAATTTCCAAACAATAATTGATTTTATATTATTTTCCGTTGTGTGGCTCTTAAAAGAATTATTGCGAATTTTTATTATTTGTTTAGATACAACACCTGTACCTACCTGTAATAGAAAATTACATTTGCAGTTATATGCACAGGTGTATAAAGGTTTGCAAATAATTGTATTGTGAGTAAATTAAACTTATACCCACAATTCAAAATTCTTCTCTGGTAAAATACATTTGTATACTTACCAACTAAAAATTTAATTTATTATTTATACAATTGTGGATGTAGCTTTATACAAAAGAGTGTATAATTACTATATACTATGATCACCACAGGTAACTTAATTGTATACAACTGTTATACAACATAATACGAGTATAATGGAATTATATATCAGGTATAGTACTGCCAATACCCCATTTCAGAAAATATGGTTGTATAACACTAGAAAACATTTGATACACCCTTTATATATTTTCTTTCTATTTTTGAATATACGATATAAGAAGTTACCGAAAGAGTAATTATCTATTACTTAAACCGATAATATGTACTTACCATGTTTAGTTGATGTTTCTACTTGAGTTTTATTTACCAAGGAAACTAGATATTTACCCCGGACTGTGACATTTTATTTGAATCCGTATTTCTGTTTTATTTAATAAGCAGAGCCTAGATACTTGAGCATCATTGCCACAATAACGAACTAAAAACCACTACAGGTATTTAGTTTAGGTATGCGCAAAGCATGCATTGGTTGGCAGAATTATCAGGTGATGTTTAGGAAAAGGGCATTAAAAAGATACTGCTATATAGCATAAACTATCACGTATATTCAACAAAAATTTGGTGGAAAATGGCAGTAACTAAGATACTGCTGTTCACATTCACATTTAAATGTATAGCCTGATTTATTTTTGTGGCTAAACAATTTGTTTTTAAAAAATATCTTTTAATTCAACTTTATTCAAACTCAAAATACAACTTAGAAAAAGCAAAGGAATACAATAAATATTAATGTTAACTTGTTCGTGTCTATGTCTATTCTAATTGAACATGTTGTACATAACTAAGTAACTTTTGATACATATGCACTTTTGCTATTTTACTGGAAATGATGGATCAGCAACTTGTCGTCGTGGGAATCTTCTTATTATATTTATACAGGATGAACCATACATAACTCCTCCATCCCTTAGAAGGAACTCGAGGGTGGAACCACTTGAGTTTCGTTGAGGTTTTGTTTCGTCTTCTTAGTTACCAAATATCGTTGTAATAATTTGAAAGTGATGTAGCCCATTATAAATATTGAAAGTATAATGACTACAGATATGGATGCTTGTGCGTAGCTTGTTGATTGATTGATTTTAATTGTCGATAACATTTCCTCGTCCATGTCTTCTAACTGGAGTTGGTGAAGTTTATCGAGACGTAATTTTTCTAATTTTAGCTTCTTCATTTGATGTCTTGGTAAATCAATTGATTTGATATCTTCAAAAGTTATGGGGTGGCCGTGAGAAATTTTCTTTTCGTTTTTGTATAAGAATTTTTCTGTCTTCAATGAACATCCGGGTGGAATCGTTAAAATGTATGTGCCTTTTAATATAGCAACATCGTTTTCGACACAATTGGTTTGGAATTTTTGAGGCTTAGGAAAAATTCCAATATAATGAGCTTGGTTGATTTTTTCTATAATTGAACTTATTAACTGAATTGGAATTTGTTCACAATTTTCTGGATTTTTCTTCATTGACAAAAGCGACGTTATACAGTCTGGATTTTCTTGAAGTGGCAAGAGGCGATTTTCTTTACATAGGTAGTTTGGTTGGAGATCGACACATTCTTCATCTTCGTACTGATATTCATTCATTGTTGCTTAAGTAAGTATGAGGAGCAATAATAATTGATTGGTTTTGGTTAGGAACAGAATAAAGGTGATAATGTTCGAAGGTATTAGGGTGCACTAACGAAAATTCTAGCGAAAATATGATTTTCTCATTAATTATATAAACTTGGACTATTGGACTATTTCCTTAAAATTATATAAACGTTAGTTTTTACTATACTGTAATATTTTAAATAATCTTTTTCTGAAAATAGTAATTGGGAGTGAGTATGCGATTTATAGAGTTCAATAATAATCTCTTTTAAATCTGTGGGATTAATAATACTATGATGTAGAACTTTTAGATTAGCGAAACTTATAGCATTTTGAAGATCTGTCAAAAAATGTAAAATTAAATCTATATTGTATTTTATTTGTTCTAAAGTTTCTAATACTTCAAATTGATGTACATAATCATACTTATTTTGATAATCGATAATTTCGTTTAATTTACCTTCAACTAGTTTTTGATTGTAAGTAAATGCAGAAAAAGTTTCATTAATATTTGACATCAATTGAGTTGTAATAGAAATTTGTCTGTTAACCTTCGTTATAATTTTATTTTGATTATTTTCTAATTGGTAAATATTATCATGAATTTCTTTAGCATCATCCTGATATAAATTTAATTAGAGAACCAAGAGGGTTGATAAGACCTCTTTTATTTCGTTTTTCTGGAAATATAGAATTTAGTTTGTCACTAACCAGTTTTATTTCATAATCATAACGTTTATAAATTGATCCTAAGGGTGTAGAATAATTAATAAATTTATCTAGCGAATTATAATGTTTAGTTGCAGAATGTGTTTGTTGACGTAAAGCATTAATATTTAAATAATGTAGAAATGTATGAGAAGCAATTTGGACTTTCGCTGTACCTAACTTAAAAGGAAGGATACCGGGGTTATTCTCTAGGTTGTGAATTTGAACTTTCTGAGCCATCGCCAGATGAAGTATCAGTAGTATCCTGTAACAAGGGATTATTCGTTACTTTTCTTTGTTTCTTAAATAATTGTTTGTGATAAGTATTTTGAGGGGTTGTAACGGTTAACTTATTGCTTTTTAATATATGTTCAGCTTGGTACGGTGGTTTTGTTTTAACTTGCCTATCTGGTTGTTTCTTATATCCAATAGTTCCGGGTTCTATGTCAGGGGGATCAGTTCTTTTTTCGTTACGTTTATTTATTATATTAGCCTTTTTATTTGACAAGTTTTCGTGTAATTTTGTATAAATATCATGCATTACTTCTTTATGTTCGTTAACATTGTAATTTATTTGTTGAGAATCATTATCGAAATCGAAAGCGTCTTTTAATTCTAGGTGTCCCATCATTAAATCAACTGGTTTATAATTTGTAGCTGAATGAATTGAATTATTATAGCCTAATAAGGAGTAATGTAACATTTCAAACGGGCTTAACTTTGGTTTTGTAATTTTTAGAGTACGCATGTGTTCTAAAAGGGTAGAGTGAAATCTTTCTACAATAGCATTACTATTTGGATTCATCGGTAAAGTAAAGTGCCAATTTATTTATTGAAATTTTGAAAAGTCTTTCAAAAGAGATTGATTAAATTCCGTGCCACAATCTGATACAATGTTTTCGGGTATTTTAAAGTTTGAGATAAATTTTAATAAAGATTCATACACGTGTATAGCTGAAATAGAAGGTAAAGCTTGACCAAATTTAGAAAAGCTTTCACAAATTGTAACTGAAATTGTATTACCAAATTTAAATGTATCAATGTAAATTGTTTCAAATAGTTTTTTAGGTGTAGGAGTAAGCTTTAATTTAATAAGTGGTGGATGTCTTTCGTATTTTGCTTGTTGACATACTATACAATTATTTACAAAGTTTCTAACGTCTTCATGTAGTTTTGGCCAATAGAATTTTTGTTTTAATTCATTAATGGTTTCTAAAATTCCTCTAAGATTGGTTATACCTTCGTGTTGAGTTTTAATAAGATTTTGTTGTCTTTCCGCGTTAGTAACATCAATTAATATTTTATTTGCTTTTTTAAAAATTTAAAGGAAGAGTTTTTGAAGGTTTGTGGTAAGAAGTGTGTGAGAGATTTATACAGGTTGATTTTCGTCATTTTGAAAATATAATACATATTGTTTTTTAGGTTCAGCATATTCCTTAAGAAATTCAATTATTTGTTGTTGAAATGTATTTTCTGTTACATAGCGACTCCATCTAGTGCGCACTACAGGATTATTAAATATTCTTTTAGTTTCTAAACGAGGGTTTTTATCAGTTTTAACAACAAAAATTTGAAACATAAAATTATTTAACGGTTTTTCAGATATGGGTATTGTTAAAATAGGATTTTCTGCACTTGTGTGTACAGTTTCGTTTTCGTTATCGTTATTAACCTGGGGTATTATTGATTGATTATCGGGTTCTCGACTTGTAGAAGGAATTTGATTGTCGTTATATTGTAGAATTGGTAAGTCATCGTCGGATTCATTAGGATAAATTTCAACACGTAAGAGTGCGTCTGCATCAGTATTTTTTGTTCCTTTTTTTATATATTACTTGATAATCGAACTCTTCTAATTTTAAGCGTCAACGGACTAAACGTGAGTTTGGTTCCTTTAAAGACATAAGCCATTGTAGAGGTTTATGATCTGTAATAATTTTGAATTTTCGTCCGAATAAATACGGTCTAAAGTATTTTGTTGCCCATACGATTGCTAAAAGCTCTTTTTCAATAGTTGTATAATTTTGTTCGGAATCATTTAATGTACGTGAAGCGTATGCTATTGGTTTATCTTGTCCTATAGGTCCTTGGGATAATATAGCGCCTATGTCAATATTACTTGCATCTGTCGTTAAATTAAATTCTTTAGAAAAATCAGGGTATTGTAGCAATGGGTCGTTAGTTAACAAAGTTTTACAATTTTCAAATGTTTTAATATATTCTGGATCGTTAATATTTACATGCGCTCCCTTTTTTAAACATTTTGTAAATGGTTTAGTGATTTTAGCAAAGTTATTTATAAATCTACGGTAATAGCCTAAAAGTCCTAAAAATGCTTTAATTTCTTTTGAAGTTTTTGGTAATGGGTAATTGAGGATTGCATTTATTTTAGTGGGATTTGGTTTAATTCCGTCTGATGTTATAATATGTCCTAAAAATGAAACTTTTAAAAATTCAGACTTGTCAAGTTGTACTTTTAAATTGCTCTCGCGTAATTTTTGAAATAGTGATTTAAGATTTACTATATGTTCTTGTACAGATGTAGAAAATACGATTATGTCGTCCATATAAACAAAGCAAATTTTATTTTGAAGTTCTTTTAAAACATTATCCATTATTCGTTCAAAAGTCGCAGGTGCGTTTTTCAAACCAAAAGGCATACGTAAATATTCGTAATACCCGTTTTCAACATTGAAAGTGGTTTTTTGGATATCATCGTGATGCATTTCGATCTGGTGAAAACCACTAGCAAGATCTAAAGTTGAGAAATAAACACATCTTCCTAATTTATCTAGTATATCTGTAATATTTGGGATAGGATAGCGGTCATCAATAGTTTTTCATTTAATTTTGATAGTCTACTACGATTCGCCATTTTTTCTTGCCTGACGCGTCTGGTTTCTTAGAAACTACCCATATTGGAGAAGACCAAGGGGATTCGCTGGGTCTTATAATATTTTGTTTAAGCATTTCGTTAATTTGTTTTTCAACTTCAGGTTTGTGTATAAAAGGATAACGGTATGATTTAGTGTATATAGGAATTTCATCTGTTGTTTTAATTCGGTGTTCAACTTGGTTGGTAAAAGTAAGCGGGGTGTTTTCTTGGTGGAAAATGTCAGAATAAGATCTGCAAAGTTTTTCTTCAGGGTGCATATGTCCTGTGCGTATAAAATTTAAAATATCCGATTTATCTATATTATTACTTTCTGATGAATTAACAGAAACATGAAATATTTCGCAATTATTAGAATTAAACTCAGTTACATTAATAGGTTCATGTAAACAAATTTTTTGAACATCACTTGTATTATTTTGAATTTCGGTAATAGCATATCCATCTTTTGCATTAGTTATACAATCGGGAATGCGACAGTTAAATAATTTTTTAGAAGTTATATTTATTGTACCATTTTTTATTGAAACAGGAACTTTGAAAGATTCTACGGTAAATGGTTCGATACGAGCAAAAAAAAAAAGTTTATGTTTAGCTTCATAGTGTTCTAAATTTAATTGAGCCGTTTTTGTTTTTAAAATTGCATTTTCTATATCTAAATTTGCACTAAGGTTTTTTAAAGTATCGTATCCGAGTAAGCCATCGAAAAAATGATGAAATTTAAATAAATGAAACTTTTTTTTATTTGTTTTAAATTCAGAGAATGCTGGAATTTCTATACAAAAATTGTAGTTGTTTGAAATATTGAAGAAACAGTAAAAGGTTCCTTTTTTATAAATTCACAAAAATATTGCTCAGCTATTTCAGGATTTAAAAATGATTTTGTAGCTCCGGTGTCTATTAATAAATTTAAAGGTGGTTTAGATATTTTTATATAAGGTAAATCTTTTTTGTCATAAATAGGGTGAAGTTCTATGGGTCTTTGTATTGAAGATCGGGCATTTGAAAATTTTGATCATTTTCTTCGTATTGATTATCATCGAATTCGTCTACAGCTGAATTTTCAGGATATTCTGAATAATCTATATTTTCAGAATAATTTTCCGTTTCGTCGACTTGGGGTTGTTCTGAGGTGTGAAGTTCTTCTACAGTGAAATTTGGTTTTCCACGAGGTTGGAAATAATTTTGTTGTCTTTGTTGATTGTTTTGTGTTGGTCTTGTTGAAGCATATGATATTCCACTCATTGGAGTTGGTTTATACAAATTTGGTTGGTTATTACGAATAATTGTTGAAGAGTTTGGTCTAAAGAAATTTTGGTTCTGAGTAGGTCTTACGTTGAGATTAATAGGACCTCTCGGAAAGTGTTGACCAGGTTGTGAAGTTCTCACAAATTGAATTGGTTGAACAAACTGTGGGCGAAATTGAAAGTTTGGAACTGATTGAAAATTATGATTTTGTTGATTTTGTTTGATTTGGGGTTTTTGAAAATTTTGATTCTGAGAATAATTATGTGGACGTAGTAAATGACGAATATTATTTTCAGAAATGATATATTGTCTAGCTTCTGCAAGGCTATTAGGTTTCATTGCGCGAATTGTGGATCCTAAAGGTTCTTTTAAACCTGCTAAAAATATTTTTAAAGCGTGTGTATTATAAAAATTCTTTTTCACAGTTTTGATTTGAATTGTTTCTTCATGCGTATCAATAAAGTTGTGTAAAGCACTTAAATTTGACATAACTCTAGTATAAAATTGTAAAGAAGGTTCATTATTATTTTGTCTTATTTGGTCTAAATCAAAAAGTAAACCATTTTCATCTCTTTGATCACCAAAAGGTGCAATCAATGCGTTTTTTACAGTTAACCAATCTTTTGAAATGCAATTGCTATAAACTTCCCTAGCATTTCCTATTAGTTTAGCATAAATACCGTATATTAAAGTAATATTTTGTACACTGTAACGGTAAAATTTGGGTAGATACAAGAATTCACTAAACCCTATTCAAGACAGCTAATTCGTGTTATAATTCAACCTAGAACCACTCTATTTCCACCGAGTTAAATACTTACCTTTAGACATATTTTCCTATGTTCTGTTTTGCCTTAATAAAACACCTTTTTATACTAATTTTTGTATCATATTTATTCATCTAGTGTACAGACCATCATCATACTTTATTTCATGCTAGGTGTCACGGTAGCCCTATTATTTCCGCCCCATATCCTGGTTCTGTGTTCCTGAAACATGCCAAGTTTCTTCAGAGAGTTAAAATGTTAATATTATAAATAAATTTAGGTACTTACCAGCTGAATGTGTCCTAGGCTATTCTCTGTATTGTTTTTGGATGGTATGGTGGCCGTGTTTACGTCCTGTGAGTTGGAGCAGCCCTGTTTTTAAGTCCATGTCCGTTTCTGGCTTTTACATCAAGTTTTTGCACTAATTCCTAATCCTATTTTGATCATCGCCCTCCTACGCGTAGTAGAGGACTAAATTAACTTATATTTATCGAATTTGAAGCCCTACCTTTTACCGATTACTCTTATTTCTTCTGTGTTGGCACTTCGGTACTTAGACTATGTTTTACGCTCGAATTTTCTGTGAGATCATTGTTTTCAACGCTTGATCGACTGTGGGATGATTGGTTGCTTTGTCTTCTGTAGTTCACCACTTGGTTAGACCCAAATTATCCTAAAATTGCGGTAGAAATTACTTATTTCACGGGTTAAGCATATCACAATATACTTTGTAGGTTATGTTGTTATCATTTTGCACATAATGCTGTTATTATATGAAAATGTTGTGTGATCTCATACTTACCGTTATTTTATCTGCTGTTGGATAGTATTACCAATGATGATTAACCGTTTTTACTTGTTAATTACATATTAAGTAATTTATTATTCGACGTAAACATATGTTTTGTAGATAGCCGGAGTTTATATGTCATTCGCTATGTCACTTGTTGAACTTTTAGGCGCATTTCCAGTGTTGCCAACCCTCTCAGCATAAAAGTTATGATGTGCCTGCGTTATGTATTGTTGAAAGGCGTATCAGAGATAGCGAGTGTTCAGAACGGTTTGACGTTATATAACCGCATAGTAAGATTTATCGGTGGCGTTATATTTGTTGGTTTTCATCCTTATTGATATTGATTATAGGGTTAGGTCAAAGGTCGTCTGTGTGGCTTGGGTTTGCAAGACGTGCCATATTTGGGTATTTGATAGAGTTCATGCGGATTTAATGTTGAATTCTATACCGGGTGGGAGCTTTTGAATGGTATCTTATCTAGGAATGATGTTACCAGTAGTTGCAGCCTAACATCAGATCTGTAACAATATTGCTAACGTTAAAAAAATTGACTATCTGAACATCTTGGTAGGCGTTATGCATTTTAAGTCATTATGACTTACCTTTTTCTTTGTGTTTGTTGTCATACTTCCGTTTTAGTTCGTTTTGTTTAGTTGGTAGTCTGCTAGCCTTGTTCATTCTCCCATTTTGAACGGCTTGCGACTCGATGGGTGCCACGGGGTTTTTGACAGCTGCTTTGAATGGCGAGATTCTTCGGAAGGGTGGTTGACGGGGGGCAGTGCTTGGCGAGTCGTTGAGGGAGTGGTTCCAGTTTATTGGACCGGACGATGACGCTGGGGGCTGCTACTGCGATTCACCTGAGCTCCGCTGAATCGTTGGCAAGGAGATCTGTGGCAGTATCATTCGCAGGAACAACCGCTACTTGTTTTTGTTTCGGAACAAGCGACTAGAGGCTCCATATCTTCGTTTTCTTTCCTATCTTGTGTCGTACGTTTTGGTTTCATTATTTTTCAGTTCTCTTGTTCGTTGGAACGGTGCTACCGTGGGGAAATGTGTGGTTTCGGATTGGGGTTGTCCCTGTGAAGGTCTTCCTGGGGCACTATAACTGGAGGGTATGTGAACGAGGCCTCCCGCTGCTGAACCCGGGTCGCGCAACGCATACCTGTCTTTTTACATCCTCTTATACAAGACCGTTACCTGGTTATAGGCCTCTGAGTGGCTGAAAGTCGAGTTCGGTACTCTTGGGGAAGTTCCGGATCATACATCTCCGTTCTGGGAGCATACGACGGCGGTGGTATCGTTGTGGCGAACCTTTATGTTAGGTTAAGGTTTTAGTTTGGCATATGCTATAATTATGCTGGGTTCTCTTCGTGTTGGATCCCAGGACTTTGTTCCTAAAAACCACACAATTGTATAGGTTACCTATACGTTATTTAACTCCCGGCTATGACACAAAACGGTGGCACTGTAGTTAGTGTTGCTGTTTTCTTTCCCGATTTTGACAAATATATTCAGTGTTTAGTTTTCGTTTGCTATTATTTAGTAGTAGAGTTCGTGAAGGCCTAATTTCGGCGTTATTATTGTTTACCGTGACGTGTAGGTCATATATTTTCACTTTGACTTATTTGAACTAATTTACGACAGACAGCTGATTTCTGTCACCTTGAATATTTCATATAACAACTTGAGTATTCCATATCACTTGCTGGATAGTCCGTTCCTTTTACAGGTAGCTCACTGTTGCTATTTATTGGTGTTCGTACTGCAGTCTGCTCTCGCAGTGGACATAATGCTTCGGTGGCTCTGCTTTGTTGCTGTTTATTTATGCCGTGCATGTGATAGCTATTTCGATTTGACAGCGCAGTGTAATTACTGTGGAGATGTTCTTCTACCTACTCGCAGGCTGTGTTGAGTGACAGTTTGTTTGGCATTGTCAACTTACCGCCTGTTTGATGAGATTTTATTGGATGGAAATGACTTTTGGCGGTAAGAATAGGGAAAATCGCACGTTATTGGTGATTTAAGACTTTTGCGAATTTAGTTGTTGAAAATTAGTCCTACTGTGTGCATCTGCCAATGGCGATTGAAATTATAATTGAAAAATAGAAAAGCTGTTTTCTAACCATTATGTATATGGGATCATAATTGTAATTTCAATATACGCGGATTGTGTTGGTAAATGTGTTGAAGAGATTTTACGGTGCTGATGTTGGAAGTATATTAGTCTCCGTGGGTTTTTTTATCAATCTGCAACTACTTCATGTAGGATCATACGCCATTTTGGTTCGCTGTACGACTGGGGCTAGGTAAGCGATGATTGAACCTGAATATCCTGATTTTGACTGGTATTTTGTTGATTTCTAGTCTTCAATACCTCAAGAGAATCGTTGCACAATAGCAGTTGTGTTTGGATTGTGCGGTGTAACGATTGTGTTGTATATAGATATTTGCCTCATTTAAGAATTGAAGTTACCCTTCTAGAAGGTATGTTAATGTTTATTTGATAAATTTTTAAGTGGTTTTTTTGTTGTACTATCATTTCTTTGTTAAGGTACTTATTATTCTTATTATTAACTATGGGATTTATTTTCTCCTGTAGGGTTTTTTTGGTACGGGTTAAAAAAATTGAGTATTAATGAGAATGGACAGACTTGTGTGAGTTGATTTGAATCAGAGGCTATGTACTAACCGGGTACATATGTAAACGGATTTAACTTAAACGAATTTCACCTACAGAAGTCGGACGAATTCCTGAACTGCCCCTGGATTTTCCAGCTAAGTGGAACATTACATTTAATAATTTTCTTCTATAAATTACGATTTATTTATGAATATTTCTTTACCAATTTTGATCGATGCATTGATGGTCTGATGTGTGAGCCAGTGCGCAAGATTCTGTTTGTTTGACCCTGATCTTTTTTTTTAAGGATTATGTAAATAATCAATTTAAGTCGAATGCGTGCTGACTCCGATCATGTCCTCAGTGTGATCTGATATTTCATTTTTTTTTATGGTTATACCTCTTGCTAGTTGTAATTTCATTCCAAATATAATATTGATATATTTCTAATTTAATTCCACATATAATATTGATATATTTCTAATTTAATTCCACGTATAATATTGATATATTTCTAATTTAATTCCACGTATAATATTGCTATATTTTAAAGTTTTTCGCTTACAATATAATGTGTCGATATAGTTACTGAGATGTAAACTCAGTGGTACCACAGAGGTGACGCAGGTTTTTGAACGGTAGGTAGATAATTCATACAGAATATGTTTGCGAATTAATGTTAACGATCCGAAATTTCTAGTCGTCGTTTCTGTCTGTGAGACATAGAATTGTTATCCGTTCCTTTGTATTTATATTTATATATTTTTTTTTAATTGTCATTTTCAATAGAGGACACCAATGATTTTATGAACCTAAGTGTTTTATTCTCAGAGTCGATCCCCGAATTATTTACTATTGAATAGGTTCTTGCTTTTCCGGAATCCGACCGATGCCCGCGGTGAAGATTAAGCAAGTGGCGCCAGGCAAAAGAACGTTAATTAGGTTGGATTAAAGGTAATCGTATATCGACCCCCCCTTTTCCTCCACTGTTTCAAAGCTAGTCCGAAGGCCACCGCCGCATCAGACAAAAATTTAATAATTCGAGCGATCCTTTTGAATTAAAAATTTTTACGTCACAACACAATTTAAATTTGCTGGGGTTGTGTCCCAATATGTAGAAATTAAAGTATTAGCTGTTTCCAAAAATGAGGATAATTCTAAAAGATTTCCGTCAAATTTAGGAACAATTTCTAATAATCTATTATCAAAAGCTGGCGGTGCCATATTTGTATTTCGATTTTCAGAATTTTCACTAAAGGATAAACTTGAAAAAAGATTACTTAAATCTACATATTCTAAATGATTTCTAATTGTATTTAATTCACTAATTTCTAACTCGAAATTCTCTAGGTTTTCCGTTTGGGAATCAGAAGATGACGAGGAGAATGACATAGACTAATTAAAACGGATAGCAACTTTGAACTTACAGTACAATCTTCATTCTTCTTTTTTTCTGATGCGTTGGACCGAGAAATGCAACGAGTACAGTGAACCTTTTCGTCGATAGAAAAGCCGTATCCTGCCTGTACTTTCTCTCTGGCGGTCTTCTCTTCTGCCTCTGCTTCTTCGGTACTTTCCAAAACGGAGGTTCTCTCGAATAAACAGTTGATACTGAAGGGTTATTAATAATTAATGCCCTTTCAAATTCCTACCGACTGCGCCACTTTATATTTTTGAATATAAAGAATTAGTTTTTAAA
The DNA here is from genome assembly GCA_911728435.2 of Apoderus coryli. Classification (NCBI taxonomy): domain Eukaryota; kingdom Metazoa; phylum Arthropoda; class Insecta; order Coleoptera; family Attelabidae; genus Apoderus; species Apoderus coryli. Next base: position 26,492,993 of record OU452198.1, read on the forward strand.
AAATATCTTTTAATTCAACTTTATTCAAACTCAAAATACAACTTAGAAAAAGCAAAGGAATACAATAAATATTAATGTTAACTTGTTCGTGTCTATGTTTATTCTAATTGAACATGTTGTTGTACATAACTAAGTAACTTTTGATACATATGCACTTTTGCTATTTTACTGGAAATGATGGATCAGCAACTTGTCGTCGTGGGAATCTTCTTATTATATTTATACAGGATGAACCATACATAACTTTTTTGAATAACCGTCAGCTTTTTTTTCTCTCAGTGCGGGACTTTGCATCTGAATAATGGTCGATAAAGACCTCCAGGGAGCAAATATGAAACAACAAATGATGAATTTGTACTAATAAATTTAAATCTACAGCCCACAGGTGGACATCGAATACCCCAAATATCGACTTTACCTCAGTACCTAACGATGTCTATGAGTGGTACATGAGGAATTTCCAGCTAAGACACGTGTTTACTGTATTATTATACATGATCGTATTATGGAGCACCTCCCACTCAGCGAGATTGTTAGAACCTTAACTTAAAAGATTTTTTACGATGTAATTTTCAACAAAAGAGCGAAGCAGCAGCTACATGATTGACGGTAAAGGGCAGTAAGTAACATTTTGTCGAAAATTGGATATTAGTAACTAGGCAGTAACTGCAACTCCACATGAGGTTTAGGTTCATATTTCTTATTAGGTACCTAACGCGAGAATTAGCAGTGGCAAAAGGCAGTAACTAACAATTTGATACCCAATGTAGTTATCTATGGTTCATCCTGTATAAATATAATAAGAAGATTCCCACGACGACAAATTGCTGCTCCATCATTTCCAGTAAATAGCAAAAGTGCATATGTATCAAACTTACTTAGTTATGTATAACAACATGTTCAATTAGAATAGACATAGACACGAACAAGTTAACATTAATAATTATTGTATTCCTTTGCTTTTTCGAAGTTGTATATTGAGTTTTAATAAAGTTGAATTAAAAGATATTTTTTAAAAACAAATTGTTTACCCACAAAAATAAATCAGGCTATACATTTAAATGTGAATGTGAACAGCAGTATCTTAGTTACTGGCATTTTCCACCAAATTTTTGTTGAATATACGTGATAAACATCACTTTATAATTCTGCCAACCAATGCATGTTTTGCGCATACCTAACCTACCTGTAGTGGTTTTTAGTTCGTTATTGTGGCAATGATACTCAAGTATCTAGGCTCTGCTTATTAAATAAAACAGAAATACGGATTCAAATAAAATGTCACAGTCCGGGGTAAATATCTAGTTTCCTTGGTAAATAAAACTCAAGTAGAAACATCAACTAAACATGGTAAGTACATATTATCGGTTTAAGTAATAGATAATTACTCTTTCGGTAACTTCTTATTTTTATTACAATAATTACTCAAACTAAATAGGTACGGGTCAATATACCAGAAGTGAGTAATTATGATATTGTTTTTGGAACCGACAAAAAGTATTTAATAGTGAGCAAAAAACCTGCATAAGTGATGGCTTATTATTAGTTCATGACGAATTTAATTGGTAACCGAGACATTTTAGTGATTTCTTTAAAATAATTGAAATTTTCTGAATCTTGTATACTTACACGGGACTGATAAGGTTGGCAGGAGTCTGACAAAATACACCTTTAATAAAGAAAATTCTATATTCGCACATATAAAAATTTATACAAAAATGCAACAAACAAAATAAAATTCTTAAAAACTCAAAAAAAAAATCAGTCAGTATGAACTAGGAGATTTAAACTAATTTAAAATAAATTATAGTCTTATGAGTTAAGGTTACTATCCTTCCCAAACATTTACAGTTTTTGGGAATTCATAAAAAGTACGTTTTCCTCTCATAGCAACGTTTGGCATAGGTAAAATTTCGATAATTTTGTTTCGATTAATTAGTCCTTCATCAGTCTCATTTAACTTGAAAAGTTGTGACATCTTGTCGACTGTACAAACTATAAGAAAGGTTACCAAGACATCTCCGGATTAGACATCCATTTCGTTTTGACAAACTGCCACATATCGGTAGGTGTTTGCATTCTTTTTATTTTCTGCTTTAATATTCACAAGCAAATAACTCCCCGTTTTAATCAGGGGAATCTGATTTTGCTTACTACTATTATATACCAGAAATCCAAGATGAAAGTGATGGCAAAGTTCGGCATATTCGAAACCAGAAAGTTCTCTTAAGGCAATTTTTCTGCAACGAACAGAGCACGTTACTTGACGCACTTAAATTGTAGATGTTCACCTTCATTAATCATTTTCGAAACCATGTTCCAATGATTCGGATAGAATACAGGAGCTCTCAGTTTTTAAATGACTATTAGATGTTCGCGAGTAAATAACAACAGTATGTAGCGTAATTTGTTGCCGTGATCCACCGAAATGGTATGACTGGACTACTTTTGCGTATTTTAGGTTATAATTTTCAGAAAAATCACAGTGTATAAGAATTTGGTTGTCCATCAAATTGCACGTAATATTCTTTATGGCATTATACTGATGAAGAATCCGGCCTTCATGCGCTAAATATGGCTTCAGTCTATTTTCAAATTTAGTCTTCAATTCACTAGGTTTAATTTGAAACTTTGCTTTTACAATTTTTAAACAAGTTGCATTGGTTTGCAATTTCTTGTTGGAAAATGTGTGTTTCACATTGGTCTATTGAAAATATGATACATCCTCATTTAAATCATTTTTCTCGAATATAATTTTATAAGACTCACATTCCGGGCAATTTCTAAAAAAACATCTCTCACTGCGGGTATTGCATGTTTATAGTCTCTATAAGGTGTTGAATAGTTTTGCACGGTAAAATCTTATTCGACCATAGAGTGCTTACTATGAGCTCCATATTGGCATGAACAATACACTTGCACGTGTCTCGGTCTACGGCTTTCATAAATTTTACCCAAAACGGTCTACATCTGTAAAAGTAGGCATAAGTCACTTTGACGTCTGGATTATTTTTTATAAAAATTACATGTAAGTTTTTGAGAGTGTTAGTCAAAAATCTTTTTTGGCGGGTAACTTTATTTTTGGTTATAGTCTTTTTTTCCAGGGCACACCCTGCTGTTAATGCTGCCGAGATGTGATGTTCTTGCCTGGATGTGAAAGATTATGTATTACATTGAAAGCAATCCGTCTGAGTGAGTTAGGTAAATAAGGTCGTACTCGTCCGGTTGAAGTAACACAATAATGTAATTAAGAAGTATGATTGTAGATTATATGTACCTGAAGAAGACAAAAACATTGCCGAAACGTAGTATAAAAAAATAAAATTATGACAATGTTATTTCAAAATATATAAGAAGATGTTTTAATTTTTGATACGAACTGTAACCCAAAGAAAGAATAAAAAAATATCCCAATAAATTTTTGTGTCATTGTCAAAAGTCAGTCTGTGGAGTTTCAGAGAAGATTGAGTAATTGTAAATGTTCTTGGTCATCTCGCTGATGTCGATGTATTGTCTCTGGATTCAGAACTGTTGGCATGTTGATTGTGCTGATTCTGGAAAGAGCGTCTGCTACAATGTTGTCTTCTCATTTTACGTAGACTATGTCTGCACTGAATTGTGAGATATAATCCTGTTGACGGAGCTGACGTTCGGAAGCTTTACTGAGTTTCTGTTGGAATGCGTACGTCAGAGGTTTGGGATCAGTCTTCATGAGAAATGGTCGGCTTTCAAGTAGATGGTGAAAGTGGCGGACAGCAGCGAAGATCGCAAGCAACTCGCGGTCATACGTACTGTATCTGGTTTCGGTGGCTGAGAGTTTTCTGGAAAATAATCCTATCGGCTTCCATATATCGTTCTCCAGTTGTCGAGGCATCAATGATCAGAACTATGGATGAGTTTGGTGCTGGATAGCTCGTGTGTGTGTTTGCTTACAGGAATGAAATGCTGCAGTGGCTTCTGGTGTCCAGCTGATTGGTGTTTTGTCGTTTTTCTTTGAGTTCTTTGAATAGTTCGTTAATGGTAGTTGTAGCGTTTTTGATGCATGAACGATAATGGTTGAACATGCCCAAAAATCGTCGCATTTCTTTGACTGTTGACGGAGGTGGAAAGTTCATGATAGCTTCCACACGTTCAATATTAGGCAGGAATCCTTCGTTGGCGATATGGTAACCAAGGAATTTGACTGTTGACTGTCCAAAGGTACATTTCGCAACGTGATCGATGAGTTATTGTCTGATAGTAGTTGAAAAACTTGACGAACATGATCTCGGTGTTGAGCTTCGGTTTCTGACATTATCAAAATGTCATCTATGTATACGAATACGAAGTCTAGGCTGCGGAAAATCCCAATAGTCCATGTATCGTTGAAACGTTTGTGTAGCGTTCTTCAAACTAAATGGCATGCCAACATATTCATACAAACCCCCTGGTGTCGTTATAGCCGTTCTGTGTATATCTTCTTCATGAACAGGTATGGCATGGTATGGTTGTAAGCTCTGTCCAGGTTGATGGTGGAGAAGATACGTTTACCATGAAGCACTAGGAAAAGATTTTGTATGAGTGGTGGTGCGTACTTATCGATAACTGTGACACTGTTACGTTTTCTGTAGTCACCACATAGACGAAATGTATCATTTTTCTGCTTGACCATGTGGATAGGACTGGCCCATGCACTGCTAGATGGTCTAAGGACGAATCGAGGAGGCGTTGAATTTCTCATTTTGCAGCAGTTACTTTTTGTCCGAAGAGTTTTCGAAATCGCTATGTGACTGGCGGTCCTGTTGTGGTGATGTGATGAGCTAGGGCTGAGTGTTTCTTAGCTCTGAAGGAAATTGACTTGGTTAAGTGAATGCATTCTCGTAGTAAATTAGCGTAAGGCATTGTGTCGTTAATGGTGGATACACTATGTACATTGACTGGTAGCATTTTGCCCCTGGTTGTGCAACCAGTTACTGAATCGATTAACTGTTGGTTTTTCATGTCGATTAGAAGGTTGAAATTGATCAAAAATCTGCACCGATTATGGCATCTGATATATCGGCAACAACGAATGTCTAATTAAAGCTTCTGCGTAGATGCAGATTAACATTCATTGTTTGTGTGCCATAGGTTTTGATAGGTGAGGTGTTGGAAGCAAAAAGTACGAACTTCTTGTCTGCTGTTCTGTTTTTGAAGAGTCGAGCGGGTATAATGGAAACAACAGACCCAGAGTCTACTACATATTTTTGATTTGTTTCTCTGTCAAAGATGTGGAGTCATATGTCTTGTATAGTGTTTGCAGTGCTTTGTATACTGCCGTCGTTCACCGGTTGTACGCCCGGCAGATCTGCTAGTTTTCCTGACTGCTGTTGGAGTTCAAATTGCATGGTAAAGTGCGACGTTGCGCATTGTTACCAAATTTACTATGGTAGAAACAGATACTTGGCTGATTGGATGATGATCGTGTTCTATTTCTGCTACGTTCGCGTGAACTGGAGCTGTGCTGTTTACGTGAGCGATGTTCAACGAAAAAAACTGATAAAATATGATTTTTTTTTAAAAGATTAATCCACATTTACTTACATTACTTAGCGCTTTTCGTTTTAAAATTGAGTTCAAAATATGTATAATATGTGTATATCCAAAAGCCTAAAATCGCAATAACATAAAATCATTGCACTGGCACTTACTGCTTTTTACCTTATCAGGGCAGTATGGTAGCAGATATACAAGGATTTCATGTGTAGGATGTGGGTTTCATTGTTGAAAGAAATTGTTATTTCTAATGGACGGCAAACAAGTCATTATTTATTCCTAGAAATTTTCAGACATTAACATTCCATATATGCAGTGGTAATGGTTCATCCCAGGAAAGTTTTTCGGACCAGAGCTTTTGTAATAGAATTTTCGCATTGATTGCGCAAGGGCTGATGAGACCTAGCGGGTCGATATGCGAGAAAGAAGGGTTTGTTTCGTAATTGGAGTATTACATGTAACATGAGATTGATTTAACTTGTAGGTAAGAATATCTCGATCGCAATGCCATAGAAGACCTAGGGTTTTTCTATCCTGAGGATTGTTAGGAAATTCTACCGTATTGAACGTAGAAGGTTCCTCGTTTAGTCTTTGTATAACGCTCGGATCGTTTCTTTTCCATTTGGGCAACTCGAATCCTCATTTCCAGAAGAGTCCTGCTATGGTTTGAGAAAAGTATGTTGCCTGCTCTACTGTGTCGACACCGGTGAGTAGGTCATCAACATACATATTGTTTCGAATAATTTTCGAGATGATTGGGTGTTCACGTTCACATTCGATGCCATCTCGTGAAGGCAACGTATTGCTAAGTATGAGGCTGCAGTAGTGCCATATGTTACTGTATTCAATTGATACGTTTTCAGGGTTTCGTTTGGTTTTCGCGCCAATCGATTTTTTGGAGATTTCGTTGTTCGGGCTGAATACTTATTCACGCCAAGTACTTTTGGCGGTACATGATTTTGATATCGCTTGATAATATACATCGCATTCGAAATCGTAAAATGATTGATAAAAGATCGCTTTGGATAATAGGACCGACCATCTGCAGATCGTTCAATGAAACACCGGTTGATGTGGGAGATGACGCATTGAGTGTATGTAGTTTTGTAGTCAAGCTAGATGTGGCATGAAGTACTCAGGAGTATTCGTTTCTTCATCACCTAGCTCTGACATGTGACCTGACGATTTGTATTCGTTTAAAAACGCAATATATAACTGTTTTAGTGCGCTGTTACTGAACAGCTTTGTCTCGAGTGCTAGAAATCTTTTTATAGCATTATGTCGGGATTCACCGAGTGTATTGAGCGAATCCTTGAGAGGAAGAGACACCGCGAATCTGCCATCGTCTGCAGTAGACAGGTGTTCAACGAAATGTTGTTCGCATAGACGTTCTTCGAGAGACCAAGCATTGCTTGTATGAATCTCCTTGACTTCCCAAAATTTGCCAAGTTGACCTTGGATTGAAAGATTGACGTTGATGTGAGCTCGAGTAACGTTATTGTTCGGAGTGGACATAGACCCGGCTATGATCCCACCAAGACGAGTGTTTTGAAGAATTGGGTTGTTAGTACCCATGTTTATTCTCCCTACGCTTAGGAGTTGCCAAAATGCATCTGCATCTATCAAAATGTCGATGGGCTGCGGGACGTGAAATTCGGGATCGCTTAAGCTTAATATTAATCGGACGTTATTCTATCCAATACAAAACATGATAGCTTGAACGAATAATTGTTGTGTATTGATCGTAAGTGGATCCCGCACTTGAAGTTGGCATATCACAATTTCTGATTGATACTGGAAATTGACAGATCGACCTTCGTTTTGGGTAGATTGAGTTTGTCGCACAGCTCGGTTGTGATGAAGCTGGACTGTGAACCACAATCTAGTAGTACGCGTGCGCTAACGAAATGTTGGTCATCGAACTTTGCACAGGTTTGTATCCTGCTTGTTGTGACGTCACGAAATTGCAGTTGGTAACGTTCTGAGAGCTAACGTTCGAGGAAGTGCTGCTTGATGTGGACGCTGGGTTTGTAGGAGGAGTGCGGGACAGTTGACCATAAGGAAGACTTGAGCCAGTCGCCATATTTGTTTTATATTACGCGCCAAACGACATCAACCGGCACTATACGATCAAAACATGTGTATATTTTATACTAAAAACGCAGCGAGCCAACAGCCAGTGGTGTTGAGACATCAGAAGAAGTGGTAGGTATATCGATTAAAATAGTGAAATCGTAATTTTTTTTTGAATCAGTGTAATATTTTCTAACGGTAAGTTACGACTTAGCTTTTAGGCCAATTACTTGAATACGTTTGTATTGTTGTTATTTTTACAAAGAAACAAATAAAAACACATTAGTAAACTTAAATAATATTACAAAACAACTGCATATGTACCCTGTGGGAGAATTAAACCACCTTTTGTTGGGAGACATGATCAGTGGTTCAAATCTCCCCTTAAAATGTTATTTATGTCTGAATATGATTTTGTTACAGATTGCCATGCCCGAAACGAAAAGAAAAATTTTACAAGATGAAAGTGACTCAGATATAGCAGAAGTGCCATATGAGGATTCATCTGATTGTTCATTAGAACCGAAAGTGAAATTGGTACTGCTTTTTATGTACCACTGATGCCGTTTAGATATGCGTTTATGCATATCGTGTGGAAGATATGTCCACGAGGAATGCGTCGGCCTGTCAAAAGAGGATAAAGAAGATTTTGTATGCCCAAAGTGTGTTTAAAATTTACTTTTAATTTTCTAATATTTAGTACCTACATACCTTACATTTAATTTTTATTATAACACAACCATTATTATTATAAGAATTATTGTTTTGTTTTTTATTTAAGTGTTTTTTAAAATACATTTTCTAACTTAATAACTGTCTTGAATTTTTATAATTAATATTAATTATAATTTAAAATGGAATGAAATTATTTGTGACCTGATGTGATAACAGAATAGTGTCAAATCTCCCTATTAACTGGTTCAAATCTCCCACCAATTTTGTAACAAATTTGTCCCTTGAAGTAATGCTTTAATAAAGGGCTGTTTTAAAAAAAAGTCACTGCATCTTAACAGAATTTATGTTTCGTGATTGAATGCAAAGTTTTCAAAAATATGACTATTTTTCGAAAAAGTGGTTCAAATGTCCCGCACTCCCCCTACTAGTTGTCGATTCATGGAGGATCGTATTATGTTTTTGTTTACATGATTTACAATTTGACCATTTGCATTCTTTGGCTGTATGATTGCGTTGCAAACAGTTGATGCAAAGCTGAAGTTGGTTGACCTTTGCCATGCGGTCTTTGATTGATAGCTTAAGGAACTCTGGACAATAAAATAATCGATGCTCTTGCTTGCAATTGAAGCAGGTTGACTTCGGTTTCGATTTAGATTCCGTATTAACATGAAGAGATCGTGCGTGATTGCCTTTATGATTGGAGGGACGCGCATCGGTCGATTTATGATCGTTTTGCGGTTATCGTTCACGAATTTCGATTCTATCGTTTCTAGAACAGCAGCTCGATTTTTAAGAAACGGCTTAAAGGCGTCGAGTTTTACTGATTTGTGATTAGTTTTGTAGATTTCCCAATGTTGAGCCGTATCTTGGTCTAATTTGCCACTCATAATATAGATTATGATGGAATCCCAAGAATCTGTCGGTTCGCCTAGTCGATTTAAAGTTTTTAAGTGTTTGAATAAGTTTTTAATGCTCCAGGTGCAGAGAAAAATGGAGTTGAGACAATTATGTTAGGAGTACGTAGACTTTTAGAAGCTCACACCCGAGACTACATTGCAGAAAAAATTTAACAATTGATGGAATCTTTCGGTATTTCGAAATCTAAAATTATCTGTTTGTACAGACGGTGGTGCAAATATGAGAGCTTCTGTCCAAAAACTACTAGGTGAATGGAAAAATGTATATTGTTTTGGCCATATGCTGAATTTAATCGTGACACATGGATTAAAAGACAAAGATAATAAACCCTTGGAATATCTTATAGATCTTGACAAAAGTTTCGTAACTTTCGCTAGGCACAGCAACAATTTCATGGATGCCTTATGGGCTGAACAACAGAGAAATGGTGTACCAGAAGGCGCCGTTGCGCTCTTCATATCTCTTCATAAAAAGAAGATTCTGTTGCCTGAAGAAGACAACGTAATGTTGTCGAAACGTTGTACGAAGAATATGACATGAAATAAATAGTATTTCAAAAAACTAGTTTCATATGAACCTCATTCCCAGGAAAATCGACTAGTAAAATAATAAATAATATAAAAATATCTATTTTGTTGAATTCCAAATACTTAATATGGGTTGCATTTTTTATTTTAAAACCTAAAATCACTTTAATTGGATAAAAAAATTGGGGGTCATTAACTTATAGGTTAATTTTTCAGTTTACTATGTCTAGAATTTTTAAAAGCGAAAAATTAGTGATGTTCGAAGGGTGATTAGTTTTATCCCCCCAAAGATTACTTTGCTCTCGCTTGGGTGGCTGAGAGCAGCGGTAATAGTTAAGCAACACTGTTAGGAAGAGCAGTCTCACTCTCCTACTTGGCATAAAGGTTACTTGTGCAACAGTGTTGGTTTGTTAGTTAGGAACCACTGTTAGGAAGAGCAGTCTCACTCCCCTACTAGGCATAAAGGTGACTTGTGCAACAGTGGTGGTTTTAATTGAGAAACAATGTTTGATTGAATCTGATTTTATTAAAAATTAATGAACTATTTATATACAAAATAATGCTGAAAACAGCTTAAATTGTTACTAATTTAATTTACATTATTATGTACAAATATTTAATATAAAAATGCAACCTAAGGGAAAAGTGAAAGTAAAATATGGAACGTTTAAAAATTGCTATTAAGTAAAAATTGCAAACTATTAGAAGAATTGTGAATATTTAGTCATAGGCGTCGTAGTATAATTTTTAGCTAATAATAAAAAAAATATTATTTATTTTAAATAATGTCTAGGATTAGACATTCTGGCGTCTCTCCATTGGCGTAGAGTAGGTCTGCTCTGGTGGTTCCGTGTTGTTTCTAGTCTCCGTTTTTCGACTACTACCTCTTCCAAAGCGTCATTCCAAAATTGATGATCTCAATGACTGTTTTCGAATATAGTGATATGTTGACCATATTGCAACAACCCCAATGATAATTCCAAATGTTGTGAGACTGCTAGTAATTAATGTATGATGATGAAGTTTTTTCCATGATGTATCATTGAGTTCACTTTGAATTTTCTGTTCCTCCTCAAATAAGTTGTTGATGCTGTCAGATATTCCGTAAACTGATTCCTTTGTTAGTATTGTTGTAGAGTGAATGCTGATCGTGCTATTTATATCTTTACGGACTGCTTTAGAATAACTAGTCACAATCGGAATTGTTATATGTCTTCGTGGAGTCAGTATATTTTGTTTTGTTTTGATAATGCATTCTTCAGTGATCTGTAATATACCTGTTGCATTTATTGCAACATCTTCCCGCGTCCCACTACAGATAATGGCTATCGTTGATTTTGTTTTAATTGGAGCTACTTTGGACTTCGCATGTAGTGGTGTAATTATAATGTTGGTGTCAGTGATACATCGGCTATAAATAACTGCACCATAAGCCTTTTCAGATGCGTCACAAAAGCCGTGCAATTCTAATATAGCATTTGTAGTGTGAATCCACCTTTAATTCTTCTATCGCTTTGATTTGGTCTTGAAACATTTTCCATCGAGTCTTTATTTCACTGTCAACTTCATGATCCCATTCGAGTTTCTTGCACCATAGTTCTTGGATTAATAATTTGGTTTTGATGAATATTGGAGCTAACCACCCCATTGGGTCGAAATATTTGGATATTTCTGAGAGAATAAATCTTTTAGTTAACAATGGAGTTTCAGATAAATGTACTTGAAATCTGAATGTATCGTTATCGTCTGTTGGTGACCATAATATACCCAGTGATTTATGTTCATGCGGTAGCTCAATTGGTGACTCATCTCTATATTCAGAAGGTAAGGATTCTAGTAAATTGTTATTGTTACTAGACCATTTTCGAAGATTGAATCCCCCGGATTTTAATAATGTTAGCAGTTGTTTTTGTAGTTGTAGTGCAGAAAATATGCTGTCTGCACCAGATAGGATATCGTCTACGTAAAAGTCTCTTAGAGTAATTTGACTGGCTTCTGTTAATCTTAATTCTTCCATTTTTGCTAGGGTTTGTAGTGTTTTGATCGCTAAGTAAGTTGCTGCTGCAGTACCATATGTTACAGTGGTAAGTTCGTATTCGTAGATAGGTTGTGAAGTGTCAAATCTCCAAAGGATTCTTTGAAAACGTTGATCTTCTTTGGTGATTTTTATTTGTCTGTACATTTTTTCTATATCTGTCGTAAATGCTATCTTGTATTTTCTCCATCTGATAAGTATTTCAGATAGATCTTGTTGAAGTTTCGGACCAGTGTACATAATGTCATTGAGACTGACATTATTTGATGTTTTACTTGAGGCGTCAAATACAACTCTTAATTTTGTTGTTGTACTGGATTCTCTATATACAGGTTGATGAGGTATGTAATAGTTTCCTTGATTTACTTCTTTGCGGGGAACTTTTCTCATATGACCGAGTTCTAAATATTCTTTCATAAATGTATTATATTCTTCTTTTAGTGTTGGATTTTGTGCTAGCTTCTTTTCGAGATTAATGAGTCTCGCAGCAGCTCTTGGTTTAGAGTCTCCCAGACAAGCTTGATCTTTGAATGGAATTCTAACGGTGAAGCTACCATCGATGTCTCGCATAGTTGTTTTGTCGTAAAATTCTTCACAGGATCGGTCTTCATCGTTATAATATTGTGGTGAGCTGACTTCTTCTATTTCCCAAAATTTCGTGAGTTGTTTGTCTTCTTCCATGCACGTGATCATACTGATGACCTGAATATTCCTTGGTTCTGCAGTGAAAGTCAATTTTGATAATACTAGCATGTTCACCGGGCATGAGAACAGGCTTGGAAATCTTGGTTTGATTGTTACGTCTATTGTTGCAAATTTTCGGGCTTCCATTCCCTACTCCGGAAACCTCTGCTTTAACGCGTTTTCTTGGAAGTCCTAGTCGTTGAGCTGCGTCTTCTGTAACTAAGGATGAGTGTGACCCTTGGTCGATGAGGACTCGTAACAGTTGCTTGTCGTTGAATGGCGTGGCAACAGTAACAAGTGCCGTGGCGAGGAGAACGGTGTTTTCTTCTCCTGATGAGTGGTTGGAACTGGTACCATTTCGTTGTTGCTGTGGTTGCGACTCTCTTGGTCTGGTATGAGTTGATGGATAACGTGTTGGTGGTCTGTTATTAGCTAAAGGATTTATTTGCTGATTAACTGATCTTTCTTCGTGTATTAATGTATGATGTTGACGGCTACATGTAGATGTGACACCTTAGCTGGCTAAAACATCTTTTACTCACGTCATGCGTCATGCAGTTTGAACATAGATGTTTCTGACGGATGAAATGGTTTCGCTCTGATGTTGTTGTGTCTTTAAACTTTTGGCACTGGTAGATAGCGTGGTTTGGTTGATAGCAGTACCGACATGATGCGTTGTTTATGATTGTAGTTCCTTTCCTTATGCAGCAAATAGTTTCTAGAGACTGGAATCTCTTTTCAAGGAAGTTCATGAAGTCCTCGAGTTGCGGAACTTCGTGGGGGTCTATGAGACCTTGTTCGTATATCTTGTTAGTTTCAGAGTCCCATTTACGGCTGAGGATGCGTATAATAATGGGACCCCAAGATGTTGTATTTATTCCTACGTTTGATATGGCTTGAATACATTCCATGGTGACATCGTGCATGTGTTTTATTTTTTCAGCGGATTCTTGTTGAATTGTTGGTAAGTCTAAAATTTTGTCAATGAGTTTTGAGACTAAGAGTCTCTGATTTTTATATCTCTTATTGAGAAGTTCCCAAGCAGCTTCGTAGTTTGCTTCTGTGGTGTTAAAGTGTTGTATTAATTTACTTGCTTCTCCACGGGTGTGTGTTTTCAAGAACTGCATTTTTTCAGCGTTGGTGTAATAATTGTTTTCGTGTACAACTCGTAAAAATATGTCGTGGAACGTAGACCAATTTTCATATCCTCCCGTAAACATTGGAATGGATATTTGTGGTAGTGTTGTTCTATTTACCCGGTTGGGCTCAGAAGTTGTTTCGGTCATTTCAGAAATTTTAATTTCCATTTGTTCCATAATATCTTCGTATTGGTTTTGAATTTCTTCTAAGTAATCATTTTCGTAGTGGGTAGTATCGTGGATTGATATGTCTTCGTAAAGGTCCTGGATAGCATCCCATTGTTTCTGGATTTTGTGCAATTGGGATTCGTAGCGATTCTTGGTTTTGATTGCAACAGGTCTTGGCTGATCTGTTCCATAGTATTGGTAAGATTGCGTAACTTGAAGTTTAGTTTCTTGATTCGTAATTGTTGGTTGTCGTTGGCGTCCTTAGATTTTTCATCGTCGGACGTAGTACCCTCCAAAGTTTGGGCTTTAGGGCATTCGTCGAGGTATCGTATTGCTTCTTCGTACTTGGCTTTAATTTGTTGATAATAGTTTTTTGTATTATATGGATGGTTTGGAACATCCAGTATTCGTATTTTTTGATTGATTTTTTGGACGGCTTTCCAAATTTCTTCTATTTGTTGTAGGCGGTCGGCGATGTAAGTTTCAGTTTTTCGCTTAACTGAGTCCTTTTTGGCGTTGGTGAGGAGTTGAAGAATCTGTGTCCCATGCTCCTCTTGTAGCTTGGCTAGCTGGTTGAGTTCATCTGTCGTAATGGACATTGTGAGTGGATAGCTCGTAAATTCGACCGAAGTTTGTTGGTTGGTAGCACCTTGGACGCTGGTGGATCGAAGGCTGTTTGTTAGTGGCTCCTTGGACGCTGGTGGTACCGAAGGATGTTTGTTATTGCCGCCCTGGACGCTGGTGGACCGAAGGGTGTTTGTAATTGTCTCCCTGGACGCTGATGTACCAAAGGCTGTTTGTAATTGTCTCCCTGGACGCTGACGGACCGAAGGATGTTTGTAATTGTCTCCCTGGACGCTGGTGAACCAAGGGTTGATCGTAGTTGTCTCCCTGGACGCTGATGGACCAAAGGCTGTTTGTAATTGGCTCCCTGCACGCTGGTGGACCGAGGGTTGATTGTAATTGTCTCCTTGGACGCTGGTGGTCGAAGGATGTACGTAATTGGCTCCCTGGACGCTGGTGGACCGAGGGTTGTTTGTAATTGACTCCCTGGACGCTGGTGGACCGAAGGATGTTTGTAATTGACTCCCTCGACGCTGGTGGACCGAAGGATGTTTGTTAGTGGCTCCTTGGACGCTGATGGACCGAAGGATGTTTTGTAGATTCAACTTTCAAGGAGTTGTAAGTTCCAAGAAATTGAATCCGGCTCGAAGGACCAATGTTCGAAGGGTGATTAGTTTTATCCCCCCGAAGATTACTTTGCTCTCGCTTGGGTGGCTGAGAGCAGCGGTAATAGTTAAGCAACACTGTTAGGAAGAGCAGTCTCACTCTCCTACTTGGCATAAAGGTTACTTGTGCAACAGTGTTGGTTTGTTAGTTAGGAACCACTGTTAGGAAGAGCAGTCTCACTCCCCTACTAGGCATAAAGGTGACTTGTGCAACAGTGGTGGTTTTAATTGAGAAACAATGTTTGATTGAATCTGATTTTATTAAAAATTAATCAACTATTTATATACAAAATAATGCTGAAAACAGCTAAAATTGTTACTAATTTAATTTACATTATTATGTACAAATATTTAATATAAAAATGCAACCTAAGGGAAAAGTGAAAGTAAAATATGGAACTTTAAAAATTGCTATTAAGTAAAAATTGCAAACTATTAGAAGAGTTGTGAATATTTAGTCATAGGCGTCGTAGTATAATTTTTAGCTAATAATAAAAAAATATTATTTATTTTAAATAATGTCTAGGATTAGACAAGTGAAGTGATATGAGGGGGTAGGTGATAATGTCACATCAGCCCAGCTGATCTGAGATAGTAAAAGGATAACCTCTATTATGTGAAATTATACAGTTTCAAATTATTATCAAGTGCGTCATCCATCACACGATGGAAGAACTGGACCATGAATTTTTATAGATTACCTTTGTATCATATCCAAAAATTAATAAATAATTAATACAAGCAGCCGTCATTTCCAAATAGTTTCAAAAGTGATCAATAAATGTCACTATTTAATAGTTCGGTAGAAGAATAACGACTAATTAAATATAAAGTTATGAACGGAGCAACATGGAAAATAATTTCACTACTATAAAATATTAAAAAAAAATAGTCGGTAGCATAAACTGTTGGTCACTTCTATAAATTTCCTATTCCATTCAATCATGTGCTGATTTTTTTGTTATATATTCAAGTATAAAGTAAAGTGTTTGATTAAAAACTGCAATTCACGTCATACACATTAGACATTATGATCTACCGCTCACCTGACTTAGATTTTATTCTTCTTTTTAAAAGGAAAAAGTGAGTGAAAATTGCTGACAGTTTGCGCTGAAGGATAACGCCGAAAAAATTATCAGCTGTGACGGCGCAGGTCATAAATAATTACATGGAATATAATTATAAATATTAATTGAAATAACTAGCACAAAACGATATAGCAGCGGGACTTACCATCTTAGGGCTGCTGTTGCTAATGCGACGGTTGGGGGCCCCCGGACTTCCTTTCCTGCTCCACACACAGCCTTACTACATCTGAAGTATCACTTCATTACATTTCTATGCATAAACGCATCACTAACAGTTCAATTACAATAATTAATAATATATTAATATAATGCGAAATTGGAATGGTTTTTTAAACGGACAAAATCAAAGGTCTTTTCATCTAACGAACGACTCAATGGCGAATGCGCAACTGGTGGTCCTGTTGCCCGCTGTTTTGTTTAAAGTTGTAACGAAGTTACTTTTTTTTCCGTTTTCACCGGCAATGGTATTTTTGTTTCCCGCATTATAGAAGTTCATTTTTATTTTATTCTGTCCTTCCATTCCGCCCCCCCCCTGTATATAGTTCAGGTTGTATTTTTTAAACCTTTTGACGTAATTCCATCCACCCTGTATACTATATTTTCCTGACGTCATTCCGTCCACCCTGTATCATACACACCGCTTCAACCATGTATTGATCGACAACCACGTGACCTGTGCTTAGCGTGAACTTGGTGCGCGCTGACATCATCGTAGGGACAGGCAAGCCGGCCAGCGGGACCAACGCCGCGGTGCATAAATACCAGATCGTCACGCAGAAACAGTCAACGACCGGCAGCGATCAGCAGCAACAGCAAGCAGCAGTAGTAGTGGTGAAGTGGTGAGTGCAGACAACAGCCGAGCCGTCCAGTCAACATCCGTACAGCCATCAACAAGCAAGGGTAGCAGTACGGAACTGTTGAGTTGTACATATTTTGTTAAATAAATTGTTAATAATTGATATACCGTTTTATATTTACTAACCACCTGGACTAAGCCTTATTAGGCACTCTTTCGTCGAATTAAAAACTCTACCCCTGGAAATACTATCTCCACTAGAGTTACCTGGTGTCCGTGGAGCATACCACGTTAATAAACTGGCGCCCGAGGAATAAGCCGCCGAAGAACCCGAAAACGCCAACTCGTAACGACCGCCACTTGAAACAATCGTTACAAATTTGGCGCCCGAGCAGGGACCTGTCAATTCCAAAAGAAGGAGAGCACGGACCTGTCAGATCCAGCGAAAAGGGAGAGGAAAACACCGCAACAGAGAGTAAGATTGTGAACTAACCTTTTGTTGTTTGCTTTATTTTTACAAGGGAGACACCGTCATGGTTGCCGAAGGAGCCTCAGCCACGACCACAACGACTTCTCAAACGTTGTGGACATCAGAATCCAACCACGAGGTGACCATACCGGTCACAACTGTGGATTCCATCACCGACACCCGTGTAGGATGGGTGAATTTGTTGAAGAAGTTGGAATTGGACGTTGAACTGGGCAAGTTCAAGTTGAGCACCACCGGCAACGTGGATGATAATCGAAGGCGACTCATAAAATTCCTGAAGGAAGGACGTCTCACTCCGCAGCCTCCCACCGCCCCCCTCTTCACATTCCCGTCAGTCAGTGGAGTCCAGAGGCCTGGGCCTTCAGCTCGGGGATCATAGTGTGTCTGCCCTCGCCTATGCAGATGATATTTTGCTGATGGCTCCGTCAGTGAGATCTGCGCAAAAGCTGCTTTCCTCTGCTGCAGAATTTTTTCAAGGCAGGGGAATACAGCTTAATATGGCGAAATGTAGCGCGGTCAGTGTGAACGTGAACAGGGGTAATAAACACCTTTATACCCTGACGCGCGATACGTTTTTCCTGAATGAGGAGCCTATGCAGCAGAAGGCCCCCGGCCACCTCTTCAAATATCTAGGGAGAAGTTATGGCATGATGGGCCAGGCGGATCCGGTTATCCCGTAGCTGAGGGCCCAGGTTGAGAGGATCCTGAGGGCTGGCCTGCAGCATCAGCAGAAGCTGCTGATATTGAAGCGCTATCTAGTCCCCGTCTATCTCGACGGCCTTCAGAGTCCCACTATTACTGTGAAGACTCTGAGGGCCGCCGACAAGATAATGCGTATCGGAGTCAGAAGATGCCTGCACCTGAACAAATCCTCCCCTGACGCTTTTATTCACACTCCAGCCCGGTAGGGCGGCCTGGGTGTCCTGTCATATACTCGCCATGTGCCGATGGTTGTGCTGAGCAGATGTCGTAATCTTATGGCATCTGCTGACCCAACGGTAACTCCTGTATTTCAAACGGAATATGCGGGGAAATTCATCGACAAATTACAACGGTGGGTGGGACGCTTGGGTAATAGTGCGAGGATAGCGGCCGACTGGAGCGAAAAATTGGAATCCGGATACTCTGGCAATGGACTGTTGCAGGGGGACCATAGCGGAGATAGTGGCGCGTGGATCGATCGTCCTCCCCTGTATTGGACAGGCTATGAATTCGTTGGAGCGGATATACTTCGAGGCAACCTTCTCCTTACTAAGGGAGTGCCCTCAAATCCCCGAGAAGAAAGGTACTGCAGAATGGGGTGCAACCGCGTGGAGAGCCTGTCGTATGTCCTTCAAAAATGTCCGGCGACACATTTTAGTCGCATTCGACGACACGATTATCTGGTTGATCGGACAAAAGAAATGGCTGTGAAGCGGGGATGGACGGTCGAGATTGAGAAACAATTTAGATGCGCCAATGATCTGTTGAGGATTCCGGACCTTACATTTGTCAGGGGGGATGATGTCGTTATCGCCGATGTGTCGGTATCATGGGAGGGTCCGGCGAGCCTGAATAAGGCGTATCAGAACAAATCTGCAATTTACGGTACGCCTGAATTCCCTGCAGCGGTAAGGGAACTATATCGCAATAAAATAATAACGGTGGCCAACATAATAATAGGCGCCAGGGGGATATGGTGCCCCTTAAATAGAACCTTGGTCGAGGTTCTCTCTTATAGGTAGCCTGCACATCCATACAAATTTTATGAGACAATAGTCACTGGTTTAGGTTAAGTTTTATTTCTACATGTGTGTTCTCTTTTTTTACCACTGTCGATGGTCTTTTTATATCTACTAGTTCTAAGTTTTATATATATTAGTAGTAAGTAACTATATGCACCGATCAGGTTCGATTTTTTTTCTTTTTATAGCGTCCTATTGCGCGCTACGTGTGGAGGACCAGCACATCATCATTGTAGCTAATAAGTTGATTAAGTTGTGCACTGGTATGTGTCCCATTGACATGTGATGGTGGTGGCGGTGACGGTAACGGCGGTAGCAAAATATCATCTGCATAGGCGAGGGCAAACACACTATGATCCCCGAGCTGAAGGCCCAGGCCTCTGGATTCCAGGCTGGACACGAACTCGTCCAAGACCATGTTAAAAAGCACAGGAGAGAGGGGGTCCTCCTGTTTTACACCCCTATTGATATCGATCGGTGCGGTGCTGGCATCCCCAACAACCACCCTTGTCGTGGCCCCGGTGTAGCCCTCCCGTATAAAAGATTTAAGGCGCTCTGAGACCCCGAATCGAGACATAGCTCGCCCGATAGAATGATGAGATACCGAGTCGAACGCCTTACGCAAATCCAAAGATAGGATCGAATATGGGAGGAGTCTACTACGGCGTTCTTTAACAATAGTTGTTCAGCATCACACCGTCGATTTTGGGAAATCGCCTCTGATGCCCATGGAGAGGCAAGCGGCCGAATCTTACCGCCAGTATTTTGTGCAGCAGACGCAAAAAGGCCGAAGATATTGTGATCAGTCGCCAATTACCGATTTGGCCCAGGTCGCCGTCCTTGGGAATTCGACTTCCAATCTGCCGGAACCACACGGAACAATAAACACATATTATATAACAAAACAAGCTTTCTTGTTACGATCCCTCTTAAGTTAGAGGGTCTAACACCGTCCGGTCCGGCAGCATTTGATCGCATTTTACCCAAGTATTCGGCGACCTCCCCCTCGGAAATCGGCATATCGAGATCCACTTCATGCTGCACACCACGTTCCCATATCGAACCTCCAGTTCAGCGTTGTAGTCGACAGGATGCGCCCACCTCCTGAAGCATCTATTACCATCATTCTGTTGGGGTCCACGACAGCGGCCCCTAGTGATGTGCACACGCAAATTTCTTTGTGTGGAAAACACCTTACCACATTGGCAGCGGGTGTCGTCCTCCTCCATGACGGCTGGGGCGTGCTCCGAAAATGCACAAGGAAATCGCTGGAGCCCGTTTCAATAAAATTAAGGTAAAACACCCAGACCATGCAACGCTAACCCAAAGGGTAGAAAGGAGCCTTTGCAGCCACTGATCGACGGGTCTGCGGTGTTCAGCGACAATGTCACTGGCCAAAACACTTATACTACCTTAACCTAGAGGACCCTGATTCCTCAACAGAGCACAAACAAAAGATTTGGGATACAAATATGGACCGGGTAAGGAAAAGGAACAAGGAAGGTAAAAGCCAGGGATGGGTGAAACCCTGGCGAGGACCCTTAGCCGCGTTAGGAAGCTCCTTGCGGAGCCACTTATGGCGTATTGATCTGTCTACGGCCGAGGTAAGGTTAGATGGTAGGATATTGCCACCGCCAAAGGTGCGGCTGCCTTACAGCTCAAATGAAGAGACTACCAAGAAACCGCCGCGAGGTTCTACCGACATAGAAATCTCGCGGCACAAAGCAGACGCCGGTGGGTCATCTGGACTCCGAAGACTACGAAATTACAAGAGCTGCGCCAAACAAATGCGCAGCGGTACTGCCCCCTCCTGAAGAAATGAATATAGGGCCAGCAAACGCTGCCTATATCGATGAATATGCTGAGTTGGAAAGAATCCTCCGCGAGCTAGCACCGCCAGAAGCACCGCCCGCCCCGGTGATGACCCCAACTCAACTGGCAGACTTCATACACCTCCATCCCCGGAAAGAGGATTGGATGTAGGAGGTCATGCGGGCCACCCAAGCCCGAAGGCCGGCCTCTTACCCTCGCCACCGCAAATACGGTTCACTCTCCGGACGGCACGAGGGAAAAGGGTGCATATTACCGCACCCCCGGTCGAGTGAAGATCTTCTGGACCCCTTACGTTTTGTTTCTTTTTTTTTTACATGGGATCCATCCTTGAGTTTTTTTTTTCTCCCCCGCTTCTTTCTCGAATTCCCGTTTAGTTCTACCGACCGTTCGACTGTAAACAAGCCTCAGAATAATTTATTTTCCTTTTAGATGGAAAGTCCTATCCTGGAACTGGAGATGTCTGACTCCTGGGCCTTATGCAAGCTTTGGGAGGACCTCGTAGAGCAAGCGCCAGGAGAACAACCGCGTTCATCCTCGTCTCAACCCGCCAGTTTCAATACCGCCGCATCCCACCTTCAAAAGACAAGAGAAAAGGCAAGGACCAGCCTCGCCCAGCGCCAGTCCCAATGTACGTACCGGATCCCAAGCCTCCGGGATATCCAATAAATCGGTACGTCCCGATCAGTGTTGGAAGTGTGGAGCTACCGGACACAAAAGAAGAGAGTGTCGGGGAACCGCTCGCCTCTTCTGCTCCAGATGCGGAAAGTTGGGAGTTTGCCCTTGTAAAAACCCTAACCGAACCGTTAGCGTACAACCCAACCCACCGCCGTTAAATTATTGTCCTACATGTGGTTGTCCCACTCCGGAGAAACACCGTCCCAGTGCCGGGAATGAAGAAAAAATTCCAATCCCAAAGAATTGAATTTTTTTTTAGTTAGCAAGGGGGGAATGTAACGAAGTTACTTTTTTTGTTTCCGTTTTGACCGGCAATGGTATTTTTGTTCCCCGCATTATAGAAATTCATTTTTATTTTATTCTGTCCTTCCATTCCAGGTTGTATTTTTTAAACATGTTGACGTAACTCCGTCCACCCTGTATACTATATTTTCCTGACGTAATTCCGTCCACCCTGTATCATACCCACCGCTTCAACCATGTATCGATCGACAACCACGTGACCTATGCTTAGCGTGAACTTGGTGCGCGCTGACATGAGAGGCAAGCCGGCCCGTGGGGACAACGCTGTGGTGCATAAATACCAGATCGCCACGCAGAAACAGTCAGTCGACGACCGGCAGCGACCAGTAGCAGTAGTAGTAGTGAAGTGGTGAGTGCAGACAACAATCGTCCAGTCAACAGCCGTCCAGTCAACAGCCATCAACCGTCCAGCAGTACGGAACTGTTGAATTGTACATAACATAAGGTTATTCTTAGCGTCGTCCATCTTCCACATCCACAATTTATTAATGAAATTGTAAATAAAACGAAGTTATTTTATTTACTTATTACTAATTTATTTACAAAGTACTTATATACAATCTGTGACTAAGTCACCACACACTATCAACACGAAACACAAAAAGAATTGTTCAATACAACTTTTAGATATAACTAAAAAACAACGTTTTTTGGTAATTACAGTACAAGTAGGTACAACGCAATATACCGAGAAAGTTTACTTTTATTAATAGTACTAAACACACGAACTTATTATATTATGCGTAATTACTATGTAATACGCGAAAGAATTATATTAAAAGAAACTAAAGATTATATTATGCGTTACGTACAACGCGAACACATTTATTTGGAATATGAAACTATTAGAAAGGGTGAGTTTTCATTTACAAAAGAAGAGACTGACGTGCGCACTACTCTCATTCAATTATACATGCCAACTGAACTTCAGCGCCCCGGGGCGGTATATTTCAACCACTAAAACGGTCGGTGGCGGCGGTCTGTTAAAGAAGAAAGCGTTCAAGTTTAAGCAATCTTTGGTGCAGCTGCAATATTTACAGGGAATAGAATATTTTAATAAAATAAAAATAAACAGAATTCCAACATTCTCCCCCGCGTTGAAGCCTCGTGCTTCAACAAACGAACTGGATTTGGAAACTTTACATGGGAAGGAGGACTAATTTTGTTATAGGACGAGTGTAATTACCACTATTTGTTTTAATGGTACATACTCTTACTTTACCATCCTTACCTTTTAAATAATTTTTTGATCCGGAAAAATTCGTAGCATTATCGCTGAATATTGTTGATGGGTTTCCCCTACGAGAAATAAACCTTTTAAGAGTTATAATGAAAGATTCAGTAGACAAGACAGTCACCAACTCTATGTGAACAGCCTTTGTCACCATACATACGAAAACTGCTATATAGGCTTTTATCATCGGGGACTTTCTCAATCGAGAAGATTTTATAAGAAAAGGTCCTCCAAAGTCAACTGCAACTTTCTGGAAGGGTCGGAAGATATTTACCCTGTCTGAAGGTAAGTCAGCCATGACTTGTTGAGCTAGCTGAGAGCTAAATCTAAAACACGGAGAAATACATTTTCTAATTATTCGTTTGGTTTCTCGAAGTCCATCTAAGGGCCAATATTTTAGGCGCACATTACTTAGGACTGTTTGTGCTCCGGTATGCCCGGGGCGAATGTGTTCATATTTTAATATGAGTGAGGTGAAGTGGATACGAGATGGTAACAATAGAGGATGCTTGTGTTGATAAGCAATATCAGCATTATCTAACCTTCCTCCTACTCTTAACAAGCCAGAGTTATCAAGGAAAGGTTTCAGAGAAAGCAACTGTTTATTTGTCAAGTTTTTCTTAGAAGATATTTCCGAAATTTCTTTTGCAAAACATTTTTTTTGTACTTGCTTTACATTGAATAACATTGCTCTTTGCAACTCGTCACTAGTTAAGAGACCTAATGTCCTGTTTTCTTCGGAGAGTCTTGCATTTTTCGCAAAACGGAGAACACGCGCAACTGTACGTTGCAAATGAGAAAGACTCGAAAATCTTTGGAAGAAATTTGCCCAGAAGTCATCTTTGTCGACACTGGTGAGAAGATGCGATTTTCTTTCTTCAGGAATATCATTTATTGAAAGAATCTCATTTTTATTTAATAAATGAAGATTAGGATCAAGAAGAAATCTTGGGTCATGCCACCAGAAATCTTTATTTAGAATGTCATTGGCGAACATTCTTCGCGAAAGAAGGTCGGCAGCATTATTTGCTGACGTTACATGTCTCCATGTAGCACAATCTGTAAGGTCTTGAATTTGACTTACACGGTGTGATACGAAAACTGACCATCTACTGGGATGGCTTTGACACCAACAAAGAGCAACTTGGGAATCTGTCCACAAGTTTATAGAATCAAACTCTACTTTATTTTTGAAAATATCCATTAGCTTATGGACAAGCTTGGAAAGGAGAACCATTGCACACAGTTCAAGCCGGGGTAATGTAATGGATTTAACAGGGGCAATGCGCGACTTAGAAGAAACTAAATTGGAAGAAACTGTTCCACCAGAGTAAAGTGTACGGAAATATACACAGCCGCCATAAGCTGCCATGCTTGCGTCTGCGAAGCCGTGTAGTTCGATTTTTGTTATATATTTGTTTGCAAAATAAAATCTAGAAATAAACTGCTTTTTAAGCAAAGGCAAATGTTTAATAAAATTTTCCCAATCTAATAGGAGAATTTTATCTGTTATTACAGTGTCCCAGTCTAGTTTTAGGATCCATAATTTTTGAATCAGAACTTTCCCTTTAACTATTACAGGGTTAATTAATCCTAAAGGATCGTAACACTGGACTAGCGTGGACAAAATTTTTCGTTTTGTAACTGGAGTTGCAGGAAAATTATCAGGAACAGTGATGTATAAAGCATCCATGGAAGGATTCCATTTTAACCCAAGAACTTTGTTGGGGGTAGAATCAATATTAATATTGTATTCTTCGGAGGTTATTTCAGAAGGTTGTTTGAGAGTGGACTGTATAAAGAAATCAGAATTCGAGGAAAATTTGTGGAGTTCAAAACCATGTCTTTCCAAAATTAGTTTTAGCTCAGAATATAATTTTTTAAGACTTTCTAAATTATATGACCCGTAAAGTCCATCGTCCATATAGGTCTGTGATAAGAGTGCATCGGAAGCAGAAGGAAAATTTGAAGAATTCAACAAGGCGATTTCTTTTAGAACTCGTGTACATAAGAACGGAGCGGAATTCGTACCGTATGTGACGGTACTTAATTCTATACATTGTAATTCATTTTCTGGGGTTTCCCGCCACAGAATATTTTGGAGAAATCTTTGGTCAGGGTTGACCAATACCTGTCGGTACATTTTCTTAATGTCCGTAGTGAAGACATAGGGATACATTCTAAAGCGACAGAGAATGTCGTAGAGATCGGATTGCACCTGATATCCTTTTAAACATATATCGTTTAAGGAGCACCCTGATGTTGTTTGACAGCTCGCGTCAATCACGACACGCAGTTTTGTAGTTAAACTGGCTTCGCGCATAACACACAAGTGTGGAATAAAATATTTATTCTCAGAAAATTTGTTTTCTAAAGAAAGTGGGACAAATTGTGCGTGTCCAAGAGAAATATATTCTTGTATGAATTTACTGTAGTCATTAAAGAGATCAGTATTATTTTTAAATCGATTTTCTAATCCTAAGAATCGCTTTTTGGCAATTAAAAACGAGTTACCCAATTTTTGATTTTCACTATTGGTTTTTAAAGGCAAATTAACCTGAAAACGACCATTTTCTAAAATTTTTGTAGTGGAACAAAAATATTTTCTGCTAATTGATGATTTTCTGAGAGAATATGTTTTTCAGGAATTTCTTCTATGTCCCAGAATTTTTTAATTAAACTTTCTATGTTGGATGTAGAGTGGAAGCTAGAAGATTTTTCCAAATCAGCTTTAGAAATACATAACTGTGAAACAGTATAGGTTTTAGGAACAGAACCTGCAATAATCCATCCTAAATGAGATTTTTGCAAAACTGGTAAATTATGACCAAGTCTTAATAATTTTTTCTTGTATTATTTCATAATAAGCGTCTAAGCCTATTAAAAGGTCAATTTCGGACGGTTTAAAGAAATCTGAATCCGCCAAGAGGATATTTTTTGAAATATTTAATTTTTCCTTTATAATTGGAATTTGTGGGAGGTTACACGTTATTTCAGGCATTATAGCACAAGAAAGTTTAAACTTTTTGTTTGAGTCAAACTTGGAAAATATTGTAACATCAACCATATTGTTACACAAAGTGCTACTTTTATTTATCCCAGAAATATTTAAAGAAATTTTATAAGGAGTTGATCCTATTTTATCAACCAATCTTTTGGTGATAAACGAATTTTGACTACCTGAGTCGAGCAATGCCTTAGCTAGAAAAGGAACACCTTGTTCGGTGTACAAAGTTACTTGCGCTGTAGCAAGAAGTATATGACAATTTTCAGAAGAAAGTGCTGAGTGACTGAAAGAATAATTATTAGTACTGCTATTTTGAGAAGTACTAGGAATGTCCGCACTATTATTTTTATGATATTCTTGGAATTGGGAGTAGTATTATTTCCAGGAGTACGTATTGACGAACTCGCTGAAGGGGTGTCAACAGCATGCTGACCGTGACCTCTTGAATCGTGACTATTTTTGAAATTAGAAGTTTCGGTATTCCTATGGTTTGAGTAAGAACCCGTGTGAGAATGTTGGTCTTCTGATGAGTTTCTATCTATGTGCAAAAGAGAATTATGATTTTTTGAACAAGTTGCGCATTTTTGCGTAGATGCTCAATTTTCTATATTATGTTTACCAAAACAGTTAGAACATAATTTCATTATGTTCTTTATTTTTAAACAAAAAACAAGAATAGATTTTATGATTTTCTTTGCCGCAGTATATGCACTTAAAGCCTTGGAAATTATTTTTATTATTTTTCGGAATGTTTGAACTATTAGAAGAATGGTGCGAAACAAAACCTTTTCTTTGAGGTTTAGGTGAAGTCTTAGGACTTGTTGATTCTAAGTTTTCCAGAATAATACACCTTTTTTCTAGAAATTTAAAGAAAGTATTCAAATCCGGAATTTTAGATTGATCTCTTTCCATTTCGAAAGCACGTTTTGTATTGAAATCTAATTTTTTCTCTAAAATAAAAATTAAAAGTACATTAAATAGTTCTTCAAAACTAAGCTTCAAATTTTTCAACGATTGAATATTCTTTTGTATCGTTGTAACAAACTCTCTTAGTATATTCGGTTTACATTTTGTTATACTTCGCATGTCTAACACAGCCGACATGTACGATATTACAATAGAAAATTTATTTTCAAATCTATTTTTTAAAATGTCTACAGCTATTTGGAAATTATCGTTTGTGATTTGAAGTGAATCTATTAATTGCAAAGCTTCACCTTTCAAATAACTTTTTAAATAAATAAATTTTTGAACATTTGACAACTGATGATTGTTTATTATTAGCGCTTCAAAAAGCTGAAAAAAAGATTCAAAATCTGTTACCTGAAAAGACTTCAATTTTTATATCTGGAAGCTTAACTGCTACGGATTCTTTTTTAAGTTCTGTAGAACTAGAAGTTTTTAGAAATGTTTTAATTTTATTTGTAAGACCACTTACAAGAGAAAAATATTTATTTTCTAATGAATCTCTATCCTCACTATCTACTTGTTCAAGAGTGACTATAAGAGACTCGATTTCATCTTGAGTATTTTCATAAGTTTTAAACAAATTATGTAACCTAGTTAGTCTTATTTCAAACTCTACTACGTCAGAAATATCGTCTTTATTTGTCGAAAACCACGTCTCAATACGCGAAATTGCTCGCTTTGTAGCTGTTCTTGATTTTTTTAATGTTGCTAGGTCAGCCATTTTCTTTTAACTACCTATTTAAATTTACAACACAGTATAATATGAAACAGAAAAATTAACAAAAAATCAAGCTTTAATCTAATATCAATCTAGGTAAATCATTTACAGTCTTTTTACTAAAATGATTATTATTTTTAATTGTCTTAGAACGAAAAAACACTAAAATGTTAAATCACAAGCACTGTTGTGTCTATTTATATATAAGAAAAATAACAGAAAAACATACTCCCACCAATCACAGTAGTTACTAGTAGGTAGTCCGTGCTAAGATAAACGTGGAAATGTCTTACGCCTTAAGGACTTTTTGCTCCAAATCCAGTTTCGGTTTCCAAGAAATCCAAAATGTAGAAATAGAGGGAGGTTCATAATATGCAGAGGTTATTCTTAGCGTCATCCATCTTCCACATCCACAATTTATTAATGAAATTGTAAATAAAACGAAGTTATTTTATTTACTTAGTACTAATTTATTTACAAAGTACTTATATACAATCTGTGACTAAGTCACCACACACTATCAACATGAAACACAAAAAGAATTGTTCAATACAACTTTTAGATATAACTAAAAAACAACGTTTTTTGGTAATTACAGTACAAGTAGGTACAACGCAATATACCGAGAAAGTTTACTTTTATTAATAGTACTAAACACACGAACTTATTATATTATGCGTAATTACTATGTAATACGCGAAAGAATTATATTAAAAGAAACTAAAGATTATATTATGCGTTACGTACAACGCGAACACATTTATTTGGAATATGAAAATATTAGAAAGTGTGAGTTTTCATTTACAAAAGAAGAGACGGCCGTGCGCACTACTCTCATTCAATTATACATGCCAACTGATTTTTTTTTTTTTTTTTATAGAGGAAATGCTTTTACGCACGACTACCTGTTATCCGCAGGTGAGTGTGGCGACTCAAGCTTGCGAAGGTGTCCCAGCTAATACCCACTAAAACCTCTCCGGTGAAAGGAGCTATCTGATCGCAGATTTCTGGAGGGAAGACTTCTATTCCTCCAGGAGCTTTCATTTCAGAAGGCCTGGGACTATGTCCTGTAGGTCTATCTATCATTTCTCTTTCTCGTCTGGTCTGCTCTTTAGGTGTCTGCTAGTAGTTTGGAACTTCTGACGTTTCTTCCGCGAGGATTGTGTCTTTTTGTGCGCCGTTGACTCGACGTTGTCTTCACCCTATGGTGCCTAGGGTCATAGTTGGCATCTTGGCCTCTTGAACCTCCTTGCTTGTTCCTCGGGGTCGTAGTCCACCGCTGCACTTAGAAGTGGATTCTGGTGTCGCTCTGCCCTTTCAAAGACCGCTGTTGCTCGCTGTGCGAGATGTTCCGTCAGTGAGTTGAGACCTAAATCCCTCCGGATTCGGTCATTCCTCACAAACCATGGTGCATCTAGTGCTATTCTGATAGCCTTGTTCTCCTTTGCTTCCAGTTTTCTCCGGTATGACCTCGCTGTTTGTCCCCATGCTGCTGACGCGTACGACATGACCGGTCGTACAACAGCCTTGATGAGGAGCAACTTGCTTTTCAGTGGAAGTTGCTTTTCCTGTTGATCAGCGGGAGCAGCGCGTTGATGGCCGCCTGCCCCTTTCCGGCTGCAATGCTGGTGTGCTTCTGGAATGTGAGGCCCCTGTCCAAAGTAACGCCAAGGTACTTTGCCGAGTCCCGCCATTCAACGTCTTCTCCATCAATTTGCACATGTCCCCATGGTTCCTTTCGCCTTTTTCCACGGATAAGCAAGGCAGTACTTTTTTCAGCGTTGATTTTAATACGCCAAGTCAAGCACCACTCACTCATCCTGTCTGCTGCCCGCTGGAGGTATCTGGTGACCATCCTTGGTTGCGTGCTTCTTGCAAGAAGTGCTGTGTCGTCGGCATACTGTGCTATGATCGTCTGATCCGTGCGTGGTACATCACTGGTGTAGACTGTGAAGAGGTGAGGTGACAGAACAGAGCCTCTATGTCGCGAGTACCTGAAATGCACTTACCAAATCGAACTCGGAAAGTTCGATCCTGTAGGTAGCTGTCAATCAGTTGGATGATGCCCAGTGGATATCCAATTTGAACCATCTTGTGGATAAGACCATCATGCCAGACTCTGTCGAAGGCTCTTGCAACGTCCAGAAATAGCGGACCCGTGACCTGTCTCCTATTCAGCCCTTCAGCTGCATATTCAACAATCCTGAGTACCTGCTGTTCCGTAGTATGCGCCTCCCTGAAGCCGAACTGTTCGTCTGGAACGACTCCCAGCTCTTCTGTGCTTTCCTTCAATCGCCAGAGTATCAGTCGCTCTGTTACCTTTCCCAAACAATTCAGCAAGCTGATGGGTCTGTAGTTTTGAGGAAACTGCAGATCCTTGCCCGGTTTCGGTATCATTACGACCTCAGCCTCTTTCCATCGATCTGGGAAATTCTTGAATCTGAAGATGGCGTTAACTATAGCCGTAACTATAGCTAAGCCCTTCCTCGGAAGCTGTTTGGCCGCCCGATTGGAAATCCTGTCAGGTCCTGGTGACTTGTTGTCCTTCAGTCGCCTGATGATTGAGGCAACTTCCTCCGGAGAAGTTGGCCTGATCACAGTTGTCTCCTCACTTCTTCTGAATCTGCGCGCTGACCGTTCGATACCGTCGATGTGATCCTCGTCTTGATCAGGATGGATGTTGTCTCTACACTCCAGTTCCAAGCAGTCAGCGAACGCCTCAGCTTTTTCCTGTTCCGTGTAGACCAAGCCACCCTCCCCATGAATCGGAGGGATCACCGGTCTTGGAGCACCGATTGCTTTCTTCACTCTCCACAGAGTCCTGTCCTGCGTGGACAAGTCCTCCGTGAAAAGACTCCATTGTAGTCCTCTGTGTTCTTTCAGGCCGTCCCGAACCTCCTGGCTGACACGGTTGTAAAGTCTTCTGTGTTCCGGTGCCTGGGTTTCCCTGTACCTTTTTCGGAGTCGATGTTTCTGCCGGATTTTCCTCTTCAGCTCCTCAGGGATATCTTTGATGTTTTCAAGAACCCTTCTTCTGTGTCTTCTTTTAATGGTGCATTCT
The DNA here is from genome assembly GCA_911728435.2 of Apoderus coryli. NCBI lineage: Eukaryota > Metazoa > Arthropoda > Insecta > Coleoptera > Attelabidae > Apoderus > Apoderus coryli. The sequence continues at coordinate 26,523,853 of OU452198.1, forward strand.
GTGATGGCTGCCTTGATGTTGGCCTCCAGTGAATCCATCGCTTCTTCCATTTCCTGTATGCTGTTGATCCTTGGCACGTTCCCAAGCTTTGGGAGCAGGCGTCCAGCAAACCGTCCCCACTGGATTTGTTGCCTGATATGCGTGTCATCAATTGGATCTTCAGTTCCTAATCTCAAAATTACCGGGCTGTGATCTGAAGAGCCTTCCTCGAGTGTGTGTATATCGAAGCCAGTCCTGATGTTCCTCAACACCGCGACATCTATGACTTCGTTGCGGTGTCCTCTCGCCCCGCCAACGTATGTCGGGACAATAGGTCCAATCACTACTGCTCCTCTATCTTCGGTCAAGGTGTGGAGTCCGGTGATTTGCAATTGAGATCGCCCACAATCACCACAGAGTCCCTGCCCTCCAGAAGCGTGTCAACGTCTCCTTCGATCAGTTCACTCTGTGGTGGTTTATAGGCTGACACAATCCGCAGCGGTCGTCCTCCAGTGTTGATTACAATAGCTGTAGCCTCCATGTTCTCTACGTCTGGTGAGAGTAGAGAATGGTGCCGGATCGAATCCTTAATCGCTATCGCTGTTCCACCTCCTTGCCTATTCCTATCTGTTCTGTAGATGGAGTAGCCCTGGACTTTTACGCGGTTTATCGGCGACGTTTTCGTCTCCTGAAGAGCCACGATGTCAACGTCGTTTCGGCTCAAGATATCTTCAAGTTCCAACTTTCTTTCTAGCAGACTGTTTATGTTCCACGTCATTGTGGTCAGCATCCTGTTGTGTCTCTGTAAGGGAAAATTATTCATTAAAATTCTTACTTACTTGCGAGGTTTCCTAAGGCGCTCCGGATTTCGTCCTGCACAACTCCACCCAACTGCAGCTTTACTTGCTGTTGGACCAGCTGTTGCACCTGCTCCTGGACGAAGTCGCGGATGAACTGTTGTAGTGTATGCGTTACAGGCTGGTCTGAGGAGGCTTCCCGGGAAGTTCCCGGGGTGGCCTTTGTTGCAGACAGCTGTACTACGGGGACTGCAGGCGTGGGCAGAGGCTGCCATGCCGTCTGCCTTGGAGGCGGCGCTTGTGTGACTATCTTCTTCTTCTCCTGCACGGCTTTTGGGGCCGGAAGCTTAGGGAATTTGGCGCAGCGCCTGTAGTTTGCAGGGTGTTCCCCACCGCAATTAGCGCAAGTCGCCTTTTCTTCTCGAGGCCTAGTGCAGTCGCCAGCCCTGTGCTCTTCGGCACACTTGACACATGCGCACTTGAATGCGCATCTGCCCTGAGCGTGCCCGAACTTCTGGCAGCGGAAGCACTGTGTAGGCCCTCTTGATTTCCTCTTCGCTTCGCACGAGACTACGAGGTTAATGAGCCTTTTAACCTCATATATTCTTTTTTCCGCTGTTGGTACAGCTACCACCATCATAGGAAGCTCCGCTTTTGACCTCCAGTTGGTCATCCTGCCAACTTTGGAAGGGTTGAACCCTTGCGCCTTTAAGTCCGCTTCAACGTCCTCTGCGGGGATACCTTGAGGAATCCCCCTGAAAATGACCCGTAGTTCCTTTTCCTCAGGCAGCTGATAGGTGTAGAATTCTTCGCTGCCAGCTTTCAGAAGGGTTACCAAGCTCCTGTATGCTGCCGCAGAGGCTGGCTCTATCCTTATGCCATCCGCCATGTTTTGGGCCTTTGTAAAGGCAATCTTCTTTTCCCGGAGAGTTTGACTCAGCCGGGAGCAGTTATCCTTCCTCCTATATATAATAGGAGGGATCCCTGGTTCCTTCTTCCCTCTTTGTGGCGGAACCAGGGGCGTGGCAGTCGACGTAGAAGCCGTTGGAGCTGATCCGCGCTGCTCCGTTTTTTTCTTAATTGGGGTAATGGAGTCTGATGAATCAGTCTCTGTTCTTGACGTCTTAGTAGACGCGTTGGCCGTCCTTAGTTTCCTCTTCCGGCTTGTGACCGGAAGGAAAGGATCTTCTTGGTCCATTTCTGAACCCGACGTGTCTTTATCTTGTTGCTCACTCCCCTTAGGGGTCCGCACTGCAGTACCTGTTACTGCGGCAGTGAGCGCTTGCATGCTGTCTTGCATTTGCCGGCTTGATTCCTGCTGTTTTTCCAGGAGAGCTCTAAGGCTTGTAATTTCAGCCCTGAGCTGGCGGTTTTCCTCTGCTTGGTCCTTTACCAGCTTCTGTAACGCCTCGTAGTCCATTCCTCCGTTATGGGCCATTCTAGGTCAGGTTAAAGTGAAGGACTGATAAGTCCTGGTATTTCTCTTTTTTTTTAAGAAGGTAAGGACTGAAAAGTCCTTTTTTTAGAACTAAAAGTTCTATTTGTCTCGAATTATTTGTTTTTGAAAAAGTGGCACAATATATTTGTGTCACACTGTATACAAACCTGCTTTATATACCAAGGATAACACGCACACACTGCACTGTACTTTTCCGCACTTGTTCTCGCTCTTAAAAACACGTCCGCTTTCAACTGATGAATATGACAGACTATGATGCCAACTGAACTTCAGCGCCCCGGGGCGGTATATTTCAACCACTAAAACGGTCGGCGGCGGCGGTCTGTCAAAGAAGAAAGTGTTCAAGGTTAAGCAATCTTTGGTGCAGCTGCAATATTTACAGGGAATAGAATATTTTAATAAAATAAAAATAAACAGAATTCCAACAACAATAACACAGGCCAACACACATTTTGGTGCCTGCGATTTTTTAACTGTTCCTGAGTAATTTTTGGATGCAGAATGTAAAAAGGTTCTCAGATTTTGTCTATCAGATTTAGTTTTTGAGATTTTTTAAAAAATTGTGTATATAATTTACGTTATAACTGTTATAATATATAATATTACTATTGACAGTTAAAAAAAACAAAGACACATGGATTTAAGTATTTATTGCAAAAACTTAATTTACATAATTACATTAGTCACTAATCACATAAAAATTTTCTTTTATACGATTTTCTAGAATGGAGTTTACTAGGGCAGTCTCGCTGAAGGCTCCAGCAGTAGTCCGCCATCATGTGGCTATCCCATCGTCCTTGATAACGATCTTCCATAGTTTTAATATCCTGGTGGAATCTTTCCCCCTGTTCTTCACTACAATCACCTAAGTTTTCTGGAAAACGATCTAGGTGGCTGTGGAGGTAGTGAACTTTTATACTCATGTTACAGCCGAGAATATTAAAATTTGAAAGCATAGTTTCCACTAATTCTACGTAATTGTCTGCTTTATGATTGCCAAGAAAATTTTGTACTACTTGAACAAATGAACTCCAAGCGTTAGATTCAGTCTCGTTCATTGATGTGGTGAATTGTGGATCTTTAACAAGTTGCCTTATTTGAGGACCATCAAATATACCAGCTTTTAGTTTTTCCGTGCTAATGCCAGGAAATTTACGTGACAAATACCCAAAACAATTTCCATCTCGATTTAAGGCCTTCACAAATTGCTTCATTAGGCCTAGCTTGATATGCAAGGGCGGAAGTAAGATTTTTTCTCTTGAAACCAAAGGTTCGTTGATCACGTTTTGTATTCCTTGAATCATGACATCTCTTGAAGGCCAATTTTTGTTAACCCAGTGCTCATTTTTAGCTCTGCTGTCCCAAAGGCACAAAAAACAAGGATATTTTGTATAACCACTCTGCTGTCCAAGGAGGAAGTTAATCATTTTTAAATCAACACAAATTGACCACTGATGTTCTTCGTATTTAATTTTTCTCAAAACTAATGCTATTGTTTCATATTCTTCCTTCATGGTAGTAGAATGACCAATAGGAATTGAGCCATATTTGTTACCGTTATGTAAAAGAACACATTTTAAACTACGTTTTGAACTGTCAATAAAAAGGCGCCAATCATCTGGAGTGTATTCAGGCAAACCCATTTTTTCTAAGAGCCCTTTTATATTGTTACAGAATACCAAGTCATTTTCCTGAGTGAAAAAAGGCAGCAGATCCTTATCTCTTTTACGATAAAATGTAATATTAGTACCTCGACAAAGTAGATTTTTTTCTTTTAATCTGGATGCAAGTAATTCAGCGGATTCCTTTGAGAGATTCAGGTCTCTTATAAGATCGTTTAGTTCTTCTTGATTGAAACACTGCGGAGTTGCTAAATCTGCTTCAAAATCGCTGTCGTTTTCTGATTGAATTCTTTTAACTTCGTCAGACGTTGATGTTTCTGTATCATCTTCTGTCAGTTTGGGTAGACTGCTGAATGATGGAACGGGTATTTCTTCCGAATGCACTACAGGCCTTCTTGCAGAATCTAGATCAGGATATGTCCATTTGTGTCTATTGTTTCTATTTATGCCTTTAATATTAACGAGACAAAAATAGCAGTCGTCATGATGGTTCCGCGGTTCTCTCCAAACCATTGGTACACCAAACTTTAGGCACTTCCTCTTTCCAGTTGTCCACTGTCGCAAATGTTCAACACATGTTTTACATATGAAATGTGGGGCCCAAGATTTATCTTGATCTCCTAAATGAACGCCAAAATAGGCAAGATAAGCTCTTTTCACAAAGTCAGAAATCCTTTTTCTGCTCTCTTTCAAAGTGTATTCACCACACACATAACAAAAAACATCGGGATGATTTACACAGGTACGTCTGCTTGTGGATGCCATTGTTTCAGTTTAGTGTCTTGATACTACAAAACGACCAAAATTTACACAAAATGATAGCACAACTTTACTTGGGAAAACTCAGTAATATACTAAATCAAGTACAGCCAAGCAGGTATAGAAGGATCGGGTCATAGGCAATTACAGGTATAAAAGTAAGTAAGAGCATTGTATTGAGTAGTTCCTAGTATAGGAACATTGGGTCAGGGACAATTCCAGGTATCCATTTGGCTAATTAGATTCTGGGAAATTCCTATTTTGACGATTAAGTACATATTTATCTCTTTATTTGTTGTCCTTTATCAGAAAAAAATATATCATTTAACCTGTAACGTGTATCTCAAAAACTAGAGCTGATAGAAAAAATCTGGTGGCATTTTTGGAATCAGCACATTAAAAACATCTAAAATCAGATGTTAGATTTCTGGCACCAAATTTTTTTTTTCATTTTGTTGGCCTGTGTAATCTATCGCACGACGAGAAGACAGTATCCAAAGCTGTTGCGACAAAAGATATTGAAGCGTTTTAAACCCTGGATGTAAATTCAACAAATGAACTTCTCGATAATAAATTCGGTTAGGCGATGTGATCTAGGTAAGAGAAATGGATGTTTCGCATTAAATGACAAATTCGAGTTTCTAAGACGTCCGCCCAACCTAAGGGCTCCATCCGTATCAACGAAGAGGTCTATTTTATTGAGAATGTCTGAAAATTGTTGCTTTTGAACAAAGATAACGAGAGCTTTAAAAGCACGAAAAAGTTCAAGATTAGAAAAATGACCAGTTACTCTAATACGTGACTGGCAATTTTGGCGAAAACAACAAGCGATAATCAGTTTGATTTTTCGAAGAGACGAGCATCTTGAGAAGAGGAAGTCGACAAAATTTATTTATTTAACAGTTGACTCAAAGGATGAGAGCTTTTGTTCATTTAAAACTTCTTCCGAGTCAAACGAAACTGCATTTGCAGAACTATCCAGCGGCAAGTTTTCCACCAAAATTCATGTTCCACGAGTTTCATAGGGGTTAGTCCGCGAGAAACGCAATCCGCTGGGTTGTCAGGCGAAGATAGATGATAACAATGGGAACTGGGTAAAAATTCTTGAATATGACTTACTCGATTAGCGACAAATGTTTTTAACAAATGAGGGGACATGGCCAACCAGCATAAAACTATGTGACTATCCGATCAAGCAAAAATACCACTACAGGTTAGCTGGTCTTTGTCAGTATTTTAACAAAAATTAAAGCATCTGTCAAAAGTTTGTCAGCACATAACTCCAAACGAGGCAGCGGAAGAATTTTTAGTGGAGCGATTTTAGATTCTCCATATAAAAGGTAGGAATTAATGTTACCAAAAACATCCTTAGTGCGAAGGTATACTACAGCACCGTAGCCGACGGTAGAAGCGTCTGCAAACCCTTGAAGTTCGCAATGTGTCAATTTCACCGCTATCAAACATCGCGGGATACGAATATTGCAAAGAAATTTTAGTTCCAGGCGAAACTGCGTCCAACTGTCATTGATTAATTGACTGGGCGGATGATCCCAGGGCATCTTTAATAACCACAGTTTTTGCATAAGGCCTTTAACAAACGTAGAAATGGGAGAGACGAATCCCAAAGGATTATAAATACGAGCAATTTCTGACAATATATTCTTTTTTAGTACAAGGACGGTCAATAAAATAGTAATTATATGTAAAATAATCAACTTCTGGTGTCCATTGAAGTCCCAGAACCTTTATAAACTGCGGCTTATCGAGATCAAACGTTATAGGATATTGGGCGTGTTCCGAGACCTTACGTAGAATTTCACAACTATTGCTAGCCCACTTATGTAACTCAAATCCACCACCACGCAAAAACACAATTAAATTCGATTGAACCTTTAGCGCTTCATTAAGAGTGGGCACACTGCAAATGGTATCGTCAATATACGTATATTTGAGTCGAAACTCTGAAGCGTCAGGATACGCTTTGCCATCAGTGTATGCTAATGCACGAAGTACTCGAAGAGCCAAATAGGGCGAAGATGATAAGCCATAGGTAACCGTATTTAAACGATATTCTTTTATATCATCATCACGAGAAAATCTCTATAATATTCCATGAAAATCGCGAAACTCTGGCTTTACCAATATCATTCTATACATTTGATATCAGCAACAAATTCAAACGGATGCAAACGAAAACATAGTAGAATGTTTTGAATGTCATTTTAAGGGTTTGGGCAAGCAAATAGAGTGTAGTTCACCGAAATTTCCCTTGAACCTCTTGCGCTACTGTCAAACACAACGCGAATTTTTGTAGTAATATTTAATGGACGAAGTACTGGATGATGACGGAATAATAAACGAAATTTAGTCCCAAAAGCGGTCTTCGAGAGCCTGTTAAGGCAGTTTAACGAAAGATACCACCCAAACACAGTCGAACTGCATCAAGAAATTTTCAATATTGATTTTAAATCGTGGTGAATTTTGTACATGGACAGGAACAAAATCATCGAAAATTTCAAATTTTTTAATAGAGGAGATGAAGGAGCAAATAAACTAAGCGTTTAGAAGCGTTACACGAGGTTAAAGTTGTTGAAGGATTTAAGAAAAGGATTCAAATGTACCTAGAGTCCAATCATTTTGAACATTTATTATAAAAATTAGTAGTATTTATTTATATCTTGTTATTTAATTTAAGATTCAGGTAATAATAATAATATTACGCTTTATTAATAAGGTACAGCAAAGGTACATGCGTCAAGAATTGAAGGAAATTACATATAAAAACAGAATTGTATAAGACACATATTGTAAAATTACATTACAGAATCAAGCACGAATTCAACAAATTGTATCAAAAAGACACACATATTATAAAATTAAAATTAAATTACAGAGTCAAGCATGAATGGAACAATCAAAATATTCACTCAATGAATAAAAGCTGTTATCCAGCAGCCAATTTCTGACTTCAGTTTTAAATTTACTGGCGGTATTTATTAATTTCAAGCGCAGAGGCAAATTATTGAAAATTTTTATAGGCATTACATAAGAACTATTCGCTGAAAGGGAGAGTCTGTGCATCGGCAATTTTAAATTCAACCCACATCTAAGTTCATAGTTCGATGATTGATTAGTGCTGGTAAAGTTACTGATATGTGAATATACATAGAAAACAGATTCCAAAATATAAATTGATATTACTGTTAATATCCTCAGATCTTTAAACAATTGACGACAGGAGTATCTTGCTGGTTTAAATGTCATCGTTCTAATGATCCTCTTTTGTAATACAAGTATTTCATCTATGCGTCGTGAGTTACCCCACAACACAATAGCATAACATAAAACAGAGTGAATATTAGCAAAATAGAGCGACCGCAATACATCGACGGAAACAAAGCTTCTCATCTTCCAGATTAAAAAGGAAAACCTGCAAAGTTTGCCCGAAATAACCTCGATTTGCTTATACCAACTTAATTGTGAGTCAATCTCCACGCCTAAGAATTTTACACAGGATTTTTGTACAAGCCGATGATCGCCATTCCCAACTCTAATGCTATAGTCCACCTCTCTTGCCGAGAAGTGTATATGGTTTGTCTTCCTCAAATTCAGCACCAGACCATTAGTATTACAATAACCTCGCATCTGCTCCAAACAGTCATGTACCTTTGATCTTAGATCCCCAACATTATCAACAGATAATATCGCTGAGGTATCGTCTGCAAAAAGCGTTATGTGTTCTGTGGAGTCTATGTATCTGGATATGTCGGAAATAAGCAATATGAATATCAGGGGTCCCAACGTACTGCCTTGCGGAACACCGACATTTAACTCCAGAATTGATGATTCTACAGTTTTACCGTCACGGTTGAGACTCACCGTTTGTTTTCTAGATGTAAGGTAAGATGCTAACCATTTTAAAGGTGTTCCCCTAACACCAAAACTATGAAATTTGGATAAAATTGTCTGTTGATCTACCGTCTCAAAAGCTCGTGTATAATCAAAGAATAAACCCGAACACTTAAGCCTTTCCTCCAATGTCCTCAATACGCCACCGACGAACTGAATAATGGCATCCTTAGTAGATAAACCCTGCCTAAAACCAAATTGGTTTTCACCAATGATGTTGTATTTGTTTACAAATTGGACAAGTCGTCGGTAATACGCATTTTCAAAAACCGTTGAAAAAACTGACAACACAGAGACACCTCTATAGTTACAAATACTCACAGGAGCCCCCTTCGTGAAGATAGGCACAACCCTGGCTAACTTTAATTGATGGGGAAATTTGCCTTCAAGAAAGGAACAGTTTACCAAGTGCGTTAAAATAGGCGCTATATAATCAATTACGGTCTTCAATAATGAACATGGGACACCATCAGGACCACTTGTTGTAGTACTTGGTAAGCGGGCTCTATTGAGTTAAATCTTTATATAGAGTTTATAGAAGGGTTTGAGTTACTCCCTTGGCTGATCTTGCCTTCACTTTAAAGAATAAATTATTTAAGATTTATAATTATTAAGATTAAAACTGTAAACGCGTTAAATAAACTGTGAAGCTTAAGACACTACTCAACGGAGGAGATTAGTACTTCTAGAAGAAGTTTGGAGAGAAGACCCTAATAAAAAGAGAGTTTTGTGGTTAGAGAATCTGGCAGAGCATTCGGACACATATGTGCTCCAACGCGGGGAGACTTCATGGTCCGACCCGCCAAGTCTCCAACCATCTCTCCAAACTTTCCCCTGTAACTTCCTGTTATACAAAAATTTATAACTTTACTTTTTTCCACTCTTTCGAATATCGAACAATCAAATTGTCTATCCGTGGCGTTGCCTCCCTTGACTAGAAAAGTGTTGATCACTGATTTCTTGTCTATCCCTGTTGAAAATACCATATAGAATCATCTTAAAACTTGATCTGGATCTATAAGTATCTATAAGAGAATATAGTTTTTAATCTGGCTTAGACAAGCTCTATGTTATTTTCATAGTAATTTTAAATGATTCAATATGGTTTGGGTTTATTTGGATATACATATAAAACACATCAATGGAATTGTATTATTCTCTGTAAGTTTTAAATATGATTAGATCTAATATGCAATTACAGATTCACAACAAAGTGGGTTTTATACGGAATTAATAGGTTAAAATTAATAGTGTCTAATACGGAATTACTGAATAAAAATTACCATGAAACGAATTAGGTTCAATAGGGATTAATAAGAAATTGTTTATTTGGAAATGGTTGGTTTCAATAAGGCATTCCAAATAAAATATTTAATTTGGTTTTATCAGTTTGAATTAGTTTTAATGTGGCATAAAACTGCCTATTTCAATTGTGTTTAATATGGAAGTACTGAATAAAAATTACCATGAAACGAATTGGTTTCAATATGGATTAATAAGAAATTGTTTTTTTGGAAATTGTTGGTTTCAATAAGGCATTCCAAATCAAATGTTTAATTTGATTTTATCAGTTTGAATTAGTTTTTCTGCGGCATAAAACTGCGTATTTCACTTGTGTTTAATATGGAAGTACTGAATAAAAATTACCATGTAAATGAATTGGTTTCAATAGGGATTAATAGATACTCTTTATTTGGAAATTGTTGGTTTCAATAAGGCATTCCAAATCAAATATTTAATTTGGTTTTGTCAGTTTGAATTAGTTTTTATGCGGCATAAACCTGTTTATTTCAATTGCGTTTAATTTGGAATTGCTGAATAAGAGTTTCCACGAAGCCAATTGGTTTCAATAAGAATTCCATAAGATATTATGAACAATGTATGATTTAAAGTACAAAATTAATAAACTAATAATAAATTCTAATAACAAAATAGCAACGTTATTTTGATTATAAAAATATTACATAATCAGATTATCACTTTAACTTAAGAATATAAACATAACTTTACATAACCTCAAATTTTTTTTGAACAATACCAGCTGTTTCAAATAGTTAAATGGTCCGGCAGAAGTGTGAAATATTTGGGTTTACTAAAGAAGAAATTATAAAAAAAAACTACTAAAACATATATTTACTTGCTGTTAAGTAATATTGAAATTTTCACGAATTTAATACCATTTAGTATTGTCATATTTATTTGAAACTTTTTTTTAATCACTAATAATTGTCCAAGCATGTATTCATACTTTTGGCAAACAGTGTAAAAATTAGAGGTCGTTAAATACCAAACTGGCCGTAATGACACTCCGTATGTGTAGATTTTAATAATTTTATTAATAAACAATAATTACAACGAAACTTTAAAAACTACTTATTTAATAATTATTATGAAAACTAATATCTAACATTTAATATAGGACTAAGAAAATACGTTAATAATAAAATAATGATATTGAATAAAAATGTGAGTTCTCGTTAATATAATGTTTCTCGTTGACGATAAAAAATAGAACTGAACATAACCGAAGATAATAAAATATAACATTCCCTTAGTTACAAACCGGTCTAACAGGTATAGACAAATTTCAGCACCCCGAATGGTTGGTGCAAGGGAATAAAAAAAATGCTGTGTATTAATGTAATAATATATATCTACACTATAAAAAATACGTCACTCAAAGTATTAAGGAATGTTTTGTTTAACACAATCACGCACTATTTTTAACAAACAGTATAAAAACTAAAATAATAATGGCCGCCAATTTTTTCCAGTGTCTCATCTGTCTTTTTTATCTGGGACCATACCAAACACAGAACAAAGGGGAATTCCCGAATTCCCTTCCTAGCTTCGTGTTTTGTTATGGCGTCGGCTTGTGTTTTGTTTTTCATTTATTAATAGTTAACTATATCGAAAAAATCCAACTTACATTTTCAAAATATTCGTAGTTACTTTTCCCAAAACAACAAAACAAAATGTTTACCATCAACCAGAAATAACCCTGTACATATAGGTACTGTAATAATAGATATTTCACCACAATCAATTAATAAAAAAAATGTGTCAAATTTTTCAAAACGGTGAAATATTGAACATTATTTGTTGTTATTTTAACAATTTTTATTTTATTAACTTTTCTTTAATTTATACACGCATCCAAGACTTTTGGGAGATGAAAGAAGATCTAAAGAAATAATGATAATTTATTATTATATTAATAATTGCTAATTAATGATAATATTTAAGAACTTTTTAATCTTTTTAGTAAGTACCATAATGGGGTATGCTTATCTCAGATTCCTTGTTGATAATATAGTACAGGAGATCGGAAACACCGAAGATATAAAAAACTTACAATATAATGTTTAATAAAAAATATAAAATAAAGTGGCCAGTAGACTAGCAGTACTATGATGCATGTATTTTATATATTGAAAGTATTTTTGCTAAGTTTATGAGTTTTATTATTGATTACTTTTTAAATTTATATTATTCGTCTGTAAATCTAAATAAATCATGCTGTTTTAGACGATATTGTTGCTCTGAAAACGCAGATAAGGGAAAAGCGAATTAAAATGTTAAACCCACTCCAACATGAAATATTGAAAGAATTTGATAGTAGTAGCCAAAGAGGTGAAATCGAAGATTGCAAAAAAGGAGAGGTGTCGCGTCCACAGCTATTTTTTTTGTATTGTTATATTTCCTTAGTTTTAATTTAATGCGTATTTCATTATTATAACCATTCTATATTTCCTAATTACTTAAGTATTCCAATTGCTGAATGCTCTTGTCATTTAGTTTTAATTAATTCAATTTCTTAATGTGTCGTTGTGCCGTGTAAATATGCCTTAAGAACCTTACTTATCGCGCACGCGCACCGCGAGAGACATTTTTCATATTTTTGCACATTCTTAGAAAAACCGCTGAACCGTTGGCACCCGCTGCTTTGGTTTACCTTAAAGTTTTAATTGTTCGCTAATTCTTATTGAATTACATATTTATAATCGCAAACTGTGTTGTATGTATATGTGTATGTGATTTGGACTGTGGTTTTGGAGTGGAGAAAAGGCTAGCCAGCATATACTAGACAGTAAAGCCGCAACGTGAGTACTCGAAACTTATTATATTAGTAGGTTTTTAAGGCTTGCGGTCTACCCTTATAATTCTAATCTGCCCAGGTCCATTATTGAAATCTCTCACTAGTAGTTATCAAACATAAACATTAAAAAGTAAATACAATTCTGTAATTGCCCAATTGAAGGGTAATTACTCAACAAGAGGACATTCTGAAAGAAAATTCGCGAAAGCCAATGAGACTAAATAATTTGAGGGAACAACTGAAAGCAACAAATGACTTATTAAATGTTCAATTATTGCAAAAAAATGTCTTCGAAGTTGCTGCAAAACTAAGTAACAGTAAAATCATATATACAGGGTGGTCCAACGAAAAGTTTGCACCTAGCTTTTCTCTTTTTTTTGTAGTCGAATGCGAAAATGCTCGGACACGTCGATTTTGCTTTTGAGGGGGACACATTTTAAACATATTTTTCGATCTGCGCCTTTAACCCCCTAGCGGGGGTGAGTAACAACCCTAAAATTTTAAATGGAAAGAGGGGTCTAATGACATATCATTTGAAAGGACACAAAATTGTCTTTCTAATGATACCCTATTTGTCGAATTTTACTAAAACAGTTAATACGAAAACGACTTTAAAGACATTAAGCCGATAATTTTGGTATTAATGAGAAATACAAATAAGTTTTAATTATTACGACTGAAAACAACTACAATCATTTCTAAATTATTTACTTTGAAGAAAAACGGGATTTCAAAAACACTATCTTATTTATCAGAACTAAATTCCTCACTAATCGTTTGCGTTTTTTGTTGAAATAAAAACTGCAGATACGTGTAGGAAAAGAATTTACACCGTTTATTTTAGTCTTTTCATTGATTCAGTTTGGTTGCTTCTCAAGTTATTTTACTTTTACCGTACAAAATGATTTATTCCATTCTAGAACGAGTTGAAATTGTTAAACTTTATTTTCAAAATAATAGTAGTGCTAGACTTACGGCTCGCTTATTTAATGAGAGACATCCCGATAAAAATGTGAATGATGTGTACGTTGGCAAGTTAGTTAAAAAGTTTGTAGATACCGGATCTGTCTGTAATGTAAAACACCAGCCGCAGAAACCGATCAGAAATGAAGCTGTGGAAGTCGCTGTTTTAGGGCATGTTGAAATGGATCATAGTCAAAGTACCCGTCAACTAGCTGAAGCCTCAGGTGTCTCCCGTTCGTCCATAATACGAATTTTAAAAGCGTACAAATTTCATCCGTACAAAATCAAATTAGTACAGGAACTAAATGAGGATGATCCTGATAGAAGGCTGCAATTTTGTGAAGCAATGAGCCAGCGTTTAATTGAAGATCCGCAATTATTATTTAACATTTGTTTTTCCGACGAATGCACATTTTATTTGAATGGAGCTGTAAATAGGCACAATTGCCGTTACTGGGATGACAGTAACCCACATTTATTCCGTGAGGTTCATACCCAGTATCCTCAAAAAATAAACGTCTGGTGTGGCATATTAGGAAATCATATTATAGGACCACTTTTTATTCCTGGAAATTTAACTGGTGAAGTGTACCTAAACATGCTTGAAGACACAATTGATCCTTTAATAACACAAATAATAGAAGATGACCAAAATCATACTGCTGATCGGCTTTATTTCCAGCAAGATGGAGCACCTCCGCACTATGTGGCTCCTGTAAGACAGTTCTTAGATGACCGGTTCCCTGGACGGTGGATTGGAAGGAGGGGCCCAATTGAATGGCCTGCCAGGTCACCGGATTTATCGCCTTTAGACTTTTTTCTTTGGGGGCACTTAAAAAATAAATGTTTTGCCACGAAGCCCGAGTCCATAGAAGATCTTCGCCAACACATTACAGAAGAGTGCAGAAACATAACACCTGATATGCTACAAAATGTTAGAAATAGATTTGAACAAAATCTGTATTATTGTATGGAATCAAATGGGTCACATTTTCAACATTTGTTAATGTAACGTTTTAATAAATCAATTTAACAGCTTGTTTACTTTTTTTACAAAGCAATGTTAAAACTAACAAACATTGGAATGTACTAACGATTGCAGGTGTTTTCACTCGCAATAATTAAAACTTATTTGTATTTCTCATTAATACCAAAATTATCGGCTTAATGTCTTTAAAGTCGTTTTCGTATTAACTGTTTTAGTAAAATTCGACAAATAGGGTATCATTAGAAAGACAATTTTGTGTCCTTTCAAATGATATGTCATTAGACCCCTCTTTCCATTTAAAATTTTAGGGTTGTTACTCACCCCCGCTAGGGGGTTAAAGGCGCAGATCGAAAAATATGTTTAAAATGTGTCCCCCTCAAAAGCAAAATCGACGTGTCCGAGCATTTTCGCATTCGACTACAAAAAAAAGAGAAAAGCTAGGTGCAAACTTTTCGTTGGACCACCCTGTATAGTAGTAGTTTAAAGTGTTTGCTTGCTATTTTTGTAGAAACTGTGCTCTTGGTAAGGAGAAGGTAGCTTTGGTATTTTGAAAACCGTATAATTTTGAACGTTTAATTATCATTGATATCATGACTAAAATGGAACTTTTGGGTTCTCACTTGCTACTGTTTTATAGGTTTCATTATGATCATGAGGCAGATTGTCTTTATTTTAACAAAGTTAAAAAAACCAATTCGGGAAGTATATTTTATAATAATAATTTAATTTATTATTCTTTGCAATGTTTTTTAGCAAATTTTGTATTCAGCGTGATACAAAGTCTGCCGTTGTTCTGTGCAATACGTATGCAATTTAAGGTTTTGTTTGTGGACAAATTTTTCATGTTTCCGTGATATATCACTCTCATCATCAGTCTGTAGCAATATAAATGCCGTTATTACAATGTTTGTATTGTAGGGTGCAGTTGCTCATATTGAACCATTTTTGGAAAATTGGCCAATATAATTGCAGTAATTCCAAATTTTAATTTTTTGACGTAGAATAACCAATCTTTGGTATTTCATAAACATTTTGGTTCAATATGACATTCTAATATTGGTAATCAACGTGAGGGAAGCGAAACTAAGAGTTGATTGCTAATGGTTCAATAAAGGTAACAAGGTGCTCAAATTGAACTCGTGGTTTCCTAAATTGAACCTGCCCGAAATTATTCATAAAATACTATAAGAAAAGCAAATTACCGCACAATATTTATAATTATTTATTTAATGGAAGCTAGAAATAAATAACAAAACAAACATGCTATTATCGCAGAATATTAAAAAAATATATTAACAAATGAACAAAATATTTGGTTTCAAAAGTAAGTAACAAAAATTAAAGGGCGATAGTTTAAATGCGTGTACTGCAAGAAACACATAAGAACATTTTCTTCTTTGGACCAACACCAACACACTTGCAATGAAACCATGTATGGCACTGCAAGCATTGGATCATATCAATTTGGTTTTCAGTCTTGCATTCACTGCAAAACCAAGAAGTGTCAGAAACACCAGCCTTCATTAAGGGTAAATCAGTTTTCGCCTTTTTTGATGGAGGTTTGTCCGTGATGCTGGCGAATGCCTTCAGTGGTACTGTTTTCTTTTGTTTGGATTTATATTGTTCAATCAATTCATCCTTGTACGGTGAACTGGTAATTATAGCCGCTTTTTGAATCCCTCTGGACTTTCGGTTGTTGCTTTCTTTTACCGTTGGTAAAGGGGCTATTTCATCTAGACTCACGGATAAAAAATCTTTGCTGGTGGACGGCTTATCGTGATTGTTATTTGGGCAAACCATAACTGTATCCATCACAAACTCTGATGAATTTGCCTGCGGTAACAAAGAATTCTGCAATCTGGACAACAGAATGCTATTGCCAGCTTCTGATGCTTCGTGACTATCTTTATCGTAGACGACCCCTACTGTAGTAGAGCTAGTTGATTGTGAGGTTTCAACTTTCTTGTTGGCTGCAAGTACAATTTCAGCTGCAACAAAATCACTTTCATGAAAAACATGTCAATTTACAGGCCAAACTCCACAAGCCCTAAAACCATTAGCAGCATTTTCTAGAGTAGCCGTGCGTGAGTATGCTTCATTTAAAAGCGCTGCTACCTGATATTGAGTAACCGTGCGGCCGACGTTACTTCTTAGCCACTTTTCCAAAGCTTGGGTGCAATAAGCTTCCATGGGCTTGAATATTGATCGGTCAAGGGGTTGTAGGCGGTGAGTCGTGTGACCTGGTAACTGAATCATAACAATTCCGGCTTCTCTAGCTGTATTTACAGCTTCAAGGTTTTTGCAATGTGTGGTGTGACCATCTAGAAGCAGGACTACTTTGTTTTCCTTGCTCGGATGAACTACATCTATAAAATGTCTTATCCATTGAACAAATAGTTCGGAGTTTATATATCCAGAATCAGAAATAACTACTTTGCTCCCTGGAGGTGCTCCATTGCTAAGTTCAGCGGTGTATCTTTTTCTTTTAAATATGATCATCGGCGGTACGTAGAATCCCGCTGCACTGACGCAGCATACAATTGTGGTATTGATACCACGCTCACCACTAGATACGGATCCAACGTGTTTCCCTTTGAGTGTGACAACTTTTTGACACTTTTTTGCCACAGTTGAGAATCCCGACTCATCCATGTCATAAATTTTTGTTGCGTTTATTTGATTTTCATCACAGACTTTTTCTAGCAAATCGAAGAATTCGTAAACATTTTCTCTATTAAATCCTTTTATTCTATTAATAGAAGTTGCTTGGGGTTGACGTAGGGACAAATTATTATTTCTTTTCATGAATCTATTATACCACTTTTTTCCTGCCTCCTTCTTCTCTGAGTTAAACTGATGAGGAATCTTGTTGGCTACTGCGATATCAAATGCAAGTCTTCTCACTTCCTTTGGAGTCAAACCAAAGAGACATTCCGAGAATTCAATTATTCTCTGACAGATCTGCTGCTCAATGTCTTCGCTGAACGTGCAGTTTCTGCCTAAAGCTTTTTCGTACCCTTGGCAACTTTATTAGAATTTCTAAGGTGTCTTAAAAGTGTTGCTTTGTTTATTCCATAGTCTCTACTGCACTGGTTTAAACCTTTATTGCCATTTCGATAAGCTCTTAAGGCTAGCTCCATATCTGCAGTAGACCACCTACCATATTTTCCACGTTTAGCCATCACTAGAACAAACATTGAAATGAAAATATACAGTCGCCTAAATTGAACCATCAGGTTCCCAAATTGAACTAGGGTTCAAATTAGGTATATCTGAAGTGGTTCAATAACGGCATATAACTGAAAAATCACAATTAACCCTACATTCTGGAAACTTTTTAACATATTCATTGTTTGGTACTGCTATAATATACTAATATACGATAGGAAAAATACAATACTCACAAAAATTTCCTACCTTGTATTTGCAGCTTTAGGTAAGTTGTTTGAATATTGCTTTGCACGTGGTTAAAAATTATTAATCGTCACAGAGCGCGCTACACCCTTGCAATCTTAACATCAACTAAACATTAAGGAGTGTCGGAGGGGTATATGTAAGGCATGGAAGCACTGCTGCCAAATCCTACTGTAAGTACGAGAAACCACAAAGGTTCAATTTAGGAGGTGGTTCAATATGTGCAACCTCACCCTAAATACTTACGTTTTACCATTTAAACTCGTAAATGCTCCCCAGTACAGGTTCTGCATTGAAATGTTAATGTTTAATGGTTCGGTTTTCCAGCATTAGGTTGCTGCAGGCACACAACAAAATTGATAATTTATTTATAATAATATACAAGGATTTTTATTTGAAATAAGCAAGTTGATAGGAACCAACTCTCAGTAAAACCGGTAGTGTTGCAAATGTCAAAATATTTAGAATATAAACCAACATAATTATACCACTCACAATTTAAAGACACTCAATGTCAACTACTAAAGGTATTTTTTAGATATCAATTCCCTCTTACAACGTAAGAGAAATTGAACTACATTGTTACAAGCAAAACTCAGACCCAAACTTTCCTTCAGATTTTTAATTGAAAATGATATATAAATAAGTAACTAAAGAAAATAATTAACACCTTTAATTCTATAATTATGTAGTTATTAATACTAGAATAAATTTTAAAGAAATTTTATTTTAAGTTCGAACACTTTTTCACAAAATGGGGAGACTCATGTGTAGATTACAATATTTTCATATTCTATAGAAGCTAAAAATATTAACATAGTCGTTAATATTTTAAACTTCTATAGATGTTTAAATTCCATGGAAAACCCTATTGTCATGTTTACGTGATATTGAATGTAATGCCAATGACGAAGGAATAAAGTATCCAAATCATTTAGGATTAAATATCATAAATCCTCATAGACACGCATTGAGTCTAGGTGTAAATAGTTTACATTGCGCAATCCTGATAGAATCTGATAGCTACAAATTAATTCCAATAGCATTTGCATTTGCCTATAAAACCATATTAAATCCGTTCTGGATTTAATATGGATTTATAGGCAAATCCAAATGCAGAAGCTATTTGAATTAATTTGTAGCTATCAGATTCTATCAGGATTGCCCACTAGAACCTGTTTAAGAACGGATTTAATATGGTTTTATAGGCAAATCCAAATGCAAAAGCTGTTGGAATTAATTTGTAGCTATCAGATTCTATCAGGATTGCCCACTAGAACCTGTTTACATCTAGAACGGATTTAATATGGTTTTATAGGCAAATCCAAATGCAAAAGCTATTTGAATTAATTTGTAGCTATCAGATTCTATCAGGACTGCCCACTGCAAACTGTTTACATCTAGAACGGATTTAATATGGTTTTTATATAAATCAAACGGCGTCTGCTCCACAAAACAAATATATTTTTATTTTAAAAATCAAGGCACATTGCCTATGTCAGTCAGACATGTTTCGAGAAAATTATTCTCATCATCAGTGACAATCAAGTACAAGATGAACAATTTCAGTTTTCTTAATGTAACATATTCTAAAATAAGAAATAAGTAAAGTAAGATTAATGTTGATAAAGATTTCATTTTGATTTCGAATTCAGTTAATTTGTCAAAGCCTTTCTAAAATTTTTTTATCCTACACATTGAGAGATTACTATAGAGGCATACCTACAGGGTGTTACAGCTAGAACTGTTCTCTTGTCAAAGAGTAACAGTCAGCTAAGTGAGTTAAGAGATTCTGCTTTTTTAATTTTGTGTGTTTTAGGAATATTTATTCTGAAATTTGTAATTTACTAGCAAGTAAATATATATTAACAAGAAGTTGATGTACAATCACACAGTATCCGATCAAGGTGAGCACGGAGGTGGATGAATGGAGGCTGCTGACAAGGTTCATTGAATGCAGAGGTACGTTGGTTAATTTCATTGTTAGTGAATTTTTACAAGTCTATTGGAAGGTTTTCTGAATAAGATAGTTTGATAAACCTTCATGCTTCTGCAGACGCTAAACCGTTTTGGCTGACATTTATCTACTGCCGATTTTCTTTTTATTACTTCTATAACCTAAAACTTGTCAATTTAAATTCATAAATATTTCATTCTTATAATAGGAGATTCTCTTAAAGAATAAGTAATTATCAAGTGTGCACACATCATATGTTATTTTGTATAACTATTTTACTTTTATCATAAATACATCTTGTAACTCTCAGTAATCATAAGTTTTGATTTAAGATTCATAGCGGCCTTGTTTTTTCTTACAAGCTACGGAGTTTATGGCAAGCATACTATTATTTTTTAACAGACTTGTGAATTTTCTCTGTACATTGAATATAATTTGTGCTTAATCTATTTTTCATTTCAGAAATTAAATAAGGATACGATCTGGAACTAAAGAACAATTTAATATTTTTTTGTTAAAGTTTTGAATATTTCATTTCTAAAAGAATTTACTTCGCTCTACTCATTTAATGAAAGAAACTAGTGATTTCTTTGGTTCCAACTTGTACTTTGAAAATTGTGTTCAGTCGGAGCTTTGTCCTTGTAGGAGAAAATAAGAACCGTAATACTTTAAGATATTCTCAATAAATTATTCTGATTGGAATTTGAATAAGGCTTTAATTGTTATTAAATTTTTTGTATACTTTTCTTCATTTTAATTATCTAATTATTATAGAATATTAAATTGATATAGAATATCAATTTCTTTGTAATTTGACAGTCTGCCATCAGCAAAATTCTTGTTTTTTTTTATTTTATAACTAAGGAGAATACAGAGTAACGGGAAGAACATTTTGTTATAAATTAGTCTCACCAACAATGTATAGAGCTCGACTGATCATACTCAGGATGTAATGACCTTTTAAAACTAATACCATTTTCCTTTCGCATGCTAAATATTGACGAAACTCTGGAGTTGAAGTTGAATGACAAATAATTGGTGTTGCCAGTGATCCAAATAAATCAGCAAATTATCTGATTATAACAACAGTTGGATATAATATTAACCAAGCAGCAACCTCAAATTTCATAGCATTCAATCCAAAGGAAGAACAATAAGCAAAGTAACGGGTGTTGAAGACGCAAGTGAAAAGGTTCAAAAACATCTGAAGTATCATCGACGCTACAAACATTGAGATCTGAGACAGAAGACTACATGTAATACTCTGTAAGATCAAGAATTTAATTTAATTTGCTTATATTATCTGTGATAACTTGTGATATCGATGAAGGGCGGACTTAGAATAGATGATTTTATAAAAAAATAATTCTCTTGTGTTTAATTTCATCATCCTCAGACTTTTGGTGAGTGACAATAATTTTGAGGTAATTTCTAAAAAGGGAAGGTTTTGCTAAGGCTAATTTTTGAAGGCTTGAGTTATATTCGTTGGAAGTTTTTATTATTAATATTATTTTTGTTGTTGGCACTTTAAATTCTTATTTTTGTCCATTTTTATTAGTAAAAATGTACTGGCGCCCTTAGACCTTAGTAGAGGCGAACCTTTGGAATATTCAGTTCTATTGGGAATCTGGGTCGAACCCTAAAAGATTGACTAGCCTGGTATACGAGTGTAACCCCCAATAGAACGCTTGATGTAAGCGTTACAATATTTACGGATCGTCCGGATTGCATAGCACACCGAACTTAACTTATTTACCACGTAGTTTATGTGATGTGATCAATCCAAAAACTCATCCATTATTAATCCCAATACCTTACAATGATCAGTGATTGTAACCGTGCATCCTTGGACATTCATACTTTCTGACCTATTTACAGATGACTGTTTGGTTCTGAATATCAGAATTTTGGTTTTGTTCTTGACATCTAAGAAAAAATGCGTACCGTCAAAAATGAGTTGATGTACATCTTTGCCACCAATCAATAGATTAGTGTCATCTGCATACTGAATAATCAGTTCCTGGTTATTCGATGTTCGATAATGTAGATCATTAGCAAATACATTAAACAGCATTGGTCCCAGTACACTTCCCTGAGCTATCCCATAATTTGTAGCAACAATACTGGATTTACTTATGGCTCCATACCTGGAAATTGTGACCTGTTGCTCTCTGTTATTAAGGTATGAATCAAACCATTTAATAGCATTTCCGCGTATACCGTACATATCCAATTTTTTTATAATCAAGCTCCTATTTACAGTCATAAGCTTTTGACAAGTCCAAAAACATTCAAGGTGCCACAGACCCATGTTCCAAATGCTTATTGATTTCTTGAATGTACTCATATATAGCTGTTTGTGTAGATTTGCCTTTAAGATACCCATGTTGACGCTTTGAGATAATATCACAGCTCTTAAAAAAATCAGTCAATCTGTTGACCATCGCCAGTTCAAACAGCTTGGAAAAACTCGGTAATAAACTAATTGGCCTATAATTGTCAGTCAGTTTATATAATAAAATCTCCTTAAAAATTCAGGATATTGACATAAAATTGTATTAAGTATAGACCACTTTCCCTATTTTATTAATCAGATGTATTATAATTTGAACATTTGGAGTGGGGATAATAACCTCTCTATGGGTTTTCAACCATTATTTACAACTGACTGATGTTTCATATTAAGCTTATGTTCTGCAACTCAGTTCAGCTGAGCTAATGTGCACCTTACCTCACCTCAATTTTTCGTAAATTTAATTAATTTAAATTTCGTAAAAAGTTATGCAATATATTGTGATATTAACCTACAACTCAGAACTCAGTTTTCAGTTCCGTTTTTATAAAGGGAACGTAAAATATAAAATATTTTGAGGCTTATATCTCTAAGTTTGGATCAATATTGTGAAAGGAACGTGTTGTCAAGTGAGATATGTTTTAAAAGATATATACTTTTTTGATGCAATTTATGTATGTCTACGTTATTCTTTGATACAATTGTGACTAAAAATATGCGAAATTGGTTGTCGTATATGTTGTGCTAGTAATATAGTCATGCAAATTGTTTTAAAAAAACTATCGACACATTTCAACCTAGGTGACACCTCTAGTGCTACGTCATAATTTGCTAATATTATTTCTAGTGTTGGTCTGACTTATTTTAATAACAAGAAATCCCTTTGGGATTTCCCAGTCGTTTTGTGGTAGTCTTATCTATGATAAAAGTAATTGAGGGTTATAAAAAAAAATCGTATTTTTTTTTTAAATTTTTTTTTATTAATTTTTTTTAATTTTTGAATTTGAATTAAACCAATAAAAAAAAAAGTATTGCCACAGCTGGGATACGAACCCCTAACCTTTCGCATGCGAAGCGAACGCCCGACCAAAGACGCCACAGAATAATAATAATAATATAGGTTCCAACTACCTAACTGATGAAATTTTAAATGGGAACAATACACATACACCCTGTATAAAAATTTTATGATCCCATTCTAACTGAAAATACTGTGAAACTTAAAAAATATATAAAAATCTTCAAACTAAAATTTTTTTGAAACATTTTTGAACCACTCTTTGCAATAATTTCATAAACCATTCTAAAAACCTAAACAAAACATTTTTAAGTTACCCCGTAGATAACCTTTAGAAGCTTATAGTTTAACTTCAAAGAAATTTTGAATTGAAATCTAAAAAAATCAAAACATTACTCAAAATATTACTTTTTTGTCCTTAAAAAAATAAACAAATACATTTTTGACTCACTCCGTATTTAAATTTAAAGTGTATGATAAAAATTTCTAAATATTTAAAAGTTTTTCAATTGCAATCTGAAAAGAAAGTTAAATGTGCACAATCAATAATACATTCAAGAATGAACTGGGATCACTTTGTGTATAACTATACCACCTAAAAACACCCCTGTATATACTGAAACTCATCAAAAAAATCAAATTTTTTACTTTAGACAAAATTAAAGAGCATCGAAAAGTGTCTTATTCCATAGAAGAGGTTATGCAACCGTAAATACCATAATGATGTGTTTGAGGTTGCATAAGTATAACATATTAAAACTAATCAGTTAAAGGTCATTGATTGGTTGTAATTATTGAAATTGTAGCCCGTCTGCATATATTCCAAGATGTTAATATCTCTCCCACCTCAATGATATCTCTGCACATATAACGGGATCATTGAACTTTTTTGTATTATTATTGAAATTGTAACCTTTCTGTTGGGAATCAATTTTCTAATGACAAAAAATGTGTCAACTTATGCACACTACTCTGCCAGATTTAGTTCATGTGAATTGCAGTAAAATAAAAATAAGTATAAATTAGTAGTTTTTTTACATAAAATAATGTTTTAATATTTGTTATATTATTGTGGGAGTTGAGTAAATTAAATTTGTTGGAAAATCAAGTATCTAATCATATTCCATGTGTAAATATATTGCGTGATGTGTGGATTTGTTGACGCAACTATGATGGAATATGTTTATGATGAAAGTGTTCAAATAAAGTGTGGCAACCGCGATTTTCGCAATTTTTGTAGGTTGTTGTCACATTTTGAAAGAATTGAATGGAATGACATAAATAATATGGATTTTTTCCAAAATGAAATTATTTTAGCAAAGGTAAAATAAAATAAACTTGGGGAAATGAAGATTATATTTAATTAACCATCTGGGGGTGTGTCGGATCTAAATAGGTTTCAGTTTAATTAAGCTATTGCGTGAATAATAAGTACAAGCTGTAGGATAGAGATAATTTGAAAGACATTCTGGCAGCCTTGCATTGTAAGTTGGTATGTTGTTTAAGCGAGTAGATTCCATAAGAATAACACACAAATCTGTTTTCTTTTCTACTGACTTTACTTTAATGAAAAATGTGACGATTTGGGAACTATTTTAAAAATGTTTCCCTTCAAAGGAGCCTCACTAAAAGTAGCCTACCGCCTATTCTCAATATTTAACTGTATGTTAAAACACATGGCATATTTTACACTTGTTTTGATTGTCAGAAATCCGTGCCCAACTTTATTCTGTTTTCATTCAAGATTAGAGTGAATAAGGGCTCTCACAGTTTATACTAGTTAAGATAGTTTCTTTGACAATTCCTTGTCAAAGAATACTTTCCTATCCTAGGTACATTTTGGTTGTTTACATTAAGAGTGCAGTGTGTGGCGTTTTAAAAATTTGATACATTTAGTTCTACTGTATACCGCTACATTTATTTTTTTTTATTATCATAGTAATGAATAAATTAAATTTGATTGCGAAACAATATTAATTATTAATTAATATTCAAATTTGATACCTATCGCGACATCTATGTTGTAGAGGTCGTACTATTATAGATCAGGTGTGATCACTATTAGAATACCAGCAACATAATTATAACCTTGGTATTGTTTACGGTATATACCATATCGCATTTTATTATGAAAGACAAAAATAGTATTCAATCATGAATAATCATTTGGTCATGCTAGTTGCGAATGACATATATGTAAACAATGATTTTAATCATATACATTTTAAATAAATAATATGTTTATAATAAGATACATACTACCACTGGTAGTGGTCTTGGTTCTTTCTGGTTGTGTGCTTATTTTTCATTGTTATGTTCCTGAACATAAAACACTTGTTTTATTGTTTGCCTACCCTGATTTCATGCAGGAGTAGTTCTGATTGGTCCTCAGGACATCAATTTGGTTCATCTTCCCTTTTTCCTTGCCAAGTGAAAGATGGCAGACGTGCTTTAAAATTTGTCTTCAGATAATTTTATGTTGTTAATATACCTACATGATTAGAGTTGCATTAAAGTGTTTTATCATGATTCGTGATATGAAAATACGTAATTAACGACAAATAGTGTCCCACGTGTTTTGATTCTGATATAATTATTTCATTATTATCCTGTCGACGAGGAATGCAGGGTGAGTTGCTCTAAAATTTTAAACCTCTTTAAGAATAGGTTTTGTACTTAATTATATGGACATAAGAGTGAAAATTTATGAATTATTATAGGGTGTTTTCTACCCGGTGGATAAATTTTTCATTTTGGATGCCTTTGATGGCTTAATGACTTATTTCGGTATATATATGTATGGTACTGGAAACAAACATGGTGGTTTGTTCTTAAATGTTTTTCATCTCTTGGATGCGTCTAATACTCTAGATGTATTTATGGATTGTTCGTTGAACGTGAATGGAATCACTTATACTAGTTTTCCGACTAGTAACGTCATAGAATATCAAGAATTGGACAGTATTCTGTTGCTCCAAATAGTTATGCGCGGTTGTAGTAAAGTGGTGATGGGAGAGAAGATAGATTTTTAAGAAAATTAGAATAGTATGGTGTGGATAAAACGGACAGCAGTGCATATATCCAATAATGAGTAAGATCTAACCTGTTTTACTAACTGATTATTTTGAAAATGATAGTTTTTGGTTTTATTGATGTGAATTTTGTTTAATTTATAGGAAATAGGTTTAGCCGTTAGCTATATCATATATATATATATATATATATATATTACCATAAAAAAATATATGCGCATTTATTGTAAAGGTTCATGAATCTGGGTAGGGCGTGTTTAACTTCTAATATTTGAGTATTTTGAATATATTAGTTTTTATGCAATTTTACAAAGTTTAATTATTGAACATTAATTTGAACTTATATATTATCTACCTGGCTAACACTTCGTATGTCATCGAATGATTTAATACAAGAAATGCACTGTCTGTCTAAATATCTGTGTTTGATTGTGATAATTACGACTATGATATTAATCACCCTAGTAATTTCTCATTTTTCACTAGTAAAACAAGAAAGTGAGTGGCGCTCATTTAAATAGTAAATTTGGCTAGTGCTCATCCGACGCCCAATGCTCTCCAACAAACAACGACTAGCGGGGTAGTAGCGTAATATTCTACTTAAAATATTTTCAGATTTACGATTTTACTACTCAATTACAAATTTAAAATTATTACGCTGCAAGTGGTTTTCCTCATTATTTTAATGACCTGTTAAGTGTTAATAACCCAAAGTGTAAGTGTCATGAAAGCCGTCGGATCCTGATTTATACGGCGTTTTAAACATTTACCAACATATCTAGTTCACAATGGAAAACCTACTAAAGGGCCGTACCATAGCGTCAAATCGTACCGAGTGTGTTTAGGGAAGATCTAGTAGAAATACAAAGGCTTTTATTGTACATCTGCATGTTGCAAAAAGGTAAATTTATTGATCTTATTAGTACCATTTTGTGCAGTTGTTGGTTCTCAAATTTGCTATAGAAAACAGTAGTCACCTATAATGTGTCATAATATTTCAAACTAAGTAAATGTTAATTATTTACAACACCCTCACTGGTTGAAATAACTGCTTGACCATTTAAACAATTCAAAAACTTGACTCGATCAAGAGGCGTCGTAAAAGAGTCGGCTAACATCACATTAGTTGGAACAAACTTTACCGTCAACAATTTTTCACTGATTTCTTCTTTAACAAAATGATGTCTAAGATCTATATACTTGATAAGCACCATTTAGCGCCAAATTCAATGCACTTTGATTATCCACATGTATCAAAACTGGATCATTATACATTTGCAATTCTTGGCTCCAGCCGCAACCGCAAGGCTTCTTGTGAAACTGCTGATAACGCCATGTATTCAGCCACTGTTTTAGATAACGCGACTGTTTGTTGCTTTTTAGTATTCCCCGAAATTGGACAATTATTTTTGAAGAATATATATCCTGTAATGGATCTGCGGCCATCTTTATTACCTGCCCCGTCAGCATCACAGTATCCAATTATATCAGGACTTTTGCCGGGTTTTCCTTGAAATTCTAATTTCCAATTTATCGTGCCTTTAATATATCTTAAAATTCGCTTTACAGCTGCCCAATGAACAGAATTCTTTGTTAATTTTTAGTTCATTTAACTCATT
This sequence comes from Apoderus coryli, assembly GCA_911728435.2. NCBI lineage: Eukaryota > Metazoa > Arthropoda > Insecta > Coleoptera > Attelabidae > Apoderus > Apoderus coryli. The sequence goes on from OU452198.1 coordinate 26,551,761, forward strand.
TACTAGTTCTTTTATTATAACGTTGTCGAAGGCTGCTTTTAAGTCAAGAAATACTGCGATTGTAGCTTCATAGTGCCGTATAGATTTGTATTATTAAGAGGCTTAGATTCGTTTGAGTGCCGCGGCCTTTCCTGAAACCATTTTGATGGTGGTCGAAAATTCTTCTTGATTCTATTTCGTGGTTTAGTCTCATTTCTAAGATGCTTTCTAGTGTTTTACATATACATGATGACAGAGCTAATAAACGATAATTATCTGCTTTGTTGGGATCTTTGCCCTGTTTTAGTACTGGGATGTGTACTGTTTTAAGCCATTCATTTGGTATTGGTTTCTTAGGATTTGGTTAAATATTTGGAGTAGATTTTCTTTATATTCTGGCGTTAAGTGCCTTTAATATATCTAAAAATTCGCTTTACAGATGCCCAATGAACGGAACCAGGATTATTATTAAAGCGACTTACTCAACTTACAGCGTATGCTATATCTAGCCGAGAAATCTGAGAAACATACAACAAACTGCTTCTAGATATGGCACCATTTCCATTTTCTTTCTTTCTTCAGTTGTGGTAGGACTTTGCTCTATGGCAAGCTTTCACCAGTGGAAATTGGGGTTGGCACTGCTTTGCAATCTTCCATATTAAACTTTTTTTACACTTTTTCCAAATATGTTTTCTGATCAATCCATATTTTTCTTTCTTGTAATTCGAAAACCTAATATCGATTGCACCTCGCCAATATCTTTAATTTTAAAATTATTCATAAGCTGCTCTTTCAAATTATACTTTTCTTGTTTATTATTTGAAAGGAGAATCATATCATCTACATAAATGGCTAAAATCAATATCGTGCCCGCTGTTATACCTCTTGTAGAAAAGAAAGCGATGTCCATGTGTCGTGTTGAAAACGATTTTTTTATCCATAGAAGACATGAAAATTTCGGCAAGAAGAGATGAGATACTATTACCCATTCCCAGACCATCAAGCTGTCTATAATATTTATCGTTGAAAAGGAAAAAAATTTGTCCTAAATTTATTTTTAATAAGTTGTATATATTATTAGTATCATACATGTCCAAGTTAGAGTTTTCAATTAAAAGATCTTTAACCATATTTAGAATTTCATTGACTGGTATGCTGCTATATAAGTTTTTTACATCAAAGGATACGAGTTTGGCATTTAAAGGACAATTTATGTGTTCAAGTTGTTGGTACGTGATAGTATTAAGTTATCATCTGAATTTTTTTGCTTAATAGATTGTAGGACACTTAGTTCTTTAAATATTGTCTTATTGTGATATTGGTTATAGTAGTTCTGAGCTTTATTAAGGTGTTGTGAGAAACATGTTCTGAGTATTTCTTTGTTGGGGATGTTAGAGATTTCTATTATAGCTTCGCATTCAGCAGCGGTGATATTGAGGGTATGTTTGTTGACTGGTATAAAATTGTTGAATTTAAAACTTTTCTGGAGATTGTCATTTTCTTCTTCGTTAAAGCTAGTGTTGGACAGATTGATAGTTCTAGGATGGAAGATAAAAGTATTTGCAGAGATGTTACGGGATATTCATTTAAGTTATCGTTGTCAAAGTTGAGGTCGTAGGATTGATTTAATGTAAGATGATCGATGTTGGGTGTTTGTGTGTTGTTATTGTCGACTATAGTATCATTGTTGACGGGATTTGTAGTATTTAAACAGTGAGAAAAAGTGTGATTTTTGTGGATATTGTCAGTGAGTGGGTTGGTGTGTTTATTTGAAAGTGTGAATTTTTGAATTTTAAGTTTTAGGGGGTCCAATCTTAGCTTACCTTCACATTGAATACGTTCGTATGTTTCCTTATATAGCATATCTTGTTCTATTGGATGTAGGATTGAGCTGAGTTCAGATGTTATAAATTTGAGTTTAGCTTCGATTAAGTTGAGTTTGCTGTAGAGGTGTTTGATCTCGCTTTTCAGCCATTTCTCCTTTCCGGTGTTGATGGCGATGGATGCAGATTTGGTGTGTACACTTGAGTAGATCTTAATGTAATTCGATGTAAGATTGTTTTTTTGGCATTCCATATTGAAGAAAATGCTAAGCTTGACATTTTTGCGGTTGGTTGAAAGTTTTTCTATGCTCTAGGATTAGGGAAGCTCGACTAGCTAATAAGTATTTTTTGAAGTAATCCATTACGAAGTGGAGTTGAATGCATATTTTTTATCAAACCGTGTCTACTCCCCAACAAAGAAATATTCAGAATATGTGTCTCACAACACCTTCATAAAGCTCACAACTACTATAACCAATATCACAATAAGACAATATCTAAAGAACTAAATGTCCTACAATCTATTAAGCAAAAAATGTCATATAATTACTTAATACTATCACGTGCAGATAAAGGAAACACAATTGTTATATGTGATAAGCAATTTTATGTTGACAAAGTTGAGAACTTTTTAAATAATCCCGACTTCACCACTACACCACATTATTCACGAGAGTTTGGCTGTCAACTACTGACCGATTACCACTGATAAGTCGTGGATCCACGAAACGGCCGTCTGGTGAAAGTATAGTGGTTGACAGACAAACTCTCGGAATTAAGTCTTGTTTTGTTAAACAAGCCCATTCCTAATTTAGGCGTCCCGCTAAAGGGAGTATCGGCGGATCTATGTATTGGTAGTCGTGCTTTATGGGGTCAGTGACCTCCTAAGCAGTCGATATAGTGAATTGTTGTTCGCTCGGCGTACTACCAACAAAAACTAGATGCCGCCAAACACATTCTTTTACATAAAACATTTATTTTTAAGGAAATACTCCATATTACTGTGGACGTTCAATAGTTAGGAAATAAAATGCTGTCGCATCCACTAAATTTAGTGGATGCGACAGCATTTTATTTCCTAAAACATTTGTGTCAACTTATGTGCCTTGAAACAATATGTTCGTTACATAAAGGACAAATCTTTGAGTCGTGGCAACATTGCCATTTGTGAACAGTGACGCGATATTGTGGCGGACTCCCCACTTTAGAATAATAGAACAGTCCACAATAGACGCTTACTTTTTACTTTTTGTTTTACGTTAGTTCCACATAACACACACAATATAAGGGAAACGGCCGTACTAAGATTTGGGAACTGTTTGCAGCGTTGCAGTAATTGTCGACAAGAACTAATTTTATAATTTACAGGATTCTTGAATTAAATAGCAAAGACATAATAAAGTTTGTGTATTAACTGATAGATGGCGCCAGATTTGTTTTAAATTATTTGCCAGGAAATTTGATAATTAACTATTATTATGGTCGTCACAAAAAAAAAACTAGGACTTCAAGATTCATAAGATTGAAATGTGAATATAGCATAATTTTTTGTTAACTATGTCATTCTCATTTCAGTTAATAACCTTGAATGTTCTAGTTTTTTTTAGTAACGACCTACTACCTCTATTCCCCGATTTCAGTAAAATAGTTTCTAAATTCAAATGTTTTGTCATAAAAAAGTTTGGAGGATCCTTCCCACTCATATGTTGCTTAGATTCTTTTTTTCGAGAATAGTGTTTTAGATAAGGCAACGATCTCAGTTAAAATACCTCCACTAAACATTTCTTAAAACTAAACATTTGAACTTAGTATCTACTTTATTGAAATCAGAGTATAGTGGTTCATGTAACATAGATTTAAATAATTAAAAAAAAAAACAAACAACTTTGAAATTTGCTCTATTAATGAATTTTTACATCATGTGTAGGTTCGAAATAATTGTAGGTATACATAACAGGAACCACTCGTAAAACAATACAAAAATATAATCAGAAATATGTTTATCACAAACGAAATAAGGGTAAACATGCAGTATAGTTGTACTAAATTATGGTCTGACTGCGCCGCTGCGCAGTCAGACGAATTTTATGTGAAAAAGTGTCACTACTCTAACGATGTTGCCAGGTTGGTATCTATTCACTATATCGACTGATAGAATGAATAATACAATTTTATGATATTACAAATTTATACAGTGGATGTAATTATTATATCATGTAACGTTAAAATTCTAACCTTAAATGATTTAGTAATGAAAATAAATATATTCGTATTCTTATACTACTACTACTCAGATAAAACACTCGCGAATAACTAATTAAATACTCACCGGTTATAAATTTTGTTCACCATTTATTTTTGTTAAAAATAAAATACTTTTACCGTTTAATTTGATCTTACTTATTCAGTACTTTCAGACGGATATAGATTACTACACTTTATTTTGTGTTGTCGCCGCGGCACTTAGCATTCTCTCCTACAACCTAGAACACCGGATATCTGAAACATGTTAAGCAACTTTAGGGTATATTGTAATATTTGTAAATAGTTATATGGTACATACCGTTTGGATACGTTTGTGGTAACACTCTGGGGTTAGTTTTAGCAATGTTCGTGGTCGGTGCTGTGAGGATTGTGTCATTAGAGTCCTATTTAACTGTCTATGCCTGTGTTTGGTGTTTTCGCTTATGTTATACAGCCATCTCTGAACAGATCATCTCGATTGCACTTCTACAAATAGTTTACTACTTGATTAACTCATTTTTACCTGTTTTAACGCCTTACCTGCATTTTATCTGCGAGTATTTTGTTCACCTTAGTGCTTCGCTGTGCCATCACTGTTTAAGTCCGATTGTCGGCTTAATTTATTGATAGATCGGTTTGATCATGCTGGTGGTACATTGCTGTACTTTTATCTACTGTTCTCTTTCGATATTGCCCTGGAAATAAGTTTAATTATATTAAAATTCTGCCTTTATTCGCGATATAAACAAGCCTAACCGGTACTTGTTTGTTGACATACGATATATGTTGAAAATATGAGTAAATATGAGGTGATCGTATACTTACCTTATTTCTGTCCAATTGGTTCATAATTCCACATTACTTTTGGCTGATTATTGCATACATATTTGTTAAATAATTAATGTTTTAATTATTTATTTCTTCTAGTAAATATACCTGACCACTATAAACATTAACTGTTATTGATATGTGTCAACGCTAGTGATTTTCATGTTGTCCTGTTGCCGGTTGGATTATGCGTGCTTGCCGATTTCGGTGTTGCCACATAATGCAATTCTATTGCGTACGACTATATGTTAGCTTGTTTTTACGTTACATAACTCGTGATTTCGCGTGTTGTATTGCGGAGTGGAATGTTGGGACTTGTTCCAGTGGCGTAACGTTTGGTAACGATTGCGTTTTGACTTTTTATTTGAGTTTCGACTTTGTCGTGAGGCTATCGATTATTTTGCTACAATGGTACCTCCCTATTATTGACATTTAGGGATTTCTGATTGACCGTTTTGGTATCACCTGATATACCGGCTATTCACCGCCCTTCTTGTTGGATTTTGGCCATTTTTCATTTAGGTGCTGGTTAAGACAACAGCTTAGGCGGCCATCTTTGACCAAATTAGAAAACTGTTCGAGGTAATAGTTTTCAACCCGTACGGGGAATATTTGGGGCCGTTTTGGCATTGGGAAAATTGTAAGAATATATTGGAATATATTTTGGAACCTCCCGTCTGCTTGGAAAGCAGGATTACGATTGTCGTAAAACCACGTGAGTAGCCTATTCTTCTCTACAGCTAAATGGTTGATATTAACTGGTGAATTTATATTTTAGTCCATTCTAAAAACTCCTCAATCACCACCGAGGATATTTATAACATCAAATTGACCCAGGAACCCCTCCGACGAGAGGTCAGTGTAACAAATAAGGTACGGGAATATTCAAATACTAAAAGTATTGGTACTTTTAGGGTTTTAGTGTGAGGTCAAATTCTACTTCTGGTTCAGGAGTAGATCAGTACTACCTTCTGGGTAATTTGTTCCCGTCCATGGGATTGTTTTTGAACCCCCCACTCATGAGGAGCTATCTCTGGTTACACCTTGGGATGCCTAACTTGGTTAAACCCTCATGCAATTCCGAACCTGAATGTAACGGATCGTGGACTCTTATAGAATCCGCTGTAATGCCGAATGACCCGAAGTCGTGTTGGTGCTGAGGATGTCATGCCACACAGTAGCGTAGGTTAAGTAGAGTGCTACCAAACTGTAAGTTTAATTTACATAATTAATTATTTTGGCCTTCAGCCACCTCATTTAAATTTTTCCTGATTAGTTCTAGGCTTAGTCTTATGATGTTATAGCAGATATATATTTTGTTCATATATATATAAATTAACGACCTTCAGTCGCGATTAGGTTACTGCTGCACTTGCGTGTAACTCCATTGTGAACTTAACGTGCGCACGTCGGGTATACGGGGGCCGTCCGTAATGTGTGATTGTATCACGGTAGCTTGTTGAATTTAGGCAATTGTTCCTATTTCGCTGATGTTTCAATATAGTTTACCAATTTGGTGAATTGTAACTATTTACACTGAAGATATAATCATTCATATTGTATTTTAACGTGACTCTTAATGATTGAATTTTTGATTCAACTTCTTAAATTGTAGGCAATTTTTCTTATGTCGCCGATGATTTAATAGTATAATTTGGTGACTTGTAATTATTTACACTAAGTTATAATCATACATGCTGTATTCTAACGTGACTCTTAATTACTAATTTCTAATTTCTCTCTTGACACGGTCTGGTAGCCAACGAATATTTTTTTATTAAATTGGTTGATTTGAACGCCAGTGTTTTATTTTATACTGTTTGGTATATTGACTTAGTACTTATCAGGTATATGGAAGGACACAGTTAGTTCTTGTTTATGAGATTGTGAGTCTTCAATAATTTCATGATTTTGTATTGAAGATATCTTTTGGTGACCCAATGATGTAAAACAAAAATTATGTGGTGCCCAGTTTAATATCATTTATCCCATTGCCCAACTCCGCTGTTTAGTTGCCGGCCATCATCAGGTTACCTCTCTGGTAATTCTCAACTAGTATTTAAGGTACAGCTGGTCCTTTATGAAGGTTTTTGATTTCTCTTAACACTAACTAAACTTTAAATAATAAAATAAATAAATACGCCACAATCATTGCTGGGGGTAAAATGCTGAGTATGGAAGGTTAGATAGCAGGCAGGGATGTGTGGTAAGTGTGTAATAGTGATGATCAGGAAGAGTTAGTAAAGGAGGGGGTAATCATTGCAGGAGGTTAAGGGTAAAATGCTGAGTATGGAAGGTTAGGTAGCAGGCAGGGATGTGTTGTCCTAATAATGACTGCTATGGAACTAATATAACAACTATCTGCCTACTACATCTCATCTCAATCCAGCTTTCTACACCCACCCTCCTTTACTAACTCTTCCTGATAATTACTATTACACCCTTACAACACATCCCTGCCTGCTGCCTAACCTTGGATACTCAGCATTTTACCCCCAACCTCCTGCAAATGATTACCTAACGATGACTGCGATCGAACTAATCCACATAAATAAAATAGGTGTATAACCTAGAGTAGCATTTACATTTAACGGTCAAAAATTAAGCGCTAAATATTTTACCGTTTCAACATAAAATGTGTGTTTTAAACCTGGCAACACAACACTTCGATTACAATCTGAACTCCCAAAACTCGTCTGACTGCGCAGCGGCGCGGTCAGACCATAATTTAGTACAACTATACTGCATGTTTACCGAAATAAGTATTTCAGAAGTATTACCTGAAGGTGATAATTCATTTAAAACTAGATTATTAATATTCGTAAGCCATTCACGCATAATATTTGAATCCTTATAGGGAAATCTATGTCGTTTACTGGTTCTATTCACATACCCAGGCACTAAACACTTATTCCACCCATTACATTACAACTATCTTAAAGTTGCAGCAGGAGGCACGTGAACAACAAGTACAGCAATAGTTTTCCACAATATTGCACAATAATAATAATATAAAGAGGATTTATAATATTCTAAGACTTTTTTAACCACAAAACAATAAAAAATTTTAACCTTCTTCTTCTGATTGACAATTGACAGGACTGACAGAACGCAGTTAACGGCAACCGGCAGGCAGAGTTCTTTAATTTTCGACTCCAACGCCATGCAGCGTCTGTATACAGAACTAATATTACTGTCCAAGGTCGTACATCTACGTTTCCCTTATATTGTATGTGTTATGTGGTTAGTTCTTTTTCACTATTACAATATTCATCATGTTATAATGCATGTGAGAGTTTTTAGTATGTTTATTAATAAAAATTCATAAAAATCAATTAGCCTTTGAATTCTATAAAGAGAAAATTCCACATACAACAATGGTCCTTCGACAACCGGATAATATCCACAACAAAATACAAAAGCATCAAGAATTAACGGAAAAATATACTGTGTCTGAACAAAATAGCTATCTAGAGAAGCCGGTCAAAAAGCAACAACAGTTCATCCTTCACCAACAATTCCTGCAAGTACCTATTATATTATAGTCTTAATCAGTACAATAAGCAATAAATGCACGCGCGAGACATTGATCTAAAATTCGTCAAAGGTACCGTAAACGGTTGTTAAAAATATTAAATTTTCGCACTGCGGGTGCAATGAGTGATACTGCGTATTTTGTATTATTCTAACTCGTGTTTAATTGAATAATACTGTAGTGATACTGATTGATGATTAGTTTCTTTAAACATATTGGAAATTATAAATATTGTAGTTCTGATAAGACAATAGATATCCACATACTAGGTACATGCCTTATCTTGTTGATAAAGGCATATATCGTGTGTTTGATTAATTTTCAAATAGATACTGGTGAAGCACTGTACAGTATGTCCTATAACAAAAAAGCAATATTCGGTTTTATGCTTTGCTTGTGAGGCCTGGAACCACATCAAGTGTGTGGAACTTTCTGTAACACAACTCAAGTTCTTTGAAACCGAGGTGAGAAAGTCTGATGGTGATCGTTGGAGATGTCCCTCTTGCCTGAGAGATACAGTGAGGCAGTCGCAGGTAAAAAGAAAATCTATGTCCGGCGGTCTGCAGGCGGGTGGTTCGAGCGGCGCTCAAGTGGGTGCGTCACCAGTTACTCTGGCGGACATCATGCAAAAGCTGAATGATATGCAAATATCTTACGAGTCACTACTGACGAGGTTCAATGAGCAAATTAGAGTTAATAATGATCTACAATCGGAAGTGGTTATCCTAACAAATCGCATTGGTGTTATTGAAGATACTATTCAGTCTGCCAAACATGCAACTCGAAGTAATGAAGCAGAGGTTTTTGAGGAATTTCGCGAAAGGGAGACAAGAAAAAGAAATTTAATACTATTTGGACAACCTGAAGTCGTCGATCAGGATGATAAACAAAATGTAGGTATCCTCTTAAGGGAGGTATGTCCAACTTTTGAAATGTCAAAGATTGAGAGAGTTTCCCGCATTGGTCGGATGACTGATGGTGCCTCTCAGGCCAGCCGAAGACCTAGACCCATTCGTATAAAGTTGAAAAGCGAAGAAACTATTCCAGAGTTATTACGGCATAGCTCCAAAATAAGATCTACTCAACATCTTAAACACAGATTGAATTTTATAAATCTGTCAAACAACAATTAATTCAGCGCAAGCGAGAGGGGGAGACGGATATACGAATAAAGCACGTCAGAGGTATTCCAACAATAGTCTCTGGTGACAACAACCATTTAAACTAGATGGTCCGTCTAACGGGAACAACATGCTGCTCAGTGTTATTTATCAGAACGTAAGGGGATTGAATACGAAGACTGATCATTTCTACGAATCAGTTAGTGAGGGGGAATATCATGTCATTGCGGTGTCGGAGACTTGGTTGCAGCCTAATATCGCCTCCACCGATTTGTTTGAGGACCACTATATAGTTTTTCGAAAAGATCGTGATTTAAATGCTCTGGGAATGACTAGAGGTGGTGGCGTGCTTGTTGCTATTAGATCGGATTACGAGTGCCAACAGATTGCATGGTTGAGTGATGCAGATCTTGATGCATCTGTGGACTTTGCGGGCTGTAAGGTGCTCGTTGGTACTTTCTCAATCCTCATAGTGTGTGTGTATTTTCAACCAAACCTAAATGTTACTCATTATGAACAATTCTTTGATTTTATTATGTCTTTATCTGTTAAGTATAATAATTGTAAGCTGATGATACTGGGAGACTTTAACATACATTTTGTTCCTGATAAAACTATAAGAGATTCTAAGCTGAGCTCTATTCACGATTTCAGTTCTTTGCTTAACTTGCATCAGTGCAATGGTATATTTAACAACTTTGATACCATTCTTGATTTGGTATTGTGTAATTTTAATTGTACTGTCGAGACATGTCTTCCACTGGTAACTGAGGATGCTTATCATCCAGCATTGCATATATCCTTTTTGTGTAGTGACGCTTCACGTCAAAAAAGCTTTTCATCAAACATGGATGCACAAAAATACAATTTTAGTAAGGCCAATTATCCACTCTTGTATGAACTGATAGCAGGACAAGACTGGACATTTTTACGTCATATTTTAGACGTTAATGTAGCGGTAGCCGAATTTCAGAACCGACTGATATCAATGTTGGATACTGCTGTACCGGTTTATAAAACAAGATCTAAAAAATTCTCTTATCCATGCTGGTATCCATTGGACCTCATACGGGACATTAGGAAAAAACATAATTGTTTACGTAGGTGGAGATGTTATGGTACACAGCACTACTTCGATAGGTTTCAGTTGTTGAGATCTCAAGTAAAACAGAGAATTAGGTGGGCTTATGGTAGCTATGTTAACAGAATTCAAGACTCGATACAAAGTGACCCGGCGCAGCTTTGGAAGTTTATACGGAACAGAAAACAAAGGTCCCGTATCCCGGGTGTGATGTTTGATGCGGACGGGATAGAGATATCTAATCCGCTTAACATTGTTACAGCGTTTGCTAGCTTTTTCCATAGTGTTTATGTTGATACTGTCGGGCTCTCCTTTGTTGAAACTCACGATAATGGTGACTTGGTTGCAGTGGGCTTGCTGAGTGACGATGACATCCTTGCCGCATTGAGAAAACTTAAACCAAAGAGAACAGCTGGTGTCGACCATATTCCTGCATTTGTTGTTAGAGACTGTGCTTGCGCCTTCGTTGAGCCACTACAGCATATATTTAATTTGTCTTTACAGTCCAACTTGTTTCCGGAATTATGGAAGATAGCTCGTATATGTCCCGTATATAAGTCAGGAGATCATGACAGAATCGTTAACTACCGGCCTGTTTCCATATTACCAAATTTTTCGAAAGTCTTTGAAATTGTACTACAAAATAAATTGTTCAACCAAATAAAATCAAAATTGGTCTATCATAAGCATGGATTTTTTAGACAACGGTCCACTGTGAGTAATTTGGTGACGTTTCTGCAGGATGTTTATCCAGCTGTTGGGCAGGGATTGCAGGTCGACGCGATATATACGGATTTCTCAAAGGCATTTGACAAGCTTGATCACTCTCTGCTTCGACAACGAATGTATGACATCGGCTTCAGCGGAAACTTGATTGCTTTCTTTGACTCGTATTTAACAACCCGTCGACAATTTGTTGAGTATAATGTTTATAGGTCCGATTGTTTCGATGTATCGAGTGGGGCACCGCAGGGCAGTACTTTGGCACCATTGCTGTTTGCAACTTTTGTGAATAGCATTGGTGACAGAATTTCAGGCGATCATTTGCTTTTTGCAGACGATTTGAAATTGTACAGGGTCGTACATTGCGATGACGATTGTAATCGACTACAGCGTGATTTGAATATTATATCTGAATGGTGTGCTCTAAACCGACTTCCTTTGAATGCCGCTAAATGTAAATTAATAACATTTACAAAACGTGTTAAACCAGTGCTGAACGTCTATGCGCTTAATGGGATAACATTGGAGAGATGCAATGTGATTAAGGATCTCGGCATTTATGTTGACAGCGAGTTGTCCTTCAATGAGCATGTCTCACAGGTGTCGACGGCCGCTGTCAGGATGTTGGGGTTTATTTTACGACAAACGCGGAATTTTAATAGCATTGAATGTCTTAGGACACTCTACTTCTCTTTTGTGAGGTCCAAGTTGCAGTACGCTTCAATTGTTTGGTCACCTATATATCATGTTCAAATACAAAGACTCGAGAGTATCCAACGCAAATTTTTAAAGTATATGTCATTTAAAATTGATGGATATTTTCCACCTCGTGGCTACGATCATTGTATTTTATTAGATAGATTTAATCTTAGATTGCTAGCAGAACGACGTATTTTTGCATCTCAGATTTTTATTTTTAAATTAATAAACAATTTGCTGGACTGTCCTCAGTTGCTGCGGCAGATATGGTTTCGTGTTCCTCGCTTGCAGGCAAGAAATTTACATATGTTTTGGGTGCCTCACATTCATACAAATTATGAAGGCAGAGCCCCCCTTTTTCGGGCTTGCACCTACTGCAATCGTCTGAATTTGCACGATAATGTTAATTACTTCAATGGCTCACTTAATTCATTTAAGCATCATTTGCGTCTGTGTCTGCAAGCGAACGAAATGGATATTGTTTAATTAATTATATATTCTCCATGGAATTGTTTTCCTTTCATGCATTTTTGTTTGATTTTTTTATTTTTCTTTTTAACTAATTCCTATTTTGTGAATTTACATAGGAATACCTGTGCTTAGTTTAGATATATATAATTGTCTTGTAATTTGTAATTGGGCAGCAATGCCTGTTAGACAATAAAGATTATTATTATTATTATTTGTGCATGCTTGAATTTGTTTTGGGAACAGTGCAGTGTAGTCTCAAATACATTAAATTCGTTATTACCATCGAAATAATACATAACCAAATAAAACATTATTCGGCTAATCTACACGTAATTTATTGGTGTTCGCTTATGCTAAACATTTTATTTTATGACCTATACTGAACTATCATTGTTAATAAAACACTTTCTTGCGTGTTTTACTTCAAAATAATATTAAATACTTACATTTACAAGTTCGACGTTTGTAATTACCACAAGGCCGACAGATTTGGTGCACAGGGTTGTATTCAAGGCATATATACACCATACATATTACACAATAATAAAACTGCATTTAGGTGGTAGGTGTGTAATTCGGAGATATTCACACGAATTACTTGATACTTTATTTTACATACCTATTTAAAATGTCGTCAGCACAATTAAAAGAGCTTACTATTAGACGTGGCCAATTAAAAGCTAGTCTTACGCGTTTTTCCAAATTCCTGTCAGAAATTTCTGATCAGAAAAGCTTATCTACCCTCACCACACGTTTAGACAAGATTGAACCACTGTGGTCAGAGTTTGATGCAATCCAATCTGCAATTGAAGTTCAAGATGACTCACATGAACAATTACAGTATCGAGATGAATTTGAAACTTTTTATTTTGAATTAGTGTCTAGTGCAAAAGACATTATACTTAATTCCAATGCATCGAATGCTACAAATCGAACATCGCTACTTGAAAGCGGCTCTGTTGTAGACAGTAGTGTTAAGTTACCCTCTATTAATCTTCCACAATTTAGTGGAAACTATGAGGATTGGGCCACATTTCATGAAACCTTCAATGTCCTAATTCACGATAATTCGTCTTTATCTAACATTCAGAAATTTATTTATTTAAAATCAGTTTTGCGTGGTCAGGCGGCTGATCTCCTTCAGTCTCTTCCAGTTACTCAATCCAATTATATTGGTGCTTGGACATTACTTAAAGAAAGATTTCGAAATGAACGCATGACAATACCTATATAAAATCACTATTTTAATTGCCTACTGTAAATACACTTTGTCCGCAATCGCTTCGAAAGTTATGTGATGAATATTTAAAACATGTCAGAGCACTAAAAATCTAGGTGAACCTACTGAGTCATGGAGTAGTATGCTAATGTACTTATTATCTTCCAAGCTCACTATTTCCAAAAAAGAATGGGAAGAATTTACTATCAAAATTCGATCTAAACCCGATATTCAGGATTTCAATAATTCTCTGAAGAACAGGAATCTATTCAAAAACCTAATTATAAAAGAACTGAAGAGCGTTCAATGTCATTTGTGACAAATCATAAATCAAGTCCTAAGTGCATATTTTGCAAGGAAGCACATCTCATATATTCGTGTCAAAATTTCCTGAAGCTTCCATCCAAATCTCGATATTCGGAAATTAAACTATTAAAAGCGTGTACGAACTGTCTCCGGTTAGGGCATTCTGTTACAGAGTGCAGATCAGATTCTTGCAGAAAATTCCAAAAGAGACATAATACACTATTACACTTTGATGAGTCACTTGCCATCAATAGAAGAAATTCTAGTAGTGAACAAAAAATATCTCATGAACAAAACGTTGCCACTGTGACAACTCATTGTTCACAACCAAAATATCAGTCTTTCAACAGCTGTCATAGATATCCTAGACTCCCAAAATAAACCTATAAGATGCCGAGCATTATTAGACTCTGGAAGCATGTCCAACTTTATGTCTAAAAGATTAGTTGACAAACTAGGATTAAAAACCTGCCATATAAATATACCAGTTCTTGGTATTAATCAACAAGCCACAAAATGTTTCTAGAAGACTTTCGTTACTTTTAAATCTATCTATAATAATTATCAACAAACTCTGTCTTTCCTCGTTTTGAACAAAATCACTGATAACATACCTATCAAGTCATTCTCCACGTCTCTTATTGATATTCCTAACAATATTACGTTAGCGGATCCAGAATTCAATCAATCAAGCGAACTTGACGCACTACTTGGTGCAATTATTTTCTATGACCTTCTTTGCGTGGGACAAATTAAACTACATAACTCTAGTCCCATATTCCAAAAATCCAAGTTAGGATGGATCATTTCCGGTCCTATATCCGCGGATTTTACTGATTCACGTCCCACATCATGCCATTTATCTATAGAGCACGAAAACTAATGAACTGCTTAGAAAAATTCTGGAAATTAGAAAATACTTCCATTCGTACAGATAAAATGTCCCAAGCAGAACGCGACTGTGAAAATCATTTCCTAGAACATCATACGCGGGATCGTTACGGGCGGTTTACCGTATCTCTACCACTAAAAGACGTACCTGAAAGGTTAGGCAATTCTTTCAATAACGCAGAAAAGCAATTTTATGCTCTTGAACAAAAATTCAAAAACAATGTGATATTAAAGGAACAATACACAAACTTTATTAATGAATATTCCCTCCTAGAACATATGACCAAGATCACCAATGAAAGTGATATAAATAAAACAAACAGTGTTTACTATCTCCCCCATCATGGAGTACTTAAGGAATCAAGTCTTATCACCAAATTAAGGATTGTTTTCGATGCATCAGCCAAAACCACATCTAACGTTTCTCTAAATGGTATATTGTTGGTAGGTCCCACTATACAGAATGAGTTATTTGACATACTAGTACGCTTTCGTACATTATTTTGTAATATCGGCAGATTTGGGTTCAAGAGTCACATGGAGATT
Source organism: Apoderus coryli (assembly GCA_911728435.2). NCBI lineage: Eukaryota > Metazoa > Arthropoda > Insecta > Coleoptera > Attelabidae > Apoderus > Apoderus coryli. The sequence continues at coordinate 26,567,227 of OU452198.1, forward strand.
TTCAAAGAATCGTCTGGCGTGCTAATCCGAATGATTCCTTGGATCAATACCGATTAAACACAGTCACATATGGTACTGCATCAGCATCCTTTCTTGCAACACGGGTCTTGTATCAATTGGGAATTGAGAGCAACCAGCAATTTCCAGAAGCCAGTGCTTCAATTATCAACGATTTTTATGTGGACGATCTTATCACTGGTTCAAATACTATTGAAAGTACAATCAAATTAAAGCAAGATATAAGTGCTATCCTCTCCAGTTGCGGTTTTCAATTGCGAAAATGGGCCTCAAATGATCCAAGTATTTTAGAACATTCAAAAAATGCACATGTATCTCAATATATAATCAGCGATAGCTCCTGCATAAAAACCTTAGGTTTAATCTGGAACGCAAATTCCGATAATTTTCATTTTTCTATTAATTTAGATCCCACGTGTCGAAACGAATTATATTATCCACTATTGCGCAAATCTTTGACCCCCTTGGTTTGGTTGGCCTGCTGTAATAACTGCAAAAATAATTCTTCAAAAACTATGGCAGTTAGGTGTTCAATGGGATGAAACGATTCCCACGCAATTACACACTCAATTTATGTCGTTTAGAAGGCAAATAGTCTCATTATCACACATTAAAATTCCTCATCATCTTTTATTGGCAAATCCTGTTAATATTGTCACACCCGGTATATTGTAATAAAAATATTGCATCCGGTCGAACTAGCTATTTTAAGTTCATCAAAGTTTATACAAGGCTGCATGGATTTTGCGATGCATCTCAATCCGCGTACGGATGTTGTCTATTCATTCGCTCAAATGATTCCGTTGGAAATGTTTCATGTCGGTTGATTTGCGCCAAATCACATGTACCGTTAAAGGTAGTGTCACTTCCCCGATTCGAATTGTGTGGCGCTTTACTTTTATCCGAAGTAGCCTAAAAAACTGTTAAAGCTCTAAATCTTAATATCAATGAATTTCACATGTGGTGTGACTCCACAATAGTCCTAGCTTGGATCTCGTCTGAACCATCAACCCTTAAAGTTTTTGTTGCTAACAGAATTACTGAAATTCAACGTTTAACCAAGCAGTGGTCTTGGGATCATGTAAGATCTCAAGACAACCCTGCGGATATCATATCACGTGGTATCGAACCCACAAAATTAATTAATTCCACTATTTGGTGGAACGGTCCATCATGGTTGAGCTTAATACCATGCTTATGGCCTAACATTAGAATCAAGTTCCCATCCGATTTGCCCGAATCAAAAGATATTACAGAAAATTTATGCCCTGCAACTTTTCTTGATTTCGATTTGCTATCAAAATTTTCTGACTTCAATAAACTACATAATGTAATAGCTTATTGTCTGAGATTTATACATAATTGTGTTAAACCTAAAGAATTCAGAACAACTATAAGCTTAACAGTTAGAGAGTTAAATTATACATTAAACGTCTTGGTAAAAATGGTTCAATTTAAATGTTTTAACAAAGAGTTATCTCGTTTAAAAGAAAATAAGGGCATATCGTCTAAAAGTAAACTCTTAAATTTAATTATTATACGCGTTGGAGGCAGATTAACTAACTCTCAGCTTGAAGAAAATCACAAATATCCAATTGTCCTACCACACGATAGTCCATTAACAAGATTAATTATTTCTTATGGACATATTCGACATTTTCATTCTGGTCCTACCGCCACGTTAGCTGTACTTTGTAGAAAATACTGGCTTCTAAAAGCTAAAAGAATCACACGTAAAGTGATCCATCCGTGCATTATTTGTTTCAAAGCTAAACCATCTTGTATCAATCTCCTGATGGGAGTTTTGCCCCTTGAACGAGTCCAGGCCTGTAGACCATTTACAAACATAGGTATCGACTTAGCTGGGCCATTTTTATTAAAAGATGGAACATTAAGAAGTAGAAAACTGGTAAAATGTTATTTGTACATCTTTATATGTTTATGGTCAAAGGCAGTTCATTGCGAAATTGTCGGTAACATGTCCTCTGAGTCGTTCCTAAATGCGCTTAAAAGATTTATCTCACGTCGTGGTATTTGCAAGAGTATATTTTGCGATAACGGAACCAACTTGGTGGGAGCCAACAACCAACTTAAATCAATGTTTAATATATTTCTGAGATTTCAAATAAAACAAATTGTGTGAACTTCTTCAATCAAAATAATATTGAGTTTTATTTCTCACCTACACGCTCTCCTCATTTTGGAGGCCGCAGTTAAAGAAATGATATATGCATGCAGAACAATAAGACGTGGGAGGAGAGATATACCTTACGACCTATGTGAGGACAAAAAAATTAAACGGGGTCAATCAGATTGGCGCGTGAGTAAGGAGTATGTGAAGGAAAACAAGTTGGATAACGCATTTTTGATAAAAAAGAGTTTTTATGTTCATATTTTTACAACGGAATTCAATTTATCTTTTTTGACTCCCAAAAGTGACACATGCAGTACCTGCGATTCGGGCCTTAAAAGCGAAGAACATTTAGAAAATTTTAATGTTGCTTTTGAGCAACAAAAACTGGATAGGCATTATGCAAGAGATGAATAAGGATGTGGTCTACCTTACTATGGATCTACAGCAAACAATGCCGTTGCCCAGAATCACTACATCAAAGGCATTCTACTTAAGGCAAATGTGGTTCTATAACTTTGGAATCCATACTATATCGACCGATGGTGACAAATCGTATTTTTTTACATGGACAGAAGACACAGCCACAAAAGGTAGCCTAGAAATTGGAAGCTCACTACATACATTTGTTCAACTTCTTAGTGCTGAAAAACAATTGAACCATTTGGTTATTTGGTCCGATTCTTTTTCGGGACAAAATAAAAACTTCAACATAATTTGCTTGTATCAATACCTAATCTTAAAAGGCTATGTAAAAGTCATAGACCACAAGTTTCCCGAAGTTGGGCATTCTTTTTTAGATTCTGACAGGGATTTCGGAAGAATTGAAAAGGAAATGAGAAAACACGAAAAGGTTTTTAATGCCGACCAGTATAGAGATATAATAAAGGTAGCGAGCAAAAAGAATAGTGTTGTTACAAACATGACAGATCATTTCAAAGATATCAATGAAATTCCCAAGAAGCTCAACCTATTCAACCGAAAAAAGAACTCCGCAAACGAAAAAGTCTGCTTAAGGGATAATATAAAATGGATCCGTGTCGAAAAATACGGTGAATATTTTTACAAAGACTCTCTTGATCCTTATACCCCATTTCTTCATGTTGATATCACAAAATATAAAGGTCAGCACACAAACAATGCCAAAGACTATTCTATCATACCAATACAAAACAAAAAAAAATAAGTTGTCAGATGAAAAAATTAACAATCTAAAGCAACAGCTAAAATATATAGACGAAGCATTTTATCATTTTTATACCAGACTTTGGGAAGATAATACGGAAGAACAGACCAAACGAAGGAAGACCATGTAAAAAGCTTTGGTATTAGCCTTATATCAAGGCAAATACTAAATTATTTATTATTTTGTTTTTGGTTGTCTTTTATTTAAGGAATATAAACAATTTATTTTTTTATGTATGTACTTAGACCCTTTATGTGCCTAAATTAAAATGTCTTTTTTTTATGTACTACTTGATAAAGGGTCTAAGTGCATATATTTCTAATTTACTGCATATCTGTTAAATTTCCTTATGCTGTAAAATAATTGTCTAAGCATAATAAACATATTCTGCAAATTTCGTTTTTCTATTTATTATAACAAAAAAGTTCCAAGATTTCAAATTTAAAATTGATTTGCTCAATATTTTCTAAATGTTACATAGACCCTTTATGCACTTGTGTCTTCAAATGCGTACATAATCTTCAAGCATAGGTCATCTGTATCTCATACAGGCAAAGTTATGAGCCTGAAAAATTTTAAAATAGCCGTTTGCTTGGGACTGATTGAAGCTGACCAAAGCTCAACAAAGAAAGGCCGACCATATTCGATCTTTGAATTTAAATACTTATAAAGTATTGGTTCCTCAAGAAATTAGATATGTGTCCTGCGCCCATATTCCTATTCATGTTACATCAAGAACATGTGCTCATTGCAGCACTTCGGCAGTACCACACAGAACAAGGTGGACGTGTTCTAGGTAAACATATAGCATTTTGTTTGTGTCAATACAAAATATTTTATAATGTAATTCATAATTTTTTCAGGTGCGATGTTGGTTTATGTCTAAATAATAATAATATAATAATAATAATAATAATAATAATAAATCGCCTTTATTTCCAAAATCCAAAAATACAAAACAAACATTACAAAAAATTTAGGGCGCAGGCTAGCTAAAGCTATTCTTACTGAACCCTTTTTTGTTGGAGACAATACGCATTTAAAACAAAAATGGAAAATAAATATTATAACAATATTATCAAGGTCAGTACCTCCAAATCATCCGCAACCCAATTCATCCCATCGCACAATGCATGATGCCCGCACGCATACTCGCTCACACATTTTGAAGGTGCAATAAAAATGATTTGTATTTATATTTAAACTTATTAATATTAAGTAGCTTAAATTCTTGTGGTAATGAATTATACAATTTAATAGCAGAGAACAAAAGACTTCGGCAAAAGGCAGCGGTGCGATGCCTCGGTATAGCGTATTTATCGTTGCAGCGTACATCCCTTACACTAATCATTGATCTTTTTACAAACTTGTTTTTTAAATATTTGCTACCCCTGTCACTAGTTAGAAGCCCATGTGTAAAATTTGCCAGATGGCTACGTCTTCTATTATTCATGTTAAGCCAACCGGTTTCAGCCACTTTATGAGAAATGTGATCGCCTCTTCTTAGGCTATATATTAATCGACAACAAGAGTTCTGCACCCTCTGTATTCTCCTCCTGTCCACATCATATAAGCAAGAACCATATATAAAGTCGCAGTAATTAAAGTTTGACAGAACTAAAGTTTCACAGAGGTTACGCTTCAATTTATTACTCAAAATATGTCTATTTGCATAAATTATTCTAAGCGACATGTATGCTTTACATATCTGTCTCTTAACGTGTTCCCTAAACCTAAGGTCAGAAGAAAAGGTCACCCCTAAGTTATTAGCGGTATTTGTAAAAAATAGATCCACACCATTTATATTTATATTCAGTAGATTTTCAATAACATTTTGGTTTTTAGACTTTCCAAAGTACATTATTTTAGATTTATTAGAGTTTAAATGTAACGAGTGTTCGGCAGAGAGTTCACTTATTTTATTTAGTTCGCAATTAATAATATCATTTGTCTGTCTATAGTCTTCAGTGCGAAACTTGTAAAATATTTGTGTGTCGTCAGCATATGCTCCGGCACTTCCACACTCGATATTATTTAATATATCAGTTGTATAAATTATAAACAACAGAGGTGACAGGATGGAGCCCTGTGGCACACCAGAGTGAAGGTTTATAGAATTCGAAAATCGCCCCTCAACAAAAACTCTCTGAGATCGACCGAACAAATAAGAATGAATTAAGTTCAAGGACTTCTCACAAAATCCGTAGTATTTCAATTTAGATATTAAAAGCTCGTGATTGATGGTATCGAAGGCTTTTGAGAAATCCAACAACACTACGACCCCAGAATAGCCTTCGTCAATTGCTTGAAAAATGTCGGTGGTCATAGCTGCCAACGCTGTACCTGTACTATAACCCTCCCTGAAACCATATTGATGGTGAGACAGAATATTACTCTCAGAAACGAATTTATAAATTTGAATATGCAGAATTCTCTCAAAAATTTTAGATACCGCAGGTAATATACTTATGATCCGCAAATCTGCATAAGTTTCAGGGTTACTTTTTTTGGCTAAAGGTTTTCCAATGGAAGATTTCCATACATCAGGAAAATATCCCTGTTCCATACAGGAATTAATTATATTGGTCAAAAGAGGATCAATATATGGTGAGCAATATTTTAACATAAGTGAATTAATTTCATCCACCCCATAGGCTTCTGTTTTAATACTATGCAAAGCGTCATGAACTTCTTCTATAGTGGCTAATTTAAAAGAGAATTGAGAATTAGGGTTAAACATGTTGTTATTATAAAAATCAATTAAATTATTGCAATTTGGGTTTACATATTGAAGAAAAGAAGAAAAATAATCATTTATATCGTTTGGACATGCTAGGTTTGATGGAAGAATACTTTTTTTTTTATTTTTAATATGAAGGTCAGACAAGGATGTCCAGATTTTACGCTTATCCCTCTGTGCAGCAATATTATTCAAATATGCTTTTTTCTCAGATCGTAGAACAGATAACGCATAATTTCTAAGATCCTTATAATTGTCCCAATCAAACTGTCGTCTCGTTCTTTTGAATTTTTGGAACGCCCTATCTCGCTCCGTAATAATTAATTTCAGATTATCAGTGAGCCATGGGGCAGACGGCTTTGTAACTCTAACTGTTTTTTTAGGAGCATATCTATCAAAAATTTACAAGATTAAATCATTGAATAAGCTGATTTTTTTATTAATGTCATTCTCATAGACAATGTTATACAGGGGCAAGTTCTGAAGTTCCTCATAAAATATGCTCCGGTTAAAATTCTTAAAATCTCTGTAGGTAATTAATTTTGGCTTTGGTTTAAAAGATTTAAAATTTAAATTAACGAAAACTAGTCTATGATCCGATATACCTTCCGCTGGCAACACACCATGCATATGCACTATGTCGGCCTTATTAGTGACAAAAATAGGATCCAGCAGACTTGCAGATGTCGCCGCAACTCTCGTAGGCTCATCCACAATCTGCGTAAAGCCATAAGCCTCAAAACATCCAGAAACAGGGTTCTGTAGGTTTAAAAAATTAACATTAAAATCGCCCAAGCATATTATATTCTTATATATGGGGGACAGGTATGACAGCATATTATCCAAATCATCTATAAAATAATTAACATTAAAACGTGGCGGCTTATAAAATACCCCTATCGCAAGAGATGCAGCTTTCAACGACAATTCCAAAAACAAAAATTCTAGGTCGTTATTTAGTGCAACATCTAACTGAATAATTTTGCTTTGATATTTATTTAATACATACGCACCAACACCACCACCGCGTCCGTCCCTGTCTCTACGATAAAACTTGTAACCTGGTATATTTATTATATTTGAATCAATATTTTCTGCAAGCCATGTTTCTGTTACCATAAATATGTCAAATTTGTTATCTTCAATTAATGAAACAAGTTCGTTAAATCCTGTAAACAAAGACCTAGTATTTAAGTGTGCTATTCGCATTATAAGAAATCTAGATAAAATACAAATAAAACATAAAACACATTGTTATTTATATAAAACGGAGCAGCTACGGGCATCCTTGTTGTCTTAGCAAAAAAATAATAATAAAAAAGCTATTATAAGAAATGAGAACAAAAGAAAAAAAAATAATAAATTGTTATTCAAAAAAATATATGTGCAACGTAATGTCCAGGCGCGAACGACGTAGAGGCCAGAACCCAAAGGCAATTGCCAAAAATTGAGAAATTAACCAAAATACAAAAAAAAAGGATAAACTACAACAAAACATATCAACCGCATCCACTCTATTATGATATCTGCTGAAAGCGAAAGAATTAAATAAAATACTTAACACAGTTCCCCTGTACATATAAATTCACGGTATAGTATAACAAAAAAAAATTCTAATACTCTGTTGATATACAAATGAATAAAATAAAACATCCGAACAGTAAAAAAAAATATCAATAAGATAGTGAACCCATTTACCATTTTTAGGCATTCAAACATACGAATAAAAATAAATAGTACTATCAGATTCGAATTAACAAACAAAAAAAAATATATATATATATAATTCAATACAAACGAACTGAAAGTAGCAAAATCTATAAATCCAAATCCAAATCACTTTCACATTTTATCAACTTTCTTGAACCATCTGCATCACTTATGTAAACTTTACCATTAACAGTCCACGTAGATCGTCCAAATCGTTCTCTAGCTTTCTTATAAATTTCTAGATTTTTTGCATTGAGACGTTCTGTTATTATAACACCAGACCCTCGTAACTTTTTTTTATTATAAAAAACTTGGTCTCTCTTCCATCGCTGGCTAAATTGCACCGACAACAGTCGTGGTTTATTGGAACCCTTATTAGTCTTACGACCAAGACGATAAAACTGTATTACATCTTGTTTTTGTACGACAATATCCAAACTTTGACTAAAAAATGATATTACGTTCTCAAACTCATCCTGTGCACTTGTCTCCTTAAGTCCATGTATTATTAAATAACTGGAATTTAGTTTCGCTTCCATATCATCTAACTTATTAGCCAGATCATATACATAATTTCTCACTGACGAAATTTCGCGTCTCAGATCATCCACAGACTTAGTTATTACATCTTTAAACTTTTTTATTTCACTAAAGATATCATCCTTAACTGAATCGACATTACACTGTTGTTTAATTTTACTGAGTTCTCTCTCTATTCCCGACTTTAAATCATCGCAGCAAAGAGAAAGTTGATCCTGCAATCTATCAACCCTTGAGTTAACCTCCTTTATACTTGGATTCTGTTTACTCATCCTGTTATTAATAAATCAACAAAACTGTTATTTGTATTGTACTAATAATACTCAGCAGATACACTTTAAATATTTAAGTGAATATTTATTTTAATACGGAGTACGGTCGACACACACGTCTACTCACTGCCGCGTGCCATCTCCCATGAAAAGCAAAACTATTTCTTGGAATATCACAAAAGATAAATCCGAATGCGCAGTTTAGAAATTAAAGCAGGAAACCTGCAAATCTTAGTATAAGCTTTCTTTATTATATTTTATTTTGGGTTTTATAATATTTTATGCTACTTTATTACACAATGACTGGTTTCACTGTAAAACCCCCTTCTAATATCTATTTTCCAAAACTGAAATTTTTTTAGTGGTTTACTGTACAATATTTTCATCATGTTTACACATTTCGCTTAACAAAAATTGTTTGAAACCGTTTAAAAAAACTCCGGCGTCAAAGGGTTAAAATAATGTAGCACGCGATCCCTACTGCTATTTGAAAATTTACAGGTTATCACAGGGCTTACGCGATTTTAACGAAAAATTAATGTATCCATCCTAGGACTGCCCCAAACTCATATACCAAAATTTAGCTCAATTGGTTATAGCGTTTGGGCGCTATCGTGGTAGAATACATACACACATACAGACAGACTTCCATCTGGAAATGATCTTAATCGTCTCAGGGAACTTCAAAACGGTTATATCCGTCTTTATCTCAATTTTTTTTAGCGCGTTCAGAATAAAAAAAATAAAAGTAAATGGACAAAAACACAAAATCAAAAAATTACTTACACCTGTAACGACGTTTTTTTTAAGTACATGTCGTTACTAAATTTATTATTTGAGTTTATTATTTTCAGTACCATATATCCTTGCATTTAACATTATGAGATTTTGTTTAAAATCTCAATATAACAATCTTTCTGAAAATATTTCTTGTTTCGTGTTGCCTAGAATTACTGAAAACTTAGCGTGAAATTTGATGTTAGAAAGTTCGAGATACCTGCAAATATTAAACTGGCAGATCCTACGTTTTTGAACCTGGTTCGATAGATATCTTGATTGAAGCTAACCTATTTTGGCGTCTTATTTGTAACGGTCAGCATTTCCTTGGTAATAACAAACCACTGCTTCAAAAGACTCGATTTGGCTGGATAGTTTCTGGTCCAATTGGATATCCTCAGAAAAATTCTATGTCTTGCAATTTTGCGCAAAGTTTTGAATCTGATATACAAACTCAGTTAACTCGATTCTGGGAAATAGAAGAATATCCAAGCACTATTCTAAGTACAATGTCACAAGAAGAAATACTTTGTGAAAAACATTTTATTGATAATGTTAAACGCTTACCCAGCGGTCGATTTGTAATTTCACTTCCGCTTAAAGATTCAGTAAATAAACTTGGTGAATCCTATGCTCAAGCAAATAACCGTTTTCTTAATCTTGAAAGAAATAAATTACAGAAAGATACTATGTTTCGTAACTTATATTGCGAATTTATGGAAGAGTATGAGAAGCTGGGACATATGAAAAAAGTCTCAAATATACCTAGAGAAAGTGACGTAACATATTATCTGCGTAATTATAGGAAATATTTTGTTACAAAAGATTTGGTTAGAAAAATGTTCTTGGGATGAGGATTTACGGTTGCATATTCACACGGCGTGGATTACTTTAATGGATGAATTACCTCTGCTAAATGATTTGGAAATAGATAGATACGTGATTTGTGAAAATCCAGAGCGCATTGAATTGCACGTGTTCGCTGATGCTTCAGAATCAGCCTACGGTGGCTGTATATACATTCGTTCGATTGATAAACAAGGCAGACAGGTATACGTGATATTGCTTACTGCTAAAAGCAAGGTTTCGCCACTGAAAACAATAACAATGCCAAGATTAGAATTATGTGGTTGTTTGGTACTTGCAAGATTAGCAAATGAAGTTACAAAATCATTAAGACTTTCATTTCATGATAAATTCCTTTGGACTGATTCGAATGTAGCACTTGGTTGGTTAAAAACTGAACCTAGCCGATTGAAGTCATTTGTGAGCAACCAAGGAGCAGAAATTCACTTCTACTTATCATTGGAATCATATAGCTACTAATTATGATCCTGCAGATTTGTTAACACGGGGTGTAAGACCTAGTGAATTGAAATTTTCTAGTCTTTGGTGGTGTGGTCCAAAATTTCTTTTGCAGAGCAGATTACATTGGCCTATTTCTAGTATTGACGTAAACAATTTACCCGATGTACGCAAACCTGATACGTTTGTATTTGAACAAACCCTCAAAGCTCAATAATTAATAAATTTTCTACTTTGAGAAAGTTAAATAGCGTTGTCGCTTATATACGAGTATTACGTTGGAAAAACAATGTTAAAACTCCTAAACAGCTACGGGAAACTGGAGCACTTTCTGTATCAGAATTGAGTAATGCATTGAATGTTATAATTAAAATTTCACAAAATCAAACTTTTTCAAAAGAAATTACTATGTTAAAGCAAAACAAAACTTTAAAAAATGATAGTAAAATTCTAAATCTGAATCCTTTTTTAGATAAATTAGGCGTTTTACGCATTGGCGGTCGTATTAGCGCATCTAATTTTAATTTTGAAAAGAAACACCCAGTAATTTTAACAGAAAAAGATTATTTAACTAAGTTGATTTTCGAAAGTGAGCATATTAGATTATTATATTGTGGTCCACAGCAATTACTCGCATCAGTGCGCGATAAATTTTGGCCAGTAAGAGGCCGATCTTTAGCAAGGAAAGTTGTACATAATTGTGTCAAATGTTTCCGTTTTAATGCAAATACTTTTATGCCAATTATGGGTAATTTACCACCGGAACGGTTAAATCCAAGGCATCCTTAATAAAAAACAAAGTACGCCGCCGTCCGAATTGCATCACTAAGGCGTATATTTGTTTGTTTGCCTGTTTTGTAACAAGAGCTGTGCACATAGAATTGGTGACAGATTTATCAAAAGATGCTTTTATGTTAGCTCTTCGTAGATTTTGTGGACGTCGTGGGCGACCTTGTATGGTGTTCTCAGATAATGGTAAAAATTTGGTGCTGCAAAATCAGAGTTACGAGACTTGGTAATTTTATTAAAAGTAATCAAACATGTATTGAACAAGATGCATCTAAAGAAAATATTACTTGGAAGTTTATTCCACCATATTCTCCGCATTTTGGCGGAATTTGGGAATCTGGTGTACGTAGTGCTAAACACCATTTAAAACGTGTTATAGGAAATACACCTTTAACCTTCGAATGTCTATACACTGTTCTAGTCCAAATTGAATCAGTACTGAACTCGCGACCTCTTTCATGTGAACCTGATGATCTTCTTCCTCTTACGCCTGCTCACTTTTTGGTTGGCAGACCGCTAACGTCATTACCAGAATATGGCGTAAGTGCAGTTTCAGTAAATCGACTTGATTTGTATCAGCATATACAGCAAATGAAATGGCACTTTTGGAAGAGATGGAACAAAGAATACGTGTCAGAACTTCAGAAACGTGTAAAAAGACAAATCAACAAAATTTAAAAGAAAACACTTTAGTTATCATTAAAACAGATAACCTTTCACCTGCACAATGGAAAATGGGACGGGTAGTTCAAATTCACACTGGTGCCGATGGAGTCCCAAGAGTTGCAACAATTAAAACGTCTTGTGGTGAAGTTAAACGTGGGTTTAAAAAAATTCGCCCTTTACCAATAGACAATGAATAATAAAATTAATCTTATTTTGTTATATTATAATAGTTGTGGCGTACGTATTTGTTAAAACAAGGTTTCCCAAAAACAAAACGCTGATACCTGTGAAATTTTCCAGACACCTGTAGTAGCCAATAACAGTGACCGCCAGCTTTCAGTGGAGACGGCGGGGTTCTCGAATGATATAATCAGGCGCCACTTAGTTTGGCACTGTTAGTAGTTAATAATATCCCAAACTAAGAAAAGGATTTCTAGAAAATATTCAACCCTCTGTTTTATCTTGAAAATATCAGAACGTTCCCCACTCCAGCTAACGAAAAACAAACTTTTGTCAAATAAAAATGATATATTTACAGCATATATAGGTAAGTAGTTAATAAAATAAAAAAATATGAATAAGTGATTAATCAGGTAATTAATTACAAGCGAATTGTCTAATTCTTTGGCGAATAATAGTGATATATAATATTATAATAATCATTCACTATCGCATATAAAACATATCAAAAAGAACACTTTTATGCAATTAAATATGGGCCACAATCGTGTACACGTTTGTTTACATAACACCAATACAAAACCTCAGGTAAGTATTCATTTCTTAAGGTAAGTATCAATTTCTTAAGGTAAGTACATAAACTATTATTTATTCCAAAATTGTAAGGTAAGTTATATATTTTCTTTTTGAGTTTTCTTTAAAAAAAATGTTTAAACTATTTAATTCATTTGTTTTAGTTTGAACCAAGTATTCTAATTAAATAAGGTAAAAGTATTTAGTAAACGAAAATAAAGTTTGTTCCACTTATCTGGTCTGGAGCGGCTGCAGGAAATCCCAGGAAAATAGGAACCGATCAGGTAAGTACAGTAAATACTTTGCAGAAGTGAATATACAGAACGACCTGGCTAACAGCGTCCAAATAAATAAATAAAAACGTCAATCGCCTCAAAACATCGGTACAGGAAATCCAGTTTCTTTTTTTTTTCTTTTCTTCAAAAGAAACCAGTCATCACAATTGCAAAAAAATATATACCATTCAAAAAAACTCCAACCGGAAAAACTCTAAAATAAAATTAAAATAATCAACGGCCTTGAAAAAAAAGGACTATATTAGGCCTACTACTTTTGCAAACCTAATTAAAAATCTTGCTAAATAGTAATTATGAAGTACCACAAATTAAGTTACCACAAAACAAAGTATAATTTAAGAAAACATCCAACTACCTTACAGTGAGTTTCCATATTAATTAAATAAACATAATCTACCCGGTTGACATAGAAAGGACAGTTACATATTTAAACAAAAATTAATTAAAAGAAAATCTAACCAGATGAATATCTTAATACGGAAAAGTTATTCTACTATTACAAAAAAAAAATCAAGGAAAATCTATCCTGACCGTATAACGGAATTTTCCTAATATTTCTGAACGACCCTGTAGATCTAAATGCCATAAAAATGCTTTAACTCACCTCTTATAGTGAGGGTTATGCCAAAAATAATCCGATATTTTTTTCTTTTCTAACCGCGATCTGTGATAAATGTTGGTAATCACTGGTAAAATTCTAAAAAGAATGGAAAAAGAACCGTTAATACTTTCTTTGAAAATTAATTATGAAAATAGAATATTTTACCTTTGGTGTTTCTGATGAAAAGGGAAAATAAATCCCCCGACACGTGGATGGAAAACTTGAAAATAACAAAAACGCAAATTTCTCCAACTATAAAATCTTCCAGAACTTTTCAAAATATTTTCCACTTTATTTGGAAGTGCCCACAAATCCTTTTATTACATAAACTTGAAATAAAAGCTGACAAAATTTTTTTTGTCACGTAAAACACTTCAAATATTCTCAACTTTTGTCTCAGAAAATCAATCGTAAAATGAAAGTTTAAAAATTAAAAATACCCACAAAATATTCTTATCTGAAATTATCCCTTTTTTTATAGCTTCCAGAAAAATCTAGCAAGTGGCAATTTTTATAGGCAATTTAGTAATCTAACAAAACATTCCTGAAACAAACAAAACAACAACAACGAAATTCCCAAATTGCTAAATTCAGGATCAACATATTGCCCGATAGAGGGCGGAAACAAAGACAGTACGACACTTCTTACGAAAAATAACCACAAACAGCTGATTGAGAAAAAGAAAACAACTTGTATCACCGTAATTACACAACAAATCAGCAGAAAAAGATGTAAGGAACAAAATACCAAAACACACAATAATATCAGCAGTAACGAAAATTTTAAGATTTTAGTGTGAGTATTAAATTACAATATCTGTGAACGAATGATTACAAATTTGGAGCTAAATAAAAACACAAATCATACTAATTTCTATTGTTTTTCTTCAATTCAGGTAATCCACTAAATACATAAAACTAGAAAGAATACAGGACAAGAAAGGAGCAAGGCAAGGTGATGTTAGTTTAGTGTTTTAAAATTACAGGGTGTGTAAATAAAATACAACAACTACTTAATATTCAAAAGTGCAAGAGTTCTTGTTCAATTAAAGGTGTACATTTGAATAAAATGTATTAAAACAATTTTTGGTGTAATGTTAATATTCCCACGATGTCTTTAATTTAAGGGTGAGTCAATTTTTAACATTATTCATTAGAAACAATGTCACATAGTGTTATGTTGAAGCCTAGAGACTTCAAGTTGGGGGGTATGTTTACGCCCAGTATTGGATAAATATTTTCTTAAATAGTAGGCATATGACACATATCAAAATTGTTATAAAAAAGAGAGTTGTCAAAATATTTACTGTCAGCAATCAACTATTATTTGATGTAATTTTTCAATATAAGTTTTCGTTCTAAAAAATAGCTGATTTATTACTGAACATAAGTTTAATAAACACAAATTATTGCAAAAATTACATGATATCGTTCCACCAAACAGGTTAAAATTTTGGGAAGACTTACCAGTAGCCGAAGGAACAACCATTGATAGTGACTAGTTTTTTTTATATAGTTTCAAGTATAACATTTTAATATGACAGTTTAAAATTATAATTTATTGTCAGATTGTAGAACAAGGTCGTGTATACGTACCGACTTAAAAACAAAAAATGTAATAATTTAAAGGAAAGGAAAAAGAAATGTTTGTGTATTGGAAAAGAAAGAATTTCTTGAAAAAGACTAGCCGAGTCTAGTCGAAACGTTGGAAAAAAAATGACATGAAACGATTAAAAAAATAGTTTCAAAAAAAAAAATATATTTTTTTTTAAATTGTGAACCTCATCCCAAGAAAAGGAAAAAAAAAAAGAAAAAAATAAAATTATAATAAGTATTAATATTATTCGTTTGTTATTTTATAAAAAAAAATATACCTAATTCACGGGAATTTCTCTTAATATGGTAATTTATGTTAGTATAGGAATACTAAGACAAAATGTCGTATCTAACAAAAATCAATATTTTTTTTACTTTGCTTATACTATTCAGGATGAATCATATGAGTTTATTGAATGAATCGTATGAGTTTATTTACATAAACTCCACATTTAGGTGCTAAAAAAAGGAATAATCAAAATCATGTGGATGGCGTATCATATTTTACAAAATGCTTATTATCTCAAAACTTTGTAGTTTCAGATACGACTTCCTGTCTTAGCAGGGCAGTATAGTGTCTGAAAATGTATTAGTCTCCAGTATCCTCAATACATTTTCCCACTCGGTTGGCACAGCATAATTGGTCAGATCTATTTCGGGAACTAACTCTTCCGGTATTTGCGGTTCTACAAATGTATAGTTAGTAAAACAATCATCCTGAATAGAAAAGTCCTCTTTGTCAAGATTTTGCTCATAGCAACAACTTCATAATCGGCTGAATGTAGATTGGCAATGATTTTAAATAGAATATTTTTGGTTTTGGCTGTATTAAATTCATAATATAATAAGTTGGAGAGCTCTGGAGCATTGGCGGGTTTGCAGAATGTGAGCGGTCCTGAAACTGCAGAAGGCATTGTTGCTGGTTTCATCAGAGAAACCAGCGATAGGCAACAGAGGCGAAATAATGTTATGGTGTATGGAATTCCCGAGAATAATAACATGGATATTGAAGCTAGAAAGAGTAAGGATATGGAGAGTGTGGGTGCTTTGATCGGCGTCATTGCGCCTTCAATTGACTGCAGCTCGATTAAAGTGTATAGAGTTGGTCGTCCAGACTCCGCTAAACATCGCCCAATAAAATTGAAAATGCAATCCCAGGCAGACGCAAAACTAATAATTCATAACAATAAGAATTTGGCGAGCACTGTTCCGTGGGGTGTCTTTGCGTTATGATCGAACTCCTATGCAGATTGAGGAATTCAAGAAACTTAAACATGAATTAAATGCGCGTATTACTGCTGGTGAGAACGATTTGCGCATAAGGTACTTCAATGGTGAGCCTAAAATAGTTAAATCTCATTTAAACTAAGTGTGTTGTCTGACGGGGAGAATGTATCTGTGTCTTGTGTGTATCAGAACGTTAGGGGACTAAACACCAAGGTAACGACATTTTATCAGTCGGTTTGTGCGGGCGACTTTGATATTATTGCGCTGACTGAGACTTGGCTTAAGGGTGGAGTGTTGAATAACGAACTATTTAGCAATAACTACACGATCATAAGAAAAGACCGGAACTGGGTGGTCACTGGAATGTCGCGGGGAGGTGGAGTATTATTAGCGATAACCAATAAGTATAGGGTCATTGAATTGGATCTTTCTTTTTTTAGCAGTGATATTGGTAACATTGATGTAGCAGGTTGTAAAGTATATATTGGGTGCACTGTATTATTTTTCTTTGTCCTTTATGTTCCTCCCTCAACAGAATCAAGCTATTTCATTAACTGCATGGAGGCTATTGAGTCTTTACATTATTTGTATGGTAAAAATATCATACTACTGGGTGATTTCAACATTCCCACTTATGCTGACCGAACACTTGATTCAGTGAATGAACAGGTACTTAATAACTTGATATCGTTTTTCGATTTGACTCAGATCAACACTATATTCAACGAGCAGGTGCGCTTGTTGGACCTAGTTTTTTCAAATTTTAATTGCACCATTACCAGAGAAGAGCATCCCCTGGTTGAGGAAGATTCTTATCATCCGACTCTTAATTTCGATTGTCGCAAACAAAAAAAAAATAACTTTCCTGTAAATACCAATCAGAGGGTCTATAACTACCGTAGAGCTGACTTGCCTCTGCTGTATGACACAATTCTTAATACCGATTGGTCTTCGATTGAGTCCTTCACTGATGCCAACAGTGCATGCGGTAAGTTTTATGAGTTGTTGTACTCTGCAATCGATGGTTGTGTTCCACAATCAAAAATTTATAGTAAATCATATCCGGTATGGTTTTCTGGGGAGATTATAAAACTTATAAAGAGAAAATCTAGAGCTTTTAAAAAATTTAGGAGAACAGGATCTACTTATCAGCAGCAGTTGTTTAAATCATTAAGAGGCACGATTAAGGCTAAAATTGAAAGTGCGTATACTAGTTACACTCGTACTGTTGAGAGACAACTTGTTTCTGATCCCAAACGTTTTTGGTCATTTATTAGATCAAAAGGCAATTCCACGTCGATTCCCGAAACTCTTTATTTCAATGATCAAGAAGTTGGTAATCCTAAGGATGTAGTGGAGTCTTTTGCAGCATATTTCAGCTCTGTGTATACAGCTGCTGACGCCTATATACTAAAGAATGATATTGAATTGTTAGGCAATGATATTATATGTGTCGACAATCTTAGTGACACTGTGATATTAGCATCATTAAAGAAATTGAAACCGAAAATGTGCCAAGGCCCCGACTTAATTCCACAATTTATTGTTAGAGACTGTGCTACAGTGTTTATTAAACCTTTGTCCTATATATTTAATTTATCATTAAAAAGAAGATCTTACCCAGAAGTGTGGAAGAGTGCGAGGGTTTTGCCGATATTCAAAAAAGGTGACAAATCGCAGGTACACAATTATAGACCAGTGTCTATCACATCGGCATTTTCGAGGGTTTTTGAGATGTCGTTGTGTGAAGCTCTTTTCTTTCAGTTAAAACACGTATTGATTCCTGAACAACATGGTTTCTATCCTAAAAGGAGCACTATTTCAAACCTGTCATGTTTTTCACAGTTTGTTGGTCGTGCACTGGATAAAAAATATCAAGTTGATGCTATTTATACTGACTTTTCTAAGGCCTTCGATAGAGTAGATCATAACTTGCTTATATCTAAATTGTTGGGAATCGGGTTCAGTCAAGCTCTGGCTGAATTTGTTTTGTCCTATCTGAACGATCGTCATCAGTACGTCGAAGTGAGAGGGTTTAAATCGAGTAATTTCCGAGTTACAAGCGGAGTGCCACAGGGCACATCTCTTGCCCCTCTTTTATTCTCTCTATTTGTAAACGATATAGGTTCAAACATTACTAGTAACAAATTATTATTTGCAGACGATTGTAAAATATTTCGTATTATAAGAACAGTTGACGATTGTCAGGAGTTGCAGAGAGATGTGGAACAGCTGTCGAGCTGGTGTACGATAAATAAATTAGATTTAAACATCGGCAAGTGCAACATAATATCCATAACTAATAAATTTAATAAAATTATATACGATTATAAAATTAATGACTTGACATTGGGCAGGGTGGAGTCAGTGAAGGATTTAGGTATTATCATAGATGCAAAATATTCATTTGCTGAACATATCAATGAAACGGTTAACGCTGCATTTAAGAGATTGGGCTTTGTTATCCGGAACTCGAGAAATATGAATGATCTGAACACTCTAACTGCACTTTTTTCAAGTCTTGTCAGGTCTAAACTTGAGTATGGTTGTATTATATGGAATCCGGTTTACAGGAAATATGGGACTCTGCTGGAGGGTGTTCAGAGAAAATTTTTGAAATGTATGGCATTTCGAATTGATGGTCGTTATCCATGTAGAGGTATTGACCAGCAACTTTTGCTGGACAGATTTCAATTTGATTCGCTATTGAATCGAAGGAAAATATTTTTTCTTCAGTTCTTGTATAAAATCTGCAATTCATTGATTGATTGCCCTGAGCTTCTTTCTCAGGTTCCGTTTACAGCACCAATCCGTACAACCAGAAATGCGCATCCTTTTTTGAATCCCATTCCTAAATCCAATTACCTTAGGCGAACCCCAATATATGCTGCCTCTGAGCTTTTCAATATACACTGTTCTGATGCTGATTTGAATTGTATTAAGTATCAAAGATTTTGTATTTTCATCGCTAGTGAAATTCAGGCTCATTAAAATTGAAATGTCGAAGTTGTTCAATTTGTTTTTTTTTTCAATTTGTTTTTTTTGTATTGACTCTTTTTTTTTTCTTTTTTTTCATCTCTTTCTTTGGGTTACTGAATGTATTATGTTTTTTATATTATTTCTGTTTATTATACATTAGAATTGTATTGTATTGTCTTATTATTGGAGATTTCTCCGTTAGACAATAAAGCTTATTATTATTATTATAATATATAGGGTGTTTCCATGCAGAAAAAAGGCCTCTGACAATAACTACTTGACAGGCCACATCCGTTAAAGTATTTTTAAGTAACTCTTGATATAAACAAATTTCAGTATTTGTAAGTAGGCAAGATTCATGACCTTCTTCGGTATTATTAAATTTAAATTTAATTCCCATTTTCTTAAAGTGCTGAGCGCTGGCAACGGATGGCCAATTTTACGAAGGTATCTGTAGGCTTTAGGGCTTACACTTCTTAGTGAAATAGCGGAAGCAATGTCTCCAGGCGTCCATCTAGTACTTTTGGTTGGATTTAATAACCTTTTAATTTGACCGGGACCAAAATGTTTCTTTAACATAGATATGTATGTATCTAGTTCCTTATTTAACAACGATAGCTTTGTTTTTAAGGATTCATTTTCAATTCTTAATTGCTGCAGTTCCAGTAGGACTTGTTCATGTTCTCTGAAATAATTTTTTTGTCATAAATAATTAAACATTATTTTCAAAAAAAGCCTAGGTTTTAGTTGTTCGATTTTCACTTACTTTATTGATGACTCCATAATAGTATTGCCTATATTTTCTTTATCAACATCTAGTATACAACTGACAGGCTGGACTTTTTGTTGGTCAACTTCTTTACATGGGTCTTCTGATTCTTCCAGAATTTGACTTACGGTTTCTTTCTTGTTTTTATTACTTTCACGCAGAACAGCCCTTTCAGACCTTTTTTGACCTGATATTAATTTTGATTGTAAATGTTTTTGAGATAAGTATAATGTTGGTACGGCATTTGGCAGAAGGTCTCGGCTGGTTGTTGGTCGATATCCTAGCAATTCATGCCATAAATCTTTTTTGAAAGCAGCAGGTTCAAAATGCATTGAGCAAATTCGTGCTAAAACAAAGTAAGTAATAAATTTAGAAAAGCAGCTCAAGTAGGTTTTATTTTCAAAATGTATTAAATATTCCTAAATGTCCTAAATAAGAATTTACCTTGCTTTCTATTAATTTTATCATCACGTTGACAAGCCATAACCCACTGTTTGGACACTTCTTGGTTTTGGGGAAAACTAAAATGTCTTATGTCGGTACCTTTTGTTTTCCGCGAATAGTTTTTACAGCCGTATACCGCACAACCAGGCATTATAACAGAGCCCAAATACAATAAATTTGATTTTATTATAAATTACCTATATAATTATGAATACAATCAAAACAATTTATATTGCTTTGTGGTGTTTACAGTTTCATGAGTCCTCGTGGCGTTGCCACGTCAGTCATATTATGATGTTCTGATGCCTGCACTTTTAAAACTGCTCCCAAATTGACGTCATGCGCAGTCCGATCTAAAACACGTTCATAGACGTAGCACACCATCTGTATTAACGCCACGAGCACAACCAGAGACGATCCGCGGGCAGTACAGTTCAGTGGAAGCCGACCGACGAGTAGTAGTAAGCGAAGTGAGAGTAGTAAACCGTACCGTACAAACACTAAGTTTCCGTTCTATAAATATTTGGTATTAAGTGTATGTCCCACATTGAATCCTTATTGTAATAACAATATATTCCGTTAGGCTTTTAGGTCGTATTTGTTGCGTATGCGACACCTGAAAACGAGGCAGGTAACTGGTACATTGATGCGTATACATCGGCCGTTTTTTAAACTAGGGAACATCAGTATACGGTACGTGTTAGCGCCAGCTGACTCTAATTTTCTGTGTACAGGGTGCGTATGCGCCGGCATAATTCGAGATAGTTAGGTCAGTTGAGACTAATTTTCTATGTACATAATTTCGCATAATTCAAGATAAATAGGACAGTATGTGTTGCGTATGCGACAGCTGAACGTCAGGCAGGTAACCAGTACATTGATGCGTATGCGTCGGCTGTTCTATTAGAATATAAAAATCAGAATATAGACCGATTTATTTATTTTTTCTAGTCAGGAAGGTCAGGGACATTTTTTTATACAATTAGGTTCCGAATAGATCTGGTAGACTTAATAGGGAAATACATGACATAAGCCTTTATTGTTTACTATTGTACTCCTTTATTATATCCATTTCCGACCTTGCGCACTTGATTCCGGCTTATTGTCGTTCTCTGACTGCACGCTTGCCCGCTTACACTGTTGAATGTCATATATGCACTGCGTTTAAGAACACTTATTAACGGTTACCTACTTGTGTATTGATTTAAATCTGCTTGTTAGCATGTACATATGAAAAATTGTACTGGAACTCAACCAATACTACACAAACCGTTTTTAGATACCAATTTTCATTACAAGATGAAATACATGACATTAAAATAGTTATTGGTAATTTCGTAGGTAATATAATCACTTTAAAAATACCTATATACTTATTTCTTTAAAGTTATTATATTACCCTAGGTAATTGTTATTAGTAACGTGGTTACTTTTTAAAGTAACCGTTTAAGTAACTAGATACTTTTGGTAAGTAACTTGTAAGTTAGATATTTTTGTATTGATATAGCTATTATTAGAAACTATTTAGTTACTTTTTAAAAGTAACTTTGACACCTCTGTAAAGACTTAAGTATAATAGGGTAAATTATTTTTGAACATTGTTTTATGCTACAAAACGGCGTTATGAAGTAACCAGCCTTCAAAGTGAGACACCAAAAGCCTCAACTTTAAACTTAGTTAAAATAAACTGAAAAGAAAATTATTTCAAGCTGTTGAAAGAAGTCAAAGGAAGTCAACAAAAATTAGGATTTTAGGACAAAAAGTAAAAAGATAGAAGGCAAAAATAAATTTTTAAGAAATTGAATTAAAATTTTAAAATCAAAATATTTATTATTAGAACAATAAGCAACTCTTTTTGAAAACCTTCCTGATATCCGTCTAGAATTTCAAAAAAATCAGGACCATCTCGTAGTATTTAGAATTTGATCAGGATACTAAGTCCTAGATATAAAATCAGCAGGATTATCATATCAAAGTACATACCTCCAAGACTTGAAATATGTAGGTGTTTCGACTTTCAGAGCAACAAACCACCTTTAGTAATTGATGTGGTGTTAATCTAACCTAGCGTTATTAAGGAATCAGATCACAAAACTATATTATCAATTTGAATTTTTATAGATTGTTTAACCCTGTTTAGGAATATTGCTAATAGCACGGCTGCGCATAGCTTTAAACGGGGAATACTATCGGTTGTGACTACTTTGCTGGTAGTAGTAAGTGATTTAGTTTGAACATCTCCATTAAAATCGGTGCTGCATAGGTAAATGCATGCACCATACGCTCGTTCCGAAGAATCACAAAAACATGTAACTCTATTTTTTAGCATTTTCGCATTAATATGCGCAATGTAATATTGCGTTGAATTTCTAAGTATTAACTAAAAGGACATCTCTTAAAAATATGTCCAATTTCATAAACAAGGAAACTGGGAGACGATCAGCCCAGCCAACTTTTTCCAACCACAAAACTTGCATCATTTTAGCCAATATGGCCAATATGGACTCAATAAACCAGTTGGATCAAAAATTTTAGAAACAAAAGACAAAACTGACCTCTTTGTGTAATTCAATAAGGAACACAAATACAAACGAAAACTATATAAATTGCTATATAATAAAAATGCATTAAATATGGTGAAATAATTATTTGAATATCTTGAAAACTGACCAAGTATTGTTTGAGTGTGAATGAATTGAGTCTTTTTATTTTGTATAAATTTTTAAAATACTTTAATGAAATAATAATACGATATAAGGTACACAATATGTTTATTCTACAAAGTTTAATATAAAATAAAAATGTCTTTATGAATTGCGTGCAACGCCCAACTCTCACTTAGTTACATGAATACGCGACGGCGCGGTTGCCACGTTGACACTAAAGCTACTTTTTATCTTTCTAAAGGTACTTTTTATAAAAAAATATAAATATAAAACCAAACATTCCGCCCGCCTTGAAAGGTCCTGCATGCTCTCAAAAAACAAAAAATAAAATCAGATGTCAATAATTGGCAATGCACTAATTTTAGTTACACAGCGTTTATACGCACCGTGATGAGGTTTTACAGAGACCCGCACTACACCATCCTGTACAGGGTGAAATTCTATAATTCGAGTTCAAGTTTCCAATGCTGCGGGGACAAGTCATCTTCTTTAAGTAATAACATGGTTCAGATTTTCATTAAGTCATTTGACTTATGTGCCCATCTCGTTCTCATTTGCAAAGAAGTTAAGTACTCCGAAGACCATTTTTGCCAGAAATGCTGGAGCATCTGTTGAAGTCTGTCATACCCTTTTATTCTTCCTTCTGGCACGTCCATTACGTTGCGTTGAGGAATGACAGTTAATACGTCACCAATAAGGAAATGGCTGTGGGGTCAAAGGAATTAAATCATTGGACAGTTAGGATATAGGTCGGGAATTAAATATTGCCTCAATCTGACACAACACCGTATACATACCTTCAAAAGTTAAAAAAGCATTCTGTAAAATGCCTTGTCTTGGTATTTTGACTATGTTAATTAAAGGAAATTCTTCCCGAAACATTAACCAAGTTGAATGCAACTCCATTGGTAGGGATTCGTCCCAATCGAGCTTACACTCCCAAAGCTTCTGGTATTATTAACTTGGCCTTCACCGTTACTGGTCCGATAAGGCCTAAGGGATCAAAGATTTTTGAAATCATAGATAGTATTTGGCACTTAGTTACTATTTTACATGAATTTATATTAACCGAATGACTTAGAGCGTCACTAGTACGATTCCAAAATAAACCTAAGGTTTTACAAGTATTGATATCAGAAAGATCATAATTAGTGAAATCTCCGCGTTCTGAATCCGTGAATATTTCAAGCTTATTTGAATATAATTTTTTTAAATAAAACCAGCTTTCTTAAGAGTATCTGTTTTTTTTCTCCTTTTAATATAATTGCATCATGTATCGAGTTACACCCTGTAATCAAATCATTGACATAAAAGTCTTCCTTTATGGCTTTGAAAACGTTTGAATTCCACACCCGCCTGTTGCAATGAACGAATTGCAAGAAACGACGCGCTTGCAGGACCGTATTTAATCTATAGTGTCCGAGTTCATCGTTAGGATCCGCCCGCCAAACTATACGTTGCAAGTCCCGATCTGAGTCTTTATATAAATATACCTGCCTGTACATTTTTTCAACATCCCCGGTAAACACTACATTATGTTTTCTAAATTTTAAGATAATCATAAACAAAGTTTTCTGAAATATAGGACCTATCATTAAAACGTCATTTAACGCCTTACATGACGTACCAAAAACGACGCGCAGCTTTGTTGTACTACTCTCGTTTACGACACCGTGATGTGGCATGTAATAATTCAAACTTCCGTTAAGAATATCAGTTGCGTTCAACTTTGACATATCTCCGAGAGCCGTATATACTCGTTTATGTGCTATGTAGCTAGTGAATTGCCTATATCCGTGTAATTTTCGCGTATAGGTAAACAAACTTGAAATATACCATTGAAACGCCTTTTATAATACTGAAACTATACTTCTGGATAAATCCTGCGTCAAATTTAAACTAGCTAACGTTTCGCTGATCATCCTGTCAGCTTCTTCAGAGCAACTTCACGTAAACGCGGTTAAACTGAAACTAAATTCTCTTGCTGTGTACATATCCTTATATAGTGGTGCCATCGGTCTGTGCCTTGTTAGAGGTATTCGATCCTTTATTGTCTTATTTTTTCTTAAAATGTTATACACAAAATAACATATTAGTACATATATTATGGAAATTAATACAATATTTTCCACAGACGTCCCAAAAATGGGCACTCGAGAGCTCAAATAATAATTAATATAGTATAAAACTCGATAAAAACTAAATAATTTATTTATTTATTTATAATCAGATATTTAAATAAGAGCATATATTATTTGTCTTTTTCTTTTTTGCATGAACTACTGTATCAAACGCCCATTACGACATGAGCCGCAAGCCAACCAGCAACTATCACTAAATCACTGAGGAAAGCGGAGTTACGAAATGAGAACAAAGGCCAGACGATTGGTACAAAAAAGTTCGCTCAAGCAACGATGAAACGAGCTCACATCCCCAGAACACTCAAATTGCAATCCGCCAACCACAGGGAACGAAACTCTGGTATAATGATGTTCCTCCTTCAATCGACCTGAATATATGCAAGTGAAAAACGAACGATTAGGTGTACACACTACACATCTAAACGATTCGTTACAAAGTAACCAACCAATGCGATGCAATAAACAGGACGCCTATGGTCGAGCATAACGAGTAGGCAGAACCATCTAATTTGGCCCTTTACAACAACAATCGGAGATGTCAGCAACTTCAAACCAAACGATAGCAGACTCCCTCCCCGCAAGTACCAGTGATATGATGGCAGAATTTCCAGCTACAACGAACAAACGGATGCCAAGGTATAAGGACAGCCAACTCCTGGGCAAACATTGTATTTTATTTAATAATTTTTGTAAAGACATGCAAAAAATCGTATTTTTTTTACTATATAATATATATATTTTTTCTCTATAGCTTTTTTCACTTTTGAAAGTTATTTTAATTCATGAATATATGTTATTATATTGTATGCGGTACAGTTACAAATACATTTTTTACTTTTTTAAACTTCGACATTATTAGCGTCCCAGCAAAGGGTAAAATGGGGGCAATTTTTTCGTGAGTCCGGGGATGTCACACCCGGTATATTGTAATAAACCTATTGCATCCGGTCGAACTAGGTATTTTACGCTGATTAATAATTTATAAAAGTCCATTAAAGTTTATAAAAGGTCATGCCTCTAACATCGGTATTGTATATAATAGACAAGAAAGTGCTGATTCAATGAAAACGGTCCGACCGATGCTAAGAATAGACAATTTCATTGGTCGATATTCGAAAGCGTGGAAAAAAGTAAATCTATAAATTTTTGTGTAACAGGAAGTTACAGGGGATTTTGATTTGCACTTCTGTGTAATAAAGTTTGAAGGGAGTGGTTGGAGACTTGGCGGCTCGGACCCATGAAGTCTCCCCGCGTTGGAGCACATATGTGTCCGAATGCCCCGCCAGGTTCTCTAACCACAAAACTCTCTTTTTTGGGGTTCTTGAGTAGTGTCTTTTAATTTTTTATTTAACGTGTATATAGCATTAATCTTAATTGTAAATTTTAAATATTCTTTAAAAGTGAAATTACCGAAATAGTATAGTAGTAGTATAGTAAAATATATTTGACTTACTTATTTTAATATAATTTTCTATAACTATTAACTGAGAGACGCAATTCAACACTCGTTTACAAGGGAGGAATCATTAAGATCCTCTTTTGTGAGCGTGATGTACGTGGGCGATTCTCGAGTAGCTCCACAAGCCAAGCGAGCAATTTATTAAAACCGGAAGAATTCAATCAATAAATATCAACCCCTTCTCGATATTCAATATTTATTTTAACAAAGTGGAGCCCGCTAAACTCTATTTTCTAATGCTTTCATGACATAGGGGAGGCTCAACTTATACTTTCATATACATTTTGTGGCATGGCGAAGGCGCCGGTTCTATTAAACTCTATTTCCTATACTGGAACTTTCTTATTGGGACAATATGTTTTCTGATATTATTTGGAATTGATAGTGGACCAGTAGTTAAACTATGCCGCTTCTAGATCACTGACGTCACAATTTGGTAGTAGGTATTGGGTGATAGCTATGGGGCGCTGGAGATTTTGAGTGTGTGATTTCAACTCATGGGGTTTATTTACGAAGGATTGGCTTAGTGCGCTAGACCATACCACCCATATGTTTGAAAATGGTGGGAAAATGGTATATGTTGTAGACATGAAGGTAAAACGAGTTTATTTTTTATTAGTAATGTATTCTTAATGTCGACTTGTACAGCTTCAACATTTCTTTTAAAGGTGAAGGTAATAAAACAAGTTTTTGCTACTGGTATGTATTCTGGAATTTATTCTTATACGCTCCTATCGTAAAATGTTACAACAGGAATGACTTAATAATAATAATTAACCCTAACCCGAACAAAGCTTAACCAACACAACAAACATCACATTCATTCTGCAACCGAACGGTTCACTTTACCACGCATAGAAGGTGGTCGAGGGTTTATAGACATTAAAAACATGAATTACACACAAATAGACAGACTAAGAAACTACTTTTATGAAAAAGCACAACACAGTAGAATACATAAAGCAATTATAGACATAGATAATCAGCCACACCACTAAAACTGCCAAATCACACATAAAATCCCATACAACATACTACGACATCGGAAACTAAACTTGAGGCATGGCTAGAAAGGGGACAATTATTCATTGAGACTGAAGGCTTCATAATTGCAATACAGGACCAAATCATTAACACACGATACTATAACAAGCACATAATAAAAACCCAAATATAAATACAGACAAATGCCGTCTATGCCAACAACAAATTGAAACAATTGATCATATAACAAGTGGATGTAGTACATTGGCAATGACAGAATACATACAGAGACACGACAATGTAGCCAAACAAATTCATGAAGAATTAGCCCTGCAATACAAATTCTTTGAGTTGCGAGTACCATACTATAAATATAAACCAGAAAGTATCCTGGAAAACAACACAGTTAGACTATACTGAAATAGAGAAATTATTACAGACAGAACAACTCCACACAATAAGCCGGATCTCACTCTAATACATAAGCCGACAAATACCACATATTTGATAGAAGTTTCCATTCCAAACTCAATAAATATCCAAAAGAAAACAAACGAAAAGCTTGAAAAATACATCCAACTTGCGGAAGAGATAAATCAAATGTGGCATCAAACCAAAGTTGAAATTATACCGATAATAATTTCTGCTACTGGAGTTATACCTCACAGAAGCCAACGGTGTATTAAGCATTATTAAGAACTGGTTGGAGAATAATAATATGATACTAAATCAAAAGAAAACACAGTTTATGTTATTTAAATCTAGTAATGATTCTGATTACAGAAATTTAAAAATTGATTGTTTTCAAGAGGACTTTGATCTGTCTGAAGAG
Source organism: Apoderus coryli (assembly GCA_911728435.2). Taxonomy (NCBI): domain Eukaryota; kingdom Metazoa; phylum Arthropoda; class Insecta; order Coleoptera; family Attelabidae; genus Apoderus; species Apoderus coryli. The sequence goes on from OU452198.1 coordinate 26,596,108, forward strand.
ATTGATTTCCTTGGCGTCAAGGTTGACTCCAAACTAAATTGGTCACATCATATTTATGACCTATGCAAAAAGTTAAATAGCGTCACCTATAGTATCCGTATTATAAAGAAATATGTATCATACATTACATTACGCACAATATATTACGCATGCTTTATCAGCAGAGCAAAATATGGAATCCTTTGTTGGGGTGCCTCTTCAGATTGCCAAAAGATATTTCTGCTGCAAAAACAAATATTTAGGATTGTAAATAGTATGGATTTTCGAGAATCCTGTAGAGGTAAATTTAGAGACAAACATTTTCTAACTATACCAGCATTGTACATATATGAATGTTTAATATTCAATTTTAAGCATAAAGACAAATTTTCAGAGTATAATATAAGTCACATGTATAGTACGAGAGGAAATGTTATTAACGAGTACAATATTCCCCAACACAGATTAACTCTGTCTGAAAAAAATTGCACATACAATTGTATAAAATTTTTTAATTTTTTACCAAACGAAATAAAATTAGAAAGTAATTTAAAAAAATTCAAACGGGAGATTTTTAAACTATTAGTGAAAATAGAACCCTACAATATAAGAGAATTCTTGGAATCGGAATATATTGCGTAAGATTGATGTTTTTATGATATCTATGTACATTTAAGTATAATATATTTTGTTTTGGTTATGTTTTGTTTTTGGTTAAATTGTTTATCTGGGACGTATTTCAACCCTTTTGCTGTATACTTATTATTAAGATATTTTGTGAATGGCTGTTTGAAATAAAGATGTATTATTATTATTATTATACCTCACCAACTTCATAACGCCCTAAAAAAACTAAACTTACCATCCCATTCGTACCAACAACTACAGAAATCTGTTATACTACCTTATGCTTGGAATTTTCCCGCATAGAGGTCTATCTAATCCAGGATCGAAACCTGAGAGAAAACGAGGAATAATATTTAATAATAATGTAAAAGCAATTTTTGAAGTTAATGCTATATATAAAATTACCAAAATTTCAAATATCTTAAGTATTTTTAAGTACATGATTTAAACAGTATACGTATTGACATTAATACATTGTAAAAAACAATTTTGGAAATTGCATTTTATATAAATCCTTTTTCTCATTTAGACAAGATAAATAAGCCTCAATAGTGATTTTGTTTTTTACAACATTTTTTTAACACCCTTGGATTTTTTATTGCAAATTAACTCATTATTCTGGAGAACCAAGAAAGAATACATTTTAGCTCTTAATCCAACAAACTCAATCATTTTTTCTTTTGTTAACAAGTGGAATATTACGAGTATAAGCGTTTGGTATGGATAGTCACTAGTGTAAAATTTTTGTATGTCTTTTAGAATTACTTGATTGTAAGCATCATCACATGTTACTTCATAAAATAAACTATCTGTGTCAGTGAATAACAATTTACATTCAGAAATATCAAATTTTTCTAACATATAACCATAGTGAAAATCATATACGCATATTTTAGAGAGTTCTAAAATTGCCATGCCAACATATAAAGGTTTATTGAATTCCAGTTGTTTTTAGCATTTCAACAGCAATCAGATCTTCATTGAATATGGTGCAACTATGAAAATTTGGAGCTGCAATGTAATTTCCCGCCCCATACCTTCCTTCCCATTTTGTGAGCAAATGAACGTTTCTATGCTTCCTAATATTTTCCATGGTCTTTCCGAAGGTACTGTTGACGAACAATTTGAACAGCTGTTTAGCGAAAGCCGTTGTGGCCTCAGTACGCAGCTTTGTATTTAATTCAATATAAGGCTTCAGCCAAGCCGCCTGTTTAAATTCTAACACTCTATGTATTTGTTCCAATACTAAACCGTTAGCCAAAGCTTGTTTTAGATTCCTATAGTGAATTACATATCGCTTTTTAGTGTAAAAAGTTGTCATTAATTTAGGTAATTTTGATTCCGTTGGTACTAGATGTTCAGCACAGAAAGGAAAATCTTTATGTTTATCGTGTAGTGCTTCTGGATACTCGAGGTCAACCTCTAACATATAGGAGAATCATCAGAAATTGAAGTAACATCAACATTTGTGCCTATCCATTTAAATTCACCATATGGTAGGTATTGTGACATAGCCCACCCATATAAATTATTAACATCAAAGTACATAATGTACTTTGATGGATATGAAGGTTATAGTCAGTCATATACTTGTTATTCGCTTTTGAATAGCGATTGCAATATGGGCTTACCCCTCCTGGTATTCCTCTTTCAATACACAAAAGCATATCTACATTGTTAAGAGCTCTAACTTGCAATTAGTGTATGCCAACATAGAGCTCCGTGAATATCCAGGAAGGCTGACGTACCAACAGGGATCTAAATTATTTGTATCAATTCCTAAATTTCGGAAATTTTCAAATATGTCTGTCAGTAGTAAAATGTCAGTTTTTAAAAACAAGTCAAGAATATTCACCAAAATTTTTTAGTTTAAATTCATCCCAAACAGTGTGTGCATGTATATATTTTTCTTCACGAATATCACACTCGTTTAATTTATTATAAAATTTATCTATTGGTGGTAATATCGTTTCTTGAAGTCTATCCATAGAATCTATATAATCATAGGGAAACACTCCCTTTTTAGTTAATAAATAAAATTGTTTATCTAACAAATTTGAAAATTCTTTCTTTAAATTTATAAATTTATCTCGATCTAGAGTTGCGGCAAGCTCATCTAAAGATGCTGGTAAGTACCGAAATGAGTCTATAAATCTAAATTTAATATTATTATTATTTTTTTTTTCTGAAGTAATCCATCAATCGAGGAGTGAATGTTATTGTTTGAATAAAAGACGTCTACTCCACAAAAAATTATCATTTTTTGTGGAGTAGACTTTGATTCAAACAAAAACATTATTATTTTTGCTAAATTTTGTAAAAGAAATATGTCTCTCTTTATTAACTGGTAAGACTACAATTTTTCGACTATTTGCAGCAAGTTTTTCAATAATGAATTTAAAATCAGAGCTTCCCCCATTATGATATACTATAGGAACCATGAATTGCTTTTTATAATTTAAATTGCAAGTCTTATGAGCATATCCACGAAACTGGCCAGTAAAATGATCCTGATCACGAACAACAATATCTTTGCTATTGAATTTAATTTCACAAATATGACATTGCTTAGCACTTGTTTTTGTAACATTTTCAGCCATAGTTACAATATTTTTAAATAATGAATTAATAAATTCAGACATTAATTCCAATTCATTCGCAAACCATTCTATGCAAGCCAAACCTGTATATGATTTATAATAAGATAATGTGCTGTAAGCAATATGTTTCTGATATGGTTGAGTCCTTGCATGTAAATTTGAATCTTTATAAGGTGCTAAAATGGATTCTATGTCGCTATATATAATGAAAGGGGCTTTTTGTTTAAAAATATAATTTTGAAATTTAACAATTGGGTCTTTTGGAAAAGAAATTTTGCAAAAGTTTAATTTTTTGCAATCGATTATGTGTGCTTCTAGTATTGCATTATTATTAAAGTAACAAAGGCAGCGTTCACATATGAATTTTTTATGAACAGTTACGAACAAATAAGTCTTGAAAGATTCTTTACCCAAATATAATGATATTGTATATCAGCATGGTCAGTTTCTTGTTCTGTGCTATCATTATTTGTTTCTTTTGGAAAATATTTATTTTGTATAATTAATAAATTAACATGTTTGATAAGTTTCTTTTTTGTTAAATAAGCAGGTACTGTTGTAAAAGAACCTCTATTATCTACCTCTAAACCATATACGTTAACCGAGATCATATTTAATTTTGCAACAAGTGGCATTTGTTTTTACTTCAAATAAAGCGGCCATAATACTCCATGCAAAACAGTGACGGTCATTGTTTTTAATATTAACACAAGCCTTTTTGTTTGTAATACAGTCAGGTAACCTAACAAGAGTAGAAGCCCCTGGTCTCATAATAAATTCAGTAATATTTATTTCTAAAAACACAATTTTTCGAACTTCTCGCATTTATTTTAAATTTTATCAATGCAATTTTCTTTAAACCAATTTAGAAGATTTGTGCCGCTATCAATGATTTCGTTCTTAGTATGAAAATATTTAAAATCCAACACCTCTTCAGTTGTGAATTTTTTAATAAATTCCCCACAAAATTATGTATTTACTTTTATCATTTTATGTTGTTTTAATACATTTTTAATTACACGAGTAAAAGGGAAAAATGCATCATTCAAAAATTTTAATATATCTTTATGTTTTCAATTTATAATTACCCCATTGTAGGTTTTAGTGGACTGTATGAAAATAAACGGTTCGATTAAATTTTAAAGCATAGATATAATTAACTAACTAATAATAAAAACATAAGAATAATTAAACTGTACAAATAATAAGTATGATAGAAAAAGTTTTAGAATGTCTTTTTGTTTACGAGTAGTTAATTGTAATGCGTTTCAAAAGCGTCTGATCTGATCTGTCTCTCTTTTGTATTGTTTCGTACACTAGAAATACAAATCGCCGAGCTTGCAAACAATAGCGACGTTGCCACGCACGCATAGCATTAAGTCACTAACGAACATGCCCCCCACCTTGAAAAACCGCATTGTCAACACATAGGAAGTGGACATATTTTTGGAAATGTTCTCTTAATGACACCACTATCAGTCTTTACGGATGCTACTCGGGCAACACCATCGGAACCACTATGCACTTGAATCACTCTCCCAAGTTTCCAATACATCGGCATACATTGATCGTCCTTTATCAAAACAATCTGGTTTTGACTAAGTTCACCTTTACTCGAAGGCCAGCGTGTCCTTTGCTGCAGTTCGGATATATATGACTTCGACCACTGCTGCCAGAAGTCTTGCTGTAGTTTCCGAATTAGCTGGTATCTTGATAATCGATTGATAGGAACGTCCACAACATCTTCGTCAGGAGCTGACACCATGGGTTTTCCAATCAAGAAATGAGCCGGTGTGACGTATAAATTTTCAATACAAAAGGATCGCTCGAATTATTAAATAATTTGTCTGATGCGGCGGTGGCCTTCGGACTAGCTTTGAAACAGTGGAGGAAAAGGGGGGGTCGATATACGATTACCTTTAATCCAACCTAATTAACGTTCTTTTGCCTGGCGCCACTTGCTTAATCTTCACCGCGGGCATCGGTCGAATTCCGGAAAAGCAAGAACCTATTCAATAGTAAATAATTCGGGGATCGACTCTGAGAATAAAACACTTAGGTTCATAAAATCATTGGTGTCCTCTATTGAAAATGACAATTAAAAAAAAAAAAAAATATATAAATATAAGTATAAAGGAAGTGATAAAAATTCTATGTCTCACAGACAGAAATGACGACTAGAAATTTCGAATCGTTAACATTAATTCGCAATCATAATCTGTATGAATTATCTACCTACCGTTCAAAAACCTGAGTCACCTCTGTGGTACCACTGAGTTTACATCTCAGTAACTATATCGACACATTATATTGTAAGCGGAAAACTTTAAAATATAGCAATATTATACGTGGAATTAAATTAGAAATATATCAATATTATACGTGGAATTAAATTAGAAATATATCAATATTATATGTGGAATTAAATTAGAAATATATCAATATAATATTTGGAATGAAATTACAACTAGCAAGAGGTATAACCATAAAAAAAAATGAAATATCAGATCACACTGAGGACATGATCGGAGTCAGCACGCATTCGACTTAAATTGATTATTTACATAATCCTTGGAAAAAAGATCAGGGTCAAACAAACAGAATCTTGCGCACTGGCTCACACATCAGACCATCAATGCATCGATCAAAATTGGTAAAGAAATATTCATAAATAAATCGTAATTTTATAGAAGAAAATTATTAAATGTAATGTTCCACTTAGCTGGAAAATCCAGGGGCAGTTCAGGAATTCGTCCGACTTCTGTAGGTGAAATTCGTAATTAAATCCGTTTACATATGTACCCGGTTAGTACATAGCCTCTGATTCAAATCAATTCACACATGTCTGTCCATTCTCATTAATACTCAATTTTTAACCCGTACCAAAAAAACCCTACAGGAGAAAATAAATCCCATAGTTAATAATAAGAATAATAAGTATCCTAACAAAGAAATGATAGTACAACAAAAAAACCCACTTAAAAATTTATCAAATATACATCAACATACCTTCTAGAAGGGTAACTTCAATTCTTAAATGAGGCGTGGCCTCAGCAAATATCTATATACAACGCAATCGTTACACCACACAATCCAAACATAACTGCTATTGTGCAACGATTCTCTTGAGGTATTGAAGACTAGAAATCAACAAATACCAGTCAAAATCAGGATATTCAGGTTCAATCATCGCTTACCTAGCCCCAGTCGTACAGCGAACCAAAATGGCGTATTATCCTACATGAAGTAGTTGCAGATTGATAAAAAAAACCACGGAAGCTAATGAAACTCCAACATCAGCACCGTAAAATCTCTTCAACACATTTACCAACACAATCCGCGTATATTGAAATTACAATTATGATCCCATACACATAATGGTTAGAAAACAGCTTTTCTATTTTTCAATTATAATTTCAATCGCCAATGGCCGATGCACACAGTAGGACTAATTTTCAACAACTAAATTCGCAAAAGTCTTAAATCACCAATAACGTGCGATCTTCACTATTCTTACCGCCAAAAGTCATTTCCATCCAATAAAATCTCATCAAACAGGCGGTAAGTTGACAATGCCAAACAAACTGTCACTCAACACAGCCTGCGAGTAGGTAGAAGAACATCTCCACAGTAATTACACTGCGCTGTCAGATCGAAATAGCTATCACATGCACGGCATAAATAAACAGCAACAAGCCGGGCCACCGAAGCATTAGGTCCACTGCGAGAGCAGACTGCAGTACGAACACCAATAAATAGCAACAGTGAGCTACCTGTAAAAGGAACGGACTATCCAGCAAGTGATATGGAATACTCAAGTTGTTATATGAAATATTCAAGGTGACAGAAATCAGCTGTCTGTCGTAAATTAGTTCAAATAAGTCAAAATGAAAATACATAACCTACACGTCACGGTAAACAATAATAACGCCGAAATTAGGCCTTCACGAATTCTACTACTAAATAATAGCAAACGAAAACCAAACACTGAATATATTTGTCTAAATCGGGTAAGGAAACAGCAACACTAACTACAGTGCCACCGTTTTTGTGTCATAGCCGGGAGTTAAATAACATATAGGTAACCTATACAATACAAACGGAAGTATAACAACAAACACAAAGAAAAAGGTAAGTCATAATGACTTAAAATGCATAACGCCTACCAAGATGTTCAGGTAGTCAATTTCTAACGTTAGCAACATTGTTACAGATCCGATGTTAGGCTGTAACCTATGGTAACATCATTCCTAGATAAGATACCATTCAAAAGCTCCCACCCGGTATAGAATTCAACATTAAATCCGCATGAACTCTATCAAATACCCAAATATGGCACGTCTTGCAAACCCAAGCCACACAGACGACCTTTGACCTAACCCTATAATCAATATCAATAAGGATGAAAACCAACAAATATAACGCCACCGATAAATCTTACTATGCGGTTATATAACGTCAAACCGTTCTGAACACTCGCTATCTCTGGTCGCCTTTCAACAATACATAACGCAGGCACATCATAACTTTTATGCTGAGAGGGTTGGCAACACTGGAAATGCGCCTAAAAGTTCAACAAGTGACATAGCGAATGACATATAAACTCCGGCTATCTACAAAACATATGTTTACGTCGAATAATAAATTAATTAATATGCAATTAACAAGTAAAAACGGTTAATCATCATTGGTAATACTATCCAACAGCAGATAAAATAACGGTAAGTATGAGATCACACAACATTTTCATATAATAACAGCATTATGTGCAAAATGATAACAACATAACCTACAAAGTATATTGTGATATGCTTAACCCGTGAAATAAGTAATTTCTACCGCAATTTTAGGATAATTTGGGTCTAACCAAGTGGTGAACTACAGAAGACAAAGCAACCAATCATCCCACAGTCGATCAAGCGTTGAAACCAATAATTTCACAGAAAATCCGAGCGTAAAACATAGTCTAAGTACCGAAGTGCCAAATCAGAAGAAATATGGGTAATCGGTAAAAGGTAGGGCTTCAAATACGATAAATATAAGTTAATTTAGTCCTCTACTACTCGTAGGAGGGCGATGATCAAAATAGGATTAGGAATTAGTGCAAAAACTTGATGTAAAAGCCAGAAACGGACATGGACTTAAAAACAGGGCTGCTCCAACTCACAGGACGTAAACACGGCCACCATACCATCCAAAAACAATACAAAGAATAGCCTAGGACACATTCAGCTGGTAAGTATCTAAATTTATTTATAATATTAACGTTTTACCTCTCTGAAGAAACTTGGCATGTTTCAGGAACACAGAACCAGGATATGGGGCGGAAATAATAGGGCTACCGTGACACCTAGCATGAAATAAAGTATGATGATGGTCTGTACACTAGACGAATAAACATGATACAAGAATAAGTATAAAATGTGTTTTATTAAGGCAAAACAGAACATAGGAAAATATGTCTAAATGTAAGTATTCAACTCGGTGGAAATAGAGTGGTTCTAGGTTGAATTATAACACGAATTAGCTGTCTTGAATAGGGTTTAGTGAATTCTTGTATCTACCCAAATTTTACCGTTACACCGGGGTAAGTGGAGTAGGATCTTCAGGATTATCGGATAATGGACAAAGAGGACGTGAGTTTAGGACAGCCTCAATCTGGGCGAGTGCCGTTGCAAATTCTTCGAATGTCAAATGAGCGTTATATAGAACTCGTCGCATGTGGTATTTTACGCTTTTCACGGCGGCTTCCCACAATCCGCCGAAATGCGGTGTGTATGGTGGCACGAAATGCCAATCAATTTGTTGGGAAGCGCAAGTATCGAGAATAAATGACTTGTTTGACAATAAAAATTTTCCTAACTCTTTGGCGGCGCCTACAAAATTCTTTCCATTATCGGAATAAATCCTTGACGGTTTTCCGCGTCTGGCAATGAAGCGTCGTAGAGCTAGAAGGAAACCATTTGTACTTAAACTAGACACAAGCTCTAGGTGTATGGCTTTGGTCGAAAAACACACGAACACGCAGGCATAACATTTTTCTGTTTTTGAACCACGACCCGTCCTAGTACGCACATTAAATGGACCAGCAAAGTCTACCCCAGTGACAGAAAATGGAGTGCCAGGTATTAGTCGGTCCTTTGGTAAATTACCCATTATTGGCTGCACACCTACCGGTTTAAATCTAAAACACCTGACGCAGGATCTTGCAATATTTCGCGCCAGTGTTCTGCCCCTTATTGGCCAGTATTGCTCCCTTATTGAGGCAAGGAGCAACTGGGGGCCGGCGTGAAGAAGTCGTACGTGCTCGGACTCAAACAATAACTTCGAGAAATGATGAGAACCATCTAGAATGGCAGGGTATTTCTTGTGGTAATCAAAGTCTGAATGTTTGAGTCTGCCACCCAAACGAATGGTTTTATTGGAATCTAGAAAAGGCGTTAATTTTAATAATTTACTGCCCTTCTCAATATCTTTGCCTTTGTACAATTGCGAGAATTCTACTGGAAACGATTCCCTCTGCGCAACACGGACTAAAGTTTCAGTAGCCGAATTTAACTCGACTACCGACAATGCTTCAATTTTCCGATTATTGGGATTTAAGCAGATATGTTTAAATCGCAGAATATAAGCTGTCGTACGTATTAATTTAGAAAACTTGGAAAAACTTTTAAATGGAAATAATTTGGGTATAGTATGAGCAGATAAGTAAACGCAGCTCTTTAACTCGGGTATTTCCAAAGTTTTTATCGTCGATTGCGGCCAATCTGGATATTCTAGGCTCCACCACAAAGTGGAATTAATAATTTGGCTAGGTAGCAAACCTCTGGAAACTAGATCCGCCGGAATATCTCGAGACGGTACATGTTTCCACTCGTGACCTTTTGTGAGAGATTGAATCTCGGATACCCTATTTGCTACAAATGTCTTGAGCAAATTTGGAGACGTTCCAATCCATGCCAAAGTGATTGTACTGTCTGTCCAAAGAAAACATCGAGATACGTCTGTGTGCAAGCTTTCTAGAACCTTGGATGTTAGACGAGCTAATAACAACGCTGCACACAGCTCTAGTCTGGGAATAGTTATAAATTTGATAGGCGCAACCTTGGACTTGGCACACATAAGTTGAACATGGATTCGACCATTAGCGTCGACACTTCTCAGATATATAGAAGCGCCGTAGGCCTTCTCGGAAGCATCACAGAAGCCACAAAGCTCCAAACTTCGTCTACCTTTGCATACGACATGCCTTGGAATTTTAATATTGTTTATGTGAGGTAAATCATGAAAAAATGTTTCCCATGAGTTCAACAAATCTGGTGGCAAGATATCCCATGATAATTTGTTTGCCCATAACCTTTGCATAAATATTTTTGCCAATATTATGCATGGAGATAAAAGTCCTAATGGATCAAATATCTTCGCTATTGAAGATAAAACGTATCTTTTTGTAAACTTAGTTTTGGGCGGCTGAGGATCTATTTTATAGAAAAGATGATCGGAAAGTGATGACCAAATCAACCCTAAAGTTTTTGAAGTTTCCTCCGACCCAAAGTCTAAGGTACTGATATTCGAATCGCCTTCCAAAAAATCTTGAATAATTTTTGGATGATTGGAATGCCATTTGCGCAGCTTAAAACCAGCGCTATTTAATATCTCCGTTACCTTGTGGCATATAGTAGAGGCCTCGTCAGCATCGTCTGAACCAAAGAGAAAATCGTCGACATAGAAACAGTGACGTATAGCGTATGCAACTCTTGGTGATGAGTCTTGGCAACTTGAAGCCAATTCGAAAAGACATCGGATTGCTAAATAGCTAGATGAAGCTTGACCATACGTCACAGTGTTAAGTGTATAGGACCTAAGTTCATTCGAAGGCTGGAATCTCCAAATAATTTTTTGAAGATTTCTTTGTTGTGGATTTACTAGAACCATCCTGTACATTTTGGCGATATCGGCACATACAACGTATGTCGCCATCCTAAATCTTAGAATTATGGAAACGAGGTCGTCCTGTAGAATTGGTCCGACACATTGAATGTCGTTTAATGACTTGCCACTATTGGACGGTGCGGAAGCGTTGAATACTACTCGGAGCTTCGTAGTAACGCTTTCTTCTCGCAACACTCCATGATGCGGCATGAAATACTCAATACGTGAATCGGACTTATAGGAGACTTCTGACATGTGGCCCATGTCAAGGTATTCCTGCATAAACGAAGTATAAAGCTCCCTTAATCTGGGGTTTTTCTGAAGCTTTCTCTCCAAGGAAATGAATTGTCTTTCAGCCTGGACCCTTGATTCACCTAGACATTCAGGATCCTGTTTTAGCGGAAGATCAACAATAAATTGTCCACTTGTATCCCTAGAAGTGGTTTCCTTGACAATTGTTTCGCACATGTTTTCCTCATCAGACAGGGGTTTCGCAGCTTCGTACTCTTCGATTTTCCAAAATCTTGCCAATGCGTTGGAGAGATCGCTATTGACATTTAAATTACAGGAAACATTCGACACTTGTGGTAAACCTAGCTGTCCTGAGACAATCCATCCCAGGAGGGTTTCTTGCAGGATAGGTTTATTCGTGCCACAATCCCACTTGCGATTGCACAGAAGTTTCCAGAAAAGATCAGAACCTATGAGAAGATCGATTTCTCCTGGTTGCCAGAACGTAGGATCTGCTAGCTTGATGGTTTTGGGAATATTTATCGACCTGCTGTCTATAGGAATATTGGGTAATGCACCTGTTATGTTATTCAGGACAAAACATGAAATTGTTGCATCGAAATTGCTATGCATCGACTGAATTTTAACTACCGTCTTATATCTAACGCTAGACAGAGAATTAGATATTCCGTTTACGGCTAAATTTGTTTCCTCACATTTCAAACCCAATTTAGTACAAAGGCTGGACTTTATGAAAGAGGATTGAGATCCGCAATCAAGAAGTGCACGGGCTTGATGAAACCTGCCTCCCTTATCGAGAATTTTTATCAATGCTGTGGATAAAAACACATAACTGGCTGATAAGGGTTTTATAGAAACACTCAAAGTGTTTGATGACGTCTGAGATTCCGAAACTTTGGAAACCTTTTCGTTATTTGTTACCTGGGAATCAGAGTGCAGAAGAGTATTGTGCGATTTTTTGCACTTTCTGCAAGGACCCATTCTACATTTTTTGCTGTTATGCCCAAAACGTAAGCAATTCTTGCACAACTTAGATTTATTTACATGATCTTCGCGATCTACCACGGTAAGTTGTTTAAATTCGTCACAGTTGTATATAGAATGGTTTTCTTTGCAGAAATTGCAACTGTAACTGGTAGCTACCAACCCTTTGGTAACTTGCTTGTTATCGCGCAGTCTTTGTGTGCCTTTTTCGACCGAAGCGGTTGTCTTAAATTCTACTGTTTCTAAAGTATTCGCTCGACCTTTCAAGAATTTTGTCAAGTCTTGAAACGTAGGTAATTCGTCTTTAGTAGCATTGAGTTTTTCCCATTCGCGTAATGTTTGCTTGTCTAGTTTAGAACATATGATAAAGATAAGAAGAGTGTCCCAGAACTTTACATCTTGACCTAGTTGCTCTAGAACTTTTAAATGTTGCGAAACTTCATCTAGCAAATCTCGAATTTTCGCCGAAGATTCTTTAAGTATGGCTTCTAGAGAAAATAGTGCCTTAACGTGGCTGTGAACTAATATTTTTGTATTGTTATAGCGTTCACATAAAGTTTCCCACGCGATATTGTAGGCAGAGTCTGAGAACTCAACCGACCTGATTACTTGCGCCGCAGTACCCGTCAGAGAACCTCTGAGATAATGAAATTTTTGGATAGCTCTCAGTCTATTGTTTTCGTGAATTAGTGACCGAAATGTATCCCTAAATTCCATCCAAGAATCGTAGGCACCGTCAAAATTAAGCAATTTGATTGGCTGCAAGTTTACGCTTGCATCAAACTGATTACAAACTTCTTGCACTGAACCGGAATGAATAGATGCATTCGAATTGTTATTAGAAAGCTCGAGAGTTGATGCATTGGAATCTAGAATATTCCGTGCTATAGCCGTTATTGCGTAGAACTCGTTTTCGAAAGATGTTCTTTCTGAATATTGTGGTTCCACATCTTCAACTATAGCCTCGATATCGTTTTGACAATCGCTGAACGAGGTTAGCATTTCTGGTGATCGACTAATACGTTCTTTGAGTTGAAGGTACTCAATGTTTTCTAGCTTAGTACGATCCTTGATTTTGTTCACGAAGTTTGTCAAATTCGTAAGAGAAGCTTTCATCGCACCACGCTTTCTTATTAACTTTTTTAACTCACCCGCTATATCAACATTTTCGTTTTGCGACATATTTATAAATTAAATTATAATAACTTAAAATATAACGCACACTCTACCAAATTGAAACTTTATCTAAGATAAATAAACAATAATATTGAATGGATACGGCTCACCTTATTGCTTGGAAATATACTTGATTGTCGACAGATTTGTATACTTCTATGGCCTTGTGTTATGCCGTTGCCGTTGTTTACATATAACGTTCTTATAATACCAAAACTAGGTGCTTCAGCGGTATTATGTTGATATCGCTGTAATTTCTGGATTATATGAACCAATTTCTTCTTGTAACACTGATTATTATTATTATTAACTAATTACTTCACTTGCTTTTATAATATTATATTAATTCGTCTCGTATGGACCATGTAGGTTTTAGTGGACTGTATGAAAATAAACGGTTCGATTAAATTTTAAAGCATAGATATAATTAACTAACTAATAATAAAAACATAAGAATAATTAAACTGTACAAATAATAAGTATGATAGAAAAAGTTTTAGAATGTCTTTTTGTTTACGAGTAGTTAATTGTAATGCGTTTCAAAAGCGTCTGATCTGATCTGTCTCTCTTTTGTATTGTTTCGTACACTAGAAATACAAATCGCCGAGCTTGCAAACAATAGCGACGTTGCCACGCACGCATAGCATTAAGTCACTAACGAACACCCATTTCTTATACGACTCTTACATGCTGTTTGTTCCTCCTCCCACCTAATTCTATGACTTCTTTTTTCTTCCTACTACTAATAAATCAATAATATATACATAAATTAAACAAAACATATAATGTATATCCATACACATATTAAACATGAACTAAATTATTGTTAAAGAAGAATTACATAACGCACAACCCAACCAAACTAACATTGCTCCCCCAAATAAGTATCCTTTAACACACGACGCCGTTTATTTGGCATTTGGTGTTTAAGATCACTGCTCAAAGAATTGTAATGGAAAACTGCATTATAAGAGAATGATCTTTTAAATATTGCAGTTTTATGCTTGATCATGGTAAGGGTATTTCGTTTCCTAACGTTGACTGAGTGGCTATCGTATCTAAAAACCAACTTTTCTTTTAAATATGGAGGTGACGAGTTTTTCAGGATCCTATTTAAGAAAACCAAGTAATGAAGCTTGACATCTGCCTCGATCTTAAGCCTTTTAAAGTTGTTAACGCATATGTAATATGATCAAATTTGCGCAAACCGCACACAAAACGACAGCAATTATTCGGTATATGCTGCAGACGTTTCTTTGTAATCGCATCTAAACACGGATAGTAAACAATGTCGCAATATGAGAGCACCGGTAACAAGGCTTTCACATAATTTTTTACGAAATTTAATGTTTAAAATGCTCTTATTCGTATACAGCTGCTTAAGGCGATAGTAGCAGGATTGTATAAGTTTGTTAACGTGATGAGAAAATCTCAAATCCTCATCTACTGTGACCCCTAATATTTTAATGGTTTTGTTAAATGATATAACCGAATTATCAATTTCAATATGCATATTGTCAATACCTCTCTGGTTTTTATGCGAGAAAAATAGAGCACAAGTTTTCTCCTTATTCAGTTTTAAATTATGTGAAAGCGAATAATGATAAATGGCGTTGAGGTCAGAATTCAATTGATTTGATAGCGCGGGGTATTTTGGATCAAACGTAAAAAGAACTTGGGTGTCGTCCGCATACGCACTTAGATGTGTGAATTTCACTTCATCAAATATGTCTGCCGTGTACAACGTGAACAATATTGGGCCCAATATGGAACCCTGCGGAACACCCGATGTAATAAATTGCAAAGAAGATGTTCTGTTAGAAATACTGACAAATTGGGAACGGAGATCTAAGTAACTTTTGCAGAAACTGAAAGTTTCATCAAATCCGCAATATTCCAACTTAGCGCACAACAGTTCATGATCTATAGTGTCGAATGCTTCCGAGTAGTCAATCGATATCAGTATTGATGCAAGTTTACGATCAAGTGAATGTATTACACGGTCTGTCAAGTCGAGTAGGGCTGAAGCGGTACTATGCATTCTCCTGAAACCCGACGGATGTTTTGGTAATAAATTATATTAATAATTATAAATTCTGATAGTGCTGTCTTTGTCGTCGAAAACCTGCAATTTGTCTGTCGGTTAGAAAAAACATTCTGACCAAAACCAAATTATGACGTGAAACTAGAAGTGTCAACGAAACTAAAATAAGTGACACCAACGTTAGAAATATTAGCAAATTATGACGTGAAACTAGAGGCGCAACTATATTGGAATTTGTCGATTTTTCTTTGAAAACCATTTTCATGACTATATTCTTAGAAAAACATATGGGAGAAGCAATTTCGTATATTTTTAGTCGCAATCGTGTCAAAGAATGACGTACACATTCGTAAATTCTATTGAAAAAGTATTAATCTTTACAAATATGACTCACTTCACACATACTACGTTCCTTTTATAAATATCACTATTCCAAATGTCATATAAATTGTGACAGCTACCCCACACAAAAATATTTCGATATCAATAAATAATTGTTTGTATTGGAAGCACCTAGCTAACAAACCTTATATGAAAATTTCCAGTCAAAACTGATGCTTACTTATCTAAAAAATAATGCAAATACACTGAACTCCACCACCAAAGAAGTAGAGGTTTTCCATAGTGTCAAATTATAACATAAATCCATCTGTCATAATAATTAACATGTACTATACTGTCTATAGTAAAACAACGTAAATACAATAATTTCCAAAAATGTGCAAAAATATTACTGTAAAAGACAGAATGGAAATTGAAAAAGAATATATACCGGAAGATAAGTGTACAATCATATAAAATAGGGTTATCACCGTACACTTTGATGAAATTATTTGTTGACATGCCGCAACGACTTAACTAACCATTATTTGTAGGAAAAACTTATTTTTTTTTGCAACCCTCAATGACTTTTTTCATAGATAAAACTACCACAAAAGGACTGGGAAATCCCAAAGGGATTTCTTGTTTTGTGATATAATCATTGACTTGATTAAATACAACTCTCTCCAGCACTTTTGATAGGACAGGCAAAAGACTAATTGGTCGCAAATCGGATATAGATCGTGGTTGATGAGTTTTTGGTAAAGGGCAGACTACAGCTGTCTTCCATTGTTCGGAGAAATAACCTATTTCTAGGCAACAATTTAGAATGTGCAACAAATGAGGTGCTATTTTATACAGGCAGAGGGACAGCATTTGCACAGATATTCTGTCATGCTCAGAGGCATTTGATCTAATAGTTTTAATGGCTATTATTATCTCAGGTATTCCCACCATAGAAAATTGAAAAGTATCAGAAACATCATGTAATCTATTATTTTTATAAAAGTCCTTTTTATCATTACAATTATTGTTTCTGTTAAACACCGAAATAAAATAATCGTTAATTTGCTCGACATCCTGTAAAGAGACGGATTTCTTTTAACATTTATATTTCATTCTTTTATGGTTTTGAAAACAAGTCTCTGATCTGCTTTATTGTTAATATAATTCAAATATGCGTATTTCTCGGCTCTCAATGAAGAACCAGCTAGGTTTCGTAGCCTTTTATAATCATTCCAATTAACATCAGTTCTATTTTTCTTAAATTTTGCCAGAGCTCTATCACGTAACGGAAATATTTCCTCTAAGTTTGTTACGGGCTAAAGGCATCCACAAAATATAACTGTTTAAACTGGCGGAATGAGAGATCTTCAATGCATATGATGAATATTTATTTATAAAATCGTAACATACCTTAAAGTAATCATGAACGAATAATTTCGCTACTATTGTACTACTTAATTTTATTTAAAAAGCATCCAGATAAATGCGATGACACGCAATACCACAACAACAGTACCAAACAAGCTCTGAGCGTCATAACTTTGGGGATGATCATGGATCCAACAAGTTTGCACCTAAAAGAAATGGAAAAGAGAATCATTTAATAGCACGAACAGTTCATTCAGGGAGAAACATGGTTGTGAAATTGATGGAGCGTACCTTCTTACGGTTGACCACTGTTTACATCTTCACATAGTGCCTGGATAATAGCTGGCCTGGACTATGAATTTGCTCATCCAATGCATTCACTAAAATATATATATATTTTCATTACCTATTTCTTTAAAATATCATTAAATATCAAAATTTCTGCTTTGTTTACAATAATAAATAATTGTTGTTATTAATTGGGGTTATTTGCAATAAATAATCTGATATGTTGAAAGACAGCTGACAATTGAGGGATGTATTGGAACATTTGGACTATTCCGTTTCTTATTTTGGGGCCTACTGTTGTTGTTTTGGTCTTCGGCTGGTCGTAGATTCGTGTCCGATTTATTCAATTACTCATTTTGAGATCGTTCGATGAGCGGTGTAATTACCGGTTCGGAGGAATAATTATGGTTCGCAGACACGGGGATGTTGTGATTGTGTTTATGGGAAAAGGAACACGGAAAACGTTCATTATCACCCAGCCCTAATCTGACGTGGGGGGCAGGCTGACGGTGCAAGATTTTGACACTTAAGACGGTACTCGTTCATTTTGGTTTCGGAGGGTCCTACCTGAAAGGTGTATGAAGTAATAATCCACCCAATTTTCGTGAAGTATAATATTTTCAACAAATAAGGGCAGCAAATTGTAGTTTTGTAACTCAAGAGAGTTGTTTGCCTCAGCGGAGCGCTGGATTGAAAGTTGAATTTATATTAATTACGTGCTTTACAAATATACCCTCCTAACCTAAACACCACGAGGCCATCTACCATCTTAGGTGAGTGTCACTTACTATATTCAGGCAAAATAAGTATATTTTCGGTGCAACAATTTCAATTACTTACCATTTCGGATGAGGCTATTATAATAGTGTTTTCGATTAGGCCTCAAAAGCCACCCTCAGCATCACCGCGGAGCGGCTGCAGCGTTTGTCAGACCCTGAGTCAGGGGCACGAGTTGTGCGAAGGATTACCCAGTTGCTACAGTCGGTAGAAGCGAATTTCAGCACGTGTCTGATACAGTGCAGGCAGTCAAATTCATCGGAGCAGGGTCCTGGCATTGTTAGGTCATCGAAGGTTGGTGTCGTGCAAGACAGACTGGACACGATCTTCGTCCAAGCGGCGTGTGAGTACCCATCTCGAGTAGAACTTCATCAAACTTAAACCAGGTATTTTAGTGCAGTAGGTACAGCATTCATCAGTGTCACTTTGCTGTAATTGTTTCTGAATCAATGCATATATATTACCAGTAACGTTAGTACTTTATCCTGTAACTTCACATTGTTTTTTTTGTCAGTGACCTGAAATAGTTCACTTAGTGAAATAACTTTAAACTTGGCCGTGGTGGCTTTTCATATTCTTTTTTTTTTTTGTGAACACACAAGCGTATCACTAGAACCGCTTTACGGTGGATAAGCTTTGATTTATTGTTTTAATATTATTATTATATATTGGGTATTTCTTTTAGTAGAAGAGTATTACTTACCTTTCAGGAATTTGTTTATATGTTATGTTGTGTATATTGATGTGAGCCTTGTATGATCATACCTAGGTAACAGTACCACGTTGAGTAAATGTTAATTGTTTAAAATACGCGCTAACTATATGGATTAATTGCGTCACGATTTTTATACATTTAAATAGTACTGTGCGCATGTTTAAGGCGGCACAGGTACAGATAATAATTTCCAATAAATCCGCCATCCTCTCTTGGACTCAATATTAGTTTTTTTTTTAATTACCAATTTGGTTTTATAATTTCATAACCTCACTTTTAATCTCACCAATCGATTAACTGTCAGTTTAATATTTATCGGCACTTCTTAATTGATGGCCCACATAGTAGGGAGTGCATAAGCTCCGCTAGAGATTACGACGCATGCGCACACATATCCAAGTATAAGAATTCAAAAATTTGAATGTGTATTGTTGATATTATGTTTAATTAATTGTAGAGTACAATTGAGTTTGTCGGCTATAAGATTTATAATATATTTACAAATTATTATTATAGATTTATATATTTACAAGGCAATATTATAGGTTATATATTTATTTACAAAGAATTATTATTATAGATTATATATTTACACAAGCATTATCATAGGTTATATATTTACAAAGATTTATTATAGGGTTTATATTTACTACTAAAAATTATAGGTTATATTTATTTACACATTGTTTATAGGTTATATTTACACATTGTTCAATTTAATTACTTTAAAATTTCTATTAATAAATTTCTGATTCGGGATCATTTTGGATACGGTGTTATTTACTTTCCCTCTTAGTGAGTTCCCGTTTTCTTTATAGTACTATCGATCGATCCTTTTATACAGGGGCATTTTTGAAACGGGTGGCGTCCAGGCAGTTTTGTTCCACTCCCAATCTCTGATTGAGCTAGGCCATTAAGTAAAAGGATCGATGATAATATAAGGAGATAATGCCATCTCTGATTTAGGAAGGATCAGGAAATAAATTTTCTTTTAGTTTTGCCACCCGTGAATTTTTGTTTTGCTTGCTGCTACGCACCGAAATTACAAAAGGTTCGCAGAAGCGTAGCAAGATTTTGGCGCCCATCGTGGTATAGGTAGTATTTTTGCCGATTTTCAGAGAACTTTATAGTTTCTGTTTTGTTAGATACACTTGATTTATAGTAAAGCCCTGAATTTTTTTTTTATTATTCTTATTTTTTTTTTCTTAAAAGGCAATTGAATTGACAAACTCAACTGTTGCTTTTGTGCTGTATTTGGATAAGTGAGGCGATTATTGTAAGCGTACTTACCTGATTTTTTTTTCTTTCGAATTATTTATAAATGTTATTGATGATATAGAAGCATTTACTTACCGAATAGTTTTTTTAAAGTACCTACATTATTACTCTGATTCCGTGTTTGGTGACTCACACTTCCCTGGTAACACGAGTTACATATTTCTTTATATAGGTCTGTCAGTTTGGGGGTCCTGTGTGGGATTTTCTTGTCTGGTTGTTCCAGAGCCCGATTGTTTTGCGTGCGAGCTTTAGCTTGGTTGTGGTAGGTATTATTTTTTTTCCCTTGCGTGGGGTGGGGTGTGTGCGCAAGCACACAAATTGTTTTATTGAATAAAATAAAATATATTTCGAATTACTTACGTTGTTATTTGATTTATTTTGATTTAAAAATTTACTTTAACGTTTCTTGCGGAATTAACTTCCAACACCATTATGGATATTAATAGACTTTTGAGTGATGAGCTGAATTATGAGCTTTGTATAAGAGGATTACCGGTCGGGAGAACAGTGGAGGAGAAGCGCACGGCTTTAAGGGAGGCATTTCGTATGGAGAGAGAGGGAGAGACGCTGGCACCGGTTGGAGTGGAGTTGGATGCAGATCAGGAGCTAACTGTTTGTTCGGATAAATTGATTAGTTTGAACTTGGAGATAGAGGGATTTAATCAGGAGAACAGGGAGAACGAGTACAGGAGAATACTGAGTCGACTTTTGCATGTGGAATTGCGGATTAGCAGGATTCATGCGGTAACTGACGTTCAGCTGCGGGAGAAATTTACGTCCTCTGCGCGGGTGATTGCGTTGAAGCAACGGCTGACAGTCCGGTGGGAGCAGAGAACAGAACGGGAGGCTGAAGTTTCAATTTTGGATGAACCGGTCCCCAATTTGATAACGTTGGAGGATGATAACGGAGCTTATGGAACTACCCGGGGTAGTGACCGAAGAAATGAAGGCGTGAGGAGTGTTCCTTTGCTGCGGCTTGATAATGTGGAGGCTTCACAGCCCAGACGTACGGCGTCTTTGCCATCTGCGTTACCAGGTTTTGATCAGGAACGGGTTTCTGGTGCACCTCTGAATGTTGGAGTGAGCAATGTTCAATTGCCACCCCTCGATAGTCTTCAGGCATACTCATTAAGGTTTGGGGAGCAGATAAATCCAACGAGTACGAGACATATGGATCGGATGCGCCAAGTTTATCTTGAGTGTCCCGGGGCGCCGCGAGTTGATACAAGAGATTATGGGCAGTCAGTGCGATATCACACCACACCATCAGGGGGGCCAAGGGGTGACCTTGTTTACTCAACTTATAACGATGTTGATCGGCGTATACCAGATGTGGATGTTTCACCGGTCCGACAGATGAACCCTACTTACGTCATGGAAGAACGAAGTCGGAACAATATAGATGTGGCTCGATGGAATTTTAGATTTGATGGTAACAGTAGCGTGAGCGCATTCATGGAACGATTGGAAGAACTCAGAGTGTCAAGAGGAGTTTCTAAACAGCAGTTACTGCGTTCTGCTCCAGAATTATTTGAGGGTGAAGCGTTGTGTTGGTTTCGGATGCACAGATTTGAGACTTGGGATCAACTTTTAGAGAAACTGAGGTTGGATTTTCAGCCGTATAATTATGAGCATACGCTTCGTCAGGAGATTTTGCGTCGAACACAGGGGGCTCAGGAGAGAGTACTGACATATGTTGCAACGATGGAGAATATGTTTTCACGCCTTACACAGAAACCACTGGAAAAGGAACGAGTGGATATAATACGAGGAAATTTATTGCCCTACATACAGAAGCAGCTGGCAGTTCATCTGTTCATAGAGAGCATTGATCGTCTTTTAACGCTGAGCAGAGCCATAGAAGCTACGGAGCTGCACACCCAGACGTTTTGTCCGCCGCCGACGAATCCTCGGTATCTGGTTGAGCCAGACCTGGCTTACAGAGCGAGCAATACTCAGAACTTTCGAAGACCACGTCAAGAAGTAGCCAGCGTATCGATGAATAACGATTCGGGTTCCTTTCACGCCGAGTCGGGAACAAGGAAATGTTGGAATTGTGGCAGAGATGGCCATAGATATAGACAATGTCGCGAAAGAAGAAAACTGTTTTGTTTTGGATGTGGAAGGCCAGGTGTAACGGTTGGTGCCTGTCCAGGCTGCTCAAAAAAAGGACCAGCGGACTCGCAGTAGATCGTCCTGTGACTCCGCGTGGAAATTCCGTGGCGATCACTGATAACCTTGATTATGACGGACGACCGATTCTGGAATATATTTTGGCGCATGCGAAGAACGACACCAGACCCTATTTAGAAGTATCTATCTACAATAGAAAATTTTTGGCTTTGTTGGATAGTGGAGCGTCTCGAACCGTTTTGGGAGGACCCGGTTGGGAAATGCTGAGCGGATTGTGTCACTTGAATAAGAGCGAACGTCAGGTTTGCACAGTAGCCAATGGAGAGACCTGTCAGGCTCTGGGAGTGTGTTACCTGCCAATTCTCCTACAGGGTAAACTGAGGGTAATTCGTGTTTTGGTGGTGCCATCTTTGAAACATAAGCTAATTTTGGGTATAGATTTCTGGAGACAAATGGACATTATTCCGGATTTGTATGCTGGCGAATGGAAGTTTAGGCAAGATGATACAGATATGGAGATTTGCGCAATAAACTCATATGAATCGTTATCGGAAGCACAGCGTAAAGAGCTGGATGGCGTTATCGAAGACACTTTTAGGGATATGGGAGACCGATTGGGTTGCACTAACCTAGTCGAGCTAACTATTAAAACAGACTCGCCTCCAATTAAACAGCGGTATTACCCGATTTCACCTGCCCTGCAAAAACATGTAAATGAGGAACTCGATAAGATGCTGAAGAATGATATTGTGGAACCGTCTACTTCCGCCTGGTCATCGCCTATAGTAATGGTGAAAAAGAATGACACAAGCTGGAGATTTTGTGTTAATTACAAGAAGCTAAATGCAGTGAGTGAGCCGGACGCTTACCCGATTCCGTATGTGAGTGCAATCCTGGATAAGCTGAGACATGGTAAATTTTTGACTACCCTCGATTTGAAGAGTGCTTATCATCAGATACCGGTCAGCAAGGAAAGTCGACATTTAACGGCCTTCACCGTGCCTAACAGAGGCTTATATCAATTTAAACGTATGCCTTTTGGCCTACATAGTGCTCCTGCGGTATGGCAAAGATTGATAGACAGAGTTATAGGTGAGGATCTTAACAAGTACGTCTTTGTGTATTTGGACGACGTTATTATTTGTACCCCAACCTTTCAGCAACATTTGGACACTCTTCGCAAGGTAACACAGCGAATCAAGAGTGCCGGCCTAACACTGAATAGAGAGAAATGCATATTTTGTAAGAACGAATTAAAGTATTTAGGTTATGTGGTGAATGCTGCGGGATTGATGGTTGACCCAGAGAAAGTCGAGTCTATTGTCAGATTCCCGGTACCCAAGAAAGTTCAGGAGATTCGACGATTAGTTGGATTAGCTTCCTGGTATAGACGTTTTATACCAAACTTCTCTACAGTAGTATCGCCTCTAACGGCACTAACACGTAAAAATCAGAAATTTGAATGGAGCGAAAGTTGTGAAACTGCATTTAATACCATCAAAGAACATTTAATAAGCGCACCAGTGCTAAGTTGTCCGAATTTTGAGTTGCCATTTGTGGTGCAAACGGACGCATCGGATTACGGTTTGGGAGCGGTGTTGACTCAAGTTCAAGATGAGGAAGAGCGCGTTATCTGTTATTTGAGTAGATCTCTGACTAAAAATGAGCGGAAATATAGTACGACCGAGAAGGAATGTCTTGCGGTCCTTTTTGCCATAGAAAAGTTGAGACCCTATTTGGAAGGAACAAAATTTACTGTCATTACAGATCACTATAGCTTAAAATGGTTATATAATATAAAGGATCCTGTCGGGCGAATATCTAGATGGACGTTGCGATTAAGCCAGTATAATTTCGACATTATACATAGGAAAGGCACAGAACATGTGGTACCGGATGCGTTATCTCGCGCAGTTCCTGCGGTGGATGCCGTTACCAATGATGAAGATGGAGATCAAGAAGTTCAGGATGCCGGGGACGGAGACCGATGGTATAGTGAGATGTGTCAGAAGGTATTACGGAAACCCCAAAATTATCCACTTTGGCGAGTACATCAGAACCACCTTTATAAGCGGAGTAGATTTTCGCACGGAGAATTGTTAGGAGCGCGAACGGAATGGCTTATGGTCGTGCCTCGAAGGAAGAGGACGGAGATAATAAGACAGAGTCATGATCCGCCAACTTGTGGACATGCTGGTGTGGCGAAAACGGTGGACCGAATCCTCAGGACGTACTATTGGCCGAAACTTAGATGCGACGTAGCAAGATATATTGCAAGATGTGTAACTTGTCTTCGCACGAAACCCGAGCAAAAGAAACCCATAGGATTTATGTTAAGTAGTCAACCAACAGCCTCTAGGCCTTGGCAATTGATTAGTGTGGATTTAGTTGGACCGCTACCTCGCTCAAGGTCTGGATTTTCATACATTTTATCGGTTTGTGACTGTTTCACGAAATTTGTTTTACTATTTCCTTTGAGAAAAGCAACTGCTCCTGGAGTTGTAAAATGGTTAGAGGATCATGTGTTCTTGGTTTACGGAGCGCCTGAAAGATTGATAGCGGATAACGGCCCACAGTTTACTTGTCATTTGTTTAAAAACACCATGAAGCAGTATGACGTCGAGATTAAATATTCAGCAGCTTATAACCCTCGTGCTAACCCTGTAGAACGAGTACATCGTGTAGTAAAAACTATGCTATCTGCATACGTGTCGGAAAATCATAGAGATTGGGAAAAGTACCTAGCAAAGGTTGCATTCGCAATAAGATCAGCTAAACATGAGGTCACGGGTTGTACACCGAATCTCTTAAATTTTGGTCGTGAAGTTCGGATCTCTGGAAAAGGAGAAAATGCCTTGGATGGAATTGGCGATGATGTCGAACCGGAAGTAAGATCCACTGAGTTGAGAAAAATATATGTTGACATACAGAAACGTCTTAAACATGCTTATGACAGGAGTAAAAAGAATTATAATCTTCGTCATAGAGATGAGAGATTCAATAGAGGACAACAAGTGTGGAAGAAAAATTATGTTCTCTCGGACGCGGCAAAGAAATTTACCGCCAAACTTGCAAATAAGTTCGTTGGTCCCTACTTGGTACATAAAGTGCTATCACCGTGGACTTATGAACTCGTCGATTCTAGGGGAAATAGTATCGGTTCATGGCATGCGAAGGATTTGAAGGCTCATCCTCCGGATGACGAACCCGAACAGGATGATTAAGCGCTTAGAAGATACATAGAGGAAAAAAAGTTTCTAAGAAACTTTTCTGTTGAGGGTAGAGGGGAGTTGTTACGGGCTAAAGGCATCCACAAAATATAACTGTTTAAACTGGCGGAATGAGAGATCTTCAATGCATATGATGAATATTTATTTATAAAATCGTAACATACCTTAAAGTAATCATGAACGAATAATTTCGCTACTATTGTACTACTTAATTTTATTTAAAAAGCATCCAGATAAATGCGATGACACGCAATACCACAACAACAGTACCAAACAAGCTCTGAGCGTCATAACTTTGGGGATGATCATGGATCCAACAAGTTTGCACCTAAAAGAAATGGAAAAGAGAATCATTTAATAGCACGAACAGTTCATTCAGGGAGAAACATGGTTGTGAAATTGATGGAGCGTACCTTCTTACGGTTGACCACTGTTTACATCTTCACATAGTGCCTGGATAATAGCTGGCCTGGACTATGAATTTGCTCATCCAATGCATTCACTAAAATATATATATATTTTCATTACCTATTTCTTTAAAATATCATTAAATATCAAAATTTCTGCTTTGTTTACAATAATAAATAATTGTTGTTATTAATTGGGGTTATTTGCAATAAATAATCTGATATGTTGAAAGACAGCTGACAATTGAGGGATGTATTGGAACATTTGGACTATTCCGTTTCTTATTTTGGGGCCTACTGTTGTTGTTTTGGTCTTCGGCTGGTCGTAGATTCGTGTCCGATTTATTCAATTACTCATTTTGAGATCGTTCGATGAGCGGTGTAATTACCGGTTCGGAGGAATAATTATGGTTCGCAGACACGGGGATGTTGTGATTGTGTTTATGGGAAAAGGAACACGGAAAACGTTCATTATCACCCAGCCCTAATCTGACGTGGGGGGCAGGCTGACGGTGCAAGATTTTGACACTTAAGACGGTACTCGTTCATTTTGGTTTCGGAGGGTCCTACCTGAAAGGTGTATGAAGTAATAATCCACCCAATTTTCGTGAAGTATAATATTTTCAACAAATAAGGGCAGCAAATTGTAGTTTTGTAACTCAAGAGAGTTGTTTGCCTCAGCGGAGCGCTGGATTGAAAGTTGAATTTATATTAATTACGTGCTTTACAAATATACCCTCCTAACCTAAACACCACGAGGCCATCTACCATCTTAGGTGAGTGTCACTTACTATATTCAGGCAAAATAAGTATATTTTCGGTGCAACAATTTCAATTACTTACCATTTCGGATGAGGCTATTATAATAGTGTTTTCGATTAGGCCTCAAAAGCCACCCTCAGCATCACCGCGGAGCGGCTGCAGCGTTTGTCAGACCCTGAGTCAGGGGCACGAGTTGTGCGAAGGATTACCCAGTTGCTACAGTCGGTAGAAGCGAATTTCAGCACGTGTCTGATACAGTGCAGGCAGTCAAATTCATCGGAGCAGGGTCCTGGCATTGTTAGGTCATCCAAGGTTGGTGTCGTGCAAGACAGACTGGACACGATCTTCGTCCAAGCGGCGTGTGAGTACCCATCTCGAGTAGAACTTCATCAAACTTAAACCAGGTATTTTAGTGCAGTAGGTACAGCATTCATCAGTGTCACTTTGCTGTAATTGTTTCTGAATCAATGCATATATATTACCAGTAACGTTAGTACTTTATCCTGTAACTTCACATTGTTTTTTTTGTCAGTGACCTGAAATAGTTCACTTAGTGAAATAACTTTAAACTTGGCCGTGGTGGCTTTTCATATTCTTTTTTTTTTTTTTGTGAACACACAAGCGTATCACTAGAACCGCTTTACGGTGGATAAGCTTTGATTTATTGTTTTAATATTATTATTATATATTGGGTATTTCTTTTAGTAGAAGAGTATTACTTACCTTTCAGGAATTTGTTTATATGTTATGTTGTGTATATTGATGTGAGCCTTGTATGATCATACCTAGGTAACAGTACCACGTTGAGTAAATGTTAATTGTTTAAAATACGCGCTAACTATATGGATTAATTGCGTCACGATTTTTATACATTTAAATAGTACTGTGCGCATGTTTAAGGCGGCACAGGTACAGATAATAATTTCCAATAAATCCGCCATCCTCTCTTGGACTCAATATTAGTTTTTTTTTTAATTACCAATTTGGTTTTATAATTTCATAACCTCACTTTTAATCTCACCAATCGATTAACTGTCAGTTTAATATTTATCGGCACTTCTTAATTGATGGCCCACATAGTAGGGAGTGCATAAGCTCCGCTAGAGATTACGACGCATGCGCACACATATCCAAGTATAAGAATTCAAAAATTTGAATGTGTATTGTTGATATTATGTTTAATTAATTGTAGAGTACAATTGAGTTTGTCGGCTATAAGATTTATAATATATTTACAAATTATTATTATAGATTTATATATTTACAAGGCAATATTATAGGTTATATATTTATTTACAAAGAATTATTATTATAGATTATATATTTACACAAGCATTATCATAGGTTATATATTTACAAAGATTTATTATAGGGTTTATATTTACTACTAAAAATTATAGGTTATATTTATTTACACATTGTTTATAGGTTATATTTACACATTGTTCAATTTAATTACTTTAAAATTTCTATTAATAAATTTCTGATTCGGGATCATTTTGGATACGGTGTTATTTACTTTCCCTCTTAGTGAGTTCCCGTTTTCTTTATAGTACTATCGATCGATCCTTTTATACAGGGGCATTTTTGAAACGGGTGGCGTCCAGGCAGTTTTGTTCCACTCCCAATCTCTGATTGAGCTAGGCCATTAAGTAAAAGGATCGATGATAATATAAGGAGATAATGCCATCTCTGATTTAGGAAGGATCAGGAAATAAATTTTCTTTTAGTTTTGCCACCCGTGAATTTTTGTTTTGCTTGCTGCTGCGCACCGAAATTACAAAAGGTTCGCAGAAGCGTAGCAAGTTTGGTGTCAGCCAAGGCGCTCTTGGTTTACTCACTCTAACTGTAGATATTGGAGCGTGTTCATCAAATAAATGTTGAATAAAATTAGTAAGCATGATAACTTTTTCATCTACGTATTCGCCATAGTATATGTCATCCCAAGGAATCAAGTTAATATCATGTTCAAATTTCATATTAGCAAAATGCTTAAAATTTCTAAATGTAACGAATTTTTCTCTTGGTTTTTCTGTCTTAATATCAAGCTCACAAAATATCAGATGATGATCAGAAATATGATCGGCATTCATTGTGCCGCACGTTTGAATTAGTTTAGGGCTATTTATAAAAATGCCATCAAGGAGAGTTTCACTAGTATGGGTAATACGAGTTGCCTACTCCACTAGCTGCACAAAACCGTATGCGTAGAAACAGTGCGCTAAAGGATTTTTAGATCGAAACATATTGACGTTCAAATTCAATTCAAAGCAATAACAGTATCGTGCTCGGTCAACAAAACAGGTAAAACGTTGTCTAAGACCTGAATGCAGTTACGTAATTCTGAGTTTGGAGGTCTATATAATACACCGATGGCAATAGACGATTTATTGAAAGTCGCTTTTATACATAATTGTTCAATATCGTTTTAGTTCGTAAAAGAAAGAGTGAGACGATCTGTTAGCCAAGTTTCCGATACTGCGAATATGGCATGATTGTTTAAATTAAATGTATCGTCCAACTTATTTAATAGTGATCTGACATTTAAATGAGCAATACTCAATTTAAACCTGATAAATATAGTAACCAATCAAATTACTTAATTTTAAGTCATGTGTCAAATTTCATCCAATCACCTCTGGATTACAGCTGTTTTTTTTTTTATTAAAAATTAATTAAACGTCAAACTGACAACAGGTTTAAAAATGTCGCGAAGATTTGGTATTGTATCTAACGATGCAATTAATGATATTATATCTAATAATATACAAAAAAATACAATCAAATCAAAAAAATATGTATGGAAAATATTTGTCGAGTTTTGTGCGACCAGAGAATACGAACTGAATGCTGAAACGAGTTTGCATAATTTGCCTAATATATTGAAAGATTATGCGGTAAATATGAGAAAAGCTGACGGAACTGAATATAAAGAAACAACTGTAAAAACAATTTGGAATAATACGAGCAGGCTACTCCAGGAAAAATACTTCAATGACTTCAAAATTGTATTCGACCCGTTTACCAGTGTGATATTCAAAAATGCGCGAGATGCAAGAAATACAAAACGTAAAAGATTACAGCAGGATCCAAACAAACGAAAATGTAGTTCCTCAAATTTGAGTTCAAGTGATCTGGTTAGAATCATTGGATTATGAGATGAATGTACACCAGAAAGTTTACAAAAAAAATTTTACCATGTTCTAGCTGTTGAGTTAGCTTGGCGAGGTGGTGAACCAGCTGATTGCCTTATAGATTATTTCACGATTGAGAAAAATAATGATCGAACCCCAACCAACAGAATTGAATACAATCCAATCAATATTCAGTAAAACGTGCCAAGGAGGATCCAAAAGTTGTACAAATAGTAAGTGGCTTGTTCAAAATATTGCAAACGAAAGTGCATGCCCTGTTCGGTTATTCCATAAATTATTGTCCAAAAGGGGGAAAAATATTACTTCCAGTCGCCTATTCTTGAGACCAAATCGTTTCTGGAAATCCGAAAGTGACACATGGTTTGACAATATACCGGTAGGCAAGAACACAATTAATATGTGTGGACCAAATCATCCGCGCAAGCTATTGGTTTGGACACTAAGTATTAAAAGATATCCAATCATTCGAACAGATCAACTGCAGTTGGCCATTTGGCAAATAAAGGAATTGCTGAACAGCAATTAATAAAAATAACAGGGCATAGCAGCTCTAATTCAATTAAACCGTACTTGAATATTAACCAAGAACGCCATGGTGAAATAATCAACACCATGCGAGGAATTTCTTCAACAGTGGAAATTAACAATCCGTCAACTTCATCAAACTCTTCTTCCAATTTAACATTTACCAATTGTACTTTTCACAACTGTAGTTTTAAATAAAAATTAATAATATTTGTTTGATTAAAACTAATACATTTTGTATTGAAAATTATTAAACGTGAGATTGACAATCAAATTTTTGATATCTACAAAGTAAAAAATTATCTTATCGAATACTCCTCGGGCCTTGATAAATACTCAAAATTTTGTCATAGAGAATCCTTCAAGTGAGTTGCTCAAGGATAATAGCCCTCGGCCTGCGGCCTTGGGCTATTATCAAGCAACACGCTTAATTCAGAACTAATTTGACAATTAACTTTCCGTGGTTCATGTTCATCCTAAAAACCCGTTAATTTAATTTTGAGTATAGCAAAGCAATAATTGCTAAAATACATTCAGTTCTATGTTGTAATATGTAGGCTTACTAACTATTATTGTCATGTTAATATTTTATTTGTTATAGTTATTAATTAATAACAGAAAAATAACTACTAAATGTACTTATTCTAACAAAAACCAAAAAGTCTTATGTCAGTGAAATTATAAAAATAATAATAGTACAATAGGTCGTATGTCGTATTTTTTGAATACAGTTAAAAATCACTAAACAAAAATGCTACTTGCATTTAATTGAAGATTTTTGCTATTCCCACTATACAGAGATGAGCTATTATTAAATTACTTTTCAGAGAAAAATTTTAAACAAGAGCTTTTGGAGGATATGAATCGAAATAAACGAATTGCAGTAATAATAATTAAAAAAATATGAAAGTAACTTTACGAATGTGTATTACTGAGATTAAAAATATAATTACAATATTAATCTTACCTCTAATTAACTTAAAAAACATAAAATTATACACAAACAACTAGCAAATAATTGTTTTGTTTTTGTAAACGACATACGGCTAGTTGGTATTAGCCAATTTCATTCCGTTAACGACATGGTACAAATTTCAATATTGAAATATAGCCGTTCTGATTTGTCAGAGACATACGGCATTTTTATGGGTTATAAAGTAGTTTGTGCTGAGTGCATTCCACCAAAAACACGATATGGAAAAATATGTGACATACGACCTATTGGAATATCAAAGACTGTAGCGCTCCATCTCTAGTAAAATGCCAGTTAACTGTTAAGAACATTTTGATATTATTTTCATTTGGCGCAATACCAAAAAAAAAAACAAACATTGAAAATCATTTTGCAAATTTATGCTCAATTTTCCTCATATACCAATCATATTATTATTTTCATTGCTAAAATTCTATCTGTGTCGAGTTTGTTTTCTTTTAAACAGAAATTCCATTGTTGTGTAGATATGCAGGCATTATTTGTTATTTAATATTTTCTGTTTAATTCTAGCAAAATCTATATTTATATTGGATAAACTTGGGTTCTACCGCTACGCTACGGTTCCTTATTCTGTGGTTATAGTTAAGAAAATGGATTCGGTAGGTAAGTACATCTATGTTGAGATTGGAACTCTTAACCTAAACCACTTCATATGCCCTATATGCACAAACACAGAGAAGATTTCCAAACATAATACTTTGATTACTCATTTCAACAACATTCATGAGATAGATATTAAACAATCCGTTTTACGTTTTAGAGCTTTTGAAGATTTTACAGCTTGGAGACAACAGGAAAACAGAGAAGTGGACTATGCCTGCCGTAGTAGGTATAAATGTCATAATGGAGAAGAAATCATATTATATAACTGCAATAGAAGCGATTCTAGAGGTTGGGCATTTATTTACCTACTTAATAATACGGGTGTTTGTGGAAATCTTGCTTTTAGGTTTTGTAAGTTCATGTACTAAACGCAGCTTGAAGACTGGAGGTTCTATTCGTATTGGTGGAATGTGCTTTTCACGAATTTCAGTCAATGTAGCAACAGATCGTAACAAATTAATGTAATTTTACTGCTATAGGTTTATATTTTAATGCTATAGGTTTATATTAATTTTTTAACAGGTTCTGTACAAGTAAAACTTGCTGAAACACATGTGGGACACAGCGACGACTTAAGAACAAAAAGATCAAATGCAAAGCAACACACTATTGTTTCCCAGTTAATAGCAGGAGTATCTAACAGTAGAATTATTCAGGATGCTAGAACGATTCATAATAATCAGTTAGAAAGAATAAATTTGGTAACACTTTCCTGATATTTATTTAATAATATACCTACATATATCATTAAATTTAGATGTATACAATGATACCATTAAATTTTTAAATGAAATTATAGAGTTATTTTCAAACACAAATCAATCTGGAAACCATCACAAACAGGTGTTTTAATTTCCATACAATCTATGCTAGATTTGCAAGACTTGTTATTAAATGAAAGAGATTATAAATTTTTCGTCACAAGCCGAGTTTCTCAAGACTGTGTAGAAAATTTGTTTTGCATTTTAAGAAGTAAACTAGTGGTTCCAAATGCAGTCAAAAATACTTTAAAACTGATTTGTGTGTCTCAGTATTTGAAAAATCCAAGTTCTAGCAGTTACGACGAGGACGATAGGGAATTTCTTTCACGATGTCTCGACAATATTCGATCAAAAGAACAAAGGTATGATGATATTCAGTTTCCCACTGAAGTTCCAATTCCTTCATTTAATTTAAATTACATTGAACTAAATTCTCTTTATAACATCTGTGGGTGCATATTACAAAGTATTAAAAAAACATCAAAGACCTGCACCTATGTTCAAGAGTTATGAAAGATTTTCTATGCTAAAAAGGTATCGAGAAAACTGTCATTTTTTCTGCAATGAAGAAACTTTTTGTTTTTTTTTTTTGACATGGAACGTGTATTTAGGAAGTACCTCCCAATTATTTCTTCGCACAACATAAATTTAAAAAATTTCTTTGCCAAAAAAATTTGTGAGGATAATTTAATTCTAAATGTTCCGGATTGCCATAAATTAAAAAACAAAATTATAATAAGATTCATTGTATTCAGATTGAAAATAAATTCAAAGAAGTGTAAGAGCGCTACAAAAAAATTAGCCAGTAAGTTCGTTGCTGGTCACCTTCTAGAGGTAGTTCAAAGATAAATTTTTATTTATTAATGTATTTTACAGATTGAACACTGACAATTCAGAGCTCAGTACTTGAAGTAAAATACTTAAAAAAAGTACTTCATTTGCTTTTAGTACTTGTAAAATAATTGTATTTGAACTAAAAGCTAATTCACAAATAGATGTTTTTGGCGACATCTAGCGTGAGCAGGCAATATGCCCGGTGAAACACAGTTCACAAACGATGGCCGGACAAGAAGTAACAAGTCCATTATATCCTATTGCCAACACTAGACGCGCCCCAATTTGGGTCACACTGCCTGCCGATCACCACTGATGAGTTTGCAAATTTTCCGCAAGATTTACGCGAATAATTACAAAATGGCCTTTGGTGGAGGAGATTTGTCTGATTTGAAGGATATTCAAAAAACATTACTGAGCGACAAAAGGATAAACGACATGCCGAAATTGACAGGTTTAGGGTCTCTCTGGTACCAGAAATGAGGGGATTTGATAAGCAAGAAAGGGATTTAACTACGGAGCAGCTGGAAAAATTCCGTCAACACTTAAACAAATATAGTTAGAGAGCACTATTCCCACCTCTACAAAAAACACCTGAAACTATATCAGTCGATAATCATGATTATAGTGATGATGAATTGGCTACGGTCATCAAAGGACAGAATCGGTCGGCAAACAAAATCGGTGACGGTGTCAAAAAGAAAACAGGCACCCGAAAATTACCTAAAAATATTTTGGAATCGAATGTAGACTATTTTGATAGCAGGATGCAAGGAACGAGTCCTGATCAAACAGAAAGACTATTATGTAGATTTCCCATTGATAGTGTCGAACCTAACTTAGAACACCCTGTAAAGGAAGGTAATAATTGCTTAACTTCCGGATATGAATAATTACATTACATTTTGAATACTTATGACAAATTAATGTAGACTAATATAACATAGGTAAATCAGGTGATTATAATAAATAGCTAACTTGCAGAATACACCAATTATTGTAATACAAGAAATCCCTTTGGGATTTCCCAGTCGTTTTGTGGTAGTCTTATCTATGACAAAAGTCATCGAGGGTTATAAAAAAAAACTGAAAATATGGGTTGAAAACCTAATCACATAAACAGAATTACATTTGAGACACCCTGTATATAAATAAATTTTATGACACCGCTCTAACAAACTAAGAAAACTCAAAAGTTAAATAAATTAATAAAAAAAAAGTAACCTGTTGCTGAAAATATGGTTTAAAAACCTGATCAAATAAATGGAAACAGTATTGTATACATACACCCTGTATAAAAATGTATGACCCCATTCTAACTAAAAATACTGTGAAAAAATATATAAAAAAATTCTTATGAAACATTTTTGAGCCATTCTGTGCAATAATTTCATGAAACCATTCTAAAAAACTATAAAATATAAATATAAAAATTTTTGAGTATCCCTTTATCTAAATTGTAGGCGGTTATTCTGGAAATGTAGAAGTTCTTAATATTTGTACGTTTCACTCTAAAGAATTGCTAAAAAAACGTGCTCTTAACACTAAGGCAAAAAATTTGGGACACCCTGTAATTATAGTTATTATTTTATGTTTATATATTTGTTTATAAACTGATCTCATATAGTAAATTTGACAGTAAAATTTGAATTTTCTCTGTCATAATAATGAATAATTTTTCCTAAAAATGATTTCACCCTGTATAAAAAAATGTATGAAACCATTCTAACATACTACAAAAAAGCAAAAGTTTTCTAACTTTTTTGTTTCGCTCTAAAAAATTTAAGCGTTGTAAAACTAATATATTTTTCTGTATGACCCTGTATATGGTTTTTTTAATTTATTCTACACTTAACCACAGTATATTTAATATTTACGATGACTTAACGTTTTTGCTACAGCTGATTATTTAAAGAATCAAAAACACTATCGACAGTTTTATTACCTTACACCTCTAGTTCACATGTTTTTATTTTTTGTATGTTGGTAACATTGACTTTTGTTATCTATCAAGCATTTTGCTTCGTTGACAATTAACTGAAAAAGTTATGTTGAAAATGAGTGACAATTACCCCTATTACATCACTTCAAGTGAACATAGAAGTGAGGCAAAGCTGTGCTAATTTAATAGACTTTGCCTCGCCTCACAATTGTTCTACTCCCTGGTTTTCAAGAATAGCTGCCCAGCTGATCGTTAAGTGAATATTTATTTGAAAAACAACAAACTGTAATAACTTTTATGTTACGACTTATTATTACTTATTATATTATTGTATACATTAATATTGGGTGAAATAAACACTACTACTTATAAAAAAATATATAAATGCAAAATTATAAATGGTTTTCTCTCATTGACTGAATACTTGGAATACCACGTTAATACCATCCAGTACATTATGTGCTTGATTTCAAAACAATTTCTGCTATTTTGGGTTATTCTTCTTTGATCTAAAACACGACAAATGAATTTTTAGACTACTTATGTTAAATAAATATGTTAGACAATTATCACCTTTTCAACTCTAGCAGAATATAACTTCAGAAACCTTTATTGATTCAAAAGCTATCTTAAACCTTGTTTACCATTTCAAGTCGCTTGCTTCCGATTACATAATATTCATTTTCTTTTGGAAACATTATTAGTTGTACCCATGTTTCTATTTCGTGTACGTACCTAATTGATTAGTTAGTATAAAATATTTTATATTATGCTGCTTCTATGATAAAAATACTTACATTTGATCCGGTAATGCTTAATTTATGTAGGTGTTTATAGGCAGCAACCACTAATAGATGTTTACAATATAAACTAAGATGTTCGGTAGGTAGAAATAATATGTATTAGGTATTAACAGAATATAGTTATCGTACAATTACTAATGTTAGAATGATTTTACGCAAATGTTTCTATTTTAATACACATTTTTTAGATATAATTTATTTTTTAATTTCAAAATGCCACTTGTCATAATTGTCACTGCAATGATAGTTCATCTATATTGTTGCTTTGTTGTCAGATTGATTTTGACCTAGTATATAAAATATGTAACAATATTTATCGGGAAGAATATTTTCGTGAAAGTGAATTGAAAGTAAAGTTTTTGTGAAAGAAATTTGAAAATAAAGTTTGGATAATTTAAGTTTGTGGTTAAATAGGTATTTGAAGTTGTTTTGAGTGTATAAATTGAATTCGGATTGATTACGCTATTGCGGAAAGATTTAGTAGATTGAATTTTTCAAATAAAGTGTGGCAACGGCGCTTTTCGTAATGTTCCTTAGATGTTGCCAGATTTTGAATAAATTGAATTGAATGAAATATCATTAATA
Source organism: Apoderus coryli (assembly GCA_911728435.2). Taxonomy (NCBI): domain Eukaryota; kingdom Metazoa; phylum Arthropoda; class Insecta; order Coleoptera; family Attelabidae; genus Apoderus; species Apoderus coryli. The sequence goes on from OU452198.1 coordinate 26,633,189, forward strand.
TTGATTTTTTTCGACAAAGAAATTATTTTAACAAAAATAAAATAAAGTTGGGGAAATTGAGTTTATGTTTAAATTAGCATATTTACGTGTTTCGGTTGTAAACAGATTTCGAATTAATTACGTTATTGCAGAAATAATAAGTACGAGGTGTTGGATAGAGATAATTTGAAAGACATTCTGGCAGCAAAGCATTGTAAGTTGGTATGTTGTTTAAGCGAGTAGATTCCATAAGAATAACACACAAATCTGTTTTCTTTTCTACTGACTTTACTTTAATGAAAAATGTGACGATTTGGGAACTATTTTAAAAATGTTTCCCTTCAAAGGAGCCTCACCAAAAGTAGCCTACCCCCTATTCTCAATATTTAACTGTATATTAAAACACATGGCATATTTTACACTTGTTTTGATTGTCAGAAATCTGTGCCCAACTTTATCCTGTTTTCGTTCAAGATTAGAGTGAGTAAGGGCTTACACAGTTTATATTAGTTGACTTTTTGATTGGGAATGCATTCAATAAAATGTGGTTAAAGTGTTACCAACACGAGTTTTAATTAACATCCCTATCCAATACTACATAGATGTAAATGTAATTATGAATAAAATTTTAATTAAGGTGAGTGCAATTGGTTATTTATTATGGTTAGATATACGCATTTACTTTAAGATAAAAATTGACCGTAACACCTAATCTTGTTATTTCGGGGATTTAAATAATATTCAAAATGGGCTATTTTTCTCAGATAATAAAAATTTAGTACCTATGCAAAGCTCAGTTATTTAGCCTAAAATTATATTTATGGGTTTTGAAAATATAAATGCAGATATGGTAAAGTGTAACCAGATGCGGGTATGTCTTTGTTAGAAGAATGAATTATTTAGTTACAGAGTGGTCTCTCTCAACATTATCGAAATACCTTTTATTTAGAAGATTATTATTATTGTATAAATAGGTAGTTGGGGTGCTAACACCGTTTCCCATATCAAAATATAAGAGGTCATAGAAGTAGTTATACTATGCCGGTTCTAGACCACTGACGTCACAAGTTGGCTATATGTATTGGATGATAGGTATGGGGCGCTGGAGGTGGGGTATTGGGGGTCTGTTTTAAAAAAAAAGATTTTATTTTATTTTATAAAACAGATACAGGCATAAAGTACCCAATTACACTGTTTTGTTTAACATAAACTTAAACTTAAAAACTAACTTAACTAGTCGTATACAACAATTTGGCTATAATTTACTATTAAGTAATACATACTTAATTAGAAAGATTTGTTTTCATATTCACAGCATGGTTATTCTGACAGATTTTAGGTAACTGATTATTTGAAACCTAAACTTTCTGTAGGTAGTTCCATAAATATCAGATATCTCTTGAAATGAATTGTAGTTTCTCATCATCATATTAATAGGAGATTTATATTGATAGTTTGTTCTTGCAGCTCTTGTCAAAAATGTCTGATTATTTTTGTGGCGTGTTTTAGATATGGGAATTGAGAAATTCAAAGTTTGCAATGACCAGCAATCATTTGCCATATTGTGGATGATTTTAAATAAATATAGCATACATGATATTGTTCGTCTGTTATATGAAGAAATTAAGTCAAAATCTTTTAAGTTTTTTTTGTAGTCCGAAGTGTGTTCCTCCTTTAGTAAAAAATGCGACAATCGTACAAACTTTTTTTGAACTTTTTCTATCATTATCGCATATTTTGTGTATAAGGGCGACCATACGACATTACAGTATTCCAGATTTGAGCGTATATGCGCGATATATAGAATTGTAAAAGTTTTTCGGTTTTTAAAAGTTTTTGAATTTCGCATGATAAAACCCATTTTTTTGTAACATTGATTAGTTATGTGGACAATGTGATCTGTAAATGTAAGCTTACTGTCAAATATTATGCCAAGATCTTTTATGGATTGTACATTTTGAAGAGAAGATCTGTTTAAGTTGTACTGATATTCCATTATTTTCTTACATTTCTCTATGTTAAATGGAAGGAGGTTTTGCAATGACCAATTATAGAGACTATTCAAATCGGTTTGTAGTGCAACGCTATCAAGTGGATTGCGTATTGTTCTATAAATTTTCAGATCATCCGCAAAGAGCGAACATTCACTAAATCTGATAACATGGGTTATATCATCTATAAACATTAAAAATAAAATGGGACCCAATGTACTTCCCTGAGGAACGCCTGATTTTGCAGTAAAATACTCTGATCTACTTCCTGAAATTGAGACATATTGAGGCCTGTTTATTAAATAAGAATTAAAAAACTCGCTAAGTTCAGGAGATATTGAGAAATTCTTGAGTTTGTTTAGTAAAATGTTGTGGTTCACTTTATCGAAAGCTTTCGCAAAGTCTGTGTATACAGTGTCTACCTGGCCGCCACTCGCAAGAACGTCTGTGGTATAATTCACAAAGTCCATTAAATTTCCAGTGGTTGACCTGTTTGAACGAAACCCGTGTTGGCCATTACTTAGTCTGTTTTTGAGGTGGTGATTTAGTTTGTTCGATATTATTGTTTCAAACAAAGTTGCTATATTAGACAATACTGCTATTGGTCTGTAGTTTGTAATGTCCGCTCTGTTACCACTTTTAAGTATTGGCGTAATCTCAGATATTTTCAGAGAGTGAGGAAACACTTTATTTTTCAAAGATATATTGAAGATAAAAGCAAGAGGTTTTGATAATAAATCCTTGCAGCCTTTCAAAATGTATCGGGGAATAAGATCATCCCCAACACATTTCTTGTTTTTTAATTTTTTTATGGCCACCTGTACGTCATTTTCTGTAATACAATTGATATTTAAGTAGGGTTCACTGTTTATGGTAGATTGACAATAGTTGGGTGTTTCACAATCCACGTAAACACACTGGAAATAATTCGCAAATGCCTCTGAGATCTGTTCTGTACCAATATATTTGGTGCCCTGAAAATTCATTTCTAATGGTATATCCGTGCAATTTTTTTTCTTAGATCTAAGGAAATTCCACAACTTTGTAGGGTTTATTTGTATATACTGCTCAAATCCAAAGGTGTACTCAGAGTATGCCCTCTTTATATCTTTCTTAAGCTTGGACCTTAAAAATTTAAATGTTTCATGACACTGAATTAGATTGGTTTTTTTATATAGCTTTAAATTTCTTTCTTTTGACTTAATATCCTTTATTATTTCGGGTGTAAACCAAGGGGGGTACTTTCTTTTTCTGTATTTCGATAGCGGAACACAATTATTAAATATAGAATATAGTTTTTTGTAAAACACTTGTAATGCCTCGTTAGGATCATTATGCATTTCTAGACAGCTCCAATCTTCTGATTTTAAGTAGTTGTAAAGATCAAAATAATTAGCCTTTTTGAAATTATAAAATACTATACCATTTCGCTGACAGAAAGTCATATTCTGATTTAAAATAAGATCTATATTTAATGCTGGATGATAGTCATCCTCTGGAATTAACGGATCTAGATTTTTTTGTACAGTGCATTCCAAATCAGAGATTACGAAGTCTAGATTTCATTTCTCCTATTTACAGTGTTATTAAATTGTTTTGCCTGAATTAAGTTGCAAAAATTTATAAATCTATTACAAACAGTAGCATTTGTAGAATTGATATTAAAATCCCCCACAATAATGAAGTTATTTCTGGTATTACTAAGCCTTAATTCAAAAAAGTCAAAAAATTCTTCGTAATGAGTAATGTTTGTTGCCGGGGGTATATATACAACAAAAATCTCCAAAGAATTCGAGAGTAAATTAAGTTTTATACTAACTAACTCAATATAGGCATTTTGTAGTAGGATAACAATATTTACTGCAGGTATTTTTTTGTTCACAGCACACAACACTCCACCTCCTCTTGTCTTTCCCGTTAGATCTTGGTTTCGGTCACTTCTAAAAACCTCATAGTCTTCGCCAAAAAGTTCTCCATCGTAGACACCTGGATGTAGCCACGTTTCCGTTAGGGTTATTACGTCATAGCTTGAGCTAGTTACATTTTCATATAAGTCGGTGGTTTTCGTTCTTAGACCTCTTACATTTTGGTGGTAAATATTTAATTTGTTTCTACTTACCAATCTAGCCATTGTAATTTATATATTGTCGACGTTGTTCAACTTTACTATGATATGTAGGACAGTTGAAGTCGATGGCGCGATGTTTTCGGTTTTGTAGCTTTAGTTTTTTACAGTTGGGGCATTCAGGATTTTCCTTTCTGGTACAATTTTCAGAGGTGTGATTATCTCCGCAGTAATAGCAAACAAGCTGGTTGTTAGAGTATTTAGCCACATGTCCGTACTGACAACATTTGTAACATATAGCAACAGTGCAGTGTTCTTTTACATATAATTTAGTGAGATCAAAAAAGAGATTGTCGGCTTTTACAAAGAATTTAAATACATCTGAATTTGCTTGAAAAATCCAGTTTTCTCGATATGGATTACGGCACGATTTTTTTGCAATAAACGTTAATTTGGAATGGAGAGTAGTTCCATAGGCATTTGAGATTACTTCGTTTTGTGTTATCAGTTCGTTTATGAAGTTTTCTAGGGTGTAACCTGCCTCAATTCCAGTTATCATAAACATTGGTTCCAAATTTGTGACTTCCTTAGTTTGAATTTCCTTATTGGTTTGAAGAATATTCGAGAGCTTCTTATGTTGTTCACTATTATGAGAATCAAGTATAACGCCTCCACTTTTCAACTGTCTGACGCCTTTAAGGGGTCCATTTATCTCACTGACAGTTAGATTATTCTTTATTTTTTCAAGGACATATTTTGAATTTTTTTCATCTGGAATTCGTACTATTGTTTCATGTTTATTTTGTGTAGGAGGTGTTTTCCAAGTTGGTACTGAGACTTGATTAACCTCTGGTGATATATTTCTTGGTTTTTTAACTTGCTGCGCAAAAGTAGGTTGTGAGGACTGTAGGAGGGTTTTCATTTTTATATTCTCCTTTTCGAGATTTCCAATTTGGTTGACCATTTTTGTGAGATTTTTAGATATATCATAAACTGCATTTTGAATACTTAACTTTGTTTGCGTAGTAAGTATTAAATCAGTTTCATTTCCAGTATATTGTGTGTGATTTGAACTCATGGTGTTTATTTACGAAGCATTGGCTTAGTGCACTAGACCATACCACCCATATGTTTGAAAATTGGTATATGTTGTAGACATGAAGGTAAAACGAGTTTATTTTTATTAGTAATGTATTCTTAATGTCGACTTGTACAGCTTCAACATTTCTTTTAAAGGTGAAGGTAATAAAACAAGTTTTTGCTACTGGTATGTATTCAGGAATTTATTCTTATACGCTCCTATCGTAAAATGTTCCAACAGGAATCAGTTAATAATAATAATAGTAATTAATAATAATAATATAATAATGTAAAAGCAATTTTTGAAGTTAATGCTATATATAAAATTACCAAAATTTCACATATCTTAAGTATTTTTAAGTACATGATTTAAACAGTATACGTATTGACATTAATACATTATAAAAAACAATTTATGAAATTACATTTTATATCAAATTGAACAAATTTAAAATACCTTATTCAATAATTTCGAAAATCAATGTGGTTTGAGGCATGGCAATGTCTTTTTCACCTTTATAGACAATTTTGTATTTTCATGTACTAAACTGATCTAAATTTTCGATTAATACAGGTGTCATTCGCTTTGGAAGAAAAACATGTATTCCCACGTCTAATGTAACTAGGATTAATTCTCCAAATCTTGTTTTCTTTAAAGCTGCGTTTGTAATAATATAGGCTTTGTCCAACTCCAAGTCGCTCAATTTTGTGGATTTAGGAAACTCAACCAACACTGCATTATTAATATTTTTTAAGGCCATGATTATAAAACATTCTTCTATTCTGCATAGGCAATGCATTTGATGTTTCTGTAGGAAGGTGATCGATATACGCTACATGTACGATAAGTTGCAGTATCCAGACAACAATTCATGCAGTGAAAATGTCCACTAAAATGAATGAAGTTTGATATCTGACTATCTTCTTTTCAGGTTTGGAAACAGGTTAAACATAAAATTATTGACCAATTGGTTAACGTGTCACTGTACAGCCAAAAAAACTTGTTGCAAGTAGGTAATAGGTAATCACTACGACATCGATAAATAATATTCGAGAACTCCGAAACAATTTCCTCATTCTCTGGACGTCCATTATGACTCGTGCGAATGAGTCTATCATAACTCTCTGGTAGAGATAACACTCTATCAACTAAATATTTAATATTTTCCTCTGGCGTTAATTTACAACGCCACGAGGAATCAACGTTAACTAGCGTGTTTTTATTGACTAACACGTCGTTTCCAAATTCTTTTGTTGTATATGTACCAATTTCATCTGTACTTACGTTGCTTTTTTCGATGCTATCTGGTATCGACATTTTCAGTTCTTAACCACAACAAACAGAGAATTATTATTTATAATTATTATTTGTACGTTTTTATTCTTATTTCGCGATTCAAGTGATTTGGAACTGTTTAAAGCATGGTATTTATATAAAATCGAAAACCCCTGTATTTCATTAAAATTGATTATAAAAAGTAATAAAACTATATTTTATATTCTTAACATTTATAAAGTATCAAAATATATATTAGAGGGCATAGAAGTAGTTATACTATGCCGGTTCTAGACCACTGACGTCACAAGTTGGCTATAGGTATTGGGTGATAGGTATGGGGCGCTGGAGGTGGGGTATTGGGGGTCTGTTTTTAAAAAAAAGATTTTATGTGTGTGATTTGAACTCATGGTGTTTATTTACGAAGCATTCAATCAATTCAATTCAATCAAAAATTTTTATTTCATACAGTTACATAACAGCATTACAAACATTTATCTTAAAACTAAATATATATACAATATTTACAAAACAGAAGTGAGCATGACTATATACTACAAAAATATGTACATGATGTCGATGCAGCAGGAACCTCGCGTCGCGGCCAGGCAGGCATGGTCTTAAGCCTTTCAAGTACAAATGTTTGTTCATTATTAGTCTGAGGTAGGCTCGGCTCCAACCTAGGCTTTACCCAAGCAATGCGTCCGCAATCGGCAGTGAATGCGAAATATTTATGTAACATTTTTAAGCGACTTGTCTGTTAAGGCTTCTGAGTAATAACGCAGGAAAAATTAGGAAAAACCTGCTTAAAGGGGGTGTCGAGTCGATTGTCTGTTTGCAGCGTTGCGAAAGATAAATCTAGCGATGCGCTGTTTGTCTAAGGCCTATTATCCAAGTAGATGGGTAATCTCTGATAAATTAGGGGATGTTTAAAATTGAGATTATCCCTCTCTCGGTGTCGGGTCATGTCCTGTGTCAGTGGTGACTTGTGGATGTCTGTGGTGTAATATTTCTGTGCTATGTCAGTCACGTAGTCTGTAATATATTGTATGTTTGCCCGTCTATGCAGTTCATCGATGCGGGTGTAACGATCACTGCTTGTCGCATGCCGTAATATTTTGTTTTCCATACGCAGCAGTCGTAATCGCTGCGTATCGGACATGCTACACCAGACGGGAGCAGCGTAAGTCAGTATCGGTCTTAGTACAGTCTTGTATAAAGTAATTTTATTGTCGGTCGTCAGTACACTGTTTTTATTTATAAGTGGATAAAGACTGTGCACTGCGCTGTAGGTCCTCTGTATACTGTGACTCGTATGCGGCTTGAAACTCAGTGTTCGATCGAGCTTCACTCCCAGATGAGTCACAGGTTGTCGTTGTGGATCGATTATGGCGTCGCCTATTTTTAGTTTTTCGAATATTTTGGTATTCTTGTATTTTTTTGTCAGTATGATTTGTTCTGTCTTGGTCGGATTTATCTTTATTTTCCAAGTTTTATAGTAGTCTTCAAGTCGCGTCATGTGGATTCGTATATGTCGATTAGCTGCGTTGGCGTGGTAGCTGTGTGTGTAAAGGGTCGTGTCGTCGGCGTATAGGGCAAGCTTAGTGTGGGGATATTTGGGGATATCAGAAGTATAAAGGGTGTACAACTTAGGAGCGAGAACTGTGCCTTGGGGCACGCCTGCTTTTAGAGTTCGGAGGCGAGATGAGGTGCTATTTATTCGCACTTTGAAAGTTCTGTCTGAAAGGTACGACTTCAGTAGTGTTAGCAGATGTCCAGGTATATTGAGGCGGAGCAGTTTGGTCAGAAGTCCTTCGTGCCACACTCTGTCAAATGCCTTTTCCATGTCAAGCAGCACTAAGTTAGTTACTTGCTGCTTGTTAAAGGCAAGTTTGGCGTCATGAACTATCTTTGATGTAAGCATGACAGTGCTGTGGCCTGATCTGAATCCAAACTGCTCTTGTGGTGTTAGTCTAAGTCTGTCGTCTGTTTTGTTTAGTCTTGTAAGGATAATTTTTTCAGTGATTTTGGACATGGTATTTAGGAGGGAGATGGGTCTATAGCTGTTGGGGTCTTGTGGAGGTTTGCCGGGTTTTAGAAAGGGAATAACAATGGCTTCCTTCCACTTTTTGGGGAAGTATTGTAGTTTTAATATGGCGTTTATTATATATGTAGTTTGGACCAATGCTTTTCTACTCATGTTCTTAAGTAAAAGATTATGGCATCTGGCCCTGGAGCCTTATTGTTGGGGAGTTTTTTAATGATTTGTAGGATTTCTTGTGGGGTGGAAAGTAACTTGTGCATTAGGTTAGGGGGGCAGTCTATTGTGGTAGGAATTTGTGAGCATTGGTGGTCAATGTCGTTATGTTCTTGTCTGGAATTAGGTAGAGGCGTATGCACCCTGTATAAGTGGTTTGCAAATGTCTCTACCTTCTCCCTGTCCGTTACCGAGTTTCTGTCATTGACTGTCAGTGTTGGTATTTGTGGGTATGTCCGTTTTAGGGCTTTCATCAGCTTCCACAAGGAGTTGTCTCGTACATTCAGATCACGTAGTTTGTCTGCCCATACCTTGTTTTTGTGTTCCTTGATCCTGTTAGTAATTGCAATTTGTAGTTCTTTAAGTTGTTCCCTGTCATTTGCATGTCTCGTTCGCTGCCACCTTTTTCGAATTCGATTTTTGAATTTGATTAGATTCAAAATATCGGGTGGCAGCCTGTCTTGTGCTGGCCTTTGGCGAACTTTTTGAGCAACTTTGTCCCTAGTTTTCTGTATTATTTCCGTCAGTGTATCCACCTCCCTGTCTATCTCCTGTCTGGTCCGTATGTCATTGTTCAGTGTTATTTGTCTGTCCAGTAACCTTCTGTATTTAGCCCAGTCTGTGTTTTTGTAGACGTAAATGACTTTTTCATTTTTGTTAATCACTTGCTGATTCAGTTCGAACATAATCGGGTTGTGATCACTACTAAGTTCATTAAGGGATTTTAAGTTTATGTGTCGGTTATAGTTTTTGTTCAGGACAATGTCAATGTACGTCGGTCTTCCCCTGTTAGGTGGTATGTGTGTGGGCACGTCTGAATGCACGACCTGTATATCCTGTTCATTTATATAGTCCTGGAGTTTGAGTCCGTTATGGTTGTTATTATGGTTACCCCACTGCACATGTCGGCAATTGAGGTCCCCAAAGACTATGATTTTCTGGCCTAGCTCGAACATGGCATCCAGGTCCCTGTCCGTCAGTCGTCTGTTCGGTGAATGGTAGGCAGCTATCAGTATCAGTCCTGTAGCGAGCCTAATACTAATTGTCTCTATTCCGTTTTGTATTTGCGGGATAACGGTGTGAGGAACGGAGTTTTTAATGAGGACAGCTATGCCCCTTTTCCCAAACGTTGCGTCATTCCTGTATACTGTATAGTTACGCAGTCGCACTCTGTGTCTGTCTGTCAGTTTTGTCTCGCTGATTGCCATAATGTCGATGCTGTGCGTTAAGATGAAATTCAGCAATTCTGGGATTTTTTGTCCCAGAGAGTTTGCATTCCACGAGCAAAGTTTGAGCGCGAAAAGGCTTCAAAAGTTATGTTTTGGCAGCTCATTTTGTGCAAACTCTTGGAGAACGCACAGTTTCGTCATTTTGTCTGTAACCCCTGTAAGCATTGCGTCTAGTTTCATTAAAGCCTTAACAGCTTCACTAAGATTGATCTTATTAGCAATTTGTGCCGAAACCCGACCCAAAGCTTGTAGGTCACCCATAATATTGATTGGAGTTTGACTTACCAAAGGGGTGGTGTCATCTCTCGCGGGTTGGCTGGCCTGTGTTGTTGGTGCCGGTACTGTTTGTTGGCTAGTTGGTTTGTTAGTCCACGGGTTGGTTGTCGGTAAGGGCGCTGGTGCGTATGTCTTTTTAGTCGGTCGTTTTGTCTGCGTCTCTGTCTGTCGCTGTATATATTCCTTCCGACGAAGGAACACCTCGCAGCCTGTATAGTTGGCGGGGTGTGCGCCGCCGCAATTTGCGCAAACAGCAGGGGTGTCCCTGGTTTTTGTGCAGGTGTTGGTCAAGTGATTTTGGCCGCACTTCAGGCATTTCGGTGTGCGGCCGCAGTTGGCTGTGGCGTGTCCCCATGCCTGGCATTGGCGGCATTGTGTAATGCGGTTTTCATTTTTTCGCCGTTCCCACGTAACGCGGGTATTAAGCACTACGCTGGCTTGTGCGTTTAAAGTTCTTAGAGTGTAGTTGTTTGTGGTCACGACGAGGAATAATGGTCTGCCAGGGGTTTTCATCCTGAAGACTCTAGAAACCGATATGTCCAAATCTTCTTTGAGATAGTACTTTACGTCCTCCTCGTCCACACCAGACAAGCCCCGAATAACAAAGGCGTGCGTTTTTTCTTCGGGGAGAGTGTAAGTGTGAAAGTCTACGTTATTGTCAGTCAGTAGAGTCTGTTTATAGGACTTGTACTCTGTAATGTCCTTAATGTATAGCATTGTGGTCCCTGCTGCATATTTTAGCGTGTAACCGTGCTGAATTTGCTGATTTAATTCCTGGACCAGCTGTCGGTGATCAGTAGCTCTACCTCGGAGAACGATAGGCGGTATCCTCTGGTTTTTCCCTCTCGATTGATGAGCCAGCTGTTCAGTATCGCTCTCGCTGGAATCTGTCGCTGTTGCCGCGCGTTTATTTTTCCTTTTTTGAGGCGAATTTGGGCTGTTTGCTGTCCGCTTCAGGGTCCTCTTTGTAGCATTAGCAACATCTATTGATGTCGGGCTTCCAGGCAGCTTTTCGTTGGGTTTAAGACTGCTGAACCGGTTTCTCGTTAGAGGCGGTGGTGATTTCGGCGATCGCCTCATCAGTAGTTTAGACAGAGTTGCGGTATGTTTGGGTTTCTGAAACCCGTTGACGTCGGTAATGGAAGTTGCCTGGTTCAGTATTAAAGGTGGTGTGTGTACTTCGATGGCAGAAAAATTGGGACCTTGGGTATTAATATCCATTGGGACCGAAAGGTCGTTTATTTTGTCCTTAACGAACCTTTCGCTGGACTCCATCGAAGACGTCATGATGTCCGTTAGACCATCCACTGCTTCATTTTGGCTTGATGCGACAGAGTGGGAAGGGCTGACTTTCCTGTGTCCTGTGTCGATTTTTGACGGCACTTTTGCAAGTGTTCTCCCTAGACGCGTGTGCGCATCCTGTCTATGCTTGCTGCAGTTGTGTTTTATTAGCTCTCTGTCGGTATTTTCGTCATCATTGTATAGTAGCGACTTATAGTTTTCGCATACAGTGCATGGCTTCGCTGACTTGTCTCTTTTATTATTTTTGTCAGGATTTTTTGGGATAGCCCCTTTAGACAGGTCACTATGTTTACCCTGGGGGGAGGACATTTTCACTTCTCTAATAGCCCCTGTACCCTACTCAGTTCAGGCACAGGGCATTTACACGTTTTTCTATTAAAATATTTATTTAAATATGTATTTTATACACTATTTTAATAGTTTAATAGTATTTAGTTTTTCCACTGTAAGTACCGTTTCTACTATCGCACTACCTATACACCTATGTGATAGCGTGCGGAGGCGGTGTGTATACTTTGGCGGTCGGCCAAATACTCCTATTTACGAAGCATTGGCTTAGTGCACTAGACCATACCACCCATATGTTTGAAAATTGGTATATGTTGTAGACATGAAGGTAAAACGAGTTTATTTTTATTAGTAATGTATTCTTAATGTCGACTTGTACAGCTTCAACATTTCTTTTAAAATGTATTAAAACAACATAAAATGATAAAAGTAAATACATCATTTTGTGGGGAATTTATTAAAAAATCCACAACTGAAGAGGTGTTGGATTTTAAATATTTTCATACTAAGAACGAAATCATTGATAGCGGAACAAATCTTCAAAATTGGTTTAAAGAAAATTGCATTGATAAAATTTTAAATAAATGCGAGGAGTTCGAACAAAAGGACAGTGGTTGGTCAGTAAATAAAATTGTGTTTTTAGAAATAAATATTAATGAATTTATTCTGAGACCAGGGGCTTCTACTTTTATTAGGTTACCTGACTGTATTACAAACAAAAAGGCTTGTGTTAATATTAAAAACAATGACATTCACTGCTTTGCATGGAGTATTTTGGCTGCTTTATTTAAAGTAAGAACACATGCCAATCGTGTTTCTTCCTATCCTCATTATTCTTCTAAACTAGATTTCACCAATATCGAATTTCCAGTTAAAATAAAAGGCATTTCGAAATTTGAAAAATTAAATATGATCTCGGTTAACGTATATGGTTTAGAGGTAGATAATACAGGCTCTTTTACAACAGTACCTGTTTATTTAACAAAAAATAAACTTATCAAACTTGTTAATTTATTAATTATACAACATAAATATTTTCCAAAAGAAACAAATGATAGCATTAATGAACAAGAAACTGATCATACTGAGATACAATATCATTATCTTTGGATAAAAAATCTTTCAAGACTTATTAGTTCACAACTGAGTAAGCATAATCATAAAAAATTCATATGTGAACGCTGCCTTTGTTACTTTAATAATAATGCAATACTAGAAGCACACATAATGGATTGCAAAAAATTAAACTTTTGCAAAATTTCTTTTCCAAAAGACCCAATTGTTAAATTTAAAAAATATATTTTTAAACAAAAAGCTGCTTTCATTATATATAGTGAGATAGAATCCATTTTAGCACCTTATAAAGATTCAAAATTACATGCGTACGTCAGCCTTCCTGGATATTCATGGAGCTCTATGTTGGCATACACTAATTGCAAGTTAGAACTCTTAACGGATGTAGATATGCTTTTGTTTATTGAAAGAGGAATACGAGGAGGGGTAAGCCAATGTTGCAATCGCTATTCAAAAGCAAATAACAAGTATATGACTGACTATAATCCTTCATATCCATCAAAGTACATTATTTACTTTGATGTTAATAATTTATATGGGTGGGCTATGTCACAATACCTACCATATGGTGAATTTAAATGGATACACACAAATATTGATGTTACTTCAATTTCCGATAATTCTCCTACTTGGCTATATGTTAGAGGTTGACCTCGAGTATCCAGAAGCACTACACGATAAACATAAAGATTTTCCTTTCTGTGCTGAACATCTAGTACCACCTGAATCAAAATTACCTAAATTAATGTCAACTTTATACACTAAAACGCGATATGTAATTCACTATAGGAATCTAAAACAAGCTTTGGCTAACGGTTTAGTATTGAAAAAAATACATAGAGTGTTAGAATTTAAACAGGCGGCTTGGCTGAAGCCTTATATTGAATTAAATACAAAGCTGCGTACTGAGGCCACAACGGCTTTCGCTAAACAGCTGTTCAAATTGTTCGTCAACAGTACCTTCGGAAAGACCATGGAAAATATTAGGAAGCATAGAAACGTTCATTTGCTCACAAAATGGGAAGGAAGGTATGGGGCGGGAAATTACATTGCAGCTCAAAATTTTCATAGTTGCACCATATTCAATGCAGATCTGATTGCTGTTGAAATGCTAAAAACACAACTGGAATTCAATAAACCTTTATATGTTGGCATGGCAATCTTAGAACTCTCTAAAATATGCGTATATGATTTTCACTATGGTTATATGTTAGAAAAATTTGATATTTCTGAATGTGAATTGTTATACACTGACACAGATAGTTTAGTTTATGAAATAACATGTGATGATGCTTACAATCAAGTAATTCTACAAGACATACAAAAATTTGACACTAGTGATTATCCATCACCAAACGCTTACAATATTCCACTTGTTAACAAAAAGATAATAGGATTAATGAAAGACGAAAACAATGGTCAAATTATGATTGAGTTTGTTGGGTTAAGCGCTAAAATGTATTCTTTCTTGGTTCTCCAGAATAATGAGTTAATTTGCAATAAAAAATCCAAAGGTGTTAAAAACAATGTTGTAAAAAACAAAATCACCTTTGAGGATTATTTATCTTGTCTAAATGAGAAAAAGGAAAAATGTGACAAACAAAAAAATATTGCTTCATTTAAAAATCAAGTTTTTAGTATAGAGCAGCAAAAACTATGTTTAAGTCCATTTGACAATAAAAGACATTTACTAACTGACTCACATGACACGCTACCTTTGGGACATAAAATTAACAAATAAGCTTCCATGTTTAATACTTTTTCTAGATTTAGCTAATTGTATACACATAGTTTTATAATAAGTAATTTTTATGTTCATATATATGTATTCCTAGTTCATTAAAGAAGTATTACATTTAATATTTTTGTTTTTTTTTTATTTTCACCATATATAAAATAAAACAACAAACTTCAAAAAAATAATTTATTACAAAATATATATAATCACATATCATTTTCTGTTTATAATAATACAAACATTCTCGAATACATAATTCCTCATTACCTCAGATTGAGTTACCCATCAAACTATTAACAATATTATCAAAATTTAGTGTTGGTGCTTGTATTTGAATGTCTTTAATTGTATTTAAAAACGCATTATAAAATGAGTAAACATTTATTTTATACAACATTTCTATTTTTCTCTTAACTAGTGCATTTAACAAAATTATGTATTATATATGTAATTATATATATACGAATGTTCACTCTATAGGCCGCACAATTTTGGTGTTCCCACGTTTATAGTGAATAAAGTCAGTCTTAGTGTACGGAAAATTATAAAAAACAGTTCGTTCGAATCGTAAAAAAATACTGTGTATACTAGTAAAATAAAAATTGTTGAAAAATCAAGTAAAACGGTAATTAATAAAATAAAAGTATTAATTAATATTAAAATATGCCATATTCAAAACAACAAAAAACTGATTTCAAGGAGATGATAAGAGAATGTTTAACTGATATCCATTTTATGGACGCAGTGGTAGATAAAATAACAAATAAAATAGTTGACCGCCTAGAAAATTTAGACCAACAACTCAAAAGATTAGAGAAAAAAGTTGTGGATCTGGATAGTGAAAATATAGAACTGCATAATAAAGTAGAATGGCTGGAACTAACTAACTAACTAACTTGAGGTTTTATGGAATTTCTGAAAAATCTAAAGAAAATACTTCAAATGAAATTATGGAAATTATAGGAGATAAATTGGGATTGCGCAATATTCAACCAGTTAGCTGTTTTAGAATGGGGTCAAAGACCAACGGAAATAAACCAAGGCCAATTTTAGTGAAATTTTCTGATGCTATTGTTCGAAATCAGGTTTTCCAGAATAAGAAAAAATTAAAAGGTACAAGAATGGTAATTGTAGAAGATCTTACTAAGGCAAAGTACGAGCTATTATCCTGGGTGAAACAAAAAATTGAAGGCCGGGAAGTCTGGACAAATAGTGGCAAAATTTTTGTAAAATATAATGGTAGAAAGTACAATATAAAATCTCGGGATGACTTAAATATCATTGTATAACTTTTGTTTTTTATGATAGGGGAACAGCAAATGAAGCGAAATAAGTTTTTTAAGTACTTAAAAGTAGGGAAGCCTAAACATACGCATGATTTTAATTTCATGATTATCTAACTAAGCGCAACTTGTATAATATATTAGATTTTTATTTTTTGTATTTCTTTTGTTTTGGTTGGGGTTTGCAAATGATGAGGCAATTTTCATTTTCGTTTTTGAATGTAAGGTCATTGGGTAATTTTTTAGAGTTCAAGAATTTGATTAGACAGAATCGTTACGACTGTATTGGAGTGTCTGAGACGTGGTTACATGATGGCATAAACGATGAGAATTTGGTAATTGAAGATTATAACTTCGTACGCATGGACAGGCTATCTAGAGGAGGTGGAGTGGGTATTTATGTGAGAGCAAGCCTAGACTATGAAATAATTTCGAGAGAGATTAGCGGTGCTTTTGAGGATATATGGATAAAACTTAAACTGCACTCTGATACATATATTTTTGGATCTATATATAGACCACCCGCGGGTAATATGTCAATATTTATTGAAAATATTTTCAGATTTTATTTCGGATTGCAGTGAATTGATTTGCGGGGGTGATTTTAACATTAACTTGTTGGACTTTGAAGGCAATGCTACTCAGAATTTTCTGAAATGTATTGAAAATCTAAATTTAAAGTAAATCATAAATGATCCGACCAGAGTCACTTCTTCTTCATCTTCTTTGTTGGATGTGATTTTGATTTCGGCTGAAATTGATGATTTTGTAGCGGGTGCCAGGGATGACTTCAACATATCTGATCACTTTTTGGTATATTGTAATCTTGGAATCTGCACAAGCAGACCACTGAAACGTCAATTCAAATCAAGGAAACTTGCTCAAATTGATAAAACTTTAATTTCGGACTTAATCGAAGTCACACCTTTCCATCAAATTTTATTTTTAAATGACGTGAATCAAAAGGTTGATATTTTTAATCAGTTGCTCTTAAATATTTTCGATACTGTTGCACCGGAGAGAACTATAACTTCTAGAAAGAGATCTAAACCCTGGATAACTTTTACTGTTAGGAAAATGATTCAATTAAAAAAAAGAGCGTTTAAAAAATATAAGAACTCAAAAATACCAGCTGACTGGAATTTTTATAAGACACTAAAAAATGAACTGACGGGTGCAATAGATGGCGAAAAAAAGGCTTTCCTGGAGCACACTGTTAAAAATAATGCAAATAGACAAAAAACTCTGTGGCAAAAATTGAAAAACCTTGGGGTTGGTAAAGATGGATCTCTGGCGGAGCTGCCGTATTCACTAAATTCTCCTCAAACCATTAATGATTATTTCTTGCAACATGTTAGTGGTAGTGATGCCGATAATGATCTGATTAACTACTATTTAACAAATACTCAGCAGCAGTTTTCGGAGCTGTTCGAATTCGTTACCGTTGACGAACAAACATTAGCATTAATTAGAATGCTATTTTAAAAGTCAAGTCTAGGGCTACTGGTTATGACGAGGTGTCTATTGACATGATTCTGCTTTGCTGTCCTTTTATCTTGCCTTACCTTCTTAATATTATAAACTCTTGTATACTATCGGGCGCATTTCCAGACATTTGGAAAGTCTCTAAAATTTTCCCTTTACCTAAGAATAAGAATACATCTACACTAAATGATTTAAGACCTATCGCTATTCTGTCTCCACTCTCTAAGGTAATCGAAAAAATCATGTATAATCAAATCTATGAGCACGTCAAGAAATTTAATCTTTTGCCTTTAAGACAGTCGGGTTTTCGGAAGGGATACAGTTACACCACGGCGCATTTAGATCTAATAGACGACATTGTTCATGATATCGATACTGGAAGAACAACCGCATTAATCTTATTAGATTATAGTAAAGCTTTTGATAAAATAAATTACAATACCTTATTTTCAATTTTACATTTTTTAGGATTTTCAGAATATTCAATAAACCTGCTTAATAATTACTTTAACAATAGGTTCCAGTACGTTCAGAAAAATAAAGGTAAATCAGAGCTAGGTAGAATTCATAGCGGAGTACCCCAGGGTTCAGTCTTGGCTACACTACTTTACTGCTTGTACTCAGCCAATATTACAGCCTGTTTACAGAACTGCACATCATATGCTTATGCCGATGACACCCAACTCAAATTCTCTTTCGAAACCTTTGACTTAAACACTATAAGCAACATTATTCATGAGGACGTGAACAAACTGGTGGACCTTTCCGATCGCCATAAATTAACTATTAATCCAATTAAATCTCACGTCATGTTTTTCGGAAGGTTTAGGGAGTATGCTGAACGCAATCTTAGCATTAACGTAAATAATCAACAGATTGGATCTGTTGCGGTTGCTCGGAATCTTGGAGTATATGTGGACGTCCATCTGAGATTTTCGGGTCATGTCGGTAAAATGCTTCAGAGAGGCTATTATAATTTAAAAATGCTGTATCCACTAAGACACATTTTGCCGCAAAAACTAAAAATAAAATTAACCGATAGCTTAGGGCTATCGCACTTTAATTACGCTGATGTCTTGTACGATCCCTGTCTTTTGAGAGCGGATAGAGACAGAATTCAACGATGGCAGAAAGCTTGTCTGAGGTATATCTTTGGTATCCGCAAATTTCAGCCGGTAAGCTTTAAGCTGCCTGATGCTCTGTGGCTTAACATGGAACATAGACGGAGGCTACACTCCGCATATCTTTTTCACTCAATTATTATCCATAAATCACCTCCGTATTTGTTTAGGAAAATTAAGTTTCGATCGGATGTTCATACTCTGGGCTTGAGGTTCCGAGGGATTGTAATATGGTACGTACACCCTGTAGAGTAAGTATTTGTTTAAATTTTATATGTTTATAAATATTTAAATAAATGTTATTAGTTGTAAGCAAAATATGTTTTGGACAAAAATTAGGACAAGGGACGATGACCGAAGAACAGAACAGAACGACAGACGATACGAACTACACGTAATTAATTAATAAAGAAAATATAAATGAAGTAGTCTGTCTTTAATTTATAAAGTAAAGTTATGGAACATTACAAGTTCCCAAAGCAAATATAAATTTATTACATGGCGATCCTGCCAGCCCTTTTTCATTATTTTAGTTAAAAATATAATATCAGATATGGCATAATGGGCACTAAGCAATCAAAAGACCAAGTTGTGATAGCGCAAACTGCAAGTGGAGATGCAGCAGCAAATTTAAATCATGGATTGACATTGGCAGAATGGTTGTTAATAATTTTAGTAGTAATGGTATTGTTGGGTTTGGTATATGTATTGATGCAAAGGTATAAAAAGGGTATGAAACGAACAATAAGACGAGAAATTAATAAGCACGAATTAAGAAAATCCCTAAATATATTAAATTAAGAAGATCAGGTATGAAAATTCAAATCAATGTATATACAATAAAGTTGATGACCTATGGAATGTGCAACGTGTGCATCGACCCAGTGTTTTAATTTATGTGGACTATTATAGGTATACGTGTAATTTGTTTATGTAATCATATTTTATTACATTTAGTAACAATTTTAAATATTTAAGTAGATATTTTAAATTTAATTTTTGGTATATAAATATAATACATTTTTTTTAACATACTAAATAAGCTTCAATACCTTGGATGGCTATTAATAAAATTTCGGAAATTTACCAATCTTTATTACAAATTAGATCAAAAGTAAGTAAATATAATATAGATAGGAGACCGAAAAAAGTTGACGAAGCAAGAGCTATATATTCTAATTTATCTAAAGAAATACAAATTATTAATAAACAAGCTGAAAAATCTGAAATAGGAAGTTCTGAAATAACTGAAATAAAAGACTTAATTTCAAAAATTAAATCCCTTTATAACGAAATTTTACAATTTGATAGAAACGAGGAAGTTAACATTTCTGAACCGAAAATGACTTCTTTTGATATAAAAACTGCTGTTAGTCTTTTACCTAGCATGGACGATTATGAAGAAACCACGAAAAAATTAATTGATGCTGTAGAGTTGTATGATTCTATGTTAGATCCTGAAGGTAAGCAATTGTTAATCAATTTTATTTTAAAAACACGCTTATCCAGTGGTGCAAAATTAAGACTAAATCAGAATTACACTACTATCGCGGCTTTAATTAACGACATGAAATCATATCTTCTTACACGTCAATCAGATACAGCACTTCAAGCTAAATTATATCGCGCAAAACAAGGCGAAAAATCTATTGAGGAATTTGGAAAGGAATTGGAAGACTTGTTTGTAAATTTAACAATATCTCAAGCGAATGGTAACGCCGACTCTTATTCTGTTTTAAAACCCATAAATGAAAAGGTTGCTATTAAAAGGTTTGCTGATGGTTTGAGAAATCAGAGGCCAAGTACAATAGTGGCATCTAGAAATTTTTTGTTCCTGAAGGATGCAATCAGATCTGCAGTAGATGAGGAAACAACCACAATACGAAGTTCACCGCAAATGTTTAGAGTTTCCGCAAGAGGTAGGCAACATGTTCCGCGTGGAAATTTTCGCCCTAGAACCGGTGGCCGTAATATTTCACAAAACAATATCCAAAATCGACATTTCTATAATCAAAATAACACCCGTACAACAAATCATAATAATCAGCATTATAATAATAATAATAGAAATTTTAGACAAGTTTATAGAGGTAATAGGAGAGGTTCAAGGTCAGCGTCACATAATGTACGACTTGCACAACAAAATAACATTACCCTAGATCAAGATTCCTTATTTCCATATCTGTCAAACATTTAAGCGGGAGTAGGTAGTTTAGTTCTACTTTTAGAATTGCTCTAAAGTTTGTAAAAGATATTTCCCAAGCTGCATTGAAGTTAAACAAATTAGAAGGTAACGTTTTACTGTTGATAGTGTTCGTCTTCGAATAAATATTTTGTCGTTTTGCGTGACTATAAACTCGTAAACAATTCTTTCCTCCCTTGCATTTTTTCAAATCTTCTAGCGTTGTTTGTTAATTTTTTGGCTTGCTTTTTTGGATCAATACCCCCTATAAATATGTTTCTTGAACTCCTCTGCTCTTGGAGAAAGTAACGTTCTTTTAACGGTAGCTGTCAGAACAACCGTACGTTGGACAAATAACATTTTAAAGTAAAATAACAAAAATCGTACGTCGTTACAAAAGCTTTAAATATCTATCGTGTTGTGTTTTGATCACTTGCAAAACACGTTCACGGATTACTGTAGGATTTGCCGCTTTCTCCCACAAACTTAGAACCTTGTCAGCTAGTATATTAGAAATTTGGGAACCTATTGCCTCTTTTCCACAGTGCGGTGGTTATAGACTAAGCCTTATCCATAAAAAGCACTTTAACAAATCTTCTTGGGTAGGAAGAGTATTATCTTTTAAATCTGAAGGTGATCCCACTAACGGACACTCGGTGCATCGTCTTGGGTAACAAGTTTTTGAGAAACTCATAACTCTAATATACTTCAAAGAAAAACATCTCATCTAACAACTGAAGACTGAATAGAAATACAATAATCACTTGCTTATGAGCAGCCGTCGATATCACGATCCGCTGCTATTAATCGTTTTCAGGCTAGCTGTTTATAACACATATCATGAAGGTTTTAAATTTCTATAAAAGTAGCGATGAGTTTTTTATAGAAATTTAAAAACTTCATAATATGTGTTATAAACAGCTAGTAGTGATGAGTTTTTTTTCAAATACTAAAGTATATCTTCAGGAAAAATAAACCAAAAAGAACATTACAAGCTTATTTTTAAGGGCTGGTAGGCGACATAAGACAGATTACAATAAAAAAACCGTTAATAAAATATTTTTTGTAACAACAAAAGGCATCTTTTGTGCCCTATTCCAAAACGAAATTCCAAAAATTAAAAAAAAATGATTTTTCGGCCCACCCTAATGTATACTATATAAATATACAGTTTGTTTCAGATGGCGCATTATTTTGATACCAAATATCTTACATGGAATCAAAATAGTGCAGCACATGAAACAAAATATATATTAGAATCAAAATAGTGGGCCGTATCAAACGACATGTATATTATTTCAATATAAATTTCGTTTTGTATGACGCATTATTTTGATTCCAAATATCTTACATGGAATCGAAATAGTGTAGCACATGAAACAAAATGTATATTGGAATCAAAATAGTGTACCGTATCAAACGACATGTATATTCTGTCAATATACATTTCGTTTTATTTGACGCATTATTTTCATTCCAAATATCTTACATGGAATCAAAATAGTGCAGCACATGAACCGAAATGTATATTGGAATCAAAATAGTTTGCCGTATCAAACGACATGTATACTCTCGCAATATACATTTTGTTTTATATGACGCATTATTTTGATTCCAAATAACTTACATGGAACCAAAATAGTGCAGCACATGAAACGAAATGTATATTGGAATCAAAATAGTGGGCCGTATCAAACGACATGTATACTCTGGCAATATACATTTTGTTTTATATGACGCATTATTTTGATTCCAAATAACTTACATGGAACCAAAATAGTGCCGCACATGAAACGAAATGTATATTGGAAACAAAATAGTGTGGCGTATCAAACGACATGTATCCTCTCTCAATATACATTTAGTTTTATATGACGCATTATTTTGATTCCAACTACCTTACATGGAAACAAAATAGTGCCGCACATGAAACGAAATGTATATTGGAATCAAAATAGTGTGCCGTATCAAACGACATGTATACTCTGGCAATATACATTTTGTTTTATATGACGCATTATTTTGATTCCAAATAACTTACATGGAACCAAAATAGTGCCGCACATGAAACGAAATGTATATTGGAAACAAAATAGTGTGGCGTATCAAACGACATGTATACTCTCTCAATATACATTTAGTTTTATATGACGCATTATTTTGATTCCAACTACCTTACATGGAAACAAAATAGTGCCGCACATGAAACGAAATGTATATTGGAATCAAAATAGTGTGCCGTATCAAACGACATGTGTACTCTCTCAATATACATTGCGTTTTATATGACGCGTTATTTTGATTCCAAATAACTTACATGGAACCAAAATAGGGCCTCATATAAAACGAAATGTATAATCTGTCAATATACATTTCATTTTACATGACGTACTATTTTGATTTCATTTATGTAAAATATGCATTTTGATTTTTATTCGCATTGTTTTGATTCCACGTATTCAACTAAAGAAATTGCTAAATTAGGTAATGGGTAATATTTTAAAGGGTTATTTTTCAGCAAAAATAAGCAAAGCTAGAGCCCTTTAAGTTTAGGGAAAAAGTTGTTTTTATTTAATAACTCGACTATGGAAGAATTTGGAAGAATGAAATGTAGCAGTTAACTGCTAATAAAATGTGAGTTGCTGGTAGTTTTCATAATACTTATTCGAACTACTATAGCGTCTCCTAAAATTGACATGTAACTAATTAAAATTCCTAAAAGAGCTCATCTCAATTATTATAAGTCATAGTGCTTTATATAATTTAATATTGTCTACAATAGTAAACGAAATCAAGCAAACATCTACATAATATGCTATTTATGTCATAAAAAGTAGGGAAATAAGGAACACGTTCAAGGTTTTTGATTTACTTTAGTCAATATATCATCCCCGGGGTGGTATTGGAGCGTGCATATCGGTGATAGGGAGGAAATTTCAACATACATAATTTTTATAATGTTTTAATTATAATCTGAAAACTAAGCGTTTTTTGCGACAAAAGTTGGCTGAGATATCATCGCCAAAAATGTGCCAGTTTTTGTAGCTCGTTTACTTTAACATAATTGTTAATTACACATTTGACAAGACCATAAATTTTTACTCAAGTTAACTTGTTAATAATAAATAGATAATATTTTCGCATAAGTAAATTGTGATAGTTTTTTTAACGATTAATTATAATTAATGAGTAGAGCCTTTGGTGTAGGTAGACTAATTTGAACAAAACGTTTTATAAACCTTCACCACTTCTTTAAAACTCTACGAATTAATTATTATAGTAAAATAATCGAGGTCTTTCGTTTCACAAAATTATAATTTTAGTAGGTATCTATATTTTTGGAGGATTTTCAGTACGGAATTAAATATTTTCATACATTTGGTTCTAGCTCTTTAATCACATTCTCAATAATATCTCATCCTCTAATATAACAAAATTTAAATATTTCTAATAAAAAAAGACATATCTCTGTACATAATATTAAAGATATAGTATAATTAATTCATTTAAAAAGCAATAGAGTTTTACAGAACTGTGAAAATATTTATGTATTGTTATCAGATTAACTTGAAATACTTTGAGTGAAACTTAATTATCTAGTAAAAAGTAGATAATAATTAAAACTATTCCATAGTGAACACCAGAAAAAAAAAAAAGACTAAACTTGTTGAAGACACCATGTGAACGGATATTATAAATTTATTTTATTTAGTTTTAATTAATTATCAATACCTATACCTATGTCTGCTCAGATGAAAGATACGAGCCAAAAACAACCAAAAAATAGTATTTTCCTAGTTTTTAAATTGTTTTAGAATATTTTTTGCATCAAAAAATATGGAAAATTAGTTTCTCTACAAAAAGTTTCCTATTAGCTATACCTGAATTTTTCCTACTTTTCGAATTATAATAATTATTGTATTTCAACCCTATCTCCAGTATGCAGATCTATTATAGGAACTGAGAATTGATAAAAAAATGAATTGCTTATAATTTTTAAAGGAATCAAAATAACGCGTAATATTGTAAGTTATATACAACAACAGTGTTGTCATGTTTTGTAACTGTGGTTGAAATAAAGGATTCAATACAGTGCTCCGTATAAACAACAAATATACTTCTACTGTATATTAACAGCGCCAAAAGAAAAAAATTGCGGAATTTCCGTGAACTAAAATTTATTATACTTCTTTCATAAATAGCATCAAACTGATTCCCCTATCTGCTTAACGTGACCAACTAAGAGAATGCCATTAAATACGATAAAAAATAGACTATGAAAAAAAAATGAAAGCCCTAAGATCTGTGTCTGTAACTCCAATACTATGTGAGATATAAGGCAAAACTATTTTGCGTTCGATATTCGGACGTAAAATAGTCAAGGAAACAGTTTGATATGTGCCGAGCTATAAGAGGGACGCAAAATAGTGTGCGGGATGTATATATATATATATACAATTTTTTCTTGATATTGGTCAACTTGTTGATATATGCAACTGATTGAAAGTTATTGGGATGTGTGACCAGGGCTAGTTGAAATTAAACTCTTGTTTACAACGCCAAGCTTTCGAATTACTTTTAATTCTTCCTCAGGGCTAGAAAGTACAAAACAGACATCAATAAACTACAATCACAATACCCATGAAAGATCCTAACCAACAACATCAACATTAACAATATCTCACCTTTCGGGTAAGTGAGTCTAAAATTCTTATGTAGTACAACATCTCATATGAGCATAGATGAAACACCAAACACAGAAACAATACATTTACATAAGTTGGATAATTACATTTAAAATAGTAACATATAAATTTTGTTATAATTACTGTACAATTTGTTTCTCAAATTAAAAGTGAATTTTTTATAAAAATCATTGTTTATGTTTTTCATTTTATTTTTGTTTGTTGACAGATGCAAATCTTCTGCGTTATCGTTGGTATTTCACAGCAAACACCTGACAGCCTACCAATGCTGTTCGGTGGGTACTTTTATATCAGAGTCATGATAATTAAAAATTAGATTGTAGTGGTAGGGACAGAAACGTTTCACTATCAAAAATAATAGTATCCTGCCTGATTCTAAACAATGTACGATTATATTGCTCCACATTTGCCACTAATGTTTCACAATGATATTATGTGATAGGGAAATTTGACGCTCCAATTCCGAAACAGAACACTGTCACTGATCTCTCGAACACCGGAACGTGCAGACAGGACAGAAAACTCCTAACCCCACTTAGAGTTGTTCAACAATTGCCACTATTGTCTTACAACGTTCTTGTTCAAACAATTTCTCTCACAAACTGCTTTGTTTGGTAATGTTGTGGATATCATCAGAGTAATCCCTCCCATCTTAATTCCCTATGTTATACTGAAACGTCTGAATTGTTTGAACCAGAAACATTGTTGTTATAATTTAGCGTGAGCAAGTATGAATATGCAATACTAGCTTCATCTATGTCTTTTCTTTTGTTTAGTGTATTTTTATTTTGGTTAGTTTCCATCATTTCCAAGAATAATCTTTTTTTCGTGTTTCTTTCCCTGTGTAATATTTCGGTATTGTCATATTGTGGAACATGACCCGTGTCTAAAAAATGTTCCGCTAGTGCGCAGCTCGGTTTTCTTAGTTTACAATCACTTTTGTGAGACGTGAGTCGATCTTTTAGAACCCGGGAAGTTTGACCAATGTATACGCATTCACAAGAAGAACATGGAATGGAATATACCACCTCACTACATTTCATAGTTTCAGTCTTGTCTTTTAGGTTAGTGAATATATTTCCTATGGTTTTAGTAAATTTTTGTGCTATCTTTATTGTTGAATACTTGTTAAAAACCTGACAGATTTTTTGTGAAACATCTGAAATAGCCGGAATTGAGTAATAGTAACATCTAAGAGTTTCACTTTCCACTGAAATATTACTGTTGCGAAGAGGAGGATCTAATAATCTGGAACTGCTATTATATATCAACCTCCTGGATAGGTTTTTCGGATAAGAGTTCTCCAGAAGTGTGTTGTACAATAAGTCTTTGTTTTTTTGTATAAGAGTAGGGTGGCAAATGCGTTCAATCCTATTTTTTAGTCCAAGAACAAGATTTATTTTTATTTTCTCTGGATGGAAAGAGAGATAATTCATATATCTGCCTGAGTCTGTTGGTTTTCTATACCAGTCTAGAAGGATTTGATTTTGGTTGTTTCTAATAACTTTCGTATCTAGAAATGGGACACTGTTTTCTTTTTCTCTTTCTACTGTGAATTGTATGTTTTCATTGTAATTATTAAATGTTTCCAAAATCTCGTCTACTTTATTTGATGGTACCGCGCATATTATGTCGTCCACATATTTCTTAATGAATGGAAGTTTAAAGCTAAGTTTGGGAATCCTGTCATCCAAAAGATCATCCATGACAAGTTGTGCCACTATAGGGGAGATAGTTGCTCCCATCGGCGTACCAAAAATTTGTTTATAATACTTGTCATTAAATCGAAAATATGTACTACCAAAAATAAATTCTACTATATTCATGAATTCAGTTTTGGGAATGGACGTGAAACCAGAAATCTCCTCCCATCTAGTATTTATACTGTTAATAACCAATTGAAGTGGAATGTTACTATATAGCGAAATGACATCTAAACTGATAAGTACGTGATCATCCGGGAGCTGTTTATTGTTTATAAAAGTTGAAAAATGGAAGGAATCCGTAGTATAGTACTCATTCGTTTTGTTATAGGAATTTGTAAGTATATCTGTGATAAATTTTGAGAGTTTGCTATTTGGAGAATTAATAGAAGATATAATCGGTCTTAATGATAATTGGGGTTTGTGTATCTTGGGTAACCCATAGAATTTTGGAGATGTGTGATTATAGATCGTCAAAGACTTGCTAAATTCGCTCTCTATATACCCTTTTGCTTTTAGATTGGAAACAATTTTATTCGCTTTTTGTTGGTAGCTAGAAGATGGATCATTTGTGATTGTGTGGTAATACTTCCCATCTGACAAGATATTTTCTGCTGCTCGAGAATAAGAGTCCCTCAGCATGATCACAGTTACATTCCCTTTGTCTGCTCTTGTGACTATGAGTTCATCATGTTCCTTTAGAAATTTTTTTGTTTTCACAAACAGAGAGTTTATATATTTGCTATTGTATGGCTTACGATAATAGTTTGTCAAGATGTTTGTGAGTTTTGCTCTACAAATATTTTTGTCTTCAGATGGAACTTGAAATAAAATATTTTCTAGATCCGATAATAATTTGAATGTTGAAATGTCCTTCTTGGTCGGTGGAAGTGCAAACTTATAACCTAACGCTAAGAAACTACTAATATCTGATGGAATATCTATATCAGTTATGTTTTTAATCCAGTTTTGTTTAGTTCTGATTTGATTTGCTGTTTGAGCTGACTTTAAGACATTAATTTTGTTTACGTTATTCTTTTTATATATATATATATATATATATATATATACAGGGTTATTCACGACTTATGGCGCGGAATATTGTGGACAAACTACGTGACTTTCAAAAAGTTTCATTTCTTGGACGTGTGGGCATCTACTATGGCTACTTTTTTAAATTGGTTTAGTATTATACAGGGTGTCCCAAATAGCCTAAAACTATCAAAGTTATGTTTTTTTAAATGGAATGCCCTGTATATTATCGCACTTTTAGATCCTCTGATCAAATTAAGTGTCTGTTTCATTAAGGTTTATAATACCTAAACCTTAAGGTTTTTTAAATAAATTGAATTTTCTCAAAATCTAGCCTCATTTTCATCTTTCAAATACTATTAACTATTAAACTATTAAAGTTATGTTGACAAAATGAACACTAAAGTGTAAAAATAGCTCATATTTGATATTCCATTTGCAATAAACTTGCAATCTTATACAGGGTGTCCAAAAATTAAAACTACTCAAATAAGAACTTTAAGTTGCTATAACTTCATTAATGTAAATGGATCGTCATATTTCTGAGTTTACCTATCAATGTACTTACTAATTACCTGTCGAATGGTATTAGCGTGTCCTATAGCTAAGTCTGCGCATTTTGGAAGAAAACTCCAAATAATTGTTTTGTACACCATTTGGTGTTTTTTAAATAAACGTTTTAATATATCTTAGTAGGCTATGGAATCAGAAATGTCAAATGACCTACAATTATTATAAAAGTCATTATGAATTATTCTTAATTATGCATAAACAGCATTAATGGAAATAAAATAGCACTGATAAATCTCTACCAAAATATTCATAACATGTGTTCAAAATGTTGACCGTCCATTTCCAGACACTTCGATATTCTTTTTTGAAAACTACGGCTAACTCTGGTCAACATTTGTGGGGTTGGGTTGGGTGGGGTAACAGTTTGAAATGCATCTCTTATCGTGTGGTGTTGTTGGAGGCGTCTTGTAGACAATTCTTTTCGCCATGCACTATAGGACATTCTGTATGTAGCGCAGTTATGTATGGTTCATCCTGTATAAATATAATAAGAAGATTCCCACGTAGACAAGTTGCTGATCCATCATTTCCAGTAAAATAGCAAAAGTGCATATGTATCAAAAGTTACTTAGTTATGTATAACAACATGTTCAATTAGAATAGACATAGACACCAACAAGTTAACATTAATAATAATTGTATTCCTTTGCTTTTTCTAAGTTGTATTTTTGAGTTTGAATAAAGTTGAATTAAAAGATATTTTTTAAAAACCAATTCTTTATATTCCAAAATATAAAGTGGCGCAGTCGGTAGGATATTGAAAGGGCATTAATTATTAATAACCCTTCAGTATCAACTGTTTATTCGGGAGAACCTCCGTTTTGGAAAGTACCGAAGAAGCTGAGGCAGAAGAGGAGACCGCTAGAGAGAAAGTACAGGCAGGATACGGCTTTTCTATCGACGAAAAGGTTCACTGTACTCGTTGCATCTCTCGGTCCAACGCATCCGAAAAAAAGAAGAATGAAGATTGTACTGTAAGTTCAAAGTTGCTATCCTTTTAATTAGTCTATGTCATTCTCCTCGTCATCTTCTGATTCCCTAACGGAAAACCTAGAGAATTTCGAGCTAGAAATAAGTGAATTAAATACAATTAGAAATCATTTAGAATCTGTAGATTTAAGTAATCTTTTTTCAAGTTTATCCTTTAGTGAAAATTCTGAAAATCGAAATAAAAATAATATGGCACCGCCAGCTTTTGATAATAGATTATTAGAAATTGTTCCTAAATTTGACGGAAATCCTTTAGAATTATCCTCATTTTTGGAAACAGCTAATACTTTAATTTCTACATATTGGGACACAACCCCAGCAAATTTAAATTGTGTACAAAATATTACTTTAATATACGGTATTTATGCTAAACTAATAGGAAATGCTAGGGAAGTTTATAACATTTGCATTTCAAAAGATTGGTTAACTGTAAAAAACGCATTGATTGCACATTTTGGTGATCAAAGAGATGAAAATGGTTTACTTTTTGATTTAGACCAAATAAGACAAAATAATAATGAACCTTCTTTACAATTTTATACTAGAGTTATGTCAAATTTAAGTGCTTTACACAACTTTATTGATACGCATGAAAAACAATTCAAATCAAAACTGTGAAAAAGAATTTTTATAATACACACGCTTTAAAAATATTTTTAACAGGTTTAAAAGAACCTTTATGATCCACAATTCGCGCAATGAAACCTAACAGCCTTGCAGAAGCTAGACAATATATCATTTCTGAAAATAATATTCGTCATTTACAACGTCCACATAATTCTCAGAATCAAAATTTTCAAAAACCCCAAATCAAACAAAATCATAATTTTCAATCAGTTCCAAACTTTCAATTTCGCCAACAGTTTGTTCAACCAAATCAGTTTGTTCTACCAAATCAATTTGTGAGACCCTCACAACCTGGTCAACACTTTCCGAGAGGTCCTATTAATCTCAACGTAAGACCTACTCAGAACCAAAATTTCTTTAGACCAAACTCTTGAACAACTATTCGTAATAATCAACCAAATTTGTATAAACCAACCCCAATGAGTGGAATATCATATGCTTCAACAAGACCAATACAAAACCATCAACAAAGACCACAAAATTATTTCCAACCTCGTGGAAAACCAAACTTCACCGTAGAACTTCACACCTCAGGACAACCCCAAGTCGACGAAACCGAAAATTATTCTGAAAATATAGATTATTCAGAATATCCTGAAAATTCAGCTGTAGATGAATTCGATGAAAATCAATACGAAGAAAATGATCAAAATTTTCAAATGGCCGAACTTCCATACAAAGACCCATAGAACTTCACCCTATTTATGACATGATTTACCTTATATAAAAATATCTAAACCACCTTTAAATTTATTAATAGACACAGGAGCTACAAAATCATTTTTAAATCCTGAAATAGCTGAGCAATATTTTTGTGAATTTATAAAAAAGCAACCTTTTACTGTTTCTTCAATATCTCAAACAACTACAAGAGATTTTTGTATAGATGTTCTCTGAATTTAAAACAAATAAAAATATTAAGTTTCATTTATTTAAATTTCATCATTTTTTCGATGGCTTAATCGGATGCGATACTTTAAAAACCTTAGTGCAAATTTAGATATAGAAAACGCAATTTTAAAAACAAAAACGGCTCAATTAAATTTAGAACAATATGAAGCTAAACATAAACTTTTATTTTTTGCTCGTATCGAACCATTTACCGTAGAATCTTTCAAAGTTCCTGTTTCAATAAAAAATGGTACAATAAATATAACTTCTAAAAAATTATTTAACTGTCGCATTCCCGATTGTATAACTAATGCAAAAGATGGATATGCTATTACCGAAATTCAAAATAATACAAGTGACGTTCAAGAAATTTGTTTGCATGAACCTATTAATGTTACTGAGTTTAATTCTAATAATTGTGAAATATTTCATGTTTCTGTTAATTCATCAGAAAGTAATAATATAGATAAATCGGATATTTTAAATTTTATACGCACAGAACATATGAACCCTGAAGAAAAATTTCACATTCAAAAACTTTGCAGATCTTATTCTGACATTTTCCACCAAGAAAACACCCCGCTTACTTTTACCAACCAAGTTAAACACCGAATTAAAACAACAGATGAAATTCCTATATACACTAAATCATACCGTTATCCTTTTATACACAAACCTGAAGTTGAAAAACAAATTAACGAAATGCTTAAACAAAATATTATAAGACCCAGCGAATCCCCTTGGTCTTCTCCAATATGGGTAGTTTCTAAGAAACCAGATGCGTCAGGCAAGAAAAAATGGCGAATCGTAGTAGACTATAGAAAATTAAATGAAAAAACTATTGATGACCGCTATCCTATCCCAAATATTACAGATATACTAGACAAATTAGGAAGATGTGCTTATTTCTCAACTTTAGATCTTGCTAGTGGTTTTCACCAGATCGAAATGCATCACGATGATATCCAAAAAACCGCTTTCAATGTTGAAAACGGGCATTACGAATATTTACGTATGCCTTTTGGTTTGAAAAACGCACCTGCAACTTTTCAACGAATAATGTTTTAAAAGAACTTCAAAATAAAATTTGCTTTGTTTATATGGACGACATAATCGTATTTTCTACATCTCTACAAGAACATATTGTAAATCTTAAATCAGTATTTCAAAAATTACGCGAGAGCAATTTAAAAGTACAACTCGACAAATCTGAATTTTTAAAAACCGAAGTTTCATTTTTAGGACATATTATAACATCAGACGGAATTAAACCAAATCCCACTAAAATAAATGCAATTCTCAATTACCCATTACCAAAAACTTCAAAAGAAATTAAAGCATTTTTAGGACTTTTAGGCTATTACCGTAGATTTATAAATAACTTTGCTAAAATTACTAAACCATTTACAAAATGTTTAAAAAAGGGCCCGCATGTAAATATTAACGATCCAGAATATATTAAAACATTTGAAAATTGTAAAACTTTATTAACGAACGACCCATTGCTACAATACCCTGATGTTTCTAAAGAATTTAATTTAACGACAGGTGCAAGTAATATTGCCATAGGTGCAGTATTATCTCAAGGACCTATAGGACAAGATAAACCAATAGCATACGCTTCACGTACATTAAATGATTCCGAACAAAATTATTCAACTATTGAAACAGAACTTTTAGCAATCGTATGGGCAACAAAATACTTTAGACCGTATTTATTCGGACGAAAATTCAAAATTATTACAGATCATAAACCTCTACAATGGCTTATGTCTTTAAAGGAACCAAACTCACGTTTAGTCCGTTGGCGCTTAAAATTAGAAGAGTTCGATTATCAAGTAATATATAAAAAAGGAACAAAAAATACTAATGCAGACGCACTCTCACGTGTTGAAATTTATCCTAATGAATCCGACAATGACTTACCAATTCTACAATATATGAGACAATATAACGACAATCAAATTCCTTCTACAAGTCGAGAACCCGATAATCAATCAATAATACCCCAGGTTGACCCTGAAGATAATAACGATAACGAAACTGTACACACAAGTGCAGAAAATTCTATTTTAACAATAGCCATATCTGAAAAACCGTTAAATAATTTTATGTGTCAAATTTTTGTTGTTAAAACTGATAAAAACCCTCGTTTAGAAACTAAAAGAATATTTAATAATCCTGTAATGCGTACAAGATGGAGTCTCTATGTAACAGAAAATACATTTCAACAACAAATAATTCAATTTCTTAAGGAATATGCTGAACCTAAAAAACAATATGTATTCTATTTTCAAAATGACGAAAATCAACTCTTGTATAAATCTCTCACACACTTCTTACCACAAACCTTCAAACACTCTTCCTTTAAATTTTTAAAATCAAATAAAATATTAATTGGTGTTACTAACGCGGAAACACAACAAAATCTTATTAAAACTCAACACGAAGGTATAACCAATCATAGAGGAATTTTAGAAACCATTAATGAATTAAAACAAAAATTCTATTGGCCAAAACTACATGAAGACGTTAGAAACTTTGTAAATAATTGTATAGTATGTCAACAAGCAAAATACGAAAGACATCCACCACTTATTAAATTAGAGCTTACTCCTACACCTAAAAAACCATTTGAAACAATTCACATTGATACATTTAAATTTGGTAATTTGGTCAAGCTTATATTGTACCTTCTATTTCAGCTATACACGTGTATGAATCTTTATTAAAATTTATATCAAACTTTAAAATACCCGAAAACATTGTATCAGATTGTGGCACGGTATTTAATCAATCTCTTTTGAAAGACTTTTCAAAATTTCATAAAATAAATTGGCATTTTACTTTACCGATGAATCCAAATAGTAATGCTATTGTAGAAAGATTTCACTCCACCCTCTTAGAACACATGCGTACTCTAAAAATTACAAAACCAAAGTTAAGTCCGTTTGAAATGTTACATTACTCATTATTAGGCTATAATAATTCAATTCATTCAGCTACAAATTATAAACCAGTTGATTTAATAATGGGACACCTAGAATTAAAAGACGCTTTCGATAATGATTCTCAACAAATAAATTACAAGGTTAACGAACATAAAGAAGTAATGCACGATATTTATACAAAATTACACGAAAACTTGTCAAATAAAAAGGCTAATATAATAAATAAACGTAACGAAAAAAGAACTGATCCCCCTGACATAGAACCCGGAACTATTGGGTTTAAGAAACAACCAGATAGGCAAGTTAAAACAAAACCACCGTTCCAAGCTGAACATATATTAAAAAGCAATAAGTTAACCGTTACAACCCCTCAAAATACTTATCACAAACAATTATTTAAGAAACAAAGAAAAGTAACGAATAATCCCTTGTTAGAGGATACTACTGATACTTCATCTGGCGATGGCTCAGAAAGTTTAAATTCACAACCTAGAAAATAATGAAAATAAAATTATAACGAAGGTTAACAGACAAATTTCTATTACAACTCAATTGATGTCAAATATTAACGAAACTTTTTCTGCATTTAGTTACAATCAAAAACTAGTTGAAGATAAATAAAACGAAATTATCGATTATCAAAATAAGTATGATTATGTACATCAATTTGAAGTATTAGAAACTTTAGAACAAATAAAATTCAATATAGATTTAATTTTACATTTTTTAACAGATCTTGAAAATGCCATAAGTTTCGCTAATCTAAAAGTTCTACATCATAGTATTATTAATCCCAGAGATTTAAAAGAGATTATTATTGAACTCTATAAATCGCATACTCACTCTCAATTACTATTTTCAGAAAAACATTATTTAAAATATTACAGTATAGTAAAAACTAACGTTTATATAATTAATGAGAAAATCATATTTTCGCTAGAATTTCCGTTAGTGCACCCTAACACTTTCGAACATTATCACCTTTATTCTGTTCCTAACCAAAACCAATCAATTATTATTGCTCCTCATACTTACCTTACCTTAAGCAACAATGAATATCAGTACGAAGATGAAGAATGTGTCGATCTCCAACCAAACTACCTATGTAAAGAAAATCGCCTCTTGCCACTTCAAGAAAATCCAGACTGTATAACGTCGCTTTTGTCAATGAAGAAAAACCCAGAAAATTGTGAACAAATTCCAATTCAGTTAATAAGTTCAATTATAGAAGAAATCAACCAAGCTCATTATATTGGAATTTTTCCAAAGCCTGAAAAATTCCAAACCAATTGTGTCGAAAACGATGTTGCTATATTAAAAGGCACATACATTTTAACGATTCCACCCGGATGTTCATTAAAGACAGAAAAATTCTTATACAAAAACGAAAAGAAAATTTCTGACGGCCACCCCATAACTTTTGAAGATATCAAATCAATTGATTTACCAAGACATCAAATGAAGAAGCTAAAATTAGAAAAATTACGTCTCGATAAACTTCATCAACTCCAGTTAGAAGACATGGACGAGGAAATGTTATCGACAGTTCCGTTTTATCAAAACATCTTGGACCGTAGCCTCATCTTTCATTGTAACCATAATAGGTTTTACAGGATTTCTGCTTGGGAGTAAATTTATTTTTAGTTCATTGGGATCAGTTATCACACCCAACTTATTGAATATCTTCTGTACTTTCTCTACACAATCTCGATGGGTTGACTTTATTCCAACGAAAACAAGGTTCTTTTTTCTTTCTATTAACTCCGCTTCGTCAATTTTGTGTTTGACTTTATGTAACTCTCGTTCCAGTGTGGCTACTCTTGATTTCATTGTTTCATTTTCGTGCCTAAGTATAGCGTTCTCCTTTTGTATTTGTTTCATAGTACCACGGATATCATCAATAGAGTCTCCTTGATATTCTAAAGATTTTTCAAAATCTTTAAACTTATTTTGAAATTCACTAAAGTGATGTTTTATCAGTGAAACAATATCCTTGATTGTCGGTGTTGGTTTATTTATTATTTCGCTAAGTTCACATTCTACGTTGGATTCCTCTTGGTTGTTAGCCCGATGAACATTTGACCAACGACGTCTACTTGGCCCAGGCTTCACGTTAGGAGACCGCCCATCCCTAAAACGGATTGATTTGCGACCATAGCAGGCATCACCACCATCGTCAGAAGAACAGATCTCAGCAATAGTTTTATTTATAACCTCACTCTTATCAATACATTTAAAACAAGTAGAAGTAACTGGTAGCCTTTTAAATAAAAAAGGGAGGGAAAAAAATATGATG
Organism: Apoderus coryli; assembly: GCA_911728435.2. Classification (NCBI taxonomy): domain Eukaryota; kingdom Metazoa; phylum Arthropoda; class Insecta; order Coleoptera; family Attelabidae; genus Apoderus; species Apoderus coryli. Next base: position 26,669,584 of record OU452198.1, read on the forward strand.
AAGATGATGCTCTAACTGTAATTACAATAGATTCGCTTAAAAATTTTCCCAAACTGTCTTTAAGAAAAAGATCTTCTCAAATTGGTAGTGTGAATAAATCTCTATTAAAAACAATGATAAAATTCTATAAAAATCGTTCTTACAAACCGAAATTTATTCATTTCCTCGAAGAAAATGACGACATGAAGCGTTTAAATTTTTGTTTGTGGATAGGGGAACATATCCTTAACAAAGAATATGATGATATGATTGATAATAATATTATTTTGCAACTTTTCACACGAACGGACTAGGTAGTTCCCAAAATTGTCACTATTGATCCTGTGTCAACCCTAATTTCGTATCCGCTGTAGCAGAAATTATTCACGAAAAGTTGACGTGTACACACAAAAAAGTATATTCTCCATTTAAAGCTAGTATACTTTGATTAAGTAAATGGTAACCTCATATATACTCAAACAAATATATACTTGATATTAGCAAATGGTATTATCAAATCAAAGCTTCTTATTTTAACACAACTAGTTAGCTCATTCTAAAACTAGGAAATTTCGTATTAAGTAATACATATTCTTAAAATATCAAAAGCACATACTTGTTATGAGCCTCCATTCATTTCGTTCAACAAACATGACAACTCAATTTAAGAATCTGAATATTCACTTTAATAACGTGAAATCTTAATTTAAGTTAATTATATTCTTAGAGTCAGGTATTATTTTTTCCGTTTGAAAAAAATATTTCTCAAAATGAGATATAGGTATATTTATTATAATTAACTGTTTTTCTCAATTTGAGTAAATTAAATTTTTAGTCTGAAAAACATACTTTTTTTAACATAAGTATATTGCACACTTACTTTGACCTCTCTTGGATCATTGGTTTGAGAAAATTATTATTCAAAATGAAATAGACGTATAATAATAATAAATAATAATAAATCTTTATTGGTCTTTAGTCGTACAGTATGCTATTTGTACATAGACAAGTCAACAAAAACTCTTACATGTTACAATAATACAACAGAAAATACACATTAGGCTATTGAGCCGGAAAATTCATGCAGGCTGTAAAACGCACCCTCCGTAAGGTACTGCTTTATCGCTCTCTTAAATACGCCTTCCGATTGGCAGCCCCTCACATCAGAGGGAAGCATGTTGAAAAATTTCCCTCCAGCATACAAAGGAGATTTTTTATAATATTCATGCTGAGGTCGAGGTAAGTATAAGTGATCTCTCCTTCTAGTAAAATAGCCGTGATTGTCCCCAGAAGTTGGGATTTGAGCTTTGTTCCTGAACGTCGAGCGCAGAATCTTATACAGGTAGATGCACGGCACAGTGAGAATTTTGTTGTCTTTAAAAGCATCCCTACATGTTCCTCTATAAGGTATTCCAAAGACACATCTTATAGCTCTTTTTTTGCAAAATAAAGACTCTCTGTGCTTCCGCGCATCCACCCCATGCCACGATGTTATAAGCTATGATAGAGTAAATTAGGGCAAAATAGACAACAAGCAATGATTTTCTGTCCATGTGACTACTCAGTGAATGCAACACATACAAACCCTTACACAGGCGACCACATATATTGTCATTGTCCGTGGTCCAACTCAATCTCTCGTCAACATACACTCCCAACAATTTCGCTGATTCCGACCATGGCAAAGCTGCGTTATTAAAAGTTATGTTAAAATTTACCGATTTATATATATTGAAGCGCAGAGCCACCGTCTTGCCATAGTTTATTATTAAGCGATTGTTATAACACCAAGCCTGAAATTCATCCAACGTTTTGTTAATTTTGGTGAGTAACAAATCAGGGTCCTTATCGTAAATTAACATCGTCGTATCATCAGCATACATATACAAAGAAGCATGTTTAATAGTCTCTGGCAGATCATTGATATATATTAAAAATAGAAGGGGTCCGAGTATACTCCCCTGTGGTGTTCCCATATCAATGTCCCAGAGATCCGACAGCACAGAGTCACCTTTACCGCAATCCTTCTGTCAGTCATATATGACCTTATCCAGGCATTAATGGGCCCACGTAATCCCAGACTTTCCATTTTCCGACATAAGAAAGCCCTGTCAACTACATCAAAAGCATTGGAGAGATCGAACAACAGTGCTACAACAAAGTAGCCCGCATCGGTTAAATCATGCACTTTTTGAACGAACTCGTACGTGCATGACTCCGTTGATCGACCCTGTCTAAAACCATGCTGACATCCACTCAATGTATTGGACATGTTTATAAATTCAAAAATTCTATTGGCAACGAGTTTTTCTATTACTTTTGACACTACACTCACTCAGTAATGAAATGGGCCTATAGTTCTCAACTATGGTTCGATCGCCCTTTTTGTATATGGGAACAATAACTGAATTTTTAAGTTGTTCAGGGAAAACACCAGCCCTGACCGACATGTTAGTAAGTTCAGCGATAATAGGAGACACAACACTACTTGCATATTTAATAACTTTGACTGGTATATTATCTATTCCTGTGGACCTTTTATTGGGCATATTTTTAATTACTCTTTCCACTTCATTAATTGACACTGGTCTAAAAAACATGCTACCGCAATTGCCAATGCATGCCACCGTACACCGATCCGACGATCCACCACCAAAATGCGAATTCAGCTTATGCTCATCACAGTTGAGAAGTAACTACCGAAAGCGGCTGCAACCTGAGATGAGTCGGAAATTTCCTGATTATTATTTTTTATTACAATTGTGTTACGGTTTTTTCCGGATTTACCTGTATGTCTCCTGAACAACTCCCAAACTGTCCTTGATTTATTCTGTGATTTGGATAGCGTTTCATTGTAAATTGCCCTCTTCTCCTGATATATATTTTTTTTTTACATTTTTTTGAAGCTCCCTGTATGCTATGTGCAAATTGGTATCCCCAATGTGCCGCCTCATCCAGTCGAGATTCCGCAATTTGTTATAATCTTGCTGTAGTTGATCAGAAAAAAATACTTTAAATTTCATTGACTGGAGTTGTGACCTGTTAGTAGAAGGTTTTAAGGGGAAAGACGCTTTGAAGCTCCATTCAATTCGCCGCCAGAAACTGGCAAAAGCATCCTCGAAGTTAAGGCATCTTATTTCATTGACGTCGAAAGATCCAAGTAAAAACTTAAATTCGCACATCTCCCCACTCGAGAATCGTCTATAGGATGATCCAGAAGGCTGCTGGACAGAAGTCGATGATATATCAAACATTAGGTTGGTCATCTGCGCGTAGTGATCTGAAAAACCTATGTTAAAATTAAAAACCCGCGTACGTTCAGGAACATTTGAAAGGACATAATCTATCTTTGACACAACGGTTCCCGAATTAAAATACACTACTCGAGTTGGTGAATCAACTAAGGACGACAAGCCGAAAGACTGAAGAACATCACAAAGCAATTTGTAATTGTACCCACGCTCGTCAAGACCATTTATGTTAAAGTCACCGCAAATTACCAGCTACTTAAACTTGGTACCTCTGATAGGACAGCGACCAATCGAGAGCAAAAAACGTTCACGTCGCCGGCTGGCGCGCGATATATTGTGATAACACATAAAATCTTATCCTTTACCACAGCCGAGCATTCAAAATCCAACTCAACAGCGTACGCATTCACACTATTTAGAGGCTCACATTGAGCATGACCCTCGTCATTCTTAACATAAATTGCAGAACCACCGTGGCAGTGTGAGATTCGACAAAAGTATGATTTTAACGTATAGCCCTGTATAAACGTATGTTGAAGTTTTTCTTCACACTGCCAGTGCTCTGTTACGCAGACAATATTTACATTCTTATCACTTAGATACAACTCTAGCAAGTCTATTTTATTTGAAAAACATTGTACATTTAAATGTAAAACTCTACAGATGGTATTAACCGTACCCAAAGTCAATATCGCACTAACGAAAAAACAGGTCCCTTTGCAAAAATATGCTTCTCAAATGGAGTGCGATCTTAACTCTTCCAGACTTTTTTAATATGGGATGTCTGGCATTTACAAAGAAACTAGAGTTAACCACGGTGTTAATATTCAAATACATCATTCTTTTACTACCAATTAATTCGTTGAAGTATTCAAAATTTTTTATATTAAAGATATCAGTCAATCTATTAAAATACATATTCTTAGAAAACACCGGAACAGACATCATTATCAAATTTGTTCTTGAGCTAATTTCATTTAATAAATTTAGGGTACAGTTTTCTAATATTTTACCTAGATGAATGTTTTTCACTCCACCACTGACTACTACAAAGTCTTCAGAATTGTAAAACTTACTTAGCTCATTTAGTCCCTCTATTACACCTGCAAAGTCAGCATTATGTTTTATAACCGATGAAACCTGAAATCGATCGCCGAGGATTCCATTTAATACATTCGCCACGTTGACCATCATGCCATCTCCCAATATGAGAATCTTCTTTTTTGTGGGATTGCATGTATTCGCGGCAACGTCCCTTTTAGTTTGCGGATGATCTATGTGAGAGGATTCAGCGTTCGTTGACATTTCTTCTTCTATGGATGGCTGTTTGTCGGTTTGGGCGTCGCAAGACACTCTATTCATCCTACACGTCTGTGTGCAAGCAATACTAGTTTCATTTACCTCGGTTTGACTCGATTTATTCCAAGTCATTGTATGTGACTGCGAGGCTACACTTGCAGTAATTGGCTTCTTATTCACCGTTTTGACCTTAGACAGTTTGGTTTGTAGGCTCTGGATGGTTTGGTTCAGAGTTTCAATCTGTATAGAGTAGGACATCCACGACATCGTTAACGAATATTTGCGACTGTCTTTTTTGTCTCGCAATACAGGCGTCTCGCCTCTCAATTTCTTTGTGTAGCTCATTTATTTGCAATTTTTGAGTTTCGACAAGCTCTTCTAAGTTTTTGAGCTTGTCCTCCTTTGAACATAATTTTGAGCAGTAGATCCGATTTTTACCTAGTAGGATCATTTCCTTCCATTTAGATGAGCATTCCTTGTGAAAAAAAATGCCCACAAGTAACACACATATACACGGTCACTACATCTTTTCTGCAACATTTATACCTTTCCATGGTTTCCGAATTTCACTGTTTGGTTTGGTTATTATCTAGATAATTTGCGCGAACTGCCTACGTAGACTTGGGAAATGCTCCTCGTATATACAAGTTTAAAGATCCAGCATTCACACTACAAAACTCCGACAAAAAAAAAAAGAAAACACTGATAAACCAGTTCACTGATAAAGTATAAAATATAAAACATTAATAGCCAATGTATGGATCGACCAATTATTTGTTATATATATATATATATAATATATTTGTTAGAAGTATGTATTTTTCATAACTTAAATACAAGTATCCTAATCGTTGTATTGAACAAATTTCTATGTTCTATGTAAATATAATATAATCAGTTTACTTCAAAAATAAGATAACTCTTTTCGAAGTGAGATAAACTATTTTTGAGTTAAGTGCTTTCCAGGTATACTGTATAGTATATTATACCTGGAAAGCACTTAACTCAAAACTAGTTTATCTCACTTCGAAAATAGTTTCCTAGGGGTAAAAACAAAATATCAGTGGAATTAGGTTCGGCCCAAACCGCTAATAATTTTATAAATATCGAGGAACTAAAAACCAAAGGATATGACATATACATACCGGCATATAATGTTACCACGAAGGGAGTCATTAAGGGTATTCTGAAAGATATCGATTGCTACGAACTTATTGAAAACACAACATCTGCATTTAAAATAATTAATCTAAGAAGATTTAACTTTAAAACAACATGTTTAGTGACTTTTGAAGGAAAATTTTTACCAAAAACCATAAATATATTCGAATTAGAAATTACAGTAGAACCATATATACTTCCAGTTACACAATGTACGAATTGTCTTGTTTATGGACACTCACAGAAACAGTGTAGAGGGAAAACAAAATGCAAAATATGTACAACTATTCACTAAGGTGAATGCGCCGCTCGACCTAAATGTATGCACTGCAACAGCCCAGATCATAACTCCATACTCTCATATCAAAGACGGATTCTCACTCTCGAGAAGTTGAACTCAAAATACAATTAAAATTATCTCAGACTCCCTTGTTAACTAAAGGTTTAACTAAGGAAACAAATGGCTATTATGCCGCTAAACTTTTTTCTTCACCATTTCAAATTTATTAATAATTCCGTCATAGTAAAATGGTGAAAGGCTATGCCTAACCAAAAGAGGGGGAGGTTTAGTAGGTAGGAATCCTGCACTACCCAAACAGGTTCAGACCCATGCCACGCCCTCAGCCAGCATGGGACCTGTCGGGGTGTCAAGCTAACTGTAACGATCACAACTACAAACTCGCATGGATACCCGGACATTCAGGAATTGACGGAAATGAACAAGCAGACCTACTCGCGAACATAGGACGAAATCTTAATATACCTATAAACATCAAACTGGACAAAGAAAACTTCATCTCAAGAATTAAAAAAGAACACAACAAAGAATGGTCGGCCATATGGAGGGACATGTTCAGACAAAAAGGAGTATGGTATCATAAAATACAAAATGATTTTCCAAAGAAACCATGGTTCCTCAGTGCAACATATAGTAATAGAAGACACCTCACAACGATAATACGCATGAGAACTGGTCATTGTTTGACAGGCAGTCATTTACACAGAATTGGAATCAAAGATACAGCAGAGTGTGAATGTCAGAATGGAATTGCAGACTTACATCATATCCTATTTAACTGCTCACTATATGAAGGCAACCTTTACCAAAAATTAATTGATCAGTGAATTCAAACACCAATAAACGTCCAAACAATTCTACTGGAATGTACAACTAATGCCATCAAAGAAATAACAAATTTTCTTGACAATAATAAAATATCTCTTTAATTAAAAGGGGGAAAAAAATTGTAATACATCTGATTAAAACCTAATTAAAAAAAAAATAAATAAACAAATAACGGAACCGAACCGAATAATAAAAACAAATCTTAATAGTGCGATAACAGTGAAAAAAAAAAGGGCCTAGGAGTATAACTCAGACACACTTAATTGTGTAGTTCCGTCGAAGAAAATCACTAAACAATTGGCTGCATCACCGTAAGGTGGAGGCCACACCGAGGAAGAAGAAGAAGGTTGTAATTTATTGGAGCAGTGAGGTGGCAACGTCAACATTATAACTCCGTTATCTTTTGCCATGTTTAGAGTTTCGATTGACAAATGACTTTCATGATTGTCTAATATTAGCAGCGACGGTTTGGACTTTGAACTACCAGAATGCTGAATGAAATGCTCCATTACAGATACAAAGAGCTCCGAATTCATCCATCCTGATGGGTTCGCGAGTCCCAAAGATCCTGGCGGTGCCCCATTCAGCATATGCTTTTGGAAATTAACTCTCGGAAATTCCATTACAGGAGGTAATGCTGTTCCTGAAAAGCAAAAAGATAAAATCGAAAAACCAATTAATACTGAATTTACCTGACGCGCTAATAATGCAACATGTTGTAATTAAAACTCCGCGTTCCCCGCTGGTTACTTTATTAATTTGTTTAATTCCTCTTGGTGCTAGGATTTTTGCAGATTTTTGTACGGTGGTAGTGGAAGTTTCATCTAGATTGAAAATGCGTGTTCCATTTGAAAAACCATCATACCTATGTAATACTTCCTCTGGATTGTGAAAGAACTGATCCACATTATACTTATTAAATGAGGTTGCTCTGGACAAACTACATCCTTCTGGCTGTCGCACACTTAAATCTGTATGCCCTTTTTAAACCCGTGAAGCCAGTCTATCCCAGCAGATCTATTTAAATTCCATGTCTTAGGCATGTCGATTTTATTGTGCAAGCAAAGACCGTAAGCAAGCCTTCTAACATCTTTTGTTGACTGACCATAGCACATCTAACTACATTTTATTACATATTCTTTCAGCAGATTCTCTTGTTCATCACTGAATATTCTTCGTGTGTCATAGGACGGCTTATACATTATTTTGTTATCTGCCGGAGAATTTTTAGTTTTTTGAACATATCTAGCAAGTGTCTGATATTCTACGTTGTTTCTCTCCGCAGCAATCCTTAAACTCATTTTATGCGTTATGACATCATCCACAGCTTTCTTCATTGAATCTGGACTAAACATGCCCTTTTGAGATCTTCTCTTTCTACCTCTCGACATCATAAATATTTAGAGAGTTTAAAAATTGTAAAAAAGTGAAGGGCCACCTTGAGACAGAGTCTCAAAGTGGCCCACATCATGTGTCTCAAGGTAGCCCAAAAGCATACCGATCAGTTTTATGAAATTTTCTAAATAAGATCTTATAAGATATGCATTAATATGCACAAAATTCATAAGCTGAATAATTACGTGTTCCAATAAAATTATATAAATGGCACAATGTCACTTGAAAAATGTATATCGATGATTTTTCTATAAATGTATAAAAAACTTACCTGTACACTATACTAAATTTTTCGCTTAAAATTTTTATTTGGCCACGTGCGTTCCCGCCGAGAACATAAGTAATACTAACTTTTGAAATGATGCACGCGGTGAAGAAAACTTACGGCTTTGGCGCCAAACTTAAAAATGGCGGCGTTTGTCTCATGGTGAACTTGTCTCAAGGTGGCCCACTCTCCCCTACTTACTTACTCAGTGACGTATGAATATTTCTTTTCATTAGGTACCTATTACAATTTATAATAGGTATATTAATTTTAATGAAGTCTTTTTTAGAATTATCTTCTGATTTCAAAGTGAAACACAGGATTATATTGAATTTCAATTACTTACCTACCTGATATATCGGAAATCGATATTGGTAGAACCAGTTTATAAAATAGGTATAAACTTTAATTATTATTATCAGCATAAGGGTTAGGCAATGAAAATTATTTCAGGGCGGATTTACCCAGAAATATTAATATAACAATGTAAGATTAATATTTTGATAAAGAACAGAATTTGTTCAAGTGATCGAGATATATAATATATATAAAATTACTATTTTTTTAAAAGTAAAATATTTTTAACGAAACGGAGTGACCTAAATTTGCTTTAGATTTTTCGAAAATCGATTTTTTCGATAGACAGCTCACTCTCTATTTTCTAGGCGAGACTCCTCCTAATGCGCAATAATAAATAATGGTGGTTTCCTTAGACCAAAACTCTGTGTTACTTGAATTTAGCATAAATACGCTTTGGGATTCTCCATTTGAGAATTTATATATTTGAACTAAGCATTACAGATTATCAATCCAAGTAGGTTCAGTAGTTGGATTCGGTATACCTACCTAGGGTATCAAATTTTATGTTGCATTAATTAATACCTACTTTCTACTGATTATTATAAATAAAAAAACATTAAAACTAAAACGGGCTACATACCTACCTAATTTGTATAAGACAAGTATTAAGATATTCAAAGTGAATTTGGTTTATACTAAACCTAACTACTTACCATGAAAATACATCAGCCATAATAAAGTAGCTAGGTAATGCGCAAACTCAAATCCATGAATTTAATGGTTCTCAATTCAAAGTTTGCGTTTCTCCGATTAAGAATATTATATCATAGACGTGAGTATATCATATACTCAAACTAAGTAAGAAAAAATACTCTATACAAGTGACAGTATTTCTTGATTCAATTAAAATTTATTTGGTTTAAAACAAGAGTTTATTATACTGAGCTAATAGAAATTTTCCATTTGAAAAAATCATAGTGTCAAACAGAGAAGATCATATTAGTAAAATAAATCGCATCTTCTTAAAATGACAATACACTTTGAGAAAATGATTTTCTAAATCTAAGAATAGTGTCGTTCTTAAATTAAGTAATGTTGTTCAGTTTAACACACTGAATATTCAATTTAAAGATATAAAGTTGAAGCAATGTGTATGTTCAGTTTGAAAATATTGTTTTTTGTGTGTAGTGTGGTATGTCTTACAATGGAATCATTGGACGATATTTTATTGAAAACAATTTAAATCAACACACTTATTTGAGCTTCTGAATACCTTTTCTATGATCATTTGCAAGAAATACCTTTAGCTGATCGAATAAAATTACACTTCCAACAAGACGGCTGTTCCGCACATTCCACGACAATTGTTCGTGATTGGCTAAATCATCAGTTTGGGAACAAGTGGATTGGAAGGTATGGTCCAAATGAGTGACCACCTAGGAGTCCCGATCTCACAGTTATGGACTTTCATTTGTGGGGATATCTGAAGCAACATGTGTATCAAAGCAATTTCAATTGTAATTTAGACCTCTGGAAAGAAAAAATAAGAAAAGTCATTACAAATATCGCAATACAGCAAATTAGGAATTTTTATCGGGAATTCAGATATCGAGTTGAACTATGCGCTGAACTCAGTGGCACCACGTTTGATTAGAACTCTATTGATTTTAATATTTTATAATATATGATTGAGTATAATCTAAGTAAGAAAGCAACAATAATTGATTTTGAAATTGAAGTTGGTTGGTTTTAGGTCAATTACAGAAACAAAGTGATTCCTCTGTCGACGTTTCGACTTTTATTAAGTCATCCTCAGGTCACTAGAATACAACAAAAAAGAAAAACATAAAGGGTGACTTGAAATTTACAATTAATTGTGAAATACACAAATAAAAAAAAAAATATTAAAAAAATATATAAAAATATAAATAAATAAAAACATCAAGACATGTAATGTAATGTAATTTTTCCTTTATTTAAACACAGATAAAACTACATACTACAACGGGTTCTCCATACTCACGTGAACAATATGTTTCTTTTGTCAATATTTTCAATTGTGAAGGACATTTACATATGATGAAATCAAAAAGGGGGTTTCTTTTAAACATATATTTTGCTATTCTAATAGTGTATAAACTAAATAGGCACAAACGAAGAGAAAATGATACATCTAAACTTTTTTTTCTTAAATAAAATTCCATCTTATCCTATCAAACAGGTGTACATATATATATATATATTTATTACTTTCCTTGATGTTTTTCTTTTTTGTTGTATTCTAGTGTCCTGAGGATGACTTAATAAAATTCGAAACGTCGACAGAGGAATTACTTTGTTTCTGTAATTGACCTAAAACCAACCAACTTCAATTTCAAAACACTTAGAGGTCACTTACACAACAGTTAAACTATAATAATTGATTGTTTTTACGTAAAATTAATTTTTGACTAACCCTGTACAGTGTATAGTAATCACAAATCTGCTATTATTTAAAATTGTAGTTTCCATACAAGCAGACGTTTTTACAAAGAATGACTTCTTTTAAATCTGCAAATAAAAAAGTTTGTCCTCTTCCAAACTCTATCCGTGAACACATTGTATATTACATATTAACTTATCTTTTTTCTCACTCCAACATTATTTTAAATAGTGGTGAAAGCTAAAGTCCAACGATGACCAAGACAAGTAATGGTGAAAAAATTTCACCATTACGACTGTTTAGTAACTAGTTGTACGTATGTTTTATTATTAATTATTATATTAGAGTTTATTAATAACTCATTTTATTAATTACACAACAAACGCAATGAAAGAATATTACTTTACAAACGAATTGTGAAAAGATTTAATACATTAATTACATTATAATTAAATTCAAAAAAAAGTTATGTTGTTTCATTGCCTTTGTTCAATTGTGCGTTTATCATTTTTTGTTTAAGTTTATTCCAATATTACAAATTAACGCTCTGGTTTTAATTAAAAGCAAGAAATAGAAAATATTTCGCGATAAACAGGGCAAATATATGAGTATGTTCCTCGAGAATCACTCATAAATTGATGGTCTTTCGAGTCGGATTATGGCAAATTGAATAGTAAATCCGCATCAACAACTGGCAAGTTTGGAAGATCCAGGGGTGGCGCTATAACAATTACAGAATGTCAGGCCTATTATAATATTCAATACATACTATTTGAACCATTCTATTTTTGTTTAGTATATTTCTTTTAAGTAATTTTAATACCTTAATTTCAATTCTTACTAATATTTATATCATATACACATATAGTCAAAATGACTCCTTATGAGCTTGAATTGCGGCTAGCTGTCTCTCGTCGTTGTTAGGGCACAATTAACTAGATTTCCAACATTTGTTACTCGCTGGTTGAATATGTTCGATACAGAGGTTTAATTTTTTGGTGCACAGTTAGATAAAATGCCTCATATTTTCAAAGATTTTAATGATTCTCAACTTTCAATTGAATCACCAAGCATACCTTTGCGTACATTTAGTGGAGCCTATGATGAATGGACTAAATTTAAACGAACATTTGAATATCTTATTCATAAAAATACCCGATTAGATAACTCTAGGAAATTGTATTATCGAGAATCTAGATTCTCTAGACTAGTCTAAAGGGTGAAGCAGATCAAGTATTATCGAATTTATCGTCAAATGATGATGATTAAATTTCGGCCTGGGAATTATTAACAAACTGGTAAGATGATCAAAAGGCCATAATACATTAGCATGTCGCATTCATTTTAGACCTTAATCCTTTCAAAGACGAGTCCCATACGTCACTAAAAACTTTCCTAAGCTCCTTTCAAACGGATCCTTGGGGTACGCCAACATTAATTGTCAGTAAATCTGATTCAAATGATTTCCTGATTCCATTTTTCGAATGCATTACAGACACATACTGAACAAGATCTTCAAGAAATGACCTTATCCAATCAAGAGGTACATCAGTAATACCTAATTTTTGTAATCTCTCATATAGAATATGATGATCTATGCAGTCGAACGCTTTACTCAGATCACAAAAGACAGCCGTGCGACATTCACCTGCCTCTATAAGTCGAACAATCCTATCATACAAGGAATGCAGTGCAGTAATAGTGGATCTGCCTTCGCAAAAACCATGCTGTATTTTAGATACCAACGAGTTATCCTTCAAGAATCTCAACAGTCTATCAATAAAACAGTATTCGATTATTTTCGAAAATCCAGAAGTCAAAGATACCGGCCTATAATCATTAATATCAGTCGAATCATTCTTCTTTAACAAAGGAACAACTTTTGCTGTTTTCAACAGTTCTGGAAATTTGCCAGTACAAAAGGAGATATTAACTATGTGTGTCAAAGGGGAGACTATGGTATGAATAACCCTTTTAATTAAAAATCCCGGAATCTCATCTGGCCCCGATGATGCCTTTGTCGTTAATTTTTTTATACATAAATCAAGAAGTTCCTCTGGTGTAATAGAGTATAGAAAAAACTGATTTTCATATCTAAGATTTTTAGTATTAGAAAAGTAACTAGTACCAGTTGGTACATGATTTTTGAGCCTATCTATAATTTGCAGTGAAGCATCCCGGAAATGTTCATTAAACCCATTCGCAATTTGACTTGGCTCGTGAATAACTAAATCATTCTCCCTCAGAATAATATCTGGTTTTCTGGATGTTTTATTTGTAAGTTCACCTACAACCTTCCATACTGATTTACCAATATTATCACTATCAAATATTTGCCTCTGATAATATTCTGCTTTCGTTTTCCGAACCATTTGGACCACTTCCTCATCAAAAAAATACTTGAAATAATCGAGAGGCGCAATTTGGTTTCTACATCCAATTACAGGTTGCCATGGCCGAAAATTATTATTTAAGTCACTATCAGACCAAACAACTGATTTAAATTTCTTCTTGGACGTCGAAGTTTTAACGTTAGCTTTTCTTTTTTGCTGTACAAAGTGTACAAGAGGTAGTTCATCCTCGGAATCAAACTGATCAGAGTTATTACTGAGCTCTTTGGCATCTCTATAGAAAGCCTCGGCTTCAGCCCTCAAATGACATCCAGGTAAGTTATTTGGAACTACATTGTCCTCTTCGCCGGAATCTTCATCGGTGTTATCACCCCACGCGTTTTCTGGTGGCAGCAAAACAATATCATGGGGACTACGATCTATGTTGTCTATTTCATCCAATAGCTCATTGCGGGTTAGTGGTCGATTTGGACGATTGCCGTATCTAAGGAAGCAAATAAAATACTTTAACGTTCATAATTTTATTTTACTGAACCTATGTTCCTACTGTTCTTTTAACAGAACACCACTATATGACAAAACCTAACTCAACCGTTTAGTAAAATTTTCCGCTGCTACCTACTAAATACTATTTACTAATATATGCACAAACTATATCATCATGCAGGCTATCGTACTTTCAAATAGTAGCAAAAAACTCACCTGGTAGAACTCATGTTTCAGAGCACAAATAAAAAGCGATATTAAAAATTTCCACACAACAAACAAATTTCACGATATGACCGGTATAGCAGCTGATTTACGAATGAGATGATGCCTTTTTATTATAACAGTAGCGAGATCTTACGAAATTTGTTCCAAACATTACACAATATAGGTCTCTGTAATTAGTCCGTATATGGAACAGTAGGTTCATCTGGGTTAAAAACTACTTTTAATCTAGTGAGTTAACTTTCTTAATAAGTTAAACACCTTTTTAAAAATACAACTTTCATTTATTTGAACATTTACGAAAGAAACATTAGAAATACAATTATTATTATTACAACTTAATTACTAGAGAGCTTCATACAGACTGAATATAAAATGTAACATTCGGTACCCAAGCAGCCCCTTCCATGTGTACAGCTTCTTGGAATAAGTTTACGATTATTATGGACTCAGCAGTATAGGGTGATATAACGCCTCCCCTCGTAGTTTCGACTCATAAAGGTTACTGAGGGAATCGAACATTAGCTAGGTTGATTCCAGGTTTTTCTTGATCTGTTGAATGTCTTTTACAACACCACTGTTTATATTTTTGATAAACGAAATAACTGAATATTAGCACAATTATAAAAAACGCAGTGAAGTTTCTCGTCACTGGCAGAAAGTGAAGTTTTGGATAGTACGGGAGATTACCAATGTGGATTTCTTGAATTTCATCTAGATTTAATTTTTCTAATGGAAGTTTCATTTCTGTGTTTGGAGTTGAGTAGTCTAGTGGAAATAATGTTGGAGGTATGTTAATTAACGGTTCATCATCGTTCTTTAATATTTCTGTTGCAATTTTCAACGTGCACTTTGGAGGTATGCTGAATAGGTGCGTTCCTTTGAATTGTTTCTTCTTGACTTGGACATTTTTGGGTAGCCAATTCTGTTACTGGTAGGAAGGCTATCCATTGATTTGATTCACTAAGCCTTTGAAATGTAGGCTTCTGTATGGTGACTTGAGTTTGTTTACATGAAGAAGCAGTTTTATCTTCTAGTAATTGTACTTCACAAGGACTGTCTTCGATTTCTGGGTAGTCTTGTATTTCCATTTCTTCACATAAATACAACGTTTGTGGAACCATTTCCATACAGGGTGTACCAGAAAATGCGTAGTGCAATTTAGTTTTCGCGAGAAATTCATTTGTTAAAACAAACTGATCTTTAAAAGGTGTAGGAATAGTATAAATGTGGTATATATTAAAGGTTTCAGAATAGGTTATAGGAAGATGAAGAACATAGGTAATTTTATTATTGAATATAAAGCAATTTATTTCAATTATTTTTTCTATTATTGGGATGTTTTCAAGAGTGAGATTTATTGGTACTGTATCGGAGTTAAGATTCTATTTGTTTAAGAACATTAAATAATTCCTCAGCAGTATAGGGTGATATAACAAGTGAAATACCAAACACATTAAATATGTTTTAATTTTATAATATATACACTTATAATTAAATTACAATTTTGACTGAAAAAACAAATCTAATTATAAATTAATCGGACATTTCCTTCACCATATTTAATAATATTTTTAACCTCTCTTCTGGATTGATGCTATAAAAAGAGATATCTCTATGACCCCACGGAATTGATTTCTTACTATTTGGAATTAAAAATCGTTTATCGTCTTTATGTGATAGAGCAATTTTATTTATAGTTTCAGTATATACGTCGTGTAATGTAATCTTAAATGTATTCATTTTGCGAAATATATACCCGCCTGATGTAGCTATTTTATAAAAAAGTCTTCAATAGACAATATTTTATTTACGACATGTTCGAAGGGTGATTAGTTTTATCCCTCCGAAGATTACTTTGCTCTTGCTTGGGTGGCTGAGAGCAGCGGTAATGATTAAGCAACACTGTTAGGAAGAGCAGTCTCACTCCCCTACTTGGCATAAAGGTGACTTGTGCAACAGTGGTGGTTTGTACAACGATTAAATTGAGAGACAATGTTTGATTGAATCTGATTTTATCGAAAAATTAATCGACTATTTATATACAAAATAATGCTGAAAACACCTAAAATTATTATTAATTTAATTGACATTATTAAGTAGAAAAAATTTTCAATACAAATTATAAATGTTTAAAAATGCAACCTAAGGGAAAAGTGTAAACGAAAGTAAAATACGCAACCTTTAAAAAATGCTATTAAGTATTTTTACTTAATATAATAATAATATAATAAAATAGCTGATGTCTAAAACAAAAGAAAAATTTATTAAATTTAGACAAAAAGATCATAAAATTATTACTTTAATTAAAAAATCGGTTGTGTCGCCCCAAAACTTTCCCGACATGATATACCTAATATAATCAATAAACTTTTGCCCTTGAGGCACGAATAGCTCTCCATATTTAAGTGTAAAAGTAATAATTTTATGACCTTTTTGTCATTTATCTAAATTTAATAATTTTTTTTTGTTTTAGACAGCTATTTTATTTCATTATATTATTATTATTATTATATTTCAGATCTTATAGGCCAAGTTCTTGTACGCAAAATAATTGATTTTTTTTTTTTAGTTTTGATAAAATTTATTTTGCCCCCTTTTCTCTTTTCGAACCCCTATAAACAAAATTGTTATGCTGCATGTTGTAGGTTATCTTATATCAAAGCTATATATAAGTAGCCAATTTTTCTGTTATATTTGGAAAAACATTTTTTTGTTCGTTTTTGACCCTTTTTCGAACGCCTGTGTGAAACAGTTAATTTATGTAACATTTTTTAGTTCATATTCTATCGCAACTACGAAAAATTATTCCGTATTCCGAATAAGCTTAGGAAGTATATATGTTTTTATTTTGACCCCTTATACACTATTTACGAACGCTTATGAAAACAAGTTATTTATAACACATTTTTTAGGTTATATTCTATCAAAGCTATAAATAACTAGTCAATATTTCTGCTATGTTTAAGAAATTCGTTTTTTCTAACCTTTATCCTATTTTACACTTTTTTGGAATGTCAATATGGTCTAATTGTTTAGGTTAAATATTTTAGGTTATGTTTAATTAAACGCACAAAAAATTATTCAATATTTGGGATAAGTTTAAGAACTATGATTTTTTAAATTTTTGAACCCTCTTTTTAACCGCTTGCCTACGCTCAATGTTAATCACCACCTATAAATATCCTGTAGTATTTTCGTACCAAATGTGGTTAAAATCCGTTAATTGGTTTTTGAGTTATCACGGATACAAATTTTTCTGACCCTTTTATAGAAATTGCTCGGGAACAATCGGTAAGCCAAAGCTCAGTCAAAAGAATTCTACATAAAAACAAAATGACGATGACTATCTCCGGCGAATTATGTTCTGCCAATGGGCGTAGCAACAAATTCACAATCAGGTAGATTTTTTGACTTTGTGTTGTTTGGAGATGAGGCCTCATTTCATAAATGAAAATATCTTAAAAACTAATAGCTTTAGATATAAGAAAGGCTATATAAGAATTAAAGCTTATCAATTTTCCTTTCAGTTTTTGATATTATATACAGGGTGTCTCATTTGGAAAATTCGAGTTTTGTGTGAAATTTCTGGTCTTTGAGTTACAAACTTATCGAACGACGACGCACTAATAACTCACCCTGTATATGGTTGCTGTGGTTGAAATTGGACTCTGAGTTTATCCCTATTTAGAAATTTTGGCTGTTTTTTTTCGTTTTGTTGTGTGTTCATTGTTTGTAGAGATTGCCATTACTTCTGTAACACTTTGTTACGTTGTATAGAATAAGTAGTTATACTTTGATTCCTATTATAAGTTTGTAACTCTTATTGGAGTCAATAAAGTTTCTTAAAGTTTTATTATGATATTTTTTGAAAATATTTACACAATAGAAAAATGTACAAAAAAAAAGAAAATTAACAACTAAAAAATAAATATTACAAAAAAATAAAATAAAATAAACAATAATTACAAAATAAAAATTATAAAAAAATTAAAATTAACAATTACAAAAAAAATCTTAAACCTATATCTAAAAAGTAATTATTATGTACACATTTTGACAGCACCGGATTCTACGTCTTTGTGCAACCTGTATAGCATCAATTGCATACAGGTTGCAGCATCCTCGGTGCTGTCATGCCCACTATCGCTGCCCTGAATGTTTTTCTTCAGCAATATTCTGGACAGGGTTCTCAGTGACGGTTTTATTAGACACCCGTCGTCAGTACAGTTCGCGAACGTGAAACTTGTATCGACCACGGTTTTATGGATCAATTTTAGAACTTTTAGGTTATTCTCTACGCTATGACCCATTAGAACCGTGTCTCGATTGATGATTTGTTTCAGTTCGCGCTGCACCTCGGGTAAAGTCTTTGAATAGTATTTTCTGAAATCCTCCTCAGTGACGCCCGAAAACCGTGTGTTGTAGTCTACAATTTTGTTTTTCAGGCGCACAAACTTATTGTAAACTACAACACCCGACATGCTGACAACAGTCAGCTTCGTCACCTCCAGGCCGGCTACGGTATAACTCTTTCGCAGTCCAGAGCATAGACGCCGTAGTTTCCATCATAGGGCGGATGAAGCAGCGGTTCTGTTTCCGTACAACATACCTGGAAATGCAATAAAATGTCAGAATCCAGAATTTTCAAATAATTTTTTGAAAAAAACAAAAAAAAACATATGAAACCAATTTTCCAATACCTAAAATGTTACTAAAAGTAATTTTATTTGTTGGAAATTTGGTGATTCATTTGTTTTACAGACTTTTCTTTTTGTGTAAGGTTCTTTATAAAATGGACATTTTAGTAGATTTAAAAAAAAAATCTAACTATTCAGGAGATCGGCACAACCGAAATTTTGAAAAATATTTATGCAGTCCTTCATTTCATGACCCCTGGATCCTAAAAATGACCTCAGTTGAGAAGTTTATATATCTATATACACAGGGTGTTAGTAAATAAGTGCGACAAACTTCAGGGGGTATTTCTGCATGAAAAAATAATGACAGTTTGCTATATAAAAATATGTCCGCAAATGCTTTGTTTTCTGAGATACGAGGTGTTAAAGTTTTTCTTAAAAACTGAAGATTTATTGATTGGTCTGAAACCGGTGGAGATATGCAAATGAAATTTAGTGAGTTTTAAGAGGTAGTTATTGCGCATTTTTTGGCAAGTAATTAAGAATTTTATGTTCATCAGTGGCGCGCATACGGATAATGATCTCAATATTTTTAAAGAAAAAAATGGTACGCCACTGGAATTTTCAAATACAAAATCATTTTGCAATTCCTCGTTCAATTTGTGATAAAAAATCTGTCTTGCTTTTTTATCGTAGGGGGCATCGTCTTTGTGCAAAAAAATAAAACATCTTAACCCGTATTTTTCATTTATTTCATACATTATCAAAAACTATCTAATACAATAAATATTAAACCAAAACAATAAGAGTAAATAACACTTATAATAAAGAAACACTAATTTGACATTTCGTTGAAATATTCGTATAACAGAATGTTGACAGTAGCCTACTAGCGTCGCGGCGAGATGTTTTATTTTTTTGCTCTGTGTTCAGTCGGAACTTTGTCCTTGTAGGAGAAAATAAGTACCGTAATACTTTATAGTATTCTCAATAATTGTTCTAATTGAAATTTGAATGAGGCTGTAATTATTATTTAGTATGATACAGGTTATTTTAATATAATTCTTAAATTTTAATTAATGCTCCTTTCAAACTAATCTTACATCACTTAATAACTTAGGTGAGCCTGTAGACGAATGGAGCACATTATTCATCGAAATCTTGACTCCCAAACTCACCTTGAGCACTCGCCTTTTCCAAGAGAATCAAGAAACCTTCATATAAAGATTTTATAGAATTCTTAACAGAACATTGTAAGTTTCTAGAATCTTTCTCATATAAATTAACTGATAGGAAGGAAACTAAAAACTTTAGAGCGTCCACCACTCGTATTAAAACATATACACTCATGTAAACCAAAATGCTACAGGAAATGTATGTCCTTTATGTAAAGAAACCCATTTTTTGTATATGTGCCAAAAATATCTAGAATTACCAGTTTATAAATATTCTGAGTGTAAATCTACTTATATTTGCAAAACTTGCAAAGGTAAGCACCATTCGCTATTGCATATAGATAATAAACATTATTATAATTCTATTCAAATAATAATCACACAACCCTCTACGCCTTCCATAACCCAAGACTCTCAATCTTGCAACAGTCAAAAAGCTAATTCCTTCATATTATTGTCCACTGCACTAGTGTATGTTTATGATTCTAATAATCAACCAATACTCTGCAGAGCCATTCTTGGTAATGGTAGTCAATCCAATTTCATAACAAATAATTTATTTATTACCCTCAACTTACCTCACGAAATCGTGAATATGCCCGTCTCAGGAATTAATCAACCCGTGACTCTTGTAACAAAACGTACGAGATTAAAACTAAAATTGGTACATAATAATCACTCATTCACTGTACCCACTTTAGTTATAGATAAAATAACTGAATTTACCCCGCAATGTCCAATAAACGTCTCTAATATTAAGATACCCAATCACATAACCCTCGCTAATAGAGAATTTTATACACCAGCTAAAATTCAAATTCTAGCTGGTCTCTTATGAGTAAAAATAAGGGGTAAAAATAAGCCCACGTTACAAGAAACCAAACTAGGTTCGATTATAAGTGGGCCCATAACACTTTTTACCAATAATATTACAAACTTACGTGCATTCACAACCAGTCAAACAATTGCAGTAGAGGAAACTTCAATCTCTTCTTCTTATTCTCAAGAAGAAACAGACTGTGAAGAACACTTTATAAAAACTATTACCAGATATAACTCAGGTAGATTCGTCGTGAAATCTAATGTGTAACATACGGTATGTTTAGTTCATCATTTTTATCTACAAGGTGTCTTAAACAAATTCTCATACAGTCTGTGGAAGTCAGATCATGTCTGAAGATTTTTATGTAGATCTAATTACTGGCGCATCTACTATACCAGATCTAATACTCATTGGAGAAAATCTCACAACCATTTTGAAATCTTATGGGTTTGATTTGAGAAAATTTAATTTAAATAATTCTTCCATACTTCCTAAAGGTTCTGAAATTGACATAAATGAATCTACTTACGTTATAAATGATTCTCAAAGTGCAAAAACTCTAGGCATCTGTTGGAATTCAAGTTCTGACACTTTTATATATAATTATTGTATAGATTTACATGTAAAACCCGTTACTAAAGGGGTTATTCTGTCTCTTATTTCACAAATATTTGATCCTTTGGAATTACTTGTGCCGATGATAATTCAAATAAAACTCCTGATGCAAACAAACTCTGGTTATTAAATCATCTTGGGATGATCCTGTCCCTGCCAATTTGTACAAAAAATGGCGAACATTTGTAGAAAATCTACGTCATGTAGAGTTATTTCAAATTCCTTGGCAAGTCACATCTATGACTATTAAAATCATTGAACTGCATGGTTTCAGCGATGCTTCTATAAATGCATATGGTGCAAGCATTTATATTAGGTCCATAGATTCTGATTATAATATAAAGTCTGAAATTCTCTGTGCTAAGAGTCGTGTAGCACCTTTAAAGGCAATCTCATTACCTCGAATGGAGTTATGCGGAGCTTTAATTTTTACTAAGCTTATGAAAAACGTTTTATCCGTTATAGATATTGATTTCAATAAAATATTTTATTATACTGATTCCACCATTGTTCTTTGTTGGTTGTCTATGGAACCCCGTTAATTAAAAACTTACGTTTGCAATCGGGTATCAGAAATACACGATATATCTTCTTTAGGAGATTGGTATCATGTGTCTTCAGCCCAAAATCCCGCAGATATCAGAACCCGAGGCGTAACTCTTGAAGTTCTCAAAACTAGTAACCTCTGGTGGCACGGTCCGTCGTTTCTCATGACTGCTCAGGAAATGTGGCCTCAGGATAAACATATAAGCTATTTTCGTAGAAACCATAATACTGATATTTCTGAATTAAATCCTAAATCAATTATATTAACGACATCTAATGATTTATCTTTATTTAATAAATTTTCTTCTTGTTTGAAATTACTTAGAGTTGTCAGTTATTGTTTAAGATTTAAAACAAACGCATACTGTTCAATCTAGATCTACTGGAGAACTTTCATTCAATGAATTAACGAATGCTCTCTATTGTCTAGTAAAAATTGCACAGAGTCAAGCATTCGCTGAAGATTTACACGATCTGAAAACTAAGAATCGTATAAAGGTTGGTAGTAACTTATCATCTCTTAACCCTATCATAGACTGTAATAATATTTTAAGAGTAGGTGGTCGTTTAAATGTTTCATTTGACTCAAAACACCCTATACTACTACCTTCCAAAAATATTTTTACAAGACTCATTGCAATACATAAGCATAAACGTAATCTACACTCGGGTGTCCAAGTTACATTATCTTTCATAAGACAAACTTTCTGGCCTTTAAATGGCAAACAAATAGTTCGAAGCGTAATTCGTAATTGTGTACAGTGCTTTAGAGCTAATCCTAGAACATTAACTAATTTAATGGGAGATCTTCCACATTTTCGTGTAAATCCCTTTTGGTCATTCCTAAATGTTGGCGTAGACTCAGCTAGTTTCTTTATGATTAAGGATTCTAAGCTACGCAATCGAAAATTTATTAAATGATATGTTTGTGTTTTTGTATGTCTAGTCACCAGTTTATTTTGAACTAGTAAGTGATATTACTACCCAAGGTATTTTAGCCTGTTTACAACGTTTCGTCTCTAAACGTAGCTTATGTAAAAATATCTACTCAGATAATGGTTCAAATTTCATCGGAGCTAATAAAAGAGTTATTAGCCATTACCGAAATCTCAAAAACTACCGAAATAAAACATTATTTGTCAAATGATGTTATTCAGTGGCATTTTATACCTGCTCGTCGTTCCCCTCATTTTGGTGGCATTTGGGAAGAAGCAGTCAAATCCTTAAAATCACATTTTAAACGTATATTAAATAATAATAATCCTCTAACTTATGAGGAATTTTATACTCTACTAGTTCAAGTGGAAGCTGTATTGAATTATCGGCCTCTGAAGCGTCTGACCCAAACGATATGGAAGCATTAACACCTGGTCATTTTCTGGTTGGACATCCATTAAATTTGCCTCCACATACAACTTCAGTACAAGCATCAAGCAATATAGTAGCACGATATCAGCATATTTTACAAATGCTCAGACATTTTTGGTCTCGCTGGTCTGCTGAATACCTCCATAACATGCACCAGCTCAATAAATGAAATTTCAAGAATGATAATTCAGAGCTTATGGGTGCTCTCGTATTATTAAAGGAAGACAACACCTCACCGTGCAATTGGGTTTTGGGGCGAATATCCGAAAGTCAACCTGGACGAGATAATACTGTGCGTGTAGTGAATGTCTCCACCCCTATTAGGATAAAAAAACGAAGTATTACCAAGGTTTTGTTTTACCTACCGGTAAAGTCTTATAATTGTTCTCAAAACAAAACATTTTGCTCAGTTTAATAATATTGTTATTACATGAATTGTCGTAATATTTTGGGTATTTGACAGAATTCGTGCGGATTAATGTTGAATTTTATTCCGGGTGGGAACTTTTAATGGTATCCGGTCTAGGAACGATCATTACCAATAGTTGCAGTCTAAGATCGAATCTGTAACAATATGGCTAACGTTAAAAGTTAACTATCTGAACACCTTGATAGGCGTTATGCGTTTCAAGTCGTTATGACTTACCCTTTTGTGTTTGTTGTCGTATTTCCGTTTTAGTTGGTTTGTTTAGTTGGGCGTCCGCTAGCCCTTGTTCATTCTCCCTTTTTATACGGCTTCTGAGCGGCAGGTGCTGTTGAATTCTTAAGGGTGGTCTTAGATGGCACGATTCTTTGGAAGGGTGGTTATTGGGAGGTAGTGTTTGGCGAACCGTAGGAGTAGAGATGGTTTTTGATGTAAACAATGCACCCGTTAGATGTAGAGTCCTCCTTGACAGTGGCTCACAGTCGAACTTTGTCACTAATTCCTTCTTTAAGAAATTAAATATACAGTCTCATAATATTAATATCCCTATTTCAGGTATCAGTCAGAGTATAAGAAACATTTCTAAACGAGCGTATCTAAAATGTCAGTCATTACATGAAAACTTTACATTTACACTTCCTTCCTTATAATTTGCAATATAACTGGCATTACGCCACAACAACAATTCAACATAAGTAATATGAAAATACCCAGATCAATTGCCCTAGCTGAATCAAAATTCAACATACCCTCAGATATCGACATGCTTTTGGGAGCAAGCGTCTTCTTTGAGCTTCTGTATATGAACCAAATTAAACTGGATCCTAATCTATCAATTCTAAGTAAAACAAAACTTGGATGGATAATATCCGGTCCTCTAATGACCAATACTTGTTTAATTTCAACGAACTCGTGTTTGGTAACTGCGATAAATTCAATCGATGAACAATTAAAAAGCTTCTGGCGACTCGAGGACAATCATTCTTCAAATAAGCCAATATTAACTAGGGAAGAAACAATTTGTGAAAATCAAATCCGAGATACATTTATTCGTGACCAAACTTATCGTTTTATTGTAACTCTACCTGTAAAAGACAATCATGTTAATTTGGGTGATTTCCAAGAAATCGCTATTAATCGATTTTTAAATATTGTAAAGAGATTAGAAAAAAACTTAGAGTTAAAATCATAATATTCTAGCTTTATGCAACAGTACAAACCTCTCGGGCATGTCTCAAATATCACTCAACAAACCGTCTGCCTTCCCCTTATTCTACTTACTTCACCACTGCGTCGAAAAGGGAGACAGCGTTACCACTAAACTTCGGGTTGTCTTCGACGGCTGAGCGAAGTCCAGTTCAGGCGTTTCATTAAATAATGTACTCATGGTTGGTCCAAGTAATCAGAGTGAGTTATTTGATATAACTCTTCGTTTCAGAAAACACAATTTTGTATTAACAGGCGATATTGCCATGATGTACCGACAAATGAACATCCAACCCTCGCAACGTAGCTTCGTCATGATCTAGCCTATTACGAGCTTAACACCGTAACTTACGGAACATCTTGCGCATCATTTCCATTTACTCGTTGTTTAAAACAAAATTGCCCTAGAGAACCAAAAGAGTCTGAAATTATATTAAACGACTTCTATGTCGATGACGTCCTAACGGTCACTAATACTAAGAACCAACTTTTGGAAATAAGAAAAAATTTAAGCAAACTTCTTAGTAGTGCTGGATTCGATCTCAGAAAATTCACATCTAATGACTCATCTGTGTTCGATGACATATCTAACTTTGAAGAATGTTCTCTAAAACATCTCATAAATGATACACAAAATACCAAAACCCTGGGTGTGTTTTGGAATTCTATGCTAGATGTTTTTATGTATCCCTACAATACCTCCTCACCACCATCGCAGCCAATAACTAAAAGAATAATACTTTCGGTTATCTCTCAAATTTTTGACAATTGCATGGTTTTTGCAACTCTTCTATTCAGGCGTATGGCGCATGTATTTATTTAAGATCCCAAGACGCGAACGAAAAATTAATCACTAACCTTCTTTGTGCCAAATCCCGTGTTGCTCCTCTCAAAAGTATTTCTTTACCGAGATTAGAGTTTTACCTTATCTAAACTTGTTAAAAGAGTTTTGTCATCTCTAAGATTAGATATAACCTCGATATATTAGTGGACAGATTCTACAATAGTCTTGTCATGGCTAAGTGCTGAATGTAGTTCTTGGGAAACATTCGTCTGCAACCGAATCGCAGAAATCCAAGAAATTACTGAAGTCAAGAACTGGAATCATGTTTCCTCATCGAACAATCCCGCTGACATATCTCGTGGAATTAATTCCCATGACTTACAGGATTCCTCTTTTTGGTGGCACGGTCCACAATTTCTTTCTCACGTTGGAGACTTCTGGCCAAAAAATAAAAATATTTCGAACTATGGCAAATCTTGTTCCGAAATCCCAGAGTTTAACCCGTAAACCCAATGTCTTCAAGTTCTTTTTCAAGAGAATATATTCGAGAAATTTTCTAACTATTAACTAAATTACTTAATGTTGTTAGTTATTGTTTAAGATTTTTCAACCAATCTCATCCAAATAAAGTTAATCAATTTAATTCACTTAATGTGTGTCCGAATGAACGAGAACAATCAGAAATTTATCAACTACGTCTACTTCAAGCACAATGCTTTCCAGACGAAATTCACCAATTAAGGTTATCCAAACATGTTCAACCTAACAGTAAGTTACGCTGTTTAAATCCATTTCTTGACACTGATGGTCTCATCCGCGTAGGCGCCAGACTTGAACACGCATCCTTGCACTTCAATTACAAAGACCCTATTGTTGTTCATAAAACTCATAATTTTACTATATTATTAATCCGTTATGAGCAGGAATTAAATTTCCACTCAGGTCGTTTATAAGACGGCGATTTTTGTCTGTAGACGGTAAGCAAGCAGTGCGTAATATATTGCGTAAGTGTATTCGTTGCTTTAAGACTAATCCTCCAAAAATTTCCTTTCAAATGGGAAATCTTCCTAACCGTATCTCTCCAGCGAGAGTGTCTCTAATTGGGGTATTGACTCCGCCGGACCCTTCTTGTTGAAGGGCGGCAAATATCGAAATAGAAAAATTCTAACGGGTTATGTGTGCTTGTTCATTTGTTTATCTACAAATGCAATACACGTTGAACTCATGAGCGAACTCACTACTGATTGTTTTATAGCTACATTTAAGAGATTTGCATCCAGACGAGGTATGTGTGTTAATATCTATTCCGATAACGGATTGGCGCGAAAAATCAATTCAACAAAATTTTTAAATTAATTTCCAGCACAGAGGTACAAAATTACTTTAATGCCCAGAAATGCCAATGGCATTTTATACCGGGTCACTCGCCACACTTTCGAGGTCTGTGGGAAGCAGCTACTAAGTCTCTTAAATATCACCTGAAGCATATCCTATCATCAGAGGAATTTGCTACCATACTAGCACAAGTTGAGGCTACATTAAATTCCCGTCCCCTCACTCCAATCCTCCGATTCTAACGACCTAGAGGCGATTAGGTACTCCTGGGCACTTCTTAATCGGAGGGCCTCTTAATGCTGTTCCTCAATTGGACTTGGTAAACAAGGGAACGAAGAGATTAAGCCCATATGAACATGTATCAGACGTTTTGGAGAAGATGGCAGCACTACTATCTAGACAACCTTCATGAAAGAACAAAGTGGCAGTTTGATAAACCTATCCAGTATAGTAACCCAGTATCGCAAAACTATTCAAATGGTCAATTCCTTTTGTTTTTGTATTTTTTCCACATATTACACTTAAGTTCATAAACATTTTTTGGAATATTTCTGCAACTTTTAATTTTTCCTGTAGCAGCTTTAAATCTTCAAGGTCACAAACCTGGGCGAATGATACTGGATTTTGATTATGGTTCCTTCTGCTGTTTGTATCAGCACCATAAGATATTTTCATTTTAGCTACTATATCAAGTTTTATACGAATATTAGCTATTTCTTTTAAAATTTTGAGTTGGTTACTTTGTACTTTCTAGTTTTTCGACAATTTTGTCTAGTTTGCTAACGTAGTTATCATTAAATCCAAGTTGATCAGCAACCTCAATATCCGGTATGGGGCATGAAAAATTATTTAATGGAATAGTCGATGAATTATTAGTAACTTCTATATATTGACCGGGGAAAAGAACATTGTAGGTTACCAAATTTTGGTCTCCATTGTCAGTAATTCTCGCTGGAAATTCTGAAGCTTCTCTTGATATATTATGCAGGATTCTAGAAATACATATATATATAATCAAAAACGGTTGAATCAAAAATCTTTATACATCTAAAGTGCAATCTCTTTACTACCACATTTTAATCCGGACACGCAATTGCCGGATTAGTAGTCCGGACGAATCGCTTGTTAGGTAATACGGACGTTCGTGGAGATTTTCAAGTTTGAACCGATCAGCTAACTAGATTTCTTTTGGATGTTGCAAAATTATTATAATTTGTTTTTTTTTATCAAAAAGTTGAGGAACTTTATAGCCTCTTGCCACGTTAGTGTCACAATAAGTCCTTAACTAAACTGCAGCCGTATAAGTGTAACCCGTCCGGGGTGCGAACCAACTACACACAGGCATGACCTGCTCCTGATCTAGCGCGCTTAGCCAGTAGACCACCCGCATCGGCCTGTTTTTTTTAATTATTACATTTTGTCAGATGACAGAGTTGAACATATGTCACTGGGTTTCCTACCAGCTGTCAATATAAAATCATGGTAAAAATGCCTGACTTGGATTCTCAAAAATAAGTTGAACTAAATGTGTTAGGTCAAGACACTAATTGGCTGCAAACATTATAAAACTCGGCATTACCTTCTAAGGCAAATCTCGTGTCATCTAACCTTTTGTTTATTGGTAACGAAGCGATTTGGACACTTTTGCTACAAATTTCAAATTAGTCAAATTTCTATGATACATAATTTTATTTATTATTAAAATTCTGTTTCGTTACGCAGTTCATATATATTTTATTATATTATATCATGTCGGGAAAGTTTTGGGGCGACACAACCGATTTTTTTTGGTAGGTAAGCGAATATATATACTGAATATCCTTGTACCCTCTTGTTATGTATATATTTTGCATCAACAGGTATAATATACCTATAACGAACAAACTTCGACAAATGAAAGTAGAGAGTACTAAATAAATTTAGCGGGACATTATTCCAGGGTATTTTGTATGTATATTGTACGTACTTGTTTGTTGAAAATGTATCCTGCATTACTTAATTGTCCGGATTAAACAGGCTGTACCGTATTTTTATTGTGCCTACCTATATACCAATTTTTGTTGCATGTGCGAATAAACGTACTACTACTAAATATACTTAGGTATTACTTACATTGCAAGAATTTGCTACTTCATTAAAGTCATCATTTGTAATTATTCCCCATTTATGAGGCAGTAGCAATTTCGCTTTTTTATTAACTGGTTGACTCTGATCCTCCTAGTCAGTTGTATCATTTGTCTCTAGCATCCTTTCTATTTCTGCTTCGGCCACTTCTTAAGAAACCAAGTCACTCCTTTTTAAATTGCAACGAAAAGTCTACCAACTTGGGTCGTTTGTAATTTGGATGCAAATTTTTTGGGCCAAAATAATGTGCCCTTAGATTTTGAGTTCGTATTTTTTTTGTTTGGTTCCAATATTAATTCATCTCAATTTGATTACTGAATTTTTAATCAGCCTTGAATTATGTTGAGTTTTATTTTTGCATTAAACTATGTCCTGAAATTTATCCATTAAAAATATTGCAGCTTGATTAGACAAAGGAATAAGACCCAAGACTTCCCCAAATTACAAATCTTGTTACATGATTATACAGGGTGGTCCAACGAAAAGTTTGCACCTAGCTTTTCTCTTTTTTTTGTAGTCGAATGCGAAAATGCTCGGACACGTCGATTTTGCTTTTGAGGGGGACACATTTTAAACATATTTTTCGATCTGCGCCTTTAACCCCCTAGCGGGGGTGAGTAACAACCCTAAAATTTTAAATGGAAAGAGGGGTCTAATGACATATCATTTGAAAGGACACAAAATTGTCTTTCTAATGATACCCTATTTGTCGAATTTTACTAAAACAGTTAATACGAAAACGACTTTAAAGACATTAAGCCGATAATTTTGGTATTAATGAGAAATACAAATAAGTTTTAATTATTACGACTGAAAACAACTACAATCATTTCTAAATTATTTACTTTGAAGAAAAACGGGATTTCAAAAACACTATCTTATTTATCAGAACTAAATTCCTCACTAATCGTTTGCGTTTTTTGTTGAAATAAAAACTGCAGATACGTGTAGGAAAAGAATTTACACCGTTTATTTTAGTCTTTTCATTGATTCAGTTTGGTTGCTTCTCAAGTTATTTTACTTTTACCGTACAAAATGATTTATTCCATTCTAGAACGAGTTGAAATTGTTAAACTTTATTTTCAAAATAATAGTAGTGCTAGACTTACGGCTCGCTTATTTAATGAGAGACATCCCGATAAAAATGT
The DNA here is from genome assembly GCA_911728435.2 of Apoderus coryli. Lineage (NCBI taxonomy): Eukaryota > Metazoa > Arthropoda > Insecta > Coleoptera > Attelabidae > Apoderus > Apoderus coryli. The sequence goes on from OU452198.1 coordinate 26,700,032, forward strand.
GAATGATGTGTACGTTGGCAAGTTAGTTAAAAAGTTTGTAGATACCGGATCTGTCTGTAATGTAAAACACCAGCCGCAGAAACCGATCAGAAATGAAGCTGTGGAAGTCGCTGTTTTAGGGCATGTTGAAATGGATCATAGTCAAAGTACCCGTCAACTAGCTGAAGCCTCAGGTGTCTCCCGTTCGTCCATAATACGAATTTTAAAAGCGTACAAATTTCATCCGTACAAAATCAAATTAGTACAGGAACTAAATGAGGATGATCCTGATAGAAGGCTGCAATTTTGTGAAGCAATGAGCCAGCGTTTAATTGAAGATCCGCAATTATTATTTAACATTTGTTTTTCCGACGAATGCACATTTTATTTGAATGGAGCTGTAAATAGGCACAATTGCCGTTACTGGGATGACAGTAACCCACATTTATTCCGTGAGGTTCATACCCAGTATCCTCAAAAAATAAACGTCTGGTGTGGCATATTAGGAAATCATATTATAGGACCACTTTTTATTCCTGGAAATTTAACTGGTGAAGTGTACCTAAACATGCTTGAAGACACAATTGATCCTTTAATAACACAAATAATAGAAGATGACCAAAATCATACTGCTGATCGGCTTTATTTCCAGCAAGATGGAGCACCTCCGCACTATGTGGCTCCTGTAAGACAGTTCTTAGATGACCGGTTCCCTGGACGGTGGATTGGAAGGAGGGGCCCAATTGAATGGCCTGCCAGGTCACCGGATTTATCGCCTTTAGACTTTTTTCTTTGGGGGCACTTAAAAAATAAATGTTTTGCCACGAAGCCCGAGTCCATAGAAGATCTTCGCCAACGCATTACAGAAGAGTGCAGAAACATAACACCTGATATGCTACAAAATGTTAGAAATAGATTTGAACAAAATCTGTATTATTGTATGGAATCAAATGGGTCACATTTTCAACATTTGTTAATGTAACGTTTTAATAAATCAATTTAACAGCTTGTTTACTTTTTTTACAAAGCAATGTTAAAACTAACAAACATTGGAATGTACTAACGATTGCAGGTGTTTTCACTCGCAATAATTAAAACTTATTTGTATTTCTCATTAATACCAAAATTATCGGCTTAATGTCTTTAAAGTCGTTTTCGTATTAACTGTTTTAGTAAAATTCGACAAATAGGGTATCATTAGAAAGACAATTTTGTGTCCTTTCAAATGATATGTCATTAGACCCCTCTTTCCATTTAAAATTTTAGGGTTGTTACTCACCCCCGCTAGGGGGTTAAAGGCGCAGATCGAAAAATATGTTTAAAATGTGTCCCCCTCAAAAGCAAAATCGACGTGTCCGAGCATTTTCGCATTCGACTACAAAAAAAAGAGAAAAGCTAGGTGCAAACTTTTCGTTGGACCACCCTGTATAGTAGGTATTATTCGGATTTAAGTATTCTTTCATGAATTTCAAGATTAAATCTCCATTATCTTCTAAAGGTAGTTTGACTGTAATGATTTTCTGAGATTCGTAATTATCGATATTAACTGAGAGTTTATTAACATTTTGTTTTGAAACATGAATTTGATTTAATTTGTTATTGATTATGTCATCTAGAATTGAAATACCATCATTCTCAGTTTCTTTTGATAAGGAATGTGGGGTTTGATCTGAAGGTTCATTATTTATATTTTGTATTCCACGTGGGGGTGTGATTAATATATCGGATAAGATATTTATTTTTGATTTCGCTTTGGTTATGGGTTGTTTACTTGTAGACGGGAAACCTAAAAATGGTAGTAAGTCGTGCTCATCTTCAGTTTTAATTAATTGAGGATTTTCTATAAGCTGGTTTAAATAATCTAAGTCGTCTTTGTGTGTCTGGTCTGGATTATTGTACAGTGAGTCTGTATCTTTCATCAAATTAATTTCGATTCTAGATAATGCATCCGCATTACTATTTAGTTTACCCTTTTTATATATAATTTTATAATCGTATTCTTCGAGTTTTAAACGCCAACGAACTAATTTTGAATTTGGTTCTTTTAAATTAAACAGCCAAGTTAAAGGACGATGATCGGTTATAATTGTAAATTTGCGACCAAAAAGGTAAGGTCGAAAATGTTTACATGCCCACACGATAGCAAGTAATTCTTTCTCTATTGTGCTATATTTTTGTTCAGATTCGTTAAGAGTACGCGAGGCATATGCTACTGGTTTATCTTGGTTTAAATTTCCTTGAGAAAGGACTGCTCCAATAGCAAAGTTTGAAGCGTCTGTCGCGAGTATAAATTCTTTACTGAAATCAGGATATTGTAGTATAGGATCATTACATAAAATTTTCTTACAAGTATTCAAACTTTCCATAAATTTTTGATCATGTATTATTTTTGAACCCTTTTTGAGACATAAAGTTAATGGTTTTGTAATTTTGGCAAAGTCTTTGATAAAACGTCTGTAATAGCCTAAAATTCCGAGAAACGATTTTATATCTTTTTGTCATTTAGGTATAGGAAAATTTTGAATAGCCGAAATTTTATCTGGATTAGGTTTAACGCCTTCAGGTGTAATTACATGTCCAAGATAAGCTACAGTTTTTTGTAAAAATTCAGATTTGTCTAATTGGATTTTAAAGTTAGAGCATCTTAGTCTGTCAAAAACATTTTTAAGTCGAGTGATGTGTTCTTGTAATGATGTACTGAAAATTATTATGTCATCTAAATATACTAAACAAATTTCGTTATTTAATCCACGTAAAACATTATCCATTACACGCTGGAATGTGCTCGGAGCATTTTTCAATCCAAATGGCATTCGAATAAATTCATAATGTCCATTTAAAGTCGACAATGCGGTTTTTGGTATATCATTTTTGTCAATTTCAATTTGATGGAATCCAGATGCTAGGTCCAAGGTTGTGAAATAATTTGCTTTACCTAATTTGTCTAGAATGTCTGTAATATTAGGAAGTGGATACTTGTCGTCAATTGTCTTTTCGTTCAGTTTTCTGTAATCAATAACTATACGCCATTTTTTCTTACCGGATGAATCTACCTTCTTTGGAACGATCCAAATAGGACTACTCCATGGAGAAGTTGAAGGTTGTATAATTTGTTGTTCAAGCATTTTATTCATTTGAGTTTTAACTTCTTGCTTGTGTACCTCAGGAAATCTATATGATTTTGTAAATATTGGCTTATCGTCCGTCAAATCGATTTTATGTGTTATTTTATTTGAAAAAGTCAGTGGTAGTTGTTCACAATAAAAAATGTCCCTGTAGTCATAGCAAAGTTTACGTATTGCATCACTTTCTTCTTTATTGCAGTGGTCAAACCTAAGATTTTTTAAGTTTTGTTTTAAAATGTTATCTTGATTTTGATTTATTTGAATGTCGTTCTCAAAATTTTCGATAAAATTTATTTCGTTTGGGTTTAAAATTTCAATATCAAATGGTTCAGTTATTGCTATACTTTGAGTTTCTTCGTTTGGGTTTAATATTGTGGTGTACGCGAAGTAGTTTTCAATATTTACAACTGCTTTGGGTATTTCTAAATCTTTATCAAGTTTCACATATTCAAATAGGCCTAAACCTTTCTCATAACAAACTGGAATTTTTATTACTTTGTGACGTATAAATTTTCAATTCAAAAGGATCGCTCGAATTATTAATTAGTTTGTCTGATGCGGCGGTGGCCTTCGGACTAGCTTTGAAACAGTGGAGGAAAAAGGGGGGGTCGATGTACGATTACCTTTAATCCAACCTAAATAACGTTCTTTTGCCTGGCGCCACTTGCTTAATCTTCACCGCGGGCATCGGTCGAATTCCGGAAAAGCAAGAACCTATTTAATAGTAAATAATTCGGGGATCGACTCTGAGAATAAAACAACTAGACTTAAAAATCAGTTGAGTCCTATATTGAAATTGACAATAAAAATAAATAAAAGGATGTAATAAAATTTTGTGTCTCACAGACCGATCTATCAACTAATAATTTCGAATTAGGAACATTAAAATCAATTCAAAATATTATTCTGTATGAATTACACACCTACCGTTCAAAAACCTGGTCACCTCTGTGGTACCACTGAGTTTACATCTCAGTAATTACGAAGACATAATATATTGTACGTGAAATATGTTATTATTATACTTGAAATTATATTTAACCTATCAATGTGGAACAGCAATTTTTAATATAAGAAATAAGAAATCACTGATTACATTGAGGACCGATAATGGAGTCAGCACGCATTCGACATAAATTGATTACTTAAATAATCCTTAAAATAAAATAACAAAATCAAACAGACTGAATCTTGCGCACTGGCTCGCACATCAGACCATCAATGCCTTGATCAAAATTGATAATGTAGTACTCATAAGTAAACCGTAATTAGAGAAGAAAATTATTATAAATCGAAATTAGAGAAGAAAATAATTATAAATCGTATTTAGAGAAGAAAATTATTATAAATCGTAATTAGAAAAGAAGATTATTAAATATTCCACTTAGCTGGGAAATCCAGGGACAGTTCAGGAATTCGTCCGACTTCTGTAGGTGACATTCGTAATTAAATCCGTTCACATATGTACCCAAATCAACTCACACAAGTCTGTCCATTCTCCTTAATACTCAATTTTTCTTAACCCGTACCAAAAACCCTACAGGAGAAAATAAATCCCATAGTTAATAATAAGAATAATAAGTGCCTTAACAAAGAAATGATAGTACACCAAAAAAAACCACTTAAAAATTTATCAAATATACATCAACATACCTTCTAGAAGGGTAACTTCAATTCTTAAATGAGGCGTGGCCTCAGCAAATATCTATATACAACACAATCGTTACACCGCACAATCCAAACACAACTACTATTGTGCAACGATTCTCTTGAGGTATTGAAGACTAGAAATCAACAAAATACCAGTCAAAATCAGGATATTCAGGTTCAATCATCGCTTACCTAGCCCCAGTCGTACAGCGAACCAAAATGGCGTATTATCCTACATGAAGTAGTTGCAGATTGATAAAAAAACCACGGAAGCTAATGAAACTCCAACATCAGCACCGTAAAATCTCTCCACACATTCACCAACACAATCCGCGTCTATCGAAATTACAATTATGATCCCATATACATAATGGTTAGAAAACAGCTTTTCTATTTTTCAATTATAATTTCAATCGCCAATGGCAGATGCACACAGTAGGACTAATTTTCAACAACTAAATTCGCAAAAGTCTTAAATCACCAATAACGTGCGATCTTCACTATTCTTACCGCCAAAAGTCATTTCCATCCAATAAAATCTCATCAAACAGGCGGTAAGTTGACAATGCCAAACAAACTGTCACTCAACACAGCCTGCGAGTAGGTAGAAGAACATCTCCACAGTAATTACACTGCGCTGTCAGATCGAAATAGCTATCACATGCACGGCATAAATAAACAGCAACAACGCCGGGCCACCGAAGCATTATGTCCACTGCGAGAACAGACTGCAGTACGAACACCAATAAATAGCAACAGTGAGCTACCTGTAAAAGGAACGGACTATCCAGCAAGTGATATGGAATACTCAAGTTGTTATATGAAATATTCAAGGTGACAGAAATCAGCTGTCTGTCGTAATTTAGTTCAAATAAGTCAAAGTGAAAATATATGACCTACACGTCACGGTAAACAATAATAACGCCGAAATTAGGCCTTCACGAACTCTACTACTAAATAATAGCAAACGAAAACTAAACACTGAATATATTTGTCAAAATCGGGAAAGAAAACAGCAACACTAACTACAGTGCCACCGTTTTGTGTCATAGCCGGGAGTTAAATAACGTATAGGTAACCTATACAATTGTGTGGTTTTTAGGAACAAAGTCCTGGGATCCAACACGAAGAGAAACCCAGCATAATTATAGCATATGCCAAACTGAAACCTTAACCTAACATAAAGTACGAACTAAAACGAAAATATGACAACAAACACACAAGGTAAGTCATAACGACTTAAAATGCATAACGCCTACCAAGATGTTCAGATAGTCAATTTTTAACGTTAGCAATATTGTTACAGATCCGATGTTAGGCTGGTAACATCATTCCTAGATAAGATACCATTCAAAAGCTCCCACCCGGTATAGAATTCAACATTAAATCCGCATGAACTCTATCAAATACCCAATATCAATAAGGATGAAAACCAACCCGAAGATCACCGAGGACACATTCTCCACAGGTATGTACACTTGAAATATTTACAAAATGACTAAAAGTAGCTTGGCACGTTTTCAGGAACTTATAAACAAGGTTTGAGGAGGGAATCATTGGTACTATGATGGTAATCTATATAATGAGTGAACTATAAATACTAACCAAGGTGAATAAATATGGAAAAGTAGTACCCAGAAAAATGTGTTTTATTTAGTTGAAAAGTGAGGTAGGCAGTTAAACCTGGTAAGTACTTAGGTTGTAACGCGCGGAAGCGGCTCAAGTGTCTAAAATTGTAACGGGACGGAATTTTACCGTTACAATTCCCCCTCTTTCCTCAGGAGATTAACCCACAAGGGTTAATCTTCGCAATCGGGAGCTTCCCTTAAATCCTTCACATGCCAAACACCCTTTTCACTACCCAACTCATCCCTTAACAAATATGTCCAAGGAGACAATCGCTTCTTGACATAAAATGGACCTAAAAACTTAGGAGCTAATTTCTTACTATAGAATTTGGAGGCATCCGAAAGAACAAAGTTTCTCCTATATACAACCTGGTTCGGCAAATACTCGGCGTGACGTCTGCGTAAGTTATAGCGCTCGCACGCTTTTCTTCCCGCTTCTACCAGTCTCCTCCGGACCTCCCTAAACAAAACTGAAAACGCCTCGTTACGAGTTTCCGCGTCTTCAAAAACTGACCTCTCCACCTGAGAATCAGCAAACCTCCGATTAGACTCATAATCCTCTCCTGAAAGAGCTATGTAACGCCCGAAGTTTACAAAGTACGGCGAATGCTGAGTAACCTCATGCCTCGCTGTTCGCAATGCGCACGCCAGTTTGTCAATCTGCTCATCCCACTTTGTATGGTTTTCACTGACATACATTGCCAGCATCGTTTTCAGCGTACGGTTAACCCGTTCCGTAGGGTTAGCACGTGGATGATAGTGAGCATTATAGCGAATCCTACATTTGTAAGATTGAGCAAACTTAACGAACGCACCGCTTGTAAATTGAGGTCCATTATCGCATAGTATCACCCGGGGAACACCAAATAGGAGGAACACCTGCTTTTCTATTTGTCTAATCAGGATGCTAGACGTGGATTTTCTCAGAGGGAAAATTAAAGAAAATTTTGACAATAAATCGGTTACAACTAAAATGAAACAATTGCCATGGGTCGAACGGGGAAGCGGCCCCATTAAATCCAACGCAATTATCTCCCAAGGCAACTTGGGTACCTCATTGGATACCATCCTATCAACTGCTAATCTATTCGAAGGTTTATGCTTTATACAAACTGTACAACGCCTGATGAATCGAGCAACGTCGGCTAACATTTTAGGCCAAAAGTACTTTTCACATAAACGATGGTAGGTTTTATAGATGCCAAAATGGCCGGCAAGTGCTGGTTCGTGAGCAGCACGAATTATTTCTACACGTCGTTCTTTAGGAATTACTTCCTTCCAGTAATCGCTATCCTGCGCAAGACCCGGATAGTCATGGGACTTCACATATTTATATAGTCTACCGCCACATATGCGCCAGTTACCCAACTTAGAAGGCTTCTCCTGTACTCTGGCAATCATTTTCTTACACCAATTGTCTTTAACTTCAGGGGAACCATCCTCATCAATGACGTTAACGGAATCCACAACCGGCACGGATCGTGACAACATATCGGGGACTATATGGTCCTTGCCTTTCCGATGAACTATGGAAAAATTGAACTGCTGGAGTTGTACGGCCCATCGCGCGAGACGACCGGTGGGATCTTTCAGGTTCTGCAACCAAACCAGACTATAGTGATCGGTAATGACGGTGAAGGGGACTCCCTCGATGTAAGGTCGAAGTTTCAATACGGCCCAGAGCACAGCAAGACACTCACGCTCAGTTGTGGAAAAGTTACGTTCTTGCTTGCTTAGAGATCTCGACAGAAAACACACCACGCGATCACCATCCGGGTGAGGCTGAGTTAAAACCGCTCCCAATCCATAACCACTGGCGTCTGTTTGAACAACAAATGGCAAATCGTAGTCAGGGCAACTCAACACTGGGGCTTTCACCAAGCTCTGTTTAATAGACAAAAAGGCCTCCTCACACTCCCGTGTCCACACGAACTTTCTGCTCTTTCTAAGGAGATTGGTAATAGGGGCAATAATGGTGGAAAAATCTTTGACAAAACGCCGATACCAAGAAAAGGTTCCGACAACTCTCCTGACCTCGGAAACGCTTTTCGGAGTAGGAAGCTCCAACATGGCTCTAACCTTTTCTGGATCCACATGTAAACCGAAGCGATCCACAACATAACCAAGGTAGCGCATCTGCGGGCGACAAAATTGGCACTTTTCGAAACTAACTGTTAACTGGGCCTCTCGCAGTCTTCTAAATACTTCCTCCAAAACCTCAATGTGCTTTTCAAACGTCTGTGTCGCCACTACAACATCGTCCAAATAGACGAACACATACGGTTCGAGACCATCGAGAACACTATCAATGAGTCGTTGCCAGGTAGCCGGGGCGTTATGGAGTCCAAAGGGCATTCGACGGAATTGAAAAAGACCGCGGTTGGGAACTGTAAATGCGGTGTAAGGCCGGGAACTGTCGGCGACAGGGACTTGCCAATAAGCCGATTTTATGTCCATACTGGAAAGATACTGCGCTTGCTTCAGCTTGTCCAGGGTGTCAGCCACAAGTGGTAGAGGGTAGCTGTCCCGCTCTGTAACGGAATTCAACTTCCTATAATCGACACAGAATCGGTATCCGCCATCTTTCTTACGGACCAGTAGTATAGGGGACGCCCATGGGCTTTTTGAAGGTTCCACTACTCCCATACGCAGCATCTCATCTAGCTCCTCATCTATATGTTTCTGGATCACCGGAGAAACACGGTAGTATCGTTGCTTTATGGGACTAGACTGTGTTACAATAACATGTTCAACACGGTTCGTACAACCAAGACTTCCAGACATAAATATTTTATTTCGATCTATCAATTCATGCAATTCTTTCTGCTGACCATCAGTAAGGATACTCTCACCAACATCGACTGAGTCAATATCAGGGACCTTGGAAAAATGCCACTCATTGTGTCTAAGATCGGGGACGATTCCCATGGATCTCCAAAAATCTGCACCTAAAATCAGTAAGTGGGGTAACTCCAAAACTACTATGACTTTTAAAATACACACGCGTTCCCTTAACGAAAAAGGCACCTCACAGACACCCGCGGCCACACAGCGTTGACCATTCGCTACAGTACATGAAACGGACTCCCTCGTATCCAACTTCAGTCGCAACTGCTTCAATAAATTCCAACCAGGGGCACCGACAATTGTGCGCGAAGCACCAGAATCCAAAAGACCAAGAAACTCTTTGCCGAAAACACCAACACGCAAATATGGACGCTCGTCATCACCAGCATTCTCGAGAACGAAGTCGAGCACAGACCTAATTGCAGGGGGTATGGGGTTTGATATTTGAGCGCTCTCAAGGTTTTTACCTAGGAGCGCCTTCCGGCGTTTCCCGAATGAGAACAATTTGGACAGGTTGCGATCGTAAAACCTTCACGCTTACACCTAAAGCACATTCGTTTCTTAGGCAAGGCACAACCGATAGCACGATGGCCAGGCTGCTGACAACGGAAGCAAATTATCGGTTTCCTATTTTCCGTGGAAGGACCAGGACTCGGGTTGGACACGCTCAAGGTTTCAACATCCGCGTCAACATCAACATATGCTAGGTCGGGCTCAAGGACTTGGGCTCGCCTAGAGGGCACAGCATAATTTTCTACGGCATCGCGTCGTTCCTCCAAACGCTTACACAATTTACGAAGGTCGGCAATAGAGGGGACATCGACGAGGGCCAGGTTGTTTTGGTAAAAAGGGGTTAAGTTCCGCATCAGAATCCTTAACTTTGTCTCCTCGGAAATTCCACAAGTCAGGCGCTTAAAATAACCCTGCATGACGGCTATGTAAATTCCGATGGATTCATCTGGGCCTTGAGTCCTGCGCTTAATTTCTTCGAATAGCTTTTCGTTATCTGGTCTGGTTGGAATTCCTCCCGCAAAAGAGCCACAAACTCATCCCAGGAACTCACTTCGTCACGGTTCGCCAGGTAAAATTGGTAGGCACGGCCGGAGAATAGGTCGATCCCTGACTCTAATAAGACCTCTTTCGGAATGTGTCTTGCGATGCTAAGTTCGGTACAACGCTCAAGAAAAGCATTCAGAGATAATCCACGTTTGTCTCCCGAAAATAATAAATTCCATTTACTGGGTGGTACAGACTTCACGAAGGGTCCCGATAATCCACCGCTAGGGCCAGGGGTTGCCACAGGAACGGACGCCGCCACGAAACTACTATTCGCGTTCGGCTGTCCTAAAAGACTTAAACCAGGGGGAACTTGGCGAGTCAAGGTCTCGGCTTCTTCAGACTTCCTCGTCAAGGTATCCATCAGCGACAAAACTCGGGCTAATAAGGACTCTTTCTTTTCACGCCCGGAGTCATCCTCAGGTTCCATATTGTCGAGGCGGTTGAGAAGGTGATGCATCTTCGTCATGCATTTTAGATACTGTCCACTCCTTTTATCGGCAGACACGGAGGGGACAACCTGTTCCAACTCTGTAAGTTTAGTTTCAAGCGCTGCCACATCCTCTTCAAAACTAAAGGGGTAAGGGGGGTATTTAATGGAATCGCCGCCCTTTTCTAAGTGTAAAGCCGACGACAATCTACTGCGCATCTACTCAACCGTTCCTACAGCGATGCCTCTATACTTAAGTTCGTACTGCAGCTCGTCCTGAGCTAGACGATTAACAAGCAACTTCCTCGACATATTGCTCGTATTAACCAGACTCTAATAAATCAGACAAATATAATATACAAAACCAATAAAGGTGGGCCTTAAACCTTTATGGCTCGTTAAATACAATGTTAATCAATAATACCTATAACAATGCTATTTACATACCCAAAATACCAACAATTGAATTGAAATTCACTAGTCTAAGTGAATGTGTACTTAGTTCAGTAAGAAACCGTATTAAACAATATCCTAAACATTTGGAATCTCACTAAGCGAACAACGTTCTGCTAAACTAACAACTATATCTCACTACCAGCATGAACTGCAATTCAAATTTCTACTATGCGTTATCTATGACCTTAACGTTTTTAAATTGGGGAAAATAAATTTTACAGACCTCAAACACAAAGCTTAAAATAACCTTGAATATACCCTATTATCGGACAAACCATTGAACTAAATTCGGTGAATATAAAGTTTCAAAAATCGGGGCCCCACGTTGGGTGCGCCAAAAACTGTGACGTATAAATTTTCAATTCAAAAGGATCGCTCGAATTATTAATTAGTTTGTCTGATGCGGCGGTGGCCTTCGGACTAGCTTTGAAACAGTGGAGGAAAAAGGGGGGGTCGACTCTGAGAATAAAACAACTAGACTTAAAAATCAGTTGAGTCCTATGTTGAAATTGACAATAAAAATAAATAAAAGGATGTAATAAAATTTTGTGTCTCACAGACCGATCTATCAACTAATAATTTCGAATTAGGAACATTAAAATCAATTCAAAATATTATTCTGTATGAATTACACACCTACCGTTCAAAAACCTGAGTCACCTCTGTGGTACCACTGAGTTTACATCTCAGTAATTACGAAGACATAATATATTGTACGTGAAATATGTTATTATTATACTTGAAATTATATTTAACCTATCAATGTGGAACAGCAATTTTTAATATAAGAAATAAGAAATCACTGATTACATTGAGGACCGATAATGGAGTCAGCACGCATTCGACATAAATTGATTACTTAAATAATCCTTAAAATAAAATAACAAAATCAAACAGACTGAATCTTGCGCACTGGCTCGCACATCAGACCATCAATGCGTTGATCAAAATTGATAATGTAGTACTCATAAGTAAACCGTAATTAGAGAAGAAAATTATTATAAATCGAAATTAGAGAAGAAAATTATTATAAATCGTATTTAGAGAAGAAAATTATTATAAATCGTAATTAGAAAAGAAGATTATTAAATATTCCACTTAGCTGGGAAATCCAGGGACAGTTCAGGAATTCGTCCGACTTCTGTAGGTGACATTCGTAATTAAATTCGTTCACATATGTACCCAAATCAACTCACACAAGTCTGTCCATTCTCCTTAATACTCAATTTTTCTTAACCCGTACCAAAAACCCTACAGGAGAAAATAAATCCCATAGTTAATAATAAGAATAATAAGTGCCTTAACAAAGAAATGATAGTACACCAAAAAAAACCACTTAAAAATTTATCAAATATACATCAACATACCTTCTAGAAGGGTAACTTCAATTCTTAAATGAGGCGTGGCCTCAGCAAATATCTATATACAACACAATCGTTACACCGCACAATCCAAACACAACTACTATTGTGCAACGATTCTCTTGAGGTATTGAAGACTAGAAATCAACAAAATACCAGTCAAAATCAGGATATTCAGGTTCAATCATCGCTTACCTAGCCCCAGTCGTACAGCGAACCAAAATGGCGTATTATCCTACATGAAGTAGTTGCAGATTGATAAAAAAACCACGGAAGCTAATGAAACTCCAACATCAGCACCGTAAAATCTCTCCACACATTCACCAACACAATCCGCGTCTATCGAAATTACAATTATGATCCCATATACATAATGGTTAGAAAACAGCTTTTCTATTTTTCAATTATAATTTCAATCGCCAATGGCAGATGCACACAGTAGGACTAATTTTCAACAACTAAATTCGCAAAAGTCTTAAATCACCAATAACGTGCGATCTTCACTATTCTTACCGCCAAAAGTCATTTCCATCCAATAAAATCTCATCAAACAGGCGGTAAGTTGACAATGCCAAACAAACTGTCACTCAACACAGCCTGCGAGTAGGTAGAAGAACATCTCCACAGTAATTACACTGCGCTGTCAGATCGAAATAGCTATCACATGCACGGCATAAATAAACAGCAACAACGCCGGGCCACCGAAGCATTATGTCCACTGCGAGAACAGACTGCAGTACGAACACCAATAAATAGCAACAGTGAGCTACCTGTAAAAGGAACGGACTATCCAGCAAGTGATATGGAATACTCAAGTTGTTATATGAAATATTCAAGGTGACAGAAATCAGCTGTCTGTCGTAATTTAGTTCAAATAAGTCAAAGTGAAAATATATGACCTACACGTCACGGTAAACAATAATAACGCCGAAATTAGGCCTTCACGAACTCTACTACTAAATAATAGCAAACGAAAACTAAACACTGAATATATTTGTCAAAATCGGGAAAGAAAACAGCAACACTAACTACAGTGCCACCGTTTTGTGTCATAGCCGGGAGTTAAATAACGTATAGGTAACCTATACAATTGTGTGGTTTTTAGGAACAAAGTCCTGGGATCTAACACGAAGAGAAACCCAGCATAATTATAGCATATGCCAAACTGAAACCTTAACCTAACATAAAGTACGAACTAAAACGAAAATATGACAACAAACACACAAGGTAAGTCATAACGACTTAAAATGCATAACGCCTACCAAGATGTTCAGATAGTCAATTTTTAACGTTAGCAATATTGTTACAGATCCGATGTTAGGCTGTAACTACTGGTAACATCATTCCTAGATAAGATACCATTCAAAAGCTCCCACCCGGTATAGAATTCAACATTAAATCCGCATGAACTCTATCAAATACCCAATATCAATAAGGATGAAAACCAACCCGAAGATCACCGAGGACACATTCTCCACAGGTATGTACACTTGAAATATTTACAAAATGACTAAAAGTAGCTTGGCACGTTTTCAGGAACTTATAAACAAGGTTTGAGGAGGGAATCATTGGTACTATGATGGTAATCTATATAATGAGTGAACTATAAATACTAACCAAGGTGAATAAATATGGAAAAGTAGTACCCAGAAAAATGTGTTTTATTTAGTTGAAAAGTGAGGTAGGCAGTTAAACCTGGTAAGTACTTAGGTTGTAACGCGCGGAAGCGGCTCAAGTGTCTAAAATTGTAACGGGACGGAATTTTACCGTTACAACTTTTTGACATCTACCTGGTACAATAAGACTATGATGACATTTGTAAATATTTTTTATAGGCTTGATAATTTCATCTGTAAAAATCATAGGTATTTGAGTAATTGGAGTAATAAGTAATTTTTCAGAAATATTAACAGATGCCTTTAATTGCTTTAAAAGATCCATGCCTATAAGTCCATCATAATTTTCACTAAATTTGTAAATGTAAAAAGGATGAGATTCATTTACACAAAATATTTTAAAAATAGGCATAATAGCAACTTCATTATGATAAGTGATATTATGAGAGGTTTGTATAGTAAAGTCTTTATTTATAATTAAATCTTTATAATATTTATATGCCAAGTTAGGATTTATCAAACTTCTGGAACTGCCTGTATCTATAAGGAATTTTGCTTTTATTTCGGAAATATAAATGTATGGTAAATTACTTTGTAAATGGTTTAAAGATATTATGTTACACTGTTGTCCGTTTGACGATTCTGAAAATTTGTATCAGTTTCTTGGATTTCATTTTCTACTAGTTCTTTATCACTAGAATTACTCTCAGATGACACGTGTAAAAACGTATTATCATCATAATAATGTTCTTGTTGAGTATAATTATTAGAATACATATAATTATCTTGTTCAGCAATGTTATACTGAAAATTGTAGTCAGGATCGGAATAAGGATCAATTTCAATATTATGAAGTTCTTGCGATACAAAATTACGAGGTCCTGTACTTTGGAAATAATTAGGCAATCTATAGTTATTTTGATTTGGAAGAGCAGTATTTCTTGTTGAAATAGACATTGGCTCAGGTTTGTTCATAGGAGTTTTACCAGTTGATTGAAAGACATTACGGGGTTGTCCGGAAACTTGTTGGTTTGTGAAAAATTTTTGGGGTGGAAGATTTTGCCTTGGTTGAATATTTATTGGTTGAGATGGAAAAGGTTTTTGGAAATTTTGTGAAATATTTTGATTAAAAACAGGAGGATTCTGTTGCCGAAATTGTGTTGGCATTGGTGTTTGGAAATAAGTTGTCGGTTGGCGAATATGTACCGGATTAGGTGCAACCTGTCTCATTGGAATTTGTTTCACTGATTGAAAATGTTGTCTCTGGTAGTTTAAGAAATTTTCTTCCTCTAAAACATATGAAATCGCAAGTTCTAGGGTATCGGGTTTTCTTAATCTAACCATATCTTGTATTCTACCTGATAGTCCTCGAATGAATGTTTTTAATGCCAGTTCATCATAATTTTTAATTTGGAACATAACTTCATTTGGTTGTAAATTTAAAGATTTTATTTTAGAAGAAATTGAGCTTCGAGATTTTTGAATTCGTTGTCCAAAAGAAAAGAAAGATTCGTTTTTATATGGATGTAAAACTATTAGTTCTTGCACTAAACAGTCTAAATTTCGCTGGTCTCCAAAAGTCAAACGTAAAAGGTATTTTAAATTTGCCCAATCTCGAATTTCGGGACGACTTCCTATTAACATTAATGCTCGACCTGATAATTTGCCTATGACGGCCCTGATTAAGAAAGTATTAAAAGGATCAGATGGTCTTTCTGTAATTGTGTAAGTATTTATAAAATATTCGCAATGTTCGAGGAATATTTCCAGGGTGTTTGCATCACCATCAAAATTTGGGATAGCATCTAAATATAGCCTAGCCAATGAACAATTAACTTTGTCAGCCATATTTTCAGAATTTATTCTAATGTTATCAGTACTTAATTGTAAACTATCTAACTTATTAATTAAATCGTCCAGCTCGATTTTTGTAGCTGCCTGATACAATTAATAATCAAAATTTTACTAAACTAAACTAAAAGAAAATAAGCTCGATATTAGAAACTTATTTAACTTTTCTAAAACTAAATGAGATTTCTGTTTTTTGGAATTTTTTTTTAATCTAACCTAACCTACGTTTTTTGATCGTGTTCAGCGATCGCACTAAAAATTCATATGCCCTGAACTTTTAGGAGGAAAATCATATAATTTTTGCCACAAAATGAAAACTAGGAAAAGAATAAAAAGGATTGGCTACCTTGAATTCCCTGTCGACGTCCTGGTCTTCTCGAAAAGAGATACAGCGAGTATAGCCGCCTGATTCGCTCTGGAATCACCGTAACAAACTATACTTTCTCTCTTTCCTGGGGTCTTCTTCTTCTTTCTTCTATGTTCTTACCGATGATAGCCCTCAAAGAGTTGACACTCACGAAAAATACCGCTATGGACTTTTCTAGGACTAAATCCTACAACGACTGCGCCAGTTAAGTTTCTTGAACAACCGAAGGTATTTTTAAAAAAATAAAAATTTATTTTCAAAAAATTACAAAGAATGAAGTGATTGTGACAAAATTATAACTTATAATCCTAACAAAATTGGTATTTTACTTGTATTTATAACATTTATGAAATATGTTGAATTAACAAAAAGCTCTTATTCTAGGTATCTTATTTTATATTATTATATGTCGTATACAGGATGTAACACGCATATCTTGACATAAGTTGACAGTTTTAACATAAACAAGAATTAACAAATATAACAACGATAATTGAAAGTATACAATATGATTGATATATAACTGTTTACGATTTGATATTTATTTTATAATTCTTTTTCTGTACATCAAATAATGTGCGCTGTTTTGGTATCTAGGAATTATATCATTACTTTACTCGCAGGCATAGAAGATGCAAATATAACTGCTGAAGACGAACACAGAACTTCTTTCGAGTATGATTATTATAAAGCAAAATCTATATATTCTGATCTGTTTAAAACTGATGTAAATACCACGCAAATTCATAATCTGTCCATTTCTCAGACTCAACGTCTGAAAACACCTGAAGTAAAAATGTCTAAATTTTTTGGTGACATAAAACAATTTAATTCTTTTATACAAATATTCAACGCTATAGTGCATAATAACGAGAGTTATTCAAATGTTGAAAAGTTTAGTTTATTATTATCTGTTCTTGAAGGTCCTCCTAGACAGATTATTCAACGTTATGATTTATCCGATAATAATTATATTACTGCTTATGACAAATTAGTTGAGGAATATTCTAATTCTCGTGCATTGGCGTGCGCCTATTGGAACGAAATTGATAATTTTCAGCGAATTACATCTGATAATCCGCAAAAGCTTTCGCAACTGATTGAAACTTTTGAGAATAACTTAGCTGCATTAAACAATTTAAAATATCCTACTTCTCAATGGGATTTCATTATTGTAAATATGCTATTTAAACGCTTAGATACTGAAACCATATCCAGATTTGAATTACACTATGGTCGTACTGAATTACCTTCTTACAAAACATTAATGGATTTCCTGAATAAACAAAAAACCGCTTACTCAACAATAGCTATGTCCTGTCAAACGAATAAAAAATTAAAATCTTCATATAACTATTCAAATCGCCTAACATCTAATTATCCACATTCACGCAACTCCACATCAGCCTTATTAGCTTCGGGAAATGTCAGTTATAATGAAAATAGTAATAAACAAAGCTTATGTCCTATTTGTAATGGAACACATAATATTTATAAATGTCAAAATTTTATCATTAAGTCACCTCAAGATCGGTTTAATTTAATCAAACAAAATAAGTGGTGTATAAATTGTTTGAGCACAGTCCACACCTTGAAATATTGTAAATCGCAATCTACTTGTCGGTCTTGCGGATCTAGGCATCATACGCTATTACATTTTAATGATGTAAATGTAGAAACTCACCCTTCAACATCAAGTCCGACTAACAAGTAAGTTTAAATATACCCTGTTGAAAATGCCAGATAGAACCATATAAAAAAAATTTTAATATGGATTAATACGGTTCATAGTGTGTATTTGAAACAGCAATTCCAAATTAAAAACATATTTGAAATAATTAGTATGAATCAGGATTGCCCACTAGAACCTGTTTACATCTAGAACGGATTTAATATGGTTTTATAAGCAAATACAAATGCAAAAGCTATTGGGATTAATTTGTAGTTATCAGTTTCTATCAGGATTGCCCAATAGAACCTGTTTACATTTAGAACGGATTTAATATGGTTTTATAAGCAAATCCAAATGCAAAAGCTATTGGGATTAATTTGTAGTTATCAGTTTCTATCAGGATTGCCCAATAGAACCTATTTACATTTAAAACGGATTTAATATGGTTTTATAAGCAAATCCAAATGCAAAAGCTATTGGGATTAATTTGTAGTTATCAGATTCAATCAGGATTGCCCACTAGAACCTGTTTACATTTAGAACGGATTTAATATGGTTTTATAAGCAAATCCAAATACAAAAGCTATTGGGATTAATTTGTAGTTATCAGTTTCTATCAGGATTGCCCAATAGAACCTGTTTACATTTAAAACGGATTTAATATGGTTTTATAAGCAAATGCAAAAGCTATTGGGATTAATTTGTAGTTATCAGATTCAATCAGGATTGCCCACTAGAACCTGTTTACATTTAGAACGGATTTAATATGGTTTTATAAGCAAATCCAAATACAAAAGCTATTGGGATTAATTTGTAGTTATCAGTTTCTATCAGGATTGCCCAATAGAACCTGTTTACATTTAGAACGTTTTAATATGGTTTTATAAGCAAATCCAAATGCAAAAGCTATAGGGATTAATTTGTATTTATCAGATTCTATCAGGATTGCCCAATAGAACCTGTTTACATTTAGAACGGATTTAATATGGTTTTATAAGCAAATCCAAATGCAAAAGCTATTGGGATTAATTGGTATTTATCAGATTCTAGCAGGATTGCCCAATAGAACCTATTTACATTTAGAACGGATGTAATATGGTTTTATAAGCAAATGCAAAAGCTATTGGGATTAATTTGTAGTTATCACTTTCTATCAGGATTGCCCAATAGAACCTGTTTACATTTAGAACGTTTTAATATGGTTTTATAAGCAAATCCAAATGCAAAAGCTATTGGGATTAATTTGTAGTTATCAGATTCAATCAGGATTGCCCACTAGAACGGATTTAATATGGTTTTATAAGCAAATCCAAATGCAAAAGCTATTGGGATTAATTTGTAGTTATCAGTTTCTATCAGGATTGCCCACTAGAACCTGTTTAAATCTAAAACGGATTTAAATGTAAATCCCTGTATATTATTATAAATAAATTATAACTCTTCAATTTTGTTGAAAAACGTTAAGGTCTATAGTATTATAGAATTACTTACCTCTTCGTCGAATTAATTTTCATTTATTATTATTATTTTTTATATATGTCTAGAATTATTGTTTTAAAAAACCATAACTTTGGGATTTGTGGAAGCAAAAAACAGTCTGCACCCGGTTACATGTACTTTTTTTCTATTTTAAAATTACATGTCAATATTTATCTCAATGTTCACCTAAAACAAAATATAAAATATTAATAATACTTAATCGATGAGTAGAAACAAGTACGTTTTATCACTTCACCAAACAATTTTTTTAATGTATACGCGCGTTTTGGTAACAATGTTAGCATCTTCAAAAGAGTACTAAAATGCTTGTCAACATCACTTGAAAATAAAATAAAAGTGATTTGAAATGAAGTGGTAAGACGTTTGCTTAATTGTCTAATAATTACAATTAATAAAATAGTTTATTCTCACAGTATAGTAGTAGTAGTATAGTAATAACACAAACAACGTCAGTTATATCAAATGACATAAAAACGGTAGCAAAACATGTTTCGTAAGTAGAAACTGTAATCATTAACATTAGGTACATACGAAAACAAAGATATCAAAATCATAATTCAATTATGTTTTATTTAGAACATATTAATAGTTCTTTGAACTAACATATATTTTTTGTCATACATATATTATGTAAAATGATGAATACTAAATTTTTACGCGAAATGAATAATCATAATATACCTAATTATTTAATTTATATCAGGCAAGTGTCTAGTCTTTTAAAATCACCACACTGACGTAGGCGTAAAGAAGTTTAAAGACGTCTTGTCTTGGGTTTCAATAATAATCTGATTATGGAAATGTTTTAGAAGATAGATATTGTGAACTAAATAAGTAGCCATTTAAGTTTTAGGGCTCCATAATATATTGAGCGGCTAAGTTTAATGAACATTATTTTTGGAATGTTATCATAAATAAGTGTTTTAGGTCATTTTATACGTAAATAAGTACTTGTTGAACCAAATTTGGTAAACCATACTACTGAACATTTCTAAGTTCTGAACTTTTGGCAAAATAAAAAAAAAACATAACTACCTAAAAATCTTACTGGGCTTGCCTGAAGACAGCAGATACACCACATAGCCACATAGTAAACTTGGCCTACATACGCGATATAAAATGAGTGCCTTAGAGAATCCCGTGAAAAGTGTATAAAACGGATAAAAAGTAAACCCAATATTTTTGTCGACCATAAAATAAAGATGTTAGGACTTTTTTTATAGAAAAAATTATAACATAAAATTGTTATTGAATAATACTAACTTTCCGTTCCTCATGTCTTATTGTCTAAAATATCTTCACTCTCTACGTTTATTTCTTCAGAGGTTTCCGTATTCTCTTTTTATTATTTTTCATCCCATCTAAAAAAAATTTCAAGTCCATGACTAACTTTTTGTGGAAAAGTTAGACATTGGAATATTAAAATATCAGTTATGAAAATACTGTTAAGCAGTTCATTACATAAACAATACTTTTATTTAATTGGTACTTACCACAGCTCTGCCGGGGCGCCCTATTAATATCGGATATCTTTATCCCAATCCAGGTATTTACTTTTGATAACTGGGTACGCATGGCGAATTCATCAGTCCCTTTTTTAATTAAATAAAATGTTGTAATATCTGAAAATGCAAAACGAATCAGTTCCATGTATTGGCTTCAGATATGCCATCTAAATATGACCAAACAGAAATAAAATTTGAATAAATAGGCCATTCTTACAGCGAGCGGTGTACAATTTTAATAGCAAAGTAAAAAACAAATGTCACCACAAATATGTTTTATATTAACGCCTTTATAGAGACACGTTTCGAGAGTATAATACACTCATCATTAGCCTGCAGCAACCTAATGCTGGAAAACCGAACAATTAAACATTCACATTTCAATGCAGAACCTGTACTGGGGAGCATTTCAGAGTTTAAATGGTAAAACGTAAGTATTTACAATACAAACATTGTAATGTCCTCGGACAGGGTTCTTGTTAATTTTCCAGACTGAATTAAAGATATTATAATTAGGTGGATGAGACAGAAATGTACTTGAAGATTAATATTGAAATATAGAAAGAACAACAAATAAGTCCACAAACAAAACCTTAAATTGCAAACGTATAAGAATCATAGAACAACGGCAGACTTCTTATCGCACTGAATACAAAATTTGTTTAAAAACATTGCAAATAATAATTAATTAAATTATTGGTGTGGAAATAAAATAAACTTCCTGAATTGGTTTTTTTAACTTTGTGTCATAAGGAAAATCTGCCTCATGATCATAATGAAACCTATAAAACGGTAGCAAGTGAGAACCCAAAAATTCTATTTTAGTCATGATATCAATGATACTTGAACGTTCAAAATTATACGGTTTTCAAAATACCAAAGCTACCTTCTAAGGAGAAACTGTGTTCTTGTAAAGGACCAAGAACACAGTTTCTACAAAAATAGCAAGCAAACACTTTATAAACTACTAAGTACTAGATGGATAAAGCTAAATAATATGATTTCACTCTTACTTAGTTTTGAAACAACGTCGAAGACATTTTTTGCAACCATTGAACATTTAATAACTCATTTGTTGCTTTCAGTTGTTCCCTCAAATTATTTAGTCTCATTGGCTTTCGTGAATTTTCTTTCAGAATTTCCTCTGGGTTTAACATTTTAATTCGCTTTTCCCTTATCTGCGTTTTTTTCGCTTATCTGCGTTTTCAGAGCATCAATATCGTCTAAAACAACATGATTTATTTAGATTTACAGACGAATATAAATTTAAAAAGTAATCAATAATAAAACTAGCAAAAATACCTTCAATATATAAAATACAAAGGTTTGTAAGTTTTTTATATCTTCGGTGATTCCACTCTCCTGTACTATATCATCAAGGAATCTGAGATAAGCATACCCCATACTAAAAAGAGTAAAAAGTTCTTAAATATTGTCATTAATTCTCAATTATTAATATAATAATAAATTATCATTAATTCTTTAGATCTTCTTTCATCTCCCAAAAGTCTTGAATGTGTGTATAAATTGAAGAAAATTTAATACAATAAAAATTGTTAAAATAACTACGAATAATGTTCCATATTTCACCGTTTTGGAAAATTTAACACATTTGTTTTATTAATTGATTGTGGTGAAATATCTATTATTACAGTACCTATATGTACAGGGTGTATTCTGGTTGATGGTATACACTTTGTTTTGTTGTTTTGGGAAAAGTAACTAAGTACGAATATTTTGAAAATGTAAGTAATTACTTAAGTTGGATTTTTTCGATATAGTTAATTAGGTAGACAACTATTAAAACGTTTTTTTCTTTATTAACGTTGATAAAGTTCACAAGAATAAATGTATTCTACCACTTCACCCAAATTACATATTATAGTGACAATATTATTGTATGCTGATAGATTAGGTATTAGTACAGCTAATACACACAATTAGCTGTCGTATTAGGTTGATCTGAATAATCACTTACATTTTCAAAACAATCGTATGGTTACTTGTCGCAAAACTTCCAATATACCATCGACCAGCAATCAACCTGTATCTTATACAAGTAACCATAGGTACCAAAGATTAATATACATAATATATTATTTATATTAATCTTTGCCTATACTGTGTATCTAATACATTGCGTGCGTACTAATGATAATGATTACTATAATATTATATTAGCAGAGCATAGGCTATGTTTTTTATTCCTTATAAAGACAATGATATACCTTGGTAAAAAGAATAATTTATTTGCTTACCTGCTTCTTATAATTCGAATCAATCACATCGTCGTTAACAAATCACAACACAAAGTTATGTAGTTATTTTATGCTGTTAGATAGTCATAGATGAAAGATATTATAATATATATTTAGGTTAGCATTTACACTTATTTTATTACACAATTGAGATAGAGTAATTAACATATTATTGATAATGAAAAACAAAACATAAACCGACGCCATAACAAAACACGATGCTAGAAATTGTTGTTGTTTGTTGTTTGTGTGTGGGTGTGGCTGTGTGGTATGGTCCGGCTAGGTTAGATTAAGTAAAAAATTGTACCGCAGCAGTGTTGTCATAGGGAATTATCAAATTGTAACAAATTTTATTCGACAATTCCAAAATCAAGATTATTACAGACTTTGTTGTCTGATTATTATGCATGAGTTTATTCAGTTGACGATAATTTTTTATTGTTTTCTGGAATATATATATAATGACGACATAGAGATTGCAACAGATGTTTTAATTACATTTAGATATTTTGACTTTTTATATAAAGGCAATAACAAAATATGCGCCATAGCAATTAATATAATAATAGATAATAGGTATATAAATATACGCTATTATTGTTATAGATAGAGAATAGTAGGTATTAAATAAGCTACCAAAATTGAGTTATGACGACATACATGTTGTATTCACACACACTTCTGGATGTGATTGTATTAATATTCATGTCTTCACCCATTCTATAATAATTTTGAAATATACTATGATATAATTCTATACCGTGTCATTAGTCAGCTGCAATCGGCAACACTGAACTCTGAACTATTCACAAGCGTCAAGCATAAACCACAATACCTACTTACTAGTTGCCAGATTTAGGTCAAATCCGCAGTTTTGTCGCGATTTTCTTAATAAAATATTCATATATATTTGATATATTTATTATAAACTAAAATATAAATGGTGATATATATTATAGATTGTCCATTATTTCAATTTTAGTTTTTTTTCTTATTAGTTATTTTTTTATTTATTTAGTTATCATGTCATAGGCAAAACCAGGAGCAAATGTATGTTCATGCCAACGCAATTGTGACTCTTTGGATATACTTTGCTATCTCTTCTTATGTAAAAAATGTAATTAAATTTTGAATACCTATCTGTGCGTTAGTAAAAATTACTATGTATATAATTATGTATATAGGTAGGTAATATCAAAGATTAATGTCTTTGGTAATAGTGAAGGCTATACCTCGGCAACACTGAGTATTAGTAAATGGTCAGCGTTGCCGGTTGTAACATAATAATGATTATTACAATTTTGCACTAAATCTGGTACTAAATTTGTACTGTAAGATGAATTTAATGAATCTGTACTAGGATTTTTTATATACTAAATTGGCCAACAATTGACCTTTTTTTCTTGGTGACGTAACATAATATGTTGTAAAATTTGAGCAGCTATAACATTATAATATTATGTTTAAGCATGTTATCGGCAACAGTGGATACGGTAAGAAAATCATAACTAGTATTTTGTCAACACACAAAAAACAAAGTAGTAGTTGTCTTTATAAAGACAATGACCTCACCTATCTATAGGGTTATTCTTTCGTAGTGATTGGTCTGAACAAGTGAATGTGATTATACTGAACTGAATATTTGGCGAAACCGAAAGATTATCTTTTTTGTGATTGTCTTTCACTTAACCTCGAAAACAGCCAAATCTGCTCTGAAAACTGGAAAATTATTTCGTCCATGATATTATTATCCATGTTTTAAACTTTTACAATTTATAGGTTTGATTCGAAATCATATGCCAATTATTATCTCTCAATATTCAATACTTTTAGAGGTTAACTGTTAACTGAACGAACTAACCGGTACCTAGAGGTTGATCAGTAAGCGGCAAGGGGGGTAGGAATTTTAATCAGTTTGTTAGAAGTGACCGATGTCGAAAGAATACGCACAATCGTGAATGAACTGACAATTTTCAGATTGTTCACTTAGTTCAGTACGAAAGAATAACCCTTATATTATTAATGTTTAGGTATATATTTTATTTTAATAACTTAAAACGCCGTGTTGTTTTATGCAATAATTTCTTAACATAAGGAGCTCAAGAAATCTGCATTATTTAGGATAACGGACATGAATGAATCCGTATTGAAACCAATCGCATCGTGGAAATTCTTATTCAGCAATTCTATATTAAACGCAATTGAAATAAGCAGTTTTATGCCGCAGAAAAGCTAATTCAAACTGATAAAACCAAATTAAACATTTGATTTAGAATACCTTATTGAAACCAATAAATTTCCAATAAAGAATTTCTTATTAATCCATATTGAAACCAATTCGTTCCATGGTAATTTTTATGCAGTACTTCCATATTAAACGCAATTGAAATAAGCAGTTTTATGCCGCAGAAAAGCTAATTCAAACTGATAAAACCAAATTAAACATTTGATTTAGAATACCTTATTGAAACCAATAAATTCCCAATAAAGAATTTCTTATTAATCCATATCGAAACCCATTCGTTCCATGGTCATTTTTATTCAGTACTTCCATATTAAACGCAATTGAAATAAGCAGTTTTATGCCGCATAAAAACTAATTCAAACTGATAAAACCAAATTAAACATTTGATTTAGAATACCTTATTGAAACCAATAAATTTCCAATAAAGAATTTCTTATTAATCCATATTGAAACCAATTCGTTCCATGGTAATTTTTATGCAGTACTTCCATATTAAACGCAATTGAAATAAGCAGTTTTATGCCGCAGAAAAGCTAATTCAAACTGATAAAACCAAATTAAACATTTGATTTAGAATACCTTATTGAAACCAATAAATTCCCAATAAAGAATTTCTTATTAATCCATATCGAAACCCATTCGTTCCATGGTCATTTTTATTCAGTACTTCCATATTAAACGCAATTGAAATAAGCAGTTTTATGCCGCATAAAAACTAATTCAAACTGATAAAACCAAATTAAACATTTGATTTAGAATACCTTATTGAAACCAATAAATTCCAAATAAAGAATTTCTTATTAATCCATATTGAAACCAATTCGTTCCATGGTAATTTTTATTCAGTACTTCCATATTAAACGCAATTGAAATAAGCAGTTTCATGCCGCATAAAAACTAATTCAAACTGATAAAACCAAATTAAACATTTGATTTGGAATACCTTATTGAAACCAATAAATTCCAAATACAGAATTTCTTATTAATCCATATTGAAACCAATTCGTTTCATGGTAATTTTTATTCAGTACTTCCATATTAAACGCAATTGAAATAAGCAGTTTCATGCCGCATAAAAACTAATTCAAACTGATAAAACCAAATTAAACATTTGATTTGGAATACCTTATTGATACCAATAAATTCCAAATACAGAATTTCTTATTAATCCATATTGAAACCAATTCGTTTCATGGTAATTTTTATTCAGTACTTCCATATTAAACGCAATTGAAATAAGCAGTTTCATGCCGCATAAAAACTAATTCAAACTGATAAAACCAAATTAAACATTTGATTTAGAATACCTTATTGAAACCAATAAATTCAAATAAAGAATTTCTTATTAATCCATATTGAAACCAATTCGTTCCATGGTAATTTTTATTCAGTACTTCCATATTAAACGCAATTGAAATAAGCAGTTTTATGCCGCATAAAAACTAATTGAAACTGATAAAACCAAATTAAACATTTGATTTGGAATACCTTATTGAAACCAATAAATTCCAAATACAGAATTTCTTATTAATCCATATTGAAACCAATTCGTTTCATGGTAATTTTTATTCAGTACTTCCATATTAAACGCAATTGAAATAAGCAGTTTCATGCCGCATAAAAACTAATTCAAACTGATAAAACCAAATTAAACATTTGATTTTGAATACCTTATTGATACCAATAAATTCCAAATACAGAATTTCTTATTAATCCATATTGAAACCAATTCGTTTCATGGTAATTTTTATTCAGTACTTCTATATTAAACGCAATTGAAATAAGCAGTTTCATGCCGCATAAAAACTAATTCAAACTGATAAAACCAAATTAAACATTTGATTTGGAATACCTTATTGAAACCAATAAATTCCAAATACAGAATTTCTTATTAATCCATATTGAAACCAATTCGTTTCATGGTAATTTTTATTCAGTACTTCCATATTAAACGCAATTGAAATAAGCAGTTTTATGCCGCATAAAAACGAATTCAAACTGATAAAACCAAATTAAACATTTGATTTGGAATACCTTATTGAAACCAATAAATTCCAAATAAAGAATTTCTTATTAATCCATATTGAAACCAATTCGTTCCATGGTAATTTTTATGCAGTACTTCCATATTAAACGCAATTGAAATAAGCAGTTTTATGCCGCAGAAAAGCTAATTCAAACTGATAAAACCAAATTAAACATTTGATTTAGAATACCTTATTGAAACCAATAAATTCCCAATCAAGAATTTCTTATTAATCCATATCGAAACCCATTCGTTCCATGGTCATTTTTATTCAGTACTTCCATATTAAACGCAATTGAAATAAGCAGTTTTATGCCGCATAAAAACTAATTCAAACTGATAAAACCAAATTAAACATTTGATTTAGAATACCTTATTGAAACCAATAAATTCCAAATAAAGAATTTCTTATTAATCCATATTGAAACCAATTCGTTCCATGGTAATTTTTATTCAGTACTTCCATATTAAACGCAATTGAAATAAGCAGTTTCATGCCGCATAAAAACTAATTCAAACTGATAAAACCAAATTAAACATTTGATTTGGAATACCTTATTGATACCAATAAATTCCAAATACAGAATTTCTTATTAATCCATATTGAAACCAATTCGTTTCATGGTAATTTTTATTCAGTACTTCCATATTAAACGCAATTGAAATAAGCAGTTTCATGCCGCATAAAAACTAATTCAAACTGATAAAACCAAATTAAACATTTGATTTAGAATACCTTATTGAAACCAATAAATTCCAAATAAAGAATTTCTTATTAATCCATATTGAAACCAATTCGTTCCATGGTAATTTTTATTCAGTACTTCCATATTAAACGCAATTGAAATAAGCAGTTTCATGCCGCATAAAAACTAATTCAAACTGATAAAACCAAATTAAACATTTGATTTGGAATACCTTATTGATACCAATAAATTCCAAATACAGAATTTCTTATTAATCCATATTGAAACCAATTCGTTCCATGGTAATTTTTATTCAGTACTTCCATATTAAACGCAATTGAAATAAGCAGTTTCATGCCGCATAAAAACTAATTCAAACTGATAAAACCAAATTAAACATTTGATTTAGAATACCTTATTGAAACCAATAAATTCCAAATAAAGAATTTCTTATTAATCCATATTGGAACCAATTCGTTCCATGGTAATTTTTATTCAGTACTTCCATATTAAACGCAATTGAAATAAGCAGTTTTATGCCGCATAAAAACTAATTCAAACTGATAAAACCAAATTAAACATTTGATTTGGAATACTTTATTGAAACCAATAAATTCCAAATACAGAATTTCTTATTAATCCATATTGAAACCAATTCGTTTCATGGTAATTTTTATTCAGTACTTCCATATTAAACGCAATTGAAATAAGCAGTTTCATGCCGCATAAAAACTAATTCAAACTGATAAAACCAAATTAAACATTTGATTTAGAATACCTTATTGAAACCAATAAATTCCAAATAAAGAATTTCTTATTAATCCATATTGAAACCAATTCGTTCCATGGTAATTTTTATTCAGTACTTCCATATTAAACGCAATTGAAATAAGCAGTTTTATGCCGCATAAAAACTAATTCAAACTGATAAAACCAAATTAAACATTTGATTTGGAATACCTTATTGAAACCAATAAATTCCAAATACAGAATTTCTTATTAATCCATATTGAAACCAATTCGTTTCATGGTAATTTTTATTCAGTACTTCCATATTAAACGCAATTGAAATAAGCAGTTTCATGCCGCATAAAAACTAATTCAAACTGATAAAACCAAATTAAACATTTGATTTTGAATACCTTATTGATACCAATAAATTCCAAATACAGAATTTCTTATTAATCCATATTGAAACCAATTCGTTTCATGGTAATTTTTATTCAGTACTTCCATATTAAACGCAATTGAAATAAGCAGTTTCATGCCGCATAAAAACTAATTCAAACTGATAAAACCAAATTAAACATTTGATTTGGAATACCTTATTGAAACCAATAAATTCCAAATACAGAATTTCTTATTAATCCATATTGAAACCAATTCGTTTCATGGTAATTTTTATTCAGTACTTCCATATTAAACGCAATTGAAATAAGCAGTTTTATGCCGCATAAAAACGAATTCAAACTGATAAAACCAAATTAAACATTTGATTTGGAATACCTTATTGAAACCAATAAATTCCAAATAAAGAATTTCTTATTAATCCATATTGAAACCAATTCGTTCCATGGTAATTTTTATTCAGTACTTCCATATTAAACGCAATTGAAATAAGCAGTTTTATGCCGCATAAAAACTAATTCAAACTGATAAAACCAAATTAAACATTTGATTTGGAATGCCTTATTGAAACCAACAATTCCCAAATAAAGAATTTCTTATTAATCCATATTGAAACCAATTCGTTTTATGGCAATTTTTATTCAGTAATTCCATATTAAACACTATTCATTTTAACCTATTAAATCCGTATAAAACCCACTTTATTTTGAATCTGTAATGGCATATTAGATCTAATCATATTTAAAACTTATAGAGACCAATACAATTCTATTGATGTGTTTTATATGTATATCCAAATAAACCCAAACCATATTGAATCATATAAGATTACTATTAAAATAACATAGAGCTTGTCAAAGCCAGATTAAAACCTACATTCACTTATAGATACTTATAGATCCAGATCAAGTTTTAATATGATTCTATACGGTATTTTCAACAGGGTATCTTCTTCGCCTAATAATATAAACACTAACTCGCAAATTTTATTATCCACCATTGTACTGGATATACGTGATATTCGTGGTAACTTTCATACTATTCGTGCTGTTTTGGACTGTGGCTCTCAAATCAGCTGTATTAGTAGGAAAGCTGTAAACAAATTAGGGCTAACACGCTATAACGTATCCATTTCTGTCTATGGGTTAGGCTTAAATAATAATTCTAGTCACTCAGGTGGTGTCATGTGTGTAATTAAGCCATCTAATAAAGCAGAACCTATTTGCACGCTAGAAGCTATTATCTTAGATAAAATTTGTGCGGATTTGCCTAATACTAATATTAATTATAATATGCCGCATTTAAGAAATTTGGAATTGGCTGATCCTTATTTTTATAAATCCTCGCCAATAGACATGTTACTGGGCGCTGACATATTCCACCAAATTTTGGAAAATGGCCTAATTAACGGTAATATTAACGAACCTTCAGCTATTAACACTAAATTCGGTTGGATAGTCATGGGAAAATCAGAGTGCTTGAAACCTAACCGTACCGCGAATTCTTTATTTATTTTAAGTAATTGTGATTTAGATAACACAATTAAAAAATTCTGGGAGATCGAGGAACCTCCTCAGCACAAAATAACTGATCCAAATTTTGAAATTTGTGAAACCATGTACAAAAACTTGCATTATCGCCTGCCCTCTGGTAGATACGTAGTTCCACTTTTATTTCGAGAACTACCTACAATACCTGCTTTCGTTGATTCGCGTACACATGCATTAAGACGCTTTCTAAATTTGGAAAAACGCTTAAAATCAAATCCTGATTTTTTTTTTTTTTTTTTTTAAAGAAGTAGTCCATTCTGAAGTGGAGTGAATGTATTGTAGTAGGAAATAAAAGTCTGACTCCACAAAATCATATTTTGTGGAGTCAGACTTTTATTTCCTACTACAAATCCTGATTTGTATTTAGAATACGCAGATTTTATGAAGATCTACCTAGCTTCTAATCATATGGAGCTAATCACACAACCTACTCTCACGAGTAATTGTTATTATATACCTCATCATTGTGTGTTTAAACCCTCAAGTACTACCACTAAGCTTAGAGTAGTATTTGACGCATCCGCAAAGGATTCCCACAACTTGTCGCTTAATGATACCTTAATGATAGGCCCTAAACTACAGTCAAACATATTCACTATACTTTTAAATTTCCGCTTATATAAAATTGCATTCACTGCTGATATTAAACAAATGTATAGGCAAATTTTGGTTGATCCCGCTTATCAAGATTTTCAACGAATATTTTGGAGGTTTAGCGACACAGATGCAATTCAAGAATATCGCTTGAAAACTGTCACATATGGCACAGCATGTGCTCCATATCTCGCACTTCGAACTATACAACAGCTTGCTCTCGATGAAAAACATAAGTTTCCTATCGCCTCGGAATTATTACAATCAGATGTATACGTCGACGATGTCGTTTCTGGTTCTAACTCCCTTGAAGATGCTGTAGTATTGCAAAATGAATTAATGTGTTTACTTCAAAAGAGTGGTTTTGAATTAAAAAAATGGTCTAGTAATTCTCGTGAATTACTGGCTAAGCTACCTGTCGATTATTTGCACGATGACTCGTGTCCTTTAGATTTTGACAAGGATATGCCTATAAAAATTCTAGGTATGGAATGGCAATCTCGCGCTGATATTTTCTCGTATTCTGTTATTCCAATTTCACGTCCATGTTCAAAACGTAATATACTGTCCGAATTGGCACGTATATACGACCCTTTGGGTCTATTAACACCTCTTACATTTTACGCTAAGCTGCTCGTCCAACATTTGTGGACTTTGGGTCTGGACTGGGATGCTTCTCCGCCTGATCACATTCTATCTTGCTGGAATGTCTACAAAAGGGAATTGTCTCAACTCTCTTCACTTCAAATCCCTCGCTTTATATTAAATACTAATTTTCTGGCATGTCAACTTCATGGATTTTGTGACGCTTCTGAACGAGGCTACGCTGCTGTAATTTACCTGAGACTTCAGGAGAATGAAGATAATTTTCGTACCTTCTTGGTTTGTGGTAAATCGAAGGTAGCCCCACTTAAACGTGTAAGTTTGCCTCGACTGGAATTATGTGGCGCGCTCCTTTTAGCCACACTTATGTCAACTGTATTAAAGATATTTCACAACAAATTGCAGTTTGAAAGATACGTCGCTTGGACGGATTCAACTGTTGTACTATCTTGGATCAAATCTTCGGCTCATAAATGGAAAACTTTCGTCAGCAATAGAGTTGCACAAATTCAAGATTTTCTTCCTCCTTCAATTTGGAGATATGTACCCACCAAACAGAACCCCGCGGACTGTGCTTCAAGGGGGCTGCTCCCTAATGAATTGTGTAATCATACACTATGGTGGGTAGGTCCTACTTGGTTGAAACTCTCAGAAAATTGTTGGTCTGATGATTTAAATAAACCCGAAATGGCCGATACTTCGGAAGAGGAGAAGAAAATAGTTCTAATAAACCAAATAACAGATTTTTTCGATCACATCTTGAATAAATATTCATCAATCAGTAAGATAAAACGCATATTCGCCTATATATTTCGCTTTATTAATCGTTTGAAAAATCACGGTATCTGCTATACCGATTGTCTTACAATCCATGAACTTGACAAAGTATTAATTATTCTTCTTATTAAACATGTCCAATCTACACATTTTAGTGAAGACTAGAAGATATGCTATTATCTTTATAATTGTATTGTTGAGGTGAGAAATGTAAAGAAACTGCATTTTGGAGAACATTTTCGAATCTCCAAATCTCAAGTGGTTAATTTCATATAAATACTCCACCGCCAACTATGTATTAGGTCATTCAATAAGTCCGTAGGACACATAGATGGCGTTACCAGAATTTTTTCCATATACGTGTATGAATTTGACAGCAATCTGACTATTGATTCGTGAATTATAGCATTTTCTGTGAAGCAACTTTTTTTTATTGAAAAAAAAAATAAGAAAAAGTGAATTTTGACTTTTGATAAAGCATTGCTTTTTGATGAACAAAAATACAGTGGAAACCAAACAATGGTTTGATAAACATTATCCGAACTCTGCTCCATCGAGACAAATGGTAGAGAAGTGGATTCCTGAATTTAAACGTATGATCGTACCAACACAAATGATGCAGAGCGCAGTGGACGCCGAAATGAGGCTGTTATTCCAGAAAACGTCAAAAAAATTCACAAATTGGTTATGAACGATCGCAATTTGAGGGTGCACGAGCTAGCTGACATTGTAAAGATATCAGATGGCAGTTTTTTTACACGAACATTTGGGTCTGCGAAAGCTCTGTGCAAAGTGGGTTCGCGTGAGCTCAAAGTCGACCAAAAACAACATCGAATTGATGCTTCTGAGGAGTGTTTGGCGCTGTTAAACCGTAATAAAATGGATGAAACATGGCTTCACTATTCACACCAGAATCCAAAAGACAGTCAGCTGAGTGGACAGCAATCGACGAATCGATTCCAAAGCGAGGAAAGACACAACACTTGGCTGTATTTTGGGATGCGAACGGAATAATACTCGACCTCGACTACCTCCAAAAAGGAACCACCATCAACAGCGACTATTACTGTGCACTTTTGGGATCGATTAAAGGCTGAAATCGCAAAGAAACGGCCACATTTGCAAAAGAAAAAAGTGTTGTTTCACCAGACAATGCACCGTATGACAAATCGATGAAAACTATGGCAAAATTGAATGAATTGGTCTTCGAATTGCTTACCCACCCACCGTATTTTACAGATTTAACCCCCAGCGACTTTTTCATGTTTTGAGATCTTAAGAGAATGCGTGCTGGAAAGAAATTTAAGTCCAATGATGAAGAAATCGCTGGAAATAAGGAGGAGAAAGAGAAATCGTACTAAAAAAGTGGTATCGAAAGGTTGTAAAATAGCTATACTCGTTGTATTGCCCTCAAAGGCAACTATGTTGAATAATAAATCGAGTTTTGTCAAAATTCACAGACCTACCGTTAAAATAGACGCCTAAATCTAAATAAAGTTCGTTTTATCCTTTAAATGGGGTTTAAATCCAACTAAAAGGTATAAAGAACATGTTTTAATAAACAATAAACTAAATTTTATTTCCAAAATTATGAAAAATTAAAAAACGAAAAAACATAATATTTATTACATATTTTTGTTATGGCATCATTCTAAGCAAATTCTTCGGGCACATTGTAAACAAATCGGTTTATTACAAATAATGCATAAATACTGAGTCTTTCTTTTTATTTTACAAATGTGTTATTGTACAAATAGGACATATACGTCCATTGTGCACGCGCTCCTCCTGCGCTGGGAGTTCTTCTGTTGCAGTAGAATAGTTTAGTACTCATTCCAAAGAATATCTTAGTTCTCTAGGTATTTTTACTTTGCAGTAGCCTTTCCATTAATAGACGTCCTAAGGTTTTGGCTAAATATATCAAAAATCTATTCGTTCCAACTTACGAGCATCTTTATAGTTTTGGTGCATAGGTATATATTCATTTATCGTGCTGACACCTAAAATTTGCCATTGGCTATCGGTTTTCATTCTAGAAGGCCCTGGAATACCAGCCATGCCAAAAAAAATTATACTGTTTGCATGAATATCTGATTATAAAGTTTTCGTAAAAATATATTTACTTACCAAATCACTACGGTGTGGTCTGGTAGACCACGTTCGATATATAGAAACATAACAAATGACAGTAGGTTTTCGCATTACTGATGTGTAGGATGGTCATGGACTAAAAGGTACACAGAAGCCCAACCTATACCACCTTCAAGAATATGTGAAATAATATAGAAAGCATGTTGCTGGGTGTCTATGAGACCACTATGTAGCCGTTAAAGGTTAAAGCGGTACGAAGCTTAAGAGAAATCGTTATAAAAAATGTGCTGTTTCGCCAGACTTTTTAATTTTACCCGGTTTACAAATGTTGCTTGCATATCATAATTTCTTTAATTATCTCGCTACCATATATCGCATTTCGCATTGTACCTAGAGTGAATGATTTTTCATTTTTTGGTGCTGAATTTTTCATTAGATGGTGTAGAATATACACAGGAAAAGGAAGCAAAATTAATAATAATAAAATAGAAATTATAGTGATTCATACGGCGGCTTTGAATAAACACTTCTGTTGTGCTAAATGTAAAAAAAAATGAGCGCGTAGATTTTTCTACAAATTAATTATTATACTGTTCGTTAATAAATTAGAAATTTCAATAAATAATGTCTTTAGTGAGGAAAAATAAAAAGTCAACCTCCACTAAATAAAATCAATATATTGGTCTAGGAGCGGACATCGAACAATACATGTTTCGGGGCATCAATCCCCATCATCAGTAGTCGAATAATCTTAAAAAACTAAAGTTGCATAGCACATGAACGATCAACGTTGACAACGAGAGGAACGTATTAATGTCTGGAAAATAATATAGGATGTCCCATATAAAAACTAAGTACCATACGCTACACTTTTTAATTGTTATAAACCCACATACATGTGCCGCCTTGACCAAAAATCTCCATAGATTTCGTGTACCTAATAAACCGTCGTGATTCGCCCTGTATTTAGGAACCTCACACATCTCTCAAAGATGAGAGTTTCCTATGATAAAACCCTCAGTCTCACATCCCTTCAAATGATTGAGGACTGTTTCCTACTTCAAAGTCTTCTAAAAGGTAGGAATGAAAGTCTCCATGCACTAATGAAAAACTTAAATAAGGTTTCGTGAAATATGACTATCCTTTGTGTCGATGTTTTTCAATATAGAATTTCGACAATCTGAGATCCAAGATCATACCAGCAATTCAAAGGGTGCTAGAGCTGTGTCTCAAGCCAACGGCATCTATAGAGACAAAAATGGGCAAACTTTAAAACCTATAGCAGAAAATCAGCCTCTGGGTCTGCATTTTTGAATTGTGGGTACTGCTTAATTGGACCCGTATTTCTACCAGGAAGACTTACCGGGACTTCCTGGATTCTGGAAAACGTACAATAACAAATGCAATGCAGTTTACGCAAGATGATGCACCAGCGCATTTTAGTCGGGTTGCTCATGAGTTTTTAACAGAAACATTTGGAGAGCGCTGGATTGGCCGAGGTGAACCTTATATTATGGCATGTTCGCGTGTTATGTTACACATGTGGACGCACCTTTATATTTTTACGTCAGCTCCCTACTCCAAGATTCGAGATTTAGTTTTTCGCACTACAGGAGAATGAGGGTTTTAATATGCCGACGCGGTACACACAAAGATGAATATTGCTTTTAACTGCTAGTATTAATGAGTATATGATTAGATATTTAAATTTTGAAGGTAGCGGTACTAATCACACAATTTTAAATTCGTGTAGGTATAATGTTTTAGCAAAGTTGTAATCCTTTTGTGGTGGATACTTTAAAAAACGTTTAAAAATCCACTCTTTTGTATAATATATTATGTGATTTCAGGTATTAAATACGAGTTAAAAAGATAAGCGCGGTGTTTGAAAGTCACTGACATTAAAATGAGATTTATCTCTAGAAGCAGACATCAAAAAGCGTTTTTCTTTATCAAAAAAAAAAAAAAACCGAGTGAATATTTCTCGTAATATATCTACCTAAGCTGCGCTATTGAAAATTAAACATTTATGCCGCAATGTTGGTTTCGAAATGATTATTATTTAATTAAGGTTAAAAAGTCTTTTGAAAAAGCGAAGAACGAGAAGCCGGCTTATATAGATATACATTTATTTATAAAGTCGCTTCTCTCTTTAAAAGGAATAAATTTTACATATTATTAATCAAATTTAATGGGTAGGTACTGATGAAAGGGCTGCTTAACATTCAGGCTTTCAACGGGTTACGAAATATACGGGGTGTACATACTATAGAAAAATTGCAAAATGTTTACTAAAGATATGCTATGGTCTTTTATTTGACATAAAAAAATATCATCATCATCATCCTTGGAACTTGCTTATTTTGAAATCAACAAAAGAATTGTCATAATTAACGTCCCATTGGATATAAAACTGTATCAGCAATAACGATACTTGTAAGTTCTCAGTTCTCAAAACATTTATTCCACTCTAAAGGTTTTATGGCAGAAGCACGGGGGTCACTGCTTTTTTAAAATGATTAAAATCACTGTTTACGCGGTTGTTTTGTTTCATATACTTGGGAACAAAAAGAAGTCTTTAAGTGATAAATCAGGTGAATAAGGAAAATGAGGCATTATTTTAATATTTTTCTCCTTGAAATAGTCAACGGTTGTGCTGTGTGCGTACTGGGATTGTCATGATCCTTCATCATTATTTGCGTATTTTCTGCACTTTAATAATATAATGTGTCGTTCTATTTCAAACAAAAATCGTAAATTGTTTTTAGGGGTCAAAATAAAATACCAAAGGCAGTTCTAAGAGAATTGTACAAATAATAAAACATTATTAGAACCAGCTATTAAGAGGGGCGTTTGAATACAATCGTTTGCAGACCTATTTTTGCGC
The DNA here is from genome assembly GCA_911728435.2 of Apoderus coryli. Taxonomy (NCBI): domain Eukaryota; kingdom Metazoa; phylum Arthropoda; class Insecta; order Coleoptera; family Attelabidae; genus Apoderus; species Apoderus coryli. Next base: position 26,737,920 of record OU452198.1, read on the forward strand.
ATGGTAGACTCCACTAATACGTATCTGGTAACAAAAATTTTGATAGGGAGTTAAAGAGTAAAGATGGGATTAGGTATTGAAGGATTTTGAAGTTGAAATATTGGATAGTTAGTTCAAAAACAGAGTTAGAAAATCATCATATTTCGCTTTGCAGGCATAATTTTGCGCATGGTAGTCGCCACTAAGACGTATCTGCTAGCAAAAATTTTCATAGGGTTTTAAAGACAAAAGATGGGATTAGGTAATGAAGTATTTTCAAGCGGAAAGATTAAATAGTTAACTCATAAATTGAGTTCAAACATGGGTAACTTTTTCAAATTTACAGATATATTTTTGTGGATGGAAATCTCCACTAATACGTATCTGGTAGCAAAAATTTTAATAGGGTTTTAAAGACTAAGGTTTGGATTAGGTAATAAGGTATTTTGAGGCTACAACGATAAATAGTTACTTAATAAATTGAGTTCAAAGTCAGCAACGTTTTCCTCATTTTGTGCTATGATTCTAATATTTAATGATGATAATATTACTTTATTACATAATTTATATATTTAACAATCACTTGTAATTCACATTATACGTGAAAACTTTCTGTATTGGACAATATCCATATATAAAAAAAAACCTTAAATTTCCCTTCAAATATCCGCCATTTTCTTATAATTTTTTTATACATTTAACCAAAGAACAGTTTTAGCGTAGTTGGGACAGCATTGAAGAGATGGCGCTGTTTTTACACAGTGACACAAAAATCTAATGGTTTTGTCGTACTTATATTATTAATATACAAGAAATCCCTTTGGGATTTCCCAGTCGTTTTGTGGTAGTCTTATCTATGACAAAAGTCTTGAGGGTTATAAAAAAAACTGAAAATATGGGTTGAAAACCTAATCACATAAATAGAATTACATTTGAGACACGCTGTATATAAATAAATTCTATGACACCACTCTAACAAACTAAGAAAACTCAAAGTAAAATTTGAATTTTCTTTGTCATAATAATAAATAATTTTTCCTAAAAATGATTACACCCTGTATAAAAAAATGTATGAAACCATTCTAACAAACTAAACTACAAAAAATCAAAAGTTTTCTAACTTTTTCGTTTCGCTCTAAAAAATTTAAGCGTTGTAAAACTAATATATTTTTCTGTATGACCCTGTATATGGTTTTTTTAATTTGTTCTACACTTAACCACAGTATATTTAATATTTACGATGACTTAACGTTTTTGCTACAGCTGATTATTTAAAGAATCAAAAACACTATCGACAGTTTTATTACCTTGCACCTCTAGTTCACATGTTTTTATTTTTCGTATGTTGGTTTGACTTTTGTTATCTTTCAAAGTCTATAGGCATTAGCATTTTTCTTCGTTGACAATTAACTGACAAAGTTACGTTGAAAATGAGCGGCAATTGCCCGTATCACATCAGTTCAAGTGAATATAGAAGTGAGGCAAAGCTGTGCTAATTTAATAGACTTTGCCTTCCCTCACAATTGTTCTACTCCCTGGTTTTCAAGAATAGCTGCCCAGCTGATCTTCAACGTAAATATCAGTTAGGTTCAATTGAGCGCGAGTTGAACGTATCACATCAATTCAACTGAATTTAAGTGAATATTTATTTGGAAAACAACAAACTAATAACTTTTATGTTACTTATTATTGTAAACATTTATATTTATAAATAAATAAACACTACTACTACTACTACTTATAAAAAAATATATAAATGCAAAATTATAAATGGTTTTCTCTCTTTGACTGAATACTTGGAATACCACGTTAATACCATCCAGTACATTATGTGCTTGTTTTCAAAACAATTTCTGCTATTTTGGGTTATTATTCTTTGTTCTAAAACACGACAAATGAATTTTTAGACTACTTATGTTAAATAAATATGTGAGACAATTATCACCTTTTCAACTCTCGCAGAATTTATCTTCAGAAACCTTTATTGATTCGAAAGCTATCTTAAACCTTGTTTACCATTTCAAGTCGCTTGCTTCCGATTACATAATATTCATTTTCTTTTGGAAACATTATTAGTTGTACCCATGTTTCTATTTCGTGTAGGTACCTAATTGATTAGTATAAAATATTTTATATTATGCTGCTTCTATGATAAAAATACTTTCTCTAAATAAAAGTTTCTTTCCACAGAATAAGGAATGTATTATTCTGTGCTTTATGGTAAGTCGTTTTTGTTTACCAATGTGGAGATTAGGAGATACCTAAGTAGTATGTGGTATAATATGTAGATACGTACCTAGGAACATAAACAAATCTAGCTGAAATACCTTTAAATAAACATAAAAAGTATTGTATTTTAAAGTACTTACGTAAGAAAGCTTGTATTACATTTTCTAGTGTTTGTTTACGTACGTGTAAAATGTTTAACCTTTTATAGGTACCTACATCAAAAATCGGATTTTGGCTAGAAATAAACATTAGGTATTAATAGAATATAATTACCGTGTACAATAACCAATATTAGAATGAATTTTATTATGTTTTTTCTATTTTCAAACAAATTAAAAGAATTTATTTATATTTTATTTCGAAATGACACTTGTCATAATTGTCATACAGCAAATATTAGCTCTTTAGTTCCTTGGTTGTCAGATTTATTTTTTCTTAGTATATAAAATATGTAATATATATTTATAGGGGAGAATATTTTCTTAAAAGTGGATTTGAAACTAAAGTTTTCATGAAAGAAAATTGAAAATAAAGATTGGCTAATTTAAGTTTGTGGTTAATTAACTTGTGTTGGGTATGTAAATTGAATTGGGCTTGATTGATTTTGGTATTTTACGCCAATAATGATATATTGAATAAAGTGTGGCAACCGCGACTTTCGCAATTTTTGTAGGTTGTTGTCACGTTTTGAAAGAATTGAATGGAATGACATATAAATAATATGAATTTTTTTCCACAACGAAATTATTTTAGCAAAGGTAAAATAAAATAAACTTGGGGAAATTAAGATTATATTTAACTAACCATCTGCAGGTGTGTCGGGTCTCAATAGGTTTCAGTTTAATTAAGCTATTGCGCGAATAATAAGTACGAGGTGTAGGATAGAGATAATTTGAAAGACATTCTGGCAGCCTTGCATTGTAAGTTGGTATGTTGTTTAAGCGAGTAGATTCCATAAGAATAACACACAAATCTGTTTTCTTTTCTACTGACTTTACTTTAATGAAAAATGTGACGATTTGGGAACTATTTTAAAAATGTTTCCCTTCAAAGGAGCCTCACCAAAAATAGCCTATTCCCGATTCTCAATATTTAACTGTATGTTAAAAGACATGGCATATTTTACACTTGTTTTGATTGTCAGAAATCTGTGCCCAACTTTATCCTGTTTTCGTTCAAGATTAGAGTGAGTAAGGGCTTACACAGTTTATATTAGTTGATATTATCCAAATAAAAAATAACAAATTACCTTCCAAATCGTTACGTAAATTATCCCCCTTTATAGACAAAAATAATGTTCTAAGAGTGGGTGGACGCTTGCATAATTCGAATTTAACTTATGAAAGCAAATTTCCAATTCTGTTACCTCGTTGCCGCTTGTCAGAATTAATTATACGGGAGATGCATGAACAATATTTGCATCCTGGTTGTCAAACTTTAAGTTTTCTAATTTCGCAACGATTTTGGATCTTATCCGCACGTAAACTAATTAAAGGTATAATTGCAAAATGTCATAATTGTTGGCGAATTAATCCAAAATCTTTGCAGCCTCCTATGGGCAATTTACCCGCCGAAAGAATTTCTCAAATTAAAGCCTTTTCTATAGTCGGAGTGGACTATGGGGGCCCATTTTTTATTTCCTTAAATAAAACTCGCGGTGCCAAAAGACTTAAAGCTTATCTTTGCTTATTTGTTTGCTTTGCAACAAAGGCTTTGCATATCGAGCTTGCATCAGATATGTCGTCCGATTGTTTTTTGGCATGTCTTCGTCGCTTTATTGCTCGCCGTGGTCGCTGTTCACACATATTTAGCGATTGTGGTACAAACTTTGTTGGAGCAAATAAATATTTAACTGAAATCATGAAGAGTGCTTCGGAAGTTGAAAATATTAAATGGAGTTTCAATCCACCTGCTGCACCTCATTTCGGCGGTTTGTGGGAGGCTGGAATTAAATCTTTTAAAACGCATATAAAGCGTACGATAGGTGAGCAAATTCTCACTTATGAGGAATTCTACACGGTGCTGACACAAATTGAAGCTCTACTTAACTCACGACCGTTGTGTCCTTTAAGTCCCGATCCAAATGACTTGTCAGTTCTTACTCCAGGTCACTTCTTAACTCTAGAGCCTTTATCTACATTACCAGATCAGGATCTAAGTCATTTGAAATTAAATCGTTTATCCAGATGGCAGTTGTTGACAAAATTAAACGCCGATTTTTGGAAACGTTGGCATGTTGAATACTTGGATACATTGCATCAGCGTTTTAAATGGCATAAAAATAATGCTCCAGTTACTCCTGGAACATTAGTTCTAATTAAAGACAATAATTTACCGCCTATGCAATGGCGTATCGGCCGAATTATCGCTTGTCATCCGGGTAATGACGGGGTTATTAGAGTTGTCTCGGTGTATACTAGTAACGGTGTTATAAAACGACCGTTAGTTAAAATTTGTCCCCTACCTTGAAAACTAATTTATTTCATGTAATTACTAATAAGGTCCTTATATATATATATTTTTTTTTTTGCTTACATAAATTTGTATATTTCTTTTTAAATTTATTAAAAAGGGTGGGTGGGAATGTTTACGATTTGATATTTATTTTATAATTCTTTTTCTGTACATCAAATAATGTGCGCTGTTTTGGTATCTAGGAATTATATTCAAATTTCACGTTTAACTAGTCATGCGCGTAATTCGTTTTACATGAGAGTGCGCGTTGGTTGGACGGTACTTTTTAATTCGCTCGGAGACGACAGAAAACCGTTTTCGTATCGCAAGTTTGTTTTTCCTTACGCATTAATAACAAACAATTATAATAGTTGGTTATATTATATATAGTTATTTGGTAGTTACACTTTGCTGATAAAGAACAGAGGTGTTGTGCCGCTTGACACGGAAGGAAAGAGTATCAACGCAGGGCCCTGCTCAACGGCAGTGTTGGTTGTGCTGAACAGAAAAGGTAAGACGAATTACGTTGATTTGTTAACAATTAAAATTTTCTCTTCATATTAAAATCATACACGCACATTGGTCTTCTTCATCATTTTCCAATAATCGTAAGTCACCTCGTGGCGCCAAATGTTTCGTGGCAACAATGTATTTGTGGCTTATAAAACTTATGTAGAATCTGCGTAGGAATAGTTAAAGTCATTTGCAACGACATGGAACTGGCGACTATTAAAGTACGCGTTATATTTGAATCACAAAACAAATACAAAATTTACAAAAAAAAATACGCCTTGTAAGTTTTCTTTTTGAATTCGCATATCTTGACATAAGTTGACAGTTTTAACATAAACAAGAATTAACAAATATAACAACGATAATTGCAAGTATACAATATGATTGATATATAACATTCACCCGGAGCTGCTTTCTCAAGAATACGTTAAATACTCCGGTTTCTTTTTATTTCTCGTGGATTTACGCAGAGGATGGTCTTGATCCAAAAACTCTTGATTGCCGTTCTGATCGTTCGTGGTCGATTGTGGTTCTTCAACGTTATAGCTGTTTGTTATCGAAGCTTCTTCTTCCCTTTCTTCATGAGTACTAGATTGGCAATCGCGTTGACTATTCGTTGGTTGGTCTTCTTCATCATTTTCCAATAATCGTAAGTCACCTCGTGGCGCCAAATGTTTCGTGGCAACAATGTATTTGTGGCTTATAAAACTTATGTAGAATCTGCGTAGGAATAGTTAAAGTCATTTGCAACGATATGGAACTGGCGACTATTAAAGTACGCATTATATTTAAATCACAAAACAAATACAAAATTTACAAAAAAAAAAATACGCCTTGTAAGTTTTCTTTTTGAATTCGCATATCTTGACATACGTTGACAGTTTTAACATGAACAAGAATTAACAAATATAACAACAATAATTGAAATTATACAATATGATTGATATATGGACGGTGTTAAGCAATAGAGTTTCAAGCCACACGCCTGTCATTTTGAGTAAACCGCTTTTAAAGTTTGACAATGAAAACATCTACTTTTATTGAAGTATGACCAAATACAACAAAAAATTTTTGGTATTTTGGTAACTTGCAGTTAACATTAAAATTGTTTTGACAAATATTCCAGAAAATATTAATATTAAATCAACAAATTTGTCCATATCTCAAAGAGGTTGAAGCAATAAAATAACTAAAGAGAATCCCAGTCGCAACCTCAACAAAATTTATTTAAAAACATTTTTGGATTACATGTTTCGCCCACAATTGGGCATCATCAGATCCAACAGATCTATAAGAAGAAATTCGAAAATTTGTAAATAACTTAAAGTACAACAAGGCAACGAAAAAACTTACATGTCAAACAAATTGCTCGAGGCATCTAATATGTTATGGGTTATTAGATGCCTCGAGCAATTTGTTTGACATGTAAGTTTTTTCGTTGCCTTGTTGTACTTTAAGTTATTTACAAATTTTCGAATTTCTTCTTATAGATCTGTTGGATCTGATGATGCCCAATTGTGGGCGAAACATGTAATCCAAAAATGTTTTTAAATAAATTTTGTTGAGGTTGCGACTGGGATTCTCTTTAGTTATTTTAAATATTAATATTCTTGAAAAAAAATGCAATTTTTGATATAGCGATTCTCCCTACCGGACTTGTGAGTTTAAAAAGTATGCTATGATACTTGCCATGTTATTGCGTATCTAACTTTCAGGAAATAAGTAATAGATGCTATGCGTTATGTACCATAACATTATATTGCTTTTGTTAAGTTTCGAAGTTAACTCTACAAATTACTGTGTTATAATAATATATTCATCAAAATTGCAACATTTTTGATGCTTCTGGTTGAGAAAAAAAGCCCTCAAAAAATGTTTTCATTATACCTATTATACATTTTAAACTTAAATCAGACTAAAAGTAATAGAAACAAATGTTATCAAAACTAAAATCATATTTATGATGCGAAATAATAACAAAAAGTTAAAATTTATTCTAACTTCGGCAAATCAAAATCTTCAAAATAACTTCAAAATCTATGGGAGCCCCAAAATCTTCGGTGTCATCTACGAAATCTCCAGACCTATCAGTTTTAAAAAACTCGTAAAACCTATCTGAATCATTCGGAATTAATTTCAGCATTTCCTTTAGGTCTTGGATTTTGGCATCCGACAATAAGGAAGTTTCCATTTTTTAGTTTTATTTTTATTAAATAAAACTAAACATGCAATAAAGCCTAGTGAAAGAATTTTTAAATTATCTTCATAAATGCCGACGTTATGATTTTTTTAATTCCCAATTTCAAATTCTACGGCGTGAGGCCAGCCGACAACGCGATGACGTCATAACTCTCAATCAACAGAGCAGACGCCGACGTGCTCCTATATAATAGTACTTGTGGATTGCTGAGAGTGTCTGATTTCGTTATGGAAACTACGCAAAATAATAAAAAAGGTGAGTGTTTATTGGCCAGCAACAAAATAAAGATATACATTTATTGTTGGGTTTTGGAAGTAAAATGATATATATTACCTTTATATCTAAACAATTGATAGAATAGAATACATTTATTGCCTGTTACAAATTTTTGTTAGACTTTTTCCGTAGGGATGTATTATGTTTTTTACTTTTTTTTGAAATCGATAATAATATGAGATTATTTTCGTATAACACATTTACATTATAAATTGTTTTTTTTCTAATAGATATAAAAAAAAATAAAACAAATCATTTTACTATATAATATATTTTATTTATAATTTTTTAGTGATACAATGCTGACATTCCATAATCAAATATTTAATTTATAAACTTAATTTCGTGTTTACTACACCGTCTGAAATATTATACATCATATAAGAATCATGAATGATAATTGCATATACTTTTACATTTGCAGGAAACTGTGATTCGCGTGTTTCAAATTCTAATTTGATATCAACGCTAGAATGTTTGATTGCCTCTGGTTGACAAGAACAATCGATAATGAAAACCGGGTTGTTTGGAAATTGACCCAAGCTTAATATTGGGTCGGAATGTTCTGTGTTATAATATTTTTGTTGAATATTCTGATATCTATAATAGACTGCTCCGTAAAGTTTTTTAGAGAAATCTAAATTCCATTTCTCATATGGATATACTATTGAGTTTAAATATGTTCTTATATTGGAAATGTTTGCGTGTATAAATTGCGTGGCATCCATATTAATGTTTTCATAATTCGAAATATTTTGAAATCCAATTATAATATAACGTGGTTTTTCGAGACTCGTAGTTGTTCTAATCGACCATATGTCTGAACTAGTTTCACGCAATTTCGGTAGTTCATATTAGTCCCAAGACCGAAATGCAATATTAATTCGAGAATTTAGTCCTCCTTTATTAATTTTCATCATCAATTTCAACTTCTGACTGTCTTCGGGAACTATGTGATTAATTTTCCATTCAATTTTATTTATTTTCAAAATAGCACTTCCGTCACCAATATATCTATTATTATAGTTTCTAGCAATTATTAATATAAGTTCGTGGCGTACATTAATGAAAGCGCCCTTATAGTCTTCAGCAATGCCAAACAAGTATTTCAATGGCAATTTACCGCTGAAAACATGATAGTTGGATCCAGGATATCTTGGAAATCTTCGGACAAGCCCCAGCCAGTACTACAAAGCCCTCTTTCTTGACTATATGGACATAATGCCATAGTTTTCAGGGAAGTTGTAATCCCCGGTTTCCTAATCATGGCGACTTGCTCATTCCCAATCTCATATCTTATTTCTTCGAAAAGAAACGCTAATGAATTGTTTGATAAATATCAGGGTTTCTTGTCATCCTCAGCTTGAAATGTTCCTTCAATATTAATATAACTCTCAGAAATGTCTAATATTAAGTCTTGAAAAATTAACCGGAATTCGAACTTCATCTGAATTATTATATACGGGGCTACCATATGGTTTATATGTATATTCTTGAACGCTAGACAATGCATTGTCAAACACAGGCTCACCAAATATGTTTAATTTATTAGATAAGGATGACATATTTAATATTTTCGAATTTTTAAACCAATGGATTGAAGGAATGTTCGATTTTTTTTAGTAATGACACAACCGGAACCGTTGCTGTTGTAATTAGTACTGCTTAGCATCTCTTTCTTCCTCTTTTTTATATAAACATCATTCTTTGCATGTCTATTGTGATGTTTAATCACATTATTGTAAACAAACCCCATTGATGTTATTATGTATTATTATTATTTTTAATCGAGCACTTTAAGTTCTAATTTCACAATAATTTTTTCGCCGCGAAAATTTATTAGTCGACCTGTGTCATCCAAAATTCTTATTGTAATATTTTCAATTGACTGACGTCCCAATGGTTTAACTGGCATATATATAATTTGTTGCGGTTCCTTTGTTAATCTATATCCAGTCTCGACGTCAATATCGAAATCAAACAGTGTGTGTGATTCAATATCGTTAAAAAATGCGCCACTGATTACATTGCAATGTACTGATATGATACGGACTCTCATAATATCAACCGGTAAAGTTGATTCGACCAACGTATTCGATAGTAAAATTGTTTTTTCAAATCCTAATAGCGAGCCAATAGAATTGTCGGCTGTGAAATCGATATCGTAAATAGACCATAATTCACATTTCAAAGTGTTTGAATTGGGATACAAAAGAAATATTTGTTTATATTCGTCCTCACTGAAATTGTGTAAACCCATTAACAATTTTTTATATATTTCACCGATCTCATACGTCCCAGGTGGTATGAATACATTAATATAATCAACATCACTTTTATGCTTATTATATGTGAATTTATTATTTTTTTCATTCACATTTAAAATAGAGTTATACGAATAAAAGGCAATTAATCCTAGTCCATAACGTCTAGAGGTATCCAATTCAATTGGTTCATAATAATCTGCAGACAACTCACTAGATGTTCCAGACAGAAACGTTCTCGACATGACTGGGCAATAAATCAAACTGAATTATTGCTTTTATTGCGGCCAGCAACACAATAGATATAATTTTTTCTTTTTACGTGTCACTTTCTTCAACTCTGTTTTTTCATTTGTTATACACTCAATTTCTCTAATATTACAAAAAACACAAAATATTTTTCTAGGAAATGGGCCGTCTATTTCGTCACCGCTAGCGTTATTCGTCACATAATGTTCCATACAATAAAAATATTTATTAATATCATTCTTTTTTTTTCCTTTTCTTGGGATGAGGATAAAGAAAGAAATTGAAGAACAAGGTTCAAGAATAATAAATAAGAAAAATTAATATCATTGTCTTCACGTAAATGTTTAGGAAGTTTGTCCCAAACCAATGCGATTTCCTTTGAAGCACATGCAATCAAAACCTCTTTAGGCATATCAGCAAGTTGTTTCTCATTCATTTTTATCAAACTACCCAATTGTGAGTAAGCACGTAAAGACTGAGCCATTTTTTTTATGTCATTACGACTCATTTCCTGTATAGAATCTATTGTGATTGAGAAACTTCAAACATAAATGGCCACACCACACCGTGTTAAAATCTTGCTCACAATTGTGATTATAATATATTTTAAGAAGAGTATGTGAAATATTCTTTGTAAAATAATGTATTAACTCTTGAGGCGGTGGTAAATTACCAAAACTTGTAACGTTAAAATTTAAGCTAGCGTTACTATTGACTTAATCCCTACCATCTATTACCTTCTGAACACCGTTTACACCGGAAAGATTAAGTACTTACCCCTTACCAAGTGTCTATCGTTCTATTGGGCAAAGTAAAACACATTTTGGTACCTGTTTTGACACAACTTTATTGAACACTTATACACAGTTCTTTGTTACGGTATTTTACTCCATTTGCCACTTGTGTGATATAATTTATGGCCCTGATTCATCACTGTCAATATCCTGAAATATGCGAGACTGTTTTAGCGTAATTTTATAGTAATTGTAAATATTTATTAGGTACTTACCAGTTGAATGTGTCCTAGGCTATTATCTGTAATGTTTTTGGATGGTTTGGTAGCCGTGTTTACGTCCTGTGAGTTGGTACAGCCCTATTTTTAAGTCCATGTCCGTTTCTAACTTTTACATCAAGTTTTTGCACTAATTCCTGATCCTATTTTGATCATCGCCCTCCTACGAGTAGTAGAGGACTAAATTAACTTATATTTAACGTATTGGAAGCCCTACCTTTTACCGATTTCCCATATTTCTTCTGTTTTGGCACTCCGGTACCTGGTCAATGTTTTACAGTCGAATTTTCTGTGAAATCATTGCTTTCAACGCTTGATCGACTGTGGGATGATTGTTTGCTTTGTCTTCTGTAGTTCACCAATTGGTTAGACCCAAATTATCCTAAAATAGCGGTAGAAATTACGTATTTCACGGGTTAAGCATATCACAATATACTTTGTAGGTTATGTTGTTATCATCTTGCACATAATGCGGTTGTTATATGAAAATGGTGTGTGATCTCATACTTACCGTTATTTTATCTACTGTTGGATATTATTACGAATGATGATTAACCGTTTTTACTTGTTAATAACATATTGATTAATTTATTAGTCGATGTAAACATATGTTTTGCAGATTGCCAAAGTTTATATGTCATTCGCTATGTCACTGAATTTGCAGGCACATTTCCAGTGTTACCAACTCTCTCAGCATGAAGCTTCTTATATACCTGCGTTATATATTATTGAAAGACGTAACAGAGATAGCGAGTGTCTAGAACGGTTTGACGTTATATAATCGCATAAGAGGGTTTGTCAGTGGCGTTGTAGTTGATAGTTTTCGTGATTATTATTATAGGGTATAGTCAAAGGTCGATAGTAATTCCCTAGTATCGATATTTTTAGGCAGGTTACCTGTCAATGTTAGGTCCTTGTAGGGTTATTTGTATCTGGGGACACTTAGGTTTGCAAGACTTGAGGATGTCCTTGCCATTTTTGGGTGTCTAGCTCATTTCTATTCATGGTGTGGTGGAGAGCGACAGCCTATTCGGCCATTTTGGGATTCAAAGTGTAAAAATTATTGGATATAATTTTTTAACCCATTCTGGGGAGTATTAGAGGCCGATGTGGCATTGAAAAACTTCGTGTGGTTGATTTTGGGCTTTTTGAAAGCATTGTTTTGAAGTTTTTAACTGCCTGGAAAGCAGGAGCAAGTTCGTCCCAGTACCACGTGAGTAGAATGAATTACTGATTGAGAATTTACGCGTTACTTATTGTTGTTTCCGATTTTAGCATCACTTACTCATTCTCGTTACCAATAGAGAATATTTGAACACCTATTTCTACCTAGAACGCCCTCCCAACGCGTGAGGTCAGTATATTTCGCTATAGTCTTTTCTGTTACTGAAGGTGCTTTACTTTTAGGGTTCTAGTGTCAGTTTCAGTTTAGGCTCTGGGTTTTTGTCTTCGGGTTTATTATAGCCCTGGACTTGATAACTGGCGACCAGTGGATGTGATCGTTTGCGATCTCCTGGTAATTTTGGATCGATTACCGTCGGTAACTGCGGTAAAGAAGTGATACCTGTTAGGTAATGTTTATCCACCAGCTTGTACATGGTTATTTGGACCGGATATTTGTTGAATATGGCTCTGGACAATGTTTTGTGACCAACTTGTTGAACGGTTGTACCCCCAGGTGTAGTATGCTGCCAAACTGTAAGTGCTTTGGAAGATTTAGATTTATTAGTGACCTTCAGTCAATGTGATTTAGTAGTTTAAGTAATTTAGCTGTAACTTTGTGTAACCGATTTATTACTGGCCTTCAGCCAATGTGTCTTAGATATCAATCGATTTAATATTTAAAATGTACGGATACTCTGAGATGTTATGTTTCCTTTTCTTTTTTTTTTTTTTTTTTAACAACTATCTCTACCAACTGCAGGTTGTGTATCGATGATACTAGCTACGTTTATTTACGTATATGAAAGATTTCGCAGCGGCCTTCAGTCGTTTTAGCGTGAGTTACTTGATAATATTTAATAACGACGGGTTGTGAACTCTGATGTGAGCTCTGCGTGCGCACGTCGGGTGTACAGGGTGAGGCCGTTATATAGGATTGTGTTATGATTACGCCGCAGTTATTAGGTAAACGTAAGCGCGTTTAATTTATTTCGCTGAAGTTATACATAATTGTCATTGCATCTACGTAATATCACACCTTAGTCTTATTCATTAATTATAAAATATTATTTGAAATTTTGAACATTCTATTTACTAAATGTTTTGCAAACATAACTGGATTTATTAAATTGATTGATTTTATTTGAGCGTTATTTTATTTTTTTTTTATTTCGGTGTTTTATTTAAATTTTGGTAAGCATACTTAGCCGATTGGAAGTTGTAGTTATTCCCTGGAGAGAGATTGGTTTGTGTCTAATGGTTTTTCATGATTTAGAGTTATGATACGGTTTAGGTGATCCCGGGATGTAAAACCCAAATCATGTGGCGCCCTTAAAATAAATTTCCATCGTACGACCACGGCCTTCACGATTGTTAGCTGCCGGCCATCTCGCGAGGATCATCTGTCCTGAAAATCTCTTAAATAGTTCGGGATATAACGTAGCCTTCCTGATACAATAATGCTTGAAGCCTGAATACTATCAAATATAAAGAAATACGCCACATTGATTTTGGCGCTCAACGTGGGGCCCGCTATTTTCAAGGGAAAATTTCAAGCCGTTTTACGGAATTTCGAGGTCATTTAGGCCGATTTCTAAAATAATTTTTTTTTTTTTTTTCTCGGTCCCTTAGAGCTGGAAGTTTAGGTGTATCTCCGTGGTAGACGAGTATCGTTGCGATTATAGATGTGTAGCCCTAATTTGTTTTTTTTATAGACTAGCAGTTTGATTGAATTCGGTGAGATTCTGTGGTATATAGAATTAATTTGAAAGGTCTCTCACTGAAGGGGTTTTTGATGCTAGATATATCATTTATTTGGTACGGTTAGTTGTAACCATTTTTGTATATTTGAGTGGGAAGTAGTACTAGTAAATTGTAGGTATAGTTAGATTATATTTCTATTTGTAAATTTTGACCCTGATAGTGTAGAATAAAATCGAGCAAAATGTCTAGAAGATTGCTCGTCAATCGCCTGGCTCAGGATGAGTTACAATACGAGTTAAAGTACAGAGGCATCGCAGTAGGAACCGTAGAGGAAATGCGTGGTAGATTGTCATCAGCGTTGCAGTTGGAAAAGGGCGGTGACTCGATTAAGTACCCTCCTTACCCCTTTATATTTTCTGAGGATGAGGCAGCCGTGGAAACCAAGCTTATTGAATTGGAACAGGTGATTCCCTCGGTATCTTCTGATAAGAAAAGTGAACACGCCAAGTGTACGACCAAACTCCACCACCTCCTCAATCGCCTTGACAACATGGAACCTACGGATGAAGCCGAACGTGGTAAAAAGGAATCTTTGTTAGGCCGAGTGTTGGCTCTGCTGGATGTCTTGTCGAGAAAGGCCGACGATGCTGATGCTTTGGCTCGACAAATACCTCTTAGCGTGAGTCTTCTGGGCCGACCGGCAGCAAATAGCAGTTTTGCCGCGGCATCTGATCCCGCAGCGGTGCCTGGTTCGAGTGGTATGGACACGAGGTCATTCGTCAAATCGGTTCCCCCAAGTAAATGGAATTTGTCCTTCTCCGGTGACAAACGCGGTTTATCCTTAAATGCTTTCCTTGAGCGCTGCAACGAGCTAAGCATAGCAAGACATGTTCCCAAGGATACCCTCCTGGAATCAGGAATCGACTTATTTACAGGGCGCGCGTACCAATTTTTCTTGGCAAACCGCGAGGAAGTCAGTTCCTGGGAGGAGTTCGTAGCATTGCTGCGCGAAGAGTTCCAACCGGATAACTATAACGAAAAGCTTTTTGACGAAATTAAGCGAAGAACCCAGGGGCCTGACGAGTCGATTGGTATTTATATTGCCGTGATGCAAGGGTACTTCAAGCGACTGACATGTCCTATTTCGGAGGATGCCAAACTGCGAATCCTGTTGAGGAATCTGACACCGTTCTATCAGAACCACCTTGCCCTCGTCGAGGTAAATTCCATAATGGAACTTCGTAAGCTGTGTAGACGGTTGGAGGAACGTCGGGACGCGGTGGAAAACTATTCTGTGCCTTCTAGGCGTTCTCATGTCCTTGAGCCAGACCTGGCGTACGCGGAGGTCGAAACAAGTGTGGAAACCTTGAGTATCTCTGGTTCGAGTCCCAGCAACTCCAGGGGAAATGTAAAGCCCATTGTGTGCTTCCGTTGTCAGCAACCGGGCCACCGTGCTATTGGCTGTGCCATGCCTAAAAAACTAATATGTTTTCGATGTAAACGTGAAGGTTACACGATCGCTACCTGCCCTGATTGTTCACGGTCGGGAAACGCTCCAAGGCGCTCTTAGGTGGTGACCTAGTGAGCGCCTCCTCTTCGTTATCTGTACCCCCTAGAATTAAGTCTGTGCTCGATTTTGTTCTCGAAAACGCTGGCAATGACGAGCGACCATATCTTCGTGTAAATATATTTGGTAGGGAATTTCTCGGCCTTTTAGATTCTGGTGCTTCGCGCACGATTGTTGGTGCTCCGGGGTGGAAATTATTGAAGGAGTTGGGGTTGAAGTTGGACACAGGAGTTTCTATTGCGTGTACTGTGGCCAATGGTCAACGCTGTGTGGGAGCAGGTGTTTGCGAGGTACCGTTCGTATTGAGAGAGCGTGTGTGTGTCTTAAGAATAATTGTTGTGCTTGAGTTGCCCCATTTACTGATCCTCGGTGCGGATTTTTGGCGTGCTATGGGAATAGTGCCGGATCTCCGACATAATGAGTGGCATTTCGCTGGATCTTCCAATCTCGACTTAATGGAAGTTAATGACAGCATACTTACTGATCAGCAACAGGTTACGTTGCGGAATTTAATTGAGTCCAATAAAGCCTTAATGTCTGGTCACCTTGGTTGTACTAGTAGGGTCGAGCACGTTATTGTATCGAATTCCAGTCCGATTAAACAGCGGTATTACCGAGTTTCCCCTGTCATCCAAAAACATATTGATGAAGAGCGGGACGAAATGTTACGGTTGGGAGTAGTTGAGCCCTCCAAGAGCCCCTGGGCGTCGCCCATTTTATTAGTCCGAAAGAAGGACGGCGGATATCGATTCTGTGTGGACTATCGAAAGCTGAATTCCGTAACTGAGCGAGATAGTTACCCACTTCCACTGGTAGCTGATACCCTCGACAAACTAAAGCAAGCTCAGTACCTTTCGAGCCTTGATATCAAGTCTGCTTATTGGCAGGTTCCCGTCGCCAAAGATTCCCGTCCTATGACTGCTTTCACAGTTCCTAACCGCGGTTTGTTTCAGTTCCGGCGGATGCCGTTTGGCCTCCATAACGCACCAGCTACCTGGCAAAGACTCATTGATGGCGTTCTTGACGGTCTTGAACCTTACGTGTTCGTATATCTGGACGACGTGGTTGTGGTGACGCAAACTTTCGAGAAGCATGTGGAAATCTTAGAAGAAGTATTCCGAAGACTTCGTGAAGCCCAACTCACCGTCAGTTTTGAGAAGTGCCAATTCTGTAGACCGCAGATGCGTTACCTGGGATACGTAGTAGACCGCTTGGGTTTGCACGTGGACCCGGATAAAGTCAAAGCCATGTTGGAACTCCCCACGCCAAAGAACATTCCTGAAGTTAGAAGGGTTGTCGGAACCTTTTCCTGGTACCGCCGGTTTGTGAAGGACTTTTCGACTATCGTTGCTCCTATTACCAACCTACTTAAAAAGGATAGAAAATTTGAATGGACTCCTGAATGCGATGCTGCTTTTCGAACTATCAAGGGATGTCTGGTAAAAGCTCCTGTCCTGAGTTGTCCCGACTACGATCTTCCTTTCTTGGTCCAGACGGACGCTAGTGGTTACGGTTTGGGCGCTGTCTTGACGCAACCCCATCCTGACGGCGACCGTGTGATATGTTTCTTGTCGAGATCCCTGACGAAGCAAGAGCGAAACTTCTCTACGACAGAGCGTGAGTGCCTTGCCGTGCTTTGGGCAGTCCTTAAACTTCGCCCCTATATAGAGGGAGTACCGTTCACGGTGATCACGGATCATTATAGTCTGGTATGGCTACAAAATTTGAAAGACCCCACGGGACGCTTAGCTCGATGGGCAGTGCAGCTTCAACAGTTCAATTTTACCATCGTCCATCGTAAAGGCAAAGACCATATTGTCCCTGACCTGCTCTCGAGGTCCGTTCCCGTGATCGATGCGGTAACTGTGTGCGATAATTTTGATACTTCGGAGGTGAAGGACAATTGGTATAAAAAGATGATCCTAAAAATACGGGAGAAACCCTCCAAAATGGGTAACTGGCGTTTGTCTGACGGCAAATTGTGGAAATATGTTAAATCCGATAATTATCCCGGGCTTACCCAAGACGTTGACAATTGGAAGGAGGTTGTCCCAAAGGAGAAACGGTTGGAGATTATTCGTTCGGTGCACGAACCTGCGCTTGCTGGTCATTTCGGTACCTATAAGAGCTATGCTCGATTGTGCGAAAGATTTTATTGGCCGAAGATGTTGGCAGATGTTGCTCGTTTTGTTAAGCGATGTTCCCTGTGTATCAAATATAAACCTACAAATAAATTAGTACCCGATAAGATGGTGCCGAATGAGGTGCCGAAATTGCCATGGGAGATCATTGCAATGGACTTGATGGGACCTCTTCCTAGATCCTCCCATGGTAATTCCTTTATTTTAGTGGTGACAGATTGTCTGTCAAAGTTTTCATTAATTTTTCCCTTGAGAAATGCCACCTCTAATACATTGATTAAACGAATAGAAAGTCAGGTCTTTCTTCTTTTTGGTGTTCCAAGAGTAATCTTGTGCGACAACGGTCCACAATTTACGAGTAATGTATTCGCTAAGTTTGTTCAGTCATATCGCTGTAAAATTCGTTTTAACGCTAACTACCATCCCAGGGCGAACCCAACGGAGCGCGTCAACAGAACGCTCAAGACATTGCTCGCTATGTATGTTAGCGATAACCACAAAGCATGGGATGCTAATATTGACAAGCTTGCGTGTGCGTTAAGAACCGCGAAACATGAGACCACTCAACATTCGCCGTTCTTTATCAACTATGGACGGAACATAGCTCTTTCCGGAGAGGATTATAATCGTGTAATTGATGGTACTACTCATGAGGAATCAGTGTATTCTGACGTGGAAACTAGGAATCAAGCCTTTTCAGTTTTGTACAGGGACGTCCGGAGAAGATTGCAGGAGGCGGGAAAGAAAGCTTGTGCTAGGTATAATTTACGTAGTCGTCATGCGGAGTATTTACCAAATCACCTTGTATATAGAAGGAATTTTGTTCTCTCGGACGCTTCCAAATTTTTTACGAAGAAGTTTGCTCCTAAATTTGTAGGGCCCTTCTATGTTAAGAAGAGAGTGTCACCTTGGACGTATCTGTTGAGGGACGAAATTGGGAACGAAAAGGGTGTTTGGCATGTGAAGGACCTCCGAGAAGTTCCGAATTGCGATGATTAACCCTTTTAGGGTTAATGTCCTGAAGGGGAGGGGGGAATTGTAACGTTAAAATTTAAGCTAGCGTTACTATTGACTTAATCCCTACCATCTATTACCTTCTGAACACCGTTTACACCGGAAAGATTAAGTACTTACCCCTTACCAAGTGTCTATCGTTCTATTGGGCAAAGTAAAACACATTTTGGTACCTGTTTTGACACAACTTTATTGAACACTTATACACAGTTCTTTGTTACGGTATTTTACTCCATTTGCCACTTGTGTGATATAATTTATGGCCCTGATTCATCACTGTCAATATCCTGAAATATGCGAGACTGTTTTAGCGTAATTTTATAGTAATTGTAAATATTTATTAGGTACTTACCAGTTGAATGTGTCCTAGGCTATTATCTGTAATGTTTTTGGATGGTTTGGTAGCCGTGTTTACGTCCTGTGAGTTGGTACAGCCCTATTTTTAAGTCCATGTCCGTTTCTAACTTTTACATCAAGTTTTTGCACTAATTCCTGATCCTATTTTGATCATCGCCCTCCTACGAGTAGTAGAGGACTAAATTAACTTATATTTAACGTATTGGAAGCCCTACCTTTTACCGATTTCCCATATTTCTTCTGTTTTGGCACTCCGGTACCTGGTCAATGTTTTACAGTCGAATTTTCTGTGAAATCATTGCTTTCAACGCTTGATCGACTGTGGGATGATTGTTTGCTTTGTCTTCTGTAGTTCACCAATTGGTTAGACCCAAATTATCCTAAAATAGCGGTAGAAATTACGTATTTCACGGGTTAAGCATATCACAATATACTTTGTAGGTTATGTTGTTATCATCTTGCACATAATGCGGTTGTTATATGAAAATGGTGTGTGATCTCATACTTACCGTTATTTTATCTACTGTTGGATATTATTACGAATGATGATTAACCGTTTTTACTTGTTAATAACATATTGATTAATTTATTAGTCGATGTAAACATATGTTTTGCAGATTGCCAAAGTTTATATGTCATTCGCTATGTCACTGAATTTGCAGGCACATTTCCAGTGTTACCAACTCTCTCAGCATGAAGCTTCTTATATACCTGCGTTATATATTATTGAAAGACGTAACAGAGATAGCGAGTGTCTAGAACGGTTTGACGTTATATAATCGCATAAGAGGGTTTGTCAGTGGCGTTGTAGTTGATAGTTTTCGTGATTATTATTATAGGGTATAGTCAAAGGTCGATAGTAATTCCCTAGTATCGATATTTTTAGGCAGGTTACCTGTCAATGTTAGGTCCTTGTAGGGTTATTTGTATCTGGGGACACTTAGGTTTGCAAGACTTGAGGATGTCCTTGCCATTTTTGGGTGTCTAGCTCATTTCTATTCATGGTGTGGTGGAGAGCGACAGCCTATTCGGCCATTTTGGGATTCAAAGTGTAAAAATTATTGGATATAATTTTTTAACCCATTCTGGGGAGTATTAGAGGCCGATGTGGCATTGAAAAACTTCGTGTGGTTGATTTTGGGCTTTTTGAAAGCATTGTTTTGAAGTTTTTAACTGCCTGGAAAGCAGGAGCAAGTTCGTCCCAGTACCACGTGAGTAGAATGAATTACTGATTGAGAATTTACGCGTTACTTATTGTTGTTTCCGATTTTAGCATCACTTACTCATTCTCGTTACCAATAGAGAATATTTGAACACCTATTTCTACCTAGAACGCCCTCCCAACGCGTGAGGTCAGTATATTTCGCTATAGTCTTTTCTGTTACTGAAGGTGCTTTACTTTTAGGGTTCTAGTGTCAGTTTCAGTTTAGGCTCTGGGTTTTTGTCTTCGGGTTTATTATAGCCCTGGACTTGATAACTGGCGACCAGTGGATGTGATCGTTTGCGATCTCCTGGTAATTTTGGATCGATTACCGTCGGTAACTGCGGTAAAGAAGTGATACCTGTTAGGTAATGTTTATCCACCAGCTTGTACATGGTTATTTGGACCGGATATTTGTTGAATATGGCTCTGGACAATGTTTTGTGACCAACTTGTTGAACGGTTGTACCCCCAGGTGTAGTATGCTGCCAAACTGTAAGTGCTTTGGAAGATTTAGATTTATTAGTGACCTTCAGTCAATGTGATTTAGTAGTTTAAGTAATTTAGCTGTAACTTTGTGTAACCGATTTATTACTGGCCTTCAGCCAATGTGTCTTAGATATCAATCGATTTAATATTTAAAATGTACGGATACTCTGAGATGTTATGTTTCCTTTTCTTTTTTTTTTTTTTTTTTAACAACTATCTCTACCAACTGCAGGTTGTGTATCGATGATACTAGCTACGTTTATTTACGTATATGAAAGATTTCGCAGCGGCCTTCAGTCGTTTTAGCGTGAGTTACTTGATAATATTTAATAACGACGGGTTGTGAACTCTGATGTGAGCTCTGCGTGCGCACGTCGGGTGTACAGGGTGAGGCCGTTATATAGGATTGTGTTATGATTACGCCGCAGTTATTAGGTAAACGTAAGCGCGTTTAATTTATTTCGCTGAAGTTATACATAATTGTCATTGCATCTACGTAATATCACACCTTAGTCTTATTCATTAATTATAAAATATTATTTGAAATTTTGAACATTCTATTTACTAAATGTTTTGCAAACATAACTGGATTTATTAAATTGATTGATTTTATTTGAGCGTTATTTTATTTTTTTTTTATTTCGGTGTTTTATTTAAATTTTGGTAAGCATACTTAGCCGATTGGAAGTTGTAGTTATTCCCTGGAGAGAGATTGGTTTGTGTCTAATGGTTTTTCATGATTTAGAGTTATGATACGGTTTAGGTGATCCCGGGATGTAAAACCCAAATCATGTGGCGCCCTTAAAATAAATTTCCATCGTACGACCACGGCCTTCACGATTGTTAGCTGCCGGCCATCTCGCGAGGATCATCTGTCCTGAAAATCTCTTAAATAGTTCGGGATATAACGTAGCCTTCCTGATACAATAATGCTTGAAGCCTGAATACTATCAAATATAAAGAAATACGCCACAAACTATCATAATAGTTAACAATATTACCGCGTTTTTTATATGCTACCCAATGTGTGCCTCTACCACTATTGTCATCTAGATTTACAATTGCACATTCTTTATATAGCGGACCTGCTATATTCAAATTATTGCGACTATAAACACTGCGAAAATTGCTTATATTTAATTTATTAACATATTTTATAATGTCAAGATTTGATAGCGGTCTTTGTGGTAGAGGGTTTACAAGTTTTTTTGATTTTTTAAATATAATCCAAATCCATTGCGGTGTTTTTTGAGTAGTAATCTGCTTCCAACGATTGTCGAAGCATTTGATTTATTTCGATGTTTGTTGTTTGTTATCTGCTCCTTTAAATTTTTTGTACCATTCACAGCTCTTACAATTCCTGCAGCACCACCAGCCAAACTACCTAATGCAGACAATCCTGCAAAAATGGGGATCAATGGCAAAACACCTCCAATTTTTGATACAGATATAATGCGTGGTGTCTTAATTTTTTCTTTTCCACCTATGTCTTTAACATATTTTCGAGCACATTTTAACGCTATTTTTGCAACCGATAAAGCATTATTCTTTTTATTTTTCACACAAGTCGTTTTTTTAATAGATTGACGAATATTTTTTAAAACACCACCAACAAATGTTATACGTTTTTTATTATTTTTATGTTTATTACAACGGTTTCTTTTACATCCGCTCGTTTTTTTAGGAGTAACACACGGAGTCCTCATACCTAATCCAAGCTTTCTTTTTGTTTTAATAACGTTTGTTACTAACCACGAATGCGCTCTCTCATTCACAGGTATCTGCTTTGATTTAGTTAATTCCCAAGCACGATCTTCCAGGATTTTATCTGCTCTATGACGTTCACTTAAATGATTACTATTTACATATGCTATGTCGTGTATTTTACATAGTTTACCTAGAGAATTAACTCCTGAATCACCTCTTAACAGTCTTTTCCGTAATTTCGTCCCGACTCCGCAGTATTCATATCCAGGTATATGGAGTTCGATTGGGGTATTATTAATTAACGAGTTTATAATACCTGCGCCAGTTTTTCGTTGACTTTGTTTGCTAACACGTCTATCTAGCTCCACAGAGGCCATAAAAATATCATTAACCAGTTAATAATTTACATTCTTATATGTGATAATGAGGCTCATTAAACAATATCAAAATTTCCAAGTAGAAAATTTTGATTTTTCAAATAATAATACGGCAAATAAAATTAAACGCCACGGACCGTTACTACCGAATACAATACGGGGTTTGATCATTGGTAGAAGCAATACTGGGAAAACCGCTGTTATGATTTCTTTATTAACACACCCCAACGGTTTACATTTTAAGAATATCTACATATTGTAGTAGGAAATAAAACGTCAGACTCCACGAAATCAGTTTAATTCATTACACTTAATGTGTTATGTCGATTAAAGCACCAAACATGTTTCGAAGCTCACTAGCTTCATCATCAGTGGTAACATTTAGTAGAGAAACTGTATTTTGTAAGTACTACATTATATGATTATATTAAGAGTAATGTATCGAAGTCACTTCGAGGAAAATTCTTATTATTACTAATGAAATTAAATTTAAGTTATTGCATATTGCTGTTTTTCTTCTTTTTGATCATTTTAAATTTTATAACTTTTTATTCCAATTATATAGTTGGTATATACGCAGCAACTAATCTGACTAGTGCTTTAATCGACATAACACATTAAGTGTAATGAATTAAACTGATTTCGTGGAGTCTGACGTTTTATTTCCTACTACAATACATTCACTCCACTTCAGAATGGACTACTTCTTTAAAAAAAAAAAATATCTACATATATACGAAAACATTATTCCAGAGCAAATACAGGTATTTGGCTGAAGTCGTTGCACCAATAAACGGTCTTGGTTACTTCACTTTTAATAATAATGAATCTGTAATTCCACCATTAGAAGCAAAAGCAGATTCTGTATTTATATTTGACGATGTTATATGCGAGAAACAAGATGTAATTCGAGAATACTTTTGTATTTCGCGTCATAAGAATATTGATGTTTTTTTTCTATCTCAAGGCTATTCTAAAGTGTCGAAACAATTAATTCGGGAAAATTCCAACTTTCTAATAATCTTCACACAGGATGAAACAAATCTCCGACACATATATAGTGATCACGTCAATCCAGACATGGAATTTACACAATTCGCGCAAATATGCAAACTTTGTTGGAATGAAGATTTTGGATTTCTTGTAATCGATAAAGATAGTCCATTAAATCAGGGCCGATATCGAAAAGGATTGGATAATTATATATGCCTGCAATAAATTCAAAATGCTCATTATTCAATCAACCATCGAATAAAAAACTTTATTATTGTTATTTTTACTTATTCATGAATGTTATGTTATAATGTCTGAGGATATTCAAAGTAAGATTGATTTAAAACAGAAATTAATTGATGCGACGGAATCGGTTCGAGAAAAGTATAAATCTTTACATAACAATCAATTGAAGAAGACGAGGATTCTAGAGGAGTTGTATGAGCCAATTACAAAGCCGCTTAATACAATCGGTTCAACGACATCAAATGTGACAACACCCCAAATAAACGTTGAACACGTTGAACAATCGGATAATAGAATCGGTGAACATATTCACCGCTATTGCTTATCACACTTTTTAAATGTTTTGGTAATACATTTAAAAAGTGTGATAAGCAATAGCGGTGAATATGATTATATATATGGGGTTTATACGGATGATATAAACATGAAATTCTTCATGGGTAATTGCAAAGTGACATTCCCGCAAATGAAACATATTGCTGTATGGATGGATCGTAAAAGAATTGCAACTTTTGACGGTGGTGATGAGTTTTTTAACGTTCTATTTTTAAAATACCCATACCTAGAATTGGGTCAAGGTTTAAATAATATAACAAAAAATACTTATCGTGAATTATTAGAATTAACTCAGGCTCCATATAAAGATTATAACCGCGAACTCGGACTGCATATAACGAGGAGTCGAAAGTTTCGGGAAATTATAGAACCGTTAATAAGACAAAAAAGAGACGGTCTTCGCAGTAAAAAAATTTTAGAACCAATCGCATATACATCCGGCGGTTCGCTGTTGCCATCACAAAAGTGCTTCAATAAAAAACGAATAGATTACGTATATTGGAACAACCCAAATGAACTTATTACACGTTTACAATTGCTTTATAGTTCAAAATTAGCGGGAAACACGGGTTTAGATAATGAAATATTACCAATAATTGAAGAGCTAAGGGAGGATGGTATTATTCATTGAATTTACGTTAAAAGTGTGCGTTAAAAAACAATTTAATATATAATTAGTAGTTGTCATGGAGAGAAGTGTTGATAAATTTGGTCGAAAAAAAATAAAAAATTTTACAATACAACGTGGTCGACCGGGTGTTGGATTTAAATTGACTAATGATCAACATTTCGATCTTGAAAATAGACGAATATGCAATATTGCCGAACCGTTTAATGATAGTGATGCAGCAACTCGAAGATATGTTGACAAGCACATAACAACAGCGATTACTGGTATTTTAAATATATTAAAGACGTCTGAAGATATCACGTTGGATAATACAAAAAAATATGCTGGTGAACACGTTCACCAACGTATTGGTGAATTAGTCATTCAAATGAAGACATATATTGATAATGGGATTAAGACAATCAAAGAAATGAATCCAAAAATATTAGATGAATCCATTATAAATAGATTAGATGCATTGGAAAATTATATTAATTCCGCTCGTGTTAGAGTTGATAAAACAACTAATTCCTATTTAGTAATGAGCACCAAATTGAGTATTGTAAATGAAATTCATAGGGGTGCTCGTCGAAATTTTCGACGTAGAAGAATAAATATTGTTGGTTATGCAGATCTTTGGCAGCTTGATTTAGCAGACATTCAGCAATACGCTAGTATTAATAATGGATATAAGTATATTCTTGTAGTTATCAATTGTTTTTCAAAATTTGTGTGGGTGAAAGCATTAAAAAATAAAACAGGTGTTGAAGTAACCAATAAAATGAGAGAAATTTTAAACGAGCTGCGTAAGAACGAATTACCCAAGTACATACAGCCAGACAATGGCACAGAATTTTATAATAAACACTTCTCGCAATTAATGAAATCAAATAAAATACATCATTATTCAGTCTTTAGTACAAAGAAGGCAGCCATTGTTGAACGTGTCATTAGAACATTGAAAAATTGGTTGTATAAACAATTCTCATTCAGGGGAAAATATGTATGGACTGATATATTGGATGACATTGTAAAAACATATAATAATCGAATACATAGAACTGGTTTCGCCCCCGCCTCTGTTCTACCCTCAACGAAAATTCCAGCTTATATCCAACGACGTGAACGTGTAAAAAAACCAAAATTTAAAACAAATGACATCGTGCGAATTTCGAAATATAAACATATCTTTGAGGAGGGCTATTTTTTTAATTGGACTGTAGAACTTTTTAAAATTGTAAAAGTGCGAAAATCTATACCAACCACTTATTATTTACCTGATATGAATGGGGTTCCAATACAAGGATGTTTTTATGAATATGAACTATTGAAAACAAAAAATCCAGACAATTATTTAATCGAAAAAGTTGTGAGAAAACGTGGTGACAGAATCCTAGTTAAATGGTTTGGTTTTAATAGCACACACAACAGCTGGATACACAAAAATGATGTGCTCAAATAACTATGTATATATAAAAAAAAAAACCCAATGTAGTATTCACAAAATATATTTTTAATAAAAATAAAAAAAGAAAACAAATGTTGAACGAATGAATAAAAATATTTAAATAAAATTACAAACATTATGTATACAATTTTCTTAAGTTTATTATAATACATAGTTTTAAATATATTACATTAAAATTAAATAAATACACGTATTACTATAAAATTTAATCTAATTACTAATCTAACTCAATATTCTATAAATTAATTAATGCATTATCAATAAGCATAATTATATATTATTCTAAATCTAACTACAACATGCAACATACTATTACTAATTCAACACTCATTACACACTTAGCTATTATGTTTTGGTGTGCAAGTTAAACAAATGTTTATATCACGAGAAGTCCACAATCTCGAATCACAAACGTCACAAAAAGCGGATACCGCTCAATATGGATGTCGTAGTGAATATGTTTTGCATACCGCCGCCACATCCCAGCAGGATCATCTGTATCAGTATATTCTGCTAGATACACCTGATAACATTCGTAACACAGGTTGAAAGATCTAATTGGAGGGTATGCAGCTTCATTAAATCCATTCTTTATATATATGCTTGTGTAGGAATAGCTCCTACAACTTCGAGGATTGTTTGTACTAGGTGTCAGAACTTTCTCACGCCACTCCTCCGCTACATGATGTTCGTCTACAATACCCTCGTCAGGGTCACTATCCACGACTTCTTCATCATCAGGGTTGGGGTTATTTTCAATACCACCCTCCTGAGGATTGACATCATCATCACTATCGCTTGTTTCGGACTATAACAACAAAATTTCCAAACTTATTAGTGATATGATAATTATTACTAGACAAAAAAAAACACACATTTGAGAACCATAATGTGTGAAAAGAAATTGTATTTACTTACATGTAAAAGGAATGTTTCCCATGCACAAATTCTAGTCAATCTGCGAATATGTTTCGAATTCATTGCAAATTATTTTTTAATTCTATACACACTGTGCTAAACTTAAGTTGAAATTTTAGTAATAACATGTCTGTGTTTAAAAAAATGATTATAGACCTCAACAAAAAACACTCAAACGCAATGATCGTGCTAGTCGAGGAAGAAAACAAAATTTCTTCAAGGAGTCAGCGGCTTTAGAGGCCCAATTTCGGGCTAGCCAACAAATTGTATGTTCTAAATCGGAGCTGTTGGAGAATGTGCGTGGTAACGTGGAAAAGCTGCGCAATAATGTACATCAACTAGAGCTTCGTGATTTGGAAATGGTGGCTGTTTGGGATACCCGCACCATTACACCGAGGGGGGTTAATAATTAGATTATTTTAAGTTTTTATTTTTTTAATTTATGTATTTTTCATGTATTCTTTTTATTTTTATTTTGAATAAATATGATGTGTATATGTTTATATAGTTAAATAATTCGTTTTTTTTCTTTAAAATAAATTATCGATATTAATTGGTAGTATCTTTTTAATATTGTCTATTACACATGTGTAACTATACATTATTTAGAGCAATCAATAAAAAAACTATATATTGCATAATACAACACAAAAAAAATCAATAAAGCCAGTTAGGGTGTGTTCTTTCACCTGTTCCACACACATATATGAAATTTATTACTACAATATATTTTTTTTTTTTTTTTGAATTCCCCACCACAAACCTTATTCAACTATATTAATGAGGAATACTTTTGAAAATTCATTATTTTTACTCAAAAGTTCATAGTGTGAGTTGTAGAACAACTGTTTTAATTTCGAAAATGTATTCGTGTGACGGTTGCAATATGGAATTCACTCGTATGTCGAATTTAAATAGGCATATGAGACAATCATGTAAACACACATTAAATATTGAAAATAGTGTTAAAAGACAAAAACTTAATAGTGAAAAAGCTCTGAAAATTATGTGCGTGTCCTGCCAAATCGAAATAGATTCAAATAAAATTAGCGGACATTATAGAAGTATGTTACATAAAAGAAATGCTGATTGCACAACCGTATCGGACAATGTTAAAATTGTGTATACAGCCTTTAAAGATAGAATTACAACTTTTCGAGTGACACCGCTAAATAAATATGGGGACTATAGCGCGTTTTTTAGTGAATTAAAACATACAATTTTAAAGTTAATTTCCGATGCGTTAAACACACACACAGTCGTTAAAGTTAATTTAGAAGTTTTTAGTATATATAGTCTGCCAATTCAAGAAACTATTGAAACTAAATAATTTATTACAAATAACAAAATTATTGATTTTGGAAGTGATGTTAGTGAAATATATGATTCTTTTATTGAAACTCTTAAAACTAAATCTGAGGAGTTTTTAGATAGAGAATCTGGTAAGTTTTCATTGATTATATTTAATCACGTTTTATTTATTTTATTTTTTCCACGTATTTCCAGGATGGACGCTCGTGGAAAATCTGTTTATTGAAGCAAACATTAATAAATACAAACCAATTCGAGGGTCGTCATTTATTAAATTACCGAAATATATTCAAAATAAAAAAGCTGTGATTAATGTGCAAAATGATGATCGTATGGTCAATTTTAGCCGCCTTGTACCCTACATCACAAAATTCTCAATACACGACATCATATCTACATTATAGCGGAGTTCTTAATTTATTAGATTTAGATTTCCCCATGAAATTAAAGGACATTACTAAATTCGAAAAACTTAATAATATTTCAATAAATGTTTATGGTTTAGAGAGAGTAATCAACAATAATAAAATGGAATACGATATTGTCGGCCCATTGAGGTTTGCTTCTAGGAGATTTTTCCACCATATTAATCTGTTACTTATTAGTGATGATGCTAATGAACGTTATCATTACTGTTGGATAAAAAATCTTTCTAGATTGTTATCGAAAAAAGTATCAACACATCAACATGGAATTAATTTATGTGACGGTTGTTTATTTTTTAGCTCAAATGAATTATTAAAATCGCATCAAATGTATGATTGCAATCATATTAGTGTATGCACACCGTGGAAAAATTTGAAAATCGATAGGTTTGGTAAAAGCGTACCGGAAAATATATTAAAATTCGAAAATTTTGAGAAGCAATTACCCGTACCAGTTTACGCAGATTTCGAATCAATATTAAAACCAATCACAACGTGCGAACCTAATCCAAAAAATTCCTATACGCATCAGACATTCAAACATGAGCCATACGCGTTTTCATACTACATTAAATGTCGTCATGATGATTCAAAATCTAAATTGGTATTATATCGCGGAGAAAATGCTGCTGAAGAATTTGTAAATAGATTGGAGACCCTAAAGGGGGAGATCCAACTTCGGCTAATCCCTTCTACTCTTGACATAAGTTGACAGTTTTAACATAAACAAGCGTTAACAAATATAACAATAATTGAAAGTATACAATATGATTGATATATAACATTCACCCGGAGCTGTTTTCTCAAGAATAAGTTAAATACTCCGGTTTTCTTTTGATTTCTCGTGGATTTACTGCCACGCTCCCCGTCGATATACAATAGAGTATCGATAGGGTGTGGACAAAGCTACACTAATAGTGAGGTGGCCAATAATATAAGAAGATATATCGGAAGTTGTTCCACTGGAAGTCAGGCACACCACTAATACATCGGGCCAAAGTCCCGCTAGCTATCTTGTAATATGGTACGTACACCCTGTAGAGTAAGTATTTGTTTAAATTTTATATGTTTATAAATATTTAAATAATTGTTATTAGTTGTAAGCAAAATATGTTTTGGATAAAAATTAGGACAAGGGACGATGACCGAAGAACAGAACAGAACGACAGACGATACGAACTACACGTAATTAATTAATAAAGAAAATATAAATGATGTAGTCTGTCTTTAATTTATAAAGTAACGTTATGGAACATTACAAGTTCCCAAATCAAATATAAATTTATTACATGGCGATCCTGCCAGCCCTTTTTCATTATTTTAGTTAAAAATATAATATCAGATATGGCATAATGGGCACTAAGCAATCAAAAGACCAAGTTGTGATAGCGCAAACTGCAAGTGGAGATGCAGCAGCAAATTTAAATCATGGATTGACATTGGCAGAATGGTTGTTAATAATTTTAGTAGTAATGGTATTGTTGGGTTTGGTATATGTATTGATGCAAAGGTATAAAAAGGGTATGAAACGAACAATAAGACGAGAAATTAATAAGCACGAATTAAGAAAATCCCTAAACATATTAAATCAAGAAGATCAGGTATGAAAATTCAAATCAATGTATATACAATAAAGTTGATGACCTATGGAATGTGCAACGTGTGCATCGACCCAGTGTTTTAATTTATGTGGACTATTATAGGTATACGTGTAATTTGTTTATGTAATCATATTTTATTAAATTTAGTAACAATTTTAAATATTTAAGTAGATATTTTAAATTTAATTTTTGGTATATAAATATAATACATTTTTTTAACATACTAAATAAGCTTCAATACCTTGGATGGCTATTAATAAAATTTCGGAAATTTACCAATCTTTATTACAAATTAGATCAAAAGTAAGTAAATATAATATAGATAGGAGACCGAAAAAAGTTGACGAAGCAAGAGCTATATATTCTAATTTATCTAAAGAAATACAAATTATTAATAAACAAGCTGAAAAATCTGAAATAGGAAGTTCTGAAATAACTGAAATAAAAGACTTAATTTCAAAAATTAAATCCCTTTATAACGAAATTTTACAATTTGATAGAAACGAGGAAGTTAACATTTCTGAACCGAAAATGACTTCTTTTGATATAAAAACTGCTGTTAGTCTTTTACCTAGCATGGACGATTATGAAGAAACCACGAAAAAACTAATTGATGCTGTAGAGTTGTATGATTCTATGTTAGATCCTGAAGGTAAGCAATTGTTAATCAATTTTATTTTAAAAACACGCTTATCCAGTGGTGCAAAATTAAGACTAAATCAGAATTACACTACTATCGCGGCTTTAATTAACGACATGAAATCATATCTTCTTACACGTCAATCAGATACAGCACTTCAAGCAAAATTATATCGCGCAAAACAAGGCGAAAAATCTATTGAGGAATTTGGAAAGGAATTGGAAGACTTGTTTGTAAATTTAACAATATCTCAAGCGAATGGTAACGCCGACTCTTATTCTGTTTTAAAACCCATAAATGAAAAAGTAGCTATTAAAAGGTTTGCTGATGGTTTGAGAAATCAGAGGCTAAGTACAATAGTGGCATCTAGAAATTTTTTGTTCCTGAAGGATGCAATCAGATCTGCAGTAGATGAGGAAACAACTACAATACGAAGTTCACCGCAAATGTTTAGAGTTTCCGCAAGAGGTAGGCAACATGTTCCGCGTGGAAATTGTCGCCCTAGAACCGGTGGCCGTAATATTTCACAAAACAATATCCAAAATCGACATTTCTATAATAAAAATAACACCCGTACAACAAATCATAATAATCAGCATTATAATAATAATAATAGAAATTTTAGACAAGTTTATAGAGGTAATAGGAGAGGTTCAAGGTCAGCGTCACATAATGTACGACTTGCACAACAAAATAACATTACTCTAGATCAAGATTCCTTATTTCAGGAAACAACAGCAGTAGTTCCAAGTACTTCTAGTGATTTTTTTCGTGCCTAAAGGCAAGAAGTTAAATCATGTTTTTACATATTCCAATAACAATTCCATTTCTGTTACATTTTCAGTAGAGAATGCTAATTTTCAATTTTTAATAGATACAGGTGCAACTTTATGTGCAATCAAAGCTGAACAATTAAAATCTAAATTTACTTTACATAAAGAAGAAATAGAAATCAAAGGTATAGGTGGAACTTTACGTGCAGAAGGATTTACATTTTTAAAATTAAAGATAGGAAACACTAGTTTTAACCAAAAATTTTATGTTATTAAGTCATTACCCTGTGCAACAGAAGGTATTATTGGAGATCATTTTATTAGAAAATTTAAGGGAGTTATAAATTAAACAATATCCAAGACCTAAAAATGCAGAGGAAGTGAAAAGATTTGTGGCATTTTCGAATTACTATAGGAAATTTATTCCAAATTTTTCTGAAAAAACGGTTGTCCTTAATAAGTTGTGTAGAAAGTATGCTAGATTTGAATGGACGGATGAATGTGAAATATCTTTTAATTTTCTGAAAAATTCTCTTTCAAAACCTCCAATATTAGATTATCCAGATTTTTCTAAGGAAAATGAATTTATAGTACAAACTGATGCTTCAAATATTGCAATAGGTGCAGTTTTACTAAATAAAAATAGAAAACCCGTAGCTTATACAAGTAGACCTTTAAACAAGGCGGAAGTTAATTATCCGACCATCGAAAAAGAGCTATATACTGGAGCGTGAGATATTTCCGACCATACTTATTTGGTCGCCACTTTAAAATTTTAACAGACCATAAACCATTGTTATATTTATTTAATTTAAAGGATCCATCAAGCAGGTTAATTAAATTTCGACTAGGATTAGAAGAGTACGATTTTCATGTAGAGTATGTAAAAGGTAAGGAAAATGTCATAGCGGACGCATTATCTAGAAAAGTTATAACATCTGATGAATTAAAAGGTATGAGCCAGAATGTAATGAATGTTATGACAAGGGCACAGAGTAAAGTATCGAATGACGAAGAGTGTGAGTTGGATGAAAGAACTACTACAAATGTTAGGCCTGATCAACCCAATGTTGTGGAAATTCTTAAAACTCCAAAAAACATCACTGAACTTAGACTTTTGTCAACTAAAGAACTCTCCAAATTTAGTGAAAAAATAACTGAAAAATCGGGTAACTTTTATTATGTACCACTACATTCTATGATTTATTTTGCACAATTAAATTTTCGATCAGCGTTGGCGCGAGACGAAATGTTGAGAAACTTAATTGATTTATGCAAAAAGATTAATATTCGCGAATTAGTTATTTTAAAGAATGAAAATAATGCACATTTTATTAAATGGCTAGCTGAAGGTATAAAAAGTAACTCTAATTGGACCGGTCCCCGAATTTGTATAGTACAAGGAGTTAAAAAAGTAGTGGATCCCGAACAAAAGAGAGTAATTATAAACGATTGCCATCTGCTTCCTACAAGTGGTCACGCAGGTATCAATCGAATGTTCAACACTATCAAAAAATACTATTTTTGGTCAGGTATGCAACAAGACATTAAGAATTTTGTAAGTAAGTGTACTACATGTCAAAAGCAAAAACATTCTAATAAATATACCAAGGAACCAATGGTTATAACATCTACAGCGCATACCTCATTCCAAAAAATATTTTTAGATATAGTTGGACCTCTACCAATAGATGATAATGAATTTTCTTATATACTGACTCTTCAATGTGAATTAACGAAGTTTGTCGAAGCTTATCCTTTAAAATCCAAAGACGCGAAAACTGTATCAAAGAGTTTCGTAGAAAATTTTATTCTAAGATACGGAATTCCTTTAGAAATAGCAACAGATAGGGGCGCTGAATTTATTTCCGCAACTATGGATGAAATTTGTAAATTACTTAAAATTAAAAATATTCAGTCAACCGCTTACCACCATGAAAGTATAGGAGCTTTGGAAAATTCTCATAAAGTTTTAGGTGCATATTTGAGAACTCAAAGTGTAAAATATAATGCAGCTTGGAGTACTTGGGTGCCGTATTGGTGTTTTACATATAATAGCACAGTACATACGGAAACCAAATACACACCATTTGAGTTAGTTTTCGGAAAGAAATTTTATCTTCCAAGTAACTTAAAAAATACGTTAGATCCAGTCTACAACTTTGACAGCTATCCTATTGAACTTAAATATAGGATGCAACATGCTCAAAATGATGCTCGAAAAAATCTAATACAATCTAAATTAAAAAGGAAAGAAAATTACGACAAAAATCAAAACCCTGCAATCTATCAAAAAGGAGATTTCATTCTATTAAAAAATGAAACTGCTAATAAATTTTCAGATCCCTGTTTTTTAGGGCCATATAGGGTTATTGAAGACTTATCTCCAAACGTTAAAATCTCTAAAGATAAAAAAGAAATAATTGTACATAAAAATAGAACTAAACTCTTTAAAGAATGATCGTAACTTATATTTTAATTGTATAAATAATTCCTAACATTATGTATCTAATTAGTTAAAATTAAATTATTAATAGAATTATAGTTTACCCATTTATATTATGGTTATATAATGTAAGTAAGATAGGTATTTTCTAAAACTAGTTTTTGTAAATTTTGGTGAATATATATATTTTAGCATTTAGGTACTTATGCATATTGCAATTCCTGAATAAAAATAATTTACTATTTTTTCGGAAACAGTAAATTCTTTTAAAAATTCCGGGGAGGTGTAATATGGTACGTACACCCTGTAGAGTAAGTATTTGTTTAAATTTTATATGTTTATAAATATTTAAATAATTGTTATTAGTTGTAAGCAAAATATGTTTTGGACAAAAATTAGGACAAGGGACGATGACCGAAGAACAGAACAGAACGACAGACGATACGAACTACACGTAATTAATTAATAAAGAAAATATAAATGATGTAGTCTGTCTTTAATTTATAAAGTAACGTTATGGAACATTACAAGTTCCCAAATCAAATATAAATTTATTACAATCTTATTGCTCGGAGAGGGTCGTGAGTAAAATAGAATATAGATCTGTACTATTGCCGGTAGCGCCACCTAATCTTATGCCCCTTTGGTATATTAGTGGTAAGTAACTGAATGAAACCAAGATTAGGAAAATAGCCTGTAAGGGATAGCAGTGAACAACTATATATTTTCAAAAACAAAATGTAAATATAGATTTATTGTAAATTGTATATATATACATATAAATATAGAAAGCTTATAAGAATATAAATTATAAAATACAAGTGTAAATAAATAAATAGACAATATATATATCACAGGGGAATGGGGGTGTAGCGGGCAACAACCTAACCTAATGTGGCCACTCTCCAAAAGAAGAGTGACGTTAGTAACGGTCGATGTTGACTTTAGTAGAAATCAGCTGATAATGATAATAAAAATGAAGCCGATCAGTAGGCACTATTCCCCTTTAAGAGAGGTTTATATAATTAAATTCAATAAATGGGCAGCCCCAATTATGCTATTCTCATTCAAGAATTCCCTGACTCGTAGAGAAGGTAGGTACACGTAATACTATGTAGGTAGGTATATGCCTCTAAAATTGACAATTACTTAGGTACTGGACTGGACAAAATAAATGCTGTACCCGACGTTGCGCAACGCTCACAAGTGGTAAGCCACTAACTTAATTAATAAATTTACCTAATTAATAATAAATTAAACATCAACAATAAACTCAACACTTAATAATATACACTAAAACACGAATAAAAGCATACTGACTAGATGGTGTAACTTCCTATATAGGTATTCTCGCGAATGAGCAAAGCAATAAACGAAAAGGACTTAGCTGCGGAGCCTGGATGGGGCGTAGGCTCAATCCCTCCTTGTAGTCACCGTGATAGCAGGTAATTTAACATCCAATATCAATCATTGGGCCATCCACAGGACAAACATCCGTTTCCTTTCAGCTATCGGGCTGGTGTGCTTCACATTACATGCAGCAATCAAGCGTTAAGCACAAACCATTAACATGCAGAAGCCAAGCCGGCAGTTAAGCGTAATGCGTTTATAACGGAAAAACTAAGAGGAGTAAAAGAAGGCCTAAAAGCAGAACGGGACATGCATAAATATATACGGCCGTTGAATAAAAGCTTCCGTTATGTAATAATTATTGGTAGTATTGGGCTTACCTCAGTTATTGAGTGGCCTTGTAGAGTGATGAAATTACACCTGTACCTAATCCAATTCCAGCGGGTGTTGGACAGATATCGGCAAAACAATTAAATCCAAACGTATGGAGCACCAATAATAAAATAGAAAATACCACGTAGTGCCTCCACAAAATTGCTACCGCAGACTTAAAAATATTCCAACACCTTTTGCTTTCAAGACAGAACCAAAAATGGCGAAAATTAGGTACCAGGGATCTGGTTTTTACCGCGAAAGCAGTACCGTAGGGCATTTCAACTACCGTTTGGCAATACAAAGCAATTAGAAGTTGGTAGTACAAATGGACTAGAAAACGTCAATATGTCACACGAATGTGAACACAAAATAACAATAATACGAAAGATGTAAACAGTAGCTTTAAAGAAAATCGGGATTTAATGTAATTCACGGTAAGTAGGTAAACATAATAAAATATAAAATACACACTCATAATCAACACATTTGCCAGTCAATGAGTATATATTCCTTCAAATAACAATATTATTGTTGCTTACAGGTATGTAGTGGAATGTAAACAAACCAGTCCCAATTGCTGGTAACTATAATCGCTCCGATTGAATGAGAATAAGAAAATAATGAGGCGGAGAATAATTGGATAACCCATAATCAATGACAAAGACGGAAAAATACCAGGAAATGTAGTGCGTATTTATATTCGCGAGATGATACTATTTAATGTTTTGTGTTAAGCGACAATCATGATTAAACAAATATTAAGCTGAGGTAGGTGGTATTTTTAGCAACGTAACATTACGCAAAGTATGGTCTTGATCCAAAAACTCTTGATTGCCGTTCTGATCGTTCGTGGTCGATTGTTGTTCTTCAACGTTATACCTGTTTGTTATCGAAGCTTCTTCTTCCCTTTCTTCATGAGTACTAGATTGGCAATCGCGTTGACTATTCGTTGGTTGGTCTTCTTCATCATTTTCCAATAACCGTAAGTCACCTCGTGGCGCCAAATGTTTCGTGGCAACAATGTATTTGTGGCTTATAAAACTTATGTAGGATCAGCGGAGGAATAGTTAAAGTTCTTTGCAACGATATGGAACTGGCGACTATTAAAGTACGCATTATATTTAAATCACAAAACAAATACAAAATTTACAAAAAAAAAAACGCCTTGTAAGTTTTCTTTTTGAATTCGCATATCTTGACATATGTTGAGAGTTTTAACATGAACAAGAATTAACAAATATAACAACAATAATTGAAAGTATACAATATGATTGATATATGGACGGTGTTAAGCAATAGAGTTTCAAGCCACACGCCTGTCATTTTGAGTAAACCGCTTTTAAAGTTTGACAATGAAAACATCTACTTTTATTGAAGTAAGACCAAATACAACAAAATATTTTTGGTATTTTGGTAACTTGCAGTTAACATTAAAATTGTTTTGACAAATATTCCAGAAAATATTAATAATCTTGAAAAAAAATGCAATTTTTGATATAGCGATTCTCCCTACCGGACTTGTGAGCTTAAAAAGTATGCTATGATACTTGCCATGTTATTGCGTATCTAACTTTCAGGAAATAAGTAATAGATGCTATGCGTTATGTACCATAACATTATATTGCTTTTGTTAAGTTTCGAAGTTAACTCTACAAATTACTGTGTTATAATAATATATTCATCAAAATTGCAACATTTTTGATGCTTCTGGTTGAGAAAAAAAGCCCTCAAAAAATGTTTTCATTATACCTATTATACATTTTAAACTTAAATCAGACTAAAAGTAATAGAAACAAATGTTATCAAAACTAAAATCATATTTATGATGCGAAATAATAACAAAAAGTTAAAATTTATTCTAACTTCGGCAAATCAAAATCTTCAAAATAACTTCAAAATCTATGGGAGCCCCAAAATCTTCGGTGTCATCTACGAAATCTCCAGACCTATCAGTTTTAAAAAACTCGTAAAACCTATCTGAATCATTCGGAATTAATTTCAGCATTTCCTTTAGGTCTTGGATTTTGGCATCCGACAATAAGGAAGTTTCCAATTTTTTTAGTTTTATTTTTATTAAATAAAACTAAACATGCAATAAAGCCTAGTGAAAGAATTTTTAAATTATCTTCATAAATGCCGACGTTATGATTTTTTTAATTCCCAATTTCAAATTCTACGGCGTGAGGCCAGCCGACAACGCGATGACGTCATAACTCTCAATCAACAGAGCAGACGCCGACGTGCTCCTATATAATAGTACTTGTGGATTGCTGAGAGGGTCTGATTTCGTGATGGAAACTACGCAAAATAATAAAAAAGGGCATTATAGTTATTGTGTTGTGACTAAATGTACTAACACAACTTTCACTACACCGGATAAATATTTTTTTACGATGCCAAAAGATAAAAAAACAAGGATAAGTGGTGCAAAGTAATGAAAAGAGAGCCTTTGTCGGAAAAATCAGTACGGTATTTTTGTGAAGATCATTTCGATGTAAGTATTTAGGTTTACTATACCGTATTGTGTTAATCTACTGCTAGAAACGCTGGAATAGTTTTTGATTATTTTTAATTTTCAACTCAATTATAGGTACGGAAAAAAAGTAAATATTAGGTAGGTAAATAAAAACTATATTCAGTCAGCATTTCTAGTTACTAGTTTTGTTATGCTCGTAATTTATAAATAAATTAATAGCAGGCTTTAAAATAGCCATAATTTTGTATAATATATACAGGGTGAGTCTTTAATGGCGGATAAAAATTGCGGTACGTTGTATAGAGTGACTCTCATGTAGTATAGGAAAAATAAGAAAAAATTACTTCCTGAGGTTTGTCTAACAACATAATGCAGGTTTTGTCCGCCATTAAAGACCCTGCCAACAGTTGAAAGCTTCGCTGTTAAGCCACATAATCAAAGCTATTGCGTGTTTACAGCCTCCTTGGCTGGCAGCACAATCCTCGCAACACACGCTCGTTATCTGTTCAGCTTCTTCGTTGCACACGAATGTGCAACGATATGGCTTGCTCTTGACTTTGTGCTCAGGGGTTATCCTGAATTTTACTATGCACATTGTCCCTTCTCTTTTCACTTGCACATACCCAATAGCATCATCACCGTAGCTTTCTCGTGCAGATCTATAAAACGAATGATAATGGCGGCTCTGCCTAATAAGTGTGAGCAATAAAACTCCACGAAATAAGTTATAAGTAGTAATAATGACTATTTTTCTTATTATAACCCTACATGTTTCGAAGACTTTATCTTCATCATAAGTGGTTATTTTTATATTTATAATGAAAACTTGCCTGGATAGACCAGGTGGGTATATTAATAATAAAGTTGTTTAAATTTTATAACTTATCGCAACCAATATTTTTTGTTTCTCCGATAGTTTTCAATATATAGAAATTACCACTGATGATGAAACATAGTTTACGAAAGATGTTTGGTTAGAATTAAGGAAAATTGCCATTATTAAACTTATTTTGTGGTTTTATTTCTCAAACTGTAATATTATTTTATTATTTAGGTGAGGTATTTAATAGGACATCTACTTACGTTGAAAGTTTGACACCTCTCACCTCTGCACTAGTGTATAATGGATTTTCGGCCAAAAAATTTAAAACCATGGCCATGTCAACTTTTGGTAAATTATCGGACTGCCCACGTAGAAATCCAGTCTCCATCGTCAAAATTATACGTCCTTAATACTTATATTCTTCTATAGATAGCTATTAATATAAAACTAATAGTATCGTATTTTAACAAATAAAATAATTTTATGTTATATGGAGCACAATAACTACACACAAACAGTCAGAAATACTGCGAACAATCATAAAACACTGCCGGAATAGTCGGTTCTAGCAAATAATAGCATAATCTTTGGTTCTAGTATAATATGTATGCATATCGCCGTTCCGGTGGAATAACGACGTAACTGCAACTTTTTCATAAATTGAGTTATTTGCATAAAACAATAAAGAATACTGTGACTTATTTCGCTGAAACAAAGCCGTAAATGTAACTCCAATATTGTCCGCTAGATGGTAGTTACGTCCTTGTCACATTCGGCAAAATCGTTAATTTCGATCCGCAACGACACGGGTGTATTGGTCAGTTACCTATTCGTTGTCAATAGAGATGCACGTGTTTTTAGTCAAACATTGGCGTAAGTGCTATTTTCGACTGGTGTTAAAATTTTAGGTTCCCTATTTTTGGAAGAACAAAGACGTAAGTATATTTTACGCCTATATTTTATTACATATCTGTCATTTTAAAAGCCATAATTGTAAAAAGCATTATGTGAATCGGTGAAACAGACTTAATTGTACTTGACGGCTGTATTTTTCTAAAGAATTTTATATTTTGTGGACATACCCGAATGTTATGTCTCTGTATCACCAAACGCTTGTGCTTTTTAATGGCATAAATATTGTTTGCGACCTTTTTAAGCAATTGTGTGCATTGAACTACAGGAAACAATTAAATCTTTTCTACAGGGCCGCTCAGCAAGTAATAAATATTTTAAAGTAGTTATTTCTCGCAAGAGTATAATATCCCTATGCTTGCTAAAAAAAACGAACGAACCTGTATTTTTCACATGCAATTTTATTTATTTTAAAAGAATTCTTTTTTGTTGCAGAGAAATGAGTTCTAGAACTTTGAAAATATTAAATCTACTAAATACTGAATCAGTTAATAATATCAATAATAGTGTACATTTTAATGTATCACCAGAAGTAACTGAAATAGCATCGAATACATGTTCAGGAGAAATTGCAACTGATGCATCAAGTCACAGTGAACTTGTCATTGCTCTGCCATATACACCTAAAAATATATTCGTGCTAGATCCAAACGATGATCATGGACACTCAAACTGTGCAGACCCAATAATTCCAAGCATTTCTAGTAGTAGCCCACCCAAGCAACAACTGCTAAACACCCCTACAACCAATTTTGATAACACTTCTAATTTTCCTTCTACGAGCAAAGCTTCAAATAAACCCGAGTATCTGATAGAAAATGAAAGTAGCACAAAACTAAGACTCAGGCAAGTAAAGCAGACTTACACATTCCCGTGATTCAGAAGAAGAACCTTTTTCCGCGGGATCGAGTGACGAGTACCAACCTGATGATAATGATTCCTCATTTTCAAATGAAACAACAGAATCCATTGAAAATATTCCTATTAACAATAATGATAATCAGAAAGAAGAACTTTTGTCCACCCCAATAAAAAAAGGAAAAAAAAGAGTTAGAAATCCAAATAACTGGAAACAAGTTAAAGTAAAGCGACTAAGAAATTTAGGCCAAGAGTATACTTCAAGAACAGTGTCTAGTCCTAGACATTATTTAAAATAAATAATATTTTAATTTAGTATTAACTAAAAATCTATACTACTACGCCTATGACTAAATATTCACAATTCTTGCTAATAGTTTGCAATTTTTACTTAAAAGCATTTTTTAAACGTTCCATATTTTTACTTACACTTTTCCCTTAGGTTGCATTTTTAATAATTTATATTGAATATTTGTACATAATAATGTAAATTAAATTAGTAACAATTTTAGCTGTTTTCAGCATTATTTTGTATATAAATAGTCGATTAATTTTTAATAAAATCAGATTCAATCAAACATTGTTTCTCAATTAAAACCACCACTGTTGCACAAGTCACCTTTATGCCTAGTAGGGGAGTAAGACTGCTCTTCCTAACAGTGGTTCCTAACTAACAAACCAACACTGTTGCACAAGTAACCTTTATGCCAAGTAGGGGAGTGAGACTGCTCTTCCTAACAGTGTTGTTTAACTATTACCGCTGCTCTCAGCCACCCAAGCGAGAGCAAAGTAATCTTCGGAGGGATAAAACTAATCACCCTTCGAACAAATAGAAAAGATTATGAAATCTAGAAATATGAAGCCTGCTTGCACCGATAAATGTATCCTGTCTTGTTCAAATAAATTTTCCGACGAATGTCGCAGACTTCTATTCAAAGAATACTGGAACTTAGGAACCTTGCAACGCCAGCGCGATTTGCTGAGTTCATGTGTGGACCAATTAACCCTTAAATATAGACGGATATCTTCAACACATCGAAGGAAACCAAACTGCGCGTTTTATCTTCGTGACAATGGGAACAAAATCAGAGTATGTAAGACTTTCTTGATCAACACACTTGGAATATCAGAAAAAATTATGAGAACTGCAATTCATTTAAGAGTATCTGAACAAGGAATTATTGCAGAAGATCGCAGAGGGAAACATGGCAACCACTGAAAAATTGATGAAGAGTTAACAAATTCTGTATTTGATCATATCAATTCAATTCTGCGAATTGAGAGCCATTATGTTCGTAAAGAGACAAATCGGGAATTCATAGATGGTGGGCTTACAATTGCGGAAATGCATAGAGATTATTGCGAGAGAAGGTCTGCTTCTAACCAACCATCAGCCACATACGATTATTACTCAAGAATCTTTAATACAAAATTCAATATCGGCTTTTTCGTACCGAAAAAAGATCAGTGCGATCTTTGTGAGTCATATAAAAATGCATCGGAAAATGAGAAGAAAGAAATTGAAAATAAGTATAATGAACATTTGGAGGAGAAAATTTTAAGTCGTGAAGAAAAGAAGGAAGATAAAATGAAAGCACAAACTGGAAGTATTTCGTTGGCTATTTATGACTTACAGGCAGTATTGCCCGTTCCAGTAGGAGAGTCATCAGCTTTTTTCTATAAATCGCGTTTATATTGCTACAATTTCACTGTAAGTTATAATAATTTAACAAGTTTTTTTGTTTACATTTTTATGTGCTTGTTTTTTTTTTCAGATAACGGATATAACAAAAGGGGCGACAAAAGCATTTTTTTGGCATAAAGTTTTTGATAATAAGCACCCCTATGCATGAAGTTTTTGATAATAGGGGTGCTATTGAAATAGGGGCCTGCGTTTTAATTTATCTGGAAGAACTATCGAAAAGCAAGCCAGGATCAAACATAGTTTTTTTTCCGATAATTGTATGGGCCAACAAAAGAACAGGTGAATTATTTAAAACGGTACATTAGTAAACCTGTTCATCACTAAGTACTCAATTCGTTTTTAGATTTCTGATTGCAGCTTATCTGTATGCAGTAGAGCATTTTGAAATTGCTTCTATTACACATAAATTTTTAATACGTGGGCATACCCAGAATGAAGCAGATGCAGTCCACAGCATAATCGAGAAAAAAATTTCCTTAGCCAAGAAGTCGGGACCCGTTTAAATTCC
The DNA here is from genome assembly GCA_911728435.2 of Apoderus coryli. Classification (NCBI taxonomy): domain Eukaryota; kingdom Metazoa; phylum Arthropoda; class Insecta; order Coleoptera; family Attelabidae; genus Apoderus; species Apoderus coryli. The sequence continues at coordinate 26,781,588 of OU452198.1, forward strand.
CGACCAATACGTTTCTATTATACGGCAAGCCAAGAAGAAAGGAAATAAAATTGAATTTAAAGAGATGGGTTTTGAAAATTTCCTTGACATTAAGGCATTAGCTGATGACATGGGTCTCACCATAAATAAGAATTCTGTTAGAAATGACTTTAAAATTAATGAAGTTAAAATTTTACAATTTATAAAAGGAAATCAAGAATTTCATTACAAAACAAGTTACAAACAGAAAGAATGGCTTAAAGTGAATTTTAGACAAAGAAAAAGATCAAAAAAGGTGTTAAAAAATCTAACTATAAAAAATGTCTACAATAAGCCAGTCCAGTTGGGTGAAAACAAGAAAAGTGATTTACTGAGTTTGGTCAAGTCTAATCTTATTCCACCGTTTTATAAAAACTATTATGAAGGTTACGTTAGATAAGAGCAATGACTACAAATTTCTGTGTGATACGTTGGGTTATTTATTATAGTAGGTAATAACTATAGAAGTTTATGTTTTGTTAAAATAATTATTATTTTTAGTTTTACTGATTTTTATTCGCCTATGCGATCGATCAAACTGACTGACATAATAAAATAAGTAATGTACCTGTATAATCTGGAATATTTTCTATGTTTCTTTATGTTATCTTTCACGATTTTATGTTATTTTGGAGTATTTTTGATTAATAAAGCCAATAAATGAAAAAGGCAGAAATGTAATTTAGATTTATTTTTTCACCATAACATAGGCATAATTTCAAAATTCACCTGTAATTTGAAACATAAGAAAAATATATCTAACGTATGTTGTAGCGTTCATCCAGTATTGTGATTTCTTAAAATAAATACTATTAAAAATAAATTAGGCTATTTGGGACAGATCCATTTAAAAACAGCTTTTGGTTTTTCGCCTCTCCTGTAAAATTCAGCGATTTGCAGTTACGTCGATGTTCCACCGGAACGGCGATATCTGTTACTACACTATACGCTGAGATGCGAGCGACGAGAGAAGTGACGTCATAGCGTGATTGGACCGAGCGTGTTTTTAATTTTTATTGTGTTACAGTACAATGTAAATAAGTTGGTCATTTTTCAAGATATTCAAATAATTCTTTCACAGTAATTAATGTATTTTTATTATCTAGCAATTTATATAGTTTTCTTCTGTATTTGTGCCATAATAGCGGCAGTTTGTCTCAAATAATTTTCTTTTAGTTGTTCGACCTTTAGATATGTCAACAATTTGAGATTCATCGGTAAGTCCACACTTCATGTAAAGTATAAAAGGAGATTGTGTAATTTAATATCCCAAGTTTTCAACCAGGAAATTTTGCTCTTTTACACGTTCATAGAGGTCATATAAAATTTGCAAATTTAGATTTGCAGCGACAAAAATGTAACTGTAGTAGGATTTCGAGTATATCGCGATATGTACCTGGGTATATTATTAATAAAAGTTTTAGCTTCATTAATCCTTTCTTCTGATATTGAGTTTCTTCCGATAGAATTTATTCCACCTTTATCATTTATTGTAACATTTGTTCTAACTTTAGACAATGCAAAATTAATTCTGGTCTGACTAATTCCGAATGTTTTATGGTAAGTATTCTTACAAACTTTAGTATTTGTAAAATAGTATTCCCAACTAAACTGTCTTTTAGACAGTCTTTTCTTATTAATTTCTTTGACATTTGTATCAAAGCACATCTTGCCTCATATGACCCAGCCTACCAAAATTTTTCAAATTTGGCTTTCCGTATTTCCACGGCAATTTTTTTCGTGCGTTTCATTCGCGAAAATTACAGTTAAAATCCAAGAAGTTGTTTGCAGCTACTTTTTTTTTGCTTTTTATTTATTATTCTTAACATCATCAGGTTCAATTACTGATAATAGGTCTCAAAATATTCATAAGGTGTAATGTATAACAACGGAGTGATGACTTCAGACTTTTTGTCAAATTGTGGTAAATCAGAATGCTTAACTGTAGATTGCGTGGCATTGGCTACGCAGGGTTCCAGTTAACTGTTTTTTAATTTTATTAAATGTAGAAAAAGTTGTGCTAGTTTTATAATTATAATTGAATCTGCAGTTTCAACCATTTGCTGATTTCTTGATTTCAATTCAATTCTGTACAAAACGAGTTATACTTTCCTCCTCTGGTTTTACGTTTTTTCTTGCATTATAACTTCGGGTAAGAGGTCATTATAGTAGTAGGAGTAAAAAAAATATAAGATTTTTTACGTGGGAAGTCTACAACCCACGATTGACTCAGAGATTAATTAATGTAATTTTCTTTAAGAAAAAAGGTCATCGCACTATAAAGAAAAAGAAGCGAAAACATAGGATTTCTTACAAGGCACTAAGCAAAAGATTTTTTCGTTAAAGATATTGAATTAAATTCAATTTCGTAAAAAAGAAAACAACCTATTAGAGCACAGCGAAGTATAAGTAACAGTGTAAATAGTTTGTTTGAAAAACACAATCATTGATAATTTATGAATTTTGCAAAAAAGGCTTAAGTACTTTAGCTTTTTTATATATCTAACAGCTCTTTATCAAATCGATTAGCATGTTTTGCAATATTACGTTAAGTTCCTTGCTATTTTAAATATCATTGTGATACAGTGCAATATTATTTTGCAATAATGTGTTACGTTTCTATATCAGCAAATAATAAGTTAAAATATGATTTTTACCTAAATTGTTTGAATTAAAAATTACTTAGCAAAAATCAAAACTGATTTCTAACCTGGATAGAGCATGGAATCATAGCGAATAATATATATTATTAATAAAAGAGGGGTCCAAAAAAAAAAAAAAAGGAAGCCATAACCTTGCTTTAAAAAGAGGACAAATGGCATTGTACAAGAAAATATGTGCTTACCTGCGTAGTAGAATCTCGTCTGACATTTTAGAAGACTTCAAAAGCAATGCTCAACTATTTCTTCTGCATTATATGCTTTCAAATTGAGAAAAATATCAATGTAACACTGATGAAGCAATCCGGGGTAGAGTCCACTATTCTTTTTGCAATAACATGTTAACCCTCATGACATGTTTAACTTCAATGAGATGGCGCCAAAGGTCTTATAAAAATACGTCAAGTAACTTGGCATTTTGTTACAAAATTACTTAAATATCTTTGTGGGTTAAAATCATTTAAAATTACGAATTTATCCCAACAAAATAAACTAAATCCACTTAAATTTCTATTACAAAACGACGAAAACGCTTCAAGCGATGAGCTGGTATATATAACTCGATTTTCAATTTTTGTGGGTTGACACTGTATTGCATAACTGTAACACTCGTCAAATTTTGCAAAAAATGGTATCTGGTCTGACGAAGCTCACATAAGCAGCTGTGGTATTTTAGCAGAGAGAATACAAGGCATTGGTAATAAGAAAATCAGCATATAATTCACGAACAGGGCCGGTTTGGTTTTAGTGTATCCTGCTTCATATTGGGCACCAAGATTAAATTCGTTATATTTAACGGTGGATTAACTGCTGAACGATATTTGGAAACAACGCATTTCATGCCAGAGTTGCTAGAGGACATACCTTTGACACAAAGAAATCAAATATATTTCCAACAAGATGGGACACCCGCGCACAATTCAATTCGTAACAGAATATTTGAATGCCAATTTTGACACACATTGCATTGGCATACACGGAGCAGTCAGATGGACCCCGAGGTCACCCGACATCAACATTTTAGATTTTTCTTCTGGGCATACTTAAAAAATAATATATACCAAAATCGTCACAATAATATGGAAGAACTGCCAGCGTCAACCACTGGGAGATTTAGAACGGCAACCCTTTATTATATCAAATGCGTTAATAAGAAGTGGGACCGTGTGCAGCCTATGTAATAGAGAAAACGGTTGACTTCGCCCTGTATCTCAGAAACAAAAGCACATACATAATTTCTGTTTACGCCATTCAAATTTTCACAAAAAAGTGGCAAAGGGTCGCGAAAACCGCAAGGTTCTATCTTTCCTAGTAGCTGAGATAACTTTCAGTCTCAACCAAATTAGGATACACGGTACTGTTATACAACATTTGACAAATCTGTCTTTTGACTGCATTATCTGTACACGTGTTTTGTAATAAATTGACGTGTGTGTGTATGTAGATTGATTTAAGACAAAAAGAGTTTATTAGAAATAAAAATAAAATATACTAGATTACATAAATATAATCTTATGAATAAGATGATGTGGGTGGGTAATCGTAGATCCCCAAGGTTTCGTATCAGTATAAATATCCTCATAGGGACTTAAAGCAAGTTTCCTTTGTGATACAGTAAATACCTCATGATTTTTTGATCATATAGCCTTTTGCATAATCTCCACTTGAACATTTTTAAAAAGACATTCATAATAATCGTCAAATGTTATTTCTTTTGATTTCTGGATACCTTTCATATTTTTACCAACAATATCATCGTCAGAAGACGATGATGACGATGACATGACTTTAAAAGTATACATTTTAGATCGTATACCAATAAAGTGTGTCATAATTTTTTCATTATTTTCATCCTTTATTAAACCCACCACTTTTTTATTTTTTAGAGGAATTTTAAAAAAGTTTTTCTCCGGGTAATCAGATGTATCGAATTTGTGTATGTTTTCTTTAATGTGAACATAAATATCATCAACAATTATAAAATGGTGAATTAAACTGTCTATATCAATGTACAGTAATTTTGCATTTTCTCCAAATACTTGTAGTGAAAGTCATAAATGAATGTTTTTGATAAATTTAAAATAGACATTCCTAAAAAAGGGTTTATTTAGTGTAACTTTTAATTTATTAATTTCAATGATTACAAAATCTGTACCAAATATGGTGAATCTATTAAAATTCGGTTGAGAGATGTAAAACTTTGCACCATATCTACCTAACCACTTGGTAACAATCTTCACATCTTTATATTTTCTAAAATTCTCGATGCTTTTGTCGTAGGGGGCATTGTTCATATATTTGAAATATGCGTTATCAAATTCATTCCGGCTTTGTTTCCGCAGTTCCGTATTCAATTCAATATATTTCTTTAAGCAATCTGATTAAATTCTAGACACCGATGAATCTTTTTAATTACCATTCCCAATTTAACAGGTTGTTTGCGTAATTAAACGTGTACCAGATATTTTTTTTGTCATACAAAGTTGTCAATAGTTTTGGTTCTTTTGACTTGGCTATAACTGGTACTAAATGTTCAGGACATAATGGTAAATCTTGGTGTTGCTTATATACAGTATGTCCATGGATGCGATTAACAAGAGGACAAATGGACCAAAAATTGAAAGATACGAAAAAAAGATATTCTTCATAAAAATTTTTGCTTGTCGAAAAAATAAGAACTACTATGAAAAAAATTATTTTTATTAAACAGGGCGTGTCAAAAAGGCATAAACATAAAATTAAACAAATTAAAATTGAAACGGAAATTAATAAACAGAAATAAACATAACGCAATCATAATCATGGTTCACACTCCTCCCCCATATTCAACACACTTTTCCCACTGCTTCCTAATGTGATCAAAACTGGCTGGAATCTCTTGAATTGCCGCCTGATTCTTAATTTTAAAAGTTCAATATTGGAATCCATTGCTTTAGACGGCCCCAAAGGAAAGAATCGGCACTTTTTGGGGGCCACAAAATTGGTCCATTTCTTTCTATCCATTTGACACCGAATTTCTGGTTCAGCCATTCTCTAACCTCTCCAGCGCAATTTGCAGGGCATCCATCGTGTTGAAGATACGTTGCGTTGCGATCATCCAGGGGCAGCTCTTCGAGATGATCGCAAAAGAATGTATCTAATAGTTGCAAATAGCTTGCTCTGTTACAAGTACCATCGAAAAAATTGACTATTTTGCAGTATTGACGTCTTGCCGGAATTCTAAATTCGGGATTCTCTTTACTCCAATATCTCACATGTTGAGAAGCTACAGTTCCGTTGGTTGAAAATGTTGATTCATCAGAGAATATTGTAAGCTTGTGAAAATTTCTATTGCCGTTTAAAATCTGATTTTCAACCCACAAACAAAAATATAGCCTTTTTTGCTTCATCCCCAGCCTCCAAAGTTTGGTTGAAATGAGGCTTGTAAGGATAAATTTTATTTTCTTTTAAAACTTTTTGAATGGTAGATTTTCCCACCACCTCTAAATTCTTAGCCCTGTTTCTTAAAGAAAGCAATGGATTTTCATTTACTGATTCCAATATCAAAACTGTACTGGCATCGTCCTCATTATATTGTTTCTTTTCTTTTTTAATATCAAAAACTGATCCTGCTCTTTCCAATTTTTTCACCAATTTGTGAACAGCAACTTTAGAAACGTATACGCCAGAAAATTTGCGGTGGAATTCCTCTACTACATAGCGCTAAGAGCAGTGACTACTTCCATAGCAATGCACTATAAATTTTTTTCATAAATTTAAATATTCTTCCGTAACTCTGACATCAGGGTAAGGATTAAATTTTGAGCATTTTTTCTAAATATAATTTTACGCTAAGACACCAAAATATGCCTGCTCTTGTTTAATTTTATATTTATGCCTTTTTGAGACGCCCTGTTTAATAAAAATATTTTTTTCATGGTAGTTCTTATTTTTTTGACAAGCAAACATTTTTATCAAGAATAACTTTTTTTCGTATCTTTCAATTTTTGGTCCATTTGTCCTCTTGTTAACCGCATCCGTGGACATACTGTAGAGGTTGGCGGATAATGTAAATCAACTTCAAGAATATACCCATACTCTTTATTGTCAAAAATGTTTTCGTGATAAATATTTTCAGGGGCAATCCATTCAAAACCACCATATTGTAGTGGAAAAGACATTACACCCCCATACAAATTATTAACATCAAGGTATATTACACATGAAGAAGGATGTTCTGGTTTATACCTATTGCCCATATTTATACTTGTTGTTTGCCTCAGCATATCTATTTGAACATTTTGAAATTCCACCCACAATATCTTTATCAATAAATAGCATCTGTTATGAATTCTAATTCAACTGTAGTCACTTTCAACATTGCATCATAAGCCAAGCCAGGTGTAGTGTAATACTGGAGAGCATCCAAGTCATATGTTTACATACACATTTCCCTAAAATTTTCAAAGACATCTGCCAATAGTAAAACATCAGTTTTCAAATACAACTCAGCATATTGTCTTAAGTTTTTAATGTTGACTGTTTGCCAAACATTACAAGCATGTTGATATTCCTCATCTATGTGCCCTTTACATACAATTGACCATAAAAAACAGTATGGATCTTGATTTTTAATATTAATTGCACTTTTAGTATTTTTAATAAATAAATCTCGTAAATAAGAAATATCCACTTACAGAGCAAACAGTACTGCGTAACATACCACTATTTAACAAATAGGTACATAACTTAGATACATAAAATACCATCAACAGATTAAAATTATAGCACACCATAACAAAGAAATATACGTTTTACAATTTTAGGCGCACAACATATATAATAAAAAATTATGGAAACAAACACATGATTATATATACTTAGGTATTGTTGCATTTGTGGTATTTATTGTTGATTTTAATAAATTCTCCACAAATAGACTGTTTTAAAATTAATTTAATTGCGAAAGTTGTATCTTTTTATGACATTCAAAATATTAACAAATTTTACAAAACCAAAATTATTACTATAGCAACGAACAATAAAAGATTAATACAACATTGCCAATGTTAACATAAAGTAATAACTAAATAGGTTATCAAAATATGGTGTCACTTCCGTATGAGTCCTCTATAAGTGGAAACAATTCCTTGACATTTTTTACATAAAATATGTCACAATTACGAGAAAATTGTGTTGAATACATTACACATTGTGCTGATGGGAGACCTGGTCAATACGTTTGTGCGAGATCTAACACAATAAAAAACAGCGCTATTCCTACCATTCATTCTGGGAATGTGAAAATTTAGGTATGATAGCAGGTTTGGCAGTCTAATTTATCGTGAATTATCCCATATAGCACTGCTATCGCACAACGAAGCCTCCGTACATATAAACTATCCATCTAGAAACGGGACGTTAAACAACTATAAATGATCCCAGGAACTGGATAAATTCCGTCCACTCTGTAAACGAGGTATTTGAGGAAACGTCGCTGAACCCGCTCAATTGTCTGCCTGTGGCATTTATACATTGGATTACAAATCAATGAACAATACTCCAACTTGGACCTGACAAAAGAAAAATACAAGGTCTTGAGACAGCTTACATCACTATTACTATTCTTAATTAAAAAACCATAAGCCTTAGCTGCTTCTGCAGCCTTGGCATCAATGTGATGAACAAAGGAAAGTTGAGAGTCAAAGATCACGCCGAGATCTTTTACGGATTCTCTACGATACACCTCACAATTTTTAATTTTATAATATAATGTAATGTGTATTAAAGGTCGAAGTTTTCTTGTATAAGACAGTACGCTACCCTCGTCCACATTGAGGCCGAGCTCGTTATCAAAGCACCACTACTCAATCATGTGCAAATCGCTCCGAAGCTCTTCACACTGAGAAACATTTGACACGTGTCGAAATAATGGTAAATCAACATAAGTGGATTCACCAACATTTCTTGGAGAATAATTATTAATGTGAACTTTCATGTGTAAAATTTCCAATAGAACTCATACAATCACGTTCTTGAAATTCCTCCAATTTTCTCAAAATTATTTTTACATTGATTTAATACCATTCTTTCAAATTAGAATTTCGATCAATAATTTGACTTTAGTGTTGAAATGTTGAATGTCCCTTTCTCTCGTATGAATTTTAAGAAATATTGGAAAGAAAATTACACTTAATTTAATTATACTAAAGGCTTATCGCTTTCTAATGAGACTAGAAAAACTCCGAAAGGCTCTTTGTAAAGACACTTTGGGATCTTTAATTTTTAAATTTACTATAATACCGTTCCTAATTCTACCATTAAAACAAGATTCTAAATTTTTCCAAATAAGTGCAACGTTTTTTTTTTAATTTCTCATTTTTTTTGCAACGTCATCTGACATCAAGTCAAAGTTTTTTTGTGAAGCCATTTTTTTTTGTCAGTGCAACTCAACATCAGGATTCATTGGCTAACGAGTATGAATTATTCTAACTCAGGGATTTCTGTTGTGAACTCTAAGATGGCTAAACAGCCCAATCCTAGAGGCGCAAACTTTGTCACAAAATTGACACACCCAATCACCACCATTTACCGGCTGTTCTCGGAGTGCAACTAAGGTGATTGCCCCAGTGAGTGAACAGTTTAGACACCTTCAGCATTAAAATATCGTAGAGAAACACATCATACAGAATAATGAAAGAATACTCGTATATTTTTATTTCTAAAATACCACAAGATCCAGTAGATGAACAAACGATATTTTCACGGTAGAAAAAGCGAAATTTCAGGAATATCAAAGTATCGTCGGGAGTTTACTGCTACAGGATGATTATATTATTATTGTCGAATTTTTATTATTACTTGAATTATAATTTTATAATAATTGTTTGTATTTGTTGATATTATCATCCTGTAGTAGTAGTTGAACAGAGAATAAATAATGATAATTTGATGTAACTTGTCAGTTGATATAAATCTGGTAAAATATCAAATTATAGACAAAAATAGATGACAAATTTTTACAATTATTATTATACCAAACATGATCTTTTTCATTCGGCCATTTCCCTTTTTCACATTATTTTTCCATCACACTATTTTTAAATTCTCCTCTATTGTCAAAACCTGTTATACCACCCGGATGTATATTTTTATCGTACACAACAATTACGTAATCATGTATTTTAATTAATTTTGATTAGAAATTTGTTGTTTCAAATTAGCTAACGGTAACCTATCAGAATCATTTATTGCCTTTGTTTTGGTTCTCTTTGGGTTTTTTACGTTTCTTTTGTTTTTTATAGCTTCTGTCTTCCGTTTTAAATTTATTTTTCCAATTTTTTTTGCCTCAACATGCGTCTCTGTTCTTTTCTTTATTCCTGTTCCTTTACCTTGGTCAGCTTTTCTTCCCCTTTCATCAAATGGTATTCCCTCCATTTGTTCGGAAGCATACAGAATCTTGATTTTATTTGTTTTTTTGCGGTTTTGCTTATTTCACTAGGTTTTGGCCAATGTAGATATGTTTTCCAAATAGAGTTAGTGTTTTTAATAACTACATTCGAAATTATGTTAACTTTGTTCAGGCTACTTGTGGAATTTATATTTTCTTTCTGAAATGTTACGTGTAAATATTTCTATAAGCTATGTTGCTTATAGAAGTTCCAATTCATATTGCCACAGTTTCAACCCGAAATTGGGACATCACTTGTACTTTCTTGCGGTCCACAGTTACTTCACTTTGTTTCTTAAAGATTTTCCTCAATAGTATTATTGTTCCTGGCTATCATTCCGCTGATTACGATTTGAAAGACGCCTCACACTTAGTGCGTATTCAGAAATAAATAAACCCAAATATACATGCATATAAAGTGGGGTTATGTTGAAGTTGGTGCATCGTTAATTACGTAAGGAAGCTTTACGCGCACCATTCTTACTTGTTGTTAGATAATATATCGTGAGACGCAATGTATTGCGTAATACGTGAGTAGTGACTGAAGGGAGGAGGACAATGACAATTAAATGATTTACAGGATTTCAAGCAACTATTACTCACTTTAAATAGTTCCAATTAATAATATATCTTATTTCCGGTTTTATGAATGTGTTGTGTTAGTCCTGTTAACAATATCTTCTATCTTCATGATAGTCGGGTCACGTACCACGCGTCAAGGTTTGAAGTTTAAGGCACTGATGTCAGCTGTTATTGATAGGTGTTGATATTTTCGCGGGTTCTCAGTTGGTAGTCCGTAAGGTGCTGCCGTTTTTTCTCCTAGACTTTGCAACGTATTTTTCTGTGGGAACTGAATGTATTGGAAAGTGACAGCAATATACAATTGTTCTCGAATATTCGGTTGTTACTAAAAAATTGGGTCTGAGTGCGATATGCGTTATCAGTCTCCATTATTGGTGTGAAAGTTGTCGACTAAAGTATAGTAAAAATTATATTGAATAATAATTTTCTGACTTTAGGGAGTAATTCAGTCGTCAATAGTGAATATTTTGAAATTTTCTATATGTTTGATGTCAAGATATACGTAGATATATTTTGTGAAGAATTCTACGGATCTAGAACGTTATTTTCTTTGAAAATTTCATTTCTGCGGAGCAGGATATATACGCCAGAATGTAAGTACAACCATGTTCTTTGTGTACTGTCGCTACATTACCTTGCTTTGCTTTAAATTTCAGCACCAAACACACTACACTTTTCATTTGAATCCAATTATTTCTACCGGGATAGTTTCTACTCCAAATAAGGAAGACAAATAAATCTGAAAAGACCCTCTTAAGAGGTATGTGGTTCTATTTTCCGTTGGTAATCTTCTCAAAAGTTAAACTAGACGATTATTTTAGGGGTTTTATTAGAGGTGGTGTCTTACACAAACTACTGAAGAATTATTTCAGTTCAGTCCTCCTGTTAATCTTAGTCGAGGCGTTATCCACACCAGGTTTGGTAAGCTTGACAAAATTTACCAGGGCCGATCGGTAAGTACAAATCTTATCATTGGTTACTCGCCGGTTTTATGCAAATTTCAAGGATCTGCGACGAAGTGTGTGTAGATAAAGACCTGTCAAATACTAAATATTTTCTCTGTGCCTTTTCTCTTTTTTTAAGGAAAAACCTGTCAAAGTAGATGTTAATCAAGTAATTTTCATTATTTTTTTTTTATTTTCTGTAGTAAGTTGTATCTATTGTTTGCAAATTCCCGTAGTGCTTCTGCTAAAGATATTAGTATGATTCTTAATTAGCCATGTAGATTTTTTTTGTTACTTAAGTAGGCTTGCATACAAATTGTACCAACATTTGTGAGCCACTCGTGTATACGATTGCGCAATAACATTACTATAATAGAAATTCGTAAAATATTTAAAAAAAGAAATAGCTCCAGTAAATTTTTGTGAGTGAGCTTACCTTAGTTAATTATTTTTTTTTATTTACAAATTCAATCATTAATTTTTCAACTTTATTTTTGTTTTGCATAAGGAATAATTCCTGTGCACAGTATACTATATATATTTTTCCTTTTCCTTCGAAATCACGTAATACATCTTGAAATTAATTTTCTTTTAAGCACTGCGTTTTATTTATTTCTACCAGCGTTAGGTTTTCGAGTCAAGGGTGACCGGAGTCCAGGTGTCGAAAACTATGTGGCGCCCTGTTATAATAAAGTAATTCCCCGCCCTCTCCAACTGCTAAGCTGGCGGCCGGCTCCGCATTTACTTATCAGGCTGGTTATCGATTCCGGTGAACCTTTGACTTAACCAAAACTTTCGAATATCATAGTTAAAAGTAATCGCCACATATCGTATATAGTCTTTTTTCATTAGCACCATCTATTAAATATTTCTTCAGATATTTTACCGTTCTTCAAAATCCATAATATATTTATATTCCCAATTTGAATGTTATTATTAATACATACTTCAAACATATTTTTGTTTTCGTATTCTGAAATTTCAATGCTGGTGTCATTTGTTTTGACTTATCCTGATGCACAATTGCCAGACTCAAGAATCTCAGTAGCTTTAGTTACTAACATGTTCTCAGGCATTATATCAAAACTATCGCCAAAATCATTGGAATTGAAAACATCATATAAATTCGCTAGGAGTCACGATAATGTCATCAAACTTGTTACGGGCTAAAGGCTTTCAACGGATTTTGATTGTTTAAACTGGCGGCATCAGAGATAATCACTACATATGATGGATATTTATTAATGAAAACGTGACATACCTTACAGTAATCAGGAATGAATAATGTCGCTACTATTGTACTACTTAAGTGTAATTATAAATCATCCAGATGAATGTGATAGCACGCAATACCAAACGCTGAGTCTCACAACGGTACCAAACTCTGAGCCTCACCACTTTGGGGATTTGATTGAGCCAACAAATCGACACCTAAAAGAAAAGGAAAAAGAATCGTTTAAATACAGGAACATTTCATTCAGAGTGAAACATGTTTGTAAACTGGGTTGAGCTTACCTTTTTGCCGTTGGCCATTGTTTACATTCTTGCATAGTACCGAGACAATAGCTGGCCTGGTAGTGGAGATTTGATCATCCAATGCATTCACTAAAATATATATATTTTCATTAAATATTTCTTTGAAATACCATTAAATATTAAAATTCATACTTTATTTACAATAAATACAATTGTTGTTTTATTTGGGGGTATTTACAATAAATCCTCTGATGGGTTAAAAGACAGCTGACAATTGAGGGATGGATTGGAGCATTTGGACTATTCCGTTTCTTATTTTGGGCCCTACTGTTTTTGTTTTGGTCTTCGGCTGGTCGTAGATTCGTGTCCGATTTATTTAGTTTGTCCTTTTGAGATTGTTCGATGAGCGGTGTAATTACCTGTTCGGAAGAATAATTATAGTTCGCAGGCACGGGGAGGCTGTGATGGTGTTGATTGAAAAGGAACACAGTACCGCGTTGAGTAAATGTTATAGTGTTTAAAATACGCGCTAAGTGTAGAGATTAATCGCGTCACGATTTTAACAAATTTAAGTACTACTGTGCGCATGTTTAAGGTGGCACAGGTACAAATACTCACTGAGAATAAAACCGCCATCATTTCTTGGGCAAAATATTAGTTTTTTTTAGAATTACCAATTTCTAGGTGTTTTTTTCATAACCTCACTTTTAATTGCAATAATCGAATAATAATCGTCAACTGTCATATTTTTGGCGATTCTTGATTGATGGCCCATATAGCGGGCAGTGCCTAAGCTCCCGCTATAGAGTACGACGCATGCGCGCACTTATTCAAGTATAGCATTTAAAAGTGTATTACTGTTATTGAAGTTTGAATTAATTGTAGTGTTACAAATTATATATTTACAAAGAATTATAGATTACATATTTACAAATATTTATACATGGTATTGCTAACTATTTAATTTAATTATTTTAAAATTATTATTAATAAATTTCTGATTCGGAATTATTTGGATAGGGTATTATTTGCTTTCCCTCGAAACGAGTTCCCGTTTTCTTTATTTTTATTACTATCGATCGATCCTTTTATACAGGGGCAGTTTTAAAACAGGTAACGTCCAGGCAATTCTTTGTTCCACTCCCAATTTCTGATTGAGCCGATATATAAAAGGATCGATAATATTATAAAGAAATAATGTCATTTCTGATTTAGGAAGGATCAGTAGTTACATTTTCTTTTATTCTTGCCACCCGTGCTTTTTTCTGCTTGCCGCTGCGGACCCTAATTGCAAAAAGTTCGCAGTAGCGTAAAAAACTGTAAAGGCAAAGTGATCAAAAAACTGTCTGTAAGAATTTCACTTTCACGATTTATATTGCAAGTGTGCAATTTGCCTGGATCTTTATTAGATATATTTTCTTTACAATATCTCCAACATTTGTAGACAGAGTCATTATTCATATCGTTGCTGGAAGACGTAGACTGATAAAACTGAGCTATTAAATCTAGGGAGTAATATTTAACGACTTTAAGTGCAGCTTCAAATTCAGTGATCTGTAAGTCAGTTTCTTGTGTAGTGACCACATTTTGAAGTTGATTTCTTCGGTAGGAAATACATTCTTCATAATCAACAGCATCTTCGTTCAATGGGAATAATCCACAGCTTTTAAACCCGTTTTTCATGATATCAGGCGATGCTGCGATTTTATCAAAAACTTTTTTAAAAACTGGTCTAAATGCTACTCTGGAAATATATTTGCCAGTTTGATGTTTAAACTGATGAACTGCCACATCCCAGGGTTACAAAATATGTGTTGCATTTTATTATAAAATTTATTGATTGTCGGTAGCGATGTTTCTTTATGTCTGTCCATGGAGTCAATATAGTCATATGGAAATACCCCTTTAGAAGTTAGTAAATTAAATTGTTGTGACAAATCTGAAAACTCGTTTTTTAAATTTAAAAATTCCTCTTTATTTAATGTTGAGGCCAATTCTTCGAGCGAAGCTGCCAAAAAACGAAGAGAATCTATAAATCTAAATTTTACATCATTATTCCTTTAGCAAGTGTTTCTATAATAAATTTATGATCATAATTTCCCCCATATGAAATATAATTGGAACTACAAACTGTTTTTTATAATTCAAATTACAGGCCTGATGGGCGAAACCGCGAAACTCCCCCGTAACATGATTGTGGTCGCGAACAACTATACCTTTCGGATTAAATTTTTTCTCACAAATATGATATTCTTTACCCGCCGCAGTTGAAATATTTTCAGGCATAGGTATATCTTTCATTTTTCAATTAGTAAATTCCGATAAATATTCTAATTCATTTACAATCCACTCTATACACTCGACACCTGTATATGACTTATAAACCGATAAGTTATTATCGTATGTGCACTTAAAATAATAGCCAACACTATATGCTTTATGATTCCGATAACGCATTGTTTTTGTTTGAAATTTGGTATCGTTATAGGGTTCTAAAATAGATTCGAGGTCGCTATAAATAATAAATGGAGTTTTCTGAAGTAATCCATCTATCGAGGAGTGAATAGTATTACTTGAATAAAACGACGTCTACTCCACAAAACGATCTATATATATATACGTTAAAATCTTGCTTTTAACTGCCAGACATGTTTCGGACTACACGTCCATCATCAGTGGCTTAAGGAACCTTATACAATGTTGTTAAATGTGAGGGTCGTACTTCATACAACTATTACTAGAGAGATTTTTTACATTGATTTTGATTTAAACGGTTATACATATCATTTTGTTGGAAAAATTGAGTGTTAAATCAATAAAATAAAAATATAGTTAAATTGTTGAAAATTTGTCAATTATTCTTGCTGGTGTTCTTCGTTTTCTCCTTTTTCTCATTTTAAAGGAAATCAAGTTATATTTAAACAATTTGGTAAGAGCCCACAACAGTACGG
The DNA here is from genome assembly GCA_911728435.2 of Apoderus coryli. Lineage (NCBI taxonomy): Eukaryota > Metazoa > Arthropoda > Insecta > Coleoptera > Attelabidae > Apoderus > Apoderus coryli. Next base: position 26,797,648 of record OU452198.1, read on the forward strand.
CTGTTTTAAGAATTACAAATAAAAAAAAAATTATAATTATTGAATTTTACAATTGTATCTTTTGGAAATGAAATTTTACTGTGATTTAATTTTTCACAATCAGTGCTATGTGCTTCTAATGTATTCTAATCGTGAAAACACAAATGGTACAAATTGGGGGGAATTTATCTCAAGAAAAAAACATTAATAATGGAGTGCCACAGGGTTCAATTCTGAGTCCCATACTATTTACCCTATTTACAGCTCAGATCATAGAAAATATTCAATATTCCAAAACTCATATGTATGCAGACGATACTTAAATATATCTGTCATTCTCACCTGAGAATTTAAATGCGGAAGTTAATAATTTAAATCGGGATTTGGCCACTGGATTTGGCCACTGTTGTCAATGATTCGAACTCCCATGGGTTAGAGTTGAATCCGAGTAAGTCGGAATTGCTGTTGTTTGGTAATAGCTCTCTCAGGAATCGATACAAAGATTTGAACCTCACTGTAAGTAATGTCATGCTTAGGGCCTCGTGCTCAGCCTTGGGATTGTACATCGACACGGATATGAGATTCACAAAACACGTGAGCAACTGTATAAAACGGGCCTTTGCAAATTTGAAGTCAATTTATAATAACCGCAGTATACTTAATTTCCAAACAAAAAAGTTACTGTGTGATAGCTTAGTTCTATCCCAATTTAACTATGCTGATGTTGTGTATGGACCATGCTTAACGAGATCAGATGGAAACAGAATTCAAATGATGCAGAATTCGTGTGTACGATTGATTAGCGGTATTCGCAGGGGCCAAAGGGGAATAAGTGCTAAACTGGATGAGATGGGGTGGCCTATGATGAGGGAAAGGCAAATTTTGCACTCTCTCGTACTATTTAATAAAATCATAAACAGTAAGGAACCCGAATATTTCTATGAAAGAATAATGTTTAGGGGTCATGCTCATTCTGTCAATATTAGATATAAATCGTCAATTGCGCCACCATTCCATTCTACTGCGATGTTTGAACGGTCTTTTTCTTATACTATTGCTAAATATTACAACAATTACAACAACGGGTGATGTGAAATTGTTGACGAGCTATAGATTTAAGCGGTCTGTCAGACATGTTTTGAAAAATTTAGTATAAGTAGCGTAAGGATTTTATTATTTAGTAATATTTATTGTTTTTTTTTTTGTTATATTCAAAATGACTTATTGAAGATATCTGGAATTTCCAGGGAATTTTGATTTTTCTTAACGTCATGTGGTTTCATTTCATTTTTGTATTGTATTGCTAATTTGTGTATGTCGTTATCTGTGTTTGAGGTTAAGTGAGGAGGCTTAAGCCTCAACTTCGCCTATTGTATACTTTTTTGCAATAAAGTCTTTATTATTATTATTAAAATAACAAAGATACCGATCGCACCAAACTTTTTCATATGGCTTTTGTTTAGTTGGGAAGATACAAGACGAGATAAATCCTTAATCCACGCATAATGATATTCTATAGTCTCATCATCATCCTCATCATTACTTTCACGATCAATATCATCGTTTTTTGCGATGGAAAATATTTATTTTGAATAATTAGCGAATTAACATGTTTCGCTAATTTAGATTTTGTTAAATAAATAGGTAATGTGTTAAAAAAACCTTGTTCTGTCATTTCTAAAGCGTAAACATTCCGAGATTTTACTTAATTTTTCAAATTTTGGAATATCTTTAATTTTAACCAGAAACTGAATATTATTAAAATTTAATTTTGTCGAATAATCTGGATATAATAAAACGCGATCTGCATTTTTGTTATCACAGGGGTAAAGAGCTGCCATCAAGGCCCAAGCGAAACACGCTACATCATCATTTATGACGTTGAAGCAAGCTTTCTTGTTCAGACTTCTTTTAGGAAGTGGAATACATGAAGAAGCAGTAGATCTTATGGAAAATTTGTTCATATGGACTTCCAAAAATATAATATTATTTAGCGCCCACCCGCTGCCTTTTTCTTGAAACTCCTCATATTTATTTAACAATTTATCGATACAATTTTTCCTAAACCACATTTTTTTTCTGAAAAAATTTAAAATCAATCATTTCTTTATCCTTACATTGTTTTATATATGCACCACCAACGTCGTAATTACCTTCAACGATGCTGTTTTCAGTCGTTTAAATAGAAAACATGCATCTTCCAAAAAATGGACAACATCTTTATGCTTCAAATTTATAATTACCCCGTTCCTTATTCTTGTATTAAATGCAGATTGTACTTCCTTCCATTTTATTCTATCGCCTTTTTTTTCCCTAATATTACCTCCCTGCTTATTTTCTAATAATACTAAAAAGCGTTTGAAATGTTCTATACAGTTTTGTAACTTATTACCCAAACTAATATTAAATTCAGTCTTTTGCATATTACGCAGCTGTTTTGATGAAAATTTAATGTAAAATTGGGCCTGCTTTTTCCACTGATTTTTAACTCTCCTAATTTCGGCAAAATATCATCAAACAGTTTTTGCTTGCTAATGATGATAAATTGCCTCCATATCGAATTACTGCTGCTGCTACTGGTGATATCATTTAAATTTAGTATAAAGAAATATAAATAATTTAAAATTGATTGTTTATCTTATTGTATTATTACAAATGCTGGTGATGATGCACACTGTGTCCAAATTGGTTTAACCACAACTATTCACTTTATTTGTCTTATATGTTGATAAAATACTACTATTAATTAAACACAACTATTAAAAATAAATTTTTGCCGGTGTGACACGTAGAGGTTCACTTGGCATGATGAAGTTCTACTGATAATTATTTCCAATAGCCGATCGCTTAAATAGCAACTAAAACCATCTAAACTCTGACGTCACATACAATTAATTTGCGATATACCGGAAAAATAGGCAACAGTCTGGCGCCGGCGATATCCTGTTTTTCAAATAACAACAGCCCCGGCAAACGATGACGTATTGACACTCCAATTAATTTGCACACAGCGGAAATGTAATTCTATTTTTAGCCAAGGGCTCATGCCAACGATTAGAATAATAACAATACATCAAACGCTAAATCAAAAAGACGTGTATGCGATGAGTCATATCGAATTAAATTGAAATATATATTTTTTTTATTCAAGTCTAAACAAAATGGATAGAATTCAATATTTACTCAAGGTCGGCAAAAGCACCGATACCGTATTACTTAAAACCTCAAACACGTGTATGCGATGGGTCATATCCAATTATTTTGAAATATACCTAATTTTTTTTTCAAGTCTAAACACTTCGCTGGAAACATCAGTAGAAGGGATTAGCCGAAGGTAGATCTCCCCCTACTCTTGATTGTTGGTTTGACATACGTATATGTACAAAAAGCAACCCTTTCTCCTCAGCATTTGAGAAACCCCTCCATTACTCGAACTAATGGATGTCGGTTTCTAACGATCAAACCCACAATATATGGAGAGGGGAATATTTACAATCGGCTAATATATACGTATGCGTGTGTGTGTGTGTCAACTATATAAAGAAGAAAGAGAGGGTTTCTAATGTGATTCCTTCTTTTTTAATAACACAGGCGAATGAATACGTTGGTATATAAAAGAGTGTGTGTTTGATATCTCTTGATTATTCTCAAGTTAGAAGAAAATCTTAGATTATCAACTATTTTAATTTGTTTAATAATATTAAGTGATAGAAATTTTTGTTTACGTAATTAAAATGGCGCTAGCAAGATCTGCTTTGGATAGTATAAATGCATTACTAAATACCCAAACTCCGGTGAAAATGTTGACGTCGTTGGAGATAAATAAACGATACCCAATGAAGAAAATTTCAAACTCGCAGACAAAATACGGTCAGGCGATCTCAGCGATTATTTTTGACGATATTGAGAGTTCTTGGGTAAAAGTATGGCTACCAAAACGTTGTGTGGAACAATTGAGTGATCATATTCTGGAGGAGATGTGTCAATCAGAAAAGTATATTTTGAGTTATTTAGGACAACGAAATTGTGGTGGCAATAGACTACAATCATTATTTATGTTTGATATAAATGTATAGCGGAATATCATAACCATAATTGGATAGTTTTAGTTTTAATTTAGCCTTTTTTAATGTATGTAGGTACACATGAGTCCTCTCATGTGCCATATTATCGCGTATGTATTGTTAATTGTATTTTTGCAAATGGATAATAATAATAAATAAATAAATCATAATTATGATTTAATTGTATTAAATAAAAATATATAACAAAAATAAAAACACATATAATGAAAAATAATTGAACTTGTATTTATTTAATGCTAGCAAAACTACCAATTATCAAATATAATATATAACTCCATCTTCACGCTAGTACCTATATCATTTTAATAAACATTTTTAGAGCCATGTGTTGGGTCAATGTATCCTTAAAATGTTTCCATCATTCGACAAAAAAATATTTATAAAACAAATCAATAAATTTATTTTTATGCGCCATCTACCTACATTATGTCAGATGTGTTGTAAAGTATTAAAAGAAACCGTTTTTTTCGTACAGAGATATAGGTACCTAGTGGGTAATATACGTTGGATTTATTGATTTTTGCTTGTATTACGACACAAATAATGAGAGGCAAATTCAAATAAAATAAAACAATTTATTCACATAATTGAAATCGAAACATAAATAAAAAAAAACAATCAACTATTGCTAAATGCTAATAAATATATAGTTACTAACAGACACTATTTTATTTAAAATTCATTATTAAAATTTATTATGAAAACATTAATGAAAAAAAAAATGAAATAACACAATATTAGTTAAGTATTAAACACAACGTCAGATATTGTTAATAAATACACATACAAATCAGTAGACATAAATATTCCTTATTCAAACATCCCTTAAAAATTACTTTAAACTAACTAAATAGTAAATGTGTTAAAAATGTTTTAATTTATAATATATACCTACACCTATACGTAATTAAATTAGAATTTTTAAGTCCAAAAATAAAACTAATTATGAACTAACCGGACATTTCTTCCACCATATTTAATAATATTTTTAATCTCTCTTCTGGATTAATGCTATAAAAAATAAATATGACCCCACGGAATTGATTTTGTGCTATTCGGAATTAAAAATCTTTTATAATATTTGTGTGATAGAGCAATTTTATTAATTGTTTCGGTATATACATCGTGTAATGTACTCTTAAATGAATTCATTTTGCGAAATATATACCCCCTGTGGTGACTATTTTTTTTATAGTCTTCAATAGACAATGTTTTATTTACAATAGATTTTTTAACCCCTTTTGCCCGTTTCAATTCCGTGTTCTGAGTTTTGATACAGTATGCTTTAGCCCCAGTTCCGAAAAAAGATAGGATTGGGTCATTGGTATATTCATCTTTAAATCTCCCTATGACTGATTCTGTGACTGGTATATTTAAAGAGTTTTGTGTATTATAATTGGATGTATCGAAATGGTGTGTATTCTCTTTCAGGAAATCGTAAAAGTTTTCTTCCGCTTTGAATATAAGAGAGTCTGTGTCGGTATATAATAAACGAATTTTCTCACCAAAATTTTTTTTGTAAGACGGTTAGAAGAAACCATACACAACCGTTTTGGATAGATCCAATATAGAAAATCCCAGATCAATTGCTACCAGGTTTTCCGTAAAAATCGAAGATGTTTTGTAATGTGGTTTCGCGACAATGCGCGCGCTCCCAAATGTTTTCCTTTATTTTCCCAACTCGTTACTAATTTAATATCTTTTCTATTATCTACATTCTCGACGGATTTTCCGTAGATCGAGTTATTCATAATTTTGTAAAACGATTTTTCAAATTTATTAGTTGTTTTATTACGCAATGATGTATTTAAATCAATATATTTTTTCAGCCAGCGAGACTGATTAAAACCCAAAACTCTGTGAATATTTTTTATTATTAAACCGTGTCTTACAGCCTGTTGCAACGTACGATAATGCACCACATATTTCTCTTTATTGAGTAAATTTGGGATTAACTTGGGCGTAACGCTTTTAGAAAGAGGTGGTATAAGACTTTCAACTAGGAACGGCAAATCCGAATGTTCGTCGTGGAGATACGTGGGATATTCAATGTCAACCTCGTATATGAAACCGCGTCCATTATGTTCGTCTATATTTAACAGTTCTAATTCACTAATTTCCTCTTTCGATAGCCAAGAAAAGTCGTTTTCAGGTAGTGATTGTGACATCGACTGGCCATACAAATTGGTTCATCCAAATACATAATATAACTCTCTGGTTTGCTTTCATCAAAACCCGGTATTAATGCATTGTTTGCCACGTGCATTCTATAAGAACACTGACTAATTCCACCGCGAATACCTGCCTTGAAAAAATGCACCATGTCTATGTCTGTCAATAAGTCAAGTTCAATTTTAGTTAAACGGAGCATACTGTCCCAGCTTAATGATGGTAAACTTATGTAGTGACCGGGGTCTAATCTAAGCTTTTGTCTCTAAAGCTTTCAAATATGTCACATAGTAAGAGTACATCAGATTGTAAATATATATATATATATATAAGTGGTAGTCTTTGCTGACTAGTTAATAGATAACTTTGTGTCTTGGGTTGATCAGCAAATATTTTTGATTAAAACTCTTTTACGTTATGCCAAGCTTTCGATATATTTTTATATCTTCCTCGGGGCTACAAATATAAAAGCAAGCTAAGTATAAATATATATAACATTTAAAAATATGTTTACCTTAGTATACGCGGCAAGTTTTACATTGGTAAAAATAATAATATAAATTGTAAATTAAAGAACATTAATATAAAAATTTTTGTCAACTTTGTAAAATAATGATTAACATTTAACATTTTTGAGTTAATTGAATTTTTTTGTGATTGACACTGACATGTTTATTCAAAAATATTTTGTTTAATTAATTTGTGGTAAATTGTTTTTTAAGTGAAATGTCAAGTTTTTTAATTAGGTTAGAAAGTAGATTCAAAAGAAATATTACTGTCATCATGGGTGTTATTATTAATAGTAAATAAATATGAATATATATTACTGATTTCATTCGAGTCTTTCTTTTTGTTTAACGTATTTTCGGTATTATACGTTTCAAACATTTCAATGTCTAGACGATGTCGGTTAATCCTATCCTTGATGTAATTCTTCGTCTGATCTATATATTTTCCTTCGCATTGTGAACAACTTATTTGGTAGATGACGTCACACAATCGATCTGTATTCGGTTTATCCTTTAGTTTGCTGTATAAGTCTCGCGTTAGTTTTAAATAATATGGGACCAAACAGTTGGTATCATTCTGTTGGACATTTTTTAGTTTAAAATACATTTCTGGTACAAACAAAAGTCTTAATCTTTTGATATTTCCATCAGTGGTTATTAAATTGTGATTGGTCGAATTAGATCGCGGTTGGTTAATAATCCCATTAATGAGTCCCTCAGGGTAGCCATTAGTACGTAACATAGCCTTCAGTCTTAATATATTACTTTGTATTAAGAATGACACTTTAAATGTGCGAAAGAAGACTGCTATCATCAGATATGTGAGATATAAATTAGATGACGAACAGGTTCTTTGTGATGTCGAATCTGAACAGGATATTACTCAATAAATCCGTGATATTTCTCCCGTTTTATCCGGCATGCAAGTCGATATTGCGACTAACATGCCAAATAAGAAGACCGAAAACACAAAACATATTTCTTATACAACTCCTCAAAGGATATCAGAAGAAGAAATTGGTATTCTAATGCAGTTACTCAATACTGAACAAAAACAAATTGTTATGCACATTTTGCACTGCTTTAAAACTAACAAGAGTCCATTTCATATTTTTTTAAGTGGATCTGCTGGGGTGGGAAAAAGTAAAGTTATTTGTGCAGTTTTTCAGTTAGTGACAAAATATTTATCAAATGTGCCTGGAGGCAATGATGACAAAATTTTTGTTTTAATTTGTGCGCCTTCAGGTAAAGCAGCGTTCAATGTAAGTGGGATGACTTTACATACTGCATTCTCGTTACCCGTTACAGAATTTGGTGGAGATATGCCTGAATTAAGTTCAGATATAGCTAATACTATTCGGCAAAAGCTTTTTGATATTAGACTCTTAATAATGGATGAGATATCTATGGTAGGCTCTACATTGATGCATCGTGTAGATTGTCGTCTTAGATAAATTTTCGGCGTAAATACCGCTTTTGGAGGAATATCAGTTCTAGTTGTTGGAGACCTTAACCAGTTACCACCTGTTTACAAGGTTCCAAAAAAACACCAACTAATAGACATTATTGATCGTAATCCTTTATGGGAGTTATTTTCGGTATACGAATTAAAGCAGATCATGAGACAGCAAGGGGACTTACAATTCGCAATGGCTTTAAATAATTTAGCAATAAACAAATTAACAGATCAAGCTATTAAATTGTTTCAGCAAAGACAAGTGAGTGAAAATGATGTACCTGATAGGGCTATGCGTTTGTTTACGGATAATCTTAATGTAGATTCGTATAATAATTATAAAATTACAGAATACCCGGGTACTTCGTACGAATCTATAGCCAATGATTACATTCTTGGTAAAGTTTCAAATGAGACGCGTGATCTGTAATAAATTCATTGAAATATAAAAAGAAATGTGATACCAATGGTCTACCATACTTACTAAAAGTCAAAATGGGAATCAAATACATGATCACGAGCAATATCGATGTCGGAGATGGGCTTGTAAATGGCGCAGTTGGTACTTTAAAATTCATTAAATTTAAGGCAAATAAATCAGACAAAACGTATATGGTTAGATTTTGGGAACAAAAACATTGGAAATAGATCAAGACTAGATTGTGCTGCGACAGCTCGAGCTAATGCTGTTGATTTAGAATTAACACCTAGTTCAAAATTCACAGTCACATTAAATATAACAAGGAAATTGCAATGTAAGACACGGAGAGAACAGTTTCCATTAACACCAGCTGAAGCTTTAACAATACACAAAAGTCAAGGACAAACGTACACAGAAATATGCATAGACTTTGGAAAATGCAAAAGATTTACTCGTTCTTTATTGTATGTTGCGCTCAGTAGGGTAACTAACTTATCTGGTTTATATATTTTAGGTAGTTTTTCCAATGTTAGGAATTCTAAAACGCAAAATTATGCAGTCAATGAAATGAATTATTTAAAAGAAAATCGTGTAATACAGTTTTGTTACAACATACCTGATTATTCCAACTCAAGAGTAACTTTAGTGTATCACAATTTGAATTCTTTAAAACCTAAATTAAAATATATTTTGAGTGATACTTGGTACACATATTATTTTTTTCTGAAACACTAACTAAATCCGAAGAACAGGTAGATATTCCAAATTTCGATATATTGATTAAAACTAATCCAGCAAATAATACTCGCGGAATGTGTATTTACAGGAAATCAAATTTCAAATCGTATATTAAATTGATTTTTTGAAATGTTGAGTTTGGTCTTAATTATAGCATTGAACTTATAGTTATGTGACTATGTGATGAATATTACATTGTTACGGGTTATAAAACACCACAATCTATTTTCATCAACCTTTTAGATAATATATTAAAAGACATTAATGGAAAACTTGTTGTAATCGGAGATTTTAATATTAATTTACAAGAATCTAAAAATACTTTATGTGAGGATTTAAAGGAATATAAGCTTATTTCATTATTAAAGCCCAATATTGTTACCACCGATTCAAATACACAAATTGATATAATATTGGCTAACACTACAAACGAATTTACAAGTGGAGTATATGAATCATATTTTAGTTGTCATAAACCCGTATATGTATCCATATTAAATCAAAAAAAGAATTATAACACCATGCATATGTCAAAAATATCTAAAGGTATTGCTGAACCTTCAAATAGAATTATCATCCATAGTAATATTCTTGTCAATCCAAAAGAGCCACCAAATATTCGAACATTTTAACTAGTAAAGAAAGTATTGATAGACAATGCGATGTTCATATACAAACACAAGAACAAAGTGTGAAGAAAACTCTAGGAACAGAATTAAATCATCATACTCCACAAGGTTTATTTAATCGTGATGGCGTTTCATGTTATGCAAACAGTATAGTGCAATGTCTACTAAATTTGCCAGAATTTAGATATTCTATAAGAAACCAATATAACGAATTTCATAGAATATTCTATACAATTTTAACAGGGGTAGATAAATCTTGCATGGATAGGAGGAGTCTTTGTTCAGAACATACAACAAGACTGTCATGAATTTCTATTAGAAATTTCGAATAAATCAGACCAAGCATTTTTAAGCTTACTAAAATGTACATACAACATGGTTCAAAAATGTGAAATTTGTGAAACTGATGTGACTTCTAATGTTGAAGAATCATATTCTCCAATTTTGGCTTGTCCTAACACCGAAAACCTAGATTTCTACAGTATGTTCGATTTTTTACATTCTGAGGCAACATGCCAATTGTGTTTACATAACATGCAATCAAGAATGAATTTTGTTACTACGAATAAATATGTGATTTTGGCTTTACAAAAATATGACTACAATACATTACAAGTTTTTAATACAACATTCTCTAATTTTAATCCTGATTATATTATATTAAATAATCTTCATTATGAATTGTGCTGTCGTGTATCATCAAAGTTTTGATGGCACAATTCTGCGCGGCCAGTACTATTCAGCTTTAAGATTAGATACTAATCGATGGATAATATGTAACGATAATAATTTAGAATATGTAACAAATTTTAGCAACAATCTTAATAACGCAGTTTTACTATTATTAAAAAAAAAATAAATTAGCAGGGCTCTATCACTTGCATTTGATAATGTAGTTCATGTTATGTATACTTATAGCCACAGATTTGATGTCCTGAGAAAGCTTTGATATTGTAGCGAAACGTCGACTTAAAAACGAAAGTGTTTCATCTTGCTTTTGTTCGATCAACCTCACTAGATCATAAGAGTCATATTGTATATTCTGAGCTACGGACATGTATTATAATCAGTATCAAACTAAGATTTTAGGGTTCTTAAAGATAACCAATTCCCTATAATAGTGTAAGGTTTGTTCAAAATTAGTATATAGTTGAATTTTGGTAAAATATAAAATGTATCAAATGAAGCGTGCATTATTTCAAATGTTAAAACAAAAGCTTCTTTTGACACGCGTTGTATATTTTTAATTGAAAAGTTTTTCAAGGAACAAAAAATGGTATATTACAATAATAACATAAAACTGAATACAAAAACGGATCCTGTGATGTCCAATAGAATAGCTATAAGAGCAATTCACAGGTAAAATTCTAACCCCAAACCAAGTCCAGCATGGTGTGTGAGTTAGATTTTTCCAAAGAATATGTAATAAATTTTTATACAGCTACGCATTCGAAAATCGGCGAAACCATAATAACGGTAAGTTTAATATTTCCTATATTAAAAGTCGTGAATTAACAACCCTAACAAAATAGGCTAGAAAACTAGTACTAAAGAAAATATGGATAGGCTCTACCCATATTTTATATGTACAATTCCTACAATTTTCTTTTGGTTTTTGCTTTGAAATTTCGTTTTTCCACATAATAAAATCGAATGGGGTGCGAAGAAGGGCTCAGTTGACGTCTGGCACCCTCTTTTAACCAAAAGCCCTTCAAAGTACATCTATTTAGCTCTCCATATCATATTATATGTATATGGCAACTATTAGTTTCATGAAAAAAGTTAATAATTTCACCGGAAATACATGTTTGATCATTTTATAGATAAATAAGTGGTTTTAAAAAATGTCTATCTGTATCAACTATAACTCAAAAACAACTTAACATATTTTAACCAAATTTGGTACAAAAACAATACAGGATACCTCTAGGTGCTGATTAACTTTTGGGAAACATTGAGCGTAGCGAAGGGTACTAAAAAGAGTTCAAAAATTAAAAAATTCATAGTACTTAACCTTATCTGAAATACTGAATAATTTTTCATAGATTTAATCACATTGGCGTTCGAAAAGAGTGTAAAAAGGCGTCAAAAGCGAAAAAAAAACGTTGATAGAATATAACATATGAAAAAAACTTGCGTTCGAAAATAGGTACTGGAAAAAAAGCAAAATAAATAAATATCTATAATATACTTATATTTCCTAAAGGTATTCGAAATATGGAATGATTTTTCATAGCTGTAATAGAATATAACTTAAAAATTGGTTCACAGACGCTCGCAAAAAAGAGTCATAAACGAAAAAAATACCTCCCCCAAACATACTAGAGAAACTGGCTACATATCTCTGATATATGACACCCTAAAAAATGCAGAATAAAAAAACTAAACTTGTTTACATATATGCGTTCGTAAATAGTAGAATCAAGTCAAAATAAAAAAAATATTTGGACTGTAAAAATGATATTTAACATTTTAAGTAGTTGAATTGGTTAAAAATACACGACAAAAAGTTAATGTACCATAGACGTCTTTCAAAAGTATAAAAAATAGTTGAGATATGTAATCACGATAACTCCGATAATATTAAATAGAATTTTTAGCACAATTTAACACAAATATATTACAGAAAATTTGTATGTGCTGTTAATGATTTTCACACTAGGCATCCATTTAAGGGTGTAGTAAAAAATAGTTTATTTTTACTGGTTGTAGAGTATAGCATTATACGTATTTATTATTATATTCTGTAGTATATAGTACATATCTATTTACTATTATAAGAGAATCATAATTCCATATCTATTATCTTTTTACTCCTAATATTGTATAGATGACTAAAGCTAAAAGTGAGACATTCTGTAATAAAATATAAAATCAGTTAGTTGTAGATGTACACCCGAATAGTTAACATTAAAAGTATGTGTAACAAATCTGTGTTTTGATTTACTATAAAATATCATTAATTAGTGAACATTACAAGTGGCGACGAGCGTAATTTGGATATTATCATTAAACAAAGGTATGTCGGCTTCTTATTTAGTATAAAATAGCAATAAAAGACGAATGCGAAGGTATGCAGGCAATATTAACCCGTGTGATCAAAACAAAAGTTAGAATCACGTACAGTGTTGAATTGGGATGTGTGGATTATAAATCCATTAAGGGGAAAAACTCCGCATCAATCCGAGAAAAAGAAAACCTCGTAGTTATGAGGGCAAGGATAAACCAATCAAACTGAGGGGATATTGGCCTCATATGCATATCGACAAAGCTATTAGTAAAATGTCCATTTTATTTTGTAAACAGGCTCTTGACTATAATGGCAAACCTGTTGCCGATACAGCCTTTTGAGTGCGAAGGAGAGCCAAGCTCCGTCGGAATCAGATGGGAAAAATGGCTGCGATCTTTCGAAATATACATAGACGCGTCAAATATAGAGCAACCAGTGAAGAAAAGGGCAACTCTTTTGCACAGTGCTGGAAGCACACTTCAAGAAATATACTATAACCTGCCGGGAGCGCACGCAGAGGCAAAAGATGATACTGGCAAGGAGATAGACGTGTATAAAATTGCAGTTGAAAAACTCAATGAATATTTTTATCCAAGACAATCCAAAATATATGAGCGTCATATTTTCCGTTTAACAAAACAGGAGGAAGGTGAAAAATTTGAGAAATTTTTAGTCCGACTGAGGAATCAAGCTTCAAAATGCAAATTTACCAACGTAGATGAGCACTTAATAGATCAGATCGTAGAAAAGTGCACGTCAGTGGAATTAAGAAAGAAAATTTTATCTCTAGGTGACACCATAAATCTAGTAGGTATTATTTCAGAAGCTAATGCTTTAGAAGCAGTAAACAAGCAACTAGAAAGTTTAACGGATCAAAAACAAAAAACTTTAGAATTAAATTACTTATCTCGTAATAATCGCACTAAAGACTGTTTGCGTTGTGGTGGAAATCATTTCTCGAACTCTAGTAATTGTCCGGCTAGGTTAAGAACTTGTAGCAAATGTGGTAATAAAGGGCATTATAAGGATTATTGTTATACAAAAACGCGTAAAAGGGCTCACGAGGGTTTTTTATTTGATCGTACCCAAAGAAACGCACAGCAATTTAATAATAAAAGGCGGAACACGACGTGTAACCGTTCAAAAGAACATCCCGGGTCAGGGGAAGTTAATAATCTTGATTCAGAAGAAATAGACTATGTATTCCAAATCGATGATGATAGTGTCATTAAATGTAATCTTGGGGGTATTCCACTAGATATGCTCATAGATTCTGGAAGCAAAACCAACATAATTGATGACAAAACTTGGGGTTCTTTGAAAAAACAAAATGTAAAAGTGTGCGATCAAATAAAAAATCCCACTAAAATTCTTTTTGGCTATGGAAGTAGTACACCACTTCAGGTATTGGGATCGTTTAAATCAAAAATTTCTATAGGCAACAATAGTGAAATAGCTACGTTTTATGTTACAAAAAACGGGTCGAGATGTCTGCTAGGTAAAAATACTTCTATCGCTTTGGGAGTTTTGAAAATTGGGTTAGAGGTAAACTCAGTAGAACAATTTCCTAAATTTAAGGACGTTGTAGTAGATATTCCGATTGACGAGTCCGTTCCACCGGTATGTCAGCCTTATAGGAGAATTCCAATCCCACTGGAATCTAAAGTTGAAGCAAAACTCCAAGAGTTAATAGACTCAGATATCATTGAGGTTGTGAACGGACCCGCCAAGTGGATATCTCCTATAGTGCCTATTCTAAAACACAACGGAGAAGTACGTATATGTATAGATATGAGACGAGCAAACGAAGCTATTTTGCGTGAAAATCATCCTTTACCTACTATGGATATTTTACTTCCACACTTTAGAAAAGCAAAGATATTTTCCAGATTAGATATAAAAAATGCTTTTCATCAAATAGAGATCTCGGAATCGTCCAGGTACATAACGACTTTTATTACCAACAAAGGTTTATTTCGGTATAAAAGGCTTATGTTCGGTATATCATGCGCACCTGAGATTTTCCAGAAAATATTAGAAAGAATCCTACGACCATGCGAAGGGACGGTTAACTTCATAAATGACATACTTATTTATGGTAAAAATCTCGAAGAACATGACCGTAACCTAAAAGAAGCACAAACAATTTTAAAGGAAAATAACATTTTTTTAAACAAAAGCAAATGCGTTTTTAGAATAAACAAAATAGAGTTCCTAGGTCATGAACTTTCAGCCCAAGGAATTAAACCATTGGAGAGCCATGTTAAAGTGATACAGAATTTTCGAGCACCAAAAAGTATTGATGAAATTCAAAGCTTCTTAGGACTTTTAAACTTTGTCGGAAAATGGATCGCCAACCTAGCTACTTTAACGGAACCTATCAGACAATTACTTCGATTAAAATTAGGAAAAAACGCTAACATTGAAACATATTGGAAAGAAGAACAAAATAAAGCATTTACGAAATTAAAGGAAGCTTTAGTAAATATAAAAACTCTAGGCTACTACGATCCAAAAGATAAAACGCAAGTAATAGCTGACGCCAGCCCGGTGGGATTAGGGGCAGTTTTACTGCAATATGATAATTTCGGTCCACGAGTCATCGCGTATGGAAACAAAAGTCTCTCTGACTGCGAAAAACGATATTGTCAAACCGAAAAAGAGGCTTTAGCCCTAGTCTGGGCGGTAGAACATTTTAAAATATACCTGTATGGGAAACGATTCGAACTAGTCACTGACCACAAGCCCTTAGAGGTAATATTTGGGAAAAAATCGAAAGCATGCGCTAGGATAGAACGTTGGGTCCTTAGACTTCAATCTTTCGACTTCCAAGTGGTTTATAAACCTGGAAAAACCAATATTGCTGACCCACTATCCAGACTTTGCCATATTCATCGGAGCATTCCTTATAGTGATGACAGTTTTATTCACCAAATAGTAGAATATTCGAGACCTAGGGCAGTGCAGTTATCAGAAATCGACAACTTTTCCTCAAAAGACAGAGAAATACAAAAAGTCAAACAAGGAATGTTCCAAAATCTTTGGGATGACAGTGTATTTAATTTTAAGGTTTTCCACTCAGAATTATGTTTTTACAAAAACATACTATTAAGGGGCAACAAAATAGTAGTTCCAACAGGACTAAGAGAAGTAGTACTAAGAGCTGCACACGAGGGCCACCCAGGCATAGTGGCAATGAAGCAAAGGCTTAGAACAAAAGTATGGTGGCCTAGAATCGATTACGACGCTGAAAAAATGGTTAGAAGTTGCAACGGATGTACTTTAGTTTCTGCACCAAACGTACCAGAGCCCATGAAACGAAGAGATCTTCCGTCTGCTCCATGGGTAGATGTGGCCATAGATTTTATGGGTCCCTTGCCTAGCGGGGACTATTTGTTTGTTATTGTAGATTATTTCAGTAGATATAAAGAAATTAAAATAATGCGCAATATAACCACACATAACACTATTAAGGTAATGGAAGATATATTCTCCAGACTGGGCTACCCAGTGTCAATAACCGCAGACAATGGGAGACAATTCATTTCAGACGAGTTTAAAAAGTTTTGCACTGAGCGAGGCATAAAAATTTTTCACTCCATTCCATACTGGCCTCAGCAGAATGGTGAAGTAGAAAGACAGAATCGCGATATTCTCAAAAGGTTAAAAATAAGTCAAGCAACAAGCACAAACTGGAGGCAGGAATTGATAGACTATCTGATTATGTATAACAGCACACCTCACTCGACCACCGGTAAAACACCATCCGAATTATTTTTTCGAAGGCAATTTCGGGATAAAATTCCCAGCTTGGAAATACCGCACCAATCAGTCATTGATGACGACGTGAAAGAGAAAGACAAAATTGAAAAAGGAAAAGAATATAGTGATAAAAAAAGGAAAGCAAAACAAAACGACATACAGATAGGAGACAAAGTATATATAAAAAACATGATAAAAAATAATAAAGTTACTCCAACATTTAACCCTACTCCCCACGAAGTGGTCTCAAAGAAAAATGGTGACGTGAAATTAAAAGATAATGAAACGGGTCAAGAGTACCGGCGAAATGTAATACATTTAAAAAAGGTGGGAAACGAATGGAAAGTCGCGAATTCTGGTAATACACCAGAGTCTGTGAATAATCCTGATAATGTCCCTAATGAAAATACTGAAATTTAGTTTAAGTATTCAATTAAAGTTGTGTTAGTTGTAAGTGTGTATTTGATTAGATTTAAGTGGTTACATTTTAGGAGTTAGTAATTAAAATTAGGCTATAGTATTGTTATTCAGAACTATCTATGTATATCTATTTATCATGTATGTTATTAGGTTTATTCTTATTGTTTATGTATTAGGGTTATATAAATATTGTAATATTAATTAAATTAATAATTATATAAATATTGTAATAAGTAATCTAAGTTACAAATTATTATTAAAAAATATATAAAAAGGAGGAGATGTAGAGTATAGCATTATACGTATTTATTATTATATTCTGTAGTATATAGCACATATCTATTTACTATTATAAGCATATCATAATTCCATATCTATTATCTTTTTACTCCTAATATTGTATAGATGACTAAAGCTAAAAGTGAGACATTCTGTAATAAAATATAAAATCAGTTAGTTGTAGATGTACACCCGAATAGTTAACATTAAAAGTATGTGTAACAAATCTGTGTTTCGATTTACTATAAAATATCATTAATTAGTGAACATTACACTGGTCACACATACAGTCGTGAAAAGCTTGATAGATAAAATAATATAATAAAACTAAAAAAAAATCAACTATTTTGCGTACAAGAACTTGGCCTAGAAGATCTGAAATATAAAATATGTACGTGTATACTTAACAAAAATAGCTGATGTCTAAAAGAAAAAAAAATTATAAATTAAATAAATAAATAGAGAAAAGGTCATAAAATTATTACTTTTATACTGAAATATGGAGAGCTATTCGTGCCTCGAGGGCAACAGTTTATTTTTTATATTTTAAGATTCTCCTTTGAAACACCTATACCAACCTATATTTACTATTTTGTCGAATGCAATGAAATAAGGGATAAATAATTGTAAAAATCATCATTTGGACTTTCTTACTTATTGTCTTGATTGTCATACTAATATTTTGTTGTATAGAATCGATTACGACGCTGAAAAAATGGTTAGAAGTTGCAACGGATGTACTTTAGTTTCTGCACCAAACGTACCAGAGCCCATGAAACGAAGAGATCTTCCGTCTGCTCCATGGGTAGATGTGGCCATAGATTTTATGGGTCCCTTGCCTAGCGGGGACTATTTGTTTGTTATTGTAGATTATTTCAGTAGATATAAAGAAATTAAAATAATGCGCAATATAACCACACATAACACTATTAAGGTAATGGAAGATATATTCTCCAGACTGGGCTACCCAGTGTCAATAACCGCAGACAATGGGAGACAATTCATTTCAGACGAGTTTAAAAAGTTTTGCACTGAGCGAGGCATAAAAATTTTTCACTCCATTCCATACTGGCCTCAGCAGAATGGTGAAGTAGAAAGACAGAATCGCGATATTCTCAAAAGGTTAAAAATAAGTCAAGCAACAAGCACAAACTGGAGGCAGGAATTGATAGACTATCTGATTATGTATAACAGCACACCTCACTCGACCACCGGTAAAACACCATCCGAATTATTTTTTCGAAGGCAATTTCGGGATAAAATTCCCAGCTTGGAAATACCGCACCAATCAGTCATTGATGACGACGTGAAAGAGAAAGACAAAATTGAAAAAGGAAAAGAATATAGTGATAAAAAAAGGAAAGCAAAACAAAACGACATACAGATAGGAGACAAAGTATATATAAAAAACATGATAAAAAATAATAAAGTTACTCCAACATTTAACCCTACTCCCCACGAAGTGGTCTCAAAGAAAAATGGTGACGTGAAATTAAAAGATAATGAAACGGGTCAAGAGTACCGGCGAAATGTAATACATTTAAAAAAGGTGGGAAACGAATGGAAAGTCGCGAATTCTGGTAATACACCAGAGTCTGTGAATAATCCTGATAATGTCCCTAATGAAAATACTGAAATTTAGTTTAAGTATTCAATTAAAGTTGTGTTAGTTGTAAGTGTGTATTTGATTAGATTTAAGTGGTTACATTTTAGGAGTTAGTAATTAAAATTAGGCTATAGTATTGTTATTCAGAACTATCTATGTATATCTATTTATCATGTATGTTATTAGGTTTATTCTTATTGTTTATGTATTAGGGTTATATAAATATTGTAATATTAATTAAATTAATAATTATATAAATATTGTAATAAGTAATCTAAGTTACAAATTATTATTAAAAAATATATAAAAAGGAGGAGATGTAGAGTATAGCATTATACGTATTTATTATTATATTCTGTAGTATATAGCACATATCTATTTACTATTATAAGCATATCATAATTCCATATCTATTATCTTTTTACTCCTAATATTGTATAGATGACTAAAGCTAAAAGTGAGACATTCTGTAATAAAATATAAAATCAGTTAGTTGTAGATGTACACCCGAATAGTTAACATTAAAAGTATGTGTAACAAATCTGTGTTTCGATTTACTATAAAATATCATTAATTAGTGAACATTACACTGGTCACACATACAGTCGTGAAAAGCTTGATAGATAAAATAATATAATAAAACTAAAAAAAAATCAACTATTTTGCGTACAAGAACTTGGCCTAGAAGATCTGAAATATAAAATATGTACGTGTATACTTAACAAAAATAGCTGATGTCTAAAAGAAAAAAAAATTATAAATTAAATAAATAAATAGAGAAAAGGTCATAAAATTATTACTTTTATACTGAAATATGGAGAGCTATTCGTGCCTCGAGGGCAACAGTTTATTTTTTATATTTTAAGATTCTCCTTTGAAACACCTATACCAACCTATATTTACTATTTTGTCGAATGCAATGAAATAAGGGATAAATAATTGTAAAAATCATCATTTGGACTTTCTTACTTATTGTCTTGATTGTCATACTAATATTTTGTTGTATAATAAATGTTTTTTCAATTTAATTCATTTTATGGATAATTTTTGTGTTTTTGCAGTTGATATGTTAGATATTATGTGAATAATCTAGGTATTAGAAATATTAAAAATGTTTACCGTCTCTTCATCTGCTCTTCTTGGTTGCTGGAAAAAAATTAATATAAACAAATGTATTCATTTACCCTTTAAAATATAACTCCGCGCAAGAAAATGGACTATTTCAATAATATTTATTTATGTATGCTATGTGAAACCTATGTGAGTTGCTTTTGATCTAGGTATCTATATTGCAATAATTTGTAAATAAATTTTAGTTTTTGTGTTAGATTATTAATTCAATGATAAATTCAGAAATTTCCACCGTTCAAAGGATTTTGTGTACAACTAACCATAATGGATAGCAGAACAAGAAATAAGAATACCTATGAACTTCGCAAATTCTCTAATAATATAACGCTTACCAATGTCATTGAGAAAACTATTTACATATGAAAATACTTTTCGGTGTTTTGCACTAGGTAATGAAATTATCATTTGCCGAGAATTGTAACAAAAACCTAAACTCTGACTGAGGTTTGGCTAGGCATCAGCTTACTCTTGGAAAAATTTATAATAAAACCTAATTCTTGTAGCAGGTTTACCGTTTGTACAACATTTCTCTGACATGCCTGATAGGAGTTGCCAATTAAAAGAAAATCGTCGTCAAGATATAACACTGATAAAAGACCTTGTGCTCTAAGTTTTTGAACAACTGGTTTCAAAAGCTTAGTAAACACAAGTGGTGCACAATTTAAGCCGAACGGCATACATGTATACTCATATAAATTGTTATTAAATTTAAAACGTAAAAATTTTCGATGTGGCTTTGCAATAGGAATTCAAAAATATGCATCTTTCAAATCAAGGGTAGTCATATAACATTGTGGTGTTATCAATTTTGATACAGTTTTATGATTTTCTAATTTAAAATGTGGACATTCAAAAAACCTATTTAATTCTTTTAGGTTTAATATTAATCTTTGGCTGCCATCCGGCTTTGGAACTAGAAAAATCGGAGAGATAAACTGCCCGCGACATGGTTAAACTTTAGATACTACCCTTTTTTCCAACAATTTGTTTAAAGCTGACTTTTCTATAAGGGACCAATTCCTCATTTTTGGCACACGATTCTGAACAGGACAGTTGGTAAATGGAATGCGAAACCCACTTAACTAGGATAAAATTTCCGTATCAGACGTAACACAGCGCCAAGAATTTTTAAAATGTTTTAGCCTGCCAGCAGGAAAACCCACCTTGCCTATTATCGACGATGCTTCCGAACAAGTTCCGCCGATGTAGTTGTTCGCTGAAAGCGACAACTGGCTTCCCGTTGAAGCTTCAGGTTTGGTTGGTTCCGTGGGGCCTTCGATGGGTATGTTGGTCGTCCGCCTTGAGGATCCCGATATGATGTGTATGGAGGACTTTTGAAGTTCAAAGGTTTCACATTTTTCTTCTGTGGCCGCGGTTTTTGAACTTTTAGTTCCCGACTTGACCGTTCCAAACTCTGATTGTCACTCAAACGTTTTTGAAGATCTTCTCCAAATAACCACCCATCTTTCATATTTTTATTCAAATTAATTGAAATCAATTCCTTGCGAGAAATTGTTTCTGAATGAAAATCATCCAGTAGCAACCGAGAAGCGTCAGACTTAATATGGCATTTAACATCTCCACCTCCTTCCTTTAATAACATATCAGATAAAACACTACCAATAGCTGTCAGGCTACAACCAATCTGTTTTTGCAAAGTAGCTAAACGCTCATCACGTTTGATAACAGATTCCGATAGTGCTTTTTGTACAATTTCATTTAATTTTGGAGGTTCCAAAATTTTTCCGTTAACAGGAAATCGACGTTTCCGAAACAAATCAACTCGTTCTTCATCAGTTATGCCTTGCTTTATAATACCACTCCATCGTAGTGCAAGATCTTTTTGTAAAGGAGGACCTTCAGGGACCTCTTGTACCACATCTGCCCCAATAAGGGAGAGAAACTCGGAACTTAATTCATCTGTTGCGTTGATTGGATTTGAGTTTTCTTCGTTCTACAAATTACCTGCGAAGAAATAACGTCCATTCACATGTCACAATAAGACGAAATGTCATCACCGACATTTTAATTGTACGTACATATATAGATATATGTTACCTATATCATCACGGATATATGGAAATAATTATTAATGTCAACACCCACATTAAAATTTGCCATAATATAAATTTAATATATTCTGCGTGACCTTCAACTGATTGTTCAGCGTCACTGTGGATGGTTGGTCGACGTTCACTAGCAACACCACTACACACAGATTCTCCGCCTGATATTACATCTGAACAGGGTTGCCGATTTGCAAGTATTTACTTGCATTTGCAAGGAATCAAAGGGCTTGCCAGTAATGTTGCAAGTAAACAGATTTTGCCAGTAATTTGCAAGTAATTAAGCATTTTCAACTATGCAAGGAAATTATACAATTTATATAAAAAATGTTGTTACGAAATGAGAGAACGTCCATAATTGATGTTAGCTAAATCGATTTCAAGAGAGATCCCGTGGCATCACTATCAAAAAGAATGTGCTCTCCCACATTTTTGTCTGTAGCTTCGCTTGTCAGTTGTAGTTCTATGATTCATAAGGCAAAACGCGGTTGGCGGTTTAATATTTGAATTTGAAATAGTAAAATTCTTGTATTCTATGCAAAGTTTTAAAGTATCCAAGATGTTCAGAAACTGGAGGGTCATGACATGAAGAAATAATTGAATTTCTCTGTGATTTAGGAACTAGAAGTTTCCATTCTCTAAGATTGGATTGATGAGGCGATTTGATAGGAGTATATTTATATACTAGACCATCTTCAAGTTTCCACTGAGGATAATTATCTGGATCCTCTGAAATCTTATCACGTATCCGAGTATAAAATTTGTCAAGATTAACTAATGAAATATCGAAAAATAGGATATCTGGTGTTGACGATGTACTAGCTTCAACAGGTATTGATCGGGACAACGCATCTGCTCCTATGTTTGAAGAACCTTTTCTGTGAATTAAATCAAATGAAAATCTTCTAATTCGAACAGCCCATCGAGCCAATAAACCGGAAGGATTCTGTAAATTATTTAACCATAGTAAAGAGTGATGGTCTGTGATACATTTAAATTTAACACCATCCACGTACGGACGAAATTTTTCCAAACAAAACACCAACGCTAACAATTCGCGTTCGGTTACGGAATAGTTTCTCTCGGACTTTGACAGTCCTCTGCTGGCATATGCAATGACACGCTCTTCGCCGTCCAAAACCTGGGTTAAAACTCCGCCTATACCTCTGTCACTGGCATCAGACTCTATTGTAAGTAGTTGAGAAAAATCGGGTTGTGCAAGTATTGGTGCAGAAACTAATAGTTGTTTTATTTTAATAAAGGATGATTCCGCATCTACATTCCACGAAATAGCTTGGCCCTTCTTTTTGCCTTTAAGTAAACCGGTAATAGGGGCCAGAAGAGAAGAAAAATAAGTCAAAAATGGAAAACATAAATACCCTCTCAAAATACCAAGCGATAACACCTCAGTTATTGGGAACGAATTTCATAAAATGATAAATTACACTCCACAAATTAATAAAAATTAAATTGAAAGCAGTACCCACTTTCGAATGATATAATCTCTCACTGGAATTATAAGCAAGTTTATTTGGCGATCTATCACTCAAATTTACACTTTTGAAACACACCCTGTATATGAAAATTAAAATTAATACAGAGAGAAAGAAATATTGACAAAAGTTATAAAAAATTTGCTTCGCGAAATTTGAAATATTGAAAATAATATCGGGCCCCACGTTGCAGGCGCTATTTTAGTTTTACCTTTTTTTGTGTTGTTTGTTTTTTTTTTAATTAAGAATTAAGATATACCTTGGCCTCCGCCAGCTTTTCGTCGATTGATGAGACGGGTTCGTTTTCATCGAAGCAGGTTTTGGACGCCACCAAGTTATGATAGAGATAAGTTGACAAATAACTTGGAACTTTGTCAACTAAGGGTAAAGGTGGTTATTTTCTTCTCTCTAGCATTGAAACACAAAACTGGTGTATCTGTCTCTATTCAAAATTATCTCAATATTTAGGTATTACAAAAGTATTACAATAATTATAAGTCATAGACGATTCGCTTTAAGAAATATGAAGATTAGAATAAGAGAAATATTTAGTATATAAGTAAATGTAAAACAATTTAATGTTGTGGATTATTAAATTTAATTTGCGAACGCCTTTTGTTATAAAATGAGTTTAAAAATATAAAGAGAAGTCTATTTTAATCATAAAAGATCAAGCAATAAATATTCACCTTTAAGTTTTCAATAAATGAAATGAAAAATAAACTTTTCAAGGGGCTATTCTATGAAATTCGAATTTCCTGGGTACCCACTTAAATTAATCAATAATAAAAATGACTTACCTTAAAGGTGATTTATACAAAAGGATATGTTTATTTTTAATTATTTAAATTATACTTATTCAAGGCTGAATTCATACGAATGTCTCCAAAAGCGCACGGTTCTATGCAAATCTAATTCCACACACAGGAAATAACACCGATCAGGACTCATTCCTTTTGACTAAGGTTGCCAAACATAGGGCCCTGATTCAGATATCTTCCGTGAGAGGAATACCTTCGTTTAGGACTCAAATAATCCTTATCTCCGATGAGACGTTATGTGGATGTGCAAATTACCACTTCACTATTTCATTCCATGAAATGTTCGTAAGATATTATGCAAAAAAAACCTCTACGAGGTTTTTTGGACAATCATTACCCATGAGGATTGTTAAACTTTGAGGTTATACATAATATGTATAAATATGTTTTAAAATATTATCAAATAGACACGGATACCTTTTTAAATTTTTCTGATATAAACTTCTATAACTACATTATGTTAATAGTAAAGTTGATGTCTCTCGATTAATTCTTAATTTTTCAGATAAATGACTTGTCTCTTGTAAGACCCCAAGAAGAAAAAGTGATCCTTTATTTCACCTTTACTTTTCTTCCGTCCTTCATGTGTCATATGTCTCGTATATACACATAGAGTACGGTCGTTTTTGGTCTAATAGAACTGTAAATAAAATCAAAGATAAAGCAGTCACATCGATGGCTTCAAATCAATACCTCGTAAGTCTGAAATTGGCTATTTTCAGGTTTTGATGGTATTTGATTCGTTAGACATTGGGGCGCCATCTATTACACAATAGTAAGCCTAGAACAATTAGTTCCCCTAGAAATGGCGCGAAAACAATACCACGTAAATTAAACAACATAAAATTTCGATTCAATAACTCGCAAGTCAGTGCTATGTTAGGTTATTAAGACAGTGCACACCGTTGGTGATTTCTATAAGACTATTGTAAGAGTTAAACGTGATATTGCTTAGTTGCAAGAAGTGAAATGGAACGTAAGTACATTAAAATAATTAAATAATACACAAGCTCCAAAAAATTTGGATTGCTGTACATTCGTAAAGATGTTTTATTTTCAATTCGACTTACGTGTTATTGAATATGAGATTGTGCCTAGACTTACGTGTTATTGTTATTTGTTTCAGTACACCAGTATGGGTTCAAGGGCTAAAAGAATGCTGCAAATGTGTCATAATAATGCGGAAAAACCAATGAAAGTTATAAAAGACAATGCAAGTATATCAAGTGTTCTGGATGGTAACAAAGAAAATTATCTGGATTTCGACATAATGAACTTGCCAGTTGATATTAACGTGAACGATAGTTTTTTGAATATTTTAGACCCATGTAGCTCTAATACTCGAAGAAAATGTACAATCTGATCAAAATATTGTGTCATCGTTTGAAGAGTTAGAAGTATGGAAGGTGGTTCCAGAGGGAGTATCAACAGTGCTTCCAGACGAAGTATCAAAAGGACCTCCAGAGGACGTATCGACACCACTTCAGAAGCAACTCATTGATGAATACGATATCGACGATGATCTCCGTAAAGACGTAAACACATCATTTTTAGAGAGCGAAAATGGTAGCATAAGTGAAAATGCAAATTTTGAAGTAAACAAGAATCACAACCTAGAATCTGATGGTTCCAGGTCCGCCGAAGATGAAAATCAAAATCCAGATGAACATGGTGGTGTGAAATAAATTTCCAACATAACTTAAAAGTCTTGTTGCTTTATGTAACAAGCAATTCTTAAATAAAGCCTCCCTGCTAAGGGATTCGGGCGCATCTAGTGTTGGCAATAGGATATAATGGAGTTATTACTTCTTATCCGGCCGTCGTTAGTGAACTGTGTTTCACCCGGCATATTGCCTGTTCACGCTAGGTGTCGCCACAAACATCTTTCTCTAAATAATATTATGTCGACACAAGAGAAGCGCAAGATTGGAATAAACAGAAAGCGAATAAATCAAGAGCTTAGAATGAAAGGCAAATTTTACATAGGGTACAGAAGACCACAAAACCAATCAAACACATTCCATGATATCCAAAGGAAAGAACGGAAGATGGGATCACCGTGCATATCAAAATTTTGTGGCAAATCAACGAAAAGGAAATGCTCCGAAGTGACTGAAACAAAACGCGAAGAAATATTTACAAAATTTTGGCAAGATCTAACCTGGGCACAACGTCAAATACTTGTTTGTAACCTGGTTACTAAATCAGAACCAAAAGAAAGAAAAATATCCGAGGGTGAGAACTTTCGTAGAACTGGAACCTTAAAGTATAATTTAAAAATAGACAGCCATCTTGTTCCCGTGTGTAAAAAAATGTTTCTTTCTACGCTTGGACTAAATGAATGGCAAGTACGCAATTGGGTGGTAAAGAGCAAACACGGTATAAGTGACGAAAAAATGGAAAAACCTCAAGTAGGTATTATGTCAGATAGATTGCCAAACAAATTCATGAAGAAGTTTTTGGAAGGTTTAAATAAATTACCATCACATTATTGTCGCAAAGACACCACGAAAATGTATTTAGAACAATCTTTCTCCAACATTAGAGATATTTACAAAATTTATGTAGAGAGTTGTAAGGAAAATAATGAAACAGTAATGTGCCAAAATTCCTTAACGAAAATGCTAAAGAAACTAAATATCAGTATTTACCAACCAAAAAAAGATAAATGTGACGTTTGTTGTCAATATGAAGAAAAAAATATTTCAGAAGAGGAGTGGAATAAACATCAGAGACAGAAAGAAAGAGCAAGGGAGGAAAAGACCAACGATAAGAAACAAGCGCTAAAAGGTGAATATAACGTTATAACTATGGATCTTCAGGCTGTGAAGGTATGCCCTTCATTAATGGCGAGTTCTGTATACTTCAAAACTAAACTGTGTATACATAAGTTTACTATTTATAATGTAGCTACTCGACAATGCAAGTGTTACTGGTTTGATGAAACCAATGGCAATCTTGAAGCATCCACATTCGTATCATTTATTATTGATTATATAAAACGGTTTCTAAATAACGGGAAACCTATAACTATCTATTCTGATGGTTGCACTTATCAAAATAGGAACTGTATATTGTCGAATGTGCTCCTGTGTTTAGCTGCACAAATGAACATCACTATCGAGTAAAAGTTTCTCGTAAAAGGCCATACTCAGATGGAGTGTGACAGTGTTCACGCTACTATCGAGAGAAGACTGAAAAACAAAAAAAATATATTTACCAAGTGACTATGCAAGGATCTGTGAGGAAAGTAGAACGACATCTGAAAAATACGATACTGAACTTGTAGACTACCGATTGTTTACTAATTTTACTAAATGCCAAGTATATTCGTCCATCAGACCCGGAAGGAAGCCAGGTGATCCAACCGTTGTTGATTTGAGGGCGCTAAAGTATTGTCCACAGGGAGAGATATTCTTCAAAATAGATTTTGATGAAGATTATGAGGCGCTGCCCCAGAGAAAAAATACAAACGTCGATTACAAGAGTCCTAATTATGAGCCTCTTCACAAGGAACGGCTTAGAATAAAAAAAAAAAATTTGACCATCTTCAGCAATTGAAACCGGTTCTTCCAAAAGACGTTTGGGCATTCTATGATAATTTACCATATAATTAGTTGTTTCTGTATTGTATATTTAATACTCAATAATATTTTTAGTCATTAGTCTAAAAACGTTAACAGTGTTGAAACAATAAACGAAATCAAAACCTCGTAAGTCTATTTTTTTACAGTTCAATACCAAGTAAGTCTAATTAAATTCTGAATACTTTTTTTTTCGATAAATGTTAATTTTTACTTTATTTTTAATGTAATTTTATATTCATTTATAATTTTAAATGTCATTCACACTAAAACAAACACTCAAAAAACCATTTTTTTGATTTCTCAAAAATGACTATTTTTGATTTACGTGTTATTGATTTGAAGCCATCGACATGCTGTATGCAGCGTTCCAACTCTTTTCATCTATTTGTAACACAAGTATGTCATAATTTGTATTAATTAGAGTTCAATATATAGTAACATTTAAAAAATGTTACACTATTTACATTTTCTTCCGTCCATCGAATCACATCATTTACTGATTTTAGTGAATTACTTGTAGTTACCCGTAAATTACCATTTATTAAACCAGTATCTTGCTGTACATCACTGTCTTGATCACTTTCAATCAAAAGTTCAGTTTCATCTTTATCTGGAACGTCATCTTTATTATTCCAGTCATCAATTTCAACGCTTTCAATTTCGACATCAGGATACGTGATGTAATAAATCGGCAACCTCTGATCTCGCAACGACGACCTCTTCATTGCGAATTCGTAACCTTAAAACAGACAAAGGGATGCCATCTTCATCTTCGTCTGGATCTAACAGTGAAAGTATGTTATCCCAACATTGTTTAATAACATCTGGATTCAAACAATTGCATGCCAAAGTTAAGTTGACAACAGCATCTTGCAAAGAAAGATGTTTTAATGCCGTTATTGTCACTTATGATGCATGACAACAAATTTTACTTACTCAACCTTATTACATTCACCTTGACGGGAAGATTTTCGTTAGTTAGGAATTCTTGAGCCTAAAACAATTTTAACTTAAAAAACCGAGAACAAGTAATGATAAACCTCTAACATACCCCTGGAATAAACATCTTGTAAAACCATTCCTTAAAAATAAATCCAGTCATCCAAGCTGATTTCGAATTTCTATAATGTACTGGGCAATTAAAATTACGAAATGGTCGCGGATTTTTCGCTTTTCCAATGACTAGTGGCTTCACCTTATGATCAAGGAAGGTAACCCTTTGCTTTTCTCCTTTTCTTCCTGGTGTTCTCTTTTCATCAAGACCTACATATGTTTTTTCAGGAAAGAGTTCCCAGTATAAAGAAGCATTATAAATCTGCTGATTTGAAAGCTGAAGTTGATTTATTTTCTGAAGCAATGTTTTCATCCAGAAATTTTTAAATATCGAATTCCAAAACGCTTTTTGTATCTCTGTAACCATCCGTTACTTTCATTAAAAGATGAAGTTTCCTTGTATTCATTATGTAAACTGTAGGCTTTTTCTTGAATCATTAAAGCCGTGACAGGAATATGTTTTTCTCTTTGCTTTAAAAACCATTTGTATATAGCCTTTTCCATTCTAGGTCATTCTGATCACCATAAAACTTTAATTTTTCCTGGGAAGGTGTTGCTGTTTTTCTTCAGAATCTTTTCTTTCCTATTTCGAATTGCACATATAGTGGACTTAGCCACACCGTATTTGTTTCCTAAAACCGTCACTCTAATGCCTTTTTCTTTTTCCAATAATTGTTCGACTATTTCAGCCTTTTTACTTAGTTTTAAATGAATTCTAGCCATATTTATGGCTAATCAACAGCAGCAAAACCTACATATATACTCTTGCTACATGTACAACTGATGACAAATGACTAAACAGAAAACGAATAAACTTTTTACAATCTTTTTGTTGTCTTAACTTGTCAAAAATAATAGGTTCACTATTTCGAGCGGTTAGTTGTTCATTGTATAGAATAATAATGTAAATTTGCTGTTCACTATTTGGAGTAGTTCACTATAGGCCGTGTTCACTACATCGAGAGTCTACTGTATTTAGATTTACATGCTTAGCAATGTGACCAATTTTATTACATTGTTTACAGTTCAAATTTTTATACTTGCAAACACAATGTTGACATAATATGTTAAAAGAGATATCATTGTTATCGACTTTGCTCTGGAATTGTAGATTTCTTTTATCTACTAAACTACCGACCTTGGAGCCTCTGTGCAGATTACTCTCTTCCCGATATGAACATTGGTAGTTTTCTGTTATTCTGTTGCGACGCTCATCCGCAGGCTGGCATTGCCATCGCACACCGTTTCCATGCGCCTGTCCGGGACCAACAGCTGCGCTCGTAAACGTAAATCTTCTTGCTCTCGCTCCAACAACGTTAATGTCCGCCATTTTTGCTACATTTTCAACAGCACCGTCCACCCATCCAACCACCATCCACGCGAGTAGATACTGCGGTATCATAATCACGTCGATGCGCGCTTGCACATGTGGGCATCTCCCGGCCCCGCCATTTTGTTGTGTATTCAGGTGTTAGGAAGCCGTGGTATTGTTCAATTAAAAGGCAATTTCATGGTTTACATTATCACAGGTTTATTATCACAGTTAACACATTGAGAGGAGCGGTCTATATAAGTCAGCGGAAATTGTCCTATACGAAAACAGCGCGCTTGTGCGCATGCGTGACTGTGTACAGTCTAAAGGTGGTGCCACAACACATACATTAAAAGTATAATCAATCTTATATTTAATCTAATGCTACTTATTTCTAATCTATCGCTAATAATATGGGAAATAAATAATAGTAATATGATAACATATTATATTTAGGGTAGTTACGCGCCAAGTGATATAGTGTAGATAGATTGAACATAATTATTAAAATAAATAAGAAAATTAGACATAATGAATACCATCAGGGAGGAATTATGAAGCAAAGAACAAAGAATAATGTTCTTTGTTCTTGGCTTCTTGTATTTCCTTAAAATATATATAACAATTATAGAAATAATTACTAGGATTAGAATGGTTATAATTAGTATATTATACTTTTATCGTCCTTCAGCGTGCAGAAGATATATTTTGTCGTTGCTCGTGAAATGCCTCCAATGTGTAAAAAGGTATATTTTACAGGAAGAGCCAAAATTAGTCTATAATTCAAAAATAAAAGGAACATAAATTTGAATAAACTGTATAATACATAATCAATATATTAGAACAATGTGTAAAGCCCAATTATTGAATAGGAGATATCAACCATACTGGGTTATAGATAGGAGAATTCTCCAAAACACAGGAGTTTAATCAAACCATTTTATTAGAAAAGTGAAAAAATATAAATTGTATGTGGGAGATACGACTACTTAGCAAACTAATAAAATAAAATTAACATCAACATAAGAAAACTAAATTGAAACTTGAAATGCCTTATGTGTATAGAATTCTTGTTCATTTTTTTTTGGATGTGTATCTATTTGTAATTTATTAGTTAGTTTCTTTTTGTGGGGTTGTTTATTTAGAACTTTCTTGTTATTTCCAAGCTTGCATTTTTTCTAGATAGTTTCTTATTTTTGTGACTTATAAGTTGGTTTCGTCTTGCAGGGTGGTTTCTTCAGAACTTCTTTTTCATTGACAGAATTTTCTTGCAGGTTTTCGGCTGCATTTTCAAAGGATAGCTTCTTATTATTGATCTTCTTGTCAGGCTTGAATAGCAGGTTATCGTAGAAAGCATGGTGCTTTTCTTCAATAGCCGATTTCAGGCATTGAATTTCGATTCTGAGATAGGCAATGGTTTGTCATGAAGTTTTGTTAAGGTTCCTTTGTCAATTGCAGACTTACGACGTTGCGCGAGTTCTTGCCAATTTTCTTTGAAATGCGTCTTATACCATATAACTCCTTCCGGACTGTATTTAATTTTGCATAGATCAGTTACTACAGGTTCTCCAGCAGAATTACTGAGAGAAAAAACAAAATTAATTACCTTAACGTCGTAAGGCTGTTTAGGTCTAGCTGATCTCATTCTGACTATATAATGGCTGGGTGAATTAATAGGAGGGTAAAAAGTTGTTCCAACGTCGAGTGGACACTGCCCGCTTCCATCATTGTATGACCTTTGGTAAGGTAAATCTGTTCTATTGTGACATTGGGTGCGTTCACGAAATCAAAGCGGTTGGAATAAAGCGGAAAACTGATAACGGGGTTTTGTTTTGAATGGCATCTTGAAAATTTTCATTGTCAGCATGCAATTCAGTATTATTTACACTAGGTGCATCGCTATAATAATTTGTGTTATCATACTCTGGCTGTTCATTGTACTCTACATAGTCTGTGTAGTATTCGCTAAGGTCGTTGTTTTGTTGTTGTGTATGATCAGTGTAATAGTCATTGTTTTGTGAATCTATCTAGGTGTTATAAACTTCTTCGATCATATAATTATTTCTCTGTTGAGAAGGTCCAAGATTTTTAGGGGTAAATGTTTGCGAGGTCTGTACGATCATAGGTGTTGGAGTAGGTTGAGGTTTAAATTTGATTGGTTAGTTGGTCGGTTAAATATTTGTGAATTTCGTGGTCTGAAATTTGGATTAGGTCTTATTTGTTGTGATTGAAAATTTGGGTATGGTGAATGATTTGGGAATCGAGGTGTATAGTTAAATGGTGTAGATTGTCTTGTAAATTGGGGTCTTTGGAAAGTAAAGTTTGGTCTGAAATTATTATGGTAAGTTGGGCGTATTAATTTTGGGAGTTGTGGCCTACTAGCTACAGATTGATTTTGAAAATATTTAACATTTTCTTCTTGAATAACTAATTGTATAGCTTCGCTTGCATGCATCTAATATTAGTCCCTCAAGTTTCTCTGAGACCGGAAATAAATGTTTTTAATGGTAGATTTTGCCAGTCATCAGAGGATGACATAACACATGGATGGCTATGGTTACCATTGCGTGAAGAACTAGATGGCATGTGTTACCATGGCGTGAAGAAGTTATACAGGGGCGTCACTTAACTTTAAATACAGGGTGTGTCAAATAGAGCTGAAGACATATATGGCTATGGTTACCATGGTGAAGAAGAAACGCGTGACGTCACACGTTGCGTGAAGAACTAGATGGCATGTGTTACCATGGCGTGAAGAAGTTATACAGGGGCGTCACATATATTTAATGCAGGGTGTTTCATATAGAGCTGAAGACATGGATGGTTATGGTTACCATGGCAAAGAAGAAAGGCGACCTCACACGCATATACAAGGTGCCAAATGTATAACCACACAGTGTGTTAGATGTAGAACGTGACACGTAGGAGCTGACGTCAGGAGCAAAATGTTGGGCCTCGTATATTTATTTCTGAATCATTATTACTGCCAAGTCATTTTATGTTTACACTAGTTGTGGTGGTGATTCATCTTAGAATCATTGTAGAGAGATTCTGAAATATGCCAAACCTAATTTTGATTGTTTTTGTAGATATTGTAAATAATTAAATGTTGGTTAGTATCCATTAAATGCGCCCTAGGCTAAACTCTGGGTTAATTTCAGTTGGGTTGGTGTCTCTGGAGATGTTGTAGAGATCGTGTTATGCCTGTCGTACGCGCTGATTCTTTTAGATATTGATGTGATTGTATTTCTACGAATAATATATTAAATTAGATTAACTAAATACTACCTTTGGTCAATTTTCCCGTTTTCAGACGCTG
Source organism: Apoderus coryli (assembly GCA_911728435.2). Taxonomy (NCBI): domain Eukaryota; kingdom Metazoa; phylum Arthropoda; class Insecta; order Coleoptera; family Attelabidae; genus Apoderus; species Apoderus coryli. Next base: position 26,831,493 of record OU452198.1, read on the forward strand.
TTTGGTAGTATTTATTGGTTTCGGTTTCTTGGTCAATTTATAAGTTACTTGGTACGGTTTTCTGTCAGATCGTTCTTGTAGTATATCTTAGCACTCCTATCTTGCGAATTGTTACGCTTTTGACCTGCAAATGAATTTAATTTTCGTGAGAAATGAGGCATTTATGAATGTAAACAAACCTAACCTGAATACATTTCTTATGTTCTGTATGTTGGAAAAAATACGTATTAATGAAGGATAATATGATACTGTATTTTTATCCATTTATACTGGATATTACTAAAATATTTTCAGCTGATTTCGTTATTTTATTAAAATAAATAATAAAAATAGGAAATTTGCTTAGCCAAATCAAATTTATTTATGATATATGTCACTTGTCATAAATAATTGTCGTAACTTCCAGTGAAAAGGATTTTGGCATTGTTGTCAGATTTAGTTTAAGCTGGTATAAAAATGAAATATATTTAACAAGGTTAATATTTTTGTAAAAATAAAATATAGCTTGGCTAATTTAGGTTTTCCGGTTAATTACGCATTTGGACTTGGGTTGGGTATGTAAATAGGTTTCGGAATGATCGATTGATTTCGGTATTACGCAAATAATGAGTACGTGGCTGACGATGGTGAATTTCTCATCTTTTCTTGATTGTTGGCAGGTTTCGAATGAATTGAATTGAGTGAAATATAATTAATATGGAATTTTTTCTACAACGAAATTATTTTAGCAACGATAAAACTTGTGGAAATAGAGTTTATGTTTAAATAAGTATCTGCACGTGTTTCGGGTGAAAATAGATTTTGGATTAATTTCGCTATTGCGGAAATAACTATTGGGAACTATTTTAAAAATGTTTTCCTTCAAAGAAGCCTCAACAAAAGTAAACGTTGCATTGCGCTGACTATTTAAACGTATGTTAAAACACATGACATATTTTACACTTGTTTTGATTGTCAGAAATCCGCGCCTAGCTTTACCCTGTTTTCATTGAAGATTAGAGTGAACAAGATAGCTAGCGTTTTATTATAGTTAATTGTGTATAATTTTCCAATTTGACTCTAAAGCATCCAGTGTCCCATTATTTACCCAAACTGCTTGCAGTTTTGAATATGAATGAGGTCATAAACGCATATCATTAGTTTTGAATATGAATGAGGTCATAAACACATATCATTAATTGGATTACTATTATTACTGAAGCAGGTGTATGTTTCAATTACATTTTTCGGTCTATTTACATAAAAGATGATTTGTAGCAGCGCAGTCAATACAAGAAAAGTAGCTTTTAACACTATCATGATTCATCACAAAAAAAATGTTTTAAATCTACACGCTATTTATAGCACAAAACCGGCAGTTTGCTTGAGATGGAAGAGGGACATATGAAGGGTGAAGGGAAAAAACAAGGAATGTCACATTATCTTTGTTTAGAGAAAATTGGAAATTTAACATGTTCGACTAAACAGCTTCAAACCAGGCAGTCAAGGAAACAATATATATTTTTATTTGTTAAAGTAAAAGTACATTCTATTAAGTACATGACCATATTTCAGCCAAATCTTTGAAAAAGGGATAAAAAAACTTATAAAAAAATCGTAAATACAAAAAAAAAACTGGAAAAAAGTGGGAATGTCCCAACGTCTCATTCTTTTCTGGAACACTGGTTGCAGGAACTTACACAAAGGCTACAAATAAAATAATAAAATGTTAATAATTGTATGGTAGAGAAGAAATAACATGTTGGTTTAACCTTTACTGTAGTACAAGACAGTCCTATTGGTAAGGTAGGGCAGAGTAATACACCTGAGCATCATGTTTGCAAAACCTCATTAGTGTCATTAAATTTTTGTATTTTGCGGCAGGAATTGGCAACAGACCTGCAAGAAGTAGAATAGACACTATTATTTTTGATGAACGCCTTGAAACTCGTACATTATTTTTAATTGCTTTACGGACACAACCTTTCGGATGTCGCGTATGCTTAACCATTCTCAAATCCTCAAGTTTGAACCTAAAAATGATTAGAAATAGCTGCCCTATGTAACGCTGTGCCCGTAAACAAAATAAAGACAACGCAAAGCCATGTTCCTTAATTCACAATTTAATGATTTAACTTCTTTTTTAACATACTATTACTTACCAGAATATGTAGGTAGCGGAAGTTCAAACTCGCCTTCTTGCAGTACATTTCTGGCTGCTGAGGTTCTTTTGGATTTTACAGCAGTAATAGGGTTTTGTGTCCAGATACCGTGAAAACTTGTTAGAAAACTGAGAAGTCTTGGATGCTCCCGAACAGATTCTATTTGTTTGATTTTCTGTATAGGAAAGGGGCATTTTTTGACGTATTTGTCGTTCAAAAAAAAGTCCCATTTTTTAACCATCTCATGTTCCACTTCAATTACCTGGAATGGCGATGGCCTTATCCTTGATGTCCTCAACAGTTCGAACCAGTCATTGGGGATAGGAATGGCCTCTTTCAGGGAATGTTATTCTTATTGATTCCAAAATTTTAGTTTTGTGTACGACATAATGAATAAAGCGAAACATGGAATAGTTTTTGTTTTGACCGCCCGCTGAATCGCAAAATATGTGTAAATGTTTTACGTTGTTATCCAAAAAATTAGTAATAAAATGGAATAGGAACGACAACACTTCATTGGGTCCTTTTTTTGCAATTGTTTGTGGATATGTATAAAAAATAGATTGGCTTGTAGACAACACGTGAATATTAAAACTGTACATAGAGAACTGCCTCAAATAGTACACATCATTCGTTGTCACGTTTGGCAATGACACATTTTTTTTGAATTTATGTGGTTCTATATAGCGTCAAAAGATTCTGGACACAACTTCCTATGCTTCGAACTATGTGTGCCACGCTTGTCTTTCCCAGCAGTCCCTGTAGCTTTTAAATTTTTCTGTAGGTATTCAAGTTTGCCCTTACTTACACCATGAATTGACTGGAATACTTTAAAACACACGTTTATCTCTTTAGTATCTCTGTCGCGTTTAATTCTAATTTTATAGGAAAAAAATGCATCGTGAAATTTGGCGTTTTCTTCGGCTTGCCGAGGTCGTCTTCTTTGAACTGGTGTAACTGTCATTAATCCAACTAAATATGCATTTTGCTCATCATTTGAACCTAAACTGTTGAAATATCTTAACACTTCTTTTTTGTCTCCATATTGGTTAAAGTTTCAAAACACTTTAGTCTTTTGCAATTGCATGGCGGACCTTCTTCGTGAGACTGTAGTCGAATTTTTTTCATAACATCAGCAATCCTTCCGGTTTTTTTCCTCTTTTTCGTAATATCACATTCGTTTTTACACTCATCACTATCCGAAGACATTTTGTATCCCAATTAGAACCAATAAATGGTCGAAAGTTAACGCGTTGCCTCTAATCTGTAACGTACATAAACAAACTAAACGATTAAAATCGAAATGTAAAAAAATGAGATTATACGTTCTTCCACTTTCACATGGACCCTCCTGCTTCTTATCTTTTTATTCATGGACATTCCTTGTTTTTAAACTTTGCGCTGATATTTTAAATACGTATATTTATCGGACGGTTCTAGTTATTATCTACCATTCCGCTGCAAATAATAAAGACGTATTATACCTGACATTCCTTGTTTTTTTCCTTCACCCTTCATATGAACTTGCTGATTAGGTCTATTATAATGTATAAAACAAGGAAGATGTGATTGTAGTTGAACATTTTGAGCATGCTTAGGAGGTAGTTCATGCCACATAAGTAATAAGTCATAAGGTGAAATATGTGTAATTAAGTATTCTGCAGAAACAAAATCCAACTCACGCATTTTCATATTTCTTATATATCCACTACAAATTTTGTTAATGATAATATTCAAGTGTGACAACGAGGACGAGCTCATATTTGAATCTGAATCGAAATCAATCATACTGAGTGTTGATATATAGTTTGTCAATGTAGACAGCAGTTTTTTAATTTGAATACAAATATTTTCATTAGGACAATTTATAACAAATAATCCGAGATGATTGAGTGGCTTGTTAAACACCATGTTTATTTCTAACATTTCAACTGCAATAAGATTATCATTAAAAATAGAACAACTATGAAAATTTGATGAAGAGATATAATTGTTGGCCCCATAACGACCCTCCCATTTAGTCAATAAATGAACTTTTCGATCCTAATGGATTCCATTGATTTGCCGAATATAACATTATTAGCAAGTTTCAACATGTTCTTGGCAAATGTTGTTGCTTTTGTACGTAGTTGTGTATTTAAGTCAATATAGTCCTTAAGGAATGTCGATTGTTTAAATTGTAACACTATATATATATATATATATAAATAAACAAACAAAGATATTCAACTAAGTTGACAGAGTATAGTATATCACCGATATACAAAGAAAAATGAAATAAACTAACTTGTACGAATCAAAAAAAATCTCGTGACACAAGCTGGATTTGAACCAACATCTCCCAATTGCCGGTCAGGTGTTTTAACCAATTAAACTATCGTGGCACATGAATGAAACTTCTTTAATTCGTACATGCCTTGCTTCCTATGTGCTGTGCTACGCCTCGACCTTTTAATTCAAAGGCAACATAGACTACACACTGCCATAATGCAATGTTATTTCTCTTTTGCTCATCGCAAATAAATATAAATAAACAAACAAAGATATTCAACTAAGTTGACAGAGTATAGTATATCACCGATATACAAAGAAAAATGAAATAAACTAACTTGTACGAATCAAAAAAATCTCGTGACACAAGCTGGATTTGAACCAACATCTCCCAATTGCCGGTCAGGTGTTTTAACCAATTAAACTATCGTGGCACATGAATGAAACTTCTTTAATTCGTACATGCCTTGCTTCCTATGTGCTGTGCTACGCCTCGACCTTTTAATTCAAAGGCAACATAGACTACACACTGCCATAATGCAATGTTATTTCTCTTTTGCTCATCGCAAATAAATATAAATAAACAAACAAAGATATTCAACTAAGTTGACAGAGTATAGTATATCACCGATATACAAAGAAAAATGAAATAAACTAACTTGTACGAATCAAAAAAATCTCGTGACACAAGCTGGATTTGAACCAACATCTCCCAATTGCCGGTCAGGTGTTTTAACCAATTAAACTATCGTGGCACATGAATGAAACTTCTTTAATTCGTACATGCCTTGCTTCCTATGTGCTGTGCTACGCCTCGACCTTTTAATTCAAAGGCAACATAGACTACACACTGCCATAATGCAATGTTATTTCTCTTTTGCTCATCGCAAATAAATATAAATAAACAAACAAAGATATTCAACTAAGTTGACAGAGTATAGTATATCACCGATATACAAAGAAAAATGAAATAAACTAACTTGTACGAATCAAAAAAATCTCGTGACACAAGCTGGATTTGAACCAACATCTCCCAATTGCCGGTCAGGTGTTTTAACCAATTAAACTATCGTGGCACATGAATGAAACTTCTTTAATTCGTACATGCCTTGCTTCCTATGTGCTGTGCTACGCCTCGACCTTTTAATTCAAAGGCAACATAGACTACACACTGCCATAATGCAATGTTATTTCTCTTTTGCTCATCGCAAATAAATATAAATAAACAAACAAAGATATTCAACTAAGTTGACAGAGTATAGTATATCACCGATATATGGTTGGTATATGGTTAAAACACCTGACCGGCAATTTGGGAGATGTTGGTTCAAATCCAGCTTGTGTCACGAGATTTTTTTGATTCGTACAAGTTAGTTTATTTCATTTTTCTTTGTATATCGGTGATATACTATACTCTGTCAACTTAGTTGAATATCTTTGTTTGTTTATTTATATTTATTTGCGATGAGCAAAAGAGAAATAACATTGCATTATGGCAGTGTGTAGTCTATGTTGCCTTTGAATTAAAAGGTCGAGGCGTAGCACAGCACATAGGAAGCAAGGCATGTACGAATTAAAGAAGTTTCATTCATGTGCCACGATAGTTTAATTGGTTAAAACACCTGACCGGCAATTGGGAGATGTTGGTTCAAATCCAGCTTGTGTCACGAGATTTTTTTGATTCGTACAAGTTAGTTTATTTCATTTTTCTTTGTATATCGGTGATATACTATACTCTGTCAACTTAGTTGAATATCTTTGTTTGTTTATTTATATTTATTTGCGATGAGCAAAAGAGAAATAACATTGCATTATGGCAGTGTGTAGTCTATGTTGCCTTTGAATTAAAAGGTCGAGGCGTAGCACAGCACATAGGAAGCAAGGCATGTACGAATTAAAGAAGTTTCATTCATGTGCCACGATAGTTTAATTGGTTAAAACACCTGACCGGCAATTGGGAGATGTTGGTTCAAATCCAGCTTGTGTCACGAGATTTTTTTGATTCGTACAAGTTAGTTTATTTCATTTTTCTTTGTATATCGGTGATATACTATACTCTGTCAACTTAGTTGAATATCTTTGTTTGTTTATTTATATTTATTTGCGATGAGCAAAAGAGAAATAACATTGCATTATGGCAGTGTGTAGTCTATGTTGCCTTTGAATTAAAAGGTCGAGGCGTAGCACAGCACATAGGAAGCAAGGCATGTACGAATTAAAGAAGTTTCATTCATGTGCCACGATAGTTTAATTGGTTAAAACACCTGACCGGCAATTGGGAGATGTTGGTTCAAATCCAGCTTGTGTCACGAGATTTTTTTGATTCGTACAAGTTAGTTTATTTCATTTTTCTTTGTATATCGGTGATATACTATACTCTGTCAACTTAGTTGAATATCTTTGTTTGTTTATTTATATTTATTTGCGATGAGCAAAAGAGAAATAACATTGCATTATGGCAGTGTGTAGTCTATGTTGCCTTTGAATTAAAAGGTCGAGGCGTAGCACAGCACATAGGAAGCAAGGCATGTACGAATTAAAGAAGTTTCATTCATGTGCCACGATAGTTTAATTGGTTAAAACACCTGACCGGCAATTGGGAGATGTTGGTTCAAATCCAGCTTGTGTCACGAGATTTTTTTGATTCGTACAAGTTAGTTTATTTCATTTTTCTTTGTATATCGGTGATATACTATACTCTGTCAACTTAGTTGAATATCTTTGTTTGTTTATTTATATTTATTTGCGATGAGCAAAAGAGAAATAACATTGCATTATGGCAGTGTGTAGTCTATGTTGCCTTTGAATTAAAAGGTCGAGGCGTAGCACAGCACATAGGAAGCAAGGCATGTACGAATTAAAGAAGTTTCATTCATGTGCCACGATAGTTTAATTGGTTAAAACACCTGACCGGCAAATGGGAGATGTTGGTTCAAATCCAGCTTGTGTCACGAGATTTTTTTGATTCGTACAAGTTAGTTTATTTCATTTTTCTTTGTATATATATATATATATATATATCTTTTTAATATTACACCATTGTCTAATGCCTGCTTAAGATTCCTATAGTGAATTACATAACGTCTTTTGTCCCATAATGTCGTCATAAGTTTAGGTAATTTAGATTGTGGTGGTATTGAGTGTTGAGCACAAAATGGAAAATCTTTGTGTGGATCATGTAGGCCTTCTGGATACTCGAGGTCAGCATCTAACATAAAACCAGTAGGCGAATAATTAGGTATTGCGGTGACATCTATATTTGTGTCTACCCATTCAAATCCACCGGTACGGTAAATACTGGGACATTGCCCAACCGTATAAGTTATTAACATCAAAATATAGTGTGTATTTTGATGGTTTGGAAACATCGTACTCTTTCGTATACTTATTATTGGCTTTTGAGTAAGGATTTGAACAATTTACAACCCCACCTCTGACCCTCTCTCAACAAACAATAGTTCTAGTCTACACCTTGTATATTTCAACATCGCCAGTCAGCTGTAGCCTGGAAGAGTGTAGCTCCAGGCTGGATCCAGTCCATAAGTGTTAAGTCCCAAGGTACGAAAATTTTCAAATATATCGGTCAGAAGTGCTTCTTAAATTTAAAAATTCGTCTTTATTTAATGTCGAGGCCAATTCATCAATCGAAGCCGCCAAAAATCGAAAAGAATCTATAAAACGAAATTTTACATCATTATTTTTACTGTATCTGGTGAAAGAATTGTATATCTCCTTATTAACTGGCAATACATAAATTTTTCTACTATTTTCGCCAAGATTTTCTATAATAAATGTTTGATCATAATTTCCTCCATTATAAAACACAATTGGAACTACAAACTGTTTTTTATCATTCAAATTAAAAGCCTGATAGGCGAAACCACGAAACTCCCCCGTAAATTGATTGTGGTCGCGAACAACTATATCTTTCTGTTTAAATTTTTTCTCACAAATATGACAATCTTTATCCACTACAGTTGAAATATTTTCCAGCATGGGTATAATATCTTTGATTTTTTAATTAATCAATTCCGATAAAGATTCCGAACCACTCTATTGTAACGTTAAAATTTCGCCTTATTGTTTGTTTACAGTCAATTTTAAATTAATCATCCCCAAAGTGTGTTTGTTTGATTCATTTATTTCTAACTTACCTTTTTTTTATAACATACTCCTTGATTATTCTTTGTTTCCCCAAATATTAATAACATATTTTATAAATGTATATTTATTATCTTTTCTTATTTGCATCGGTCTTGCACCGTTCTAAAGAGCCTTTTGTATTTTTCAATCTGTATTGTTATTGTTTATACCGGCAATATTTTTAAGGTTCTAGAATACGTGAGCTGCGACTCTCGGTTATTACGAGTGCTCTGTTCGTTTTGCGATCGAATTGCTGGTGAGCGATAAGTGATCATTTTGTATCAGTTCGGCCCAGCTGAGGTGCAGAACCTAAACCTGGTTTGTAATGACGTCGTGATGCGAGTTGTGTACTAACGAGGAGATTTTGCCTCACACGTCTTATTGCTCGTAAATTATTTGAATATCAATCGAGGAATACCAGGGACTTTGATAAGTGTCTGAATACGGAGCAGAATGTAGCGCGCATCTGTGTCTGTCACCCACAGAAAGCGCCACCACGTTTCGGAAACATGTTCCACTCCGCTATCATCACTGTGATATATATATATATATATATTGGCAATTGGGAGATGTTGGTTCAAATCCAGCTTGTGTCACGAGATTTTTTTGATTCGTACAAGTTAGTTTATTTCATTTTTCTTTGTATATCGGTGATATACTATACTCTGTCAACTTAGTTGAATATCTTTGTTTGTTTATTTATTTATATTTATTTGCGATGAGCAAAAGAGAAATAACATTGCATTATGGCAGTGTGTAGTCTATGTTGCCTTTGAAATAAAAGGTCGAGGCGTAGCACAGCACATAGGAAGCAAGGCATGTACGAATTAAAGAAGTTTCATTCATGTGCCACGATAGTTTAATTGGTTAAAACACCTGACCGGCAATTGGGAGATGTTGGTTCAAATCCAGCTTGTGTCACGAGATTTTTTTGATTCGTACAAGTTAGTTTATTTCATTTTTCTTTGTATATCGGTGATATACTATACTCTGTCAACTTAGTTGAATATCTTTGTTTGTTTATTTATTTATATTTATTTGCGATGAGCAAAAGAGAAATAACATTGCATTATGGCAGTGTGTAGTCTATGTTGCCTTTGAATTAAAAGGTCGAGGCGTAGCACAGCACATAGGAAGCAAGGCATGTACGAATTAAAGAAGTTTCATTCATGTGCCACGATAGTTTAATTGGTTAAAACACCTGACCGGCAATTGGGAGATGTTGGTTCAAATCCAGCTTGTGTCACGAGATTTTTTTGATTCGTACAAGTTAGTTTATTTCATTTTTCTTTGTATATCGGTGATATACTATACTCTGTCAACTTAGTTGAATATCTTTGTTTGTTTATTTATTTATATTTATTTGCGATGAGCAAAAGAGAAATAACATTGCATTATGGCAGTGTGTAGTCTATGTTGCCTTTGAATTAAAAGGTCGAGGCGTAGCACAGCACATAGGAAGCAAGGCATGTACGAATTAAAGAAGTTTCATTCATGTGCCACGATAGTTTAATTGGTTAAAACACCTGACCGGCAATTGGGAGATGTTGGTTCAAATCCAGCTTGTGTCACGAGATTTTTTTGATTCGTACAAGTTAGTTTATTTCATTTTTCTTTGTATATCGGTGATATACTATACTCTGTCAACTTAGTTGAATATCTTTGTTTGTTTATTTATTTATATTTATTTGCGATGAGCAAAAGAGAAATAACATTGCATTATGGCAGTGTGTAGTCTATGTTGCCTTTGAATTAAAAGGTCGAGGCGTAGCACAGCACATAGGAAGCAAGGCATGTACGAATTAAAGAAGTTTCATTCATGTGCCACGATAGTTTAATTGGTTAAAACACCTGACCGGCAATTGGGAGATGTTGGTTCAAATCCAGCTTGTGTCACGAGATTTTTTTGATTCGTACAAGTTAGTTTATTTCATTTTTCTTTGTATATCGGTGATATACTATACTCTGTCAACTTAGTTGAATATCTTTGTTTGTTTATTTATTTATATTTATTTGCGATGAGCAAAAGAGAAATAACATTGCATTATGGCAGTGTGTAGTCTATGTTGCCTTTGAATTAAAAGGTCGAGGCGTAGCACAGCACATAGGAAGCAAGGCATGTACGAATTAAAGAAGTTTCATTCATGTGCCACGATAGTTTAATTGGTTAAAACACCTGACCGGCAATTGGGAGATGTTGGTTCAAATCCAGCTTGTGTCACGAGATTTTTTTGATTCGTACAAGTTAGTTTATTTCATTTTTCTTTGTATATCGGTGATATACTATACTCTGTCAACTTAGTTGAATATCTTTGTTTGTTTATTTATTTATATTTATTTGCGATGAGCAAAAGAGAAATAACATTGCATTATGGCAGTGTGTAGTCTATGTTGCCTTTGAATTAAAAGGTCGAGGCGTAGCACAGCACATAGGAAGCAAGGCATGTACGAATTAAAGAAGTTTCATTCATGTGCCACGATAGTTTAATTGGTTAAAACACCTGACCGGCAATTGGGAGATGTTGGTTCAAATCCAGCTTGTGTCACGAGATTTTTTTGATTCGTACAAGTTAGTTTATTTCATTTTTCTTTGTATATCGGTGATATACTATACTCTGTCAACTTAGTTGAATATCTTTGTTTGTTTATATATATATATATATATATAATTATTGATTTTTAAGTTGAGTCACTTTAAGTGAATATTTTCCCTTAGCTTATTTAATACGACGTGTGCAGGACATGCAATAGAAGAAACAATGCGACGTGGTCTGTGTCTTTGATGCCTTTGAACTGAAGGTCGAGACAATAGCAGAATCACAAAACAGCATAGCGTTTGTGAGTTGGAGGGGACATTGGTATAATAGTATCGCGTTTATGCACTACTATCACCAGTGCTTCGGTAGCTCAATGGTGTACAGCAAATGCCCGGAAAGCGTGAGACGTGGGTTCGATTCCCACCTGAAGCGAGTGTTTTTTCCAACTTACAAACGTTCGTTTTCTTCATTTGGCTTTTCTATATAATATATATAGAATTTATTCAACTACTAGTTGAGTCACTTTAAGTGAATATTTTCCCTTAGCTTATTTAATACGACGTGTGCAGGACATGCAATAGAAGAAACAATGCGACGTGGTCTGTGTCTTTGATGCCTTCGAACTGAAGGTCGAGACAATAGCAGAACCACAAAACAGCATAGCGTTTGTGAGTTGGAGGGGACATTGGTATAATAGTATCGCGTTTATGCACTACTATCACCAGTGCTTCGGTAGCTCAATGGTGTAGAGCAAATGCCCGGAAAGCGTGAGACGTGGGTTCGATTCCCACCTGAAGCGAGTGTTTTTTCCAACTTACAAACGTTCGTTTTCTTCATTTGGCTTTTCTATATAATATATATAGAATTTATTCAACTACTAGTTGAGTCACTTTAAGTGAATATTTTCCCTTAGCTTATTTAATACGACGTGTGCAGGACATGCAATAGAAGAAACAATGCGACGTGGTCTGTGTCTTTGATGCCTTCGAACTGAAGGTCGAGACAATAGCAGAACCACAAAACAGCATAGCGTTTGTGAGTTGGAGGGGACATTGATATAATAGTATCGCGTTTATGCACTACTATCACCAGTGCTTCGGTAGCTCAATGGTGTAGAGCAAATGCCCGGAAAGCGTGAGACGTGGGTTCGATTCCCACCTGAAGCGAGTGTTTTTTCCAACTTACAAACGTTCGTTTTCTTCATTTGGCTTTTCTATATAATATATATAGAATTTATTCAACTACTAGTTGAGTCACTTTAAGTGAATATTTTCCCTTAGTATATATATATATATATATATCCTGCTATCAATGCTACGTCCGTATTACGCCCTTTTACGGTTAATATTGCGTCCAAAGAATTGCTGCGTCCGTATATAGGACGCACTAAAGTCACGGCCTTATATCTTCGCTCTGTGAGCAGATACGACTATGATTTTTAGATGGACTCGTCGGATTGCTACTCAGCTTGAATATATTTGATATTACATTTTCCGGTAGATCTGCAGAAGACTGTAAAATTGGAACAAAAAGGGACGCAGCATCATACAAAAATTCCTATGAAGGTTCAGCGTGTTGCCGTAGAGGGCTCTGATGTTATATACATTTAAAGAATTATATATGGGAAAGTATACATTAGTGCGTCCCTGATGTGGCAACATTGTTTGCTTATTTTCTTATGACCCTTTTGCATTTTAACATTCATTTCATTCGAACAAGTTTGATATGATATTTACATTATTTACTAGTATTTTTTAGGGGAATCGTGTTAGACAGACAAAAAAAAATTATTTTGATATTGATTAGGAAGGATTAATTAAATATAAGTGTTTTACAAAATATAAAACCCAATCAAGATTTCTGTTCAAATATAAAAAACATAAACTGGCACGACATTCTTTCACATAACAATATTAACACCAAATGAAATGTTTATACGAACCAAAAATGACAACATAAACCGAGCTACTTCAGAAATTAAAATAAAACTAAAACCTTGGATTACATCTGAAATTATTGAATTAATAGGAAAGCGGTGATAAATGTTCTTTCGTGTCCTTTTTGAGATCAAGACCGGCTAGTATTTTCGATTACTCACTGAACCAAACAACCCTTAAATAACTAAACTAGATATGGGAGTTGCTTGATAATGGTTGGATTTTTGTATTCCACATATAACATAATTGAATTAAACGCTGGTCGCGGGGGTTTACGCATGTTAATTCTCTGAAGCTTCTTTACACAAGTTTGGTCAGACCATGCCTTGAGTATGCCTCAGAGTTTGGTCTCCACATTATGCTGTATAACTAGTGAAAATTGTGCTTGTTCAGCACAAATTTCTCAGATACCTTGCCTACAAACTGCATATTGACTTGGTATTTGATGATCGTTTTGAATTATATGCTGACTTAGAGTCCTATCTTGGCATTGACACGCTGAGTGGTCAACGCCATTATTTGATTTAATTCTATCTTATCAATGGAAGGTTGACTTGTCCTGATCTTTTAAGCAAAATTGAAATTCGTGTTTCATATCGTTCAACGCTTGCGAGCCGTGGTGTCATCAAACACATTCCAGAAAAAATTATGGTTGCAATTCGTTCTTGGCGCGCTCGGTTCGTCTTGCCAATGACAGTGAGGTGACGCTTTTTTTATTTTTTTGTCCCGAGAAGAACCTTTTTGGGCTCAGTAAGGCACTTATTTGATACCTAATTGATGTATTGTCTTATATTGCTTTGTAATAGTGTAGAATGTTATGATATTGTTATCCAATTTATGCGTAATTAATTTGAATGTTGATTGTGTACTTCTTTTGAATTATTTTGAACTCAAGTACCTTGGCTGTTATTAGGGACAACACGTCTCCATCTTGCACGATTTCATGCCCCTAGTATTTCTTGTGTTGGCTTCTGAAAGCGGTGCATTCTGGTACTAGGTGATCAAGAGTTTCTTTAGCCTCCCTACAGAATCTGTAGTCATCGATCTCTTCTAGGCGTCATTTTGCCATATGTTTCCTAAGGCGACAATGTCCTGTAAGAATACGTAGCCCGAGATCCAAACAGATCTTCGATCTTTCTTGGTTGAAGTTTCCAAGGAATTTCTTGGAGTGTATCAATCCAGGTAGATTTTGCCTGATTATTGGTCTGTCTGTTTTCTTCTTAATTCTGAACTTCTCTTTGAAGGTGTGTTTCCATAAGTCGCAGAAAGGTTCAGGCCTTACAAAAGAGATTGACACACCCTGTTTTGCTAACTTATTGGCTGCATCGTTTCCCCTGATACCAGAATGTCCGGGTATCCAAACAAGGGAAACTCTGTTATTCTTGCTAAGTTAGAAGACCTGCTAAGCATTCCCATTTTTGAGCTAATAACATATGAACTCAGCGATAATGTTGTCGGTTGTGTAGATCACAATGTCGCACCGTAAAGGTTAATTTGTACGCATCTACCGATTGCGTGAATTTCCGCTTGGAAAACATGACTGAATGTACAGACATTCAGTCATGTGTTCGTAAAGATTTTCTTAGCAATATCGTCAGCATATCCTATGATATGTGATATTGTCATAGTAGCCAGGGGCAAATTGAAGGCACTTTGGGTAACATAATACAAAAGTGTCTCCGGATAACTGAGTAACGGTGTACATCTGTGGGGCTGAGCATAAATTCAGCAAAACCGCAATTATAACATTCACTAGAACTCTAAATATCAGACAAATTAGCCTGAATTGTGAGCTCATTGAACAGAATTTGGAAGTAAAATATCTAGGAATCACCCTTGATATTAAACTTCTTTGTAATAAGCATGTTGAAATAACGGTTAGTATAAAGCAACAAAAGCTCTGATGGTGTTCAGAAATCTGGGAGACTTGGGGTTGTTACCCCAAAATACTGCAGTGGATGTACATCGTGATTGTGATACCTATCATAACATATGCGGCAATAGTCTGGGTTCTAAGGGAGAACAAAGTACAACAAGGAGAAAACTTGATAGGGTACAAAGACTAGGAGGCATATGCATTAGTGGGGCTATGATAAACGTGTCCAACTAGAGCACTGTAGACTATTATTACGAATTTCACACTTTTTTTCTTGTATAGACATTCAGTAATGTGTTCGTAAAGATTTTCTTAGCAATGACTGAATGTATAGACATTCAGTCATATGTTCGTAAAGATTTTCTTAGCAATTTCTATCTTCCTTGCGAGTATTTCTGGTGGATTCCGCTTCTAATTCATTTGAGGGGTTTGATCTACTACCTGAGTCTCAAGGAGTAGGATGGCTCGCTCCTCTCCCCCTTCCGTATTGATCCCATCTGGTTTCTTAAGTACCACCGTTGGGTTTCTTCGCCCCTGTAGAACTGGAAGCGATATTTTCAAAAAAGGTCTTTTGACCTTCCTGATTTTTTTTATTATTCAAAGTTAACCGGTTAGTGTACCCTGTGAATTTCCGTCACGTTTGGCTTTATTAAAAAGCCAACGGACCTCAAGCCTGAGGTTTGACAGTTTGTCATTCCACAAAGGAGCGTCCTTACTTGCTTTAACAGCTTGCAGTGTGAGTGGGCAATTGGAGTCAAAAGCTTCCATTATTGCTTCACTGACTTGGTTTACTCTCCACTCAAGAACGTGGTTAGCTAAACCTAACCTAAAAATTTTTAATTGGATGCAAGACTGTATGGAGGTGGAACATGCTAAATGCACACCAAACTCAAATTTAAATGTATAGTAGGGATAGTTGCAGTTTAATAAAGAAAAAACTTGATAAAAAAACTATTCTATTAGAACGGATAGTATACAATATATCTAACAAATGGATGCAACAAAGTATGCAAATAATTAAATAACTCTAACCCAAGCTAAACCCAACCTAAGAATTTTTATTTGGACGCAAGAGTGTATGCAGGTGGAACATGTTAAAGGCAGACTAATCGCAAATTTCAAAGTATGGTACGGATTGTTGTAGTTTAGTAAGAAAAAAATTGATAAAAAACTATTCTATTTTTAGAACGGATGCAGTATTATATGTAGAATATGTTATGTTCGTTATAGTATACACTATATATAACAAATGGATGCAGCAAAGTATGCAAATAATTAAATAAGTCTAACCCAAGCTAAACCTAACCTAAGAATTTTTAATTGGACGCAAGAGTGTATGGAGGTGGCACATGTTAAATTGACACCACACTCAAATTTAAATGTATAGTAGGGATTGTTGCAGTTTAATAAGAAAAAACTTGATAAAAAAACTATTCAATTAGAACGGATGCAGTATCATATGTAGAATATTTTATGTTCGTTATAGTATACAATATATCTAACAAATGGATGCAACAAAGTATGCAAACAATTAAATAACTCTAACCCAAGCTAAACCCAACCTAAGAATTTTTATTTGGACGCAAGAGTGTATGCAGGTGGAACATGTTAAATGCAGACTAATCGCAAACTTAAAAGTATGGTAGGGTGTTGCAGTTTAGTAAGAAAATACTTCATAAAAAACTATTCTATTTTTAGAATGGATGCAGTAGTATATGTAGAATATGTTATGTTGGTTATAGTATACACCATATATAACAAATGGATGCAACAAAGTATGCAAATAATGTAATAACTCTAACCCTAGCTAAACCCAACCTAAGAATTTTTAATCGGACGCAAGAGTGTATGCAATCAGAGCATGTTAAATGCAGAGTAATCGCAAATTTAAAAGTATGGTAGGGATTGTTGCAGTTTAATAAGAAAAAACTTGTTGAAAAAACTATTCTATTTTTAGAACGGATGCAGCATTATATGTAGAATATGTTATGTTGGTTATAGTATACAGTATATATAACAAATGGATGCAGCAAAGTATGCAAATAATTAAATAACTCTAACCCAAGCTAAACCTAACCTAAGAATGTTTAATTGGACGCAAGAGTGTATGAAGGTGGAACATGCTAAATGCACACTAAACTCAAATTTAAAAGTATAGTAGGGATTGTTGCAGTTTAATAAAAAAAACTTGATAAAAAACTATTCTATTTTTAGAATGGATGCAGTATTATATGTAGAATATGTTATGTTGGTTATAGTATAGAGTATATATAACAAATGGATGCAACAAAGTATGCAAATAATGTAATAACTCTAACCCTAGCTAAACCCAACCTAAGAATTTTTAATCGGACGCAAGAGTGTATGCAGTCGGAACATGTTAAATGCAGAGTAATCGCAAATTTAAAAGTATGGTAGGGATTGTTGCAGTTTAATAAAAAAAAACTTGATAAAAAACTAATCTATTTTTAGAACGGATGCAGTATTATATGTAGAATATGTTATGTTGGTTATAGTATACACTATATATAACAAATGGATGCAACAAAGTGTGCAAATAATTTAATAACTCTAACCCAACCTAAGAATTTTTAATCGGACGCAAGAGTGTATGCAATCAGAGCATGTTAAATGCAGATTAATCGCAAATTTAAAAGTATAGTAGGGATTGTTGCAGTTTAATAAGAAAAACTTGTTGAAAAAACTATTCTATTTTTAGAACGGATGCAGTATTATATGTAGAATATGTTAGGTTGGTTATAGTATGCACTATATATAACAAATGGATGCAACAAAGTAAGCAAATAATTAAATAACTCTAACCCAAGCTAAACCCAACCTAAGATTTTTAATCGGACGCAAGAGTGTATGCAATCAGAGCATGTTAAATGCAGATTAATCGCAAATTTAAAAGTATAGTAGGGATTGTTGCAGTTTAATAAGAAAAACTTGTTGAAAAAACTATTCTATTTTTAGAACGGATGCAGTATTATATGTAGAATATGTTAGGTTGGTTATAGTATACAGTATATATAACAAATGGATACAACAAAGTATGCAAATAATTAAATAAATCTAACCCAAGCTAAACCTAACCTAAGAATTTTTAATTGCTGCAGTTTCGTAACAAAAAAAATGTTATAAAAACTATTCTATTTTTATTAGTATTATATGTAGAATATGATATTTGGTTATAGTATACAATATATCTAAGAAAAAGACGCAGCAAAGTATGCCAATAATTAAATCACTTTAACCCATGCTAAACCTAATCTATCAATTTTTATTTGGACGCAAGAGTGTATGTGGCTGGAACATGCCAAATACAACTAATTTCAAATTTAAAAGTTTAATAGGGATTGTTGCAGTTTAATAAAAAAAAACCCTTACAAAAAGTATTCTATTTTTAGAACGGATGTAGTATTATATGTAGAATATGTTATGTTGGTTATAATATATAATATATTTAACAATTTGATGCAGCAAAGTATGTAAGTAAATAATTGAATGAGGCTAACCTAGACTAAACATAACCTCAATTTAAATATATATTTTTGGGGCGCCGTAACATATCAGCAAAAAATAACTTAGAAAAAACGTTGTTCATTGACATGTCGAAACATGAACGGATGCAATATTGTATGCGTGTTATGTAGGTTTTCATTATATATAATATATTTTCTTGAAGGACGCAGTATTATATACAATCGTGGTAATTTATAGGTCTACTTATTTAAAATCCCTCGAAAAAGAGAGAAAATAACGATGCGGCAGCACTGTGGGACGCTGCAATATCCGTAAAAACGAGGAAAAAATATATTTTGGAGTTGATAAAGATAGCAAGATGAAAGGAGCTAGTAATGATAGCACGACCTAAAAATTTGTATATTAAAAGTTGCTCCAATCAATACGAAAATCCGTTTCCCCCGATAAAAAAATTCGCTGATTAATATACTTGAATCAGATTTGCTCTAACTATAGCCCTTCCAGGGGACGCCATAAGGTTGGAATATGTAAAGACGCAGTAAAGTCTCAAGATGTATATATATATATATATATATATCTTTATTCTGTCAAAAGTCATACAAAACGTTGTATATAGACACGTCATAGTTTTACTACACAATACTACACAATACAATAAATGATCCATAACCTCGTTCCTTATAACACATAAGGCAATAAACAAACACGTCACAATCTAAAATTTGAATACACCTATGCAGTTGCAGTTATATAAATTAAACACAAATACAAACAAAAACACTAAAAAAAACAATGTACGATGTCTCCATAATAGTTATAAATTCATGAAGACTATAGATCGTGTTAGAATTAAGGAGAGCCTTTAGTTTAGTTTTAAATTTACCCTCTGTCTGACAAACTCTTATGTCTTCCTGAAGAAGATTATAAAAATATCGCCCAGAGTAATGCGGTGATTTCTTATAAAACTCATGATTGGGTCTGGGCAGATACAGGCGATCTCGTCCACGTGTAAAATGTTGATGATTAATGCCACAAGTAGGCGTGATGTTTCTGTTTTTGAATGTGTAACACAGTAGTTTGTACAAATATATTGAAGTGACTGTAAGCAACTTATGTTTCTTAAATGTATCTCTACATTTTCCTAGAAACGGGATATTAAAGATGCATCTCACCGCTCGCTTCTGCAGCACAAAGACCCTGTCAATTTCAACACTTCTACCCCAAATCACAATATTGTATGCAATCACTGAATAGATTAAAGCATAATAAACAGAAATAAGAGATGGGGTATCCATGAATCCTCTTAGAGATCGAAGTAAGTATAGATTCTTATTCAGTTTACTGCAAACGGCGTCGATATGCGTTACCCAGTCCAGTCTGTCATCCACAGGCACCCCCAGCAGTTTCGCCGACCTTGATAATGGCAAAAGAACGTGATTGAATTTAATTTCTATATTTGATGATTTATATCTATTGAAGGGCGTATGTTAGGGCATCTATATGTCTGTCGTTGTCTATGACTCTTCTTCGTTGGTGGCGATAGCGGTAGAGGCACAATATTCATCTAAACAAAAATTTAAGTTGGAGGCACTAGGTAGTGTTTATGGAATACTTTGTTAATAAGGGGCTTAGCTATGTAAGATTTTCTGTTAATAATTTGGATTGCACCGCTTGTTAATATAATTGTTAGGTTCGCGGGCAATTCTTAAATATGGGTACGTCACTTGTGAACTTAGGTGTTAGTCGTCATATGACCGATTTAATATAACAAAATATGGTAATGTGCTAAATGCATTGTTTTGATTGGTCCTGTGGCAGTTGTAATTTTTGTTTAGCCGATATTGGAGTTTTTATAAATAAGTTTCTTGTGGGGCGGTAGATGAAGTTCTAGAATCTTCGCCACCACTTCCACCGAAATGAGCCTACAAAAGTACGGCGGCGACGTGAAAATCGTCTTTTTGTGCATATTACTTTGGTTGTATAAGAGGTTGTGAAAGAAAATACCGCAGGCAACAATTTTACTAAGTGTAGAGTTACATTACTGACTCCAAGTAGGAGGATCATAAGTGGAATTGTTATTAACCTGATGATCAGCTACCTGTTGTTCTGGAAATTTTTGGTGTTAGCGACCATTATACCGGATTTCGGGGGAAGTAAGCCTCAGGGTGACAGCATTTGGGCTGCACGTGGTGCTTATTGGTATTTGGATTATTCCATTTGGGTAAACCCTCAACGGACGTAAGCAGTTTTAGTTTTATTAAGATCCTTGCGCCGTTATGGTATTCTACGAGGATCAAGTTGCATTCTGCGAGACTCTGGTGGTCCTTAGAAGGACTTTTGTAGTCTCCACAGGCCGCGGTCTTTTGTCAACGCTTTAATTCTGACAAGGGGCTTATACTTTTTATTTTCTGGGGTCCTCGTACCAAGCCCAGACGTACATCATAAGTTGTATATAATATATTCGTCAAATATAACGTCCTTGTGGACCGACGTGATATGTAAGGAAGTAACGGGAGAATCCCATTATCCTGTTTTGGTTATGGATTTGGTGTATTAGTATCTGTGTTCGTGTCGTGGCATAAGTAAGCGCAACCGTAGCCGTGGAAGGTGTTTGGAGCTGTTCCGGTCTTCGCATCGTAATTCTTACCAGGCAAATGTATTTTTATTAATTTTTTATCAAACTTATTACACAAATGAATAACAGTTTTCTTCCGTATTTTGTTTAACTAAAATATGTGATATTTTTATGATTGATTGTATACTATTCCATTACTAGTTTCTCATAATGATTTAAATGGTTACATTCAAAACTTGAGGGTGCTTGTAGCGGGTTGGCATTGCAGTGTGGGACATAATAGCTAGTCCCATCATTTATGTAATACACATAATATTCTCATATAGGAATATTTGTTAAGTGAATTAAGTATTAACAATAATCTTTAATCGTAGCCGATTGTATTACGAGGGCTATTCAAAACCAAAGGACACTTTCTCTTCCTAGCTCTTGTGTTGCGTATGCAGTGCTGATTAGCTGTAGGTACCCAGTTTTTCAAAGAGAAATATAATTTCTTAGTTCGATATTCTATTGACAATATTATCTTTGTTTTTTTTTTATTTCTAGTAATTACTAGGTACCCAGTTTTTCAAAGAGAAATATAATTTCGTAATTCGATATTCTATTAACAATATTATCTTTAAGAACATCTCTCTCAATCAATTCTCGTGCTAGTATAAGCTCTTTGTAAATGTTGGAAATTTGGGTCACACTGCCTGCCGATCACCACTGATGAGTCGTGGATCGACGAAACGGCCGTCTGGTGAAAGCATGGTAGTGTGAAACAAATTTCCAACATAACTGAAAGTCTTGTTGCTTTATGTAACAAGCAATTCTTAAATAAAGCCTCCCTGCTAGGGGATTCGGGCGCATCTAGTGTTGGCAATAGGATATAATGGAGTTGTTACTTCTTGTCCGGCCATCGTTTGTGAACTGTGTTTCACCCGGCATATTGCCTGTTCACGCTAGGTGTCGCCAAAAACATCTCTCTCTCAATCAATTCTCGTGCTAGTATAAGCTCTTTGTAAATGTTGGAAATTTGCGAACAACGGGCTCGTGATACAGTATTTCTTCTGCTAGGACAAATATTCTCCGTTGAAAGCGCATCTTTTGTATATCGTTCATTGCCTTCATATTTGGCAAAACACTTAGCAAAAATGCCGTATCGGGGTCAAGCTGGCTAGTAGCGTTATTCTGCTGTCTTCGTTCTAGCATTTGTTGTTTTGCCTCAAAGTACTTACAGGCGGACCCGTTTATATCAGCTAAAGTTGCAACTGAAGACTTTCTTTTTTTGCTGAAAGTACTGTATCTGTTTCGTTCCGGAGGTGGAGAAAGCAGTGTTATAGTTGGAGAATTTGGCATGTCATCAGGAATAGAATTGTTGATATCTTGCGTGGAGGAATCAGTTTCATCCAACTTCTCATTCATAACCCCGACTTGGCTTTCGTCCTCACTGTCTCTTGCTTCCTCCTGTGGAGGCTTTTCTTCAGTAACAATATTGCCTTTACTTTGACGTGACCTGAGGAAAGAGTCCAAAAGTGAAAGTGGCTAGCTAAGTAATATTGTTTACACCTTTTAGCTCCTGATGCAGAGGGCAGCCTCAATTGATTTTTGTATTTCGTCCTCTCACATTTTTGCACCGCTCCTTGCACTCTGTCGCTGAAACAAGAAAACCAAATTAATAAACATGAAGACATGACTTGTAAATATTTATGATTAAATAAGAATCAAAAAAAATCCTGCTAATGGAATTCACAGTTTATTATCATACACAAGTGATGATAAGAGAGGTGAGCCATCCGGAAGTAAAACCAATTTAGGTAGTTCATGCGTTATTGAAATAAGTGATGACGAGAGAGGTGAGCCATCCGCAAGCAAAACCAATTTAGATAGTTTATGCGTTATTGAAATAAGTGATGACGAGAGAGGTGAGCCATCCAAAGCAAAACCAATTTAGATATTTCATGCGTTATTGAAATAAGTGATGACAAGAGAGGTGAGCCATCCGCAAGCAAAACCAATTTAGATAGTTCATGCGTTATTGAAATAAGTGATGACGAGAGAGGTGAGCCATCCGCAAGCAAAAACAATTTAGATAGTTCATGCGTTATTGAAATAAGTGATGACGAGAGAGGTGAGCCATCCGCAAGCAAAACCAATTTAGATAGTTCATGCGTTATTGAAATAAGTGATGACGAGAGAGGTGAGCCATCCACAAGCAAAACCAATTTAGATATTTCATGCGTTATTGAAATAAGTGATGACGAGAGAGGTGAGCCATCCGCAAGCAAAACCAATTTAGATAGTTCATGCGTTATTGAAATAAGTGATGACGAGAGAGGTGAGCCATCCGCAAGCAAAACCAATTTAGATAGTTCATGCGTTATTGAAATAAGTGATGACGAGAGAGGTGAGCCATCCGCAAGCAAAACCAATTTAGATAGTTCATGCGTTATTGAAATAAGTGATGACGAGAGAGGTGAGCCATCCAAAGCAAAACCAATTTAGATATTTCATGCGTTATTGAAATAAGTGATGACAAGAGAGGTGAGCCATCCGCAAGCAAAACCAATTTAGATAGTTCATGCGTTATTGAAATAAGTGATGACGAGAGAGGTGAGCCATCCGCAAGCAAAAACAATTTAGATAGTTCATGCGTTATTGAAATAAGTGATGACGAGAGAGGTGAGCCATCCGCAAGCAAAACCAATTTAGATAGTTCATGCGTTATTGAAATAAGTGATGACGAGAGAGGTGAGCCATCCGCAAGCAAAACCAATTTAGATAGTTCATGCGTTATTGAAATAAGTGATGACGAGAGAGGTGAGCCATCCGCAAGCAAAACCAATTTAGATAGTTCATGCGTTATTGAAATAAGTGATGACGAGAGAGGTGAGCCATCTACAAGTAAAACCAATTTAGATAGTTCATGCGTTATTGAAATAAGTGATGACGAGAGAGGTGAGCCATCCGCAAGCAAAACCAATTTAGATAGTTCATGCGTTATTGAAATAAGTGATGACGAGAGAGGTGAGCCATCCGCAAGCAAAACCAATTTAGATAGTTCATGCGTTATTGAAATAAGTGATGACAAGAGAGGTGAGCCATCCACAAGTAAAACCAATTTAGATAGTTCATGCGTTATTGAAATAAGTGATGACGAGAGAGGTGAGCCATCCGCAAGCAAAACCAATTTAGATAGTTCATGCGTTATTGAAATAAGTGATGACGAGAGAGGTGAGCCATCCGCAAGCAAAACCAATTTAGATAGTTCATGCGTTATTGAAATAAGTGATGACGAGAGAGGTGAGCCATCCACAAGTAAAACCAATTTAGATAGTTCATGCGTTATTGAAATAAGTGATGACGAGAGAGGTGAGCCATCCGCAAGCAAAACCAATTTAGATAGTTCATGCGTTATTGAAATAAGTGATGACGAGAGAGGTGAGCCATCCGCAAGCAAAACCAATTTAGGTATTTCATGCGTTATTGAAATAAGTGATAGTGATTAATTATTTTAGATACATTTTAACACATTCACTTGATACTTAATAAGAATTATATAAAAATTATTACTTAGTAAGTCGACGCGTGTAAATATTTTTTTTTTGTAAATTTTGTATTATTTGTTTTGATTTAAATATAATGTTTACTTTAATAGTCGCCAGTTCCATCATTGCAAACGACTTTAACTATTCCTCCGCTGATCCTACATAAGTTTTATAAGCCACAAATACATTTTATACAGGGTGTGTCTCCCAAATCAAACGGAAGGAAATTAAGCTCCTTCAATTTTTTTTGGAATTTTTACAAACATATTGCAGATGAAAGACTACAACATTCCTGCTACTCAGTTCTAAAAAAGGAAATGATTAAAAATGTCCTTGCGTTTTTGCAATATAAATATAACAATTTCGTGTTTTATTCAATTATACAAGAAATCCCTTTGGGATTTCCCAGTCGTCTTGTGGTAGTCTTATCTATGACAAAAGTTATTAAAGGTTGTAAAAAAAAAACAAAAACATTTTTTTTTTAATTAATTAAAAAAGAAGTATTGCCAGAGCTGGGACTCCTAACCTTTCGCATGCGAAGCGAATGCTCTACCAATGACGCCACGGAAACCTGATAACAAATATTGTATTTTAATTTTAATAATATAGGTTCCAACTACCTAACTGCTGAAATTTTAAATGGAACACATACACCCTGTATAAAAATTTTATGAGCCTATTCTACCTAAAAATACTGTTAAACTTATTAAATATTTAAAAAGTTCAAATTAAATTTTTTTTTGAACATTTTTTAACCACCCTGTGCAATAATTTCATAAACCAATCTATAAAAAATAAAAAACTCTGAAAATTTTTCTATTACGTTCTACCGTACCTAAAAATATTAAAAATAAATAGAAACATTTTTGAGTTACCCCGTAGATCACCTCTAGGACCTTATAGTTCCACGGTAAAAAAATCATGAACTCAAATCTAAAAAAATCAAAAGATAATTCGAAATATTACTTTTTTGTCCTTAAAAAAAATTAACAAATACATTTTTGATTCACCCCGTATATAAATTTAAAGTGCATGCTCAAAAATTTCTAAACATTTAGAATTGCTGCTTATTAATTAATGTTGTTATGATCTGATAACTACTTAATTTAAATAGTAAATCTACTTGTCAAATTCAAAAACCTTATAAAATTTTATACTAAATACCTACTATAAATATATTAGATAGGTATTTTAAATCTGCTAGCATAAAAATGGCTGCCTATAATATAATTGTCATCATAGGTGACATTATTTTTTATGACTACCATATCTCTCTATTTGAAAATCGTTGGTGTATAAATTAACGTTAACGCTAATAGCGGTGGACGTTATTTTTAGGACTACCATATCTCTATTTTGGTTCGTTGGTTTGTCAAAATTTGGTAATATTTTTTTCTAACGTTGGTGTCACTTATTTTGCATAATTTGCTTGACAGTTCCTTTTGTTCCTTTTGTGAAAGTATTAGTACTTACTACGAATAGGTAAAGTAGTTTTGTATCGAAACAATAAGTATAGCAACTTTATTTTAGTGTAGATAAGTACTTACTATTGATATGAATACATAGTGGATATACTTAGTTAAGCTTATACAAAATTACGTACCCATTTTGTTTCATTGAATGTTTTTGATACCGTTGTTCTCCCACATATCAATAAAATACTTCATAATTTAAGTAGAAAACTGCAATATGACGGTCTATTATTATGGCTCATCATACATCATATTTAAGTCAATTATATTGGGAATTATTTCCAAATATCTACTGGATACTTTTGTTAACTAATTTTCGTCAGTTATCTTTGGTTCGTCCTGCCTTATGTGTATATTTATGTGTTTATTTTTGTTATTATTAATTTGCCTTTTTTTACTTTATTACGATTTGATTTGGTAATTATTCTTATAAAGAAACAATCATTTGTTTGTCTTCATTTACTATATTCACATTTAATGTGAAGCATTCACAAATATTGTGCTCGCGTTAATTTTATTTACAAATTTGAATTCCGTTGTAATGCTATACAACAATTCCTGCTATCCCTTTCACTTTACATCCCAAACGCGCCTCGTACATACAATTCCTGCATATACGCGCACTGAATGGACAGAGGGAGAAGACGAGTGGTACAAGCTAAGTCGGACCGGTCGAAAGCAGACACGCGAAAATATTACCTGCCCTTTTTATATACAAGTGAATAGAAATACATTTTCCAAGTGCAAATTCCAACATTTTCTCTTTACTGGTAAGTCCTACAATCTTTTCAGTAATTTTACTTGCGTAATAGCATTTTATTAATTGTGTTACACACTGGATTGGACACAAAATCTCAAGAGGGTGAAACAAGATTTTTGGAATCAGCTAAGCCTATCATAATATAGGCCATTACGCAACAATCTTCAATAACTAAAATAATAATATTTTCTATTTCTTTATTAGCATCACATAGAACGTTTCTCATTCAACACAAAATTATGATATTCTTTTACAGTTTTTATTATTAACAGCGTTCTCAATTCAAATTATCCATAACCTTTGATAATTTTAAATATTTATAGTTCCTCTTATAAAAAAATGCACGTGAAATGAGCATTAGATGATCATAACAGCTCAGCTGATCTTAGTTGGTATTTGTAGACAGAAAAAACCAAAATATCCCTAACTACTGTATAACACTATTAAGTCATCATTATTACAATAAGTTTGACACATATCTAAGAACGCGAGAACAAACGCCAAAGAAAATATTAAATGTTATGTTGAGGCAATTTTAATTGTTTCAAATTGACCAACACATCTTTTTTGTATGTTTGTTACTATTAAAAACACTTATTCTGTTTATAAAGGACTATTTTATATAAATGTTTGACAATACGAAGTGGACTGTATTCTATTTTTGACAACTAAAAATTTTTGATTTTATTGTCGTGACAACATACTCGACCACATTACTTGTGGTTTGGTTAATACCACCAATCGACATGCTTGTACTGAAGATGTGTGATTTTAACCTGTGTACTAACTCTCTACTAATAAAATTTGCCTGAGAGCCTGAATCCAACAGTACTCGACATTCTTGCCATTGCCCTTGATGATCTCTTATATAGACTTGAGCGGTTGATAACAAAGTCTGTGAAACTTCCTTTATCCCTGCATGTGATACTACTTTATCAAAGCTTTCAACCTCTGTCTTTGTAGATTTAGTTGGAGTTTCATGATCTTCCTTTGCCACAGAAGAACCATCTGAATTGCTTTGACGTATTGAAATGAAATGCAACAGGGAATTATGCACAGCTTGTTCTTTTTTACTTTTGAAACTCTTTGAGAAATTAACATTTCACTGAATAATTGATGTGGTTGATTGCATATTGGGCATGAATTATTGCTATTTGAAACATAAACAACTGCATGTTTAGTTTTATTTGAAAATGGAACAGATTTTGAAAACTGGGGCTGTTTATCCGAATGCAAACTTTCTGATATTTGGCACCGAGATATTAGAAATAGTAGGCAAATCCTTTGGATATTTGTTGGCTGAACACGATTCCTACTCACGTTTTGTTGCGTTATCTAATTTACCACTAATTAAATAAATTAGAACCGTCTATATGAACAAACAGTTATCTATCCACAGTCAACATCACATTAACTATAATAAAACGCACTTCTCTTATTGACTCTAATGTTCAAACGAAAACATGGTAAAGTTCATACACATCTCCGAAGCCAATGAATTGTAAAATATGTCATATATGTGTTTTACAGTTAAATATTTATATTAGGCGGTTGGTTACTTTTGGTGATGCTCATTTGAAGGGAAACATTTTTAAAATAGTTCCGAAATCGTCACATTTTTCATTAAAGTAAAGTCATTAGACAAGAAAACAGATTTTTCTACGACTGTCTTTAAATTTTTATGTTCAATCATGATTTGAAAATGTAGTACATTGTAATGCTGTTTTTCATTTACCTGTGTACAATAAATATTTCCCATTAGTTGCCTAGCAACTAGTGGGAAATATTTAATACGCACGGGTAAATTTCTTGGTAATGACAAAAGTAGCGTCGGCCATGAAAAATCACCATAGCAACGCCGACAATACAAACACACCAAATTGACACAAAAACAGTGATAGTGAATATAGTTTAACACCACCTAGTCAATTTAATACTTCTACCTTATCGTATTTAGGCTTAAGCCAACAGGGGTAAGTGTCAAAAAACAAATGTTTTCCTAAAAATTATGTTTAATTTAATTGAAAAGCATTAAAACAGTCGTAGGAAAAGTATAGTGTGAAACTCACATGAAATGACCATTTCCTACTCGTATGATTTGCAGCGGCTCATGCTGCAAACGATTATACTCGTAGGAAATATATGTCATTTCATGTTCGTTGCAGAATATACTATTGTGTGTTATTCTTATGGAATCTACTCGCTTAAACAACATACTAACTTACAATGCTCTGCTGCCAGAATTTCTTTGAAATTATCTCTATCCTACACCTCGTACTTATTATTTCCGCAATAGCGCAATTAATATAATTAAAACAACCAAAAACTATTACGATAATCACCGCCTACTTTATTTGAAAAACTCTATCTGCTCATTATTGGCGTAATACCAAAATAATTAACCACAAACTTAAATTATCCAAGCTTTAGTTTGAAGTCGTAAGTACTTTGAAATATAGTACTGAGAGTTTTTGTTTATTTAAAGTTATTCCAGCTACAATTGTTTATGTTCCTAGGTAGGTACCTACATATACCACCTACTGGTACCTAGGTATCTCCTAATTTTCACATTGGTAAACAAATACGACTTACCTACCATCATAGTAGAGCACAGTTCTGTGGAAAAAAGGTATATATTATATATTGAAACAAGTACAGAAAAACTAGAACAAGAAATTCAATCCATATAGTGTAGATGTCCAGAAAGCATCCGATAGAAAGGTACCGACTTCTTATTCCACAACTCAAATATTTAAAACTTTGCCTTAAGGCCGAGCAAAATTCATCATAGACAAGGTTAGTTTTTGTTAACAATAATTCCTATTTCATCATGATGAATTTATAAACAAAGGCTTTATTACCGAATAAATTAATTTAGAGAAAATGGAAATATTAACAGAATCAATTAACCGGTATGTTAATCATTAATTTTATTTAATATTTTACATTGCAGATACTACATACATAATATTATTAATTAGAATAAGATGAAAATACTACCTATTATCCCTAAACAGCATTAATGAGATTTCGACGTATTACCAAATAGAAACTAGAGATTGAAACAGCATCAATGATATATGAACGCATTGCTAAATAGAAACTAGATATTAAGGTTAGTCAATAATCAAATTAATAATAGGTACACTACCTTTGCATAAATCGTTGACTCTGGCAACAGTCGTTGTTAATAAACACATTTAACATTATTAATATACTCTCAAAATAATATGTTAGTTTTGATTACAGGAACTAGCACAAATCGTTTTAAAATCAAGCACATACCAACTACTGTTCTGGTTGGTATTAGCATGGTATATCTATCGACCAGCCGTAATTTTGCATTTATTTATTTTTTATAAGTAACATAGAAACTATTACATTAATTTTATAATATTTTGTACAATTGCTATATTTTGTTATTTTCCAAATAAATATTGCCTTTACCAATTCTTTGTAATTATGTCAAGTTCAGTAGGATATATAGAAAAAATTAAAACTAGGTACATCATTTTAGAGGATGACCTACCTTTTGAAATAGCAATATTCACTCACCTGTCTGAAATACAATGGTCCTATTACATATTTTCTAGCCTGCCTGCACTTAAACGGAGTTTTGACAGAGTAAATGATCATTTAGCGCCCGCTCTTTTTATTTTTTTTTTTATAGATGGCACTACTGTTAGATTTCCAATAATAACGTTAACATCAGTAGTTTTCACTCACTTAACTTAATGTGCATTCCATCTAGAGGATAAGTTGACAATTAATTGAAAAAGTTTACTTAGGTAGTCGTCTGCCATTCCGCTAAACTCATTTAATTATTTAAAATTGCCCATTATTAATTAGTAATCACTTTTTAATTATTATTGTAGTACCGAAATATACCTAAGATTCTAAAATCAAATTTCTATAGCGTACACGCTCAGATAATAATTTGACAGTTTCTTTCTACATTTAAAATACTCAACATTGACATGTGAGCCTGTCACAGAAGTTTATCTGATCTGAGTTTGTCAAAGGATAACGCCTATTATCATGTACGTTAAAAAATACTCCCATTAATTACTGTCAAAAACTGTCAGTTCATAACAGTAATAATTAATTATTAAAATAAAGTTCTTTTGGTTTAATATTGTAGTATGAAGAGGCAGGCGAAAAACAGTTGTAAGCACCACTGGCGGTAAAGCCGCTGCAACGAATGCTTTACCGCCCTTTATACTTAATATACTATTAATCACAGTTCAATGAGAAATTAACCTAAGCTTTAGAACCAAGGTTACGCCATTCACCGATTTTAACCGCGGTTATGATGAGAGTTGTCATTGATCATATATATAAATATGTGAAGTTAATATCGCAGTAGAGATACAACGCGTAATAAATCTGTCGATAGTTTTTTTGATTAATTAAATAATATACGTTAACTTTAGAATATCATTTGAGATAAAATAAAGGCACTGAAGAAGCAACTTAGTCCATTGGTCGCTTGTAAGGTTTATAAAGTTCTGTTTATTTTGAGAAACAATGTTGATTTATTAAAATTTCGCAACAGTGACCAAATCAAAATAGTGAACTGGGTGTGCATTAATTAGTTTACTGTATCCAGAGTCTACTGTGTGTAAATTAAATTTTCCTTGAAAATAAACGAGACAGCAACCCTGAGTTTCCTAACACCTGAATACACAACAGTATGCATAAACCAATATAAATATGTGCCCTTCAAAAAGTCAGTCAGAATCTATTAGACACTGAGTGTAATCCTAGTTAATATATAATAACGAGTGATCTTCGCGTTTCTTTCTAAAATGAGGAAAAAAAGCACAAAGTTGTGTGCGAATAAACGCAAAGGAACGCCGGAGGCGTTCCAACAGTGTTTCCTATATGGCAACTTTATTTTTTGCATCACCCGATAGGCTATATATCAAAGCTGATTGAATGCATTAAAATTATGTATTTTATTAATATATTTAGATCTACAAAACCGAAATTAAAGTGTGAGAAGGAGGTGAATAACTTTTTCTACGAGGAAATTCAAGAAAATAACAGTACAAAACTGCAAAAAATGCTACTACTAAATCAATAAATTTACCTTTTTGCAGCATCCACACATACTATAAAAGCATTTTGATTTATACTAGGCACTGTTCTAAACACGGGAGTGCACTTTTACGGTATGATACGGCCCTTTATTACATTTTTAATTGTAAACTAAAAATGTTGGAAATTCTTCGACACTTTGTACATCAATAACCTAGAAAAATTGCGAAAATCGCGGTTGCCACACTTTATTTGAACACTTTCATCATACACATATTCCTCATAGTTTCACGCAATATATTTACACATGGAATATGATTAGATACTTAATTTTACAACAAATTTAATTTACGCAACTCCCACAATAATATAACAAATATTAAAACATTATTTTACGTAAAAAAACTAATAATTTATACTTATTTTTATTTTACTGCTATTCACATGAACTAAATCTGGCAGAGTAGTAAAATTTATTCCCACCAGAAAGGTTACAATTTCAATTAATAATGCAAAAAAGTTCAATGACCCGTGAAGTGGGAGGAGTTGAGTATGTGCAGACGGGCTACTAATTACAACCAATCAATGACCTTTATTTAATATCTTATGCTTATGCAACCTCCAACACATCATTATGGTATTTACGGTTGCATAACCTCAGCGATAGGTGACTTTATTTTCTTTAAAAGAGAAATTTTTAGCATAGGCTTTAAATTTATATACAGGGTGAATCAAAAATGTATTTCTTTATTTTGTTATGGTCGAAAAAGTTATATTTTGAATAATTTTTTGATTTCTTTAGATTTCAAATTAAGTTTTCTGTGAAAGTTAAACTATAAGCTCAAATTTATATACGGGGTGAACCAAAAATGTATTTCTTTAATTTGTTACGGTCAAAAAAGTAATATTTTGCATAATATTTTGATTTCTTTAGATTTGAAATTAAGTTTTCTGTGAAAGTTAAACTATAAGGTCAAATATATATACAGGGTGAATCAAAAATGTATTTCTTTATTTTGTTATGGTCAAAAAAGTAATATTTTGAATAATTTTTTGATTTCTTTGGGTTTCAATTGAAGATTTCTTTGAAAGTTAAACTATATGCTCCTAGAGGTTATCTACGAGGTGACTCAAAAATGTTTCTATTTATTTTCAATAATAGATAGAAACATTTTCAGATTTTCAGCTCTGGCAATACTTTTTTTTAATTATTTTTTTTGTAATTTTTTTTTTTGAAAAATTTTTTTTTTCGAAATTTTTTTTTTTAAATTTTTTTTTTTTAATTTTTTTTTTTGAAAATTTTTTTTTTTTTTAATTTTTTTTTGACTTTTTTTTTTTAATAGAAACATTTTTTTCCTTGAAATTTTTTTTTTTATTTTTTTTTTTCATTTTTTTTATAACCCTCAATGACTTTTTTTATAGATAAAACTACCACAAACCAACTGGGAAATCCCGCAAGGGATTTCTTTTAATATATACTAACGAGCGTACAGTCCGTTTCTTTCTAAAATGGGGAAAAAAAGACCAAAAGTGTGTGCGAATAAACGCAAAGGAACGCCGGAGGCGTTCCAACAGTGTTTCCTATATGGCAACTTTATTTTTTGCATCACCCGATAGGCTATATATCAAAGCTGATTCAATGCATTAAAATTATGTATTTTATTCATTTATTTACCTGTGCAGAAACGATATTTTAGCGTGACAAGGAGGTAAATACGATTTTCTACGAGGAAATTCAAGAAAAAAGCATTATAAAGTACTGCTATTACTTTGAAATAAATACCTGTTTTGGTGCTGTGTTTAGGTACAAAAACAATTTTAAAGTTACGTACAAGCATATTTGGTACGCCACTGTGCCTTTTCCATATCCTATATTTTCAATTATTGCGTTTTTCGTTCATTTTTATGAATCTATCAAACCTTAAATGCGACTGGTATATTCCTTAAAATTGACAAATCTAATTTAGTTCAGCTGTCACACATAACGTTCTTTTACATTTTTCCAAATAAATATACAATGACACTCTTTAAAAACACATGTTAAATATAAAGAACAAAATTTAAAAGACACTGATATACGCAGCATTTGCAATATTATTTACAAAATGTGCGAAAAACCACATAAAATCATACCGATGACACCCATTTTTGCCTTCAATATAGAGGCGACACTAACGACCACCACACAGGAAATGAACATTATGTTTCATTTGGCTATGATGCCTATCCTTTTCACAAACAAACACATTCAAATTTTTTCATCCATTGCAATTGAAAATAATACATACATACATAACCTATAAAATACTGCCATGAACAGTGAAGGCTTATCTAATTTTTTAACAACTGCTTTAATTCCAAATCTAATTATCCCAGAGAGTGATTTTGCAGAATGTGGCCCAATATGGCAACAATGGCGCACATCGTTTTCGATTCGACTTATTTCGTGATCAGTCACTCCAATTTTGCAAATGGCCACTCATCATAAACTTCCGCAAAGAACAACAACAATAAACACAAATTATCGAAATTAATAAACATTAGTAAATATAGCATACACACTTGCACAGTAAGTAGTTTAATACAAATACATAATATTCCATATTTCAGACAAATAGGTATATCATGCCGTCTATACCTAAAATGTAGTACATTCGTTGTTGTTAGCTACCTACTATATTATGATCAAAACAAACAGGCTAACATTCTTAAAATTAAAACATTATACCTACCACATCACAACCGTAAGTAACAAATACAAACAACATATTATTGTTATTCCAAAGTGATAGATACAGAAATATACAAAAACAATGCAAGTAAGTAAGTACCTACTTACTTATTCTCTATCTGAAAATACCAACAATTACAATTAAGGTTCGCCATTTATCAGGAAGAATTTGTTTGAGATACCTTATTATGTCGTTTATATTGTACTTATTAATGAAGTTTATAAAAAGGAAGGTAGGTACATTATTATTATTATTTAGATTTGTTTGAAACTAAACTAAAGGTTACTAGGTCAATTTCATCTTATTGATCTCGGTCAGGGTTGTTTCCAAATAACTAATGACGTACGTACCTACTTAGCTGACTAATTTTATTATAGATTTACAATTTTCGTTTTAAACCTAACTTTATCTGTTTAATTAACTAAATTTAGTATTTTATATTAATAATAGGTACTTATTTTTCTGGTAATTATCTATTTCTTATAATCTTGATCATATATACATTAGTAGTTTTTATAACAGGTTCTCCATTCGTCAAGAAAGTAGATATTCATACGTACGTCGCTACTAGACTCCTATAATACATCAGGTGTTGAAGGGCAGCAACCAACTACGTACATTAGGACAGTGTTGCCTACGTTATCTGTTATAAAAAGGGCAAAGCAATAAATTTCAGAGTTTTTTAGATTAGTTGATGAAATTTTTTGATTTCTTTAGATTTCAAATTAAGTTTTCTGTGAAAGTTAAACTATAGGGTCAAATATATATACAGGGTGAATCAAAAATGTATTTCTTTATTTTGTTATGGTCAAAAAAGTTATATTTTGAATAATTTTTTGATTTCTTTAGATTTCAAATTAAGTTTTCTGTGAAAGTTAAACTATAAGGTAGAATATATATACAGGGTGAATCAAAAATGTATTTCTTTATTTTGTTATGGTCAAAAAAGTTATATTTTGAATAATTTTTTGATTTCTTTAGATTTCAAATTAAGTTTTCTGTGAAAGTTAAACTATAGGGTCAAATATATATACAGGGTGAATCACAAATGTATTTCTTTATTTTGCTATGGTCAAAAAAGTTATATTCTGAATAATTTTTTGATTTCTTTAGATTTCAAATTAAGTTTTCTGTGAAAGTTAAACTATAGAGTCAAATATATATACAGGGTGAATCAAAAATGTATTTCTTTATTTTGTTATGGTCAAAAAAGTTATATTTTGAATAATTTTTTGATTTCTTTAGATTTCAAATTAAGTTTTCTGTGAAAGTTAAACTATAAGGTAGAATATATATACAGGGTGAATCAAAAATGTATTTCTTTATTTTGTTATGGTCAAAAAAGTTATATTTTGAATAATTGTTTGATTTCTTTAGATTTCAAATTAAGTTTTCTGTGAAAGTTAAACTATAAGGTAGAATATATATACAGGGTGAATCACAAATGTATTTCTTTATTTTGTTATGGTCAAAAAAGTTATATTTTGAATAATTTTTTGATTTCTTTAGATTTCAAATTAAGTTTTCTGTGAAAGTTAAACTATAGGGTCAAATATATATACAGGGTGAATCAAAAATGTATTTCTTTATTTTGTTATGGTCAAAAAAGTTATATTTTGAATAATTTTTTGATTTCTTTAGATTTCAAATTAAGTTTTCTGTGAAAGTTAAACTATAGGGTCAAATATATATACAGGGTGAATCACAAATGTATTTCTTTATTTTGTTATGGTCAAAAAAGTTATATTTTGAATAATTTTTTGATTTCTTTAGATTTCAAATTAAGTTTTCTGTGAAAGTTAAACTATAGGGTCAAATATATATACAGGGTGAATCAAAAATGTATTTCTTTATTTTGTTATGGTCAAAAAAGTTATATTTTGAATAATTTTTTGATTTCTTTAGATTTCAAATTAAGTTTTCTGTGAAAGTTAAACTATAGGATCAAATATATATACAGGGTGAATCACAAATGTATTTCTTTATTTTGTTATGGTCAAAAAAGTAATATTTTGAATAATATTTTGATTTCTTTAGATTTGAAATTAAGTTTTCTGTGAAAGTTAAACTATAAGCTCAAATTTATATACGGGGTGAACCAAAAATGTATTTCTTTATTTTGTTATGGTCAAAAAAGTAATATTTTGAATAATTTTTTGATTTCTTTGGGTTTCAATTGAAGATTTCTTTGAAAGTTAAACTATATGCTCCTAGAGGTTATCTACGAGGTGACTCAAAAATGTTTCTATTTATTTTCAATAATAGATAGAAACATTTTCAGATTTTCAGCTCTGGCAATACTTTTTTTTAATTATTTTTTTTGTAATTTTTTTTTTTGAAAAATTTTTTTTTTTCGAAATTTTTTTTTTTAAATTTTTTTTTTTTTTTTTTTTTTTTTTGAAAATTTTTTTTTTTTTTTAATTTTTTTTTGACTTTTTTTTTTTTAATAGAAACATTTTTTCCTTGAAATTTTTTTTTTTTATTTTTTTTTTTCATTTTTTTTATAACCCTCAATGACTTTTTTTATAGATAAAACTACCACAAACCAACTGGGAAATCCCGAAGGGATTTCTTGTTACATATAATAACGAGCGTACAGTCCGTTTCTTTCTAAAATGGGGAAAAAAAGCACAAAGTTGTGTGCGAATAAACGCAAAGGAACGCCGGAGGCGTTCCAACAGTGTTTCCTATATGGCAACTTTATTTTTTGCATCACCCGATAGGCTATATATCAAAGCTGATTCAATGCATTAAAATTATGTATTTTATTCATTTATTTACCTGTGCAGAAACGATATTTTAGCGTGACAAGGAGGTAAATACGATTTTCTACGAGGAAATTCAAGAAAAAAGCATTATAAAGTACTGCTATTACTTTGAAATAAATACCTGTTTTGGTGCTGTGTTTAGGTACAAAAACAATTTTAAAGTTACGTACAAGCATATTTGGTACGCCACTGTGCCTTTTCCATATCCTATATTTTCAATTATTGCGTTTTTCGTTCATTTTTATTAATCTATCAAACCTTAAATGCGACTGGTATATTCCTTAAAATTGACAAATCTAATTTAGTTCAGCTGTCACACATAACGTTCTTTTACATTTTTCCAAATAAATATACAATGACACTCTTTAAAAACACATGTTAAATATAAAGAACAAAATTTAAAAGACACTGATATACGCAGCATTTGCAATATTAATTACAAAATGTGCGAAAAACCACATAAAATCATACCGATGACACCCATTTTTGCCTTCAATATAGAGGCGACACTAACGACCACCACACAGGAAATGAACATTATGTTTCATTTGGCTATGATGCCTATCCTTTTCACAAACAAACACATTCAAATTCTTTCATCCATTGCAATTGAAAATAATACATACATACATAACCTATAAAATACTGCCATGAACAGTGAAGGCTTATCTAATTTTTTAACAACTGCTTTAATTCCAAATCTAATTATCCCAGAAAGTGATTTTGTAGAATGTGGCCCAATATGGCAACAATGGCGCACATCGTTTTCGACTCGACTAATTCCGTGACCAGTCACTCCAATTTTGCAAATGGCCACTCATCATAAACTTCCGCAAAGAACAACAACAATAAACACAAATTATCGAAATGAGTAAACAACAGTAGTAAATATAGCAAAAAACACTTGCACAGTAAGTAGTTTAATACAAACACATAATAGGTATTCAATATTTCAGGCAAACATTTGTTGTTAGCTACCTACTAGGTATATTACGATCAAAACAAACAGGTTAATATTTTTAAAATTAAAACATTATACCTACCACATCACAACCGTAAGTAACAAATACAAACAACATAATATTGTTATTCCAAAGTGATAGATACAGAAATATACAAAAACAATGCAAGTAAGGAAGTACCTACTTTTACCCGAGATCTATCACTGGCAACAAACAATTACAAGTAGAGTTATTTTTTTATTAATGAAGTCTATAAAAAGGCCACAATACAGACAACATTTTTTGCATCCAGCTACATAAATATGCTTTTAACAACGTGAGTACTTTGTAAAACTAAGTATCTACTATTTACTGAAACTTATTCTCGATCAGAAAATACCAACAATTACAATTTACAGTTTTTATAATCCATTTATCAGGAAGAATTTGAGATACCTAGGTAGGTATGTCGTATATGTTGTACTTATTAATGAAGTTTATAAAAAGAAAGGTAGGTACATTATTATTATTATTTAGATTTGTTTGAAACTAAACTAAAGGTTACTAGGTCAATTTCATCTTATTGATCTCGGTCAGGGTTGTTTCCAAATAACTAATGACGTACGTACTTAGCTGACTAATTTTATTATAGATTTACAATTTTCGTATTATACCTAACTTTACCTGTTTAATTAATTAATTAAATTTAGTATATTATATTAATAAAATAAATGTTGTACTATTTTAAGACAGCTAAAATAAAGGTTACTAGGTCAATTTCATCCGGTCAGGGTCAGGATAGTTTCCAAATAACTAACGACGTACGGTACTTAGCTGGCTAATTTTATACCAAAGACCTTACTAACACAGTATTATTATTATGTATGTATGTATTATTAAGGTCTTTGTTTTATACAAAGGTTCTCCATTCGTCAAGAAAGTAGATATTCATACGTACGTCGTTACTACATTCCTATAATAGATCAGGTGGTGAAGGGTAGCATAACCAACTACGTACATTAGGACAGTGTTGCCTACGTTATCTGTTATATAAACGGATTTCACAATATCTGTAGGTGCATACTTACGTTGGCTGCATGTGAATTAAAGCAGTATTATTTGTCTTTGTTTATCTCATTGCGTGACAAATTTTGCTTCACTTTATCACAAATATTCGCAGCTTGATATAAGTGGACTTATTGTCATCTGTGGAACAATGCTATTATTTAAAATGACGTCATACGTACGACGTACGTATCTAAGCTAAGACCGAGAGAATTTGATCATATGTTTTGGATGACGACATATTGTTTATCTTACGATTTATTTACCAAAAAATTAGGGTTTCTTTTTTAATTTACAAATTCCACTACTAAATTAAATTAAAATGCCTACATTTAGTTTTAATTTCCTGATACCGAATTTATTCTTACGTTACAAATAACTGGATAAAATACAAGTCTCATTACCTACCTACCTACCTGTTTTTGTCCAAAAACTAATTACAGATGATAACCTAGATCAAAAACATTCAATGAAACAAAATAGGTACGTAATTTTGTTAAGTTTAAGTCTTAAAGTAAGTATAGCCATTATATATATTCATATAAATAGCACAGAATAAATAATATTCTGTGTAAATAGTACTTATCATGTTTTTATACAAAAATTATAAACCGTAAACACAACAAATCAATATAGAATTAACTACACTTTTTATTTTATACACCACGTATTATTATTATTAGCGGATGCTGACGACCAAATTTCCATTTCCAAATTGATTTCTGTCTCTTGCCTGTAGGTCCATATTTTGAATGCTTCAAGTTATTTCGTTTTTTTTTTAAGTTACCGCCTAAGCGAGTACTAACTATTATTGGCCTCTTGCCCTTTCACAGTAGGATACAGCCAGCACAGTTTATTTTTATCAAATATAGTTACAATGCATACTACTACTGTTTACTTTTAACCTCCAAGCCCCATAATATAACCTATTTATTGTAGTGTCAACCAAACAAAAATAAGGGACACCAACGTCAGAACAAAATTCTGCCAAATTATGACAAACCAACGAAGCCAAAATAGATAGACAGATAGTCCTAAAATTAACGTCCGCCGCTATTAACGTTAACGTTAATTGAACACCAACGATTTTCAAATAGACAGATGTAGGTTTATAAAATGATGATCGGCAGCCATTTTTAGGCTAGCAGATTTAAAATACCTAACTAATATATTTATAGTAGGTATTTAGTATAAAATTTTTTAAGGACAAAAAAAGGAATATTTTCTTTAAAAGAGAAATTTTTAGCATAGGCTTTAAATTTATATACAGGGTGAATCAAAAATGTATTTCTCTATTTTTTTACCATTTGTTTTAACACGATAGGTGACTTTATTTTCTTTAAAAGAGAAATTTTTAGCATAGGTTTTAAATTTATATACGGGGTGAATCAAAAATGTATTTCTCTATTTTTTTACCATTTTTTTTTAACACGATAGGTGACTTTATTTTCTTTACAAGAGAAATTTTTAGCATAGGCTTTAAATTTATATACAGGGTGAATCAAAAATGTATTTCTCTATTTTTTTACCATTTTTTTTAACACGATAGGTGACTTTATTTTCTTTAAAAGAGAAATTTTTAGCATAGGTTTTAAATTTATATACGGGGTGAATCAAAAATGTATTTCTCTATTTTTTTACCATTTGTTTTAACACGATAGGTGACTTTATTTTCTTTAAAAGAGAAATTTTTAGCATAGGTTTTAAATTTATATACGGGGTGAATCAAAAATGTATTTCTCTATTTTTTTACCATTTTTTTTTAACACGATAGGTGACTTTATTTTCTTTACAAGAGAAATTTTTAGCATAGGCTTTAAATTTATATACAGGGTGAATCAAAAATGTATTTCTCTATTTTTTTACCATTTTTTTTAACACGATAGGTGACTTTATTTTCTTTAAAAGAGAAATTTTTAGCATAGGTTTTAAATTTATATACGGGGTGAATCAAAAATGTATTTCTCTATTTTTTTACCATTTTTTTTAACACGATAGGTGACTTTATTTTCTTTACAAGAGAAATTTTTAGCATAGGCTTTAAATTTATATACAGGGTGAATCAAAAATGTATTTCTCTATTTTTTTACCATTTTTTTTAACACGATAGGTGACTTTATTTTCTTTAAAAGAGAAATTTTTAGCATAGGTTTTAAATTTATATACGGGGTGAATCAAAAATGTATTTCTCTATTTTTTTACCATTTTTTTTAACACGATAGGTGACTTTATTTTCTTTAAAAGAGAAATTTTTAGCATAGGTTTTAAATTTATATACGGGGTGAATCAAAAATGTATTTCTCTATTTTTTTACAATTTTTTTTAACACGATAGGTGACTTTATTTTCTTTAAAAGAGAAATTTTTAGCATAGGTTTTAAATTTATATACGGGGTGAATCAAAAATGTATTTCTCTATTTTTTTACCATTTTTTTTAACACGATAGGTGACTTTATTTTCTTTAAAAGAGAAATTTTTAGCATAGGTTTTAAATTTATATACGGGGTGAATCAAAAATGTATTTCTCTATTTTTTTACCATTTTTTTTAACACGATAGGTGACTTTATTTTCTTTAAAAGAGAAATTTTTAGCATAGGTTTTAAATTTATATACGGGGTGAATCAAAAATGTATTTCTCTATTTTTTTACCATTTTTTTTAACACGATAGGTGACTTTATTTTCTTTAAAAGAGAAATTTTTAGCATAGGTTTTAAATTTATATACGGGATGAATCAAAAATGTATTTCTCTATTTTTTTACCATTTTTTTTAACACGATAGGTGACTTTATTTTCTTTAAAAGAGAAATTTTTAGCATAGGTTTTAAATTTATATACGGGGTGAATCAAAAATGTATTTCTCTATTTTTTTACCATTTTTTTTAACACGATAGGTGACTTTATTTTCTTTAAAAGAGAAATTTTTAGCATAGGTTTTAAATTTATATACGGGGTGAATCCAAAATGTATTTCTCTATTTTTTTACCATTTTTTTTAACACGATAGGTGACTTTATTTTCTTTAAAAGAGAAATTTTTAGCATAGGTTTTAAATTTATATACAGGGTGAATCAAAAATGTATTTCTTTATTTTGTTAAGGTGAAATATTTTGAATAACTTTTTGATTTCTTTAGATTTCAAATCAAGATTTTTTGAAAGTTAAACTATAAGCTCAAATTTATATACAGGGTGAATCAAAAATGTATTTCTTTATTTTGTTAAGGTGAAATAGTATTGTTTTGAATAACTTTTTGATTTCTTTAGATTTCAAATCAAGATTTTTTTAAAAGTTAAACTATAAGCTCAAATTTATATACAGGGTGAATCAAAAATGTATTTCTTTATTTTGTTAAGGTGAAATAGTATTGTTTTGAATAACTTTTTGATTTCTTTAGATTTCAAATCAAGATTTTTTTAAAAGTTAAACTATAAGCTCAAATTTATATACAGGGTGAATCAAAAATGTATTTCTTTATTTTGTTAATGTGAAATATTTTGAATAATTTTTTGATTTCTTTAGATTTCAAATCAAGATTTTTTGAAAGTTAAACTATAAGCTCAAATTTATATACAGGGTGAATCAAAAATGTATTTCTTTATTTTGTTAAGGTGAAATAGTATTGTTTTGAATAACTTTTTGATTTCTTTAGATTTCAAATCAAGATTTTTTGAAAGTTAAACTATAAGCTCAAATTTATATACAGGGTGAATCAAAAATGTATTTCTTTATTTTGTTAAGCTGAAATAGTATTGTTTTGAATAACTTTTTGATTTCTTTAGATTTCAAATCAAGATTTTTTTAAAAGTTAAACTATAAGCTCAAATTTATATACAGGGTGAATCAAAAATGTATTTCTTTATTTTGTTAAGGCGAAATAGTAATACTTGGAATAATTTTTTGATATCTTTAGATTTCAAGTCAAGATTTTTTGAAAGTTAAACTATAAGCTCAAATTTATATACAGGGTGAATCAAAAATGTATTTCTTTATTTTGTTAAGGTGAAATATTTTGAATAACTTTTTGATTTCTTTAGATTTCAAATCAAGATTTTTTGAAAGTTAAACTATAAGCTCAAATTTATATACAGAGTGAATCAAAAATGTATTTCTTTATTTTGTTAAGGTGAAATAGTATTGTTTTGAATAACTTTTTGATTTCTTTAGATTTCAAATCAAGATTTTTTTAAAAGTTAAACTATAAGCTCAAATTTATATACAGGGTGAATCAAAAATGTATTTCTTTATTTTGTTTAGGTGAAATAGTAATATTTTGAATAACTTTTTGATTTCTTTAGATTTCAAATCAAGATTTTTTTAAAAGTTAAACTATAAGCTCAAATTTATATACAGGGTGAATCAAAAATGTATTTCTTTATTTTGTTTAGGTGAAATAGTATTGTTTTGAATAACTTTTTGATTTCTTTAGATTTCAAATCAAGATTTCTTTGAAAGTTAAACTATAAGCTCAAATTTATATACAGGGTGAATCAAAAATGTATTTCTTTATTTTGTTAAGGTGAAATAGTAATATTTTGAATAATTTTTTGATTTCTTTGGGTTTCAATTCAAGATTTCTTTGAAAGTTAAACTATATGCTCCTAGAGGTTTTCTACGGGGTAACTCAAAAATGTTTCTATTTATTTTCAATAATAGATAGAAACATTTTCAGATTTTCAGCTCTGGCAATACTTTTTTTTAATTAATTTTTGAATTATTTTTTTTTTAATTTTTTTTTTTTTTATTTTTTTTTTTTTT
Organism: Apoderus coryli; assembly: GCA_911728435.2. Lineage (NCBI taxonomy): Eukaryota > Metazoa > Arthropoda > Insecta > Coleoptera > Attelabidae > Apoderus > Apoderus coryli. The sequence goes on from OU452198.1 coordinate 26,875,523, forward strand.
TTTATTTTTTTTTTTGAAATTTTTTTTTTTAAATTTTTTTTTTTAATTTTTTTTTAATAATAGAAACATTTTTTTCCTTGAAATTTTTTTTTTTTTATTTTTTTTTTCATTTTTTTTGCCACCCTCAATGACTTTTTTCATAGATAAAACTACCACAAACCAACTGGGAAATCCCGCAAGGGATTTCTTGTTTACATATAATAACGAGCGTACAGTCCGTCTTTGTCGAAAATGAGGAAAAAAAGCACAAAGTTGTGTGCGAATAAACGCAAAGGAACGCCGGAGGCGTTCCAACAGTGTTTCCTATATGGCAACTTTATTTTTTGCATCACCCGATAGGCTATATATCAAAGCTGATTCAATGCATTAAAATTATGTATTTTAATCATTCATTTACCTCTGCAGAAACGATATTTTAGCGTGACAAGGAGGTGAATACGATTTTCTACGAGGAAATTCAAGAATACAACAGCACAAAACTGCAAAAAATGCTACTACTAAATCAATAAATTTACCTTATTGTAACATCCACAAATACAATAAAAGCATTTTGATTTATACTAGGCACTGTTCTAAATACGGGAGTGCACTTTTACGGTATGATACGGCCCTTTATTACATTTTTAATTGTAAACTAAAAATGTTGGAAAATCTCCGAGACTTTGTACATCAATAACCTAGAAAAATTGCGAAAATCGCGGTTGCCACACTTTATTTGAACACTTTCATCATAAACATATTCCTCATAGTTTCACGCAATATATTTACACATGCAATATGATTAGATACTTAATTTTACAACAAATTTAATTTACGCAACTCCCACAATAATATAACAAATATTAAAACATTATTTTATGTAAAAAAACTAATAATTTATACTTATTTTTATTTTACTGCTATTCACATGAACTAAATCTGGCAGAGTAGTAAAATTTATTCCCACCAGAAAGGTTACAATTTCAATTAATAATGCAAAAAAGTTCAATGACCCGTGAAGTGGGAGGAGTTGAGTATGTGCAGACGGGCTACTAATTACAACCAATCAATGACCTTTATTTAATATCTTATGCTTATGCAACCTCCAACACATCATTATGGTATTTACGGTTGCATAACCTCAGCGATAGGTGACTTTATTTTCTTTAAAAGAGAAATTTTTAGCATAGGTTTTAAATTTATATAAAGGGTGAATCAAAAATTTATTTCCTATCGTCAAAAAAGCAATATTTTGAATAATTGTTTGATTTCTATAGATTTCAAATCAAGATTTTTTTAAAAGTTAAACTATAAGCTCAAATTTATATACGGGGTGAACCAAAAATGTATTTCTTTATTTTGTTAAGGTGAAATATTTTGAATAATTTTTTGATTTCTTTAGATTTCAAATCAAGATTTTTTTAAAAGTTAAACTATAAGCTCAAATTTATATACAGGGTGAATCAAAAATATATTTCTTTATTTTGTTAAAGTGAAATATTTTGAATAATTTTTTGATTTCTTTAGATTTCAAATCAAGATTTTTTTAAAAGTTAAACTATAAGCTCAAATTTATATACAGGGTGAACCAAAAATGTATTTCTTTATTTTGTTAAGGTGAAATATTTTGAATAATTTTTTGATTTCTTTAGATTTCAAATCAAGATTTTTTTAAAAGTTAAACTATAAGCTCAAATTTATATACAGGGTGAATCAAAAATGTATTTCTTTATTTTGTTAAGGTGAAATATTTTGAATAATTTTTTGATTTCTTTAGATTTCAAATCAAGATTTTTTGAAAGTTAAACTATAAGCTCAAATTTATATACAGGGTGAATCAAAAAGGTATTTCTTTATTTTGTTAAGGTGAAATAGTAATATTTTGAATTTGATTTCTTTGGGTTTCAATTCAAGATTTCTTTGAAAGTTAAACTATAAGCTCAAATTTATATACAGGGGGAATCAAAAATTTATTTCTTTATTTTGTTAAGGTGAAGTAGTAATATTTTGAATAACTTTTTGATTTCTTTAGATTTCAAATCAAGATTTTTTGAAAGTTAAACTATAAGCTCAAATTTATATACAGGGTGAATCAAAAATGTATTTCTTTATTTTGTTAAGCTGAAATAGTATTGTTTTGAATAACTTTTTGATTTCTTTAGATTTCAAATCAAGATTTTTTTAAAAGGTAAACTATAAGCTCAAATTTATATACAGGGTGAATCAAAAATGTATTTCTTTATTTTGTTAAGGTGAAATATTTTGAATAATTTTTTGATTTCTTTAGATTTCAAATCAAGATTTTTTTAAAAGTTAAACTATAAGCTCAAATTTATATACAGGGTGAATCAAAAATGTATTTCTTTATTTTGTTAAGGTGAAATATTTTGAATAATTTTTTGATTTCTTTAGATTTCAAATCAAGATTTTTTGAAAGTTAAACTATAAGCTCAAATTTATATACAGGGTGAATCAAAAATGTATTTCTTTATTTTGTTAAGGTGAAATAGTATTGTTTTGAATAACTTTTTGATTTCTTTAGATTTCAAATCAAGATTTCTTTGAAAGTTAAACTATAAGCTCAAATTTATATACAGGGTGAATCAAAAATGTATTTCTTTATTTTGTTAAGGTGAAATATTTTGAATAACTTTTTGATTTCTTTAGATTTCAAATCAAGATTTTTTTGAAAGTTAAACTATAAGCTCAAATTTATATACAGGGTGAATCAAAAATGTATTTCTTTATTTTGTTAAGGTGAAATATTTTGAATAACTTTTTGATTTCTTTAGATTTCAAATCAAGATTTTTTGAAAGTTAAACTATAAGCTCAAATTTATATACAGGGTGAATCAAAAATGTATTTCTTTATTTTGTTAAGGTGAAATAGTATTGTTTTGAATAACTTTTTGATTTCTTTAGATTTCAAATCAAGATTTCTTTGAAAGTTAAACTATAAGCTCAAATTTATATACAGGGTGAATCAAAAATGTATTTCTTTATTTTGTTAAGGTGAAATATTTTGAATAACTTTTTGATTTCTTTAGTTTTCAAATCAAGATTTTTTGAAAGTTAAACTATAAGCTCAAATTTATATACAGGGTGAATCAAAAATGTATTTCTTTATTTTGTTAAGGTGAAATAGTATTGTTTTGAATAACTTTTTGATTTCTTTAGATTTCAAATCAAGATTTCTTTGAAAGTTAAACTATAAGCTCAAATTTATATACAGGGTGAATCAAAAATGTATTTCTTTATTTTGTTAAGGCGAAATAGTAATATTTGGAATAATTTTTTGATTTCTTTGGGTTTCAATTCAATATTTCTTTGAAAGTTAAACTATATGCTCCTAGAGGTTTTCTACGGGGTAACTCAAAAATGTTTCTATTTATTTTCAATAATAGATAGAAACATTTTCAGATTTTCAGCTCTGGCAATACTTTTTTTTAATTAATTTTTGAATTATTTTTTTTTGAAATTTTTTTTTTTTAATTTTTTTTTTTGAAATTTTTTTTTTTGAAATTTTTTTTTTAAAAATTTTTTTTTTAATTTTTTTTTAATAATAGAAACATTTTTTTCCTTGAAATTTTTTTTTTTTTGATTTTTTTTTTCATTTTTTTTGCCACCCTCAATGACTTTTTTTATAGATAAAACTACCACACAACGACTGGGAAATCCCGAAGGGATTTCTTGTTACATATAATAACGAGCGTACAGTCCGTTTCTTTCTAAAATGGGGAAAAAAAGCACAAAGTTGTGTGCGAATAAACGCAAAGGAACGCCGGAGGCGTTCCAACAGTGTTTCCTATATGGCAACTTTATTTTTTGCATCACCCGATAGGCTATATATCAAAGCTGATTCAATGCATTAAAATTATGTATTTTATTCATTTATTTACCTGTGCAGAAACGATATTTTAGCGTGACAAGGAGGTGAATACGATTTTCTACGAGGAAATTCAAGAAAAAAGCATTATAAAGTACTGCTATTACTTTGAAATAAATACCTGTTTTGGTGCTGTGTTTAGGTACAAAAACAATTTTAAAGTTACGTACAAGCATATTTGGTACGCCACTGTGCCTTTTCCATATCCTATATTTTCAATTATTGCGTTTTTCGTTCATTTTTATTAATCTATCAAACCTTAAATGCGACTGGTATATTCCTTAAAATTGACAAATCTAATTTAGTTCAGCTGTCACACATAACGTTCTTTTACATTTTTCCAAATAAATATACAATGACACTCTTTAAAAACACATGTTAAATATAAAGAACAAAATTTAAAAGACACTGATATACGCAACATTTGCAAAATTACTTACAAAATGTGCGAAAAACCACATAAAATCATACCGATGACACCCATTTTTGCCTTCAATATAGAGGCGACACTAACGACCACCACACAGGAAATGAACATTATGTTTCATTTGGCTATGATGCCTATCCTTTTCACAAACAAACACATTCAAATTCTTTCATCCATTGCAATTGAAAATAATACATACATACATAACCTATAAAATACTGCCATGAACAGTGAAGGCTTATCTAATTTTTTAACAACTGCTTTAATTCCAAATCTAATTATCCCAGAAAGTGATTTTGTAGAATGTGGCCCAATATGGCAACAATGGCGCACATCGTTTTCGACTCGACTAATTCCGTGACCAGTCACTCCAATTTTGCAAATGGCCACTCATCATAAACTTCCGCAAAGAACAACAACAATAAACACAAATTATCGAAATGAGTAAACAACAGTAGTAAATATAGCAAAAAACACTTGCACAGTAAGTAGTTTAATACAAACACATAATAGGTATTCAATATTTCAGGCAAACATTTGTTGTTAGCTACCTACTAGGTATATTACGATCAAAACAAACAGGTTAATATTTTTAAAATTAAAACATTATACCTACCACATCACAACCGTAAGTAACAAATACAAACAACATAATATTGTTATTCCAAAGTGATAGATACAGAAATATACAAAAACAATGCAAGTAAGGAAGTACCTACTTTTACCCGAGATCTATCACTGGCAACAAACAATTACAAGTAGAGTTATTTTTTTATTAATGAAGTCTATAAAAAGGTCACAATACAGACAACATTTTTTGCATCCAGCTACATAAATATGCTTTTAACAACGTGAGTACTTTGTAAAACTAAGTATCTACTATTTACTGAAACTTATTCTCGATCAGAAAATACCAACAATTACAATTTACAGTTTTTATAATCCATTTATCAGGAAGAATTTGAGATACCTAGGTAGGTATGTCGTATATGTTGTACTTATTAATGAAGTTTATAAAAAGGAAGGTAGGTACATTATTATTATTATTTAGATTTGTTTGAAACTAAACTAAAGGTTACTAGGTCAATTTCATCTTATTGATCTCGGTCAGGGTTGTTTCCAAATAACTAATGACGTACGTACTTAGCTGACTAATTTTATTATAGATTTACAATTTTCGTATTATACCTAACTTTACCTGTTTAATTAATTAATTAAATTTAGTATATTATATTAATAAAATAAATGTTGTACTATTTTAAGACAGCTAAAATAAAGGTTACTAGGTCAATTTCATCCGGTCAGGGTCAGGATAGTTTCCAAATAACTAACGACGTACGGTACTTAGCTGGCTAATTTTATACCAAAGACCTTACTAACACAGTATTATTATTATGTATGTATGTATTATTAAGGTCTTTGTTTTATACAAAGGTTCTCCATTCGTCAAGAAAGTAGATATTCATACGTACGTCGTTACTACATTCCTATAATAGATCAGGTGGTGAAGGGTAGCATAACCAACTACGTACATTAGGACAGTGTTGCCTACGTTATCTGTTATATAAACGGATTTCACAATATCTGTAGGTGCATACTTACGTTGGCTGCATGTGAATTAAAGCAGTATTATTTGTCTTTGTTTATCTCATTGCGTGACAAATTTTGCTTCACTTTATCACAAATATTCGCAGCTTGATATAAGTGGACTTATTGTCATCTGTGGAACAATGCTATTATTTAAAATGACGTCATACGTACGACGTACGTATCTAAGCTAAGACCGAGAGAATTTGATCATATGTTTTGGATGACGACATATTGTTTATCTTACGATTTATTTACCAAAAAATTAGGGTTTCTTTTTTAATTTACAAATTCCACTACTAAATTAAATTAAAATGCCTACATTTAGTTTTAATTTCCTGATACCGAATTTATTCTTACGTTACAAATAACTGGATAAAATACAAGTCTCATTACCTACCTACCTACCTGTTTTTGTCCAAAAACTAATTACAGATGATAACCTAGATCAAAAACATTCAATGAAACAAAATAGGTACGTAATTTTGTTAAGTTTAAGTCTTAAAGTAAGTATAGCCATTATATATATTCATATAAATAGCACAGAATAAATAATATTCTGTGTAAATAGTACTTATCATGTTTTTATACAAAAATTATAAACCGTAAACACAACAAATCAATATAGAATTAACTACACTTTTTATTTTATACACCACGTATTATTATTATTAGCGGATGCTGACGACCAAATTTCCATTTCCAAATTGATTTCTGTCTCTTGCCTGTAGGTCCATATTTTGAATGCTTCAAGTTATTTCGTTTTTTTTTTAAGTTACCGCCTAAGCGAGTACTAACTATTATTGGCCTCTTGCCCTTTCACAGTAGGATACAGCCAGCACAGTTTATTTTTATCAAATATAGTTACAATGCATACTACTACTGTTTACTTTTAACCTCCAAGCCCCATAATATAACCTATTTATTTATGACGTGAAATAGAAGTGTCAACCAAACAAAAATAAGGGACACCAACGTCAGAACAAAATTCTGCCAAATTATGACAAACCAACGAAGCCAAAATAGATAGACAGATAGTCCTAAAATCAACGTCCGCCGCTATTAACGTTAACGTTAATTGAACACCAACGATTTTCAAATAGAAAGATGTGGTAGGTTTATAAAATGATGATCGGCAGCCATTTTTAGGCTAGCAGATTTAAAATACCAAACTAATATATTTATAGTAGGTATTTACCATTTTTTTTAACACGATAGGTGACTTTATTTTCTTTAAAAGAGAAATTTTTAGCATAGGTTTTAAATTTATATACGGGGTGAATCAAAAATGTATTTCTCTATTTTTTTACCATTTTTTTTAACACGATAGGTGACTTTATTTTCTTTACAAGAGAAATTTTTAGCATAGGCTTTAAATTTATATACAGGGTGAATCAAAAATGTATTTCTCTATTTTTTTACCATTTTTTTTAACACGATAGGTGACTTTATTTTCTTTAAAAGAGAAATTTTTAGCATAGGTTTTAAATTTATATACGGGGTGAATCAAAAATGTATTTCTCTATTTTTTTACCATTTTTTTTAACACGATAGGTGACTTTATTTTCTTTAAAAGAGAAATTTTTAGCATAGGTTTTAAATTTATATACGGGGTGAATCAAAAATGTATTTCTCTATTTTTTTACAATTTTTTTTAACACGATAGGTGACTTTATTTTCTTTAAAAGAGAAATTTTTAGCATAGGTTTTAAATTTATATACGGGGTGAATCAAAAATGTATTTCTCTATTTTTTTACCATTTTTTTTAACACGATAGGTGACTTTATTTTCTTTAAAAGAGAAATTTTTAGCATAGGTTTTAAATTTATATACGGGGTGAATCAAAAATGTATTTCTCTATTTTTTTACCATTTTTTTTAACACGATAGGTGACTTTATTTTCTTTAAAAGAGAAATTTTTAGCATAGGTTTTAAATTTATATACGGGGTGAATCAAAAATGTATTTCTCTATTTTTTTACCATTTTTTTTAACACGATAGGTGACTTTATTTTCTTTAAAAGAGAAATTTTTAGCATAGGTTTTAAATTTATATACAGGGTGAATCAAAAATGTATTTCTTTATTTTGTTAAGGTGAAATAGTATTGTTTTGAATAACTTTTTGATTTCTTTAGATTTCAAATCAAGATTTTTTTAAAAGTTAAACTATAAGCTCAAATTTATATACAGGGTGAATCAAAAATGTATTTCTTTATTTTGTTAAGGTGAAATAGTATTGTTTTGAATAACTTTTTGATTTCTTTAGATTTCAAATCAAGATTTTTTTAAAAGTTAAACTATAAGCTCAAATTTATATACAGGGTGAATCAAAAATGTATTTCTTTATTTTGTTAATGTGAAATATTTTGAATAATTTTTTGATTTCTTTAGATTTCAAATCAAGATTTTTTGAAAGTTAAACTATAAGCTCAAATTTATATACAGGGTGAATCAAAAATGTATTTCTTTATTTTGTTAAGGTGAAATAGTATTGTTTTGAATAACTTTTTGATTTCTTTAGATTTCAAATCAAGATTTTTTGAAAGTTAAACTATAAGCTCAAATTTATATACAGGGTGAATCAAAAATGTATTTCTTTATTTTGTTAAGCTGAAATAGTATTGTTTTGAATAACTTTTTGATTTCTTTAGATTTCAAATCAAGATTTTTTTAAAAGTTAAACTATAAGCTCAAATTTATATACAGGGTGAATCAAAAATGTATTTCTTTATTTTGTTAAGGCGAAATAGTAATACTTGGAATAATTTTTTGATATCTTTAGATTTCAAGTCAAGATTTTTTGAAAGTTAAACTATAAGCTCAAATTTATATACAGGGTGAATCAAAAATGTATTTCTTTATTTTGTTAAGGTGAAATATTTTGAATAACTTTTTGATTTCTTTAGATTTCAAATCAAGATTTTTTGAAAGTTAAACTATAAGCTCAAATTTATATACAGGGTGAATCAAAAATGTATTTCTTTATTTTGTTAAGGTGAAATAGTATTGTTTTGAATAACTTTTTGATTTCTTTAGATTTCAAATCAAGATTTTTTTAAAAGTTAAACCATAAGCTCAAATTTATATACAGGGTGAATCAAAAATGTATTTCTTTATTTTGTTTAGATGAAATAGTAATATTTTGAATAACTTTTTGATTTCTTTAGATTTCAAATCAAGATTTTTTTAAAAGTTAAACTATAAGCTCAAATTTATATACAGGGTGAATCAAAAATGTATTTCTTTATTTTGTTAAGGTGAAATAGTAATATTTTGAATAATTTTTTGATTTCTTTGGGTTTCAATTCAAGATTTCTTTGAAAGTTAAACTATATGCTCCTAGAGGTTTTCTACGGGGTAACTCAAAAATGTTTCTATTTATTTTCAATAATAGATAGAAACATTTTCAGATTTTCAGCTCTGGCAATACTTTTTTTTAATTAATTTTTGAATTATTTTTTTTTTAAATTTTTTTTTTTTAATTTTTTTTTTTTTTTAAATTTTTTTTTTTGAAATTTTTTTTTTTAAATTTTTTTTTTTAATTTTTTTTTAATAATAGAAACATTTTTTTCCTTGAAATTTTTTTTTTTTTATTTTTTTTTTCATTTTTTTTGCCACCCTCAATGACTTTTTTCATAGATAAAACTACCACAAACCAACTGGGAAATCCCGCAAGGGATTTCTTGTCAAGAAATATAAATTGTGTAAGCCCTTACTCACTCTAATCTTCAACGAAAACGCGTAAAAGTTCGTACGTATCTCCTCCGAAGAAAAACAATTGTAAAATATGTCATGTGTTTTTACATACAGTTAAATATTGAGAATGTGCGGTAGGCTACTTTTGGTGAGGCTCCTTTGAAGCGAAACATTTTTAAAATAGTTTCCAAATCGTCACATTTTTCATTAAAGTAAAGTCAGTAGAAAAGAAAACAGATTTGTGTGTTATTCTTATGGAATCTACTCGCTTAAACAACATACCAACTTACAATGCTTTGCTGCCAGAATGTCATTCAAATTATCTCTATCCTACACCTCGTACTTATTATTTCTGCCATAGCGTAATTAATCCGAAATCTGTTTACAACCGAAACACGTGAATATGCTAATTTAAACATAAACTCAATTTCCCCAACTTTATTTTATTTTATTTTTGTTAAAATAATTTCTTTGTCGAAAAAATCAATATTAATGATATTTCATTCAATTCAATTTATTCAAAATCTGGCAACATCTAAGGAAAATTACGAAAAGCGCCGTTGCCACACTTTATTTGAAAAATTCAATCTACTAATTCTTTCCGCAATAGCGTAATCAATCCGAATTCAATTTATACACTCAAAACAACTTCAAATACCTATTTAACCACAAACTTAAATTATCCAAACTTTATTTTCAAATTTCTTTCACAAAAACTTTACTTTCAATTCACTTTCACGAAAATATTCTTCCCGATAAATATTATTACATATTTTATATACTAGGTCAAAATCAATCTGACAACAAAGCAACAATATAGATGAACTATTATTGCAGTGACAATTATGACAAGTGGCATTTTGAAATTAAAAAATAAATTATACCTAATTAATTAAAAAATGTGTATTAAAATAGAAACATTTCCTTAAAATCATTCTAACATTAGTAATTGTACGATAACTATATTCTTTTAATACCTAATACATATTATTTCTACCTACCGAACATCTTAGTTTATATTGTAAACATCTATTAGTGGTTGCTGCCTATAAACACCTACATAAATTAAGCATTACCAGATCAAATGTAAGTATTTTTATCATAGAAGCAGCATAATATAAAATATTTTAAACTAATCAATTAGGTGCGTACACGAAATAGAAACATGGGTACAACTAATAATGTTTCCAAAAATGAATATTATGTAATCGGAAGCAAGCGACTTGAAATGGTAAACAAGGTTTAAGATAGTTTTCGAATCAATAAAGGTTTCTGAAGTTATATTCTGCTAGAGTTGAAAAGGTGATAATTGTCTAAAATATTTATTTAACATAAGTAGTCTAAAAATTCATTCGTCGTGTTTTAGATCAAAGAAGAATAACCCAAAATAGCAGAAATTGTTTTGAAATCAAGCACATAATGTACTGGATGGTATTAACGTGGTATTCCAAGTATTCAGTCAATGAGAGAAAACCATTTATAATTTTGCATTTATATATTTTTTTTATAAGTAGTGGTAGTAGTAGTGTTTATTTCACCCAATATTAATGTATACAATAATAAGTAATAATAAGTCGTAACATAAAAGTTATTACAGTTTGTTGTTTTTCAAATAAATATTCACTTAACGATCAGCTGGGCAGCTATTCTTGAAAACCAGGGAGTAGAACAATTGTGAGGCGAGGCAAAGTCTATTAAATTAGCACAGCTTTGCCTCACTTCTATGTTCACTTGAACTGATGTGATGTGGTAATTGCCACTCATTTTCAACATAACTTTTTCAGTTAATTGTCAACGAAGCAAAATGCTTGATAGATAACAAAAGTCAATGTTACCAACATACAAAAAATAAAAACATGTGAACTAGAGGTGTAAGGTAATAAAACTGTCGATAGTGTTTTTGATTCTTTAAATAATCAGCTGTAGCAAAAACGTTAAGTCATCGTAAATATTAAATATACTGTGGTTAAGTGTAGAATAAATTAAAAAAACCATATACAGGGTCATACAGAAAAATATATTAGTTTTACAACGCTTAAATTTTTTAGAGCGAAACAAAAAAGTTAGAAAACTTTTGATTTTTTGTAGTATGTTAGAATGGTTTCATACATTTTTTTATACAGGGTGAAATCATTTTTAGGAAAAATTATTTATTATTATGACAGAGAAAATTCAAATTTTACTGTCAAATTTACTCTATGAGATCAGTTTATAAACAAATATATAAACATAAAATAATAACTAGAATTACAGGGTGTCCCCAATTTTTTGCCTTAGTGTTAAGAGCACGTTTTTTTAGCAATTCTTTAGAGTGAAACGTACAAATATTAAGAACTTTTACATTTCCAGAATAACCGCCTACAATTTAGATCAAGGGATACTCAAAAATCTTTATATTTATTTTCAAGATTTTCAGGCAAGGTAGAACGTAATAGACACAAAAACTTTTTAATTTTTTAGTTTTTTAGAATGGTTTCATGAAATTATTGCACAGAATGGCTCAAAAATGTTTCATAAGAATTTTTTTATATATTTTTTCACAGTATTTTTAGTTAGAATGGGGTCATACATTTTTATACAGGGTGTATGTGTATTGTTTCCATTTATTTGATCAGGTTTTTAAACCATATTTTCAGCGACAGGTTACTTTTTTTTTATTAATTTATTTAACTTTTGAGTTTTCTTAGTTTGTTAGAGCGGTGTCATAAAATTTATTTATATACAGGGTGTCTCAAATGTAATTCTGTTTATGTGATTAGGTTTTCAACCCATATTTTCAGTTTTTTTTTTATAACCCTCGATGACTTTTGTCATAGATAAGACTACCACAAAACGACTGGGAAATCCCAAAGGGATTTCTTGTCATTTTAATAAACGTTGCCCGCGTGCTCGCTCGATACGGATACTAATTTCAGTGGCTGGGTCCCATTGCTCGTTGATATTGCTGCCTAGGTACACAAGCTTTTAGACCCTCGCGAGCTCCGTGCGGCCAACCACAATGCCATTGGCTTGCATGACGTTTTGCTTACTAATGATAATATATTTGGTTTTATTGATGTTCGCAAGTGGCTATTAAACCATTCATCAGTATTTGCAGTTCTTCAACATAATTGGCTATGATTAGTGTGTCGTCGGCATACCTAATATTATTTACCGTTACCCCATTGATGACAATTCCCTCCGTGGCCTCAGCAAGTGCTTCGTTGACTCTCTCCTCCGAGTACAAATTAACGAGTAGGAGAGACAGAATACAGCCCTATCGTACTCCTCTTTGGACGGTGATCTCATCTGATAACTGTTGTTCTAGTCGTACATTTGCTGTTTGGTGTCAGTAGAGGTTGGCAATTATACGTTTGTCGTTGACATCAATTCCAGATGTTTTTAGTATTTGGAGCATTTTGCCGTGACGCACTTTATCGAAAGCCTTTTCGAAATCAACAGCACACATGTACACATCTCGGTTGACATCACGGCATCTCTGAATCAGCACCTGCACCCCGAACAGTGCTTCCCTAGTTATCATATTATAAAACGACAAGTCGGTGTTAGATTTGAGAATCAAATATTGTAACATTGCTTTGAAGTTTAAGTAATATATTTTGTGAAATCTTTTAATAAAATAAATACTTAAATATTTTTTATTGAAAAGCTGTTTTCTACAAACACAATTTAGGCCTACTAAAAAAGGCAAAAGACTACAATCTCTTTATTCACGCCAGTTACCAATATCTGAAAAAAGAAGAACAGCCTTTTAAAACTTTGTGCTAAAAATGGTATTCCAAAGGAATACCATGAATGGTTTAAATCCTTGCCTTCGAACTCTAACATAAGGTACCACCTAACAGAGCCAGATATTGGTGAAACCGATACTAGTTCAGATGAAAATTAGTTTTACGCAGTAAAAAATGTAATTAATCATTATTTCGTAACATAGTCTCTTACTTTTTGATTATCGCTTTTTGACCTATTATTAAAATGACCACTGTTTTGTAAACCCAATTTTAAAAATAGAAAAAGTGACCAAGTCCATTTTTTTTTGCAAATGGCAGTTGCCAACTAGATTTTATTTTTCATTTTTTCAAAGGTATTCTAAAGGTTTAACATTCTGAAAAAAAAATTCGACCGGTATCAAATAGCTGATTTTTGATATAACGTAAAATTTTAAACTCATCTCCTGAAAAACAAATAGACTTGGCCACTTTTCCTTGTATACCATCGATATATTATCTTGCCGTTGTTATATTTGTTGGAACATTATAGTGTTGTGACATACTTAACACCTTAACCCCCATGTGTATTAAAAATAATAAACAAAAAATTATTCAAATCAACCTATGTGTATTTTATTAATACACAGATATTTCACGCATTTAACCGACTGTGTATTCCATATGAGCGATTTACTAGGCCTTTAGGCTATGGTAACTAGTTTTTATCCTCAGTTTGAAAAAAAAAATTGTCTAAGATTGGCAACATCATTCGAAAATCGTGTTCTGTCATAAACATTCGTCTCAGGGTCAGTCGGCTTTCATAGTTTGTGAAACGGTTTTTGCTGGTAGCGATTTTACTACATAATTCTGTCGGGTGGAAAAAAAAACCTCTTTAGGAAATATGACAATACTAAATGGTATTAAATTTGTGACAATTTCAATATTAGTTTAAAGCACGTAAATATATGTTTTAGTAATTTTTTTATAATTTCTTCTCTAGTAAACCCAAATATTTCACACTTCTGCCGGACCATTTAACTATTTGAAACAGCTGGTCGATGGCCTAAGTGCAAAATGTCGTAATCCACAAAAATTCCCAAAATTTGATTTTCGCCCCATTAAATGCGTATGTTTGATCTTCGCCTTCTTACAAACTATCGTAATCCGCTTCACCTGGAAATATATTATTTTCCCGCCAAAACAATATGTCGTATCAACCAGAGGTAAGAAGTGAATATTCAAACTGTCGCAACCCACAGTTTGTCATTGTATTTTGTATGGTGTGTTCGACGAATTGTGCCTCTTGCTAAAAACAACATTGTTTTATATATTATGTAAGTACCTATCTTTTGATTATTATTGTATATCAACTATAGTAGAATATAATATCAGTTTAACATATTTTTTTCATATTTTATTTTACATTAATATGATCAAAATACAAAAAAAAAAGAGTGTAGTGGGATACGACATTTTAAATAATTTCATTCTAGACAGGATTTTGTTATTAACACATTTTATTTATTTATTTATTTTCAAAATTCGACCTGTGTATTGATTTTAAAAAATGAAAATAGTCTCATTATATATTTTGTTTAGTTATAATATTGTATTTTTAGGATGTCAAGTCGAACTGCAAAAATCTTAGCACTTGCTAGTGTTAATCAAACCAACGATCAACCTGAGCGTATAAAACAAAATGAACATGTAGAATTGGAATTGGCTTCAACTTCTTTAGAAGAATTTGATTTTGGAAATATTGATGAACAATTCCTTGATAATATTCCTATTGTGTTTCAAGACCACATAAATGATCAGTGTGATTTATGTTGTTCTTACAAAGTCGGCAAAATAGCTGAAGAGGAATACAAAACTCATATTTCTAAAAAGGAACTAGCAAGAAATGACAAGAAGAAAGATAAAGATGCAGCCCTCGAAGGAGAATGTTATGTGTTTACTATGGACGTGCAAGCTGTTAAGCTTTGCCCTGTTCTATATGCCAGTAAATTATATTTTAAATCTAAGCTACAGATTCATAACTTCTCAATATACAATCTAAGTGACCATCATTGTGTTAACTACTGCTGGAATGAAACTGAGGGTGAACTTGTTGCATCGATTTTTACGTCCTGCATAATATCACACTTGGAGAAATTCTGCCTTGCTGAGAAAAAGCCGATAATATTTTATTCTGATGGCTGTGGGTATCAGAATCGGAATGTGGTACTCTCCAATGCCCTGAGTAATTTTGCTTTCGAACATGGTGTGACAATTTTCCAAAAATTTTTGGAAAAGGGTCACACTCAGATGGAAGTTGACTCTGCACATGCGTTGATCGAGAGAAAATTAAAAGGCCGAGAAATACAACTACCTAGTCAGTACCCTATTTTAATTAAAGAAGCCAGAAAAAATCCTTCACCATTTGAGGTTCAATATCTTACACACAAGTTTTTTGTAAATTATGATGTTAAGAATACTTTCCGATACCAATCAATCAGACCTGGTCGAAAAAAAGATGATCCCACAGTCAATCAGCTAAAGTGTTTAAAGTACGCACCGGATGGAACCATAAGCTATAAAATAGATTATACTCAAGAAAATTTTATTCAGCTTACCAATAGACATAACCAGTCCACTGAACGCTTTACAAAAGCACCTTTATATAAACACAGAATACCGATATCTAAGAAAAAATTTCAGCATTTGCAAGAACTCACTGAAGTTTTATCGGCAGAAGTTAAAAAAATTTACGATGAAATCCCATTTTCCAACAAAAAGGAATAATAATTCCCTGAATCACTTTTATGTGAGAGTTGATTGTCGTCTGTTGTCCAATTTTCGTATCTTCGTAAAAAATACTGTTCAAATAAATATTGGTTCTTCATTTTTCTTTTGTTAAGGATTTATTTTTTATTTAATAAAACAGTTTTTGTGAAGAATTCATACAGTAGTTGTTTTTATTTGTTCATTTAAAATGTTGTATGCCACATAAAGTCAATCCGCATAACGTTGTAACCCACTGAACTATATAAAATAAAATAAAAAATTAAAACACAGTTTAATATGGCAAGGCAGACGTGGTCATGTTATACTACATAGAAAAAGTATTCTAATTCAGCAAGGCATCTTTATTCTATTATGTTTTTTCATTGCCCTGTAAAATAATCATATTTTAGGTTACGACATTTTGCACTTAAGCCATCGTGGTATTTTTTAGAAAATTTTCGAGGTTATGTAAAGTTATGTTTATATAATTTAAAGTGATACTCTGATTATTTAATATTATTCTAATCAAAATAACGTTGCTATTTTGTTATTAGAATTTATTATTAATACTTTATTAATTTTGTACTTTAAATTATACATTGTACATAATATCTAGTTACTTGTATATGTGTATATTCAGTAGTTTTTACTACTCTGGTATTTCTTCTTGATACCTATAAGCTATTTACCAAAAAAACATTATAGGATCAAAAACCAGTGGATTTTATTGTTTAGTACCTGGATGTATTTCAAGAACAGTGTTTAAGAATTGTTAATTGTTCATTTTTCAAATTTCCGAAAGATATTGAAGGGTTTGTTTACATGTACTCAGTACGTACCAATATGAAATTACACATTGGAAAGTCTAAGTTTATAATAATAATTACAACAGTTATTTTATATTATTAGAGGATTAAGATATTTTTCGTGTTTAGAGCTAAGCTTTGGCTGTATGCTTGCAGTCGTGAAGATCTGGTAGTAAAAACACCATTACAGTTGCAGAATAACTACAGAATATGCCCAAACATTTTGAACATAAAATGTTTGTAAGTCCTCTGCACAACCGATTATTACCAACGGGTGTTTCAACGATTTTCCAGCATGCTGATGCCAAAGAATTAACACATAAACGCAAATTAGACTTCGACATGTTCTTTATGCAGCCACTTAAAAAAAAATAAAGTTAACTGTATGTTTATTGAATATTTTGAGGTAGAGCCTATAATTTCCAACACCAAAAAATACGTAATTTATAGAAACTTGGAACGATTTTTTTTTTTTTATTCATGTACATACATAACTATTTTTAGTATATACGTACCTAATATGTATATATTTTTGTATCTGCTTCAAAATCTGAAAATAACAGTGTTCCTTTTACAGTTTGGTAAATATTTTTTTAATAATAACACTAATATACTCTAGTAGTTTTTTTTAATTTTTTTTTTTAATTTTGTGAAGTATTTTATCCAACATCGTAAATATGACCAGTAAAAATAACAGAACTTTTATAACGCTCTCATTAATTTTTATCAGAATAGAAAGCAAACGTAACATTTTGTTTTTGAGATATTAGAAAATATTCCTAATTTGCGGCAACACAAGTGAGAACTACAAGTTCCCACTCATCATGACTCTATTTTCAGGCATCGTAAAAAATTACTGATTAATGAAAATATTAAATTCAATTTTGGGAATATTATTTAATTACTTTAAGTAAGAACACGTCCTTAATGCATACACTCCGTATGTTTAAAATGTAAATAAAATACAATTTCCATTTCAGTTCAAGATACATTCTACTTACACCAGCTATCCGTAACTTAAAAACGGCTGAGTCGTTCTTCTACATCTAACATGAACGAAGTTTGTTCTTTTATCATGGACTACATAAGGCGAGAAATTCCTAAAGCTATTACACATCTTCATATTTTTTCCGTTGGATGTGGCGGACAAAATAAGAATCACTTCGTTATAAGGATGTGAAGGGCGCTAGTAGATCATGGACGTTTTATGACTGTTAATCAGTATTTTCCGATAAGAAGCCGTTCCTTCATGCCTTGTGATAGGAACTTCTTTTTTACTTAACCATTAAAATAAGTATTTGATAAAATAAAAATGAATTACTAAAAAAAGTTCTGGTCAAGTAAACGTGTATTTTAGAAACCACACATGTCCAGTCGCCATTTTGTTTTTATTAATGCAACAAACGCTGTGTAATTAAATTTGTGAGATATTTCTAACGTATCCATATACCTTCACAAACCCTAAAAGTATATCTATAGTTTTATGATGTGATTATGCATAAAACAGATTTTTCCGTTTTTCTCAAAACTATAATTTGTGGACATGTGGGGTTTCCCAAATACGTGATTCAAGTGGTTTAGACCTTGATTGCTTAAAACAAACCCTAGCGGATTTCGATTGAAGAACCCCTGAAACTGTTAATAATAATAATTGTTGTATTTCATTTACGTTAAACATCTTAATTTTTGCTCTGATTTTTTTCTAAGTTTTTGTGTACTTATACTAGATGCTTTTTGATGAAATTTATATCAAAATAAACGTGAAGTTCTGTGTTATTTGTTGACATGACTATCTTTGAATAGTGTTGTGTGTGCTAATTAAATAGCGATAATTTGGTTGAAAATTTAATGAAGTATACAAAAAATAAATAAACAAAATAGGTAGATACCTATTGATAAGAACAAAACTGATATATTCGCTTCACAGAAAGTACTAATACGAGGTCGGCCCATAAAAAGGGTATAGTACGTGTACGATTGAGATTGCATATTTAATAATAATGGAGAGGTTTAAATGTTGTCGTAAGGACATTGTGGGGGTCCATTTCTGCATTACTTGTGGTAACTTCTTCCATAAGGATTGCTCTCCAAAATGGAAGGAGATGATGCTTTTCGGCAGAAACAGGATATATTGCTCCAAATTATGTGGTAAAGAGGATAGATTGAAGGTATGTGAAGACATTATTGAAAGCCAAAAGGCACAGATATGCGAATTAACCGTGGAACTGGACAGAAGGGATACCTATATCGCGAAACTAAAGAGAGACTCGCAGATGTTTGTTACTGACGCAGTCGACGTTGAGCAATCATATGTTGGCCAGATAGATGTATTAAATCAAAATATTCAGTATTTGGAAAATAAACTGACAAAACTAAGTCGCGAATCACAAAAAGTGGCAATGGTTAGTGCCGAATCGCAAACAGTATTACGATCCCATACACAATACACACAAACGCATGAGGTAAAATGCAGTGAGAGTAATGTGCAAACGGAAAGTAGGAGCGTGACAAACCGAACAGATTGATTCTATACAGGAAGAAATGGAGGTGATTTCGTCGAATTCTCACACTGTACAACGCAAGCAAAAAGCTCCTCTAAGTCAAACTGAATCTGCACGGAGAAAGGTACTTATACTTAGTGATAGCATGTTAGTGGACGTTGCATCGGAATTGGACAGTCTTATTGGTGACAAATATAAGGTGAGCTCTATTATCAAACACAATGCTGAATTGTCTGCTGTTGTTGAGGATTTGGAAGCGTTGAGCCGACAGTACGATTTTGGAGATTATGTGATTGTCTGTGGTGGTATGAGAGACTTATTTTTAGGAAAGAGTGCGGATGCATGTATTATAAATGCGATTGCTAGGGTTAGTTTGAAAACTAATATTATATTTTTGACAGCGCCTATATTCTCGAGTAATTTTTATCTGAATAAATTGACGGATAATTTTAATATTAAGAATTATAACCTTCTTAGCGAACAAATAAAAGAAAGAAGCATTTTTTATCTAAACATTAATTCACTAATCTCTAGTAAATCCTTTAAAATTAATAATTTGACTCCAGTACTTAAACATGCTGGAAAAAATAAAATTTCTTCTTATTTGGGGAGCGTTATTCGGGAAGGAAAGTTTTTTCGTCAATTCTGAATGTATTCTGAAGAGCGCTGGTACCAACTATTGTGACATGTTACATCTAAACACACAGTGTATGTCCAATAAGATTGAATTATTTGAAATGTATTTGAGCCATAATAAAGTAAAACTGATATGTTTAACCGAACACTGTCAGAAGACAAAATTTTAAATACATTTGTGAGTGGTCTCACTTTTCTAGGGTGGTTCCCGGTCACGGTGGAGTTGCAATTTTTGTTAGGAATGATTTTCTTGGTTTATGCAAGGCCATAAACAATATTAATAAATCGTCTGTTGAGGTGGATTTCGAATGCTCCGCTGTCGTATATGACAAGATAGTTTGTGTCATTTCAATCTATAGGTCACCGATGGGTGATAAATGTTTTTTGTTCTCGGTTGGCGACTGCTCTGTCTAGGGTATTGGATTGTTATGAGAGTGTCCTTGTTTGTGGTGATTTTAATATCAACGGGTTAGATCAGGGTTCTAACTATAACTATAAGCTACTGTGTGACATTTTAGACTCTTACAACCTCTCATCGCTTGTGAACTCCCCAACACGTGTTGCTACGGTATCATCGAGAACCGTTATGTCGAGAATTGACTGTTATTACCAATACTCCGGCCTCTGTTGTGACAGTGAACTTTGAGATTGGCTTTTCGGATCACACTGCGCAGCTGTCTCACTTAGAGTACGTTCCGAAGCCTGGCCAGGACAGAAGGATCGGTCAGACAAAATGCAGGCCATTTACTAGGTCAGGTATTAGCGAATTCAGCTTCTTGTTGAGCTCATTGAATGTCAACGAATTGAGGCATATGCAGTTTTCGGATGCTTTTTCTATTTTTTGGCGTAAATTCTTGTGGAGTTTTGAGAAATCATAAAGAAGTATATTTATTTATGATTTTATTTTCAAAATTAGAACACGAAGCTGCAAACTACATTATGTGTAGACCAGACGTTGAATCTTAGCCCCAAATGCGAGACATATTACGTTTAAAATTTGGTGATCATTTAGATAGACTAACACATGATTTTAACATAATGAGTATCAGAAAAAATGCAGATTTCATAAACCGAATAAATCAAACAAAGTCAAGTTTACAAATTAAAATACGAAGTGACCCAAACTTAACTTTAGAACAAAAGAAATTCTAGATCGAGCAATCAGAACAAACAGCTTTAGAAAATTTATTAGGCAACTGTAATGAAAGATGACATATGATCCTAAGAACGGAGAAACCACAAAATTTAGAGGAAGCAACTTCCATTGTATTAAGAAACATTCATCTAGATCAAAGATTGTCACGCTTTAATAAATTTTCAAACTCACACTCTAAATTTAACAACAATGTTAATTAAAAACGATCATATACTCAAAAGACTAATTTTAATTCTAATTTTCATCCCAACTTCGGTACCTTGCCAAAACCATTCAATCAAATAAAACAAAGTTTTCCAAGTCAACCGATAAAAAATATACAACCCGGAAATTTAGCACCCCAGAAAACATTTACGAACGAACAAGCAGACCTGGGCAGTACTTAAGTACATGTACTTAAGTACTGCATTGTACATTTTGTTATGTGTACTTAAGTACCTGTACTTGTAGTTATTTCGATGTACTTGAAGAATATCCGTATAATCCGTAATTAAAATAACGCGGGAAACAAGAACAGTTGTTTTGTATCATATAATGCGGCCGGCGACCGCACAGCACAGGGTTTTAATCTTCTAATAGCATTCCTGCGGGTTGCACGCATATACGCTGTATTCTATTTTTGTTGTCGTTTTTAAGAATACAAATATGAGTGATTTAAGTGCCTGTGCTAGTGAGGAACATGACCCTTTCTCCACTGATCAGGATCCAGAATATGTTCCTCCTAAGAGGAAAAGACAGATAAAGGATAGATAACAATGTTGCTTCTACAAGTTCTACATGTAGTGACACTGGAAAACAATTATCAAAATAAGTCAAATAGACGACAAAAGCCATGTAGGTACATGCGTTGTGCTGTAAATGACAGAAAATCACAATTAAAGGATCAGTTTCTATAACAACAAATTTTCTAAAACATTTAAAAAGATATCACACGAGTGCGTACAGTAACTATTTATTATATAAGGAAAATAAAATCTTTTCAGACAATTGTTGCGGACAACGAAAAAATAGATTTTTAGTTGCCATGTATATTTCTGCTCTAGCTAAATACCCTCAAATACTCTCAATAACCCATAAATATCTAATAAGCGGATATAGTCCAAACGAAGGAGATTCGGATTCAACTATTGAGAAAGCTGTAAAGAAAAGTTTGAAATCCGGACCTATCTACGTCCCCAGTCAGTATGCCCAAATCATACGTATGGCAAAAAAAAGAAAGAACCTTACCATGCGAATGAATTAAGTTATCTTGATTTTTATTCGCTCAAAACATTTGTGACGGCATCGGCATGACCGGCTTTAAATCGTTGAAAATTACTGAAGTGAAAGTTCTTAAATTAACTCAAGAATGTCCCACCACCCTCTATTATAATAGAGGGTGGTGGGACATTCTTCGTCTTTATAAGATGTCTTATAAGACATCTTATAAAGACGAAGACTTGAAACAAGTAGATTTATGCCGAAAAAAGAATGCTATTCCAAATACTTTACAACCGGCCTACAAAAATGTACTTACCATAAAGGAGAATAAAAAAATGATCTTTTGAATTTATTAGAGCATAACCATATTCCTAGTTATTATTCAGCATTTTATAACTCTTTGTAATAATTAATAATAAACATAATTTTTTTAATTAATTTTTTATTTATATTTGTTTTTTATTTATCCTGCTTGATTCCGTAAGAGTGATAATATTTTGTTCTAAAAAAGTGTCACAAAACCGATATTTTTTTCTTTTTTACTAATACTATAGGAGAACTATATTCCGAATTACTTTTTCTTCTAATATTTTTCTCTAAAAGATTGTCTAAAATTTTCCGAACTTCAATTTTTTCATAATATGATAAACGTCTGGGTTTAAAATAAAAAGGAGTTTTATTTTCAACAACCGATATTTTCATTTCAAAATTTTTATTTTTTTTTTTTTTTTTATTTTTTATGGCTTTGACGCTTGGTCATTTAGCCAGCAGCTTATTTTATAGACCTATATAATGAATTTTTCTTAAAATAAATGTATTATGCAATATAAAACTATATTCAGGAAAGTGTTTATTTCCTGTTTATCGTACCTACTTACTAGATATATATATTATATATTTGTATTTTATTCGAAACAATATATTTGAATAATACCTTGAATGCATCGACATTATTAGAGACAAGTATATTATTTATATGTAATGGTGTTTGATATCCAAGATCTATCAATTTTTGTATTAGTTCTAGAGGTTTATTAGCGAAATTTGTGCACTTAAACAGCAAATGATTTATGTCTCCAGTCTCACCGCATGAACATTTATCGTTTTCGGCGATCCCAATTTTTTTCAAATCAGCTGGGAATCTACCATGATTGAATTTCAATCTGGTTATTGTTGAATACATTCGGCGGGAAACTGGATGGTCTCTATACCATTTAATCTTTTTGTTAATTTGGGGTTGTAACTTATAATAATTTGTAGCTTTATCTCGGTATTTATCGTGATAATTTTGTTGCCACTTATTTAAACATTTTGCTTTTGTTATGAATATTAAGTCGGAAAATGGTGAACTACTATTTATTTCTCTACCATTAATAATTGCTTCTTTAGCTAATATGTCTGCTTTTTCATTAGATTTTATACCAGCATGACCCTTAACCCATATTAACCTTAGCTGAAAACCCTGGTGGTGTAATTGACACAGTAATGCGACGATTTCGATAATGATTGCAGCGGAGTGTGTTGTCCATTTTTTAATGGCAGTCAAGACACTTTTGGAGTCCGAACAGATGATGACATCATGAAAATCTAGTGTATGAACGATTCTTAGAACGTTGAGAATTGCGATGGCTTCGATAGTGAAGATGGATACCTCTGATCTAATCCTATATTTCATATATAATTCTAGGTCTTCCACGTATGCTGAACAACCGGAACCTAATTCAGTTTTACATCCGTCTGTGAAGATGGCCAAACTTGATTTGTATTTAGCATAATATTCCTGAAATATGATTTTATTCAATACACCTTGACTAGAAAATTCTGGAAATTCAACTTGTGGTTCAAAGCCAATCGTACTAATGTCATAAGAAGAAATTGGAAAAAGGGGTTCTGTACGAATTGTCTTGCTCCAGCTTGTGGTTTCAGTGAAAGCATCACTTAAAGGTGGGGAGGGCTTTTTCACCCAAAATGGGTTTATTAGATTTTGTGCAGCAATGACGGAGTGCATTATGCATTGATCTTGAAAATTGTGATAGGCTCGTAGTTTTAGCATGAATTTTGTCGCTAATAGTTCTCTTCGCAGATCTAGTGGCATTTCACATGCCTCTACTTCCATCGCCTCAATTGGACAAGATTTAATTAAACCCAAGCATAATCTTATTCCCCTCATTCTTTACTGTCTCAATGCGCCGCAAGTTCGCTCTCGATGCCGATCCATAGAAAATTGAGCCGTAGTCAATGACTGATCTTATTAGTGACCGATATAGTAGCATGGCGATATTTACATCTGCACCCCAGGCAGGATTAATACAGCATCGCAACAGGTTGAGGTTCTTTTCACACTTAAAAATTATCAAATCAATATAAGGCCTCCACGAGAGTTTTTGATCTAATATTATTCCTAGGTACTTGGCTTCCTTTTTTACATTAATGTTTTGATTTAATATAGTTAAGTTAGGTGGGTTGAGTATCCTGTGCCTTGTAAAAAGGGTCACATGTGTCTTATTATAGGATATTTGTAAATTATTCATCTACATATACTTCCTAATTATTGTTATTTTTTATATTTTGTTATATTACTTACATCTATTATTATTTTATTGATGTGATATTATGCTTTTTATTTTATTTTTTTGTTATTAGGGTTGGAATATATATATCAGTATCTACTGCCTTCTAACCCTTTTTGTAGTGCTCATAATTATATGTATATAAGTTTTTAGGAACGCTATGGTTAGTTTTACTTTTTTTTTTTTTTTTAATTTATAATTGTTATCTGTATTATGAGTATCTGCAAATAAACTGCTTATTATTATTATTATTATTATTATCAAACCACTGAAAGGTTCGATGTGTGGTCGATTTTAGCTTTTGTAGGCACAGATCATATTTATGTGAGTTAACATGTATGACGAAATCATCAACATATTGTATAACGTTACATGGGTTATTGTTTGTCAAATCTGCCGTGTAAACATTAAATAATAGGGGACTTAAAACGGCTCCCTGGGGTATTCCTTGTGAGGATATTCGAGGAAATACAAGTTGATTGTGAGGGTTTCTTAGATGTGTGAGTCGGTTTCTATATAATTTTATTATGTTATGACAAAGATTTTTTGGGATATTCAGATTGTTCATTTTTGATTCCAGTAGGTCAAGGTTTACCTGTTGTACGCATCAGAAATATCCATGAAAATGGCACCCATGTAGGAGTTGTCAGAGAACGTTTTTTGAATATTTGTAATAAGCATATCTAAAGCATGATGCGTGCCGCACCCATGTCGGCCGCCAACTTGATATTTTGGAAAAAGATCTTTCGAGTCAAACCACCACAAGAGTCGATTTTTGATTATTCTTTCGTAAGTTTTAAAAACACAGGATAACAATGAAATTGGACGAAACGATTTAGAACATTCTTTATTGTTGTTAGTATTAGCGTTACGTTTTCGTAATGGGATAATAACACAGTCATTCAGTCCTTTGACCCATTCTCCTTCCAAATACATTTTATTGAATAGGTTTGTTAGAAATATTTTACCACTTTTTGGCATATTAAAAATCATAGGATAAGTAATGCTGTCACGGCCGGGAGAAGTATTGAGATTGTTTTTTAAGACAAAGTTTAGTTCTTGGGGTTTTAGAGCCGTTAGCAATGGATGTTGCTCATTTTTTTGGAATATTTGAGACGGTTGGTTGGACACAGAACAAGGAGAAAATTTTTGGGATAATTCGAGCAAAGTTTCATTAGATATGTTACGGTTGTTCATCGAATTACTTCCCTTGATGACTTTAATCTGATTCCACAAGTCTTTGGCGGGCTTTTGGCTATGAAGTTCACTGCAAAATTTTTTCCAGTTCTCTCTACGCTTATTTTTTAAGACACGTTTGACCCTGGCCATCTCAGCTTTACTTGCCAAGAAGTTTTCAAATGTAGGCATATTTTTGAAACATTGTAGACTTCTTCTCTTATTGTCTACCGCTGCTTGGGCTTCGGAGTCCCACCAAGGTGGAGAACGTTTGTTTTTAATAGTAAATGGTTTATTAATTTTTAAACTCAAGTCAGCAGCCTTAGAAATACCATTCTCGAAGTATTTAAACTTTTCGTCAGCAGAAATTAAGGTTTCGGGGGCTCGTGCAAAATGTTCCTCAAGTATAGTATGATACCGGCGCCAGTCGGCGTTTTTAAAATTCCACCTGGTACTAGGACAGATGTACTCAGTTCGAGAGTTCAGACCTACAATACCCTGTATAACAATCAAGATAGGATAATGATCAGAGCCTAGAGTGTCGTCATGGACCGTCCAGGTACATGAGGTTGCGGTATTTGGATCTGCTAGTGTGATGTCAACTGCTGATTGATGGACTGATCGTATATTACTCAATCGAGTGGGGGAGCCACTGTTTAATACAACCAAATTCGTGTCGTAGATTGCATTTATTAATGCGTTTCCATGGTTGTCACATCTGTCGGATCCCCACAAGCGATTGTGCGCATTGAAGTCTCCGGCAACGATACATGGTTTTCTACAATGGTCAATAATAGCTTTGTAGTCATTACTGGTACTTATGGCATTTGGGGGACGATAAATAGACAGAATATCTATTTTATTTTTGAAATTTAACGTTACACCACACACCATAATGTCGTCATTGAAGACATTACGCAAAACAATCTCAGTAAAATTGTATTGATCTTTGACAAGAATTGCAACTCCAGCCTTGCCGTCTATTCTATCTCTTCTAATACAATTATACCCTTTAATTTTAAAA
Organism: Apoderus coryli; assembly: GCA_911728435.2. Lineage (NCBI taxonomy): Eukaryota > Metazoa > Arthropoda > Insecta > Coleoptera > Attelabidae > Apoderus > Apoderus coryli. The sequence continues at coordinate 26,902,644 of OU452198.1, forward strand.
TAGCTTCCTGGTTTTAACCATGTTTCTGATAAAATGATAATATCGACCTTATTCCAAACTAAGAAATTTTCGAAAGATATTTTGTTAGAATTAAGTGATCTACAATTCCATTGCATTATTGTTAAATTTGCTGAATTGAATTTTAGGCAATAAGTGATTTTAAACCGTGAGTTTGGAATGAGTCCTAGTAACCAAGATAAAAATACAATATTACAGTTAAATTATGTTAGTTGATTTGAAACTCCTACACTTTTAATTATGTTACTAACTATTTCTTTGATGCTATTTTCGCTATATATATTTTTTGAAAATTCGTTGGTGGTTAGAATTTTTTCTAAAATAAATTTAGTTATACTTATCGTTACACTATCAATGTCAATTAGTTCGTTGTTCGGTACATTTTTGGAAGGTACTGGTTGGAACGGCTCCGTTCTGAGGCAGCTGAATTCGCCCTGTGGGAATGTGTTTTTTGCTGGTGGTGTCGTTATTTTCCGTTTCTTTGTAATCGTTATGTTGGGTGATGGAGGAGCAGCTGGGGGTTGTCTGGATGGTAAAGTGGGGAATTCGATTTCACTGTTGATATTCCCTAGCACAGAAAATCTGTTTGCTGTTACGTTGGCAAACGATGGATTTTCATGTAACTGTTTAGCTTCTTTAAACGGAATATTTCTTTCAGCCATAATTTTTTTGATTTGCTTTTGCTTCGCTAAGTTCGGACAGTCCTTACTTATTGAATTGTGTGTGTTGGACTTACAATGGATACAATGTAATGTTACTGTATTACAGTCGCCTTCATGAGTGGTGCCACAGTTCTGGCATAGCTTTTTTGTTGATCTACATTGCGATGCAACATGTCCATAACGCAAACAATTAAAGCATTGAATCACTTTACCAATATATGGTTCTACATTACATCTGACGCCATTAATACACATGTAATTGGGAAGTTTATTACCCACAAAGGTCACAACTATTGTTTGTGTTGGTTCCAATTCATTTGTTACTTTATTTTTGGATAATATGCGTTTACAGCTTTTAATTATAGATGCACATTCAAAATTTGCCATTAAGTAATCCTCGGAGAATTTTTGGTAGACTTTTTTAATCACACCTTTACGTTCTGTTAAATGTTTTGGCACGTAGATACCCTTGTTCTTTTAAGTAGGTATTTTCACACAAGAAATTAATATCAGCTATTGTGGTCATAGCTACTTTAACCCTGTTTTTACCCATCTGGTTGATAGATTTAATACTGGCTTTGGGATTTTTTAAACATTTATATAAAAGTTCACCTATTTTCATAGGGTGTAATTTACCGACATTTTGAGTTGAATGTTGTATGTAAACGTAATGTGGTCCTTCATAATGATGTACATATCTGATGTCGTATTTGTTTTCATAAATTATAGGTACTAAATTATCATTAGTCTTAGTATTATTATGTGAATTTGTACTGTTACTATTGTTCGAATCCATTAAAATATCCTCATGTATAACATTTTCTATTCTAACATTAGTTAGCGTTCCTCCTGGATCAGGAGGATGTTCTGAAGCCATTTTAGATTTGTTCAAAAGATTTCCAAATATTTAAATTTATGTTGTGATATTTAAATACTATTTTACTGTTGATATTCTATTATTATTATTATTTTATACTGTATGCTCTTTATCTATTTTAAACACAAATTGATAGCGATATAGGTACTATCCGCTCGCGCGTTCGTACTGATTTCAAAATTTACCTCAGGTTTGTTAGGTTTCTCAGAATTTACATACCTTTCGTAAAAATTGTGTAACAGTACATCTCTATACTCGTCACTAACGTCCAGTTCTATCTTGTCACTGTTATTCAGGTTGTCCGTGTCAATTAAAAATATGTCATTCTCTTCCTCCACATGAATATTTATCTCGCTGTCTTTGTTTACAGTCTGAATTTTAACAGTGTTGCCAAGAGTTATTTTCAAGTTTTCGTTTGCAATAAAATCTCGTCCTAGTAAACAAGAGTATTTCATTGTATTGTCCGGTACAACAAAAAATGTAAAAGGAATTCTTATACCACATATTTCAATATGTGTATGAAATTAACCTAAAATTTGTAGAACTGAATTATTAATCCCCTGGAAATTTTGTGCAATAAAATTATTTCCTAACAAATTAATCGGGTACTATATTGATAATGATTAGAGAAATAGGGCTACCCGAGTCTAAAATAGCGCCTACATCGAATATATCGTTATCTGTGTCTACTTTAATGTGCACTTTAAAAGCAGAAATGTTTTCACTTACACTTTGTACTAAGTTTGTTGTGGAATCTGGTAGATTCGCAGTTGTTCTTTAACTGGCTCGCTGAGGGCAATCCTTTTACTGATGAGTCGTAGACGTACATGTAAAACATGATCCTCCTGTCGTTTTGGCTTTGTACAGTTTGTTGACAAATGTCCCGTCATGTTGCAATTGAAGCACTTAATGGGGTTTCGGGCATTCGTATTTAGTATCGGTGTTGCGTACAGCAATTGTCGGCTTGTGGACCGGCTGAGGTTTCGCTTGTCCATATCGTGAACGTCTCTCATTCATAACTCGCTCGTTCGTAATTAGATCTATAAACAGCTCGTCTTCATCATGGAACTCTTTATTCATAATCATCGTAGCTAATTCACGTGAATTTAACCCGATTGCTATCTGTTCCTTTATTTCTCTGCTATCGAGTCCTAGTAACTTGCATAATTTCAACTTTTCGTGGAAATATGAAGCTATTTCCTCGCGTGTGCCTTGCACTCTTAACGTCATTGTTTTCCACAAACTTGTTAAATTCCGTTCGTGTACAAACGTTTTCTTAAATGCTGTTTTAAATTCATTCCCAGTCGTAAGTTCGCTGGATCGTGCTTGATACCAGTGAATTGCGGCACCAGTTAGGTGTGTCCGTGCTTTTTCTAATGTAAAAGACTCCGGCCAATTGTGTAGTAAAGCGGCAGTGTCTAGAGCATTAAGCCACTGTTGGCTTTCGTTTAGGCGTTCACCACTAAATGTCGCTATAGACTTAGAAACGTCTGGTATAACGTTGTAGCTTTGATGAGGAGCTGCTTGCTGAGCCAATTGGTTGGACAACATACCCATAAGCTGTGCGTTCTGCTCCATCATTTAGTTCATCGCGTTTAACATCGTACTTATATCGAAAACCGGTGGCACATTTTCCACATGCACATCGTCTTCTAGGTTATCTTCACTCATCTTATACTTTTTCGGGGCGTATCCCGATTATAAGTTTTTAGATGTATGTTTCCGTATTCTCACGTAACGTATCGTAATTTTATCCCACTTCTGAGAATTGTTGGGCGACTCAGGATGGTTTTTTTATAAGAAATTAAATAATATGTAATACAAAACAACTTTTATTTCTCACCTCACTCCCCGACAAAACGCTCTCCCTACCCATAATGTGACAATTTACATTTCAAAAATAGTCTTCTTCTTAAATATAGGCACATAACACAAATTACAGAGTATACACTAAAATAGAACATAATACATACTAAACTTATTTAGCGCCAAATTCAAATTCGTATACAACAGTTAAATAAAAATAAATTGCATTATGAACCTGTTTTAGAAAATATTGTGCTTTTTGAAAAAACAATTTCTAATTGAAAATAGTAATAACTGTGAAGTGCATATTGGAAATACCGAAACAAAGACCTTTCAAAATATAAAAACTCAATTTAAAAATATTGAACTACCAAAAATTAATTTTGAATCTTCAAATACTGATAATATAATAACTATGAAACCAATAAAATTGGATAAAATAAATCTTAATGAACTTAATAATTTAAAAGGCGCTATTGAACTCCAGAAAGAACAATTAAGAAGAATAAATTTAAACCCTTTAGCCGATGTACATTCAATAAATTTTTGAACAATAATTATTTATATAATATTCATAATAATAATATTTAAAAAATATAAAAAGCTTCAAGAAAGAAGACAACGAATTCCGAAGGACCTGTAAATCCAGCGTTTAACCCTCGGATTTCCATCTAAGGGCGGAGGAGTTATGTTCACCCTATACATTAGCTTGCATTATTTTATCTATTATGTCCTTTTATTCCTAGTTAGCATTTTTAAACTTGTAAATACATGTGTTTAGAATTATTTTCAGCATTTACTGCAATCGACATTGTACAAATACTTTTCGATTACTGTAATAAAGTTCCTGTGTAAAAGTTTTGTTTTTTTAAAAACGGCATTAGCATACCCAAAAAAAAAACTCTTGATAACTCCTTTGTTATGTTTTAATCTTTAAAACAACAAAGCAATTAATAAAATGTTTGGTTTATTCAATATTAATATAGAGAACATGTGATGATTAAATATGTAATGTATTTTTCGTTTTTAATGTCTAGCTCGTGCGGCGTTTGGTACAGGAGAGCCCGTTCGTTCGTTGTTGGCTTTGTTCTTCTTTATTCACGCATGTGCTGTAATGCTTGTGGTGCAAGGTTGGCACCATAACACTCTCCCAACTAACTTGTTCGTGGGGTGTTCTGCTACGCCACCCAACTCTTCACCTTTCTTGTGGCCTGTCCTGTATTCTGCAATTTAAATACTTATTAGCTTTACTGTTTCTTTAAGTATCACTGTATACTTAAACTTTACTGTGTTACAACTTTAATATTCAAAATTTTACTGTGTTACAACTTTAATATCTTCTTCTTCTTCGGATTCTTTATACTGCTCTATGTAGTCGTTGTGCCATTGTGGCTTTCTTTATATTCTTGATCTTGCTTTCTTTTTGCTTTCGACCGTATTCTTGTTGCATTTCTCTTCTGCTGCTCTTCCTTTTTGCACCGCACTTGATGCTGTTGTAAGCTGTAAATTTTCATCGCATCTCTCGGGATCTGAAATGTTTTTATTAGTATTCAAAATGTTCGAACTGTGCACTTGATTGTTCGATGACGTTGTAATAAAATAGAACCCGCCACTGGCAAGCTTACAGATTACTTAATTCTAGAATACATGGGTGGCAGGTCACTTCTTTCTGAGAATTTCCAATTTCTAACAAGTTCTTTTTTCTAATTTATATTTACGATAACATAGATTTGTCCATATGTAAAGGCTCTTATTTTTTCTATCTATGAAAAACAAATACAAACCCTTATATTATGTTTTACGACAAACATATGGTTTCTGAAAGGGCAAAGAAGTTATCTGTATCGTAAAATTGAAAGCTTTTAAAATTCATGTTTCTTAAGATAATAATTTTTTTTTTGCTATTTTCTTTCCTTTATGCAACCTTTTATGAGTGACAAAAGTTACACATATTTATTAGATAACAGTGTTGCCGATTGGCTCAAGAATTGCTTTCCTTAACATTGTCGATACGTTTATAAATTGTTTAAATTAAGGAATGAGTCGTAATAATCGATGGAATGTTGATATTAATTACGAAGTTTTTTTTTGCTTCCCAATATCTGATTCATCCAGGGGTATGAGTCTTGGGCAGTCTTTTTTTCAACTGAGTTAAAGGCTAATATAGTTTTGCTATATGGCGACAGAATATACTCGGATCTACAGCGAGGGAAATATCTACATTACGTCGAATCATAGTATAATTTAAGTATCTTTAAGCAATTATACCAATTAAATTGAATCATATAGAAATATTATTAATATTTTCACGAAATTAAACCTCGTATCGCCATCTCTGGAGATACGCTTAACCCTTTGAGGCACGAATAAATTTTTTTCGAGTTTTTATAAATTTTTTTGAATAAACTTAACAAAACATGTTATTTGAACATAAAAAAATAATAAAAAAAAATTAGTGTTTTTAATTTTTGAGTTTTGAGGTGGTTACCAGTAGTAACCACTTTGCAATTCAATCATTAAAAATTTTAGATTTATGCTTTATGACAATCCAGAAAACAGTTCTTTTTTCGCTGTTAGAGGAAAGAGGCGTAATTGATGTACGCCCCCGGTCCTGTGGGTCGATATTAGCCCTAACCAAGCCATCAACGATATGTAGACGGATTCTTTCAGTTCAACATTGTTTTTCATTTCCGATTTGTAAAGGATAAAACTATTTACAACAGCTGTATCGTGAAATGCCAAAACAATCTGTGCCACCACTTCTTACTTTTCCTGTCAATGCAGTAATAAGATTTTAACATATCCACTCGATCAACTCCGCCCATGTATTATCTGTAGTCGCTAACGGCTTTGGCCATCTTGTTCTTTTTTTTTTAATTTCACACCTTCAACAGGTGAATGGATAGTGCTCAGAACTGTTACCGCTCTTTTATCTTTCCATCTTATGCAAGTTAGGAAATTTCTGCGAGTAAACCAATCCCATTCTCCTCTTTGTAATGTTTTATCTTCTTTCCGATTTAATGGCATATTACGCCTGTTACTGCGGACTGTTCCGCAGCAATATATTTCCTATTTGTACATTTGGCGCATAAGGGCTACACTTGTAAAAAAATTGTCATAATAAATATGATAGCCTTTGCCTTCTAAGCCATTAGTCATCTTGTTAACTACATATTCACCTAGGCCGAGAAGCTTTTTTACAGTGTTATCATCCTGATCTGTCCTCTTTCCTGTATATATCTCAAAATCATCTAAAAAAAGTTTGATTAGCTATTATTTGTTTGTTTCTTTCACATAATAATTTGATTATTTTATTATTCTTGTAATTATCTTTATTTTTCTTCTTTGCTCATTACTGTGCATAATTCGCAGACGTGAAGGAGATTACTTTCTTTACTTAGTTTTGTTTTGAGTCTTTAAGAATTGTGCAACATCTAGATTACCGCTCGTTAAATATTAATAATAGACGGGTCTGCATGCATTATCCTATTTATATATAACTCCAGTTAATAAATTTGCTACAATGTACTCTCACTATTACTCTGTTCCCAGAATGTTCACATTGCTAGCGTCGTCGGAAGCCTGTGGGAATAGAACAAAATCATTGAATTCATTATTTATAACCCAGTTAGATTATCGTCACTATGATTTTTATTTCCGTCCCGATGTATAGTTCGTTTATTTACAATTTTGTCTCTATTATTTTTTGCACTCTTTATATTTACAATTGAAGTTTCACCTATATTTTGGCAGTCTATTATCTGATTTACATGTCTTTTACATAGTTTACCGTTTTCCAGCTTTGTCAAATAAATGCTTTTTCCTATTCTTTTTAGGATTGTTGCTGATATCCAGGTAGTTTTGTTTGTTTTATAGTTCCTTACTTTTACCTTATCTGTAACTTAAAATTTTCTTATTCTTCCAGAACTATAATATTTTGATTGTTTTTCTTTGATTCTCTTTGATATTTCACTTTCCTTCGGTGTAATCTCTAGATCTGGTTTTATAAAATCAAGCCTAGTTCACATGTCTCGGTTGAATAATAATTTATAAGGTGTTTCGCCTGTCGTCTCTTGAATTGTACCGCGAAAACTCGCAAGAAAACGTAGAATTATAGTTTTCAGTTTCTCACTTTTATTTGCTTCATCTTCCATTGCTGTTTTTATCTTGTTTTTGAATATTTTGACCATGGCTTCAGCCGGTTCGTTGCTTTGCGGATGGTAAACCGGCCATGTTACGTGTTTAACACCATTTCTACTCAAAAACTGTTGAAAAGTTGCAGATACAAAAGGCGTACCATTATCCGTGACTAATGTTTTCGGAAGTCCATATTGTGAAAATGTCTTCCTAAATTTATCTTCTGTTGTTTCAGCTTTCATATTTTTCATGCGGTGTACAATAGGACCTAAGAAATCAGCATGAATTCTTACCCATGGAGTTCTTTCTGGTTCCCATGGAGTATATTCCGATTTCTGTGGATTTGAACTATTATTCATACAAGAATTACAACTTTTAACTTTGTTTTCGATGTCGGAATCGATATTTGGCCACCAGATGTAACTCCTAGCTTTTGTTTTCATTTTTGCTATACCCCAATGCACACAATGGAGTTCCTCTAAAAGTTTATTTCTAAGGATACGAGGTATGATCACCCTGTGACCCCACAGAAGAATACCTTTCTTTTCTCGTATTTTGTGCCTTTTTGTCCAATACGCTGTTAAATGTGGTTCCTTGTTCCGATTGTCTCCTCTAACCATATTCATGATGATTTTCAATTCAGTGTCACTTGGTGTAGCATTTTGAATTTCTTCAACATTTACAGGATTTTCTGCATCTGCCTTCATAAAGTTTAAATATTCTCCTTTACCATCATACTCCGGATCTTAAACATTTATTTGTAAATGAGCTCTTGAAAAATAATCTGCCAATTCATTGTTTTTACCTGTAACGTAAACCATAGTATAATTAAAATCAGACACATAACTTGCAATTCGTTGCATTCTTGCCGTCTGCATTTGTGGAAATTGTCTATTTTCCCCAAATATACCCAAAAGCGGCTTACAATCTGTTTTCATTACAAAACGTTGACCTAGTAAGTAATTTTGAAATTTATAGCAAGCGTAATAAAGTTCTAAAGCTTCTAAGCATACGCTAAAATACTTTGACATCTTGTGACTCAAAATAGCACTAATGCCCTTATGACTAGCATCTGTTGTAACTACAATAGGTAAATCTGGATTAAAATAAGTTAAAGTTATATCTTTAGCAATAACTTGCTTAATTTGATCAAAAACTTTTTGGCAATCTCTAGACCAATAGAATTTTCTATCTTTTTCCAATAAATCGTATATAGGTCTGAGATAAGCGGCTAAATGTGGTATAAATTGAATATAATATTTGACCATTCCAATCAAAGTCCTTAGCTCTGTCAAACTTGAAGGTGATGGTGCTTTTAGTACTGCTATAACTTTATCCTGTTTTATGCAGTCCATGTTTGTCAATTTTGAATCCCAAATACGTTACTTCATTTTGAAAGAAACTACATTTCTCTTTCTTGGCAGTTAATCCTGCATCCTCTAATCTTTTGAAAACTTATTCCAATGCTTGCAAATGCTCTTGATCGTGCTTTCCTGTAATTATTGTATTATTAATATAACAACTAACGTTATTCATTCCTTGACATGTTTGATCGATAAATTTTTGAAATATTGCTGAACCTGACGTAATACCGTATGACATTCTATTAATTCGATAAAGGCCTTTTTGTGTGGACCTGTAATGGTACACACTGTATAGTAGATTTAAGTTTAATATTAATTTATTATATTTTTAAGTAACCAATAATATTTAGACATGTAAGCATATTAATTTAAGTAGCTTAAGTAAATATAGAGTTCATTGTACATAATTGTAGATATGTTAATTGTAGAATAGAATAAATGTTAAGTCGAAACCGAATGGTTGTATCATTACCCTAACCCTAACCACCCCTTATGTATATGGTTATCACACGGCGATCCTGCCTACAGAACTAACATGGAAGATTGGTTGGTTAATGGGTTTGATAATTAAAATAAAGTTGGTATAGTCATGGGCAGCAAACTGCAGATGGAAAATATTCATAATAACAATTATCAAAAAAAGTTTTTAGCATGCATGGTCGCGGGAAAGGAAATTATAATCATTTTCAGAATAATTATCAAAATTATAATGATCGTAACAGAACTTTCAGCAACCGTGGAAGCTGCACTAGTCAGAATACTCCACGTAATTTTAGCTCTTCTAGACAAAACACTAGTAGATCTTTTCATAATAGAGGTTCTAATAGGGGCTCTGGTAGAGGTATAAATAGAGGAAACTTTTCACGGCGGACATATTTAATGACTAATAGTGAAAATAGCATTGACAATAACAGACATAAACCAAACAGTGAAATCAACAGCTTAACATTTTTTCGAGACCAATAGGAAAGAAACTCAAAATAAAATATTACAGTTAAATGGTCTAAATTTTATAAAATTGAAATATAAAAACAAAATTCTAACTCTTCTGATTGACACTGGTGCATCTGTCAGCGTTTTATTTAAAACTTGTATCGCAAAAAATGAGGAAATCGATTATACAAAACAAGTTCGAATTAATGGTATTAATGGGTCAATTATTTCGCAGGGATCGGCAAATATTCTATTAAATATAAACAATAGTCATCTAATACATGAATTTTTAATTATACACTCTTTTGACAAAGAATTTGATGGTATTCTTGGTTCTGATTTTTTACATAAATTTTTTGCAAATATTAATTATGAGACATATATTTTTTCGCTTATTATTAAAAACAACAAAATTTCTATACCTATGCAATGTAAAGAAACATGTTACACAACAGTACCTGCAAGTTGTGAAGTTATAAAATATTTCGAGGTTCACGATAATTCTGAATGTGTAGTTTTACCTGAAGAATTATCCGAAGGTGTTTTCGTAGGCGCCATAATAGCAAAACCAAAGAATAATTTAATTATCAGTAAAAATTCTTAAAGTTAGAGACGAAGAAATAACACTTAAAAATTTTAGACCTAAAACTAATAAATTGAATAATTATGAAATTTGCAATTTTGATAAAAATAATGTATCAGTTGATAGGATAGATAAAATTTTTAAGTTGATGAAAACCGAGCACTTAAATAAGGAAGAAAATTTTTCGCTACAAAGAGTTAAGTTCAATCTGTGAATTGCTACATATAATTTAAATTTCAATTATTGATGCTAAAGTTGAGATTGTGTAGTTAAACATCATTGACATTGAAGGTAAATCCTAAAATTACATGATTGTGGTGAAAATAGCTTTTAATAAGCATCATTCTACTACTTTAATGTAAGGGTCATTTTTGCCTGTTCCGTTTTTCTGGTGTATAAGGTGGTCGCCTCTGTGCACCAGCAGTCACGGTTATTTTTAAAAAGAGAAGACCAGTACAACATGGCCCAGTTAAATAAAGAGCTCTTTGATATGATTGTTGAAGCTAATAAGCAACAAACTCTCGAAATAAAGCGGGAAATTCAAGCAAGTATAAGAGAAGTTAAGGATAAAGTGGACGAAGCATCAACTAAGGTGGAGGCGCTCACCAGCAAGTGTATGAATTTAGAACGACGTATTCGGAGAAATAATATTGTAGTGTATGGTATAAAGTATAAAACAGAAAACCTTTTGCTGGACACACTGAAAAAATTAAATAAGTTACTGAAGACCAACATCACTGACACAGATATAAACAACATTTATACCTTGGGTAAGAAAGAGGTAGCCCCAGTGCTTATTGAATTTACCTCGTATCTGAAGAAACAATTACTTTTTAAAAATATCTCCAATCTTAAAGGTAGTGGTATATCAATCGCATCAGACCTGACTCCTGAAGATCGGGATATACATAAAGTACTAAGGATACATCTAAAGCGTGCCAGATCACAAAACCTATCTGCCAAGATTATAGGAGATAAACAGTAATATATACACGATTGAAGATTTGCAAAGACTTGAAGAACAAGAATCAGACAACACAGAAGACGAGGCATTTGAAGATAACAAGCAAGAGGATCCAGTGGAGAAAACCGAATCAGAAATTCAAAGAGTGGACAAGAAAAGAAAAAGACGCAAGACTCAATACAGTCCGAAAATAATTCCTGGTGCAAGTAGACTAACCCGTCAAAATAGTGTGCACCAAGAAATAAATTGAAAGTGTATTTGAATTGCTTATCGATAAATAGTTTATATACCTATACTTTTAGTTTAGTTATTAGTTTAGGATTAGGTACTCTGTAGCTGGGTTATTGTATTATTGTTGGATTCTTTATTGATCAATTGCTTGATAAAATTACTATACATTTCCTTTTTCTTTTCATTAAATATTTTCATAAGTGTATTGTTGTAGATGAGGCCTTTAAAATTTGCTTTTTTTAATATCCGTTCGATTATTAATGGCTTTCACACATTTAAAAATCATATATTAGATAAATCTTATGATTGCATTGCCGTATCCGAAACTTGGTTATCGGATCAAGTTTCGGATGTGCAGATTTCTATAGCATAGCGGGCTATAATTTTCTACGAAATCATAGAATGTCTCGTGGTGGGGGAGTTTGTTTTTTCCTGAGGTCTGATTTAAAATATAGGGTGATTGAGAAAATGTCATCATCTTCACTGGAGTGTTTGTGGGTCAAGATACAGCTTGGTGGTTTCGCGATTGTATGTGGATGCTTTTATAGACCCCCAACTGGAGATACATTGGCATTTCTTGAGGAGTTTGAAAGAATAATTTGTAAATACATTGTTACAAATGATATACTACTTTGTGGTGGAGACATCAATATCGACATGCTGGACGTTTCTAATAAGAGAACCCAGGAATTTTACAACTGTTTAGAATCCTTTAATTTGAAACAAGTCATTAATACGCCTACAAGGGTTACTAATACATTGTTATGTTTTCTCAAAGGACCAATTGAAATGAATATTGAACTTGTATAACGACTTTTTTTATTGTAAAATTGAGTTTTTTATTGAGTAATGAAATGAACTGTAATTGACTTTTTTTTTGTTACAAAAGTGTTACTATAGAAACATAAAAATACAAAGTGTTAACAAAATTAAAGGACTGGACTATAACAAACTTAACATAGCCGGCCACCTTAAAAGTTATAAACTTTTAACATAAATTATTAATATAATCAAATTAACTATTGTTCGTATCAATTGGAAGGACACAAATTTTATTGATACTTCGTTTTAATATTTTACCACTCGGTATTTTTACCGACACTACCCTCACAATATTGTCCGTTCCAGGATGACACTGAAGAACTCTTGCCATGGACCATTTGAGGGGTGGAACATTATCGTCCTTCAACACAACTAATGTTCCTTCTTGAATAGGATTTGTTTTTGTCACTTTCCATTTATTTCTTTCTTGCATGTTTGACAAATATTCCAAAGACCATCGATGCCAAAATTGCTGTACGATCTGTTGCATTCGCTGATAACGGTTTAAGCGGTTTTCTTTAATTTCCATAAGATTTGATTGAGGTAAAGCAGATAACGTCTCCCCAATCAAAAAATGAGATGGAGTTAATGGATTATAATCCAAAGGATCACTCGAAATTGGAGTGAGTGGCCTCGAATTTAAACAGGCTTCTATCTGGACTAAAATAGTATACATCTCTTCATAAGTTAGAGATGCATTAGACAAGACTCTTTTCATGTGATATTTGACAGACTTTATAGAAGCTTCCCATAGACCTCCCATATGGGGAGAATTAGCTGCTATAAATTTAAAATAAATTCTATCGTTGTTAGAAAATTGAACAATGGCATTTTGATGTTCTTGACTGTTTAACAAAATGTATAATTCGTTTAACTCGTTAGCAGCTCCTACAAAGTTAGAACCATTATCGGAATAAATTAAATATGGTCTGCCTCGTCTAGATATAAATCGCTTAAGGGCGTTAAGAAATGCTTCTGTAGATAGACCTTGCACCAATTCGATGTGAATGGCTTTAGTGCTTAGGCATACAAATACGCATATATATGCTTTAACAAACTTTGTATTTCTTAACGTACTATTTTTGATTAAGAATGGACCTGCGTAATCTACCCCGCATTTGTAAAATGATCTAATAGTATCAAATCTTTCAGGAGGTAAATTACCCATTATTTGATCTAATGATATTGGTTTTGCTCGAAAACATTGTATACATCCTCTGAGGACTTTCTTTATAGTATTTTTTCCCGACAAAATCCAATATTCCAATCTAATTATTGCTAGTAAAGTTTGAATACCTGCATGTAAATTATCATAATGTTTTTTAAGGATAACTAATTCAGTAAATTTGTGATTTGATGGTAAAATAATAGGAAACTTTTGATTATAACATACATTGGAATGTTTTAATCTACCTCCAACTCTTATTATAGATTTCTCATCAAGAAATGGATTGAGGCATAATAGTTTGCTTCTTGACTCAAGCGACCTTCCATTTTGAAGAGCATTAATTTCAAATGAAAAATGTTGAGACTGAACCATTTTTATTAGACATGTCATAGATGAATTGAGTTCATCAATAGAAAGAATGGTATTCAGTATTTTATTGCTTCTATGCATCCTAGCAAGACAATTTCTTTTAAATCTTAAAATGAATGCTACTACATGATTCAATGTGTTAAGTTTTGAAAATTTTGAAAATATATCCATATTATCATTTTCCTTATTGGTAACAAGGCTAACAGTGTTTTGTTTAACTTCTGGGATATCTATATTAGTAAAATCTAATGTCGTTGAATTATTAAAAGTTAAAATATTTGAATGTAAAAAATCAGGTCCGTTCCACCATATATCTTGAGATGATAAATTTTCTGGGTTAATTCCTCGAGATATAATGTCAGCAGGATTTTTATCACCAGCTACATGATACCAATTTGTTACTAATGTCAATTCCTGTATTTCACATACTCTATTGGCTACAAAAGTTTGAAGATAGCATGGTTGAGTTGCAATCCATGCTAAAACAATTTTGGAGTCGCACCAAAAAAATTAATTATCTATTTTAATAGTAACAGTTTGTATAACTTTACCTAATAGTTTTGCTAATAGCAAGGCACCGCACAATTCCAGTTTTGGAAGAGAAATCTTTTTAAGTGGTGCTACCTTAGATTTAGCACATAGAAGACTAACTTGATGATTACCATTGTGCTCATTAATAGATCGTAAATAAACACAATTCAGAGGCATCACAGAAACCATGAATCTCTATACGAGTAGGACTTTCACAAAGAACATGCCTTGAAATATTAATGGAATTGAGGCATTGTAATTGAATTGTAAATAATTTCCAAAATGTTGAAAGTTCTGGTGGAATCAAATCATCCCAGTTTAGTTGCTTTTGCCATAATTGTTGCATCAATAGTTTTGCTTTGATTGTAGCAGGACCAACTAATCCCAGTGGATCGAAAATTTGTGGTATAACAGAAAGTACATGTCGTTTTGTAATCGTTTTAGGAATCGCGAAAGTATTAATGGAATATCTAAGACTATCATTATCTGAATCCCAGATTATGCCTAATGTTTTAACTTCCGATTTTTCTTTAAAAATGTGTATTGATGAATTCTGATTTGAGTCATTAATAATCTCAAGAGAATTTGATGCCCACTTTCTGAGATCAAATCCAGCAGAATTTAAAATCAGTGAAATTTCATTTTTTATTTGTTTAACTTTCTCTATTGATTCTGCTCCAGTCAGCAAATCATCAACATAGAAATCCCTTAATATAATTGAACATGCTTCCGGAAATTCTTTCATATTTTGATATGCTACTTCATGCAAACAACGAACTGCTAAAAATGGTGCGCATGAAGTACCATAAGTAACTGTATTTAATGCAAAGATTTGAATGGGCTCTGTATCATTTTCACGCCAAAATATGCGTTGCATGTTTCTATCCTCAGGATGTACCAAGATCATACGATACATTTTAGCAATATCTGCTGACACAACGTACGGATGTGAACGGAATCGCAAAATAATATCGAAAATGTCATCTTGAATTTTTGGACCAACTCGTAAACAAGAGTTTAAAGAAATGTTAGTATCTGTAATTGCACTACCATCAAAGACCACCCTAAATTTAGTAGTACTGCTTCCTTCTTTTTTAACAGCATGGTGAGGAAGATAGAATGAAAATGTATCATCATTTAAATTAGAAGTAAGAACTGACATGTGTTTCATAGAAATGTATTCTTGCATAAATTCATTATATGATTGCTTATAATTATGGTCTCGCTTACAACGATTTTCAACCGATTCTAATCGTTTTAACGCTACGGGTTTTGAGTTGCCCAAATTCGAAAGAATATCATTGTTATATGGTAGTCTAACTATGAATCTACCATCTACATCTCGACTTGTCGTATCCTTAAAATAAGTTTCACAATATTGTTCATCTAATGATAAATGCTTCTTTGTAGCGACTTCTTCAAGTTCCCAAAATTTTGCTAATTGTTGATTTAAACTTAAATTGCAAACGTTGACAGTTTTGATAGTATTGTTTTGAATGTTAACCGTGCCAGCTAAAATCCAACCCAAAACTGATTTTTGCAATATAAGTTTATTATTATCCAAACTAATTTGTTCATTGCACAATAAATCATACAAATGTGACGATCCTATTAGAATATCAATCTCTGCAGGTTTATGTAAGTTAGGATCGGCTAGTTTTATATAACTAGGAATGTTTATTGAGTTTAATGAAAAATGTTTTGTAGGAATTTTTTCTGTTATTTTGGAAATTGTTAAAAATGTCAAATTAGATTCGTAATTACTATGAATTGACTTTATTGAAGTATTTACAATTTTGAATAAATCTATAGGACTTTGACCTATTCCAGAAATTGTACATTTAATAGGAGCTTCTTGTAATTGCAATTTTTTAGCTAACAATGTAGTGATGAAGTTGCTTTGACTTCCACAATCAAGAAGACAACGGCATTCGTGATATTTACCTTGAATGTCTTGAATGTATACCATTGCAGTTGATAAAAGTACTAAATTATTTTTATTGGCAACATGTGTTGATATTGTAATATCACGACATGATTGTGATGTTGAGGGATTTTTATTAACATTATTTTCACTACTTGTTTGTTCAGCACTTCCATTATTGCTTTGAGTTTTAATTTCATTTGTATTGTTTGAATGCAAAATTGTGTTGTGTTTTCCGTGACATTTACGACTTGCAGTCGGTTTTGAAATGTCCCGGTCTCAAACAATTGCTACATAATTTTAATTTTTTAATTTCTTTGTATTTACTATCATTTGTAAGATTTAAGAATTCTGGACAAACATAAATTGCATGAGATTGTTTACAATAAAAACATTTATAATTGACCTCATTAGTACTTTTTTGTAATGCTGTGAAAGACTGACCCTTTTTTGTAAAATTACTCTCAGTTTTATTAAAAGACCTTTTATTGTTTGCCTCAAGAGCTTCCAAATGCATACACTTTTCCTTTAAAAATTGTAAAAGTTGCTCTAATGTCGGCAATAAATTATGTTGAATAGTTGATTCCCACTCTCGCTTTGTAATATTGTCAAGCTTAGTGTTTATCAAATACATAATTATCATATCACAATTAGCAATAGATTTATCGAATGATTCTAAGGCTCGCATATTTTTTAAAATGTTATCAACTAAATTTCTCAAAGCATTATAAGACTCTTTATAGATTGGTGGAATATCGAACATTGATTTAATATGATTATTAATAATTAGTCTTTTGTTTTCAAAACGTTCTTTTAATAATTCCCAAGCAATTGCGTAATTAGTATTAGTAGCCTCTAGAGAAGCAATAACTTGCGCTGCCCCTTCACGAAGACATGATCTTAGATAATGAAATTTTTGAATGTCATCCAAAGAATTATTATTGTGAATAAGTGATATAAATGTATCATGAAAATTTAACCAATTTTCGTATTTTCCATAAAATAATGGAAGATCGATAGGTTTTAATTTAACACCCTGAAATTTGCTTAAATTTTCAGATGAATTAATAGAGTTGTTTATAGAGCCCAACATTGTGAGTTTACTTTTTGCCATCACAATGTATTTATAAAAATTATCTTCGACTGTGTCTCTATCACTAATGTCTTGTTCATCTAGAAATTCAATGTTTGATTGAATTGTATCGTATTCTGAAAATAAAATTTCAATTTTTTCTAGACGTGTTTTGATTTCTTGAGTATCAGCTTCTGATAACTCATTTGTTATATATTTAATGAAACGAGTTAAGCTTCCTTTAATGTAACTCCTTCTATTGCGTAATACCTGTATAGTATTTTCATTGTTTGCCATTGTTAAATTTGACAACTACCAACTATCGAAAATGTCAAATGTATTAATTGAAAATGAATTGAAGTTGTCAAAAATGTAAATACAATTTAAAATAAAAGAATTAAATTGTATGGTAAACTTCGAAATCTATATCAAAATATCACACGAAAACGCCCGTCGAACGCAAATATAACACGAATAAATGTATAATATTCAAATCGTACGAAGTACCTGTTCAAATTGTTACTCCAATGCTATCATTGTGTTCTGCTACTTGGCTTGACATGTGCTTGACGTTTAATTGATTATTGTGATTGTTATACTTGTCCTGTCTTGATTGTTGTAAAATGAATTTCGTAATTTCTTGTTTTTTCGATTGAAACTTCTGAACCATCCGGCTCGAAGGACCAAAATGTTATGTTTTCTCAAAGGACCAATTGAAATGAATATTGAACTTGTATAACGACTTTTTTTATTGTAAAATTGAGTTTTTTATTGAGTAATGAAATGAACTGTAATTGACTTTTTTTTTGTTACAAAAGTGTTACTATAGAAACATAAAAATACAAAGTGTTAACAAAATTAAAGGACTGGACTATAACAAACTTAACATACATCTTCAAAATTACTTGATATAATCGTATTGCCTTCTGATATTGAAAGATTTACAGCAGGTGTGACGGATTTGTCTGATTTATCAGACCATTTTCTGACATTCCTTACCTTACCGTTAATTAAAATAAAACATAAAGCTAGGACCTTTAGGTCAAGGAATTTGAAGTCAATTGATGTTGATCTTTTACATTATCTGTTATCAGTCACACCTTTTGAGGAAATTTTACAAATTACTGATATTAATGAAAAGGTTCGTCATTTTACAAACTTGTTACTCATAATATTTGACACTGTGGCACCTGAAAAAACTTACAAAACTAAAAAAATAAACAAGCCTTGGTGTACAAGTGTAATTAAGAAAATGATTGAAACAAAAAATAAAGCCTTCAATAAGTTTAAAAAAACAAAATTAATGCAAGATTGGAATCAATATAAAGAACTTAAAAACATGACTACTACAGCAATTAACCAAGAAAAAAAGCATTATCTTGAGTTCAGTACAAATAGAAATAAATCAAATAGCCGCACCCTCTGGCGTAAACTAAGTGACCTTGACATTTATAAGAGGAAATCAGCGGCTAATATTCCTCACAACCTAAATAAAGCCGAGGACATAAACAATTTTTTCCTGCAATTTTCTAATTATACTCCACCTGATATATCTTTGGTAGATTTTTATTGCAATAATAAAAAATATAATTTTGACGAGCCCTTTGAATTCACTCTTGTTGATGAAGAAACGATTAGAAAGTTCCTGATTGATGTCAAAACTAATGCTGTGGGTCCTGATAATTTTAACATTGAAATGTTGCTGCTCTGTTGCCACCGTATACTTCCATTTGTAACACATATTGTAAATTCATGTTTGTTATATAATTTCTTTCCGGATTCATGGAAGACTTCCAAAGTTATCCCTATACCTAAGAACAATGAAGTCCATGATTTTAGTTGCCTCCGTCCGATTTCTATACTTTCGCCACTATCAAAAATATTAGAAAAAGTAATGGCATCGCAGATTAAATCTTATGTTACCAAATATAACATTTTACCATCTAGGCAGTCTGGTTTTCGAGGAGGATATAGCTGTGCGACGGCGCTTTTAGATATAATAGATGACATTTTGAGAGATCTGGATAATGGTATGGTTTCAACCTTGTTATTGATAGATTACTCTAAGGCATTTGATAGAATTAATCACAAAATTTTACTAGCCATATTAAGTTATTCAGGTTTTTCTGTCAATGCCTTGGAGCTTCTTAATAGCTATTTGAATAATCGTTGTCAGTATGTCGTAACGACTCTTGGTGCCTCAAGCATGGGTAACATTTTTTGTGGCGTTCCTCAAGGGTCAGTTTTGGGTTTTCTCCTCTTCTGCATATATATATCCAACCTTCCAGATTCGCTCAAAATTTGTGCTCCATATATGTATGCTGATGACAGTCAAATTAAACATTCATTTTTTTTAAGTGACATGAATAGGGCATCGGTTCAAATTAATGAGGACATACGATCTTTAGTTAACTGGTCGAACCAACATCAACTAGCTATTAATGCTTCTAAAACTAAAATCTTAGCATTTGGTAAATCTAAATCCGTAGTGGAAAATAACCTTGTTATAACAATTGATAATGTACCAATCGAGTTCTGCAGTTCAGCTAGAAATCTGGGTATTGAAATGGATACTGATTTACGGTTTAAAGGCCATGTTACAAAATGCATTGGCAAAGCATATGCTGCATTAAAAATGCTTTACCCTCATAGACATAGCCTACATGAACAGTTGAAAATAAAGTTAATGGATGCTCTTGTATTAAGTAATTTTAACTACTGCGATATTGTTTATGGGCCATGTTTGTTGAAAAGTGATCAGGATCGCATTCAGCATGTGCAGAAGTCATGCTTGCGTTATATATATGGTATTCGCAAGTATGATCCCATAAGTCACAAATTGGCTTCTGCAAATTGGCTTTCAATGAAGAGCAGAAGACTCCATCATG
This sequence comes from Apoderus coryli, assembly GCA_911728435.2. Taxonomy (NCBI): domain Eukaryota; kingdom Metazoa; phylum Arthropoda; class Insecta; order Coleoptera; family Attelabidae; genus Apoderus; species Apoderus coryli. Next base: position 26,922,993 of record OU452198.1, read on the forward strand.
CTGCGTGTTTCTATCAGGGTCTGATGTCTACCAGGTGCCCACCTTATCTTTATAATAAAATAAGTTTTAGGTCAGATATACACAACATAAACCTCAGATTCATGGGTCGCATATCTCCACCACCACATAGGACTTCATCATTCGAGCGAGCTTTTACCTACGATATCAGTATACCAAGCAATTTCAAAAATCATAAACTCTTGACATTTCGGTTCCTCCACAAACGTTACGTATATCAGTGAGATAATGACTAGTTTCCCTCATCTACATATACTTCCTAATTATTGTTATTTTTTATATTTTGTTATATTACTTACATCTATTATTATTTTATTGATGTGATATTATGCTTTTTATTTTTTTTTTTTTTGTTATTAGGGTTGGAATATATATATATCAGTATCTACTGCCTTCTAACCCTTTTTGTAGTGCTCAAAATTATATGTATATAAGTTTTTAGGAACGCTATGGTTAGTTTTACTTCTTTTTTTTTTTAATTTATAATTGTTATCTGTATTATGAGTATCTGCAAATAAACTGCTTATTATTATTATTATATTATTATTATTAAATTAAATTCTACAGCTTATAGACATCAAACTGTAGGTTCTTTGGAAAATACACATCTCTCAATGCATATTTAAGAATTCAATGTAAAGACCATGCCAACGATTGGAGTAGTTGGTTACAATACTGGTGTTTCAATAATACAGTTCATACAGAAACTAAATATACACCACATGAATTAGTTTTTGGTAGGCCCTGTATTATTGAAACCTTAACGATTAGGTAGATCCAATCTATAATTTTAATAATTATGCTTTTGAATTAAAATATCGCTTGCAACATGCATCTCAAGACGCGCGAAATAATTTGATTTCGTCGAAAACCAAAAGAAATATGACAAGAAATGTAAAAATACAAATTATAAAGTAGGTGATAAGGTTATGTTAAAAAACGAATCTAGCAATAAGAGTGAACCAATTTATAATGGACCTTATATAGTAGTCAAAAATGGTAACCCTAATTTAGTGATTAAAATTAATAACAAGGACACTTAAGTGCATAAAAATAGAGTAAAAAAGTATAATGAATAAACATTTTATTTTAAATTTTTTTTCTTTTTCGATAGGAGGTATAATGGTACACACTGTATAGTAGATTTAATTTTAATATTGTTTTATTATATTTTTAAGTAAGCAATAATATTTAGACATGTAAGCATATTAATTTAAGTAGGTTAAGTAAATATAGAGTTCATTGTACATAATTGTAGATATGTTAATTTGTAAGGGGTAAACCTTGGGGTGTGGGAAATGAAACCGTAACTAAAGTTAATTTTAACTTAAATACGTTTTAATCGTGATAATAATTGCACACAGTAAATTTTGTAAATTAAACTTATGACATTGCATTTTTATTTTCTCGTTCTGTCATTCTTCGTATTTTAGTGGCCGCAGCGTCGGTCAGTAGAGATGCGAAATAGGGATGGGAACGGTTGTTACAGTCTCCCACTTTGCACCACACGTACGTCCCGTGTGTGGAGCAACTTCTGGAAGGTTGGTGCAGCACATACATTTGGTCCACGGCTTGCGTTGTCGTTTACCCTGATGGCGTTGTAGTGGTAACGTCCGGGCTAGTGGAGGCGTTAACGGCAGCACCGTCTCGGTTGCGGAACTCAGTGGTTGAGTCATCTCTGTTGAGGAACTCGTTGATGGGGTCGTCTCCGAGGAAGAAGTCGATGGTGAAATCGGCTCTGTTGAGGAATTCGGTGATGGAGTAGTCCCTGAGGTGGAAATCGATGGGGCCTTCGGCGGTCGGCCACGTTTACGTAGTGGATTCAGAGGCGATGGGATCAAAGTCTCATGTGTTTTACGATAGGGGGTGAGGGCAGAAATGTGATATTTGCCTAGAGGAACATTGGGAGTGGCTACAGATGAAACTTCGAAGGTGGTTGGTGTGATAACCTTAGACACTCTATATGGTCCGTCTCTCTTCGTGGTAAACTTGGAAGTTACATTCTTGCTGGCATCACTTAGGCAGTGGGTGTCCACAAGAACTAAGTCGTCTACTTTGTAAGGTGACATATCTCGGCGTTTAGCAGATTTATACTGTTCTCTTCGGTCTTGAGCTTGCTCATGGTTCTCTCGTGCTTGCCCTAAAGTATTGCTCATAGTAGTCAGATATGGTGTGATTTGTGCTACAAAAGTATCATTTTGTATAATAGCACGTAGATCTCGATTGGTATCGTCTGGAGTACGAAGTTCGCGTCCAAATGTTAGGAATGCAGGTGTAAAGCCCGTTGACTCGCACTTTGATGTGTTTATCGCAAATCTTATTGCTGGCAACTTATCCAACCAAGCGGTATGATCCGTGCTGGTGAGTATTGCAAGTTGTGTTTTCATATCTCGATTCTTTCTTTCCACAGGATTTGACTCTGGATGATACACAGGCGTTAGACTCTGTTGGAATCCAAGGCAGTGAGCGACTTGTTGCATAACGTTACTGACAAATTGTGCACCGTGATCACTGATGATTCTTCTTGGTACACCAAAACGTAGTATGACTTCGTCAATTAAACAGCGGGCGCAGGAATAAGCAGTAGCAGACAGTAGTGGAAATATTTCTGTCCATCTCGTGGCTGTATCTTCTATTACAAATATCCATCGGTAGCCTTCAGGCGTTGCTGGTAGAGGTCCGAATAAATCTATCGATAATACCTCGAATCTTCGGTTCTGGATTGGCGTTTGCAAGAGACCGGCAGGTTTGAGGTTACTGGCTTTGAATTTTTGACATTCAAGGCATTTACTGATGTAGTCTGAGATGGATTTTCTCATTCCTACCCAGTAGTATCGCTTTGCTATTTTGTGGTACGTTCTCTCAACACCGTAATGTCCGGAGGTGGCGACATCATGGTATTCGTATAAAATTTTAGGTACGCGTATGTTAGCGGCAACTAATTGAGGTTCATCCTCATCGATGTCAGGATTGTATCTATAGAGGACACCAGTTGACATCATGTATCCTCGGTCCGTCCATTTCTTAAAAGTTGTCTCTGACCCATTTGTGTCTTCTAAGCAGCTAACTATCTTTTCGAGTTCAGGATCTTGTAACTGTTCAGATCTTATGTCAGAAGCAGTCAGCGTAGGAAAATCTATGACAACAAATAAAATTTCGTTCTCCATTTCAGTGTTATTTGGCAACGGTGGCCTGCTTAAACTATCAGCAACGACATTCTTTTTGCCAACGATATAATCTATTTTAAGATCATATGGCATTAAAGTCAATGCCCACCGTGCTAATCTGCCTGTTGGTGATTTGAGGCTCATAAGCCATTTGAGCGCTTGGTGATCGCTTTGGACTATTGTAGTTGATCCTTCCAGATAACCACGGAATTTCTGAACAGCCCATACAACCGCCAAAGCTTCGCGTTCAGTTGTTCTATAGTTTTGCTCTGCTGGTGTTAACAATCTGGAAGCGTACTCGACTGGTCTTTCATCCTCATTCTCCCCCTGTAGTAAACATGCCCCTAGAGCGTAGTTACTAGCGTCGGTTCTAAGGATATACGATAACTTGCAGTCAGCTTGTCTGAGAATTGGTGCTGTACATAGCAACTGCTTAAGTGTGTTGAAAGATTCGTTTTCCGTCTGACCCCATGTCCAGGTGGCTTTCTTCTTAGTCAAGTTCGTCAAGGGCTTGGCGACTTGAGCGAAATTATTTATGAAGCGTCGAAACCAGGAGCAGGTCTGTAGGAAGCTCAGGAGTTGTCGTACATTTTTAGGCGGTGACATGTTTTTTATGGCAGCGACCTTGTCTTCGTTAGGTTGAATACCCTTGGGCGAAATTATATGTCCTAGGTAATGTACTTGCTGGCATGTGAACGAACATTTTGGCCTATTTAAGGTTAGTTTGAATATTTTCAATCTTTCGAAAACTCTTCTTAAGTCTGATAGATGTTCTTCGAAGCATCCAGATAATACTATCAGATCATCTAGGTAGGCGAATAAGGTAATATCTTGTATCCCTGTTCTATATCTGTCAATCATACGTTGGAAGGTAGATGGAGCGTTTCGCAGTCCAAACGGCATCCTAGTATAACGGAAAGTACCAAATGGCGTAATGAAAGCGGTTTTGTCTCGATCCGAGGGTCGTACACTTATTAAGTGGTAACCACTTTTAAGGTCTAGAGTAGACATATAATTTGTGTTCTTGGCTGCATGAAGCAGATCGTCGATACGTGGTATTGGGTATCGGTCGGGTCTCGTTACAGCGTTGAGTCCTCTGTAGTCGACTGTTAAGCGGACTTCACCATTTTTCTTAGGTACGAGCACGACTGGCGCAGCATACGGAGATTCGCATTCCTCGATGTATCCATTATTGATAAGCTTATCTAGTTCGAGTCGAAGCTGTTCTTTCTTAGGCTGCGACATTCGATATGGAGGTACAGCGATAGGAGTATCATCTAGGAGTGTGATCGTATGTTCGGCATATGGAGTAGGCTCATTCTGTGGAACAAAGGTCTCTGAGAACTCTAACAAGAAATTGTTCAATTCGTCTTTCTGACTGGAAGTAATATTGAGGCCTTCATTATCTCTAAGTTGCAATTCTTCAAACTTAATGTTATTAACAACGCATGATATGTCGTTATCGTTTGCGAAGTAGAATTTCTGTAATGGACGTTCACCAAAATAGAACTGGTTGTTGGGAACATCAATAATCACATTAGCTGTTTGGATCCAATCTACACCTAGTAGGGTACGACTGTTTTCATGTTGTGCAACATTAATAAACTTCGTGCTTATTGTTTTGTTGTGTATAACAACATCTATATGAAATATGCGAACTTCAACTTCACGTTGAATACCATCGGCGAGGGTCATGTGCATTGTATCTCGTGTATATGGAATACCATCCTCAATTAGCAATGAAGCTAGCCTTGAACCGGCAACACTGGATTTTGCACCTGTATCGATGTAAGCGTAACCATTATGACCATTTATGTTAAGTTGAACTAGAGGTCTAGTATTAATATCGTCGTTGAATGCGTTTAAAAGAAATTCAGAAGCATTAACACTAGTTTTCGGCTTGCATTTCGGGCAAGTGCTCTTAATGTAGCCTAAGGCACCACAACCATAGCAAGAAATAGTAGAGGAACTAGACGAGGAGCTACTTGAAGCTTGAGGTGATGCATTAGAGGTTTGAGTTGTAACCTTAGATGACGAAGACGCGGTTTCGCTCGATTTTAACTTGAGTAGCTTACGACACTCGTCTTTTGTATGTCCCGTTATTTTACAATATGTACAGCGCTTTTTAACAAAGTCCTTAACATCACTTTTGTCCGGAGTATCGAAAGTTTCTTCCGCGACGCGTGCGTACTTAAGGAGTTCTTGAAAGTTCGAAACTTTGTCACGAGGAACTTTCTCGCGCACTTTGCGATTAAGAAGTCCGTAAATCATATCTAACTGAACCTCTTCAGTCAAAGTATTTGGTGGCAATTGGGCTAGAATTGACCTTGCTTTGCATATGTAAACGTCTGTTTTCGTTTTATTATCTTGTTCATGTGCGAACAATTCTCGGTAAACGCGATAGGCAGGTTTAGCGGGACCGAAAGTAGACTTTAGCAACGCGACAGCATCATTCCACGATTCTACCGAGGTTTTTACACCTTGGAACCATGTAGCGGCAAAACCATCCAATAGCATAGGCAAACCACGTAATGCGTTTTCGTCGGATATATGCGTACAGTCCTTATATATTTCGATAGTATCTGTGAACGCAATTACATCTGACGTACTTGCTCCGTCGAAACGACTGTTACAATTTGAAAAATTTCCCGAATTGTCTCTATTTTGCGTTTGAGTAGTAGGTACGACCGATAAATGAGAGAGCAATTGTTGAAATTGAGCATCAGTGAGTGTAACGGACATATTTGTGTCGCTTATTTCACTGTGAACACTCGTAGAACGAAGTGAATACGCGTGATGGCGATCCACGATTGTAAAATATGTAAAACTTTATAGAAAACTTACAGTTTGTTGTATCTTTTCAGTTTTGACTCACAGCTGATTTAGTAGTTTATTTAAATCACTTAGTTTTAGCACTAATTGTTTGTAAGGTAAGTTACTGAAGTTTGTCCGTAATATAATAGAGCAGAGCAGCGTAGGAACCACACACAAAACGTTCTAAACTTTGAGAAGCGTTATTATAATATGTGAAAGCACTGTCTTCTATTTGTGAAAGAAATCTTATTAAGATGTGACAAATAGTTTCTGTGCAGGAACAAAACAGCGTAGAAATACCACACACGAAACGTTCTAAACCATGAGAAGCATTACGATATGTGAAGCACTGTTATTATGTTTTTAATCACACGCGAAAACTATTTGTAAGATGTTCAAACAAAAACGTTGTCGTAACGTATATCTGCGAATGTTTTTTTGGTTAACTATTACCGGCACTTTTACACACGAAAAAATACGTAATTTATACGGTCCAACGTTCTGGGCGCCAGTTGTAAGGGGTAAACCTTGGGGTGTGGGAAATGAAACCGTAACTAAAGTTAATTTTAACTTAAATACGTTTTAATCGTGATAATAATTGCACACAGTAAATTTTGTAAATTAAACTTATGACATTGCATTTTTATTTTCTCGTTCTGTCATTCTTCGTATTTTAGTGGCCGCAGCGTCGGTCACTAGAGATGCGAAATAGGGATGGGAACGGTTGTTACAAATTGTAGAATAGAATAAATGTTAAGTCGAAACCGAATGGTTGTATTAATACCCTAACCCTAACCACCCCTTATGTATATGGTTATCACAGACCAAGTTAAAATATTTTTTTAGATTCCTCTGCAAGTTAGATCTATTTTTGAAAATTTATCACCGTTGGAAAGTTTAACAAATATATCACCTATCTTAGGTATAGGGTAGGTGAAATCCTCCAAGTACTTATTGATTGTCACCTTGTAATCTTCAGCAATCCTTATTTTTCCCTTAGTTTTCGGAATCGCCACTACTGAAGTACCATATTCGCTACTATCCACCCTGGTTATGATTCCCAATCGTTCCAGGTTGTCTAACTCTTCTTCATATGCTTTTCTATAAGCAAATGCAACGTCCTTGGTTTAAAAAATACTGGTTTGATATTTTCTTTCACCTGTAATGATATTTTATTGTATTTAAAACAGCCTATATCATCTTTGAAAACGTTTTTATATTTTTCTATTAGTTCATTGATTCAGTTATTTTGTATTATAGCGTTAATCATGCTAAACCCTATTCTAAAAGTTTCCATAAAATCTCTACGAAGTATACAGACCGATCCGTTCTTCACTACATAAAATTTTATTTATCGTGGGTCGAGTATTATAGTGTTCTAACAGAACTTTTGTGGCGAAACTGTTTTTTATGAAAAAAAAAAAATACTACATAAAATTTCTGTTCTATGTATATATAAATACCTGTTCTATGTCGTACACAAACTGAAAACAAGACATTATTAAATTGTTCTATCGCTCATATTTAAAAATCATTTAATATTATACGAGTAATATCCTAACAGATCAACCAATGAAAGGGTAGAATTTTGGGCCGTTAGACCAATATAATTTTTGCTGTTTCAGTTTTGTACGAAAGCGGTTGTAATAAACACGAGGTGATTTTGTAGTACAATTTTTGAACATTTTGATTGAAAAACGTACCATGGACGGTGAATTTGACCCGTAAGTAATGCTTATATTATTTAATACTAGTTATTATTTAATACTAGTTGACTATATTTAGAAAGCTTGTGTATTTAATTTTACTTTTAATGTTGTGAATATAACCTCACATTTGGTTGTTAGAACAATATAATTTAGAAATAATTTTACTTTAATTACTTTATTTTTGTTGTTAGGACAAAAGATAATATTAAGCAAAATATTTTGTTTCAGTGCTGTTTCGGGCAGTTTGTTTTTTGAAGACAGCGATGATTCCTTCCGTGACAGTTTCTGATTCAGAAATAGAATCTTGGTTTATATAATGGTAAGTTGTCGCTACAAATTAAATTGGACCAGTTTTACCCAACAAAATGCATTTATTTACAGTTTCAGATCAACATACTGAAGCAGAGGTTAAGCCTGAACATAAAGGGGTAAATCTCGAAGTCGTGATAAATACCGAAGAAGACGAGGTAATAGAATAAGATACCGCAGAGAATTGGCAAGAAGGTGAAGTACCTCAAATTCAAGAAAGCGCTAATTGTAACAGGCAACAAAAAAGAAAAAAATAATATGGCCAATGATAAAAATAAAGAACTAACCAGAAAACGTAAGAAACGACCGAAAATTGGAAAATGAATGTAAATAAAAAATTGTGGGAGTCTGGAGTATCAAAACGTGAAAGGTAAAACACGAAAAGACAGATATTTAAAACCGACTAAAGACTGTCAAACTCAATGCAAATATTTATGCTCCAAAAAGATTAGTTTGCAAGAAAGAGAAGACATTTTCAACGGATTTTGGGCCCTTTCAACTGAGGCTAAATTGCACTTCTCTGGCAAAAACATAGAAAGAATTGAGAAGAAAAGAAAACAAACCACTAAGAAGGATTCTCGTCGCCAATCCACGTGTAACAAAACAAAGACACACTGGCAATAGAATATACTTTTGTCTTGCCCTGTATATATATTTGGGTAGTTTAGGATATTTTCTCTTAGTTTTATAGTTTTATACCTAACATGTGTGAAAGCCTAATATTTTTGTAAATATTATACAACATCTGTAAGTAATAAATATTATCTTGGGTGCCTGTGATAAAGAATTGATACCTAGAAAACGACCTTTTTCTAGTTGAAAATATTATGTTTGTTTATGAGTTAGTCGAAAAGATAAAAGCATATACTAGAAAAGATAACCAGATGTTTTAAATACAGAGGGGTCATTCAACATTATCGAAATACCTGCTAATTAAATGTCAGACTATTCTTATATATGCATAGGTAGGGGGAGTTAACAAGATTTCCCATATTAAAGAATATATATAAAGGGCGTAGAAAACATTAACATGGGTTTTCATCCAGTTAGCTTTTCTGGAGATTAAGGAGTCATTATATAATCGTATTGCTCCTGACTTTACAAACGGTAGTGTCTTGTTGATCTTCTGAAAAATCTCCAACATAAGACATCTTAGCAATCAACAATCATTATTACAGTCGACATAAAAATGTATTTTATTTCTAAGACGTAAACTACTGCCACCCTGTAGTTGTATTTTATAGGGTTGTATGTTCAATGCTCTTTCTTATTTGTCATTTTTCATTCTGTAGTACCTAGTTGTCATTTTTATGAGGCAATTTTGGAAATGCAATAGGACTTTCAAGTTAGATGCGTTTTAGCCTTGGTAGGGTCTAGAGGTACCAATTGTATAAAGTTAAATTAAATATTTTAATTTGTTTTTGTAGATTTTTCACAGTTAAAAATTATTTTCTAGTTTTTGTTTCAAAGTATACCAGTATAAAGACTTTCTTCTTTTTCATTCTAAAATAGTGAATTTTTCTAAAGTTAAAGTTTCCGTAAGTTATTGTTAATTCTTTTAATTAAAGGCCTTTTTGTTCCAAATCAGTTTTTTATAAAGATTAAGTTGTTTCTTTTAGTAATTGAAATAAATTCAGTTTTCAATTGTAATTAAAGTTTCGTATGGAAATTAATATAATTATTCGTAATTAGATTAATTTACCTATTTTAAATTGTACATTAATGAATAAGATTTTCTTTTAAATTTTCATTTCTTTTAATTGTTTTGTACTTTCTATTTATACATATTTATTTATTTGTTATTCATTTTCTTTATTAATTTTAATTATTAAATTTAGTTGATTTGAAAAGCCCAAATCGTGTGTTTTATTTCAAATAAAGTTTTCATTACGTTGTTGAACAGAAGGGTTGTTTAATTAATAATTTTCTTTTAAATAAATTGAGTGTGTGACCAGCAGAGATCCAGAATTATAAAAGGTTAGTAAATTTTACATTACTTTAATACAGATTAATAAAGTTGATATTATGTGTTTGTTCTTCTTTAATTAAAACCGCTCGTAAAGCTTGAATCGAACCAGTAACAATTTGAATATCATATAGGGGTTCATTTGGGTTGAGCTATAAAATTAGTATTCTTTCTGAATGTACACAACACCCGCTAATTCAAAATGGTTACACACGTTCAGATATTATTTTCATGTTTCGGATGAAAAAATACGTACGTGTAAGACATTTTTTCTTTCTACTTTGGATGTAAGTCAGTAGAGAGCAAATTATTTTCACCAGAAGAAAAATAATTTAGTGACAGGAATTCCATTACCTTCTAAGCAAGGTCGCCATCCTAAAAAAAATATTAGTGAGATTAGTAAACAACATATGCGAAATCATATTAACAATATTCCCCGTGTTGCCTCTCATTACTGCAGAATGGACAGCAAGAAATAATATTTTGAAGGAACATTAAATATGAATAGACTATACAATCTCTATGTTGAATATTGCGCTGAAAATCAAATAGAACCAGTCAAAAAACACTGTTATAGGTACATATTTAATTACGAGTTTAACATCGATTTTTTAAAATCCAAGAAAGATCGATGCGACACCTGCGAAGAGTACCTGTTGATTCAGAAGGGAGGTGTTGTAATTGAAGAACAGCAAAAAATTAAATTTGAAAAAACCACTTACATGGAAAAAGATCTGCGAAAATGGTTCGTGATTTGGACAGGAGAAATGAAGATGAGCGCACTGCTATTGTGTGTTTCGACTTGGAAAATGTTTTCGCACTACCGCGATGTAATGTGTCATGTTTTTTCTATAGCAGAAAATTAAATACGTATAATTTAACGGCACATTGTAACTTTAATAAGCAAGCATATTGTTGTATATGGAGCGAGGGTACCCACGGCAGACAAGGCAATGACATAGCATCTGCGTTAATAAAAATACTAGAAAGAGTAGTTAAAGATTTACCTCGTATCAGCAAAATTATTCTCTGGTCCGATTCTTGTGTGCCTCAAAATAAAAACTCGATTATGAGTTTTGCGCTTAGGAAGTTTTTAGAAAAACATCCAGATATTGAGGAAATCATACAAAAGTTTTGTGAACCTGGGCATAGTAGCATTCAAGAAGTTGACAACATTCACAGTCAAATCGAGAGAAAGCTCTCAAACGTAGAAATTTTCAGCCGTCTAGGATTCTTGCGTCATCTGGGTACTGTAAATCAAAGACATCCTTTTAGGGTATTTCACATGAGTCATAAAGATTTTTACCTGTACAAAGAAGCATCTCAAAATTTAAATTTAAAAAATCCCTTATGCATCTCTAAAACAAATAATGTATTGCCAGACACTACCATTTAAGTTGTATTTTAAACTTCATCACCACGACGAAAATTTTACCGAGGTCCCTATTACTCCATTATCAAGTAAGATCAGAGCAGCTAACTCTGCTTTTCTCACCCTACCGGAAATAAAAGTTTCACCAGAACCTAAAAAAGTCTTTTACCATTTACGAAGGTAGCAGACCTCACAAAACTTTTTAAGTTTATGCCTGCTGTGGATATTACCTTTATCCGTACTAGTTTCTTCAAGAAATATAATAACTCCACTGTGTTTGCTGACTCGAAGAAAAAATTGCAAAAAGCAAACAGTGAATCTAAGGTTTCAGAAGCTAAGAGAAAAGTGAATAAAGGTAAATTTAGTGTTATCCAATAACAAAATCACTAAGGGAAAAAATAGCGTAAACCTTGTTTTTTTTTGTTTGTTGTTATAAATACCTTTTTAGTTCAATTATTAGCAAACATTATAGTAATACGTATTTTGTGCTAAGTTTATATTTGGTGAACCTGTGTTAACCTGTTGTTTTTTCCACTAGAATAATTATGTTATTTTTTAACTAAACAGGAAATATTTTTTTTTTGATTTAAACCTTTAGTTCCAAAGAGTTTTTGTATAATGTTATAACAAAATCTCATATTTTGTGAAATTTTCATTTTCAAATAAATAAAAGGTTCTATCAGAAATTGTTTATTTTTCCAAATCAAGTATAAGAAGAAATAAATTCAAACAAAAACAATTAAATTTTTTTATTCTTGAGTATATGAGTCTAAAACTACTATTAAAAACAATACAAATATTTTCAAATCATATGAGAATAAACCTAGAACATTTAGGCGCCCTTTCCCAACAATTTCATTTTGGATTCATAGAACAATATAATACTCGACCCAGGTTATGTGTATTTCTGGTTGCTTTGACCTTGTTAATAATAATGATTTTAACGTATATCTTATTTTGTGATGTGGAACTTGGTTTAGTTTTAATTGTTGCATTTTCGGGTATTCACGCATAGTGAGTCAAAAATGTTTTAATAAAATTATTTTAAAGTGTTGACTACAAAACAAATTAATTTTAGAATAGAATTTTGAAAAAGACCAAAATAAGATTGAAACGTCAATAAAATAAGAATGTTTAAACAAAAAAATGAATGTTTATATAAATAAATTTATTTATTTTTGTTTTCTTGAGTTTAGGTCAATTATAAAACATTCATTTTTTTATTTAAACATTCTTATTTTATTGACGTTTTATTTTGTTAAGGTCAAATAGTAATATTTTGAAGAATTTTTTGATTTCTTTAGATTTCAAATCAAGATTTTTTTGAAAGTTAAACTATAAGCTCAAATTTATATACAGGGTGAATCAAAAATGTATTTCTTTATTTTGTTAAGGTCAAACAGTAATATTTTGAATAATTTTTTGATTTCTTTAGATTTCAAATCAAGATTTTTTTGAAAGTTAAACTATAAGCTCAAATTTATATACAGGGTGAATCAAAAATGTATTTCTTTATTTTGTTAAGGTCAAAAAAAGTAATATTTTGAATAATTTTTTGATTTCTTTAGATTTCAAATCAAGATTTTTTTGAAAGTTAAACTATAAGCTCAAATTTATATACAGGGTGAATCAAAAATGTATTTCTTTATTTTGTTAAGGTCAAAAAAAGTAATATTTTGAATAATTTTTTGATTTCTTTAGATTTCAAATCAAGATTTTTTTGAAAGTTAAACTATAAGCTCAAATTTATATACAGGGTCAAATCAAAAATGTATTTCTTTATTTTGTTAAGGTCAAAAAAAGTAATATTTTGAAGAATTTTTTGATTTCTTTAGATTTCAATTCAAGTTTTCTTTGAAAGTTAAACTATATGCTCCTAGAGGTTATCTACGGGGTAATTCAAATATGTTTCTATTTATTTTCAATAATAGATAGAAACATTTTCAAATTTTCAGCTCTGGCAATACTTTTTTTTAATTAATTTTTGAATTATTTTTGTTTTAATTTTTTTTTTTTTTTTTTTTTTTTTTTTTTTTTTTTTTAATTTTTTTTTTTTATTTTTTTTTTTTAAATTTTATTTTTTTTTTAATTTTTTTTTTTTTAATTTTTTTTTTAATAATAAAAACATTTTTTTCCTTAAAATTTTTTTCTTGATTTTTTTTTCCTTTCTTTTTAAAACCCTCATTGACTTTTTTTTATAGATAAAACTACCACAAAACGACTGGGAAATCCCAAAGGGATTTCTTGTTAATAATTATAACGAGCGTACAGTCCGTCTCTGTCTAAAAGTGGGAAAAAAACGCCTGATTTGCGTGTAAGTTGGCATCTCGCCACGAGGCGTGGCCATAGCTTTGCCGATAGGGGACCTTTATTTTTTGCAGAATAGAATAGGGTACTTATCAAAGCTGATTCAATGCATTAAAATTATGTATTTTATTCATTTATTTACCTCTGCAGAAACGAAATTTTTGCATGACAAGGAGGTGAATACGATTTTCTACGAGGAAAATAAAGAAAACAGTACAAAACTGCAAAAAATGCTACTACTAAATCAATAAATTTACCTTTTTGCAACATCCACACATACAATAAAAGCATTTTGATTTATACTAGGCACTGTTCTAAACACGGGAGTGCACTTTTACGGTATGGTACGGCCCTTTATTAGATTTTTAATTGTAAACTAAAAATGTTGGAAAATCTTCGAGACTTCGTACATCCATCAATCTGACTTAAGGTATTGAAACATATATGATCACATCCATCCATCTGACGGCTCTCCCTTTAGGTTAACAACACTTTTTCAGTAAAATTACTTCAAATACACAATGGCAGCTTCTAAATTTACTACTACTATTTTTAATACTCATTTTATAACAATACAATTGACAACATGTTGATACGAATTGCTCTTAAACATGAAAATAATGCCAAAAACTGTCAGGTTATTACAAAATATTTGACACCAGCAATTTGTCTGTCGGTTAGAAAAAACGATCTTACCAAAACCAAATTATGACGTGAAACTAGAGGTGCAACTGTATTGGAATTTGTCGATTTATTTTGAAAGCCATTTTCATGACTATATTCTTAGAAAAGCATATGGGACATGCAATTTCGTATATTTTTAGTAACAATCCTATAAAAAGAATAACGTAAATTGCATTGAACAAGTATTAATCTTTAAATCTCATTTCACAACAACGAGGAGTAGCAATTTTCACTCACCTATTTTAAACGCACGTTCCTTTTACAGAACAAAAAAGTGTGTGCCCCAAAATATTTTACAGCTGATCTGAGTTGTAACCTATATATAGGATGACGTCTTTTGGTACCGATTCAGTTCTTTCATTACTGTTTTTGTTACAAAAATTCCAAGTAGTAGGTATATTAAAAACTTTCAATGAAACTAAATATAGATATGTGATATTAAACAAGTAGCCATATACCTATAATAGGTATCTATTATAAATAGAAGTAAGGAATAAAAAACTACTTTAAATTAAACTGCTACTTATTTATCTTATACCTAGAAAATCACGTACTTATAACTACGCTCATTTGCTCAATGTTTTTATTTCAAAATACACAATAATTAAAATTCCTTAAACTACAAATACAACACAGTTTTGTGTTAGGTGCATAGGTAATATAACTATATTAATAAACTAAATTTGGGCTACGGGCGACTTTATCACACACATTTTAAAAACATTGGTATATTAATAGGTATAACCTACACACACTGAAAATATTATAATAAACCGAACGAAATTTCATAATTTCTAAACACCAAATCATTATTTTGTTTATGTCGCCTGAGCAGAGCTTCGTTGGTCACTTTATAGTCCACAAAACAAAACAAACGGCTGTATGTTCACATTTTGAACGCCTATGTTGTTGATAGTGTCAGTTTGGATTAGGTTAACAATTTCTCACTAAAATTACTTCAAATATACAATGGCACCTTCTAAATTTACTACAAATAATAACCATTTTATAACAATACAATTTAACAACATGTTGACAGGAATTGGCTATTAATGTACACAAATAAAACCAAATTATGACGTGAACTAGAAGTGTCAACCAAACAAAAATAAGTGACACCAACGACAGAAAAAAATTCTGCCAAATTATGACAAACCAACGAAGCCAAAATAGATAGACAGATAGTCCTAAAATTAACGTCCGCCGCTATTAACGTTAACGTTAATTTAACACCAACGATTTTCAAATAGACAGATGTGGTAGGTTTATAAAATGATGATAATCATATTATAGGCAGCCATTTTTAGGCTAGCAGATTTAAAATACCTAACTAATATATTTATAGTAGGTAGTTAGTATACAATTTTTTAAGGACAAAAAAGTAAAATTTTCTTTAAAAGAGAAATTTTTAGCATAGGTTTTAGATTTATATACGGGGTGAGTCAAAAATGTATTTCATTATTTTGAACAAAAAAGTAATATTTTGAATAATTTTTTGATTTCTTTAGATTTCAATTCAAGTTTTCTGTGAAAGTTAAACTATAAGCTCAAATTTATATACAGGGTGAATCAAAAATGTATTTCTTTCATGAAAACTTTAGTTTCGAATCCACTTTTAAGAAAATATTCTCCCCTATAAATATATATTACATATTTTATATACTAAGAAAAAATAAATCTGACAACCAAGGAACTAAAGAGCTAATATTTGCTGTATGACAATTATGACAAGTGTCATTTCGAAATAAAATATAAATAAATTCTTTTAATTTGTTTGAAAATAGAAAAAACATTATAAAATTCATTCTAATATTGGTTATTGTACACGGTAATTATATTCTATTAATACCTAATGTTTATTTCTAGCCAAAATTCGATTTTTGATGTACCTTTAATAGGTTTAACATATTACACGTACGTAAACAAACACTAGAAAAGGCTATACAAGCTTTCTTACGTAAGTACTTTAAAATACAATACTTTTTATGTTTATTTAAAGGTATTTCAGCTAGATTTGTTTATGTTCCAAGGTACGTACCTATATATTATACCATACTACTTAGGTATCTCCTAATCTCCACATTGGTAAACAAAAACGACTTACCATAAAGCACAGAATAATACATTCCTTATTCTGTGGAAAGAAACCTTTATTTAGAGAAAGTATTTTTATCATAGAAGCAGCATAATATAAAATATTTTATACAATTAGGTACCTACACGAAATAGAAACATGGGTACAACCAGGGCCGTTCCTGGTGAGCGTGCAGGACGTGCATGCACGCAGGCGCAAAATTTTAGGGGCGCAAAATCGACGGTCATTCAAGATATTCGTTATTACTAATTCAAAATCAAAATAAAAATTTCTCGATTTTATCATTTCAATAAGTAGGTCTAAACATTTTACGAAGCGTTTGCCTTAGCACAAATTAATGTGTTCTATGCGCAATTTCTTTGGTGGAAGCCGTATATAGAATAAAGGTTACCGCCTCTCTTGCGTCGGTCCGGCGCGACGGCGGCGGTTTATTTAGCCCGTTATTTATTATGCCGCTTTTCGCTGCCGGCTTAAACAAAAGGGATGAAATTAAATTTTCAGGCTCAGGCATAATATTTTTATTTTTGGTATCTCAGTATTTGTTTGGTAGTTACAGTTAAAGGTGGTTAAAGCAGGTTAAAGGAAATCTCCGCACAGTGCATGAATTGCAAGTTGTTTTCGTTCGTTTCGTTACGAGTTTCGATTGTTTTTATTTCGTTAAAAGGTGTTTATGTAAAATTGTAGGTAAGTGTGCATTAGAAAAATTAAGTTAACATTCGCCAAACAAATTAAAGACAATTAAGGAATAAATAAAGATTTTTTCTTTTTTCAACACCTAAGTATTATAGTATATGTATAAATATTAATGAACGTTTTCATTTTTAGATATGAGTAATAGTTCTAAAAAGAAATTATCTGGAGCTCAATTTAAAAAACGGCGGATGAAATTAGATGCAGAAAGGGAAAAGTTAAGTGGAGCTTTAAGCAAATTTTTCAAATCTAACTCTTCTACTCCACAACCGCTTCCATCAAATGTAGAGATTCATCGAGAGATGTTGGTTGATATTAATCAGCAGCCATGTAGCAGCATTTCGCTAAGCAACGGTCAAGAAGCGATAATTGATAATCAGCAGCCAGACATCATCAATATTCCAGTAAGCAATGATCGAGAAACGATATTTACTTTATCACCTGCCACAGATAATATGAATGTTGATATTACCGACCCATCTACGTGGCCTAATTCACTAAGCAACAATTTAGTTGGATCAATTGTCACGAAAGGCGCTGTGCAGATTACAGAAGATTCTGAAAATTTTCCAGTTGATAAAATGGGAAGAAAATTTTCATCCATCCAATATACAAGAAAATTACCAAACGGTGAAAAAGTTCATAGGGATTGGCTAGTAGATTCTAAAACATGTAACGTTGTATTTTGTATCTTTTGTAAGATATTCAGCTCGATGTCCCATCAATTAATTTCTGGTTACTCCGATTGGAGACACCTATCGACCAATATTACCCGTCACGAAACTAGTATAGCACATATGAGAAGCGCTCAAAAATGGTGCGAGTTAAAATTACGGTTGGATAAAGGTTGTACTATTGATAAAGAGCAACAGAAACAATACGAGATTGATAAAAAACGGTGGCGTGCAATAATTAAAGGGATGATTTGCATAGTGCAATATTTAGCTGGCCAAAATCTAGCATTCAGGGGAGAAAGCCAAACCCTTTATCAACCAAATAATGGCAATTTTTTAAAATTAGTTGAAATGATTGCTACATTTGATCCAATTATAATGGAGCATATAAATAATATTCAGAAATCTAAAAACTTAAATCAACATATGCCTCATTATTTAGGTAATCATTTTCAAAACGAATTAATAAGTTTGTTGTCGAAAAATATTCAACAAGAGATTTTATTGTGTCTTAAAAAGGCAAAATATTTCTCAATAATTTTAAATGAAACTCCCGATGCTAGTCATACTGAACAGCTCACTGTTATAATACGATTTGTTGATTGCGCCCCTGGAGCAGTAGAAATAAGAGAACATTTTTTAGGCTTTTCTAAAGTTTTAAATACTACAGGGGAAAGGCTTATTCATTATTTAAAAAATGAAATTTTGTCAAAATTTAAAATCGATTTAAATGATATGAGAGGGCAGGGATATGACAACGGCACAAATATGTCTGGCAAGCATATAGGTCTTCAAGCTCAAATTAAAAATGTAAATCCTAGAGCAATGTTTGTGCCCTGTTCAGCACACACATTAAACCTGACTGTTAATGACGCTGCCAAAATTTCTTTTGAGACTGTTGGTTTTTTTTCAATCATTCAAGAACTGTACAACTTTTTTTCTGTTTCTCCTTACAGATGGGATATTTTAAAAAAGAATATCCCTAACTTAACATTGAAATCAATAAGTGAAACTAGGTGGGAAAGCAGAATTAAAGCAATTCGTCCTCTTAGATATCAATTAGTAGAAATTTGCAATAGCCTAAAATTTTTGACAGAAGATACATCTCGAGACACAAATACAAAACATAGTGCACAATCTTTATTGGATAAAATTAAGACTTTTAAATTTATTTGTTCGATTTTAATCTGGCACGATATTTTAGGAACAATTAATATAGTAAGTAATATGCTACAAGATCCGAATAGAAACTTAAATGACTGCCATAAAGAAATTGAAAATCTAAATCTTTATTTGAACGAAAAACGGTCAGATAAAAATTTTAATTTGCTCATCAATGAAGCTAAAGGAGAAGCAGAAAAAAACGACGTAGAGCAATTATTCCCAATAGTACGACAACGAAAAATGAAGCAACAATTTTCATATGAAAGTAGGGATGAATCTGTAGCAGATCCAGAGCAAAAATTTAAAATCGATTTTTATTTTCTAATTTTAGATACAACCATTCAGTCTTCGCAAAGGCGGTTTAAGGGTATAAACAAATTTCAAAATTTATTTGGGTTCTTATGTAATTTTGAAAATTTAGAATCGGACTTAATTAAAGAATCATGTGTAAATCTAGATACCGCATTGCAAGTTGAGCTTAATGGAGTGATATCTAAAGACATTGAAGGCTTAGATTTACATAATGAAATTTCAACATATAACATTCTTAATCCTAAAAATACTACTGATTCAACCTTTCCCATAGACATTTTAAATTATATAACTAAAAAAAATCTACAGTCTCTCTTTCCAAATTTATTTATAGTCTTAAGGATATACCTTACATTACCCATATCAGTAGCTTCAGGTGAAAGAAGTTTTTCTAAATTAAAACTAATAAAGAATTTTTTAAGGACATCTATGAGTCAAGAACGCCTTTCAGAGTTGGCCATTATTTCGATTGAAAATAATATTTCTGAGGCTCTTGATCATAATCAGATGATCAACGAGCTTGCATCCGTGAAAGCCAGACGCGTTTTGTTTTAGGTATAAATGTATCGTTCCTATTTTTGTTCCATATTTAACCTTTTTAACATATTTGCTGACTATAAAAAGTATGTTGTTTTTGCTAACGGAGATGTATCAGAAATTGTACTGGTTGTTATTAGCATGGTCTATCGCTGAGAGAAAACCATCCATAGTTATCCATGTACCTATTTATTCTTTATAAGTTAAATACAAGAAGAAATTCAATCCATATAGTGTAAAAGACTTTCCACTAAATAAGTATTTAAAACTTTGCCTTAGCAAAATTCGTCCTCGAAAAAATAGATAAGGTTAGTTTTTGTTAAGAATAATATGTATTTAATCTTGAGGAAACTTTATAAACAAGAGCCTTATTTACCAAAGAATTTATGTTATAGAAAAGGCGAAAAATCAACAGAATCACTTAACCACTACGTTAATCATTAATTAATTTAAGATTTTACATTGCAATTGCATTTTACCTACTACAAATTAACTAGAAAAATACGACTCCTCTACTAAAACTGAAAATACAATAAATCAGCATTATTTGTGTAAAATATAGACACATGTATTTATTAACATAAATAAATAGTATAAAAAATATCTCTATTTTGTTGATTTTAGTTACATTTCGGTCATTAACCTATAGAAACGTTTCTGGCATGGTTTCATTACAACAGTTAAATAGGTTACACATCAGCTGTTGTCCGTTCGTAAGCTCAGATCAGTCTGGCTAATATGACATGATCACCTACCGCTAACTTCACTCGCCAAAATTAACATATTATGCTATAAAGCATTGTGAGGTTAATTTCTCAGTTCCCAGATAGCACAAATACATACTAAAGACATACATACACAAGGATATTTATTGTTTCCTGCTAGAAAGCGAAAAAAAGTTCAAACTGTTTGATTGTACACTAATTAAATAAGTATATTTCGTACAGATGTAAAAGTTCGATTAAAAAATGTTGGACATGGCCGAACTTATGGGGTCTTTGTAAACTGCAATTAAGCTCGCTGAAATAATGGTTTTATCAAAAAAATAAGCCAATAAATTTTCGTAGTATTTCTTGTTATGTTTGTTATTCTTTATTTAATGTTATTATTATTAAATAAAACTACAGTCATTAGTATACAACATTTATTATCAGTATTTTCTGAAGTAATCCATCTTAGAGAGGAGTTGAATGTGTAAGACACAAATAAAACAATTTGTTTTATTTGTGTCTTATTTATTATCAGGTTTGGATGTTAACATTATTAAGCGTGGCGAATAGAATGATAATTATAATGGACTCGTCTATCTGACGTAGGGTTTGTACATATGTCTATATACGTCACAAGTCCAACGTTGCCAAGATCTATTTATAACATGCCCCCTTTTAACAAACTCAAAATGTTTATTACAATTTATTTTAAATCTAATATGTATACAATATAACAAATTTAACGTATTCTCTATACGTAACAGGCTTGTTTATGATTCGACCCGATTTAGTTACATAGTTCGATCTACTAGATGTTTCTAGAGGTTGTTCACTAACTACTTTTTGATTCTCAAGAGAGGTAGGCTCAACTGGATTAGAGGAAGACTGTTGAGGTTCAATCGGGTGTGGAGATGGTCTTATAAAAGATGAATTCCTACGCAAAATTCTACCCACATTATCTCTAACCAGATATGAACGCGGTGTTTCAGATTTTCCAATAATTTCTGCTGGAATCCAATAATTTTCATTTTCTTTTCTAACCATAACACTATCCCCTTCTTTAAAATTAAAACGTGATTTAGAGTGTAAATCGTAATATTTTTTAGCATTATTTCTTTGCTCTTCAACTTTACTTATATTTATGTTAGGATTCTGATTTAAAATAGAATTAGAAACAGGTAACGTTGTTCTTAACAACCGATTGTTTAGAAGTTCTGATGGAGAGACATTTAGGCCCGCAAGCGGTGTTGTTCTATACTCAAGAAGTGCTTTAAAAATATCTGTGTTAGTTTCTCTACACTTCCTTAAAATGTTTTTACAAATACCGACCGCTTTTTCTGATAGGCCATTGGATTTAGGATACCTAGGACTAGATGTAATTAAAGTAAATTCCCAAGATTTTGTAAATTCTTTGAATTCTACGCTATTGAAAGGGTTGTTGTCAGATATTAATGTAACAGGGATTCCGAATGTTGAAAATATTTTCTTCAACTTATTAATTATTTCCTCAATCCAGTTTGAGAAATAATCAACGACAACAAGGTAGTCTTTACCAGCGAAAGTTAAAATATCTGCACCTACTTTATTGAACGGAATTCTTGGTCTTTCCTGTTGCCATAACGGTTCTTTAATTGGCAAACGAGAATATTTTAAACAAGCTTTGCATTTGGAAATATATTCCTGAATGTCTCTAGACATACCAGGCCAATAGAAAATTTTCCTAGCTCTAGATTTAGTTTTTTCGACACCAATATGCGATACGTGTAATTTTTTGAGCATACTTCTTCTAATAGAAGCAGGAACTACTAATTTGTTATTATAAAATAATAAATTATTTTTGACAAAAAGTTCGTGTTGAAGTTTGAAATATATAAATGTCTGTGGAGCTAACTTTTTCTTTTTCTGGGGCCACCCTGATAAACAATATTCTTTTCACTTTATTCAGAGTAACGTCCTTATGCATCGCAACCTGCAATTCAGTCATACACTTTTTAGATATAGGTAGTTCAATGTCAACAGAATGAACCCTATGGTTCATTTCGGGATCATCCTTTCCTGGTCTTAATATGAAAGAACGCGAAAGAAAATCTGCGATATACATTTGTTTTCCCGGTAAATAGCTAACTTCAATGTTATACTTTAAAAGTTTCAGCTTTAATCTTTGTAACCGACTACTAACACGATAAAAATCTTTTCTACAAATGGAAATTAGCGGTTTATGATCTGATTTAACATGTACTTTGCGACCATAAACAAAGTTATTAAATTTATTTAAAGTGAAACAAATACTTAAGAGTTCTTTATCAATCTCTGGATATCTACTCTCTGTTTCTGTCAAACTACGAGAACAGAAAGCAACTGGCTGTCCTTCCTGTAAAAGACACCCACCAATACCAAATTGACTTGCGTCACATTGTAATTCAATTGGTTTGGACGAATCAAAGATTTTAAGATTAGGTATTTTTGAAATAACATTTTTAATATTTTGAAACGCTAAAGCCTGATCTACAGTCCAAGACCATGTTGTATTATTTTTGACTAGCTCTCTTAATGGCGCTAGTAAACTTGAAAGTTTAGGAATATATTTAGTTAGATAATTTACCATACCTATGAACGTCATTATCTGTTTCTTATTTTCAGGTTCTTTGAGTTTTTGTATAGCTTCAACATAATTCGGGTCTGGCTTCATACCCAAACTAGAAAATATCTGTTCTAAGTATTTTACTTCCTTTACTTTATATTGTATTTTATTAATATTGAATTTTACATTAAACTTTTTTGCTCTCTCAATAACTCTGTTTAGAATCTTATCATGTTCATCTTCCGAATCAGCAGCAATGATATATATATATTCCTACACCTAGGTCTCCAAATATTTTTTCATTATATTTTTGAAATACTTCTGGGCTTATATTTAATCCAAATGGAAGTCTTTTAAAGCAATACTTCCCAAAAGGCGTGATAAAACATGTATACTTCATACTATTCGGTTCTAGTGGTACATGATAGAAACCTTCTTTAAGATCTAATACCGTAAAAATTGACTTATCTTTGAGTTTAAGAGACAATTTCTCTAAAGTTGGAATGGGAAATTGATCATCACAAGTTTGCTTATTTAAGTGTACAGGATCTAAACAAATTCTAATTTTTCCATTAGGTTTTTCTACAATTACAATATTGTTGACCCATTCGGTCGGTTCATTTATTTCTGTTATTATATCTCGCGAACATAAATCGTTAAGAGTTTTCTTTAATACTGGTTTTATTGAATCAGGTACCCGTCTAGAACTATTAACAAAAGGTTCAACATTGTGTTTTAATATTATTTTGTACTCAAATGGTATTTTTATTTTTATAAGACCATTCCAAAGATTCAACCATTTTTAATAAATTGGCATACTACTAACGTTTACTATTAAGAATTTGACGTTGTACTGAACCCCTTTTATTATACATTTCAGAATGCAAGTTCCTAAAGTATTAATTTTATTATTTCCATAAGTTATAATTGCTATATTTTCCTTATCCACTAAGCTTTCATTTAAATCAAGTTTCTTAAAAATATATAAAGGCATACAATTGCAACTAGCCCCCGTATCTAGCTTCAAAGTGACAGCTTGACTATTTTTTTCTGCATCAACTGACCAAAACTTAGAATTAGAGTTCAAATTGACATTATCTATTGTTAAATGATCGATGTAAAAATTGTCTTCTGATTCAGAATCACTATCTCTATTGTCTTTTACTTCATGCACACGTTTAGAGTTACTGCGTTTATTAAAACTAGCATAACTTTTAGACTTATTAGAATTAGATCTATTATTACTTTTACACCCTACTACAAAATGATTTGCTTTATTACAAATATTGCATTTCTTACCGAATGCTGGACAACTCATTTTAGAGTGTTTATAACCACACTTTAAACAATCATATTTAGCATTTGAACACTTACTTTTGTTGTCTTCATACCTCAACCCTGATGGTTTCGATGACCCATCCTTGTGATTGATTTGATCAACTTCTTTATCATTTCTTAGATCCTTTACTTGGTACCTGCTGGCCTCCGATGTACGACAAATTGCCGTAGCGCGTTCCTCTGTTAACTGTACGTGTTGCAGCAACCTTTCTTGATGCCCAAATCCCTTATACCACTGACGATCTTATCACGAATTAGGGAACTCTCGAGTCCGACAAAATTACAATTTGATGCTAACATTTTTATGTCTGTTAAATAATGATCAAAATCTTCACCTTCTTGTTGTGTACGCGTAAAAAACTTATACCTGTCGTAAGTTTCGTTTTTCATTGGTTTACAATAGTTTTTAAATGTGTCAACCACTTTATCAAAGTCTTTCTTTTCGTTATCAGTTAAGTTGAAAGTTTGAAATTTTACTTGGGCTTCTTCACCTGCGTGATTCAAAAGTATCGCTACCTTTGTTTCACTATCTTTACTGTCTAGTCCTGTTGCTTTTAAATAAATATTTAGACTTCTTAGGAAGTTTTCCAAGTTGATATTAATATCTTTATTAAACACTAAGCTCTTAGGTGGCTTAAACAACTCCATTTTGTCTTCACTTTATTAGTCTTATATTATATTAATATTTAAACACACTTTACTTATTATTATTCTTCCTCTTAACAGCATCAACCTGTCACCATGTTATGTTTGTTATTCTTTATTTAATGTTATTATTATTAAATAAAACTACAGTCATTAGTATACAACATTTATTATCAGGTTTGGATGTTAACATAATTAAGCGTGGCGAATAGAATAATAATTATAATGGACTCGTCTATCTGACGTAGGGTTTGTACATATGTCTATATACGTCACAAGTCCAACGTTGCCAAGATCTATTTATAACATTTCTGACAGTTAGTTGAAAACATACTAACTCAATTTTAGCTAAAATCAACATTTTTCAAGCAAGCTAAAGTTCACAAAATCTACAAAGTCGGGCTTCGTCAAAAAGTACTTATTTTCAGTCACAGTGTAGGTTTTTTTATGGGACATCTCACTCCTTGTGCAAAAAATAAAACTCAAAATATGTGTATATTATTTTTACTTCAAGTAGTTATAGTACATTAGCTGCTGCTGTTAAGTTCTTTTTTTTTTTTGCTTCTTTGGATTTCATTCTGTCAGAGCTCCGCTTGATGAAGCTCTGGATGGCCTCTTCTATATATTTTCGGTTACAGTGTGCCAGACATTTCCCTGCAGCTTCTGAAAATTGAAAAAATATATATAATTTATAATAATTATTTCAATAATTTGGTACATCCTCAAAATTTGAAAGAAACAACAATTTTCTGAAGCAATTTTATAAAAACTTACGAATTAAGACCTTTGAAATCTCTGACTTCTCAAAGGCCTTCTTGCCTTTTCGCCCAAGCCAACTATACTTCGTTAAAACGCAATCCGCTAAAACTGTCGAGAGACTCCTTTTAACGAAGTTATAAGGGTTTGATCCCCCAAATTTGGAGAGTTCATTTACCTAAAAGATATAACAACTTATTTCTAACAGAATAAGAATTTTCAAAGCATTCACGCTGACAGTTGTTTCTGACAAGAACAGTGACATTAGTCTGTAGTAGTGATATTCACAACTCTAATCCGAACAAGCAGAAATTCAAACAAAATTAGAATTTACACGGTATAATTTTAGCCTCACCACTGCCACTATTATAGACAATGCTTTGTGTTTAAATGGTTATATCAAACCATCAAATTAATAAACACGAGTTGACGCAGAGTAGCATTGAGATGTCAGAATAACTCTGATGCTTTCTATTTTGTTGAGTTTGTGGCTTTTTAATCATTAAGTGACCTGGCATTGTCCAGAGATTTATATTAGTTATAAACATCTTACGGTCTCCATAAAAGTCTCTTCATCTTGGAGCTGCATTTCGAAGTCCACATCATTTTCGATTGGAAATTTGATATTCGGAAATTTAACAAAAATTGAGGTCGTTGCAGGTGTCTCTGGAGGTTTTAGGTTTTTAATTTGTTTTATTTCACCAAGAATATCTACCAATACACCTCTTAGCATATGATTTTGGTTTTTAATTTCCAATAATACTTTGTGTTCTGTAAACATAAATAATCAATATTATGTAAATTGAATTAAACTTTAAAACAACACAACTCTCAAAAGAGGTCAGAAGGACCTGCATACCAATTTAATATAACACAAAAAGAGCATACCTCGTTCAAAACAACAATTCTTTTCATTAACACTTCCATGAGCACGATTACCTTAAGACAAAAATTATTATAGATAGAACTTCGTTTGAATTACTACTGAGTAATGTACCTCTTGAATATTCTCCTGAATTAGTACAAATGAACTCATCTTGTAAAATAGGAGATGTTGATTGTCGCGAGGCTTCTTCAAGTACATGTTTCGAAGTATTAATTAAATTATTTTCCATATTATTTGGTCTACTTGCTTCAAAACTGTCTAAACCAGACTTATATTGAATATTTTCTGAAACAGTAATTTAAGTTCCATTAAAGTTGTAAACATTTAATTGCAACATTTTATATATATTCTATTCTTACATCTTATAAAAAAATAGAAATGCACTTTAAATATTGCTACTGTGTTATGGGAATTGCAAAACAAAAAAGGAATTCCCACTAAGGAAGCTTGTATGAGCAGTAAATGATTTAATGCTCATGCTGAGATAGTAGCTATCGTGTTTGTAAATTGAAAAAATACCAACCTTGGACCTTTAGGTGAGATGATGACAGTTGTCGAGGTAGCTTTGGTACTGGTGGCAACTGTGAACGAATATTTCCCGAAAATGGTTCATCTGATGATGATGAGCTTGAAAGAATTTTTTGAATTCTCTTTCTCTTCCAAAAACATTCAATTTATGAATTCAGGTCACTGCAGTCATCCGCTGTTTTGGACTTTAGCTTAGCTTTGGTATAGTTATCTAAAAAAGAAATACGGTTAGTGTTTAGTTACACATAATGTAAAAACACTTACCAAATGTTGCATTTCGAAAAATCTTAATTGCGTGACGTGGCCAGGTGTTTGTACGGCGGCCAGTGACATAACTCTCCCTGTGTAACCTTATTGTAATTAGCGGGTGTTATATACATTCAGAAGAATACTAATGTTATAGTTCCATCCGAATGAACCCCAATATGCTATTCAATTTGTTACGGGTTCGATTCAATGTTTTACGAGCGGTTTCAAATAAAGAAGAACAAACAAAGAATATCAACTTGAATAATAACAGAATCAAATTATTATATGAACAAACAACTAACTAACATAAGCTTTATTAATCTGTATTGAAGTAATGCAAAATTTACTTACCATTATAGTATTGTATCACTATCGGTCACCGACTTTAATTAAAAAGAAATATTTAATTGGTTGACCCTTTTGTCAATAATTTATCGAAAACTTTATTAGAAATGAGACACATAATTTTCGGGCTAAAAACAACTAATTTAATAATTAAAACTAATTAAAGAAATTTAATAACAATAAAGAAATAAATATGTATAAATAAAAGAAAGAGAAAGAATAAAACAATTAAGCGATAATGAGAATTTAGAAGAAAATCGTAGTTATTACTTGTACTACTTAAAAATAGGAAAATTAATATAATTCGAATAATTATATTAATACCTATACGAGACTTTAATATACTAGTGAAAACGGAATTTATTTCCATTACTAAAAGAAATAACTTTAACTTTATATAATAAAAACTGATTAAACAAAAAGGCCTTCAATTAAAAAATATCAAAACTTACGGAACTTTATACATTTCACTATTTCAGAATAAAAAGAAATGAACTTAGTCTTTAAACATAAAACTAGACAATAATTCTTAACTGAAAAATTTACTAAGTTCAAAAACAAATTAAAATATTTAATTTAACTTTATACAATTTTGAAAACACTTCTTTACTCGATCAAGACCAGAACCATTCTGAATTGAAAAAGACCGATTGGCTTTCCTAAACACTTAATATACATGAGAAGTAGGTACCTAGATGGAAAATAGCCGACCAGAAAAAAAAGGGCCATTTACGATATAGTTACCCTTATACATTTACAGGGTGAGAACATTACAAAATAAGATACATTTTTATTTGTATGTCGACTTTAATAAAGATGCTTGATTGCGACTGGACAAAAACCCATAATTTTTTATTCGCCCGTTATATATATTATTTTGATATGGGAAACCGTTACGTTTTTAATTAGCTAGAGTATATAATCAAAAATGTTCGACATTTAATTTGCTTGAAGATTTACCGATGGTTTTGAGTGTTTAGATCACACTGTAACCACAACATCTGGTTCTCTTCTCAATAGATGCTTTTATCTTTGGGCTCACCCATAAACATCAACTGTATATTCTCGATTAGGAAATAAAAAGGTTGTTCTCCCAGATACGTCACCATTCCTTCAGGCACAGATAATACTTGCATTACCTGCAGATGTTGTAAAACCCATATCAATAGACGATAAGATAAATAGAAAACATTCCCTTATATTTTATGACGGAGAGAATATTTGTACACAATCTACCCAAATAATATTCCCAAACTAATATAAACCATAAAACTCAGACATAACCACAGGGCCGGACAACAGTAAATTCCATTGTCCGTCCGTTTTATTACACCTGTTTCCAAGTAGTTGGTATTGCTTCGACAGTCGTATCCTTAAATTGCACAATTGTCGACTTTAAATCATCCATCCTGGAATGTTCACATGAAAATACAACTGAAAAATTGTATTTCAAAATTATTTAATGATATTGGCTAGTGTACATCGGTGCTCTTATTTGTACATCTAGTAAGATGATGAACAGAATTAATCAATATACAGTACACACTCGCTATTGAAGGGCTCATTATGCCGCGGGAAGTTGTTTTCATTGAAATCTGCGATATAGGGAGTGTCTACTGTAATAATACAAACTAAAATTAAACGCACAATTATTATGAAAAAACTATTTGATATCAAAGAACAAATAATATTCTATAGTGCATTTTTAAATTATCGGATAAACTCAATAAAAATCAGAATAAGTCGATCCCGATTATAGCGCTTTTTACGTGCTAATGAAATGTTGCATTACATACAAGGCACTTTTTATTACAGGATTAGAAAGGAAATCTAATAATAATAGTCTTTATTGATTGAGACTAGTCCCAGCATTTTTTAAATCCCATTTTAATTTTTATTGAATTTATCAACTACTTTGTAACTTTACGAATGTACTGTGTAAATTTCAAAATGTATGACGCATGAGGAACACAACATATATCTTTTTAAATGGTATTTTGACATTTTTACAACTAATCTGATGTACATCAAATAACTCAGGTGGACCAACTTCAGACACTAAATAAATTCCCAAATCTAATGAGGGACATGGATTTGTATAGAAGTTTTCCAATACCATGAATTTTCTAGCCACTATTTTACATGTGCCATCTTTTAACATAACAAAGTTCTGAATTAAAACAATACCATTATCTAAAAGAGTACAACAATTGTCTGGTTCTTTATTTTTTAAAATGAAGTTTTTGAAAATCGCCTTTTCAAACTGTTTGTGGATGCCGATATTTTCAGAGATGACATCGAATGAGCAAATATCATGTTCACTTTCAAAGAAAGGATATTTTATTGTTGATTTTAAAGTAGCCTAGCTTAATTTTTTATAACTTGCTCACTGTGTCTTTTTACAATTTGTGATAATGGTTTATCATGTTTCCGTATTTTTTTTTTAAACAGACTGCAAATAATTTTCAAAAGGAAAACAACTGAATGTATCTAAAGGTCCAAATTTTTTTACATCATTTGTTGAATGCAATAAATTGTGAACATTATGAGAAATAAATTCCGATCCATACAAGATTTTAAATGTATCAATAAAATATTTTAAGAGTTCAGCAGCATAGTCTATTAATCCAAAATGTTGTTCACTAGATAATATAGTTAAAGCAACATGCAGAACAAGAAAATGTAAATACCTTTCATTACTTAAATGACCCCTAAGCACAACTGGGCCAGTATAAAAGAGAAACTGTCTGAATTCAGTAGCTTTCCACCTTTTAAGTTCGTTTAAGCTTCTTGGCTTTCTACTGAATTACGCCGGCACGCATCCTGATATACTAATTAAATATTCAGATATTGAATTAATGTTTTGAAAAGAAATCTTTGTCGAAGGTTTCCATAGCACCATAACAACACCAACAGTTTTTTAACAACATCAAGACAAACTAAGTGCATATAATCTAACGGAAAGTTGTCAACCATATTAAAGCCTGGTATATCTTCTAAAATTGAAGTTCCGCTATGATGAGATTCTTGAACTTTCAGTCTAAAATCTTTGTCAGTTCGCATATTAATATTGTCGGTTTGTGGAAAACATACTCTACCTTGAAAATAATCCCCTTCAATTTTACATTTGCTACATGAAGCATACCCAGAATGACCTTTAGTATAGGATATGTAAGATTTAGCAGGTACATCGCATATTATAGAATTTATTTTTACTGAAAACATTTGACGCATATAGGATCTATAGATTGTTCAGCTTTAAGTTTGTCAATGAAACAGCTTTTAACTTGAATAGACTGTATTATGAAACTAACATGAGCTTCTACTTCCATAGTTAATTCCTCGTCCTCCGGATTAATGACTTTTGTGAAAAATTACGGAACAAAGCATCGGCAATTACTAAATCTTCTCCCGGTGAATAGTAAATTTTACAATCGAATCTCATCAATCTAATTCGAAAACGCAGTAGTCTAGGTGTAAGCTCATCAATGGGTTTAGTTTGAAGTACTTGGATTAAAGGTTTGTGATCCGTTTCGAAAAGCACTTTAACGCCTGTAATGTACTCTCGAAATTTATCGGCTGCCCACGTTAAAACTGCTGCTTCTCTATCTGTGCATATCTTTTCTCGGCCGGAGAAAGCAAACGGGAAGCGTATGCAACAACCTCTTTTTTGTCACTTTGCGATTGTATCAGGCACGCACCCATACCGGAAGACGATGCATCTGCTGATATAGATATTTGTTTGGTGGGGTTATAATGTGCCAAACATGGACTATTTTTTAACAAGTCTTTAACTTTTGAAAATGCTTGCTTTTGAGAAACACCCCAGAAAAATATTACATTTTTCTTTAACAATGAAGTAAGGGGTTCTAAAACTTCTGATCTATTAGAGATAAATCAAGTTGAAAAATTAATCATTCCTAAAAACTGTAACACTTCGGTTTTATTCGAAGGCTCAGGAAAACTATAAATTGGAGAAATTCTCTCTGGATCCACTGCTACCCACCTATCTGTAATTTCGTGTCCCAGGAAGGTAAGTTTCTGTACACCAAATATACATTTTTCTTTGTTCAAGGTAATACCTTCAGCTTCTAACCGAGATAAAACTAAATTCAATATCTTATTGTGTTCCTTTAAAGTAGAAGCAAGAATAAGGACTAATAACTCCCTCAATTCCCGAAAGAATTTTCTTGAGCAGTATTGAAAAATATTCTAGCGCACATGTGATGCCAAATGGTAAACGTTTGAAAATAAAACGCCCAAAAGGAGTGATAAATGTGGTTAAATTCTGACATTCTTTATTGAGACGGATTTGGTAAAATCCAGAAGCGGTATCAAGTTTAGAAAAGTATTTACTATCTTTAATTTGAGCCACTAAACTCTCGACTTTATTGCTAGGAAAGTAAGAACGTAAAACAGCTTTATTAAGATGTGTGTAATCAACACACAATCTTACTTTATAATTTTTATTTACTACTACAATTGGACTTACCCATGGAGTTAAGTAAGCAACAGGCTCAATTATGTCCAATTTTAATAGTCGATCTAGTTCTTCTTTCAATGGTTTTAGTAAAGGAATAGGAACGATACGAGGTACTGACTGTATATAAGGTTTTACTTCTTGTCTAATTTTAATCATCATTTCGGTTTGAAATGTATCAACATCCCTAAATAATTTAGGGTATTGCTTAATCATCCGTTCCTTAACTGAAACGATATCATCGTTACTAACTATATTTGTGTTATTAAATTATAAGATTTTCAAACTAGTGATAGCCTCTCTATCTAGTATAGGTTTTGTTAAATCTTTTATAACATAATAATTTCGTTAAATTCTAAAGTAACTGGTAAAGTACCCACAATTTCTAACTTCTGTCCAGACGGACATGTGACCCTTTTAGAAGATGCATTTAACATTTGAACTAAGCTTTGATCAACGAAATGACTGGGGATACAAGAGATATCTGCCCCTGTGTATACTAAAAATTCAACTACCTTATAAGCCATTCTTGTGAATTTATATTTCTAACATATATAGAACCTACTTAATCAAAATCAGGATTATTTTCATACTTTTCAAAGTCATCATTATCATTCTGACCTTATTATTGAAGTTTCCACTGTTCTTGCACACTGCTGCCCAATGTCCTTTCTTCTCGCATTTCCTGTATGTAGACTAGTTGGCTGGACACTTTTCCCTACTGTGCTGCTGCAGTCCGCAAAAAACACATTTTGTTCAAGAAACGATTGTAGTCTTGTCTTTAATAAATTCACGATGAGTCTTCGTAGAAATTGCAGTGTTGGACTTGAAGTCTGCCCCAACCTTTGCAACCTGTTGTTATAGTATGTATTCAAAATACAAACATTCAAATTTTACGCGCGTTATCTCTGTGTGCACGGCTTGCCGCTCTGCCCTGCCGGCCAATCAAATGCCAGCTAGTGCAGAGCGTAAAGCCTCTGTGCTACATAGATGGGCGAGAGAGAGAGAGAGATCGAGATAGACGCGAACCCTACTTTTGCCTCCAAAAGGACTTCGTTTTGTGCCCTGGTGGCGAATAGATGTAGTGGAAAGTTAAGCTGTGTTTTATTAATTTTTATTATTATTTTTCCTAACAAAATAGTAGTTAGCGTTGTTATTATTATAGTAGACAATTCATACTAGAATAATGAAATCGTTAACACTGTCTCGCTTCACTTCGAAGTTCCCTCCTTTGGTCTGCTTGAATCTCGGCTTGTTTAGCCGCCAAAATACAGTCGCTTAGGGTTAGATTTGCTTGTAACCGCAAACGTTCGCTAGTTTTTGTATCCAACAACCTACAATCCGGTCCCTTATTAATTCTTCTTTAAGCTGTCTGTAGTCACAGCTTTCTGCTAGAGAACGTAAAAACTTCAACTTTCGTTGCACTCTAGAGTTAAACTTGAATCTTTCAAATATAACATTACGTCTTGGTATAAAATAATTTTCGAAACTACTAAAGGTTTCCGCGTACGTCTCTGGTACTCTGGACCATTGTAATAATATCTCCTCAGACTCTTCTCCCATTACATATATGAGCAGGTTAATTTTATCAGAGTCAGTTTTACTATTTTGACCAGACACTGCCATAAAATTTTCAAACCTTTTCCTCTATTGAGGCCAGTAATTTGGAGTACCAAAATTAAATTTATCGGGCGGTGTAACATTGATTGGTGTGCTAGTAGTGGTTTCCATGTTAACAATTTTATTTTCGTGTGATTTCGACGAAAATGAATAAATTACTTTTAATATAACTACACCCGCGCTGCCACTATGTTCTGTTATTAGTTATTTGGGTTATTTCTTATAGTTAAACACAATAATTAGTACTGAATAACTGTTAGCTTTATTGATATAAACTTAACGATATGCTGAAGAACGGCCATCTTGTACAACAACATTACATTAGCGGGGTTGCCAGCTCTTTTAAATATACACAGACTGACAGAACAGATATTTCCCGAAGAAGGATAACGCCGAAAAAGTAACTGCACATAATATTAATCGAACGGATACATTTAATTTGACGCGGATGCTCGAACTCTCAACTTTCGGTCACTAATAGAGATAAAGAAATATATCGATATATTCTTTCATTATTAGAGATGCAAGAAATGTATCGATATATTCCATTCGATCTCAATTTATTTTTAAGGTTGAACTATTATCTCGAGTACTGCAACTGACTCTATTGGACGCTTGTTATATAATAGAAATATTATATTACCTAGTTTTATAGAAAATCAATCTTATTATAATTATTTAGGGATACAAACTTACTTAGAAGATAATATAATTTATTTTGTAATCCATATGACAAGTATGACCTATAAAATGTATCACCTATATCCAATTCCCATAAACAATTCTGTTATCATTCCCAAAAACCCTTTCCTATTAATAAACGCTGAATACCACAAGTATACGGAAAACGAGTGTCCACGAATCGAGAACATGTGCATCTATTATCTACCTACCTACATCATATCAACCAAAGGCTGATGAAGACTGTTTACCTCCAGCATTCACGGGAACAAACCACGTGTTAAAGTAGTGTTAAGGTTTCACAAGACATTATCACATAGTGATTGTGCCCTCAACATCAGTGACAATTGAACTAAATTAAACATCCTTCAGTGATCAAAATACCAGTAAACTGTACAGGGTGAGCAAAACTCGATATCCCAGCTCTGTTATGAGAAAATGAAAAACGATAGAAAAATTCTGAAAAGAGGTTCTTAAATAGGATTAAGTAAGCTCCATTTTAACACACATTTGATTGTGTTTCCAAGTTTGGAAACTGAAGTAAATAACGTCATCAAGATTTTTTTTCCAGAAACATACCTATATTTTTACATAGTTCAAAAGAACTAATTTTTCTAACTTTTGCAAAGAAAAAAATTTGCTATCTTCATTCGTTAAAAAATAGAAGCAAATTTGTAGAAAAAACTAATTTCAAAAATTCGCAACCGTCACAACTTTTAAACAAGTAGGCTTTGGAAACAAACTGCAATTATATCTGTCAATACTTAAACTAATGATTGACAAATAGTCTTCGTGTGATAACTTGTAATATAAGTCCAACATTTGATATTCAATCAAGAGAGAAGATGTGTCTTTTAGTGTAGTCTCACTGAGAATTAAACATCGGTTGTTAATAATAATTATTTATTAAACACTAAAAAAACAGATGATATTATTGAATAGCAACTATTATTACCACATAATTAAACATAGTATATTATAGGTTACTACTAATTAATTATAGGAACTCAATCACTACAACAAATTTTCAATGTGACCACCTTCTAGTTCTAAACACTCATCTAATCTCCGCCTTACTTCTCTTCCTGACGCCTTAAATAACATTTCTCTTGAGAGTTCATTGCATGCATTTCTAATTTTTTCCTTTAAATGTTATGGGTTGGCGTTTTATACACTTTATTTGTCAACAAGAATGTTTTTGACACACATTTAGGGGTCTTTTTGCCAGAAATTTATGAAAAAGTAGAGAGTTTGAGAGTAGAAATCAAGTAAAAGAATTTGTAAAAAAAAATAAACTACAATGCATGTGTCAATTGTTCAGTGCAGAAATAGATTGCTACCAGACTCCTATAATAATGTGTTTTAATAAGTTCGCCTACAAATAAACCCTAAATACGTCCATGTACAATGTTTACAATATTTGGTACATACCTATGAAACGTTATTCCTGATATTTTCTTGTCGATTTCACTTCTACTACTGCAACTAAGCACAGCACAAGAAACCATTATAGTATATTGTCAAATAACCGTCCAAAAAACACGAAAAACTTAAGTAAACTTGTAAAATACTCGTAAATAACACTATCAACTTGAAAGCATGACAAATGACAGAGGTCGAATACCAATATGGCGTACCTGCACCCGCTTTTGACCACGTTATAGCGTCTCCCTCGACCTCAATGGTTGCCCCACATCACTCGATTGCATTTTACTTACAGTTGGTAATTACATCCAAAGAGGAAACCTCGAATAACAAACCAAGAAAAACACATACAACAGTACAGACTACAACAACATAATACATAATATTGAAAAACACACACACATTACACACGGACACTGTCATCATTAACTCTGTCGTATGCCTTGCCCTGATGCCTTGAAAGTGTCTTTCCTATTACTTGGAGCATACATTAATTTCCCAAAGTACTGATCCAATCAAGATCCGTATAATATGCGCTTAATAATACGAATGTTTGTGGATATCTTGCTTTTAGGTTTGGTAAGTTTTGCTGTTTTGCACATGAACTTACCAAACCTAAAAGCAAGATATCCACAAGCACTGGTATTAATAAGCGCATAGTATACGGATTTTGATTGGCTCATCGCTTTGGGAAGTTAATGTATTGCATTTTGTATTGTGTTATATTGGCTCACTCTGTTTTTTTTTTCGGTTTTTGAGAGAATTTTTTCAGCAACAATCAATAGAGTGGGGTGATAATTCAATCACCACGCTCTAAATTGGTTGTTGCTGAAAGATTCTGGATCGATCGGGTAGGTTATAGTTCTTAGAAGGGATCATTTTTTGTGTATGTTGTTGAGTCCTCGAGGTAATACATAGTTGAAGCGTGAGAAGATGTCTGAGTTTCTTTGCAAGCGTTGTACATGTAAATGTAGATTATTTGTATATAATGTAAATAATTGTAAATAATAATGTAGTTTGTAGTAACCTAATCATATAATATTATTTTGAAATGCTTCTTAATTATAAAAAATGCAAGCTTTATTAAAAAAAATGCAGATTATTTGTACATAAAAGTATTTTTTGTAGTAACCAAATCATAATATTATTTTGAAATGCTTATAAAAAATGCAAGCTTTATTTAAAAAAATGCAGATTATTTGTATATAAAAGTATTATTAGTAGTAACCTAATCATATATTTTATTTTGAAATGCTTCTTAGTTATAAAAAATGCAAGCTTTATTAAAAAAAATGCAGATTATTTGTATATAAAAGTATTATTAGTAGTAACCTAATCATATAATTTATATTTTGAAATGCTTCTTAGATATTAAAAATGCCAGCTTTATTAAAAAAAATGCAGATTATTTGTATATAAAAGTATTTTTTGTAGTAACCAAATCATATAATATTATTTTGAAATGCTTATAAAAAATGCAAGCTTTATTAAAAAAAATGCAGATTATTTGTATATAAAAGTATTATTAGTAGTAACCTAATCATATAATATTATTTTGAAATGCTTATAAAAAATGCAAGCTTTATTTAAAAAAATGCAGATTATTTGTGTATAAAAGTATTTTTTGTAGTAACCAAATCATATAATATTATTTTGAAATGCTTCTTAGTTATTAAAAATGCAAGCTTTATTAAAAAAAATGCAGATTATTTGTATATAAAAGTATTTTTTGTAGTAACCAAATTATATAATATTATTTTGATATGCTTATAAAAAATGCAAGCTTTATTAAAAAAAATGCAGATTATTTGTATATAAAAGTATTATTAGTAGTAACCTAATCATATATTTTATTTTGAAATGCTTCTTAGTTATAAAAAATGCAAGCTTTATTAAAAGAAATGCAGATTATTTGTATATAAAAGTATTTTTTGTAGTAACCTAATCATATAATTTTATTTTGAAATGCTTCTTAGTTATAAAAAATGCAAGCTTTATTAAAAAAAATGCAGATTATTTGTATATAAAAGTATTATTAGTAGTAACCTAATCATATATTATTTTGAAATGCTTATAAAAAATGCAAGCTTTATTTAAAAAAATGCAGATTATTTGTATATAAAAGTATTTTTTGTAGTAACCAAATCATATAATATTATTTTGAAATGCTTCTTAGTTATTAAAAATGCAAGCTTTATTAAAAAAAATGCAGATTATTTGTATATAAAAGTATTTTTTGTAGTAACCAAATTATATAATATTATTTTGATATGCTTATAAAAAATGCAAGCTTTATTAAAAAAAATGCAGATTATTTGTATATAAAAGTATTATTAGTAGTAACCTAATCATATAATATTATTTTGATGTTCCCCAAAGTCTAGTGGCTAGTGTGGTCAAGTCAGGTGATTTAGGCGGCCACTGTATTGGTCCATGTATACCTCCAATCTAAACAAATTGTAAGGCAATTTTTGCTTGGAGCACCGCCGTCATGCTGGCATAACATATTTGGTGTAACTGCAGTTGCACATTTTCGAGAAGCACAGAAAGTTGCTCTTTAAGAAATTGCGAATATTCTTCACTATATAAAACACCTTCGTAAAAATATGGTCCAATTAAATGCCCGCTAATAACACCACACCAAACGTTAATACCAAAATGTCCTTCGTTTTCAATCGGATTGACAAATAACATGTCAACTTTTTCGTTATGCGTAAACATTTTTTTTAATATAAAATGCACACATGAAATGGCGATAAAACTATTTGTCAACCATTAGTTTAATTATTGAAGATATTATTGCAGTTTGTTTCGAAAGCCTACTTGTTTAAAAGTTGTGAAGGTTGCGAATTTTTGATAATAGGTTTTCCTATAAATGTGCTTATAATTTTTTAACGAATGAAGATAGCAAATATTTTTCTTTATAAAAGTTGCTTAGCAAAATTAGCTCTTTTGAACTATGTAAAAATGTAGTTATGTTTCTGGAAAAAAAAAAGTTGTTGACTTCATTTACTTTAGTTTCCAAATTTGGGAACAAAATCAAATGTGGGTTGAAATGGACCTTACTTAATCCCATTTTAGCACCTCTTTTCAGATTTTTTTATCGTTTTATATTTCCTCATAACAGAGCTGGGACATCGAGTTTTGCTCACCCTGTACAATAATAGACTTTATCTTAGAAAATAACTAAATCCACTGTTGTTTTATATATTTATTGAAAGTTGGTTTATTAACTAAAACCCTTAACAAGCAATTAAGTATACTTGTTTTATTACTAATACAAAAGGAATGAACTGATGCAAAAATTATAAGCACATTGTACATCGAGAAAAAATATATAGTAAAAGTGAGGATAAAAATAAAAATGTTCTTCTTCTTGTAATATGTAAGAAATCACTCATTTCAAATAACATATTTCAACACCCTCCCTATTTGAAATAAGTCAAACCTTGTTCTTTTACACATCCTTTAAATTTCTGTCTGTCCAATGGTTTAGTCAACGATCTGCTAACATTAAATTAGTTGGCACGTACTTTAAATTTATGAGCCCCGCACTGATTTTTTCCTTTAAGAAATGATGTCGAACATCAATGTGTTTTGCAGCATTTAACGCGAGATTCATCGCACCTTGATTGTGTATATTAAGTAAAACCGGAACGGAATTTACAAAAAGTTCACTGTTCAAACTACGGAGCCATAGAGCTTCTTGTACTGCAGATGACAGTGACATGTATTCTGCTTCAGTAGTACTTAGAGCCACAGTCGGTTGTTTCTTGCTATTCCAAGAGATTGGACACCCATTTTTGAAAAAAATGTATCCTGTGCCGTCGATCTTCTTGATCATTAGCCCAGTCAGCGTCACAATATCCACTGGAGCTGATTTAATATTATTTCCATTAAATTCCAGTTTATAGTTTAACGTACCTTTGATGCATCTAACTATACGTTTAACAGCTGCCCAATGTGCAATGCCCGGGTTGTGATTGAATCTGCTAACACAACTTACAGCATAACTTAAATCAGGCCTAGATACTTGTGATGCATAAAGAAGACTACCCACTGCTTCTTGATATGGTATATTCTCCATTTTCAACTTATCTACACGATTGGTTGCGCACTGACTCTTCAACAATTTTTCACCAGGACATAACGGTGTATCTACTGTGTTGGCAGTGTCCATCTTAAATTTTGTCAGTAATTTTTCCAAATACATTTGCTGGTCAATCTATATTTTCCTGTTAGGTCTATCTCGTACGATTCGGAAACCTAATATATGTTTGGCAAGACCACGATATTTCATCTTGAAATTCTGCAATAACTGACTCTTTATATCGGTTTTGGCTGCTGTACTGTTTGAAAAAATTAAAATGTCATCAACATAAATTGCTAGGATGAGAATAAAATTTTCTGTGATTTTAAAGTAAATACAATTATCTGTTTTGCTTTGCTCTAATCCAACATTTTTAAGAAAAGCATCTAACTTTAAATTCCAACATCGGCTAGCTTGTGTGAGGCCATATAAGGACTTCTTTAATCGGCAAACTTTATTTGTGTTACTGAAACATTCTGGAGGAAACATATAAATTTCTTCACCTAGGTCACTTTGGAGAAAATCGGTAACAGCATCTAACTCAATCAATTTCTAGATCATGTTCGGCTGCTAGTGACAAAAGATATCTTATTGAAGTATATCGTACTACGGGGGAATATATTATATATATATATTTACAATTTAATGCCTTTTTACCAGGAGGCAAATCAGAGAGTTCCCAAGTACCATTTTCAATCAAGGAATTATATTCGCTTTTCATGGCCTGCATCCAAAGATCCTTTTCTGGACGATTAAGGGCGTCTTCAACCCTTTTTGTTCGTTGTGACCTTGACGAACGAGTTTCATCAATAGGATTTTCAATATCTGGATCATCTGGAACAAAATCAGGATAAATTCCTTCCTCATCATATTCATCGGGTGAACTGTGAATACTGTCTTGTGAATCATCTTCTGCCACAGTCTCTACTTCTGTTGCTTGGTTTGACTGAGGAAAATAAAAAATATCTGTATTTTCCATTCCTTTATCTTCCAAAAATGTACAACCTTTTTCATTTTCTATGAATTCCACATCACGTGCTAAAAATACTATGCCTTGTTCAGGATCGTATAACCTATAAGCCTTGGATTCAGAACTATATCCCACGAAAATGGACGGAGTAGCTTTAGGGTCTAACTTCTTCCTTTTTTGT
Source organism: Apoderus coryli (assembly GCA_911728435.2). Classification (NCBI taxonomy): domain Eukaryota; kingdom Metazoa; phylum Arthropoda; class Insecta; order Coleoptera; family Attelabidae; genus Apoderus; species Apoderus coryli. The sequence continues at coordinate 26,964,296 of OU452198.1, forward strand.
GCAGGGACATGCGCGAAGGCTTTGCAGCCAAAAATTTTGGTGTGCTTTACTGTAGTCTTTTTACCACTGAACATCTCTTCTGGTGTCTTGTCTACACATCTGGAAGGCAAACGATTTAATAAATACACAGACAGCCTCAGCCCAAAAAACATGTGGCAACGCTGCATCTATTAGTAAACATCGAGGCTTTTCTATAATGGAACGATTTAAGCGTTCTGCTTTGCCATTCTGTTCTGCAGTATAAGGTACTGTTGTTTGATGCTGAATGCCTGCATTTTTTAATAAGTTCATAAGTTCTGAGTTGCAATACTCTTTACCGTTGTCGTTTCTGATACATTTGATCTTTTCACCTGTTTGGTTTTCGTCAAAATTCTTGAACGCCTTAAAATATTCACAAACCTGACTTTTATGTTTCAAAAAATAAACAAAAGTCTTGTGACTGAAATCATCTAGAAACGTCATTACATATTGTGAACCAGACATAGGCCCGCATAAATCAGAATGGATTAATTCCAGAACTCTAGTTGATGAAGATTGACTAGCCTTAAATGGTTGTCGGTGACTTTTTCCCAGAATACAAATTTCACATACAAAATCTGACGGAACTGTACAGATTGTTACGGTCAAAACCATCCACAAATCCATTTTTAAGTTTGTTAAGACTAACTGAGTTGACATGTGCTAAACGACGGTGCCACAAATAATACTCATCAACAGGAGATAGACTTAACATGGCAGAACCTCCTTGAGATGAAAACATATTAAGTTTAAATAAATTGTTCTCATGTGTAGCAGTTGCAATAACTTGTTTAAACTGATCTAAGATTTTTGCGGCCTCGGAGTAAAAAATAACTGTGTTGCCTTTCTTCACGATTTGACTGACTGACAACCGATTGACTTTTAAATTAGGAACAAAATAAACGTTACTTACTGCGACATCAGAAGTTTTCTTGTTAATATTTACAGACAAGTTTATTTTACCAATTGTATCAGTATCCATTTTTTCATCAATTGCAGTAGGGTAGACTGGGTACGGTTGTAACAATTTTTCTTTAAATGCCCACAGCTTGTTGTATTACAGTTATAAGCCGCCATGAAAGCCTTTGAGATGAGACCATAGTCATTTGTCTTTAAAATAATATCAAACCAGTAACTCAGGCACCTCAGTTTGGCAGCAATATATACTTTAAATGAGTGTATGCTATTGTTACAACCGACCCCATACCAGGGGCGGTTGTAACACTAATGGGGGACAGTTGTAGCACTCAAAAATAATACATACATCAGGAATTGAAAATCAGTTTTATTATTTAAAACAAATTAAGAACATAATTAATAAATTAAAATAATTATTAAAAGAAACCAACAGAAAAAATGTTTTTAGCAGAAGATTAGCAAACAAATATAATCTCTGAAGAATAATTAAACAAAGCAATCAATTAATTCTAATAATACAATTTTTAATCAGACTCATCGCAGTTATGGCAAATATAATATCTACTTCCATCAGTGCAAGCTACGTGAGACCATTGTTTGCAGCTACCTTGACACTGAATCCAACGCTCTCTAAATCCACTCGCTGAAGAAAGGCAAATAAGGCAATAATCGTCTTCTTCAGAGGACTCGGGTGGTGTAATAGTCTTCTTCTTTGCTTTCCCTTTGTTTGTCTTTTCTGTAGATGTTCGAAATACTTTTTTCTTCGTTTGTGTATTTTTCAAACGGTTCTGTCGCTCTTCATACTCTTTTCTAATACCTTCCTTTTCAGGAGTATCTGTGTAGATCGCAGATTTTTTGGTTTTTCGACCTCTATTTCCGTCTTTCCTAGGAGGAGCTTTAGGGTAGGGGCGTAATGCCTCAGGTGAGAATATTGATTGTATGTTTGTCAATATGACCTGCGAAGTAGATTGTTCAGTAGATCTTCTACTTTCGAGGTCAGTTGGGCGTACTGCGCTGAATGGAGGTGAATTATCATTTAATAATAATGGTGGCAGCGATTGGGTTTCATTATCAGGTGCAAGTCTCATATTATATTGATGTGAAGTGACCACATCTTCAGTACCATTAGGATTAGGTCTATCAGTCACGAACGATGGTGCAAAATCAATTTCTTGGAATATGTCCCGGTTGAATGGAAATATCCCTGTCTTTCGAAATCCGGCTTGGATATTCGCCTGAGTTAATGCAAGTGGCATTGCGGTGGTTATGATACCCGGTATGTCGTAAATAGACATGGTTTTGCCGGAATGGTTTCGCATCACAGGCAGTATTAATGGCTTTTTTCAAGGGCCCATAAACAGATCTATCCAATGGCTGCAGTTTGTGCGAGCAGTGGGGTGGAAATGATAATAGTACTATCCCATTCTCTTTGCAAAAGTCTAATGAGTTGATATGTATATGTGACGAATGGTTGTCTAGAACCAATAATATCCCACCTGCCTTGTGCCACGTCTTGCAACAACTCTGTCAGGCTTTTGCAGATTTATTATCTGTTTCACTCGCGACGACACATATGTCTTGAAGTAACTGGGTTTTTATTGTATCAGCTGTAACAGCTACGCCGAACTGTCAATACCCATGATCATCGGTTTATAATGATCTGGAAGACCCGCTAACAAAATTGTACCTATCCACTCATCACTAACGGTTAAACCAATGTTTGAAAGTTTATGTGCAGTTGTCACGATTTTATTTACATAGTCTTCAACTGAACTGCTGTCTTCTAACTTTGTAGTTATTAGAGTAGACCTACTCGTCTCATTAACCCTGTATCCTGAAAGGCTGTAGCAAGGTTATCCCAGGCTTCTTTGGCGGACGTTGTAGTCTGAACGTGTACATAATTTAGAGGATCTACTAGCAGTATTATTTTAGATCTTGCCTTAGTTATTTTCTTGGTTATTCTCTGTACCTAAAACCGCGTCCCATAATTCTTCATGCTCTAGATATGTTTGCACAGCGCGGCCCTTTAGTTTTTCTATAGGAGGTAACTGATACGACATTATGAAGAAACTGTTCGCTACCAATTGCCAATTGCACTTAAACCAACTTTTCAAGCAAACTGCAATATCTGGGCTACCATAACCTGTTGTTTTATATATTTATTGAAAGTTGGTTTATTAAATAAAACCCTTAACAAGCAATTAAGTATACTTGTTTTATTACTAATACAAAAGGAATGAACTGATGCAAAAATTATAAGCACATTGTACATCGAGAAAAAATATATAGTAAAAGTGAGGTTAAAAATAAAAATGTTCTTCTTGTAATATGTAAGAAATCACTCATTTCAAATAACATATTTCAACATCCACAAACAATGTATTCCTATTACCTAATTTAAACATTAAGACAAACGCATTGAAAACTGAAAAATCATTTGATATAGGTAAGCAATATATAATTAAAAGAATTAACCAATTAATATTGGTTAATACCCGCGATCAGTACCGCTATTAGATTTTATCTAACATTTTGTTTGTTTATAGTACTTTTTGTTTGCACTTGGTATTTTAATGCCCAGCAAGCTATGCCTTACTACCTACTACTACCCTCTCGAGTCGCCCCCACCACAATTTCACTGTAGCATCGACAGACATTTGTTAGTGCCGCCGTGAAACTCGAGTAAGTCATAATGTTAGTAAGAATCTAACGCGGTACTGATTACGTTGTTGTGAATTTTGAATTGTGTTGGTTGTGTGATTAAATCTAATACTACTACTAATAATTACTTTTCTTGTCCTATTTTTCAAGAAGACTACTTTTTTTTATTATATTGACTGCTTCACTCTATTTTTCGGGGTTGTGATGTCATTTGAACGGGAACAGCAACGTTTATTAGCCTTGTGGGAGTGTATAGAGGAAGAAGGTGATGACCTACCTCAAGATGATTCTGTGTGACGTATAAATTTTTAATTCAAAAGGATCGCTCGTATTATTAAATAATTTGTCTGGTGCGGCGGTGGCCTTCGGACTAGCTTTGAAACAGTGGAGGAAAAGGGGGGATCGATATTCGGTTACCTTTAATCCAACCTAATTAACGTTCTTTTGCCTGGCGCCACTTGTTTAATCTTCACCGCGGGCATCGGTCGAATTCCGGAAAATCAAGAACCTATTCAATAGTAAATAATTCGGGGATCGACTCTGAGAATAAAACACTTAGGTTCATACAATCATTGGTGTCCTCTATTGAAAATGACAATTAAAAAAAAATATAGATATAAAAATAAAGGAAGTGATAAAAATTCTATGTCTCACAGACAGAAATGACGACTAGAAATTTCGAATCGTTAACATTAATTCGCAATCATATTCGGTATGAATTATCTACCTACCGTTCAAAAAACCTGAGTCACCTCTGTGGTACCACTGAGTACATTTCAGTAACTATATCGACACATTATATTGTAAGCGAAAAACTTTAAAATATAGCAATATTATACGTGAATTTAAATTAGAAATATAACAATATTATACGTGGAATGAAATTAGAAATATATCAATATTATACGTGGAATGAAATTACAACTAGCAAGAGGTATAACCAAAAAAAAAATGAAATATCAGATCACATTGAGGACATGATCGGAGTCAGCACGCATTCGACATAAATTGATTATTTACATAAACCTTAAAAAAAATAATCAGGATCAAACAAACAGAATCTTGCGCCCTGGCTCACACATCAGACCATCAATGCATCGATCAAAATTGGTAAAGAAATATTCATAAATAAATCGTAATTCATAGAAGAAAATTATTAAATGTAATGTTCCACTTAGCTGGAAAATCCAGGGACAGTTCAGGAATTCGTCCGACTTCTGTAGGTGAAATTCGTAAGTCAAAACCGCTCACATAGGTACACGGTTAGAACATGACTTCTGCTTCAATTCAACTCATGCATGTCAAACCATTCTCATTAACACTCAATCTCAACCCGTACCAAAAACCCTACAGGATAAAATAAATCCCCTAGTTAATAACAAGTATTTTACCAATGAAATGATATTAAAACAAAAAAAAACCCACTTGAAAATTTATCAAATAAACATTAACATACCTTCTAGAAGGGTAACTTCAATTCTTAAATAAGGCGTGGCCTCAGCAACAATCTATTTACAGGACAATCGTTACACCGCACAATCCAAACACAACTGCTATTGTGCAACGATTCTCAAGAGGTATTAAAGACTAGAAATCAACAAAATACCAGTCAAAATCAGGATATTCAGGTTCAATTACCGCTTACCTAGCCCCAGTCGTACAGCGAACCAAAATGGCGTCTGATCCTACATCAAGTAGTACGGATTGGTATAACAAACTCTACGGAAACTAATAAACTTCCAACATCAGCGCCGTAAAATCTCTTCAACACATTTACCAACGCAATCCGCGTAATTTGAAATTGTAATTATGATCCCATACACATAACGGGTAGAAAACGGCTTTTCTACTTTTCAACTACAATTTCTATCGCCAATGGCAGATGCACACAGTAGGACTAATCTTCAACAACTAAATTCGCAAAAGTCTTAACTCACCAATAACGTGCGGTCTTCACTATTCTTACCGCCAAAAGTCATTTCTGCCCAATAAAATCGCAATAAACAAGCGGTAAATTGACACAGCCAAACAAACTGTCACTCAACACAGCCCGCGAGTAGGTAGAAGAACATCTCCACAGTAATTACACTGACCTGTCAAATCGAAATAGCCATCCCATGCACGGCATAAACAGCAACAAGCAGAGCCACCGAAGCATAATGTCCACTGCGAGAACAGACTGCAGTACGAACACCAATAAATAGCAACAGTGAACTACCTCCTGTAAAAGGAACGGACTATCGAGCAAGTGATATGAAATACTCAAGTTGTTATATGAAATATTCAAGGTGACAGAAATCAGCTGTCTGTCGTAAATGAGTTCAAATAAGTCAAAGTGAAAATATATAACCTACACGTCACGGTAAACAATAATAACGCCGAAATTAGGCCTTCACGAATTCTACCACTCAATAATAGCAAACGAAAACTAAACACTGAATATATTTGCCTAAATCGGGTAAGAAAACAGCAACACTAACTACAGTGCCACCGTTTTGTGTCATAGCCGGGAGTTAAATAACATATAGGTAACCTATACAATTGTGTGGTTTTTAGGAACAAAGTCCTGGGATCCAACACGAAGAGAAACCCAGCATAATTATAGCATATGCCAAACTGAAACCTTAACCTAACATAAAGTTTGATTACAACGATACCACCGCCGTCGTATGCTCCCAGAACGGGGGTATGATTCGGAGCTTCCCCAAGAGTGCCGAACTCGACTTCCAGCCACTCAGAGGCCTATAACCAGGTAACGGTCTTGTATGAGAGGATGTAAAAAAACAGGTATGCGTTGCGCGACCCGGGTTCAGCAGCGGGAGGCCTCGTTCACATACCCTCCAGTTATAGTGCCCCAGGAAGACCTTCACAGGGACATCCCCAATCCGAAACCACACATTTCCCCACGGTAGCACCGTTCCAACGAACAAGAGAACTGAAAAATAATGAAACCAAAACGCACGACACAAGATAGGAAAGAAAACGAAGATATGGAGCCTCTAGTCGCTTGTTCCGAAACAAAAACAAGTAGCGGTTGTTCCTGCGAATGATACTGCCACAGATCTCCTTGCCAACGATTCAGCGGAGCTCAGGTGAATCGTAGTAGCAGCACCCAGCGTCATCGTCCGGTCCAATAAACTGGAACCACTCCCTCAACGACTCGCCAAGCACTGCCCCCCGTCAACCACCCTTCCGAAGAATCTCGCCATTCAAAGCAGCTGTCAAAGACCCCGTGGCACCCATCGAGCCGCAAGCCGTTCAAAATGGGAGAATGAACAAGGCTAGCAGACTACCAACTAAACAAAACGAACTAAAACGGAAGTATAACAACAAACACAAAAAAAAGGTAAGTCATAATGACTTAAAATGCATAACGCCTACCAAGATGTTCAGATAGTCAATTTTTAACGTTAGCAACATTGTTACAGATCCGATGTTAGGCTGTAACTACTGGTAACATCATTCCTAGATAAGATACCATTCAAAAGCTCCCACCCGGTATAGAATTCAACATTAAATCCGCATGAACTCTATCAAATACCCAAAAACAATACAGAGAATAGCCTAGGACACATTCAGCTGGTAAGTACCTAAATTTATTTACAATATCAACATTTTAACTTTCTAAAGAAACTTGGCATGTTTCAGGAACACAGAACCAGGATATGGGGCGGAAATAATAGGGCTACAGTGACACCTAGCATGAAATAAAGTATGATGATGGTCTGTACACTAGACGAATAAACATGATACAAGAATAAGTATAAAAAGGTGTTTTATTAAGGCAAAACAGAACATAGGAAAATATGTCTAAAGGTAAGTATTCAACTCGGTGGAAATAGAGTGGTTCTAGTTTGAATTATCACACGAATTAGCTGTTTTGAATAGGGTTTAGTGAATTCTTGTATCCACCCGAATTTTACCGTTACATCTGATGAATCAAACACTGATACTCCAGAAGCCACCTCTACCCATAGTGAAGCAGAAGAACAGAGTGTAGTAAGGACTGTCCCTACTCAATTCAATTCAGGTAATACCTGTAAGAATTTGGGAAAGTATGACCTTACTATATTGGTAAAGACGGTACAAAGTGGTTAGTGCACAAAGATAAGAAACAAATTCGAAAAACCAAACGTCAAAACATAGTTACACAGCTGCCAGGTGTAAAAGGTGTTGCCGAAGAGGCTAAAACAGTGTAGGACTGCTGGAAACTCTATTTTCCAGATGACATTATTCAGCATATTACGGAGTGCACAAATAAAAAACTTCAGAAAATTCGAGATACTGGAAGTCTGAAACATAACACGCCTACAGATTTTGAAGAAATCAGTGCATTCATAGGACTTTTATACCTTGCTGGTGTAAAAAGGGCCCAACATTTGAATACTTCAGAACTTTGGAGCACAGACGGAACAGCACCTGAATATTTTGCAGCTACTATGTCAGAACGTCGCTTTCACTCTCTGGTACAGGCTATTAGGTTTGATGATATAGATTCCAGAGTAGAAAGAGCTCAAGAAGACGATCTGGCGCCTTTGAGATTGTAATAAGACGTACGGGCAATGGAATTTACTTTGGTCCTACCCTGTATTTGTGTCTGGGTTTTATAGTTTTCTACGAATCTGTCTACAAATATATATAGTTGGGTGAATTTTATAGATAGTTTATATTAGTTTGGGAATATTATTTAAGTAGATTGTATACAAATGTTAGTCATAAAATTTAAGGGTCTGTTTTCTATTTATCTTATCTTCTATTGAGATGGGTTTTTGTCCAGTCGCGAACTCCAACATAAGATAGTATCAAGAACCTTTATTAAAGTCGACATACAAATAAAAATGTATCTTATTTAGTGAATCCTTTCACTATTGGGTAGATTGTAAATGGTCTTTTTTCTGATTGGCCTATTTCATTCTATAGTACCTACTTGTGATTTTTATGAGGAATTCTGGAAAGGCAATAGAACTTTTAAGTTAGAATCGTGCTAGCCTTGATTGAGTAAAGATGTGTTTTCTAATTATATAAAGTTAAATTAAATATTTTAATTTGTTTTTGGTTTTAGATTTTTCAGTTAAGAATTATTTTCTAGTTTTTGTTTAAAGACTAAGTTCATTTCTTTTTATTCTGAAGTAGTGAATTGTATAAAGTTCCGTAAGTTTTGTTAATTCGTTTAATTGAAGGCCTTTTTGTTTTAATCAGTTTTTATAAAGTTTTAAGTTGTTTCTTTTAGTAAATGAAATAAATTCAGTTGTCAATAGTAATTAAAGTTTCGTATAGGAATTAATATAATTATTCGAATTATAGTAATTTTCCTATTTTAAGATGTACAAGTAATGATTAAGATTTCTCCTTAATTTTCATTATCTCTTAATTGTTTTATTCTTTTTCTGTAATTTATACATATTTATTTCTTGTTGTTATTCATTTTCTTTATTAGTTTTAATTATTAAATTACTTGTTTTTAGCCCACAAATTTGCGTTTTATTTCTAATAAAGTTTTCGATAAATTGTTGACAAAAGGGTCACCGACTTTAGGTGACCGAAAGTGATACAGAATTATATAGGTGAGTAATTTTGCATTACGTTAATACAGATTAATAAAGCTTATTTTAGTTGTTTGTTTCTTTCATGTAACAATTTGATTCTGTTATTATTCAAGTTGATACTCTTTGTTTGTTCTTCTTTATTTGAAACCGCTCGTAAAACTTGAATCGAACAGTAACAATTTGAACAGCATATAGGGATTCATTCGGACTGAGCTATAACATTAGTATTCTTTCTGAATGTACATAATACCCGCTAATTTCAAAATGGTTACACGATATATATTACAAGCTTTCATTGGGAGGTGCGTTCAACATTACTCAGTGGGTTCTTAAATAACTATTGATGAAATGCTTGACGGTTTCAGAGGTAGATGTAAGTTCCGTCAGTATATTGCCAATAAACCTGAGAAGTATGGAATTAAAATGTATGCAGTTTAGACTCAAGAATGTTTTATACACATAACATCGAAATCTATGCAGGTAAACAACCTCCGGGACCTTATCAACTGAAGAATGATGCCCATAGCGTCGTAACAAGACTTCTAAGACACTACAGTGGTACTGGACGAAATGTAACAACTGACAACTACTTCACGTCTGTGCCGCTAGCAAATGATTTGGTACATAATCACCGTATTACATTAGTAATAAAAACAAGCGAGAGGTACCTCCAATTTTTCTGAACACTAAATTACGTAAAACGCGTACTAGTATGTTTGCATGGGGAGTCTATTCCAACAACTGTCTTCTTACTTCATATGTACCTAAAGCTAATAAAAATGTATTAATGCTTTCTACATTTCACGAAGATGACGATATTGATCCGGAAACTGGCGATGCAATGAAACCATCAGTTATCACATTCTACAACCTCACAAAAGGAGCTGTCGATGTGGTGGATCGAATTAAGTCAGAATACTCTATTACAAGAGTGAGCAACCGATGGCCCTTTACAGTGTTTTGTTCTTTACTGAATACTAGTGGTATAAACTCCCAAATTATATACTACATCAATACAAACACCAAGCTAAAGCGAAGAATGTATTTGACAGATCTTTCTAAGCAATTTACAAAAGCCCATATTATTCGTCGATCCAGTATTACATCACTGTCAATTCCGCTACGTCAAAAAATTCAAAACTTTTTGGGATCCGGAGCCATGTTACTTGAAGCTGCTGAAACCCAAAACAAGATGCAAAGCCTCGATGTTTCTTTTGCCTGAAAAGGAAAAACAGATTTACTCAGCACCAATGTCATATGTGTTTGAAGCCTGTATGTAAAGAACATACATCCAAAACTATTCTGTGCTGCACTGATTGTACGAACACAGGAGAAGATTTGTAAAAAAAAATAATTTATGTATTTTATTATTTTTGTTGTGTTTATTATTTCATTTTCCTCCTTTGTAACTTTTTCAATAGAATTAGTTCAAAAAAGCTTTTTAAAATTTTGTTTTCATTTCAAAAACTGATACTAACTATTTATTTCCTAAATGTACTAAAAAAGAAGTGTTGTAAAGAAGTTTAAATAAAACAATCATAAAATGCACTATTCAGTACTAAATTAAACTTGAAAGTGGTCAACATTAAGTTAGATAAAATCTAACACGGTACCAATCGCGAGGAATTTTTAGCGGTACCGATCGCGGGTTAAGAATAGTATTAAGGAACAAATACATCATCTGCACGCTCGTAAAAGACGATAAAAGTATATTTGTGTTAATTAGATAAATGATACAGTTTAGTCTTTTCTCCTCATAATAAAAAAAATCAACCCAAAGCTACGAATCAACTGGAAGATACGGATCAACCCAAAACTACCAATCAACCCGGAGAATTGGATCAACTCGAAGTTAGAACACAATATGAATTATATGAATCAGAATTAAATTTTGAAACTGACAATTCAAACGATCAACATAATAAAATATTTGACATTGAAAACATTCCTATTGTAATAGAAGAAAATACTGACTTTGACAGCCAAATGCCTAGCACTTCATCGGCTACTAATGAACAAGGCATATTAAACAAATCATCTTCCTCAATCAATGCTTTGGTTCTATATAGTTATATTTTTAGTATAAGAACACTTATAGGTTAAAAATGAGAATAATAAGTTTCAATATAAGATCTCTCTTACCAAAGATGGCTGAATTTTCGCAAGTAATATCTAATGGTGGATATGATATAATCACAGTTACCGAAACCTGGCTATCAAATGATATATCAGATAGAAGTGTAGCATTAATCGGGTACAAACTATTCAGAAAGGATCGAGACACGAGAGGGGGCGGTGTGGCTATTTACATCAAAGAAAAACTATTTTCCGAGCATTATACAATCACCTCTCTAAATTTCATTGACTCGGAACAACTCTGGCTATCTCTAACCTCTAGGAAATTCAAATTCGTTTCTCGTATCATCCGACGTTACAAGTTTGTTCACCAATGTTCCTATTGTTGACAACATCGCCCTCGTTCAAGAACTTTTAATAAACAATTCTTCTCTTAGTGCAAGATGGATACATGACATCGATAATCTTTTAAAAGTTGCTTTAGAGCAAAATTTCTTTCAATTCAACAATAAAATATATCGCCAAAATGATGGGTTAGCAATGGGCGCTAGAAAATCAAATCATACACCACCCCGTACATCGAGACAGAATCTTGACTTACTTTCGTTATGTCGACGACATCTTCGTTTTGTTCAGAGGGTCTCAACCTATCGGACACACTTTTATATATGAATTCCATACACAATAAAATAAAATTCACATACGAGGTTGAAGTTGATGGGACTTTGCCTTTTTTGGATGTTAACATTTATAGATCCTCAAATAAATTATCATTTTCTATATACCACAAACACACTAGTAGGGGAACGGGGGGCAGAACCGGGTAGTGAGGCACAACCGGGTACGACGTTTAATTTCATACCTGGTGGCGCCAGCTAGGAACACACGCTTCAGATTAGTCGCGACGCGTCCGCGAGCTGGTTGTATTATTTGATGGTGTTTATATTGTGTCGTTCGTGAATTACTAAACAATACGTGTTTTATTTATTATAACCTTCTCTTTTACAGGGCTGGGACGATTCAAATGTGTGTTTTCTCCAGATCAAGAAAAAGAATTGGTAGATTATGTACAGGACATGGAAAGCAGATTATTTGGTCTCACAACAACTGAGTTAAGACGGTTGGCCTATCAGTTGGCTCAAAGAAATAATCTACACCACAACTTTAACAGTAATGATCAAATTGCAGGGCTCGATTGGTTAAAGGGATTTTTAAAACGGCATCAGAATTTATCACTGCGAACTCCAGAGGCTACGTCTGCGGCTCGGGCAATGGGCTTCAACGAAGTGTCGGTAGGAAAGTTTTTCGATCTTTTAACAAGTGTGATGGAAAAGTATAACTTTCGGCCAACAAGAATCTACAACGTAGACGAAACTGGTTTAACTACTGTGCCTAAATCTCAATCAAAAATTATTGCTATGAAAGGAAGGCGTCAGGTGGGAACGCTCACTTCGGCTGAAAGAGGTCAGCTGATAACTGCCGTTTTGTGTATGTCGGCTGCTGGTCATTTTGTGCCTCCTTATCTGATCTTCCCAAGAATTCGAATGAAAGATGAGTTGCTTGATGGGACACCAGCTGAAACGGCTTATAGCTGTCATATAAGTGGATGGATGCAAAGCCATATTTTTATTAACTGGATGCACCATTTTATAAAACACGTCAAACCGTCTAACGATGATCCCGTGTTACTACTCTTGGATGGTCATGTAACACATACAAAAAATCTAGAATTGATAGACCTCGCGAGACAACATGGTGTTATCCTATTGTGCTTCCCTCCCCATTGCACCCATAGGCTGCAGCCTCTGGATGTCAGTTTTATGGCACCATTAAGCATATTTTATAGCCAAAGTCAAAACATGGCTAAGATCAAACCCAGGCAGAGTTGTCAGCCAATATCAAGTCGGTAGATTATTTGGTCAAGCTTACACTAGAGCTGCGACTGTACAAACCGCTATCTCTGGATTTTCTAAAACAGGAATCTATCCTAATAACCGTCACGTATTTGGAGAGGTTGACTTTGCAGCGGCTCAAACAACAGATCAAATGCCTACAAACCTAGCAAAAGTTAATGATGTTGAAGATGTCGTAGGCGAAAACCCACCCGTAGCTGGGCCTTCCTAGAGAACATCTAGAGAGACATCACCAAACCCTAACTTCTCGAGTCCTGTAACGAGGGAAAAAACACCTGAAAGAAATCCAATAACTCCAGATCAACCGGAAGCTCCAGATAAACCTTTGGAAATGTCTGTAAGATTTGCTGTGACTCCTAAGGAGATTATGCCTGTTCCTCATAGTAATAGAAAAGTCACTACCACAACACGGCGGGCGTCGAGGGAAAACTGCAATTTTGACTGATTCACCGTATAAGAACGAATTAGAGGCTTCTTTGCTGCAGAAGGATAAATCTGTTAAGACTCAAGGAGTCAAGAGAAAGATTGTTTCTAAACGGAAAGGTAAAGCTCCGGAAAACAACATAAAGAAGAAAACCAGAAAACTAACAGATGATACGAGCTCGGAAGACGAAGATACTGAAGGCGGCAAAGATACTACCCTATGTGTCTTTTGTAAGGAAAACTACTCCCTGTCAGCTAGAAGTGATGGATGGGTAAAGTGTATTTTGTGCGACGGCTGGGCACATGAAGGTTGTACTAGTTGGCCGGAAGAAGATTTGGATGAGTTCCAGTGTGACAGTTACCTCAAACTCATTAATTAAACTTTTATTTTATTACCCGGTTTTACCCCATTTGTTGGCAGGTTTTGTCCCGGCACTGGGGCAAAACCGTAATTTGCTGTATTATTTGCTATTTCCTGGTTTTGGTTAATAAACATTTTTTTTTTCATATTGTTGTCGATTTATTCTGTAGATAATATTTGTAGTATTCAGTTGCCAAGATATTGGTTATAAATTAAATTTATTGAATGATGTGGATTGGTTTTACGTTAGCTAGCTACCCGGTTCTGCCCCACGTTCCCCTACAGACTCAGCAATCCCATTTTCGTCTAATCACCCATATTCACATAAATTCGCTGCATTTCAATCATATTTTCATCGACTCTTCAACATACCAATGTCACAACGTAACTTCAACAGAGAGCTTTCGATAATTAAACATCTGGCGAACGTTAACGGATTCCCCACTGCAACTATTAATAGGATTTATTATAAATACATATATAGACATATTCATAAAAGCCTCTTGCCTTCTACTACACTCGAGAATCCAAGGTTCTTTCCCATCACATACTATCATCCAGCATGCTATCAGTTAAAAAGAATATTTAAAAAATACAACATCAACATATGTTTTAGAACTAAGAATTCTGTTGGTACAATCCTCAATACCATTAAAGATAAAATCCCTTGGAATGAGAGATCAGGCGTATATATGTTGTATTGCTGGAACCGGAACTGTAATGCTCAATACATCGGGCAGTCGGGCCGCTCAATCAAAACTAGAGTAGCGCAGCACTATAAAGTTATTACTAGATCGCAATCTAATATTATGATATCTAATAGCAGATCGGCACTAGCAGAGCACATTATAGATTCGGGTCACCCCTTTCACCCGGATAACAATGCAAAGCTCTTAGAATTACTTGATTGTAAGCATCATCACATGTTACTTCATAAACTAAACTATCTGTGTCAGTGTATAACAATTTACATTCAGAAATATCAAATTTTTCCAACATATAACCATAATGAAAATCATATACGCATATTTTAGAGAGTTCTAAGATTGCCATGCCAACATATAAAGGTTTATTGAATTCCAGTTGTGTTTTTAGCATTTCAACAGCAATCAGATCTTCATTGAATATGGTGCAACTATGAAAATTTGGAGCTGCAATGTAATTTCCCGCCCCATACCTTCCCTCCCATTTTGTGAGCAAATGAACGTTTCTATGCTTCCTAATATTTTCCATTGTTTTTCCGACCACACTGTTGACGATCTGTTTAGCGAAAATCTGTGACGATCTGTTTAGCGAAAGCCGTTGTGGCCTCAGTACGCAGCTTTGTATTTAATTCAATATAAGGCTTCAGCCAAGCCGCCTGTTTAAATTCTAACACTCTATGTATTTTTTTCAATACTAAACCATTAGCCAAAGCTTGTTTTAGATTCCTATAGTGAATTACATATCGCGTTTTAGTGTATAAAGTTGTCATTAATTTAGGTAATTTTGAATCAGGTGGTACTAGATGTTCAGCACAGAAAGGAAAATCTTTATGTTTATCGTGTAGTGCTTCTGGATACTCGAGGTCAACCTCTAACATATAGCCAGTAGGAGAATTATCGGAAATTGAAGTAACATCAATATTTGTGTCTATCCATTTAAATTCTCCATATGGTAGGTATTGTGACATAGCCCACCCATATAAATTATTAACATTAAAGTACATAATGTACTTTGATGGATATGAAGGATTATAGTCAGTCATATACTTGTTATTTGCTTTTGAATAGCGATTACAACATTGGTTTACACCTCCTCGTATTCCTCTTTCAATAAACAAAAGCATATCTACATCCGTTAAGAGTTCTAACTTGCAATTAGTGTATGCCAACATAGAGCTCCATGAATATCCAGGAAGGCTGACGTACCAACAGGGATCTAAATTATATGTACCAATTCCTAAATTTCGGAAATTTTCAAATATGTCTGTCAGTAGTAAAATGTCAGTTTTTAAATACAAGTCAGAATATTCACCCAAATTTTTTAGTTTAAATTCATCCCAAACAGTGTGTGCATGTATATATTTTTCTTCACTAATATCACACTCGTTTAATTTATTATAAAATGTATCTATTGGTGGTAATATCGTTTCTTGAAGTCTATCCATAGAATCTATATAATCATAGTTAGTTAATAGATAAAATTGTTTATCTAACAAATTTGAAAATTCTTTCTTTAAATTTATCTCGATCTAGAGTTGAAGCAAGCTCATCTAAAGATGCTGGTAAGAACCTAAATGAGTCTATAAATCTAAATTTAATTTTATTATTTTTGCTAAATTTTGTAAAAGAAATATATCTCTCTTTATTAACTGGTAATACCGCAATTTTTCGACTATTTGCAGCAAGTTTTTTAATAATGAATTTAAAATCATAGCTTCCCCCATTATGATAGACTATAGGAACCATGAATTGCTTTTTATAATTTAAATTGCAAGTCTGATGAGCATATCCACGAAACTGACCAGTAAAATGATCATGATCACGAACAACAATATCTTTGCTATTGAATTTAATTTCACAAATATGACATTGCTTAGCACTTGTTTTTGTAACATTTTCAGCCATTGATACAATATTTTTAAATAATGAATTAATAAATTCAGACATTAATTCCAATTCATTCGCAAACCATTCTATGCAATCCAAACCTGTATATGATTTATAATAAGATAATGTGTCATCATACGTACATTTTAAATAAAATCCAATGCTGTAAGGAATATGTTTCTGATATCGTTGAGTCTTTGCCTGTAATTTTGAATCTTTATAAGGTGCTAAAATGGATTCTATGTCACTATATATAATGAAAGGAGCTTTTTGTTTAAAAATATAATTTTTAAATTTAATTGTGTCTTTTGGAAAAGAAATTTTGCAAAAGTTTAATTTTTTGCAATCGATTATGTGTGCTTCTAGTTTTGCATTATTATTAAAGTAACAAAGGCAGCGGTCACATGAATTTTTTATGATTATTTTTACTCAGTTGTGAACTAATAAGTCTTGAAAGATTTTTTATCCAAACATAATGATATTGTATCTCAGTATGATCAGTTTCTTGTTCATTAATGATATCATTTGGTTCTTTTGGAAAATATTTATTTTGGATAATTAATAAATTAACATGTTTTATAAGTTTATTTTTTGTTAAATAAACAGGTACTGTTGTAAAAGAGCCTCTATTATCTACCTCTAAACCATATACGTTAACCGAGATCATATTTAATTTTTCAAATTTCGAAATGTCTTTTATTTTAACTGGAAATTCGATATTGGTGAAATCTAGTATAGAAGAATAATGAGGATAGGAAGAAACACGATTGGCATGTGTTTTTACTTTAAATAAAGCGGCCAAAATACTGTATGCAAAGCAGTGAAAATCATTGTTTTTAATGTTAACACAAGCCTTTTTGTTTGTAATACAGTCAGGTAACCTAATAAAAGTAGAAGCCCCTGGTCTCAGAATAAATTCATTAATATTTATTTCTAAAAACACAATTTTATTTAATGACCAACAACTGTCCTTTTGTTCGAACTCCTCACATTTATTTAAAATTTTATCAATGCAATTTTCTTTAAACCAATTTTGAAGATTTGTTCCGCTATCAATGATTTCGTTCTTAGTATGAAAATATTTAAAATCCAACACCTCTTCAGTTGTGGATTTTTTAATAAATTCCCCACAAAATGACGTATTTACTTTTATTATTTTATGTTGTTTTATTACATTTTTAATTACACGAGTAAAAAGGAAAAATGCATCATTCAAAAATTTTACTATATCTCTATGTTTTAAATTTAGAATTACCCCATTTCTTATACGACTCTTAAATGCTGTTTGTACCTCCTCCCACCTAATTCGATGACTTCTTTTTTCTTCTAAACCTGCCCCTTGTTTACTTGATAGTAATAAAACAAAACGTTTAAAATGCTCAATACTACTTTGTAATTTATTTCTAAGACCTAAATTAAAATCAGTTTGCTGTAATTCACGTAATTGATTTGAACAAAATTTAATAAAGAATTTAGCATGATTTTTCCATTTTAGTTTTGTGTTTTCATTTTCATTTAGTAATTTTGGTAGCATATTATCAAAGCATTTTTGTTTGCTTAATATATTTTCAAAAATTGCTTCCATGTTTAATATTAATTAAATAACGATACTTAATAATTCTACTATACTTATAATCCTACTTTCAAATAATTATTGTTGTTGCTAACCCACTGTAAAAAAAAAATCGTAATTCGTTTTTGTATATAAAATTGAATAAATTTAAAATACCTTATTCAATAATTTCGAATGTTGATGCGGTTTGAGGCATGCCAATGTCTTTTTCACCTTTATAGACAATTTTGTATTTTCTTGTACTAAACTGATCTATATTTTCGATTAATACTGGTGTCATTCGCTTTGGAAGAAAAACATTTATTCCCTCGTCTAATGTCACTAGGATTAATTCTCCAAATCTTGTTTTCTTTAAAGCTGCGTTTGTAATAATATAGGCTTTGTTTAATTCCAACTCGCTCAATTTTGTGACTGTAGGTAATTCAACCAACGCTGTATTATTAATATTTTTTAAGTCCATGATTCTAAAACATATTTTAGAATCATAAACTATAAAATTAGATACTAATGATAAAATAAAAATTCTTACTCACCCAGTATATGGTATTTACTTCACAATAATATTGCAACTAATGGAAGACACTCTCAAACCAGTGTTTAAATAGGTTTTGCCAACTCGTTTTTATTGCATACATTAACATGCGACTACTTTTTAAATATGAACGCTATAAATTGAAAGCAGCAATCAGTGTTTTTTTTTTTTTGTAATTTAAATTAGTCGACTACCTACCTGTTAAGGATATAAAAATATATTTAGTTTTATTACTTTTTATAATCAGTTCAATCAATAAATTACAGAATTAAATGGGTTTTCGATTTTATATAAATACAGTGTTTTAAATATTTTAAAATCACTTGAATGGTGAAATATTAAGAACAACCTATACAAATAATAATAATAATATAAATAGTGGTTCTCTGTTTGCTGCGGTTGAAGGACTGAAAATGTCGATACCAGATTCCGTACCATTAGAATTTCCACTTGAGGATAGTGTTGAAGTGCCTGCAAGTAGCATCGAAAACGTAAGTGCAGATGAAATTGGTACATATACAACAAGAGAATTTGAAAACGATGTGTTCGTCAATAAAAACACACTAGTTAACGTTGATTCCTCGTGGCGTTGTAAATTAACGCCAGAGGAAAACATTAAAACTTTTGTTGATCGAGTGTTATCTTTACATGAAAATTATGGTCGACTCATTCGGACGACACATAATGGACGTCCAGAGAATGAGGAAATTGTTTCGGAGTTCACGAATATTAATTTTCGCTGTCCAACTGATTATCTACTACCTGAATGCAGCAAGTTTTTCTGGTTACAGTCAAACGTTAACCGACTGGTCCATAATTTTATGTTTCACCTGTTTCCAAACATGGAAAGAAGATGGTCAGATATCAAACTGGTTCAATTCTATTGGCAAACATCAACTGTTTAAAGCCCACGTTCATTTTAGTGGACATTTCCACTGCATGAATTGTTATCTGGATACTGCAACTCATCGTACATGTAGCGTGTATCGATCACCTTCCTACAGAAACATCAAATGCATTGCATATGTAGAATAATGTTTTATAATCATGGACTTAAAAAATATTAATAATACAGCGTTGGTTGAATTACCTACAGCCACAAAATTGAGTGAGTTGGAATTAAACAAAGCCTATATTATTACAAACGCAGCTTTAAAGAAAACAAGATTTGGAGAATTAATCCTAATTACATTAGACGAGGGAATAAATGTTTTTCTTCCAAAGCGAATGACACCAGTATTAATCGAAAATTTAGATCAGTTTAGTACAAGAAAATACAAAATTGTCTATAAAGGTGAAAAAGACATTAGCATGTCTCAAACCGCATCAACATTCGAAATTATTGAATAAGGTATTTTAAATTTATTCAATTTTATATACAAAAACTAATTTCAAAAATTGTTTCTACAATGTATTAATATTAATATGTATACTGTTTAGAATCATGTACTTAAAAAATACTTAAGATATTTTACATTTTGGTAATTTTATATAAAGCCTTAATTTCAAAAATTGCTTTTTACATTATTATATTATTATTAACTCAGTTGCTGATATTATTATTATTATTATACAATTCATACTCATAACAATAACTTGTTTTATTATCTTCACCTTTAAAAGAAATGTTGAAGCAAGTCGACATTAAGAATACTAATAAAAATAAACTCGTTTTACCTTCATGTCTACAACATATACCAATTTTCAAACATATGGGTGGTATGGTCTAGCGCACTAAGCCAATCCTTCGTAAATAAACACCATGAGTTCAAATCACACACACAAAATCTTTTTTTAAAAACAGAACCCCAATACCCCACCCCAGCGCCCCATACCTATCACCCAATACCTATAGCCAACTTGTGACGTCAGTGGTCTAGAACCGGCACTGTTTAACTACTAATAGTGTTGTTGTTGACAAATGACCAACAGTTTATGGCCACTGATGAATCTCTCACCTCAAGTAATTTATCCCAAAAGATCAATGATAATTATTATGTTGCAGGTAAAATATATAATTTACATTGTCCGGTTTGAAATTTTTATTTAATCGAATATTTGTCAGATGATACGAATTCAGTAGAAGTGCAACCTGAAACATCCATATTAAGTTCGAATAGTGTTGAAGTGTCGGGAATTGATCAAACACCAGCATACAACAATGATGGATTTACATTAGACCACGAAATTACAGAGTATACCGCCACAACTAAAGGTGAAATTTATATATTGTTCTTTTTGATATGTTATTTATCATGGCTTTTATTTTACATGCAGCTCTAAATATAACAGAATATGACTCATCTTCACACATGTCATCCCAAGAAATTGGTGAGGACAATGATGCTGGTAAAAGAAAATTATGTTGTTCTTTTTTAAACGTTTAATAATTAATGAATTACATTTTAGATGAAAATTAAACTATTGCAACTCTTACAAAAAAAGGAACGGAAAGAAAAAAATACAAGTTAGCGCGAAGTCGTAGATTAGAAGTTAAACAGAAGAGAATGAGAAATATGCATTCGGTCCAAAAGGGCTGTCAAGATTGTAAATTTAAATGCACTCAGTTTATTTCAGAAGATGAGAGACAAATAATTAATAATGCATTCTGGTCATTAAATTGGAAGGAAAAACGAACATATGTCATGAGTTCAACTGAAAACATAGTACCAAAACGAAAAACTGAATAATCTAGAAAAAATAAAACATTTTTATACTATTTTAAAAACATAGATGGTGTGAGAAAGCGTGTCTGCAAAATTTTTTATTTGACCACTTTAGGCTACAAGAAAACCAATAATTGGATCGTGCAATCTGTATGGTTAAAGAAAGCAGAAGTCAAATAACCAATTTTCCAGACAAACGGGGTAGAAAGTCTCCTCCAAACAAGTTGTCAAATACACAAATAGAGAATCACATAATTTCATTCAATCCCTCCGTATCTCATTACAGACGAGTTCATGCTCCTGATCGCTTATGATGTGAGTGCGCGGAATCGTAATGAAAAACTTGTTAATTATTAGTAAAGAAAACTTTAATTATAACAAAGTGACATATAAACTTAAATAGGAACAAGAATAATTAAAATAAATAGCATGGTTCTTTATTACATAACCTTACATTCATTAAAAGAAAACTTTTTACTATATGACAGTTCACTGTTATGCAGTTGGCCATAGACAATAATATAATAGGGATGTGCTTATACAGTAGAGAGGAGATATTACGTTGTTAATTCTAACACCCTTCCTCAATGGAATAATCTCCTCCTAAACAAAAATGAATAAGGATTTCATTTAAAAAAAAAACTACTATTAAACACCAGTCAATCCTAGATTAGTTCTGTGTTTAATAAACATGTCGGCATTTAAACTTTTAGTTAAAATGTCAGCTGTTTGCTCACTTGTATTTATATACTGAACAGTAATAACATTAGTGCCTACAAGTTCTTTAATAAAGTTGTACTTAACATCAACATGTTTTAATCGTTTATGATCCCACTTTCTAGTAATCATAATACAAGATTGATTATCTTCAAACATTGTAAAATTTGACTTTGGAATGCCGAGGTCAGACATTAAGTTAGACAGCCAAATTCTTTCTTTTGCAGCGTCTGCCAATGCAATGTATTCGGCTTCTGTAGACGATGTTGCTACGGTAGTCTGTTTTCTGGTATTCCAACAAACAGTACTTCCAAATACTTTAAACATATATCCAGTGGTGGATTTTCGATCATGTTCATCACCTGCCCACTCTGCGTCAGCATAACCAACAAGTTGAACAGAATTTGATTTTGTAAAGAATAACTCTGTATCACTCGTACCTTTTAAATAACGCAGAATTCTTTTTAAACTTTTCCATAGTTGTTGTGAAGGATTACTTTGAAATCTACTACAGATGTTTACAGACGTACTTATATCAGGCCTTGTTGCCAACATTAGGTACATAAGACAACCTATTAATTCACGGATAGGTTTGTTTTCTGTATCTAAACTATTTTCCGGTTCTTTTAGTAAAATTGAGCCTGATTCCATAGGAGTCTTTACAGCTTTGCATTCACTCATTTCGAAGCGTTTTAAAAGATCAGATATATAATTTTTCTGGCTGAAATAGAGACCTTCTTCACTTTTTCGAATATTTATTCCAAGAAATGTTTTTAAATTTCCCAAATCTTGCATGTCAAAGTTTTGTTTCAATTTTTCTTTTAATTTGTCAATTTCATTTATGTTATTGCTTGATATTAAAATATCATCAACATATAAAAGCAGATAAATAACGTCATTACCTTTTCTTTTTACATATAAACATGGATCGTTTTTAGACTTTAACAAATTCTCATTTTTAGCAAATTCATCAAAACACATATTCCAGCAATATGGTGCCTGTTTTAGTCCATACAAAGCTTTATTTAGTTTACAAACTTTGCCATTATCATTAAAACCTTCTGGTATTCGCATGTATATATCTTCACTTAACTTTCCATGCAAAAATGCTGATTTTACATCCATTTGTTGAACATTCAGATTTTGAAAATTGGTAACTGCTAGTAGTGTTCTGACTGTTGTCAGCCTTGCAACTGGCGCGTATGTTTCATTATAGTCAAAACCCTCTCTTTGCATAAATCCTTTTGCAACTAGTCTTGCTTTATATTTTATTGTATTTCCAATTTCGTTTTTCTTTTTACGAAATACCCACTTACAATCTATTAGCTTTGCATTTTCTGGTTTTTCGACTAACGTCCATCTTTCGTTTTTGATTAGAGAATTCATTTCTTCTTCAACAGCTTTTTGCCACATATTATAATCTGAACAACTTTTTGCTTGTTCTAGAGATGTTGGTATTTGTTGAACAAATACTTCTGCATTTAAAGCCATATGCTCTATTTCATTTTCCGTTAAATAATCATTTAAATTTGTTGGTCTTTTCTTTTCTCTAAGGCTTTTTCTTGACTTATATTCTTCTTCTGAGTATACTTCTTCATAATCTTGTTCATTAGTTTCAGTTTCATTTTCTTCTTGTTTGTTTTCTATTTTTCTTTCCTGTTTACTCTCATCCACATTGAGCTCTATTTCTATGACACTTATTTTTAAATGTTCAATATTCTTATTTTCGTCAAATATTACATTTCTTCCAACTGTAATAAATTTAAATTTGATTTGGGAACTTGTTGTTCCATAACGTTACTTTATAAATTAAAGACAGACTACTTCATTTATATTTTCTTTATTAATTAATTACGTGTAGTTCGTATCGTCTGTCGTTCTGTTCTGTTCTTCGGTCATCGTCCCTTGTCCTAATTTTTGTCCAAAACATATTTTGCTTACAACTAATAACAATTATTTAAATATTTATAAACATATAAAATTTAAACAAATACTTACTCTACAGGGTGTACGTACCATATTACACCTCCCCGGAATTTTTAAAAGAATTTACTGTTTCCGAAAAAATAGTAAATTATTTTTACTCAGGAATTGCAATATGCATAAGTACCTAAATGCTAAAATATATATATTCACCAAAATTTACAAAAACTAGTTTTAGAAAATACCTATCTTACTTACATTATATAACCCATTTATATTATATAAAGTATAATTCTATTAATGATTTAATTTTAATTAATTCGATACATAATGTTAGAAATTATTTATACAATTAAAATATAAGTTACGATCATTCTTTAAAGAGTTTAGTTCTATTTTTATGTACAATTATTTCTTTTTTATCTTTAGAGATTTTAACGTTTGGAGATAAGTCTTCAATAACCCTATATGGCCCTAAAAAACAGGGATCTGAAAATTTATTAGCAGTTTCATTTTTTAATAGAATGAAATCTCCTTTTTGATAGATTGCAGGGTTTTGATTTTTGTCGTAATTTTCTTTCCTTTTTAATTTAGATTGTATTAGATTTTTTCGAGCATCATTTTGAGCATGTTGCATCCTATATTTAAGTTCAATAGGATAGCTGTCAAAGTTGTAGACTGGATCTAACGTATTTTTTAAGTTACTTGGAAGATAACATTTCTTTCCGAAAACTAACTCAAATGGTGTGTATTTGGTTTCCGTATGTACTGTGGTATTATATGTAAAACACCAATACGGCACCCAAGTACTCCAAGCTGCATTATATTCAAAACTTTGAGTTCTCAAATATGCACCTAAAACTTTATGAGAATTTTCCAAAGCTCCTATACTTTCATGGTGGTAAGCGGTTGACTGAATATTTTTAATTTTAAGTAATTTACAAATTTCATCCATAGTTGCGGAAATAAATTCAGCGCCCCTATCTGTTGCTATTTCTAAAGGAATTCCGTATCTTAGAATAAAATTTTCTACGAAACTTTTTGATACAGTTTTCGCGTCTTTGGATTTTAAAGGATAAGCTTCGACAAACTTCGTTAATTCACATTGAAGAGTCAGTATATAAGAAAATTCATTATCATCTATTGGTAGAGGTCCAACTATATCTAAAAATATTTTTTGGAATGAGGTATGCGCTGTAGATGTTATAACCATTGGTTCCTTGGTATATTTATTAGAATGTTTTTGCTTTTGACATGTAGTACACTTACTTACAAAATTCTTAATGTCTTGTTGCATACCTGACCAAAAATAGTATTTTTTGATAGTGTTGAACATTCGATTGATACCTGCGTGACCACTTGTAGGAAGCAGATGGAAATCGTTTATAATTACTCTCTTTTGTTCGGGATCCACTACTTTTTTAACTCCTTGTACTATACAAATTCGGGGACCGGTCCAATTAGAGTTACTTTTTATACCTTCAGCTAGCCATTTAATAAAATGTACATTATTTTCATTCTTTAAAATAACTAATTCGCGAATATTAATCTTTTTGCATAAATCAATTAAGTTTCTCAACATTTCGTCTCGCGCCAACGCTGCTCGAAAATTTAATTGTGCAAAATAAATCATAGAATGTAGTGGTACATAATAAAAGTTACCCGATTTTTCAGTTATTTTTTCACTAAATTTGGAGAGTTCTTTAGTTGACAAAAGTCTAAGTTCAGTGATGTTTTTTGGAGTTTTAAGAATTTCCACAACATTGGGTTGATCAGGCCTAACATTTGTAGTAGTTCTTTCATCCAACTCACACTCTTCGTCATTCGATACTTTACTCTGTGCCCTTGTCATAACATTCATTACATTCTGGCTCATACCTTTTAATTCATCAGATGTTATAACTATTCTAGATAATGCGTCCGCTATGACATTTTCCTTACCTTTTACATACTCTACATGAAAATCGTACTCTTCTAATCCTAGTCGAAATTTAATTAACCTGCTTGATGGATCCTTTAAATTAAATAAATATAACAATGGTTTATGGTCTGTTAAAATTTTAAAGTGGCGACCAAATAAGTATGGTCGGAAATATCTCACGCTCCAGTATATAGCTAAAAGTTCTTTTTCGATGGTCGGATAATTAACTTCCGCCTTGTTTAAAGGTCTACTTGTATAAGCTACGGGTTTTCTATTTTTATTTAGTAAAACTGCACCTATTGCAATATTTGAAGCATCAGTTTGTACTATAAATTCATTTTCCTTAGAAAAATCTGGATAATCTAATATTGGAGGTTTTGAAAGAGAATTTTTCAGAAAATTAAAAGATATTTCACATTCATCCGTCCATTCAAATCTAGCATACTTTCTACACAACTTATTAAGGACAACCGTTTTTTCAGAAAAATTTGGAATAAATTTCCTATAGTAATTCGAAAATGCCACAAATCTTTTCACTTCCTCTGCATTTTTAGGCCTTGGATATTGTTTAAGGGACTTAATTTTTTCAGGATCTGGCAAAATACCATTATCTGTAATAATGTGACCCAAATATAAGATTTGTTTCTTTAGAAATTCGCATTTCGATGGATTTAATTTCAAATTTACCTTTCTAAGCCTACAAAAAACTTGCATAAGATTTTTGTTATGCTCATGAAGAGATCTTCCAAATACTATGAGGTCGTCGAGATAAACAAAACATTTTTCATAATTTAATCCTGACATTGCTACAGTCATTAATCTTGAAAATGCACTAGGACTAATTTTTAATCCCATCGGAAGTCGTTTCATTTGCCATTGCCCTCGACCAGTAGTGAAAGCTGTATATTTTCTGCTATCTTTATTTAATTCTACTTGATAATATCCTTGACTGAGATCTAAATGAGTAAAATAAATTGCACCTGCCAAAGAATCTAGAATATCGGTGATGTTCGGAAGTGGAAATTTGTCGTCTTGAATTTTAGAATTTAGTAATCTATAGTCGATAACAAGTCTACTCTTTTTTTCTCCACTAGAATCAACCTTTTTGGGAACTAGTAAAACTAATGAGGACCATTCACTTTGTGCATGCTCTATTATACCATCTTCACACATTTTAGAAATATGTTCATTTATTTCCATTTTTTGTGATTGTGGAAGCCTATACGGTTTGACATAGGATGGAGAGACATTATCTTTTAATGCAATGGATTGATTATAAATATTAGTTACAGACAATTTATCTCCCGGTAAATGAAAAACATCTGCAAATTTTGCACAAATAGCCTCAATAGAATTTTGTTCGTCTTTGTTTAAATAATTTAAGCCCAATAAATTAAATAAAGATTTCACTCTCTCTACAGATATATTCTCACTGTCATACTTACATACATTATACTCACTCGCTTTCTCAATTTTTGGAATATAGTTTTGTAAACAAACCTCACTTTCTCGCGTATTTAACAATTTCACAGGGATCTTTCCTTCTGTCGGTTTAGCTAGCACTCCTGCGACAAATACTCCTTCGCACACTTCTGTCGGACGTACCACGCAATCTTCATTCAAGCCTGTATCTAGATAACGAATAATTTCACATCTTGGGGGGATAATTAAAATATTGTCGCCGTTACTATTTAAAGGTAATGTTATTTTATTTTTGAAGTGGGTAAGTGTAAGACTATTTATAATTCCGTTAAATTTTCGAATAAAATCATCACCAATAATGCCTTCTGTTGCACAGGGTAATGACTTAAAAACATAAAATTTTTGGTTAAAACTAGTGTTTCCTATCTTTAATTTTAAAAATGTAAATCCTTCTGCACGTAAAGTTCCACCTATACCTTTGATTTCTATTTCTTCTTTATGTAAAGTAAATTTAGATTTTAATTGTTCAGCTTTGATTGCACATAAAGTTGCACCTGTATCTATTAAAAATTGAAAATTAGCATGCTCTACTGAAAATGTAACAGAAATGGAATTGTTATTGGAATATGTAAAAACATGATTTAAATTCTTGCCTTTAGGCACGAAAAAAATCACTAGAAGTACTTGGAACTACTTCTGTTGTTTCCTGAAATAAGGAATCTTGATCTAGGGTAATGTTATTTTGTTGTGCAAGTCGTACATTATGTGACGCTGACCTTGAACCTCTCCTATTACCTCTATAAACTTGTCTAAAATTTCTATTATTATTATTATAATGCTGATTATTATGATTTGTTGTACGGGTGTTATTTTGATTATAGAACTGTCGATTTTGGATATTGTTTTGTGAAATATTACGGCCACCGGTTCTAGGGCGAAAATTTCCACGCGGAACATGTTGCCTACCTCTTGCGGAAACTCTAAACATTTGCGGTGAACTTCGTATTGTAGTTGTTTCCTCATCTACTGCAGATCTGATTGCATCCTTCAGGAACAGAAAATTTCTAGATGCCACTATTGTACTTAGCCTCTGATTTCTCAATCCATCAGCAAACCTTTTAATAGCTACATTTTCATTTATGGGTTTTAAAACAGAATAAGAGTCGGCGTTACCATTCGCTTGCGATATTGTTAAATTTACAAACAAGTCTTCCAATTCCTTTCCAAATTCCTCAATAGATTTTTCGCCTTGTTTTGCGCGATATAATTTTGCTTGAAGTGCTGTATCTGATTGACGTGTAAGAAGATATGATTTCATGTCGTTAATTAAAGCCGCGATAGTAGTGTAATTCTGATTTAGTCTTAATTTTGCACCACTGGATAAGCGTGTTTTTAAAATAAAATTGATTAACAATTGCTTACCTTCAGGATCTAACATAGAATCATACAACTCTACAGCATCAATTAGTTTTTTCGTGGTTTCTTCATAATCGTCCATGGTAGGTAAAAGACTAACAGCAGTTTTTATATCAAAATAAGTCATTTTCGGTTCAGAAATGTTAACTTCCTCGTTTCTATCAAATTGTAAAATTTCGTTATAAAGGGATTTAATTTTTGAAATTAAGTCTTTTATTTCAGTTATTTCAGAACTTCCTATTTCAGATTTTTCAGCTTGTTTATTAATAATTTGTATTTCTTTAGATAAATTAGAATATATAGCTCTTGCTTCGTCAACTTTTTTCGGTCTCCTATCTATATTATATTTACTTACTTTTGATCTAATTTGTAATAAAGATTGGTAAATTTCCGAAATTTTATTAATAGCCATCCAAGGTATTGAAGCTTATTTAGTATGTTAAAAAAAATGTATTATATTTATATACCAAAAATTAAATTTAAAATATCTACTTAAATATTTAAAATTGTTACTAAATTTAATAAAATATGATTACATAAACAAATTACACGTATACCTATAATAGTCCACATAAATTAAAACACTGGGTCGATGCACACGTTGCACATTCCATAGGTCATCAACTTTATTGTATATACAGTGATTTGAATTTTCATACCTGATCTTCTTGATTTAATATATTTAGGGATTTTCTTAATTCGTGCTTATTAATTTCTCGTCTTATTGTTCGTTTCATACCCTTTTTATACCTTTGCATCAATACATATACCAAACCCAACAATACCATTACTACTAAAATTATTAACAACCATTCTGCCAATGTCAATCCATGATTTAAATTTGCTGCTGCATCTCCACTTGCAGTTTGCGCTATCACAACTTGGTCTTTTGATTGCTTAGTGCCCATTATGCCATATCTGATATTATATTTTTAACTAAAATAATGAAAAAGGGCTGGCAGGATCGCCATGTAATAAATTTAGATTTGATTTGGGAACTTGTTGTTCCATAACGTTACTTTATAAATTAAAGACAGACTACTTCATTTATATTTTCTTTATTAATTAATTACGTGTAGTTCGTATCGTCTGTCGTTCTGTTCTGTTCTTCGGTCATCGTCCCTTGTCCTAATTTTTGTCCAAAACATATTTTGCTTACAACTAATAACAATTATTTAAATATTTATAAACATATAAAATTTAAACAAATACTTACTCTACAGGGTGTACGTACCATATTACACAACGAATATTCTTTCTTTTAATGGATTCCATAGCCTATATCCATTTCCAGCGTAACCGACCATTATAGCAATATCACATTTTGAATCAAACTTACTATGAAGTTTCTCTTTTGGTATGTGATTGTATGCCAAACTTCCAAATAATCTAAGATGAGATATATTCGGTTTCTGTTTATAGAATATTTCAGCAGGAGTCTTATTTTTCAATGAAAGTGTAGGACTTCGGTTTAGGAGATAAGCAGCACAAAGAATTGATTCTCCCCACAGCGTTTTGGGTAGTTTCGATTGTAGAATCATTGCCCTTCCTTTTTCCACTAGTGTTCTGTTGAGCCGTTCAGCTTTTCCGTTCATTTCAGGATTGTACGCTACTGTACAACGAACATATATGCCCTTGACTTTACAAAAACTAGAAAATTCTTTAGAATTATATTCTCCACCATTATCGCATTGAATAGCTTTTGTTTTGAAACCTGTTTGATTTGTAACTAATGCCTCATAACTTTTAAAACAATCAAACATTCGCTTTTATTTTGAAGTAAATAAACAATGGTAAAATGTCAATAATCATCTAGAAAAGTGAGAAAATAACGATTTCCATCATATGCAGTTTGCGTAATTGGTCCGCAAATGTCAGTGTGAACCAACTCTAAAGGTCTTAAAGTTTTAGTTTGAGATTTATGAAATGGTAGTCTAGTTATTTTTGCTTGTACACAAATAGAACAAATATCATTATTACTAAAATCAAGAGAATTAAGCCCCTCTACCATATTATTTGTGCATAACCTCTGCAAGTTTTGATTACAAATATGACCTAACCTAGAATGCCATAGCTTTGTATTTATATCTTTGCTTGTACTGCATATATTAGCATTAATATTATTAATTAAATCAGATTCAAGTACATATAAATTATTCACTTTACTACCTTTCGCAATAAGTTTAGTATTTTTATTAATATAAACAGAATTATTTACTTTAGTAAACAAGATACTGCTGTCAATAAATGAAACTTAACAGTACGTTTTTAGTATATTTATTCATTTAGTTGAAAATATATAAAGATGGTGAAACATGATTAACAAAACATAACGAATACCATAACTAACAACTTAAAACTAACTTAACCTCGTCTTTTTCTCTTCGTTTTATTATCACGCACTTTCTATCGCCCACCGACGCCACGCACACCGGAAATCCACTAAAGGGCGCGAACAACTTAAAATTTTAAATATCTATTACTACAGCTCGGCCAACCTGACAAATTAGGTTGTCCTCAACCTACTTAATTACAAAGGTTCCTAACTTAAACATAAATTCATAAACACTTATCATAAACATAAATACTTAAACAGTGTACAAAACATAAACATAATTGTTTATTTATCGTAAACATATCATAATTATTGAACATAAAACATAATTATTAATCATAAAACATAATTTTTGGTCTTAACCATAAGTTTATTTCATAACATAATTCATAAGCACATCATAATAAATTGTCATAAGTATAAATAAATAAACTTATTTCATAATCAAGTTTTTTGTTCTTTTCATTAATTCTTAATTTTAAAGTCAGATTCGAGTACATAATAAAGTCACTAACATAACCATAACTTCATGTTCTCAGGGCTACAAATACCCTCATAATACATTTGAGTAACTTGAAAGTTTTCAACGTCTGAAATAAAATATCTGTCATTATCTAGAACCTTTTTTATTATGTAAGGTCCCCTAAATTTTGGCAATAATTTTTTATTAACTCCGGGGGTTGTATCAACATTTCTGATCATGACGTAATCACCTATCCTGTATTTTCGTACTTCACTGTGATTCTTGTCATGATATTTCTTATTATATTCTTGAATTTTTTTGTTTTGAATTTGTGCCTTTTCGCGCAAAGTCTCTAAATCGGGATCGTCGTTATTTTCAGATTCTAAATACTCTCTCAAATAATCGTTACAATCGCGTTGATTAATTCCGAATAATAATTTAGCGGGCGAAGTATTAATCGACCTACAAAAGGAATTATTAATGGCAAATTCTACTTGAGGCAAGTATTCAGTCCAGTTATTACTTTCCATTAACTTAGATAGCATGGGCGTCAAGTCTCTATTGACTCGTTCTATCTGACCATTTGCTTTAGGTGTATGGGTAGCTACTTTAATATGTAATACATTATTTTCTCTAAGAAATTCCTCAAATTCAGTCGAAGTAAATGCAGAACCTCTATCTGAGATAATTCTTAAGGGACGACTATAATGATTAAAATAATCTTTTAACTTTGTAATAGCCTCGCGTGATGTCGCCGTTTTATCATAAAATTTCACAAATTTAGTAAAGGCGTCAATTACTTCAAAAATATACTTTTTACCGTAAGGCGCTTTCGAAAGAGGGCCATAGTGGTCGATATGAAGTGTATGCAATGGTTTGTCACCCTTAGGAATATTGTGTAACGTTATATCCTTTTTATTATACTTAGGTGCGTAACATATACATTTAATGCAGGAAGCAATATAATCTTTAACTTTGTTCTTTAAGTCGGGGAACCAATAAACTCGAGATAAATATTCTACTGTCTTGTCAATACCGACATGTCCTAATTCGTCATGAGAATTAAATATTACCTTATCCTCCATAGTTTTCGGTACGTAAAATAAAGTTTTTTTTTGTCCTTAAATTTTCGATATACTAAACCGTTGTGTAACTCGAAGTCTTTATCTTCTCCGTCTAAAAGTTTATTTTTAATAGAGACTACATCAGAATCAAGACTTTGTGCAATAGATAAATTTTGTTCAAATGTATTCTCCTCCAATATTAAAATACAATTAGCTCTACTAAGAGCATCTACATGCCGCATTCGTTTATTATCGCGATGAACTAATTCATAGTCGTAATTTTGTAGAGTAAGAGCCCATCTATTAATGCGTCTAATAATTTCGCGTTTATTTAATGCAATTTTAACAGAATTACAGTCAGTTACGATTTTAAATTTTAAACCTTGGAGATACACACGAAAACGATCTAATGCATAAACGATCGCGAGCATTTCCAGTTCATAACTATGCATACGGGACTCTAATTCGTTAGTTCGTTTACTAAAATAAAATATCGGTTGAAAATAACCGTTTGCCTGTTTTTGTAGTAAAATACTACCAAAACCTATGCTACTTGCGTCACAATGTAATTCAGTTTCTAAGTCTGGTGAGTAAATTGCTAAAACTGGATAAATAGCCAAAGAATTTTTTAATGTTTCAAAAGCTTCCAACTCTTCTTCACCGAATTTAAACGTAGCATTCTTTTTTACTAATTCGTAAAGTGGTTTAGCAATTATAGAAAAATTTAAAATAAACCGCCTGAAATAACTAGCTAAACCGATAAACCTATGAACTTCTTTGCTATTTTTTGGAATAGGATAACTCAAAATAGAACTAATATTGGCACTACTTGGTCGAATACCTTCCTGATTTATCAAATAACCCAAATAAGTTATTTCAGAAAACAAAAAATAGCATTTATCTAATCTAAATCTTAATTCATATTTCCTAGCTAAACCAAGAACCTGTTTTAATATATCCAAATGTTCTTCAATTGTAGTAGTTGCAATTAGAATGTCGTCAATATAAAGTAAAATTTTATTATCTCTAATTAACTGTTCAAATATATAATTCGTAAATCTTTGAAATACCCTAGGAGAATTAGTTAGTCCGAAGGGCATTCGCAAAAATTCGAACTGTCCAAAACATGTCACGAATGAAGTGTATGGGATACTGTTCTCCGCCATTTTTACATGAAAGAATCCACTTTTCAAGTCTAACGTAGTATAGTGTTTTTTATTTTTTAATTTGTCAATATGATCATCGATCAACGGCGTAGGAAAGTTATCTTTTACGGTAATTTTATTCAATTCTCTATAATCAATTGCTAACCTTAATTCATTATTTTTTTTAGGGACTAGAACTATCGGGCTAGCATAAGGTGAATGACTAGGGCCCGGTTGTACAATGAGCGTTCACGAGAAGTTCACCTTGATCTTCGGTTCAGCCGAGAAAATGCGTTGTACATTGTTGGTTTTGATGGTGACCTCTCGGTGAACTTGAACGCCCGAATTTGGTCGTTCAAGCTGAGTTCAACATTTTTTTAACCTCACTCCTGAATGTTTTGATGTTAGTAGTTATTATATGGGGTTTCTAGACCAATTTGCATAATTTAGTCGTAGGCTCTTTGCTCCAGTGTTAGGTCAAGGCGTAATGCATCAGACTGCACGCCAAAACGGCCATGGTCACAAATACGTCATTCTGACATCATAATGTGAATCCTGTCATCCTTAGGAGCATCCCTGCTGAATTTGAAGGTCCTAGGATGATATCTTAGAGTAGTTATTATATGGGGTTTCTAGACCAATTTGCATAATTTAGTCGTAGGCTCTTTGCTCCAGTGTTAGGTCAAGGCGTAATGCATCAGACTGCACGCCAAAACGGCCATGGACACAAATACGTCATTCTGACATCATAATGTGAATCCTGTCATCCTTAGGAGCATCCCTGCGCATCCCTGCTGAATTTGAAGACCATAAAATAATATACCACTGTACAATACCCTACAATACACACCTTTCTAAAAATTAATGTATGTAATGTGCAATTAAAAAACACATAAAAATTAATGCATATAGTTATATGAACTTAAAAAGAGCGTTATGTAAATTAATTATTCCGATATCTAACATATGTAATGTGTAATTAAAAACATAAAAAATAATGTATATTAATTTTTATATTTGCAAACGTGTCTAGACATGCTGATACAAGGATGTAAGTTTGGTATATATAAACGCAACCCGACAACCAATTGATTATAACAGTTTAATCCTTCATTGATAGAAGTTTTTCCAGTACAGTGCACATAAACACATACAGGTAAGAAAATTTGAATTTTTATTAGTAATTGAAAGGTTCTATAAGGATTTCTTTTTTCAATTTATAGACATAATGGACATTTCTAAAGTTAATGAAACATCCCTTTTAGAATACAAACCGATTAAATCAGTAAAAGAATTGGAAGTCGGTAAACCTTATATATAACTAAAACAAGTAAAAACTAAATATGGTGAAGCAATAGTGGCAGAATGTGAAGAATTTCAGACCTTCCTACCACAGAGGCTGCTTCCACATCTCAAAGAAAATTTAAAAGAATTTGATGGTTCTAAATTTAGTTTAGTCAGTAAAGGTATTAAAAGTATTAATCTAGGTGCTTACTCAGATACAGTATCACTCGAATTTGTTAAGAATAAATAAAAATGGAAGCCACCAGTGACAAAATTGTAGATATAATTAAACAGTTATTTGAGTTGTGTCGTAAACCAAACGATGCCTTAAAATATATAAAAATTTGTAAAGCTAATATTAGAATATTTAAAAAAAAGCTCTTCATAAGGGTGAAGTGTCGGTGAGCATTAAACGAAAATTACAAACGAATATTTATCATTTAAAAAAGTATATTGAATTATTTAAATCTAAAAATTGTGTCTACTTGGGTAAAGGATTAGCTCATAATTTTAAAACTCCTAAGAAACGTAGTCAACGGATACGATGGGTTGAAGGAAAATCGGCATTTTCAAACAGATTGCGGTCTGGTATTATTGTTAATATAAACCACAAGGATCCCTTAGAATGTTTAAAAGATTGTTTTTTCTTATTCAAAACAAGAATCTCTAATGCATTAAAAAAACATCCAACTATTAATTGTAATTGTACTTTATCTTGTGAATTTATCAAGGAAAATATTGATGATGAAAAAGTTCTTAGACAGTTTAAATATTTTAATACTAAAAATTCTATCATTGACATAGGTACTGATATCTTACAATTTCAACTCAATGTAACAGATACAATTTTAAATAAGTTAAGTGAATTTGAAGAAGGTCCAAGTGGTTGGACACTCAATAGGCTTGAAAGCTTAGAAATAAACTTTAACAGATATGAGTTTTCTAATGGAGGTAGATCATACATTGATTTACCTGTTGAGATTAAAAACAAAAAGGCAGTTATTAACATCAAAAATAATGATGATTATTGTTTTGCATATGCTGTTCTTAGTGGTCTTTTTCCTGCTAAAAATCATGTTGACCGTGTCTCATCATATCCAAACATTCACGAAACTTTGAACTTAACAGATCCTAAATTTCCATTAACAATTGATCAGACGCCTAAATTTGAAAAACAAAATGATATTACAATTAATATTTATGCCTTAAAATTAGTAATAAAGTTTATTCGGTAGTCCCTATTTATATTTCTAAAGGAAGAAAAAATAGACATATACATCTTCTTATGATCCAAAACAAATACTCTGAAGAAAAAAAAAATAAAACTGTAAATTCTGAAATAAAATATCATTTCGCATGGATAAAAGATCTAGCAAAACTCATTAAACCCAGGTATCTAAACACAAAGATCGTATTCATATATGTGATACTTGTTTGTGTTATTTTACTAACATGGAAAAATTATTAGAACATCAAAGTGTATGTGTTCATGTAAATTCTTGTAAAATTTCATTTCCTTCTGAAAAATATCTCAAATTTAAAAATTTTAAAAATAAAGAACCGGTGCCGTATATTATTTATTCTGATTTTGAATCGATATTAAAACCAACGAATAAAAAATTTGGCAAAGTGGACAAATACCAAGAACATCAGGCATATGCTGTAGGGTATTACTTGAAATGTTACTATGATTCTAGTTTATCTTATTATAAATCTTATGAAGGTTTGGACTGTAGTAAATGGTTTGCTTCTGAACTAAATGGTATAAGTAAGTTTTTAGAACATCAATTTAAGAATGTAGTTGAAATGGAAAAAGAAACATATATTTCAACATCTCTCTGTCATATATGTAATGAACCGTTTGCATTAGAAGATCAACCGGTGCGTGATCACTGTCATTTCACAGGTCGATATCGAGGTTTAGCTCACAAGAAATGTAACTTAAATTACAAGAATAGTTTTAATGTACCAGTAGTTAGCCACAACATGCAAAACTATGATGTCCAACGGATTTTAAAACTCTTAAAAAGGAATTTCCGGATGCTAATGAAGAGTCATTTTCACTTTTAACAAGAAAGGGTATATTACCTTATGATTATATCAGTGAATTTTCTAAATTACAGGAAACTGAACTGCCTAATTTAACTGAGTTTTATAACAAATTAAATGATGATTTTATATCTGAGCAGGATTATAAACATGCTCAAACTGTATGGGAAAGATTCCGTATTAATAATTTATCAGAATACAGTCAGTTGTATTTAAAAACAGACGTGTTGCTACTTGCAGACGTGTTTGAAAAGTTCCGGGAAATGTGTTTGGATACTTATGGATTAGACCCCGGACATTATTTCACTCTACCTGGTTACACTTGGGATTGCATGTTAAAATATACAGACATTAAATTAGAATATTTGCAAGATGTTGATATGCTGCTATTTTTCGAACGTGGCATTCGCGGTGGAGTCAGCCAGTGTTGCAATCGATTTGCCAAAGCAAACAATAAGTACATGTTAACGTATAATGATGATATTCCTTCTAATTATCTTATGTATTTCGATGTGAATGGTTTATATTCATGGGCCATGTCACAGCCTTTGCCCACTGGAGATTTCCAATGGATACCTAGAGATCAACATTTTGATGTATTATCCATAGCTGATAACTCCCAGACCGGTTACATATTAGAAGTAGATTTAAATTATCCTATAGAGCTTCATGATGACCACAAAGATTTACCTTTTTGTCCTGAACATAGAGTCCCACCGAATTCAAAAATGAAGAAACTTATGACGACATTGTATGATAAATCCCGATATGTTATTCATTATAGAAATTTAAAGCAATGTCTTAATGCTGGTTTAAAGCTAAAACAAATACATAAAATACTTTCTTTTAGTCAGTCACCTTGGTTGAAAACTTATGTAGATTTAAATGCTTCATTACGACAACAGGCCTCAACCAATTTTGAGAAAAACCTCTTTAAATTAATTGTTAATGCTGTGTTCGGCAAGACCTTGGAAAATATACGAAAACACCGAACCGTTAAATTCTTAACTACCTGGGATGGTAGAGATGGTGCAAAAAATTATCTTTCAAGTCCACTCTTTGTGAGTAGTATCATTTTTGATGAAAATCTAATGGCTGTAGAAATGAAAAGAACTGAGATTCTATTCAATAAACCAATCTATGTTGGTATGACAATTCTGGATATTTCGAAAACCTGTGTTTATGACTTTCACTATAATTTTATGTTACAAAAATTCACAAACAATCATTGTAAGCTATTGTATACTGATAGTCTAATTTATGATATAAAATGCAATGATATATACTCATTTATTAGAGATAATATTGAAAAATTTGATACTAGTGATTACTCACCACATAATAATTATAAAATTCCATGTGTAAATAAAAAAGTAGTTGGGCTAATGAAGGATGAGAATAATGGTACAATAATGACTGAATTTGTTGGATTGCGTTCTAAGATGTATAGTATTAAATGCGGTGAAAATTGTATTGTTAAAAAAATTAAAGGACTTAAAAAGAGCGTTATTAAAAAAACTATTACTTTTGATGACTATAAAAATTGCTTGTTAAACTATATAGAGATTTATAGAACTCAAAGATTAATTAGATCATTTTTACATACAATTTATTCAACAGAACAAGTTAAGCTAGCTCTAAGCCCATATGATGATAAAAGATTTTTATTGGAAAATACCACAGACACTTTGCCTTATGGTCACTATAAAATTGTAGATGATGTTTAAAAATTATATTTTATTTCAACTCATTGTTAACTAGTAATGCTTAAGAATTGAAGCATTTTGTGTATTCAATTAATATTCTGAAGTTGTAAATTGTATTGAAAATGGAAGTATTGCTGAACCTCCCACCCTTGCACATCATGGTAAGGATGGAGGCGGGGGCGGCATTCATTAGACTGCGAGGGTTGGTAGGAACTGTACCCACTTACCGGGGACATACCAAAATTGGCGTATGTATTGGGGATGGCATCATAGACATGCCCATGGACCACATCATACCAAAATTTGAATTTGACATAAACTTCGATGTGCATATTGTGGACCGCGAAGTTTATGATAAAGACTGCATACGGACACTGAGAGGGATAACCTGGTTTACAGACGGGTCAAAAACCGAAAGTGGTGCAGCAATATACAGTGAGACAAGGAACACGAATCTAAGATTCTCACTGGGGAAAAACACATCCGTATTTCAAGCGGAAGTGTTTGCAATTCTGCAATGTGCAAAACTAAACAGATTGAGGGCTTATACAAACAAGCGAATCAATATATGTTCAGATAGCCAGGCGGCCTTAAGGGCTCTGAGAAGCCCCAAGGTTACAACCAAACTGGTATGGGAATGCCAAACAGAACTTAGGGCCCTGGCGGACCACAACAGGGTTAATCTAGTGTGGGTCCCGGGGCACTCGGGAATAGAAGGCAACGAGAGAGCGGATTGGCTGTACTTTATTAGTTTATTTCATTTTTCTTTGTATATCAGTGATATACTATACTCTGTCAACTTAGTTGAATATCTTTGTTTGTTTATATATATATACATATATATATATATGCATAGTGTCAAATTGGCCTCCGTATCAGTACATTCGCTGAACGAACTTGCCTCCAAAACGGAGGCAACTGCGAAATTTCGGAGGCAACTCAGTACCCCCGTGTATAAGTAGTTTAAATGATTAGAATAGACCCCAGGAGGCCACTGCCGAAAATTGTGGTGGAGGCCAGTTCGCCACTTACACATATACAGTTATACAGTTTAGTTCGAGAAAAAAAGTTCAGGTGGCGCCTTGGACATATACACATATACAAATTATATGTGAGCTGAACGAAGTTGCCTCCATACATCTAATGGACCTACTGGCCTCTGAGATTTGGCAATCACGCATTTGAAACAATAGTGGTATTAATATACTTGCATTACAAGTGTAAGATAGGTGGTGGAGGCAGTTACGATATTTGAACAGTCTAATAATTTAATAACACCGTTGGTGATTCGGAAAAATAGGATAAGGGTTGGAAATTCAGGTTTTGTACGTAAAATGAAACAACTTGAAACATTAAGAAGCTGTATATGTTTTCTCTTTGAACTAAAAATTAGAAAGTTTTTTAAAAAAGGTAATTAACATAAAAACAAATATCGTCAAATTCAAATAAATTCTAGCAATCAAATGGTAATATTTTGGTTACTATTATTTAGGCTAAGGTAAGTATCGTATGTCTTCATTCTAACCCAGCCCTTATTGCTCAATAAATTAGGATGTTTCCTAATCAATTCTTCATTTTTATTTTGAATATGGCTCTTAAAGTATCGTTTTACTAATTTAGATTGCTCTGCCGAC
The DNA here is from genome assembly GCA_911728435.2 of Apoderus coryli. Classification (NCBI taxonomy): domain Eukaryota; kingdom Metazoa; phylum Arthropoda; class Insecta; order Coleoptera; family Attelabidae; genus Apoderus; species Apoderus coryli. Next base: position 27,004,653 of record OU452198.1, read on the forward strand.
AATAGAATTTTGTGTGTTAGTGTTTGTTTTGATGCTAAAATAAAAGAGACTCATGATACAAAAAGTTTAAAATTAACCAAAACATGTAATCTTTACTCAAAGTGGAATCAATAAATCGGAAATGGAACTCAAAATCCAAATCACTATTTTAATTATTGAAAACACCCTATCCAACAAACCGACGGAAAAAAGTACACGTTTCGAGAACAGTGGTTCTCATCATCAGCTTTAAACGGTCCAAAGCGATAAAATTAATAAAAGTAAAATAAAAATGTTTGAAAACCTCTCGAAACGCTCACAAGTAATTAATGGCACTGCTAGTTTTCTTTCGTTTATTACAAAGTTTGCAGCAGCAGTTCTAATCAGCAACGGACCGGGAGAGCCCTTTCCCATAACACTGGCGTAAAACAGGGTTGTGTCATTGCACCGATTTTGTTTTCGATGTTACGTACAGCTGTGAGTCTTGGACCACTTATCGGAGGCATTTAAAACCCTTAGAGAAGTACCATCACCGATGTCTTAGAAGAGTTCTTGGAATCAAATGGCAGGACCGACGAACAGACATCAGCGTTCTAGAGGAAGACAAAACAACTGGCATTGAGGCGATGATTGTGAGCCACCAGCTGCCACGTAATCTGCATGCCAACGGAACGCCTTTCAAAGAGAATCCTTTGTTCACAACTTAAGGTCGGCTCACGAAATCAAGGAGGGCAGCAAAAGAGGTACAAGGATGTTCCTAAGACCAACATAAAGAAGTATGGCTTAGATGTAAAGAGCAACTGGGAGCAGATCGGGAGCGACCGACCGAGATGGAGGCGTACCATTTACTAGGGTCATCAAGTTTTTGAAGAGCAGCGTCGGCGACATGAGGGTGCAAAGAAACAGCATCGAAAAGAGTGAGAACGCATCGATGGGGCAGCACACCTACAACAGCCGGTAAATGTTGACGATTGGGTGTGTCAATTTTGTGATAAGGTTTGTGGCTCGAGGATCGGTCTGTTTAGCCATCTTAGAGTTCACAACAGAAATCCCTGAGATGGAATAATTCATACTCATTAGCGAGTGAATGCCGATTTTGCGAGTGAGTGCCCGTTTTGCAATCCACAGTTGTGAGCGTTCCACCAGCCAATGGAGGCTTTTCAAACCATTTTCAATATTGACTTTGTATATTGATTTTATTGCTTTGTATCGTTAAAAGTTGATGATGAGAACCAGTGTTCTCGAAATGTACTTTTGCCCATTGGTGTGTTTGATAGAACGTTTTGAATTAAAATAGTAGATTGGACTTTGAGTTTCAATTTCGAGTTAATATTACCGGTTATAAGTGCGAAATTATGAAGTATCTATACAGGGTGGTCCAACGAAAAGTTTGCACCTAGCTTTTCTCTTTTTTTTGTAGTCGAATGCGAAAATGCTCGGACACGTCGATTTTGCTTTTGAGGGGGACACATTTTAAACATATTTTTCGATCTGCGCCTTTAACCCCCTAGCGGGGGTGAGTAACAACCCTAAAATTTTAAATGGAAAGAGGGGTCTAATGACATATCATTTGAAAGGACACAAAATTGTCTTTCTAATGATACCCTATTTGTCGAATTTTACTAAAACAGTTAATACGAAAACGACTTTAAAGACATTAAGCCGATAATTTTGGTATTAATGAGAAATACAAATAAGTTTTAATTATTGCGAGTGAAAACACCTGCAATCGTTAGTACATTCCAATGTTTGTTAGTTTTAACATTGCTTTGTAAAAAAAGTAAACAAGCTGTTAAATTGATTTATTAAAACGTTACATTAACAAATGTTGAAAATGTGACCCATTTGATTCCATACAATAATACAGATTTTGTTCAAATCTATTTCTAACATTTTGTAGCATATCAGGTGTTATGTTTCTGCACTCTTCTGTAATGCGTTGGCGAAGATCTTCTATGGACTCGGGCTTCGTGGCAAAACATTTATTTTTTAAGTGCCCCCAAAGAAAAAAGTCTAAAGGCGATAAATCCGGTGACCTGGCAGGCCATTCAATTGGGCCCCTCCTTCCAATCCACCGTCCAGGGAACCGGTCATCTAAGAACTGTCTTACAGGAGCCACATAGTGCGGAGGTGCTCCATCTTGCTGGAAATAAAGCCGATCAGCAGTATGATTTTGGTCATCTTCTATTATTTGTGTTATTAAAGGATCAATTGTGTCTTCAAGCATGTTTAGGTACACTTCACCAGTTAAATTTCCAGGAATAAAAAGTGGTCCTATAATATGATTTCCTAATATGCCACACCAGACGTTTATTTTTTGAGGATACTGGGTATGAACCTCACGGAATAAATGTGGGTTACTGTCATCCCAGTAACGGCAATTGTGCCTATTTACAGCTCCATTCAAATAAAATGTGCATTCGTCGGAAAAACAAATGTTAAATAATAATTGCGGATCTTCAATTAAACGCTGGCTCATTGCTTCACAAAATTGCAGCCTTCTATCAGGATCATCCTCATTTAGTTCCTGTACTAATTTGATTTTGTACGGATGAAATTTGTACGCTTTTAAAATTCGTATTATGGACGAACGGGAGACACCTGAGGCTTCAGCTAGTTGACGGGTACTTTGACTATGATCCATTTCAACATGCCCTAAAACAGCGACTTCCACAGCTTCATTTCTGATCGGTTTCTGCGGCTGGTGTTTTACATTACAGACAGATCCGGTATCTACAAACTTTTTAACTAACTTGCCAACGTACACAACATTCACATTTTTATCGGGATGTCTCTCATTAAATAAGCGAGCCGTAAGTCTAGCACTACTATTATTTTGAAAATAAAGTTTAACAATTTCAACTCGTTCTAGAATGGAATAAATCATTTTGTACGGTAAAAGTAAAATAACTTGAGAAGCAACCAAACTGAATCAATGAAAAGACTAAAATAAACGGTGTAAATTCTTTTCCTACACGTATCTGCAGTTTTTATTTCAACAAAAAGCGCAAACGATTAGTGAGGAATTTAGTTCTGATAAATAAGATAGTGTTTTTGAAATCCCGTTTTTCTTCAAAGTAAATAATTTAGAAATGATTGTAGTTGTTTTCAGTCGTAATAATTAAAACTTATTTGTATTTCTCATTAATACCAAAATTATCGGCTTAATGTCTTTAAAGTCGTTTTCGTATTAACTGTTTTAGTAAAATTCGACAAATAGGGTATCATTAGAAAGACAATTTTGTGTCCTTTCAAATGATATGTCATTAGACCCCTCTTTCCATTTAAAATTTTAGGGTTGTTACTCACCCCCGCTAGGGGGTTAAAGGCGCAGATCGAAAAATATGTTTAAAATGTGTCCTCCTCAAAAGCAAAATCGACGTGTCCGAGCATTTTCGCATTCGACTACAAAAAAAAGAGAAAAGCTAGGTGCAAACTTTTCGTTGGACCACCCTGTATGTTTAGGTTAAAAGGTATTTAAACATTTTCCGTAAAAACTATTGGCCAATAAGCTGAAACAGGTTTTTCCTTTTCTCCATAAAAAGTCTATTATAGTCCGTATAAAAGGTGATTATGATGCAATATTTTAACGATGAATTTACAGCATTTTAGCGATGAATTTACAGCACTACTGTAAAAATAATCCGAATTTAGACAAATTTAATGTTCAGTATTGAAAAATAAAAGTCCAATCTCAACGAAATTATTTTTATTTTATTTTTCATTACTGAAATTATAACTCCACTTAAGAATGAACTACTTTTTCAAGAAATTTTTTAATATTTAACCAAAAATCAACATTTAATAAATAATTATCTAACAGATCATTGTTATTATTTTATAATTTTAATTAGGCTAACATTTTTTTTTTCATTCAAACATCAGAACTTGTACAAACTGTTGTTTATCTCAGACATGTTTGTTTCTTATGAAAGTTGAAGATTAGCTGCGCTATAACCAACCCTTGAGTAGCCTAATTCATCACCTCTTTCAACTCTCTTATTTATCCGTGTAATTTTTTTTTATTGAATGCTTGCCATATTGATGTTAACTGTCCGTCCGTACGATATGTGCATATTGTTTATGTAGTTGTTTATGATCCCTTTCCTTGTTAACTTCGATTACTGTTTAGCTGCCACGACTAATTCATTAAGTTTGTACAAATGACTCACGCTGTTTGCGTCAACGAACAAAAATTTAAAAAAATATTTCTTAAACCGATAAATGAAAAATTTAAAAAAACTTCAAAAATATGTTGAACTAGGATACGCAATCTTTTTATCATTTGAAATAGCTCGTTTGGTTGTTTCTTAAGATAATTCGCTAAATTTTTTGCATAGGTACAAATCTATAATTATAATCATAATTTGACTATAATCCATAAATCAATCTATTTAAATGCAATAAAATATTAATATTATGTAAAGGAATCGCAGTAATTTGCTTTACTAATAAGATATCGAAGCAATTTGAATTTTGTCATATACGAGGCCTACTTAATCTTGAAAAAAAGAGGAAAAAGCCATCTTTTCATTTAAGTTCCTGTAAAACTTTCTTTTGGTTTAGATTTTGGAGAAAGTGAAATTTCAGTTACATATTTGGTTATGCAAAGCATAACTATTAGTTCCTGTCAACCTTAGATCAATTAAAAAAAATCTACGCTACCTCAGCTAAGGTCCTTGTATATATTTTTAAGTTTTGTTATTTAATTTTCATTTACCTTTTTCGGCCTGTTTGTTGCCATTGCGACCAATCTTTTGCTTCGGCCAGTTATGATTCTAAAAATTCAATTACTTTCGTACCACAAATTCTTACAGGATATCTGCTCGAAAAATATGCATATTTACCTGCTGTAGCGATCGCCGAAACCGAAAGTTTTTTGACTAAATCTGCAGTTAGTTCTTCAGACAAGCCAATATTTACAAGAATTGGTACACGTTTAAAAAAGTTACAATGCAAGTACAAAATATTATTATTATATTTTTTTTGGATCACCCTTAATGAAGTTAATAACATAATTAAAACTCGAGATAATTCTGTAGCTTTCGCACCAATACCACGTAATCGTATCTATATACTAGGTATTATAGTATAGTATTAAGTAAGGTATTAAACACTTTTTTATTCATCGTCACATACATAAGCTCAAATATTTCACTGAACTATTTCGGCGACGTAAAAACAATCAAATAAATAAGAGGGGAAAGCGTGCAACAGCGCTGGAGGCCACTGCGTCGCATCCGTGTTGTTTTATATACACACTGGAGGCCAATTTGTCGCTACGTGTATGGAGGCCATTTGCTATCTTGTGTTTCATTTTTATTTGTATAAGTTTTATTTTGTATTTCCTTACCCCTCTCACCGTGACCTTAATAAGATGGCAAATGCGAATCGTCTGGTATATAATATACAGCTGTAGCATTAGCGGAAAGGGTGGAGGCATGTGCGTCTGTTATATGTGTGGAGGCAAGTAAGATAGGTAGGCCAATATATATATATATATATATAGCTATAACACATTAAGATAATCATAACGTTCTGAAACGAGCAATAAAATGCTAATACACAAAAAACATATAGTTAGTAATAATCAGCGATTGGTAAAGAAAGGTCGTGGTGTACTTAATACACTTATATCAAAGCTGCCATTTGAAATTCACGTTCCATCATATAGTTTCTGTGGACCCGGAACGAAATTGACCCAAAGACTTTTACGTGGAGATAAGGCCCTTAATAAATTGGATGAAGCCTGTAAGGAACACGACATAAGTTATTCTCAATCTGAAGATCTTAAAAATAGGCATATTGCCGATAAAATTCTAGCTGATAAAGCCTGGTCTCGTTTTAAATCCAAAGACGCTAGTTTAGGTGAACGGGTTGTTGCATTAGGAGTAACTGGTGCTATGAAAGCCAAAACTCAATTAGGTATGGGGCTCCTCCGACAAAAGAGGAAGAAAAATAAAAAACGAGGGAAACGTATGAAATTTAAAAAAGTTGGACGGGCTTTAAACTATTCACAAGCGGTTAAAAAGGCAAAAGAAATACTAAAAAATAACTCCTCCAATTTGAATATACTTAGTGCAGCTACTACAGCACTAGCTGCTTTAAAATCGAAAAAAGGTCCATCAAAAGTTATTAGAAGACCACGTATAATTCCAATACCAAAATCTGGTGGATTTCTTCCCCTTATTCCAATATTTGCTGCTCTTAGTGCTCTTGGCGGTGGTGCAGCTGGTATTGCCAAAGCAGTCAATGATGCCAAGGCTGCTAAAGAAAACTTACAAGAAGCTCAACGACATAACCAGACTATGGAGAGCATTGCATTGGGCAAGGGTCTGTACTTAAGACCATATAAGCAAGGTCTTGGATTATATTTAAGACCATATTCAAACACATCAAAAAACTTCTAAACAAGCTACCTCACAATAGACCCCTTACTAATATTGATATATTAAAATTCGCTACAACTTTAAAAATACCATTCTTTCGAGATGTATATATGCTCGATACACTACCAAAAAAAATTAGAAAGAACGAATGCGGTGTAGTCAATTTAGATTCTCAATTTGGTGAAGGTACACATTGGACAGCATACATTAAATCTAATAATAAAATTCTTTATTTTGATAGTTATGGCAATTTACCTCCACCAAATGAATTAATAACATATTTTTACAGTGACGGTAGCAATTCATTTATTAGATACAACTATAACAGATTTCAGAATTTCAATTCAATTCATTGTGGTCATTTGTGTTTAGAATTCTTATATAACAATACAAACATGTTAATTTAATGTCAATGCTTCTTGAGCACTATATAAAAATGGTTTATAGTTTTGTGTTGGTTGGTAATACATCAGAGTTAAGTTGTAACTTTAATCCACAAATAAATTTAGAAGACAATGTTCAGTATGAAATAGGATTGTTAAATTTTGAAGCTTATAATGCTATACCAAATATTGATATAAGAAACAATAAATTTCATTATGAGGACGGTAATAGACAACTGCAAGTCATAGAAATCCCAGAAGGTTCATATGAATTAGATGCACTGCACAAATACATTAGCACAAAGTTATCAATACGGAATCCAACAATTTTTTTCAATTTATTTGCTAACCACAATACATTAAAATCGGAAATAAAATGTACCAGAAAAATAGATTTTAGTCAGAAAAACAGTATTGGTAAACTGTTGGGTTTCGAGGGAGATATATTGCTACCTAATATTGCTCATTACTCAACACACCCTGTACAAATTATGAAAGTCAACACAATATCTGTGCTGTGTAATATAGCCAGTGGTTCATTCACCAACGGACAACCTACCCACATTATACATAAATTTTTTCCAACGGTGCCTGCTGGTTTCAAAATCGTAGAAACACCACAGTACGTTATTTATCATCCTGTTAATGTTAAGACTATATCTAATCTGGTAGTTAAAATAGTTGATCAGGATGGTGATAGTCTTAATTTCAGAGAGGAAGCGGTAACAGTAAGACTTCATTTAAAGCCAGTGTTAAAATGGTCCTAAGGTATAATAGGAAACATAAACAATATCATTATATTAACAACAACTCATGGAAGAATGTGATTAGTAGAAGGAAGAACAAGAAAGTGTTTGCACGTGAGAGAAGTTTGAAGAAAGAAAAGCAGTTAACACGGGAGAATAGAGTGTTTTTAAAGTCATTAGGATATAGGATTTTAAATAAAAAACTATGGATATTCTAAATGTAACTGATCGTGTTATTAATGATAGCTCAATTGTTAGTTGGGAATTTCACACATATCAGCGTGTTACATCAACTAAATTTGAATATAATGATGAAGTACGAATTCCAATTCAGGAACTAGACGCATATACATTACCTAGTAATAGTCATTTGTATATTAAAGGTAAATTAAAAAAAGTGGATGGTAGTCCCTATCAAAAAGCTGATAAGTCCCCATCAACAAAAGCATTATTTATAAACAATGGTATTGCTTTTCTCTTTAGAGAAATACGTTATGAAATGAACGGAATCGTAATAGACTCTTCCAGGAATGTTGGATTAACATCAACGTTAAAGTCATATTTATCATATAACGAATCTGATAGTATCAAATTACAAAACGCTGGTTGGTTTCCTAAAGTACATGATGGAGCTAAAAGAATTATCATAGACGATGCTGGCAACTTTAGTGTATGCATTCCTTTAAATATGCTAATGGGCTTTTTTGAGGACTACAAGAAGGTTATCTTAAATATGAAACAGGAACTTGTATTAATCAGAAATAGTGATGATAAAGATGCTTTAATATCATCTGATGTTAATGATGAGGGTAAAGTGGAAATTGATAAACTCATGTGGAAAGTACCTCATATATTAGTTGGGATGGCGGAACAGTTGACATTAACAAATTATCTAGAGCGAAATGTGGAAATTCAAATGGGATTTAGGAGCTGGGAATTGGTAGAATATCCACTATTGACCGAATCAATGCGTCACACGTGGGCAGTTAAAACGACAACCAAATTAGAAACTCCAAGACATGTTATTTTTGCTTTTCAAACTAATCGGAAAAATAGAGTAGATGCTGATATGAGTAAATTTGATCATTGCAATTTAACTAATATTAGAGTATTTTTAAACAGTGAGCGTTATCCGTACAATAACCTTTTCTGAAATTTCAAAGACAACAAATTTGCCACTTTATATGAAATGTTTGCTAATTTTAATATATCCTATTATGAGACAGATGCTAAACCGATTTTTACTCCAGAAGAGTTTAAGGAAATAGCACCAATTGTTAACATAGATTGCTCTCATCAAAAAGAAACCATTCAAACTGGTTCTGTTGCTATGCGCTTTGAGTTTGAAACCACTGAAAATATTCCCAAGGACACTGCAGCATACTGTCTCATTTTACATGATAGAATATTCATGTACAATCCTTTATCAAAAATTGTTCGGCAGTTGTAAATGTTAGTTGTATGAAGAGAGTGAATGATAACAGACGTCATAGCCTTGTTTTACTGAAGGCCCGTTTGGTAAAACATCAACAAAATTTACAACAACTAAAGCTTATTATCCAAGTGTATAGTTTGAAACAAAATATTATTAAGCAGTTAAGTGATTTGAAAATTTAAAAATGTCCCTTTTTGTTGATTTACAAGGATACAAGACGAAAAATAATCAATTTTTACCAAAAGAATTAGCTGTATATGATGGTTGTAAAATATCACATTATGTGTTTAAAGCCCCATTTCCAATAGAATATCTACCGAAGCCACTACAACACCAATATGTTTGGTTGATGAACAACCATCACTGTATTTCGTGGAATGAGGGATTTACATCGCTGGATAATTTCGCAGATATCATTGGGCGTTTACTTACACGAAATGTGGTATATGTCAAGGGTAGTGAAAAGGCTGCTTTTTTACGAAAATACTTGGAGAATGTTTTAATTATTGAATTACCAGACAGTCCACCTTTACCCAGACAAAACAAAGTTCAATGTTTCTATCACAACAAGGACAACTGTGTTTGCGCAATCACTAATGTTATATTCTTACATGACAACTTTTTCAGAAGAAGTGAAAAGGAGGATGTATAAGTGTATAAATGAATGGATTGTTTTAGTTCTAGAGTGTATACCATGGAGTCAACAGATAGTGGTATTTGGTCTGATATGTTTGATGATTTTCAAAAGTGTGATGAAACTGTTATACAGAGGGAAGATCGTTTACTCTATGAGATTTCATATCCATTGAGTACAACCACGTTCACAATAAGTACTGGTATCAGTTGGATTAATGATCTTCAGCCTACAGCAAAGATCACAAATTTGAGCATGGTAGATGTTGAGAAGAATAACATCTTATTTGACAAGTATACATGGCGAGAGTTAATCAATTATCTTTCATCGAATTTGGATTATTTCAACAACGAAAACAAGAATCAAGTGAATGAATATTTCAGAGATGGTTATTGCATTAAGGACTCAATTCTGATGGGTAACAAACTATTAAAAATATCGAATCCAATTGTTTCATTTTATATATCTGAACAAAGTGTACGTGACATATTAGACTTAGAAATTATTGTTAGTTATAGATTAAATATGTTAACAAGCTTAAATTTTAACACTTTTTATAATAATTTTATAAGTAGTTTAAGTGAAATATTTAGAAAAAATAATTTCTATGAGAACACACATAAAAAAATTATGTTATCCCTTTGTACAATTAGTGATAATGATCATAATTATGTAATGCTTGAATGCATTAATTTTAAGTGGAATGATGTTTATAATGATATAAACACATTTGTATTAAATCACAATTTATAAAATAAAGGATTGTCAACATGTATTAACTTGTTTGAATTGTATTTACCTATAACATTACATAACCTTGCTGTTATTTTCTTATTTAATTAATCACGATTTATAAAATAACGGAATGTCAACATGTATTAACTTGTTTGAGTTGTTTCAAGTATAAGATTATATAACCTTGTTGTTATTTTACTATTTTAAGTTGGGCAGCATGCGAGTAAAGAAACAAGATTTACTGCTACCTACATTTATTAAACATGGTAATTTGTTAGGACCTAGATCTAAAAGAGGTATAGTTATAGGTGGCTCAGGATGTGGAAAGACTAACGTGATGATTAGTCTTCTGATCCAGCCTAATGGTTTACGTTTTGAAAATATTTATGTTTATTGTAAATCTTTACAACAACCAAAGTACCAGTATCTAAGACAATTATTAAAACCTCTAAAGCAAATTGGTTACTTTGAATATGATGACAAAAACAATATGATTACACCAAATGAAACAAAGGAATATTCGGTAGTAATATTTGATGATGTAGTGTGTTGTAATCAATCGATAATACGAGACTTTTTTTGCTTTGGACGACATAGAAACATTGATTGTTTCTATTTATCACAGACCTATAGTTCTGTGCCTAAAAGACTTATAAGGGACAATGCTAATTTGATTGTAATATTTAATCAGGATAATACAAATCTTAAACACATTTGTAATGACCACGTTAATGTTGATATGTCATTCAAACAATTTAAAGATTTATGCTCGTATGCATGGAGGAAGGAATATGGTTTTTTGGTAATTGATAAGGAAAGTAATAATATAAATTCAGGTAGATATAGATACGGGTTTGATTGTTTTTTTACATCATGTAACTAAAATACTATAAAAGTAATATTCATTTGTTATGGTTGTTAGTTGATTGATGGTGATGATAATTATTATTACTAATGAACATGGATAAAAAATTAATGCGACAACTAATTCAGGCTCGCAAAGCTATTAAAGACAAATATAGATCTTTAAAGACAAACATAGCAGAAGCACAATTACAACTACAAGAAACTTATAAACCTATCACTACACCATTGGAGACCTTGCTTTCAAAAATCGAAATTAATGATATGATTACACCAAAGTTGGAAGTAAAAGGGGAAAAAGCCCACTTTAGCACACCAAAGAAACGGAGAAGTTCCACTCCAACCAGAAACGAATTTACCTTCGGTGAACAGTTTATTGATGATGAAAGTATAATTACCCCAAATTTACATAGCACATTACAAGAACCATCTTACAACAAACCACTAATTTTACAAAGTCATGTTATAGCAGAAGATAAAGGTAATAGTAGTGGTACTTCCTCAGATACTTTAAATGCATCACACATTAGAGAACAGCTTATGCAAACCGTTCATAATCTTACAAGTCAACAAGGTTATCATGAATATCTTGAAAGTTTTGATGAGTTACCTAGAGAATACATTGATTGGCAAATTAAAAATTTAGATACCGATGATTATTATGGATTAACTCATGACTTGGACACTGAAAAATTTTTCCTTGGAAAAACTAAGAAAGAATTACAAATTGTTGGAAAAGATATACAGGTAGATAATATTACATACCCAGGCACTGTTGGTCTATATGAGTTGCTCTTCAAAAAGGAGCCTACAATTTACACAGAAGGAGATCTTAAAAATTATATGGATATATTGACAAGATCAAATGCCTATAGAGAAAACCACCAACCTGATGGTGAAATTAAAGGTAATCGATCCTACAAATACAGAACGATTATCATGCCATATTTACACAAACACAATATAACAAAACATAAAAGACCATTGCCATCCTCTGGAGCCTTCAAACGACCATTGTCTACATACCGTTTAACAAGAAGTACTACACAAGGAAAAAAGCTCGGTGGAAATCTATTAGAGTTCAACAAAAACAAAGAAAAAGAATATATCTACTGGGATAATCCCAATGAACTTGTTGATAGATTACGATTATTGATAGCATCCCAGGGAGCAGGACACTCTGGACATCAGAACGAAATTATATATATAATTGAAGAATTGATAGAAAGCAAAATAATAGCATAAGTATGTCTTTAAGTATTTTCGGAAAATATTTACATAGACCGTATTACGGTTATGTTACCAAGTTTCACAGTTACTAACTAACTAACTGGAGAACCAAATCCAATTGTACCTAATGGACATTACATTTTGAACACAAAAAATTCTATATATAAATTTAACATTGATGTTGGAATTATTCAGTCAATAAGTATTAATCCTAATGATGCTTTCATTATGTTAAATAATAAGATTTTTTTACCAAGTGAATTATTAGATACAAAAGTAACTAAAGGAGATTTATTAAAATTTGCTCCAAACCCTACCGTTATAAATAAAAATAATGAACAATTGTATGTAGAAATTGTTTTGAAATGTCCATTAATCAGAGAATGAATATCAGAAGAGTTATTGCAACTCAACTACATAAGCCTGCTAGAAAGAATTTTCCAAAACGTCATGTAATTATTAAAGGTCTCTATGATCTATACCAAGCAGATTTAATCGAATTACGCAAGTATACAAAATATAACAAAGGTTTTAATTACATTTTTGTCCTAATTGATACTTTCTCGAAGTTTGTTTGGGTGCAACCGTTAAAAACTAAAACCGGAGAAGAAGTGACAAGGGCAATGGCAAAAATTTTAAAACGAGAAAAGGCACCGAGTCACCTGCAAACTGATCATGGTAAGGAGTTTTATAATAAATCATTTCAAGATCTCATGAAAAAACATGAAATTAATCATTACAGTACATTTTCCACGGAGAAGGCGTCTATTTCAGAAAGATTTATTAGGAGTTTAAAAAGTTGGTTGTGGAGGGAGTTCACATCCCAAAATAATTACAAGTGGTATACAATCTTAAATAAACTAGTAAAACGATATAATACAAAGATACATAGTACTACTAATCATACACCTGTTGCAGTGTTAAGAAAGAAAATTAATGAAAAAATTATCTTAAGAAATTCATTTACACATATGCAAGCCGTTGAATTAGATAAATCAAAGTATAAAGTCGGTAACTTGGTTCGAATTTCTAAATATCGTGAACTGTTTTCTAAGGGGTATTTACCTTCATGGTCTGAAGAGGTGTTCCGTATAATGAGGATTGTTTTGAGTAACCCTATAACATATTTAATAGAAGACTTGAAACAAAATCCAATAAAGGGATCATTTTATGCAGAAGAGCTTCAAAAAGTTGATCATATACAAGATGAATAACATCAATAAATATTTGGTGTGCAATAAAACAGTATGGAGAAGTATTGCTAATAAGTAAAATGGATAAAGAATTAATACAATTTCTACCTAAATGTTATCTAAAAACTCTAAGCACGGTTGATTTAGAAGATGGGTGGAATTTGTTAGCAGACTGTATAAAAAAAGACCCTGAAATGATTGGATATAAAGGATGTTATCAACATTACAACTCAGTTGGTGTTGAGACACACATAGATGGTCCTCCATTAAGAAGATTAGAGTGTAAAAAATGTATTCAATAAAAACATTAACATTTTTGTTTCAATTAATGAACATCTTAAATCAGACAACTGTTTTGCAACCGGAAGATACACATGAAGCTTATATTACAACTGTTTACAATAATGATATAAATCCATCAACTATGGAATTGGTATGGCCCAAAGACTGGAGACGTATGGAAATAAAAAATTATTTATTTATTTATTTATTTATTTATTTAGATTACATCTACCCAGACAGAAACACATCCAATTACAGGGCAGGTACATTACAAAACGATAAAATTAACATAAATACACGTTTCAAAATTATAAAAAATACAAATATTGCAATCGCAAAAAACAGTCAGAATGGTTTAACAACAAATATTTATCTAGAATTAGTAAATAATGTTGCTCATCGTCGAGCCCCACATATAGAAATAGGCCAAATCATTTCAACGTTTGGAATTAACGAGTGGTAATGTTTATTGTGGATTTGATATCGGAAAGAATATCATCTTCTACAGACAGATACATTAAACACATCACCCTATCAGACGTTAAAGCAAGTTAGGAGGACAGTATAATAATAATAAATGTCTTTATTAACAATAACCTGAAACATAAAATTCCATTCTGTAACAAGTTTGATACAATATATTGTTAAAAGGCGCATGCTGATATTCTTCATGAACCTAAGGAAATAAAGTATTTATGTAACAATGGAAACAAAATCATCAGTAAGAGAACCCTTTAGATATATAGTACACAACCATAATTTACGCATAAACTAAAAACTAAGTGAAATAAAATAAATAAAAAGAAAAAGGAGTGATAACGATAGGACTATGGGAAATTTAATAGACTTAACAATTCAACAGACGACACTGCTCATTAAATAACATTTCAGATACTTTTAATTTAAACCTGGATATTGAGAGAGACGTAAAATTCTGAGGCAATTTGTTATACTCTGCAGCTATGGTATATGAAAACTACCCTTGAAATAAAGCTGTTCTATGGGGTGGTATATCAATGATATGCTTTCTTCTTATGTTTAAATTATGAACATGAACATCCACAAATTCCAGATCACTAAATTTATTAAAATAATATCCTCTCTAGCAGAGAAATTAGTTGCTTTTACATTATTTTCCATAAGTATATATTATAATTTAATATTCTAAGACTACGAAAATACAAGTTTAAAAAAAACTGAAAACAACATAATAAATATATCTAAAAAAATATCTATTTTATAGGTTAGACTGTTATTTTTTTCTTCTCATTTTATAGACTATTTAAATGCTGGTTCAAGTAAACTTGTATTGGTACAACGCTCGAGACACTGAACTGAGTTCAAGAGTGAACTCATAGTGACCTGCAGTTCACGGGAACTAAGGGTAAACCATCGTTTGTACAACCGGGCCTAGGTCTAATGACTTTTTCTTTCAGTAAATCATCCAGTATTTGACGTAACTGTTCTCTTTCAAAAAATGAAAGTCTGCGAGGTCTAAAACTAATAGGTTGCGAATGTTTTAAAGTTATAGACATTTTAAAATCATGACCGACAACGTCTTTACCCCATTGATCAATATATTCACTCCGATAGAGTTTTAATTTTATTCAAAACGTCGAAAGAAATTTGAGAATTAATATTTAAATTTTCAGTCAACTTATCGGACTGTTCGACGTTTATATGCATAAGACTATTAGTGAAACTTGACTCTGACTCATCATAATTAACAGAATGTCGTTTTTCAATTGTTAAACTATCTGCGATTGTCACTTTTATTAATGGATTGCCTATAAAATCTCTACCTAGCAATACATTGTGCGCCATTGTCGAATCTGGAACTACATAAAATTGCATGTTTATATCTGCAATTTCGTTAAAGACACCTATAATATCTAATTTACTTCCGTTAATACCAGTGAAACTGTGATTCTTAGAAACTGGAACAACTAAATTTGGAGGAACGTACCTCTCCTGAACCAAACTAATTGGGCTTCCGGAATCGACAATCGCCACAAGCGCGTACTTACATAAAATATTAGTTTCATCATAAACAGAATAATTAATTGTTGTTAAATAAGGACTTTTTAAATTTTCAACAATATTAGTAGAGTTTGTTACATTAGGTCTACGTTGTTTCTGTGGACAATCACTTACTCTATGATTTAACTGTCCGCAATGAAAGCATGAGCCTTTCTCTCGTTTCGGCTTAGGACACTCTACAGCACGATGCCCTTCTTGATTACAGTTGAAGCACTTTAAACCTGGACGCCCTCCGACTGTTGAGTTCGACGCTGACACATAACTTTCTACTTTAGGTTTAAGCTTACCTTGATATACTGTAGACGGCTGCCCCTCTCGTACGCCTCTGTCGCTACGTGTAACGTTAATCATTGTGTTGAATAACTCATCCAACGTAGAAAAACCTCTCATTCTGGCCTGACTCTGTAACGTAGGCTGTTCAAAACCATCTATTAAATAGTCAATGATATCTTGTTCTGATAAACCCACTAGATTTCCTTTATTCACTTTATCCTGGAAATAAACACTAAAGTTTTCATATTTCTTCCATTTACGTGCTTCGAAATTTTTCATTAAAGTCACTCTGTCCGGTCTAAACGAAAACATTTTAATAATTTCAGTTTTTAAATCACACCATGATTTAGTAATGTTGTCAATCTTTGAATGGTACCAATCTTTGGCATGTCCTTTCAACTTTCCCACACTAATTAACTGCATCACGTTATCTGGAACACTATAGACCGCTTGGACCGCGTCCACCTTTTGTATCCACGAAGTCACATTTTCGTTGGAGGTCCCCGCAAAGTCTGGTAAAAGTGCCGCGATTTCACTATTTGTAAACTTAATTTGAGCCACGGGCACATGCACAGGCTGCGGTATTTGGCCCCTCATTTCCTCGTGAAACATTATACTACGCACTGTAGCCTGAATAATTTCATCCATTGTTACCTGAGCGGTATTTACAGTCACAGTTGGATTATTATCATTATCCATCTTGGAAGTTTAATTAACACACGTGGTCATACGAAAACACTTTTCTTTCCGCATTCACCTCACACCTGAACTTTAGTAAACAAGATACTGCTGTCAATAAATGAAACTTAACAGTACGTTTTTAGTATATTTATTCATTTAGTTGAAAAGATATAAAGATGGTGAAACACGATTAACAAAACATAACGAATACCATAACTAACAAGTTAAAACTAACTTAACCTCGTCTTTTTCTCTTCGTTTTATTATCACGCACTTTCTATCCCGCACCGACGCCACGCACACCGGAAATCCACTAAAGGGCGCGAACAACTTAAAATTTTAAATATCTATTACTACATTACAAAAGTTACTTTAAGTACGTCGTTACAGATACTAAATGATGAATGACACACTTTCCTTTTCAACTTCTGATTGATTCGCCTGTTTTTGTTTGTCTTTAAACCAACAGTTCTTTCTATAATGTCCTAATTTACCACAATTATGACACCTTATTTTAGTTTGCTTAGTATCAGATGAAGCTGCACTTTTATATTTTTGTTTACTGGAACTAAAAGCTGCGTTTTGAACTCGTTTTTCATAATTACATGCTTCGCCATTCTTCTTTTTAATCTCGTGGTCTAAAAGCTTACCTTTTACGAACTCAAGACTAAGCTTTTCGGTTTCAAGAGTTTCCAATGCTGTAACTATAACGTCATAACTCTTTGGAAGTGTTAATAACAAGTGACATACAATATCAACTTCTTCAATAGTTGCACCGACCGATTTAAGTTCTCGGATCGTCTCTCAAACTTAATAAAGTGATTTGCCAGTGAATCATTTTCATTAAACCTCATAATTAGAAGTTTCCTTCTTAAATATAACTGACTAGCAATTCCTTTTCGTTGAAACACTTGTTCTAATGCTTTCCACATTTCATAAGCAGTCTTTTTATCTTTTATGTGAATTTGAAACACACTGCACTAGAATTGATTTGCATTTCTTATCCAGTTTAATGTCATTTTCAGTTGGAGTAGCCACTTGTGTATCAATACATGTTTTAACATTATTATTATCCAGTATGATTTCCATACGAAACCTCCAATGATTATAATCTTTACCATCAAACTGTGCTATACCGTATTTTTCCACAGATAAATGTGTTGAAGCCATTTTACCCGCGTTAATTCCTTTGTTATAGTTTCCTTATTTCCAAGTTTAAATTCTATTACTCGTACTCTGGGCCCATAACCTGATGTGAGTGCGCGGAATCGTAATGAAAAACTTGTTAATTATTAGTAAAGAAAACTTTAATTATAACAAAGTGACATATAAACTTAAATAGGAACAAGAATAATTAAAATAAATAGCATGGTTCTTTATTACATAACCTTACATTCATTAAAAGAAAACTTTTTACTATATGACAGTTCACTGTTATGCAGTTGGCCATAGACAATAATATAATAGGGATGTGCTTATACAGTAGAGAGGAGATATTACGTTGTTAATTCTAACAGCTTATACTTGCCCACCGATATTACAGTTACGTTAATGTTTCACGATTTTTGTCAAAAGTTTCCGAATTTTATTTGCTCGTACGACAAATATAGGAAAGTAGTAAAGTCTAAAAATATATCCTTCGCTAAATTAGGCAATGAAGCGTGCGAGTTATGTGAGTCTTACCAAATTCATAACCCTGAACATAAACCTGAGTTTAAATGAAAATTGTGAAATTTGTTGTACTTGGAGTGACCACATTAAGAAGGCAAAAGATTCACGTACACGGTATACTTTAGACAAGGAAAATAATTACGACGAAAACACTTTGTGTGTTTCAGTAGATCTTCAAAAGATCGTCATGCTGCCCCGTTTAGAAATGTTTAAACGGGCAATTTTTACGCAAAGACTGACAACATACAACGAAAGTTTTGTTCCTGTAGGACAAATAAGAACTGGGCGTTTTCTATTTGCTGTGCCATGGCACGAAGGGATCACCGGACGCAATCAAGAAGATATCATAAGTGCCTTTAATGCATTCTTCCTTTTAAATAGGGATACAGAAAATTTTATTTTATGGCTCGACAATTGTTCCAGTCAAAATAAGAACTGGGCATTGTTTTCGTTTTTAATATATATTGTTAATTTTCAAGGTATATCAGCAAAAACAATTCAAATTAATTACTTCGAACCGGGGCACACTTTTATGTCCGCAGACTCTTTCCACCATCAGGTGGAAGAGACTTTTAAAAGACAAAAGAAAATTTATGATTTTGAAGATTCTGTAAGTGCCGTGCAAAAAAGTAATAAAGGAAAAGTTTGCGTAAAAAAAATGACACTTAATGATTTTCAAATTTGGAAGAACTTTTTGTTATTAATTACAAATTATCAAATGACGATGAATGGAAAGTATTGGATTTCTTACTAAAAAAGCATATTGACGCAATGCCAACCCCTTCTTTCAAAACTCACCCAAATGGTTTTGAAAAAGTTAAGGTGGACAACCTTTTAAAACAACTGGGCGATATACTTTCAGAAAACAGAAAACAATTTTGGTTATTTCTGCCAGAAAAACTTTTTGTTTAAGATGTTACTTATTGTTACTTTTTTATTTCCCAAATAATGTCATTGGTTTTTTACTTACCCAGGAACAAATTTAGTATTATAAAACTGAGGTGACATTAATAATGTTTTATTTTGTCATTTTCTATGTACATAAATGTTATTATATACTGAAACAGACAATAATTTTTGTAACTTTTACAAAATACATAACTTTTTATTTCACTCACAATGTATTATTATTATTACTTATTTCCTACGCTTTCTCAAATACGGGATATTCACCTAACCATTTCCTTAATTTCCTAGGCTATGGTCTCGTATTTGTCAAATACGGGCGATTGAGATAGTTAATATCAATACTTTTCGAAACGAATTAACCCGTACGGGAATTTATTATGTGCTGTTTGAGTTTGAATGAATTGAGTCTTTTTATACTATGCATTAATTTTTAAAATACTTTAATAAAATTAAAATAATACAATGTTTGGTACATAACAGGTTTACTCTACAATGTTTAATATAGTAGTGAAGTATAAAATAAAATGTCTGATATTACATGAATACGCGAAAGGCGCGGTTGCAACGTAGACACTAAATGTACTTTTCATTAAAAATATAAATATAAAACCGAACATTCCGCCCGCCTTGAAAGGTCCTGAGTGCTTTCAAAAAACAAGTCAGATGTCAATTGGCAATACACTAATTTTGGTTACACAGCGTTTATAAGTACCGTGATGAGTTTTTACCGAGACGACCCGCACTACACCATCCTGGCCAGGGTGACATTCAATGATTCGCCCAAGTTTCCAATGTTGCGGAGGAGTTTTTAATTTCTATGTCATTTGAAATATTGATTAAATTCTTATGAATTTTTGATAATTCATTATCAGCACCGATGAAATTAGAGCCATTATCGGTATAAATATTTCCGCACAGACCTCTACGAGCAACAAATCTTTTAAAAACATTTAAAAAACACTCTGTGCTAAGATCGCCTGCTAATTCAATATGTACAGCATGAGTAACGAAGCAAACAAAAATACATATATACACCTTTACTGTTTTTCTGGTTCTCAACGTTCCATGTTTTATATACAAAGGGCCAGCAAAATCACAACCAACGTTAAAAAATGGTCTAGCCAAAGTAATACGTGATTTTGGTAGATCTCCCATCATGGGATTTTGAAATGTGGGCTTAGTCTTGAAACAAATGATACATTTGTGAATCACACGTTTAACACAATTTTTTCCATTGATAATCCAAAGTTGATTTCTAACGGCAGATAAGGTTGCTTGTGTGCCCGCGTGACCATGCTTTTTATGTTCAAATTCAATTACTAGATTAGTAAAGGCATGATTAGGTGGTAATAACATAGGAAATTTAGTATCAAAAGTAACGTCAGAAAATCGTAATCTACCCCCCACTCTAATTATGTCAAAGTTATCCAAAAAAGGATTTAATGCATATAATTTACTATTTTTTGACACTTGGTTACAAGATTTCAAGGCATCAAATTCTGAGTTAAAATGTTCTGTCTGAATCATTTTTACCAGTGCAAATAGGGATTTGTCTAATTCATTATTGCTTAAATTATTATCTCGAATTTTAATTACGTTCTTGGAGTTTAAATTATAAATAGTTCGTAAGACATATGCAAAAACCTTAATAAGTTTATGCAAGTCTGAATATCGTTCAAATATCAGGATGTCTGGGACTATTCTAACCACTAAAGAAATATGTACAGGTTTACGTTCATCAGGAACGTTATGTGATAAACACTTATTTGGAGAGGGCCAAAACAATTTATCTTTCAAAAGAAAGTCCGGACCTGACCACCAAAGGTTAAAGTTTTGTAATTTTTGCACTCCTGCACCCCTTGATAATATATCTGCAGGATTTTGTACAGAATCAACATGTCGCCATTCAAAATCTTGAGTGAGCTGTTGAATCTCAGTTACGCGGTTGGCCACAAAAGTTTTCCATGAGTTAGGCTCTTTAGCTAACCAAGAAAGAACAATTGAGGAGTCTGTCCACAAATACACCGGTGGGACTTCGTCAAAATCCAGAGCCTTTAACGCATCTCTTAAAAGATGGGATAAAAGTAAGGAACCACAAAGCTCTAGCCTTGGCAGTGATATTTTCTTTAAAGGCGCGATGCGAGATTTGGCACAAAGTAATTTAGAATACCGATTATTCCATTGATCTGTTGTAACGACATACAAAACTGCCCCATAAGCTAATTCGGAGGCGTCGCTAAAACCGTGTATTTCTATTTTAATATGTTCAGATATGGTAACTTGTCTTGGTATTTTGACTGTATTAATTAAAGGAAATTCTTCCCGAAACATTAACCAAGTTGAATGCAACTCCATTGGTAGGGATTCGTCCCAACCGAGCTTACACTCCCAAAGTTTTTACATTATTAACTTGGCCTTCACCGTTACTGGTCCGATAAGGCCTAGGGGATCAAAAGATTTTTGAAATCATAGATAGTATTTGACGCTTAGTTACTATTTTACCTGAATTTATATTAACCGAATAACTTAGAGTGTCACTAGTAGGATTCCAAAATAAAGGTTTTACAAGTATTGTCATCAGAAAGATCATAATTAGTTGATTCTCCGCGTTCTGAATCCGTTAATATTTCAAGCTTATTTGAATAGAATTTTCTTAAAATAAAACCAGCTTTCTTAAGAGTATCTGTTATTTCTCGTTTTAATAAAATTGCATCATCTATCGAGTTACACCCTGTAATCAAATCATCGACATAAAAGTCTTCCTTTATGGCTTTCAAAACGTTTGAATTCTGCGTACTACCTTCCACACCCGCCTGTTGCAATGAACGAATTGCAAGAATACCGACGCACTTGCAGTACCGTAAGTTACCGTATTTAATTTATAGTGTCCGAGTTCATCGTTAGGATCCGCCCGCCAAACTATACGTTGCAAATCCCGATCCGAGTCTTTATATAAATATACCTGCCTGTACATTTTTTCAACATCCCCTGTAAACACTACATTATGTTTTCTAAATTTTAAGATAATCATAAACAAAGTTTTCTGAATTATAGGACCTATCATTAAATAGTATATTGTGCAACGAACATGAAATGACATATATTTCCTACGAGTATGATCGATCGTTTGTAGCATGAGCCGCAGGCGAGTGTTGCAAATCATATGAGTAGGAAATGGTCATTTCATGTGAGTTTCACACTATACTTTTTCTACGACTGATTTAATACTTTTGAATAAATTTAACATAATTTTTAGGCAAATATTTGTTTTTCGAAACTTACCCTTGTTAGCATATAAGCCTAAATACGATAAATTAGAAGTATTAAATTGACTAGGTGGTGTTAAACTATATTCATTATCACTGTTTATGTGTTTTGAAATTAGCGAAATACTTAATTATAATTATTATTAATTATAAATACCAAAACTGTCAATTTGGTGTTTGTATTTTCGGCGTTGCTATGGTGATTTTTCATGCCCGCCGCTATTTTTGTCATTACAATTGATTACACAATGAAATTTTATCCGTGCGTAATAATATTTCCCACTAGTTGCTAGGCAACTAGGGGGAAATATTATTACGCACGGATAAATGATAAACAGCATTACAATGTACTACATTGTCAAATCATGATTGAACATATAATAAAGGCATTTAAAGACAGTCGTAGAAAAACGTCATTTAACGACAGCCCGGAATCCAACTTACATGACGCATCAAACACGACGCGTTGTTTTGTTGTTGTACTACTCTCCTTTACGACACCGTGATGTGGCATGTAATAATTTAAATTTCCGTTAAGAATATCAGTTGCGTTCAACTTTGACATATGTCCGAGAGCCTTATACTCGTTTATGAATTTAATGTATTCATTTTTTAATTTTATATCGCGTTCAAGTCTTTTTTCCAATCCGTAAAAACGTTTTTCAGCAATAGCTAGCGAATTGCCTATATCAATGTAATTTTCGCGTAAAGGTAAACAAACTTCAAACCTACCATTGAAACCCCTTTTATAATTTTGCATGAAATGTTCTTCGCATTTATATTCTTCCGATTTGCAATTAAGAGTAGAATTTTGACACTCTTCAATAGTCCAAAATTTTTCAATTTGTGATTTTAAAGCATCTTCAGAAATCGCGACATTGCACATCATATGTTTTGTGTTATTATTGGGAATTGATAGTGGACCCGAAACAATCCATCCTAATTTCGTTTTCTGCAATATAGGTAGGATCGTCTCTTCCTAATTTTAATTGACCTATGCATAAGATGTCAAAAAATATATTCGCACCTAACAATATGTCTACTGGACGTGAAATATTAAAATGTTTGTCAGCTATATCAATATTACTGGGTAGTTCAAAGAGTGAGATATCGATATCATTGTTGGGTAAATTTCCCGTAATTTTATTAATGAGTAAAAATGTATCGTTTACTTTATACTTTCCATTATAAGAACTTATAGTAGTATTTACTTTACTTGTAATATTTGACAACACTGTATTTATACCAGCAATAGGTATATTTATTTTAGAAGTTTTTAAGTTCAATTTATTTGCGAAATCAGTACATATAAAATTTGTTTGCGACCCGCTGTCTAAAAGCACACGTGCATTATGGCATTTACCATCCCCACTCATTACCTTAATCGTTGCTGTAGCCAGTAAGCTGTTATTTCTCCTCGCATTCTTGTGAGACGGGGAGTGAGAGATGCAAGAAAGCGCGGTAGCTTCATTTCCCCTAGTCTCGTCGTCATCCCTTTGGCTTATACCGCCACCGCTAGTACTTGCAGGTGCATTTTGAATTACAGTGTTGGACTTAACTTGGGTTTTGTTATTATATTTTTCAAATACATGTAAAGTCGAATGATGCTTTCGACCACAGTGTTTACAACCCGAAGAATTACAAGTATCTGCTGAATGGGATGGGCGTAAACAATTAAGGCATAATTTATTTTTCCTTACTTCAGAATATAAATCTTTATTAGACATTTTAGAAATCTTGTCACACTGATAATTAAAATGATTATTTTTACAAAAAGCACAGGAAATTGAGTTTGAAGTAGCTACATGAGTGAAAGACTTTTCAGGCTTGGCCTTATGAAATTAATTTTTATTATCAATAGTTTCTAAAAGTTGACACCTTTTATTAAGAAAATCGCACAGTTGAGTAACACTTGCCATATTTTCTTCCCATTCTTTTTTGGTTGCAGGATCAAGTTTTGAAGTTATAATGTAAATTAATAAAGTGTCCCATTTATCAGTGGGTAAATCCAATGCTGTTAGAGCCCTTAGATTTTTGTTGAAGTTATCTAAAAGATTTCTAAGTTGAGAATGAGAATCTGCCTTTATAGAGAATATGTCGAAAATTGATTTTACGTGTGTATGTATGATTAATTTTTTATTTTCATATCGTTCCTGTAGCATTTTCCATGCCACTGCGTAATTAGCATTCGAAATTTCCAGAGATTGTATCTTCGCCCTTCAAACATGATTTCAAATGACAAAACTTCTGAACATCCGATAAAGGAACGTTGCTGTGAACTAGTGAATTAAAAATGTCATAGAAACTCAACCAGTGACTATAAGAGCCGTAGAAGTCTGGTAGATTTATCGGTGGTAGCTTAATACTGCTCTGTACAGCTAAAGAATGTGCAAAACTTGAGTCGTTGGCATTATTGCCACTTGTATTAAGTATTGGATAATCATTAACCCAATAACGCCCAGCGTATGATTTATCATACAAAGGTGACGTCGTTTTGTTAGGTTAGAATACTCTCTCCAGTTGCAAATAAACAGTGTCCGAGTGTTTATATATTATAGTTAAAAGGTCATTTAAACTATCTAAAAACAAATTTAAAGTTAATTGGCAATTCAGTGTTTAAGAGTTTGGTTTATTTAAAAGTGCATTCTTCAATTTGATGCAAAATGAGTTACAGGTAAGTTCAAACGTATTTTTTGTAACGTAGTACTAAAAAAAAAGTATTTGTAGGCGAAATACTGTTGTTTAAGATATTACCTATAATTATAAAAACAAGTAGGTACTCGCTTTTGCAACCTTTTTTTGTAACAGCTGAAAAAATATGCGGTATGAAATATCATACGTTGGGAACTACCGTGTAATAAAAACAGTAAAAAATTTAAACCTAAAAGTGGCAATGCGTAGTTCGTATTTTTATATTATATAATTATACAAATACTAATATTCTAAATTTCTCGCTTCGCAGGAAAAAGTATGATTTGGACAATCTAATGGATGCCGAAGAATTGCTCAATTACTTAGAATCCCTGTCTTCAGATGACGAATGTTACGAAGACGTAAAAAACGCGAATGAAATTCAGTTAGTACTTTATCCTCCTGAGGATGGTTTGGATAGTGATATTGACGACGCACCAAGTGACGACGAAGGAGCCTTCAGTTTACGAGATGTCGGAAAAGGAGTTTTGAAACAACCAATGGATGTAATATGTGTTACACAGGATAGGCAAAAATACAATATTCAGGACTCTAAAGCAAACTGCGAAACTGAAGAGGACAAAGATTTACCTGATACTTCTGAAGATCGAGCTGAAGATAACATAGAGGGTGAATCAGCCTCAAAAATAGTATACAAAAGCGATGATATATTTTCCTCAGATGATGAAATCCCGTTAGCGAAGCGATTCAAAATAAAGTTTTCCGCGAAAAAAAAGGCAAAATGGCACAGTATAAATTTGGAACAAATAAAAGAAAAGAAAAAAATACCCAAATTTTCGGAACCAGATATAGTAAAACGAATAAGAGACGAAAATTTGAAGCCTATAGACTTGTTCAAAATGATGTATGATGAAGCGTTTATCTCGTATATTTGTATTGAAACACAAAAATACGCAGCATCTAAGGGAAACCACGATTTTGTGGTGTCCACGCAAGAAATCTATAAATATTTTGCAATACTTTTGTTGTCAGGTTATGTAAAAGTACCAAATCGGCGTATGATGTGGGAAACAAAAGCGGATACTTTCAATCCTCTGGTAAGCAACAGTATTTCAAGGAACCGATTTGAGTCTATTCACCGTTACTTGCATTTTAACGACAATTCAAAAATCGATAAGGAAAACAAAGTCTACAAAATTCAGCCGTTTATAGACCAAATAAATAATGTTTCACAAAAGCTTTTTCAGCCTCTTGGGTCATCTTTTTCTTTAGATGAAGCTATGGAACCCTACTACGGTCGCCACCACATGAAGCAATTCATAAAGGGTAAACCGATCCGCTACGGCTTTAAATTTTGGTGCTTAACAACAAGCGAAGGGTATTTGCTAAAATTTACTCCTTATTGTGGCGCTGGAGATAAGATGGAAGGCAAATCTTTGGGTTCCAGTGTTACAGAGAAATTGTGTGTTGGCTATTTACCAGGAGGAAGTACAGTATATATTGATAACTTTTTTAACTCCCTGCCTCTCTTACGTACGCTAAAATCTAACAATATCAATTGTATTGGAACTATCAGAGCTGACAGAGTTGAGAAGGCACCCCTACAGGATTTGAAAAAATCTGCTAGAGGATCATCGTATGCAATTCACGAGGCAAGTGATAAAATTACTGTCATGCGTTGGCACGATAACAGCCAAGTGACTGTAGCTACCAATGTTGAAGACAGAGAAGCCTGTTTGACAAAAGGCACTTGTAGGAGATGGTCAAAAAAAGACAAATCTGTAGTAACAGTTGAACAACCCACACTTATTGACATGTATAACCAAGGCATGGGAGGTGTTGACCTTTTTGACAAGATGCGTGGATTGTACAGAACAAGAATCAGGTCAAAAAAGTGGTACTGGCCGTTCATAAGATTTGGTTTGAATGGTGGGGTAGTTAACCTGTGGAATCTTTATAAAATTGTGTTTCCCAAAATGGGACTGCTAGAATTTATTCGTTCTATTGTATTGGCAATTCTCACAGCACCTCCCTACCTAGTCGGACCTAAGCCAAAATGTTCTAGAAACGTTCTTTTGGAAGTTAGATATGATCGCCTAGATCACCTTGTAGAAAGCCAAGCAACACAAAGGAGGTGTGCCTACTGCGGAAAATGCGCAAAATTTTCATGTTCCAAGTGTCAAGTCGGGTTACATCCTAATATTTGTTTCAGATCTTATCATACTTCTCCTTAATGATAACTGTATAGATTTTTCAAATAAGTAACTTTTAAAATTAGCTTAAGCACATTATTACCCAGCGTATGAAATATCATACGTTAAAAAAATCAGAGAAAACATTAAAACAAAAATTAGAAACCCATAGAATCATGATGTAGAGCAAAAAAGTAATTAACAACTAAAATTTCACCAACATTGGGAAAAAAAAGTTACTCGGGCATTATTGGGTTAATTTGAGATATTTCGTTTTGAATATCAGAAATTGCTCGTTTTGGATTAGATATGAGTTTAAAATATTTATCTTCAAAATCTGCACGTTCTTGTATATTAGCATCTAAATCAGAATCACATAAAAGTTCAATTTGGAGTTGTATTTCATCAAAAGAATTTAGGATTGGTTCAATTTGTTGTAGTCTTGCACTTAAATCATCTAATTTATGCACTCGGGTAGAGTCATTATTATTAATAAATTCTCTTAAGAATGTTTCGAATCGTGTTAGTTTGGCTTTTATGACACCGCGTTTTGTGTTTAATTGTTTGAGAATAAGAGTATCATTGGAATTAACTTGATCATCTGAAGACATTTTGAATTATAATACCTACTTGTAGGTATATATACTAACTATGTAATAACTATTTACTTACTTAAAATATGTAATATGCATGCAGTATGTATCAGATTGAATAGGTAGTTATTTGGGTAGGTAATGAATTAATTAAGGAATGTTTATTGGTGACTTACCGCTTTTTTTCCTCGCTGTTGTGTGTATGTATTAAATTTCTTGCGTTTGTGTCTTGTGTGTATTAATCTTCTTGCATTTGTGTGTACTAATCTTCTTGCATTTGTGTGTATTAATCTTCTTGTAGGTATTTGTTGTGGTTTTTATGTATTATACTGATTGATTTTTAAGTTATGACTGTATCCGGCTTACGAAAGACCATAATGTTTGAGTTTGAATGAATTGAGTCTTTTTATACTATGCATTAATTTTTAAAATACTTTAATAAAATTAAAATAATACAATGTTTTGTTCATAACATGTTTACTCTACAATGTTTAATATAGTAGTGAAGTATAAAATAAAATGTCTTTCTAAATTACAAGCGTCTACGTATAGCATCACTTTCATTCCGCGCATCACGTTCGCGCATGTGATCGTTTCACCATAGTTCGACGTTGAATTTAAATGGTTGTAATATTTCGGATGTCGCGCCAGAATCTATAACTTTAAAATTATTTGTTTAAAGAAGTACCTACATAAATAAAAATTTATAAACTGTTGTAAAACTGTAAACAACACTAATATGGAGATTAATATTAATAATCATAACTGCCTGAAATGTGACCAATGTTTCAGTGAGCGGTATAATTTGAAAAAACATGTAAAGATGTATCATCCTGGTAAGCTATGTTAACTTTATTTGTATTTATTTTAAATTTTGCTGACTAATTTCTCAAACCAAACAATACCAAATTCCAATATTATTATGTATGTATATACAATAAATTGAAATCACTTAAGTGGTCTTGCATCACTACACACATTTATTTAATTGTATTTTGTAGGTATATAGGTACTTTGCTTTTTAACATTGATTCTTTGTAGGTGAAGAACATATATTAGTGCCTAAAAAAACTTATAAGTTTCCCTGTGATAGTTGCACTAGAGGTTTTAATACTATTGGACATCTAAATTTTCATAAGAAGACACACAAAACCATGAAGCCACATATGAATGATAAGTCTCAGCTTAATAAAGCACAGGCATACTCAAGAATTTGTCCAATTTGTGCTTATGCTACTAATAAACAGATGGATTTACACCAGCATTTTGAAGATTTTCATAATATATCCCTAAAATCTGTCAGTTTTCAATTTAATTCTAAGGAAGAATTTATTGTGTGGAAAACCAACATTGAAAGAGACAGAAAATCCAAGTTTATAAAGATAAGAGGTAGTACTAAAGAAGCACAAGCTTGTACATATTATTGTCATAGATCAGGCAACTATGTTTCGAGAAGCCAAGGATTGCGCCATATAAAGACCCAAGGTAGTAAAAAAATAAATGGATATTGTCCAGCAGAAATGAGGTTTACGTTAGATGAAAATTGCAAATGTTATGTAACCTTTCAAGAAACACATGTTGGTCATGAAAATGAATTGGGTCATTTATTTCTAACACAGTTAGAACGAGAGTCACTTGCTGCCCAGATGTCTTTAAAAATACCTTTTGATAAAATATTAGATACCATTAGAGATTCAGTTCATTCCAACTCAGAGCTAGAAAGAATTCATCTGCTCACTAAGAAGGACTTGTATAATATAGAAAAATGTTTCAATTTACAATCAACAGTTATTAGACATCAGAATGATGCTGTGAGTGTTGACATTTGGGTAGCACAGGCTGAAAGCTATGTCCTACTTTACAAAACACAAGGAAGTACACTGGATAAATACCCCGAGTTAAAAAGTGAAGACTTCATCTTAATTCTTATGAATGATGCACAAGCTGAAGTTCTTAAAAAATATGGATCTGATTGTGTATGTTTGGACGGTACACATGGTTTAAATCAATATGATTTTCAGTTGCATACATTATTAGTATTAGATGATTTGAGAGAGGGGTTTCCGTCTGCTATCCTAATTTCAAATAGAAGTGATGGAGAAGTAATAGAGATTTTTCTGAAATGTATTGAAGAAAAAATTGGATGAAGCTTACATCTAAAACTTTTATGTCAGACATGGCACCTGCATATTATAATGCTTGGGCTAATACAATGGGGACTGTACAATTTCGGTGAGTTTTATTATTTTTATTAAAAATACAATAAATATATAACCACCTCTTTTTCTACTAACCTATAATATAATTCCTTTTAGCTTATTTTGCTGTTGGCATGTGGATAGGGCATGGAGGAAGAATTTATCAAAAATCAATTCTAGGGAACAGCAGGTTAGTTCCAATTGGTTACTAACACATGATTTGCATAATTTCCCTAACTAAATATTTTCCAGGTGCTAGTGTATAAATTTTTAAGAACATTGCTTTAAGAGACAGATGTTTCTGCATTTCAGCAAATGATGGATAGTTTTTTACAAACAATAACAAATGATGCTTCATTATCTGAATTTACTGAATATTTCATGGATAATTGGACAAATAATATACATTCATGGGCTTATTGTTTTCGTAAAAATAGTGGTTTAAACACTAATATGCATCTTGAACGGATGCATCGAACCTTGAAATATATTTACTTTCATGGTCAGAAAGTAAAAAGATTAGATAAAGCCATTAATGAAATTTTAAGATTTGTTCGGGATAAATTATTTAGCAGAATAATTGTATTAAATAAAGGCAAGGTGTGTTCAAAGCTTAAAGAACTGAGGAAGCGACACAAAAATAGTGAAGGTTTGAATACCACATTAATAACAAAAACTGGCAGCAAATCCTGGGAAGTTCCATCAACTTCAGCTAATAATTTTGATGTGTATGTCATAGAAGAAAACGATATCACATGCAAGTGTAAACTGTTTTGCATTGAGTGTAATGCTTGTACCCATAAATATTCTTGTACTTGCGTGTATGCATGTATTAAATGGAATATGTGCAAGCACATACACCTGCTTTGTCGTTACCTTATAGATACTGCAGACAGCAGTTCAACAACTCCATCTGAAAATAGGCCAGTTATTTTTAGTGGTAGGTATTTATTTGATTTTATTTATTTATAAATTATTATTCTATTTCTTTCTTATTTATTTTATTTTCATAATAAATAGTTAATTTAATCATAAATAAAAGAAAAGGTATTAAGAGTTGCTTTTTTGAACAATGGTTTTGAATCCTTAATCAAGCCTATAATTTTACATATATTTTATATATGTATTTGTGTTTCTATTTTAATGCATATTACTGGATGTTACTCTATAAGTATATGCACTAATTGAATTTATGTTTGTTGTGTTCACAGAAAAGGGTAACTTAGAAATTGTAGAACACCCATCTGCTGTGGAGGTACTCGATATCTGGAATGGGTTTAAACAATCAGCACAGACAGACGATAATGATGATATTCCTAAAGAAAGAGAACTTTTGAAACAAACCATCTTAACCAATATAAATAAAATTTCAAATAAAGAACAATTAATTGCAGTTAAAAAACTTATTGCACCTATAGAACCCACAATTACAGCTCTGGAACGGGGTCAGAGTGATGTTCCCATATTTAACAGTCTGATGGATAAAAATGAGGCACACAATAAAAAAATAGAAAAACAGAGACGTCTTTATACGACCAAGAAAAAAAGAAAACCATCAAACCGACCCAAACTGGCTAAACCAACGACGGAGGATGTTAATACTATAGCTTTAACCTGTCTTTTAAATGACATGTAGAAAGTAATAGATTTTGTTAATCCGTAAAAATAAATTAATTTGAAAGGCATTATCGGCATTTATATTATTCGTCTCGTAACCCTATTGCAATAGGGCAATTCAATATGCTATGGGAATTGTTCAAAGCTGTTATGTGACAACGTTCTCCTAAATAAGAGCAAAAGCGCTGACTGAATAAAGGACAGGAATAAACATTGGATTTTTAAGAGTTTTCAGTTAAGTGTTAGACTACTCTATTGTAGGGGAATTGTGCCTAAAACGACATACTAGGGTAATATGATATAGCAACCGATTACATTTCAAATATTCCGCGAAAATCTCCCGCATCTGATTGGCGCATGCTCCTAGCGCTAAAAAACAATATGGCGTAAACATCTGGTAAGTGCATTACCGTGTATCAAGATTTGATGAAAAACGTGTTTTATGTAAGCTATAAAATAATATTTATAAATTTTTCACTTGCTATTTCGGTTGTAATGCATGAATGAAGTTAGGTCACTCATAAATATCGAAGAAGTGCATGAAAATTAGTTACTTTTTATCGAGTGAGGTTAACCATAGAGTGCAGTATAAAAACAGGAATAGAAACTTAAGCGTATAGTAACCGTTAGGGCAAAATAACATACCTAGTATCCGCCTAAAATGACATACTATGTCGTTTTGCCTTAACCAACAAAATTGGTCAGAAGAAAAATGTAAAAATTCACTCACTTTCCAAATGTATGTATTTTTGGTTTAAAAATTACTTGTTCCTTATATGTACCATTATATAATACACAAGATGACACCGATCTCCCTTTATGCCGGGTCAGCCATTTTATTGCAAAATTACTGTCGACACCTTTATTTATAAACAACATATTTGTCGTTGTGCCTTTTTAGGATGGTATCGAACTACAAGCGTCAAACTAACCGACAAAATTGGTCAGAAGCAGATATGCAGGCAGCAATTGATGCAATCAATCGTAACGAGATGGGTTGGTTAAAAGCTTCAAAATTATTTAATGTTCCACAAGCTACACTACGTAGAAGGGTTCAAGATACAAATAAAATTGTGAAGGGCAACCAAAAAGGCTTAGGGAGTATTAAAACCAGCTTACCATTTCACGCCGAATGCGAACTTGTTAACCATATCTTAGAGTTAGAATCTCGATTATTTGGATTAACAACTAATGAAGTTAGAAGACTGGCGTATGAATTAGCATTATTGAAAGGATATAAACATAATTTCAATAATGAGAAAAAAATGGCCGGATGGGACTGGTTGAAGGGTTTTAGAAAGCGACATCCTAAACTTAGTTTGAGGAACCCCGAACCTACATCTTCCGCCAGAGCCAGTGCATTTAACAAAGTACAGGTTGATAAGTTTTTTAAACTACTTGATGAAACAATGCAAAAAGAAAATATTACTGCAGAGCGACTATATAATATGGATGAGTCAGCCCTCACTACCGTGCAAAAACCACCCAAAGTATTTGCAATGAAAGGGAAGAAACAGGTGGGAGCATTAACCAGTGCTGAGAGAGGGATACATGTATCAGTTGTAGCATGTGTTGGTTCTACAGGCACTTATGTTCCTCCTGCAATAATAGGTCCTCGAAAAAACCACAAGCCTGAGCTTTTTGATGGAGCTCCGCCAGGAACATTAGAACTTTGTTATGAGACTGGTTACATGGTGGGTGAGTTATTTTGTCAATGGATGGACCATTTTATAAAAAACGTACGACCCTCAAAAGAAAACAAAGTATTACTAATTCTTGATGGACATGCGAGCCATAAGAATCTAGCAGCTTTGGAGAAAGCCAAGAAAAATGGTGTCGTAGTTATCAGCTTACCACCCCACTGTACCCATCGTCTCCAACCTCTAGACGTGGCGTTTTTTGGTCCCCTTGAATCATACTATAATTTAGAAGTGACAAGTTGGCTGAAAAATAATCCGGGTCGAACAGTTGGTCTTTATCAAGTGGCATCTCTCTTCGGTGCTGCATATTCTAAAGCGGCAACAGTTGGCAATGCTTTAAGTGGCTTTTCAGCAACTGGAATAAACCCGTTTAATCCAATTATATTCCCGGAACATTTATTCGCACCTAGTGAAGTTACACATATCCCATGTCCAGTTATAGAAAAGAAAACGTCAAATAATTTTGACGATGAGGAAATTAACGATCTTACAAATAAGGATGAAAATTACGAGAACAAAATTGAAAATAACCCAAAAGATAATAAAGATGAGACGCAAGAAAATCAAGACAATGAAGGAGACACCAAAAATAAAGAAAAACCTTTAGAAACTAACATTGAAATAGAGAAATGCATTAAAATATTATCTCCGTTACCTTCCTGCAGTAACACATCGCTCGATGGAAAAAGAAAACGAAAATCTGAAGGTAGTTGCGTTTTAAATTCGAGCCCTTACATGGAAGAAGTCAAATTAAGAGAAGCCAATAAAATAAAAAAGGTAGGTATGAAAAACGGGATATTTGAAAATAGTAGCCGTTGATACTTATTGTTGCAGGTGGTTAATAAATCTAAGCAACGTAAGGTCACGCGTAATATAGCGAGCAGTGAATTTAACAGCAAGGGGCAGAATCGTGAAAACAACGGGAATAAGGTAAAAGAAAGAAATCGTTATTGCTTCCCTTACGTATTTAATAATGTTTTTCTAGAGTGAAAAAATGTTAACACGAAAGAAAATACGGAAATATAATGACAGTGACGAAGAAAACATAGATCATGTATACGAAGACAGTGATGATGATGTTGCATGTTTGTTTTGTAATGACATGTTTAAAAGGTCTAAACCAAGAGAACAATGGATAAGCTGTCAAACCTGCAAACAGTGGGCTCACACCGAGTGTGCAGATGTTTCTCCGCGGTGTAAGATGTACATTTGTCCCTTGTGCAAAGACTAAAAACAAATTCCAGGTAAAATGACATACCCTATGTCATATTGCCTACTATGGCAGGGCAAAATGGTTTTTCGTGTTGCTGCGATTTTTATATATTTTTTCAGTTTCTGTTTTGATTTAGTCTTGTTCGTTTAAGTTTTTATGGACGATATTTGTTTTAAGAAATAAATCAAATAAAATATTCAAACTAAAAACATATTTGGTATTATTATTCTAATTTTGAAGAAAAATATGTCATTTTAGGCACAATTCCCCTATAACTTGCAAGTAAAACTGAACTTTGGGAATACATAAATATTATTAAATAAACGAATAATTCGTCAATAGTTTATTTTCTAAGATTTACGTTACATCATATTTTTTTGTCAACGACAAAGCTTTCGTACGAAATTAAGATGCGTTAAAGACGAAAGAATAATCTAATTTGCAATAACAAGACTTATTAAACAAAACATTTGTATATTGAATTAACCTGCTCATATATATTTTTTTTATATTTATAATAGTACCTATATTATTTGTAGTCGCAATAATATTGCTAAAACATTTGACAATTTATTTTAGAGATCTTCGCAGTGACTTTCCTCAATGGTTGTATTTATAAGTTAAGACTTTACTCAG
Organism: Apoderus coryli; assembly: GCA_911728435.2. NCBI lineage: Eukaryota > Metazoa > Arthropoda > Insecta > Coleoptera > Attelabidae > Apoderus > Apoderus coryli. The sequence goes on from OU452198.1 coordinate 27,040,164, forward strand.
TTCAAAATTCAAATAATACCGCCGCGAACTTTGTTAACTCACTACATGCGCGAATGTGAAGCGCGGAATGAAAGTGATCTGCTATACGTAGACGCTTGTTTCTAAATTGCGTGCAGCGCATAACCGTCTGCTATTACATGAATACGCGAAAGGCGCGGTTGCCACGTAGACACTAAATGTACTTTTCATTAAAAATATAAATATAAAACCGAACATGTGCAATGATTTAAAAACATTATATTTTCATCGAAAATCGTTTCTTTCAATTATTTATCGATTTTTCAACACACTGTAAAGAAAATTGGTTTGTAGTTTGATCTAGAAACAAGATTAAATTTCTAATGAATATTTCTACCATTTTGATTATAAGTCACATACGAGGGTTTACCTTATGACGGCAGTACCCATCTCAGCAGGAGTCAACTTCAAATGTAATAAAAACTTCTTTAAAAAATACCATAAATATCCCAAACACCACATCTGATTTATTTAAAAGTCCTGAAGATGTGCGTCCTTATCCCAAAGCACTGCCACGTAAGAAAAAACGAGGCCGAAAGTCAGGTCGGACCAGAATCTTAACCCCGAAAAACGAGACTATTGAGGCCGAATACATGAGGGAAGAAAAAAACGGATTAAATTGAAAATTCAATAAGTTAAACAAAACATAACTAGTGAAACTGGAAAAAGTGATAATTTCGCACAACACAATGCAGTGTAGGGTAGGATGGGGCACATTGGTACATGGGGCACTTCGGGACCGTTCAAATTTACTGCCTTAGCGTTTACTGAATTTGCTGCTGCTGCGCTACAGTATTGCTCAATCAGTGTTATTCGAATGTGCATAATAAGCAATTCAATCTGAAAGCGCGTTTAAATTTGATCACGTGTGAAAAAATTCGTGAGTTGAACGTAGGTATTATAACATTTTATTGGTAATAACATAGAGTTGGTAACTAGTGCATGATAATTTTCGTGTTTGTCTACAATAATCCAGGATGTGTGAAGTTAAGTTTGGAGCATAGACACAAAACCCAAGTAGACCAGTAAATTAATGGTTTTATGTTTTACGCGATGATGCTGTTTGGGGCAGATTGGCACAAATTTGTAGGGGCAGTTTGGGACAGTGTACCAATCTACACCAACACGCCTGAGAAAAATGAAATTGAGCTAGAAACACAGAGAAGGGAGGAACACCAATTAAAGGCAACGAACGAACGAAATATAGGGAACAGAAATGGTTCTAGCAAGGTGAAATTGGGAAACAAAAAGTTAAACTTTATCAGTTAAAAACATATATCAATTACCTAGTATGAAAGGGAAAACCTCCAAGATAAAGTCTAAACTTTCCAAAAGAAAATTAAGCTCTTCATCAAGTGATTTAGATGCGTCTTATCATCTTTTATCGGATTCAGATTCATATCTGATTCATACGAGGACTATGAAATAGAAGGACTACTTGACGACACAAAAATTGAAGTATAAGATTTTATTTTGGATAAATTTGCTACCAAGAGAAAAATATATATTACTACTTGGAGTGCATTCAAGATGTCAGTGATACATATGAATCAATAGTGGAATTCTTGCAAAAAAAAGAACTATGTTTTTTTCTACCCGATTCTGGAGGCCATTGGTTCGGTCCTTATAAGGACATAGAGGCTAAATTACCAAAACCAAAAAACGTATCGGGTAGTACTAGTAGGTTGGCTTCCTACATACATTTTGATGTTGCACTCCAGGATGGTGGATAGTTTGGAGCTAGTTGTCCCATAGAGCACCCCATTGTCCCAAAGTACCCCACCATGGTCCCAAACTACCCCATGGTGGGGAACATTAGAAAAATAACTAAGTTTGTCTCAGGATAGTTTTCCATTAAAACTGCTTCTATATTTTTACTTTTACTTATAAAAATGAATTGCCGATATATGTACGTAGCTATTCTTCCATATGACTCTTCATTAAATGTTTTTGGTTACTAAGTACAGGCTACCAAAAAAAAGCGTACCAAACTGCCCCACCCTACCCTATTGAAAAGAGAAGTTTCGGATAGAAATACAAAAACGATAAGAAGTGTGACCGATGACTCGGATGCTGAGGACGAAAACGAGAAAGATCCATTTTCTGATGCAGATGACGAAGACGATGCCGCTTGCATCTACTGCAATTCGTTATTTTCAGCATCTCGTTCTCCAGAACAGTGGATTCGTTGCCAGCAATGTCTAAAATGGAGCCATTCAGCCTGTGCAGGTGTCAACTATAACATAAAAATCTTTACTTGCGAATTATGTATTAACTAGGGAGTGTTCTAATAATAAAAGATTGCGTTTCTAAAATGACCTCTACCTAATCTCTGATTGTATCAAACCTCCCATTTAGTGTATTCAAGCCTTCCATGCATAGGGAGGTTTGAGACACTGACAATTTAAAAAAATTATAATTAGATTAAAATTTCAATGTTCGGTAATTTAATATTATCAAATTCCTAAGCGAAGACTATAAATTACACTCTGACAAAAATGTTAAATGGTAATCAAAAAATTTGTATTTATATTTCTGTAAAACACGTATCAACCTTCCGCAGTCTACCCCACTTTACCCGCTTTCGGCCATATTTTACTACAGTTGCAGAAATGGAAACAATTTCACTTTCAAGGCCACCTGTGAGATTCTGTGTTGAACTGTGGTGTAGTGCGAAAAGTGTAGTGAACATCAAGTTGGAAATTAGCAATTAGCTTGTTTGAAATTTCAGTTTAGATGTTTTACACCTCAGAAAAATAAATAAAAATAGAAGTGGCATAACAAGAAACTAATCACAAAAATGTTTGTAGCCAACATAACCTTTACATTTTTACTAGTAAAATCTAACACTGTTGCCAATTGTTCGTTTTATTCATAGAATCAGAACTCGTATTTCACATCCCAGTGTAAATTTTTATTAGGGTTGGTCACAGTGTTCTTACATTGCAGAACTATACAATATTTATAGTATTTCTTTATGTATTCGGCTTCCATTACATGTTCATAAAATATTTAACGTCAAGAAATCAATCAAATATAATATGATTCACAAAAATACAGTTCTACGAATATAAATGTGTGGCTACCCCGCGGAGGGATTTGTTTATATTTACACGTCACGTTGACGCGTAGGGTGCTAGTAGTGCTACGTACAGTTTTATAACGCGAATTAAGTGAATTTTACGAGACTCTTCTACTTTACTGCATTTGTAGTGTGTAAAACTGGGTTTCCTTTAAATAATGGGGAGAAAAAAGTGCTTAGTTTGCATGTTACGTGTCACAAGTAAGTACAATGGCGTAGATTTTGGGATTTTGCAGAGATAGTAGTTAACATGGATTGTTTAAATATACTATACACCTAGTTGCAAAATAGATAGTAATATAATAAACAAAAAGAATTGTAAATTCATAAAATGCTTTATATTTCATAATTTCTTAATAAATAGTAGCATACATGTATAATGATATGCACAGATCTTTAAGTAAGTGCCTTTCGATAAAGAGAAGATATGGGATGTGGTGCAAGTGGGCATTATGATCCTATATATTCTATTCATAGCACTTATTCATGTTTTATTTATAGTATAGTACAATAATTCTTGTAGGTTTCCCAGTGATCAAGCCGTTAGAAGAGAGAATTTTTGGAACACAAACATGCATATCACACACAGCCATTCCTGTTCGCTATGTTCAGTAAGTTAATATTTTTGTGCGATTAGAAATATTACAATTTATTGAAAATATTTTTTAACAGATTATCTTCTGGATTCGCGTCTACAGCTGAGGTTGCAAAAAATATGACATTTACAGCCAGTTCTTCAGAAACTCTGTCTGCGTCCGAAGTTGAGGATGAAAAGTATACTTATCACATACATACTGGTCACCGCAACAATGAATTAAAATTTGTGTTGTTTTTTTTTTCAGCGCGACCAAGCATAATGTGGAGGTCATGAACACATTAACAGCAAGTTCCTCTGAAACCCTATCAGTCTCAGAAATTGAAAAAGAAAAGTATGCACATTAAGGCTCCTGTGCGAGACATGGTCAGTGAGGAATGTGTTGCTATTAAAAGTACAATACTCTAGAGAACTCAGGTTTGTATGTTTGTTAAAAGACCAGCAAATGTGGCATTTTAAAAACCAGATTTCTAAAGGATTCTACCTTTGATTGCTTACCAGTTTACACGTTCCCCACTGACCAGCACGTGTTTTTCGAGCAGATCCAAGAGCCATAATTTAAATACCTAAATATTATATTGATTGATATACTTACAATTTTTCAGTTTTAATAAGCCTAGTAGTAAGATCAGAAAGAAGACACCTGAAGCATTGACAATTGAAAAAGAAAAGTATGCTCATAATCCTGAAATTACTTATAATTAATTTATGTGAAAATGTTTTTATCATTTTTAGTACTTCTACATCCAGATCAGATTTAGATGGAACAGATTTAACAACTAGTTCCAGAAATCCCTCGACAAAACGGTATTTTTCATAATTTCGGAAATATATGATATCGGTGTATCGCATAATATACTATTAATTTATGTAATTAAAAATTCATAATTATATACCTTTGCATTTAATAATAAATATTTTCATAATATAGAAATTGTTTCCTTTTAATCCCAGACATCTATTATTTAATAAATTATATTTGACAAAAATGCGACAGTTCCTGCGTAGGTATGTATTTATTATTGGAAACTACACCCACGATTTCAAAAGAATTATACTACGCCACTGGCTTTTGTTTACATGCACTCCTTCTGTCATTAAAAAGGTAAATATTGACCTTTATGTTATGAAGACAAACATTGAAATTAGATGACATTTCTATTTTTATTTATTTTTCTGAGTTTTACACCAATTAGGCGTAAGTACTACATATTGAGATGTTGTAAAATAATTGTTTTTACTTAAAAAATATTTAGTTGGTGAGGTGGTCGTTAAACTGGACACAAAAAATTCATTTATCCCATTCTCGGCCTCAATGTCCGAAAACAGGTAAAATTTGTCCACTTGTTGGTGTCTCTTTTTGATATTATTGTTTTACATATTACCTTTCTTACTTCGTCCACTGATTCTCAGAGTATATAGCAAACTAGTGCCAGTTATCGGTCACCTATTTATAGTAAAAATGCGCGCGAAATAAGTCAATATTTAGTGGCGAATACAGGGGAATGGTACCGGTTTTCGGCCGAAGCATCCTCCTAAGAAATTGCAGAAAAGAAAATTTGTCTCGTATTCAGCTGAAGCGTTAAAAAAGGCTCTTATTGAAATTAGAGAAAACATTTAAGTATTAGGGAAGCGAGCCGTATATTTGGAGTACCCCGAACCACAATCCAAGACAAGTTAAAAGGAAAATCTTTAGAAAATGTAAGGAGAAGAACAGGACCATCTCCCATATTGACAAGAGAGGGAGAGCTGAAACTCGCTAACTGGTTACTAGACATCGCTAAATGTCATCGACACCGTCACTAAGATTGCGAGAGATGCCGGAAAACTCCATTTATTCAAAAATCAACAGCAAAAAGTGGTGTCTGAATTTCCTTACGCGTCATCCACAGGTTTCCCTTAGGGAGGCCGAATGTATCAATAAAGCACGTGCCTTAGTTATTGTCAATTAAAAAATGGTTAAACTGACAGTCGTTTTACCACTTCACCAAAACACTTCTTTTTAAATCTCGACGCGCGTTTCGCTAACAATGTTAGCATCCTCAGGAGAGAATTAAAACTAGTTTTAATTCTCTCCTGTTGGTACGCATTTCTCGAATTCCCCTCGTATTTGCAATTTAGCGTATATTAGTGCAAATTTACCTACACACGCATAGTTAATGTTTAAATGAGAAATATTTATCTGTTGTTGTTTTTTTTTTGCTTTATATACTTGGCAGTGGTATATTTTTCGTTGGGCCTCTTGTAGATGAATATTAGTGGTAGTAGCAGAAGTTAACATTTTCGCTCCCTTTAAGAACAATAATTTGATACATGCTAAGTGTTGTTGTGATTGTGCAATTTGGTATTGTTATTGACTGACCGCTTGTGACATCTTGGTGGTTGCTGTTGAATTGGATAAGCAGAGCCGGCTCTTATCATCTACCCTGCTGAAGACAAGAAGGTAAGAGGCCATTATTTTGATATTGCTGCCAAGGTTTCACTAACTTGTTCATTTCGCTTCTACTCAAACACCCTTATTATTAAATTACAATTTGACTGAAAAAAACAAGACTAATTATGAATTAATCGGACATTTCCTCCACTATATTTAATAATATTTTTAACCTCTCTTATGGATTGATGCTATAAAAAGAGATATCTCTATGACCCCACGGAATTGATTTCGTACTATTTGGAATTAAAAATCGTTTATCGCCTTTATGTGATAGAGCAATTTTATTTATAGTTTAAGTATATAAGTACGTCGGGTAATGTAATCTTAAAGGTATTCATTTTGCGAAATATATACCCGCCTGATGTAGCTATTTTTTTATAGTATTCAATTGACAATGTTTTATTTACGACAGATTTTTTCACTCCCTTTGCACGTTTCAATTCCGTGTTCTGAGTTTTACTGCAATAAGCCTTAGCACCTGTTCCATAAAAACTCAGTCGTTGCGAGATTTGTATGTTATATATAATTCGATGTGTTGTAATGAAAATTCTCATGAATTTCATTACATTGGTTTTGTATTATAGTTTCTTAAAGTGATTATCAGAAATAGTTATTAATTCATATTTGACGAATTATGGTGAGACCACCCTTTATATTATAGTTGTACATATTTCAATTCAATAAGTAAATATTAATTAGTGGACTGCGCAGTCTCATATAGTGATATGTCTATATAGTTAGGTATATAGATAAGGTCTTATCTGTAATTCTTAAACAGCCATATTACAGTAGGCTCTTACCAAATAATTTCACCAAAACTGTTCTCATTGACGATGAAAAGAAAGAAAAAGAAAACAAAGACTAATAGTAACAGAAATAACAAATGTTCAACACTTTAATTATATTTTAATTTAATTTTATTTTATTTTAACTATTTAACAACTAATTTTCCATCAGGGTGATATGTATAGACGTTTAAATCATAAATCCATGTAAAACCGCTCTGTTAATTCTGTATGAGGTATGACTCTCACATGTAACAACATTGTACAAGCTCTTTAAGCCACTGATGATGGACGTGTAGTCCGAAACATGTCTGGCAGCTAAAACGAAGAATAATTTTAACGTATATATATAAATCATTTTGTGGAGTAGACGCCTTTTATTCCAATGATAACATTCACTCCTCGATAGATGGATTACTTCAGAAAAAAAAAAAAAAAATATAATTAAGTTTTGCCGGTTTTGAAATAGTAAAGTACCTACTAAATTTATTTTTTTTTCTTATGTTGTGTTTTAGATACTTATTTGAAGGCTAAAGAAAAATTAAAAGCGCTTGAATATAATTCAGTATCAGAACTTCTAAGTGATAACGAAGATGAACTTGTTTATAAACCGATGCCGAGGTGAATAGTTCGTCAAGCAGGGTATTTGAACGCATGTTCACCCAGTACAATAAGCAAAATAATAAGACCCAATTTAGATCCAGTAAAACGTAGGGAGAATTTAATCAGCTACATTTTAAATCTACAGGTATACTTAATGTCAATTATTATTATCTACGACTTATACTTCAAAAATATATATCTACCTAAATATGCTCTATAAGGTTATTAGAATTTATTTTTTGCTATACTGTTTTAGCAAAGGTAGAGGAAGTTTTACTGCAGTCTACACCGCGGTCTACACCTAAACTACGATACAATACTGTTGACGACTCTGAAACCATATGTTCACTTTTCAGTGAAAACGAGAACATAAATGTGAGAAGCGACCAATTAATGGTAAAATGCGTATAATTCTACCTAGGTTGTTTTTATTTATTTATTTATTTTTGTACATTAGACAAAATAAACAAATATTAAGTTTTGTGCAAAATGTAAGCAAGGATCAAAAAATCCCAACAGGAGCCTTCTTGAAAATTTACCGATCAACTTTCCGTGCATGAACGAAGAAATTTGTCTCTTAGAAGAGTTTTTAAAAAGCAACGACAATTTCAGTGCATTGGTAAGATTTAAATCTTTATATGCTATCATGGAGGTCTAGGTTACTTTTTTCAGGCTAGTTACTTGGCAATCATAGGAGGGAGGGATTTGACGAATAAAACTAACGTGTTAAAAACTCTGCTTCGTGATGATATTGCCAGGAATTACAGCTTTTATGGAAAACGTCTCAACCAAAAAGTTTTCAACGATAGTCTACTTAAGGACCTAGTTGTTGGTAATTTTTTTAAATCCACGACATTTTCACGTCAGTGTGTTAACTGGGCAATGCCCTTGCTCCCAAACCTTTCCACGAAAAGTCGACGATCAGTTAGATAAGATCCAAAAATTTGACACTATTGAAATGGGTCTGTAATTACTGACTATATTATTTTCTCTCAATTTATGCACCGGGCAAATGCGCGTCAGTTTCCATAAGCGCGGAAATGCTGCAGTACACAGTGACAGTATTTTCAGGCAAATCCTAGAAACTCGATAAAAGAGGCGTCTCTCGCTCTGAATTTAGGGAGAAGCTCTGTGCAAAGAGTTTTAAAATCAAATAAATTTCATGATTACAAATTGCACAATCTAGAATATTTATCTGACAGACATACTGTTGTTTTAGATGTATATACAAACGCAGTAACTCACTATTAAACTGTGATAAACTAATTTATTAATATAGACTGACAATATATAATATGATAATTATATTTTTTTTTTTTAGAATTGACACTGACACTACTAATAATAAAATATATTATATAGTGTGTCATAATATTTCAAACTAAGTAGGTAAATATTAATTTTTTACAACACTACCGAAAAAAGGCTCAATTTCATAGCACAAATGATGGTTAATTTGGAAACACGAGATTGTCGACTGTTTGAACATATCCTGTGGACCGATGAAAGTAGCTTCGTCAGTAATGGTAAGCCGATCCGAAAAAATGAGCACTATTGGGCTAGCGAAAATCCACATTACATTAATGAAGTCTAGAATCAAGTCCATTTTGGCATAAATGTGTGGTGTGGAACAATTGGAAACCATTTAATAAGCTGCGGTTAAGCATGTGGTTTCAACATGACGGGGCTCCACCTCATAAATCAAGGGTAGTCCAAGAGTTTTTAAATAATAGGGTAAGTGGGGGTAATGGGAGTCGCTTAAGCAATTATTGTAATTAAAACGGATTTTAGAATCAAATGTTTATTATAAATGCATTAAACTAAGGTTTACTTATTAAACTAACAATTGAGATTAAGTTTAATCACTTTGGAAATTATAAAAAAAAAACACAAACACATTTTGACCACCATTGTCCTTAAATGCTGACATTGGTGCTCATCAAGTTGGCAATGAGGGTCAAACAAAATTTAGCATACACCGCAAACATAACCGTCAGCCGAGTCCGACCCACTGCACTCCGCATGAGCCCAACGCGCACACTGGGTGCACCGGTTCCACAGCTCGTTGTTTTGGCCGAATTCACCACATATTATGCACATTTGAGCATCTTCTGCGTCATCCATCTCATCATCCTGACACAAATCATCAGTATTGACATCTGATATCAAAGTATCGGTTGAATCCTGTAGAACTTGCCTCTTTACTTTGTTTGAACCATTATTCTGCGGCTGGGTCTTTTTCCCCTTTTCTTTTTGGGATTTCGCTCTCTTTTTATTTTCCTTATTTATTTTCCTTGTTGGATTGTGCGGTTCGTCAGTGGCAGCAGTTGGTGCTGTAAAAGATTCAGCAAAATCTTGAACAACAATATCTGGTTCAGTTTGAAGAATCTCAGCTGCTATAAAATCGTCTTCTGCAAACACATTGGTGTTCAAGGGGAAAATACCAGTCGCTCTAAAGCCAGATTCTCCCTTGCTGATCGAAGCAACAGTAGAAAATGCTTTTCTCACTAGAGATGCTACGTCATAAGGGGTTATTCTTTCGGCAAGATGACTCTTCAGGAATATGTCACATTCTTTCTATAAACTGCTTTGAGTGGCCCAAGAAATGAGACGTCCAGGGGCTGCATCCTATGAGACGTATGCGGTGGTAGAGACAACATATGGATGTGGTTGCGCTTGCAGTGTTCGTAGACTTGGAGTGAAATATGGCTAGCATGGTTGTCGAGTATCAAAAGGACGAGTTCTTCTGCAGATGGTTTAGCGTGATGAGTAAAGTGTTGAAGCCATTCAAAGAAAAGGTTCTCGTTAATCCAGCCATTATCTGAACACTTGTAGAGAGCTCCTGCTGGACCATCCTTTTCAAGGAGTGGAGTCAGTCTCTTTCTTGGGAAGATAAACATGGGCGGGATGAATCCACCAGCAGCGCTCATTGTACACAATAAGGTGATATTTTTTCCTCTTTCCCAACTTGTGATAGATCCCACTCTCTTCAGTCCTTTTGCAGCTAATATTTTCCCTGGATCTTGAACGGTTGAAATTCCGGTCTCGTCACAGTTGTATATGTTCTTCGGAACAAATCTATGTTTTTCCATCAGTTCTTCTAACAGCGTGTAGAACATTTGAACCTCCTTTTTGTTAAAAGCTGTGATTCTGTTGATGCTGGTAGCTTCTGGCTTCCTTACAGAAATATTATTTCTGTTCAAAAATCCATCTAACCAATCACGCCCAGCCATTCTTGAGAATTTGTTGAAGTTGTGCGGTAAATTTAGGCTTTCAGCATATTCAAATGCCACTTTCCTTATATGATTAGCGGTACATCCATAGAAAATACTTGCCATTTTCTTTACTGTGTCCGCCATTTCTTTTTCTACTTCAGGACTAAATATAGTTTTCCGTCCAAGACGTGGGTCTGAGTAGCATTTCTTATTATATCTCATCTGGAGGCTTGAAAATGGAATTCCCATTGTTTTTGCAGCTTTTCTCATTGAATAACCCTGTTGTTCAATAAGCTGTACAGCTTTTTCCAGTGTGTCGGAGGACCAGCCAGCCTTTTCTGTCTTCCTAGGTCGTACCTTCGGCATCTGAAAAAATAAAATATTTTTTTTAATCAATGTAGGTACACAGTTCTCTCATTTCATATCAATGACAGAGGCCTGTACCCAGCAGTGGGGCGAATAAAATGGCTTCTTAGGAAGGAAGGTACACAGTTCTCTAAGCAAACAAACTGCGGGCAATGGTGGTCAGACTGACCCTTATTACCCGCAAGTGTCCTATTGACGAAAAAAATACAAAAGCAAAAAAGTTGAAACATTGTGACAAAATTAGTTTGAATCTACGATTCTATAATGTTAGCCTCGATACATGTAAAAGTTTTACTAATCTAAATAAAACAGTTTAAAACTTACCTTCGATTTTGTGTTGACGAAAAATTATATCAGCACAGTGCGAAAACTGTAAACAACCACGCCTCTCGAACGTCCGACGGGAACTGAGCGAGCCGGTAGCCAAGATGTGGCGGGGGGGCTATTTGTTCGACTGAGAGATGTTTAGTTTTTTAGATATTGATGTGACCACCATTGCACACTGACCACCATTGCCCCGTTCTCCCCTACCTATGGTACTAAATGGATTGGAATAAGTGGACCTACAGAATGGGCGCCTAAATCCCCGGATATGACCCCCTTGGATTTTTTCTGTGGGGAACATTAAAAAATCAAGTTTAAAGGACCCCTACTAGAAACGTAGAACATTTAAAACCGAAAATTCGCGATGTGTGTGCGAATATTTCACGAGATGTGCTAAGGAAGGCTACAGCAAGAGAGGTCAGGCGTAAATTAGATAAATGTTTAGAAGTTGCGGAAGAGCATATAGAAAATTTAGTTTAAAATTGCTTTCCATGTAGCATTTGATGATTTACATGGTTAAGTCAAATATCTTGAAAAACATTTTTTTTTCATAAAATCAAATATTTTCGTTTGTCGAGATTGTATAGACTTTGTAAATAATTACCTTCCGTATATAGTGTTGATTATTTTGACAATTAAATAATAATTATTAACAGTTGTCACTAATAATCAAACAGAATAATTGTTTTCCATGGAGCACTTGATTGGTAACATGGCTGAATTAAATAATATTTAAGTAGGTTTTTTTTTGTGTGGCCGCGCTAACTTTTTAACGAAAAGAGATAGAATTTTTTTTTCGAAAAGTGTTTGGAAAAAAATTGATCTTTTCGATTGTAGCAAAATACAGGTATGTTCGTGGAAAAATAACATTGATGACGTCATTTTCTCCATTTTTCGAAATTGGAAAAAAATATTGTGCTTTCCCAAAATGGACCTTAGCGCAAGTCAATTTAGCCTTTTAAAAAAGATTTTTATTATCTTATCTGGTTTTCATACAATAGGCCTGGGGCGCCGAGTTTGGGACACCATTGACAGTTAAAATTGGATAAAATAAGATCTAAAATATTATTTTGACTATTTTTTTATTTATTTTTTTTTTGAAAATAAGTAATAAGAGAATAGAAGTGAACTATTTCCTCTATGTTTACTAAGAGGTTTTAGCGGTATAGAAGTATTGTTTAATTATAAGACTTGTACCACTGTGTAGAGTTTTTTATGCTCAGCACGCTTGGTTCAGTTTTACTTAGCAGTTTTTTATTTAGAATCTAATAACGAGTGAAATAGTAATATAATAGGTATAATTATTGTGAATATTAAATTATTGTACATAAACACCATCAATAGGTAGAATTTATCTCTACGTGTACGCGTATCTTATCACTCGATAGGTGCTTCTGTTCGGCATCGCCTACTTTGCAGTGGCGTGCTTGATATAATCTTGGTGAGTGACTTTATTCATATTAACAATGTTATGTAAAAGTTGTGGCACACAGATTCAGAGTAATTCGGCGTGCATTGCGTGTTCTGCGTGTCTTGGCTCATTCCATCGAAGATGCAGTGGAGTCTCTAACGAAGAGTTTACTAGAATTGATACGGCCATAAAAACTCGTAAAGGTCGTTGGCACTGTCATTTGTGTCCTGCTGGCTCAGGGTTCCCGGGGGCAAATTTTCCTGTAAATAATACGACTTTTTCCAGTGATCAGTCTCTTAATCTAAAAAATTTGGAAGAATTGTTCATTAAACATCTGACGCCATTCAGACAGGAACTAGATCGTAAATTTGAGGCACTGCAACAACGGTTGGATTCTTTGGTGGCCGAAAATGTGTCGCTCCGTGGTGAAAATCAATTGCTTTCGACAAAGGTATGCAGATGGGAAGGTAAAGTTGCCGAGATTTCTGGATTAGCTGAGGGTAATGCTTTGGCTGCGGACCTAAACGTTGATGATCTGCTGTCTGAGGTGTCCGATAGGCAAGATCGGGTGAAAAATATTATGATTTTTGGTCTTGCTGAGTCTGGTACGGATCCATCGCAGAACGACTTAGATATTGCAAAGGATATCCTGATGCATACGAATGTCAATGATGTTGGTGTTGTTATTAAGGAGGTTTTCCGTATTGGTCGTAAAATTGCCAACAAAGACCGACCACTAAAAGTGGTACTAGGCTCGCCCAAGTGTGCCCTTGATACCATTAAGCGTAGTAGATTGTTAAGAAACCATGATAAATACAAGAATATTTATCTGAGTCTAGACCGTACTCCGAGGCAGATTAGTGAATATAAAAGAGTTCGTGCGACTTTGAACCAGAAACTAAGAGAGGGTGAAACCAACCTCAAAATTAAATATATACACGGAAATCCAAAGATAGTGTCTTTAAACGTGGCTCGCCCAACAGTCTCAGATATTTAACATGCGGATATCAAAATGTACGAGGACTTAACACCAAGATATATCACTTTTTTGTATCAAATGCTGAGTGTGATTTTGACATAGTTGTGTTGTCTGAGACCTGGCTTAGTTCATCTGTGCAGAACAGTGAGATTTGTGATGTGGATTGTTATGAGGTTTACCGGTCTCATCGTAACCTTCAAGAAACAGGACGTGTACAGGGGGGAGGTGTTTTGCTTGGTGTAAGGACTAGTATAAATAGTGAAAGACTGGATTTATCATATATATCTGTTGATTGTCCAAATATAGATGTAGTCGGATGTAAATGTAGCTTTGATTTTACTCAGATGTTTATTATTGTGTTATACATACCCCCATATATACGGCTTGAGCAGTTTGAAAGATTGTTGGAATCCCTTGAACTATATACGGTACTATACGGTAAAAAACTATTTATTGTGGGCGACTTTAACATACCTGAATTTATTTTGTCTGTCATTAACGTACGAAGGGTTGCAGCGGTGCAAAATTTTATGAATTTTTTTAGCCTTAAGCAATTTAATAAAGTAAGGAACTGTTCTAATAACATATTGGATTTGGCGTTATCTGATCTGGAGTGTCTGGTTGTTCGGAATGACTGCCCTTTTGTACCGGAAGACAGATATCATCCCGCTTTAATTATAAATGTTTCTGTTGCCTCTAATGAGAAGCAGGGCAACTTTAATTCTAATACTGCGCAGCGCGCCTACAATTTCAGGAAAGCAGATTTTGTGTTTCTTTATAACTCGTTGTGTGACGTAGACTGGTCATTTCTGATAGGTGCAGTGGACGTGGATGATGCTTTGGATAGGTTTTATGTGTGCTTGTACGAGCAATTTGATAAATTTGTACCATTATTTAAGAAACATAGTCGAACATATCCTCCTTGGTTTTCTAAATCTATAATAAAGAATGTGAGACAGAAGGAAGCATCCCATAGACGGTATAAGGCTACTGGTTGTCAGGTTTACTACGAGGAGTTCAGAAGGCTTAGGAGGTTGTGCAAGGAGGAGCAGGCCGTTGCCTATAATAACTATCTTACCCAAGTACAAAACAATTTAGTGAATGACCCCAAGCAGTTTTGGTCCCATTTTTATAGAAGGGCAAGGTTATCAAGGATTCCGTGCCGAATGATGGAGGGAGACCAGTTGTTTACGGGGCCACGGAATATTGTTGATGACTTCGCGTCTTTTTTTAGTGAGGTCATCATATGTTCATCATTGCCGGGTTCAGCCAACCTTGAGCAGACGGTAGAGTCAGTTACTGTGCGTACAGTAACTGAACTTGATATAATTAGGGCTGCTAGAAAGCTAAAAACCTAATTAACAACTGGTATAGACGGCATTCCTTCTTTCTTTGTTAGAGATTGCATTCCAATTCTTACTCAGCCTCTCCATCATATATTTAACCTCGTCCTTCGGACCGGATGCTTTCCGAGAAGATGGAAGCAGTCGAAAATCATACCCATATTGAAGTCAGGCACCAACTCTGAAATTACTAACTATCGCCCCATATCCATATTGCCGAATTTTTCTAAGTTGTTTGAATGTGTACTATATGATATATGCGTCTATAAAAAGTCGTATATCCGAAAGTCAGCATGGTTTTGTGAGGGGTAGGTCGACAACAAACTTGTCTGTTTTGTCATATGATATCGCTAGGGCCTTGGATCACGGCGGTCAGCTTGATGTGATTTACACGGATTTTTCCAAGGCCATCGATAAGCTGGACCACGGTATACTTATCGATAAATTGGAGAGCTTTGGTTTCGATAAGCATTTGCTTACACTGTGTGCGTCATATCTGAGTGAAAGGCAGCAATATGTATATTATAATGGATATAAGTCCTTTAATTATCCAGCTTTATCGGGAGTCCCTCAGGGCTCGAATCTCGGTCCTATGCTTTTCCTAGTCTACATCAATGACCTGGATAAGACCTTGCAGTCGCGAGCATTATTGTTCGCCGACGATTTGAAGTTATTCGCTAATATAAATGGCTCTGATGACTGTGAGGATCTGCAGAGAGATTTGGATTCTCTGGAAGTCTGGTGCCGGGCAAATAAGCTGCAATTAAACGTCGGTAAATGTAAGTGCCTTAGTTTCTCTAGGAGAAAGAATGTTGTCCTTTGCAACTACGAGCTCAGGGGAGAGCGTCTGGGCCGGTGTGAAAGTGTTTGTGATCTGGGTGTCTGGTTTGATAGCGGTTTCACTTTTCGAATACATATTGATACTGTCACTGCGAGGGCAAATAAATCCTATGGATTTATAATTCGAAATTGCAGGGCATTTAATAATGTTAATGCTTTGAAAGCCCTATTCTTTGCGTATGTCCGCCCTAAACTTGAATATTGTAGTTTAATTTGGTATCTAATTTATTTTAATCACAAATCTCTGGTTGAAAGGTCCCAACGGAAATTCTTTAAATACCTGTCTTTTAAGACACATGGAGAGTACCCTGCTAGAGGTTGTGACTGCGCCAGTCTTTTGGCTGAGTTTGGAGAATCAAGTTTGGAGTCTCGGCGAGTTCGGTCAAGCCTATATGTGTTGTACAAACTTATGCACAATGACATCGACTGTTTCTTTTTGTTATCCAAACTCAATTTCAGTGTCCCTAGGCTGTCGTCCAGGCACGGCTTGACATTCTATGTGGATCGCGCCAGAACCAATATCTTGTCTCAATGTCCTGTTCAAGTAATATGAGGAAATTATAACCAGATTTGTGACACCTGTGACATTTTTAATTGTACAATAGCTGAACTAAGAGCAGCCAATGTTTTGTAAGTGTGATAATTTAGACGTTAGGTTAATTTGATTTTTTCATTTATTTATTTGGATTTTGCAATGTTCTCTGTAACTGTGTATTTTTGATGGGTATTTTTAATATAATTTTTCTTCGGTTTTTTTTTCTCTCCACACAGGGTTTAGTTAAAATTATTAAGCATTATTATTATTAAGCATTTTGTAAATAGTTTGTAGTAATATAAATTAAATGATATTTAGGAAATAAAATGCTGTCGCATCCACTAAATTGTTTATTAACAGGTTTCTCCAACGAACCAGTCATTCAATACATGTTTCGGCCCTAGTAAGGGTCATCATCAGTTGAAACTATTATAACAACTATAAAGGGAAAAATATTTGAATGTATCAATATTACACAATATGTTGTAGCTATAATCTTACCTTAGTGGAAAGAAAAAACATAAAAAAATATAAAAATTTTTAAACGAAAATCAAACTACATTTTATGAGCAATCTTAATTAGTTAGTCTGAGGGTTTCTGAAGGAAACCGATCAGTTACATTGTACATAATATTTGATTTCTTTTTATAAATCATGGATGAATTATTAATTTTATTTCTAAACGTGTTATTATGAACACACAACAAATAGAAATGAGAGGGAAGGTCAAGTACTGTCAATCATTCAATTGTTTGAAGTTAGTGATATCAGTCAAACCAGCCACAGCCATGTATGGGAAGAAGAGTTGTTGTTCGACAAATTGCGCAAGTCTGGAATTGTGTCAATAGCGTCCTGTTGGTTATTATAACGTCTAGACAGTTATGTTGGTGTTAAAATAAAGGGACAAGAGGAAGGTATTTATTTTTATTTTGAGGTTAGAATTTCTTACATCTGGTATGAATTAGACAAATTTCAGAGAGCTGTAAAACGGGAAGCAATCAAATTCAATTTGCTCATTGAGGCAGTCATCCTTGTGGTATTTAGTGTGTTTGAAAATTTCGAGACATTCGAGGTTATTTAATTTTATACCCTTATTGCAGATATGTAGAGGTGTAAACCCTGTAAGGAGATCAAAATTATGTCCATTATTGACTATATGGTTAGCGAAGGATGAGTTACTATTAATATCAGTTAAATGTCTATTAGTAGAGTTATCAATGATCTTGGTGTGTTCAGAGATGCGAGTATTGAAAGTTCTGCCGGTTTGTCCGATATAGGTAGCCGAACATTGGGGAGTTGTACATGTTAGTTTATAGACTCCCGACTTATTTAGTGATGTCATATTATTATTGTTATGGTTGGAGTTGAAGAATGATCGAAGAGTGTTATTGGTTTTAAATGAGATATCCAAGCCATATCTTTCAAATGCTCTCTTAATATTATAAGTGAACGGTGCTATGTAGGTGATTGTATTGTATTTGCATTTCTTATCTCGTGGCGTAATTAAATTATTATTATTATTATTATTATTATTATGAATGGTTAGGCGGCACTGCCGTTAAAACCGTTACGTTCATTAAAAACAATTGTCCGTATTATTTGTTTAAAGCATCGTACTTGTTTTTAAAAGAGTTCTTTGACACTGCACAAACACATTCACTAGGAAGTGAGTTCCACATTCTTACTATCCTATTAGTTAAAAAGTAACGACGACACAATTTACGAAATCGTTCAGGACATAGTTTAAAATCATGACCACGAAGTCTCAAATTCGTACTGCGAACAAAAATGGACAGAGGTACACTGTAATCCCCGTGCAAAATCTTATAAGTTTCTATTAGGTCCCCACGAACTCTACGATCCCGCAGCGTAGATAGGTGCAACCTATCCAATCTCTCCTCGTACTCCATTTCACGGATTGCTGGACAGAGTTTAGTAATCCTCCTTTGAGTTTGCTCAAGAGCATGAATGTCCCTCGCGAAATATGGATTCCACACCGTGGACGCATATTCCAGATTCGGACGCACATAAGTTTTATATAGTTTTTCAAAAAGTTCTATGGATGGGTTTTTAAAAGCTTTACACATCATGTACGACACAGCATTAGTCTTCTTAATTATTTTTGCGATATGATTCGCCCACTTTAAGTCCTTGCTCACTAAAACACCTAGGTCTTCCTGTGTCTCTACCGCCCTTAGTGCGACACCACCAACACTATACTGACGTTCAGGATTGTTCGATCCAATATGCAACACAGAACATTTGCCAGCGTTTAGCTGTAGCAGCCAAGATCCTGCCCATTCTTCCACAATATACAGATCATTTTTTAATAAATTATGAGAACTCAACGGATTGTTAAATATTTTGATGTCATCTGCAAACAGAACCGACTTAGACTCCAGATAGGTAGGCAGATCCGAAATAAAAATGTTAAATAACAAAGGTCCCAACACAGATCCCTGAGGCACTCCACTGCTCACCGTATATTCATTTGAGAGTTCTCCCTCAACTCTAACTCTGCAAGATCTACCCGACAAGAAATCCCCGATCCAGTGAAGCAGATTGCCCCGAATGCCGCAATGATCAAGTTTATGCATGAGCCTTCCATGAGGTAGTCTGTCAAAGGCTTTACAGAAATCCAAGTACACAACATCAATCGGCTCTCGTCTATCTAAAGCTAGGGACCATGAGTTGACGCAGCTCAGTAAGTTAGATGTCGTCGATCTGCCAGGAAGAAATCCGTGCATATTGTCCGAGAATCTCCTCGTTCTTATAAGAAATTCTGTCATTTCCTGCGCTATTAATTTCTCCATTATTTTGCAAGGAATGGATGTTAAACTTACTTGCCGATAATTACTTGGAATTAATTTATTTCCCTTCTTGAATATAGGAATAACGAGAGAATTCTTCCATGAAGACGGAACTTGTCCCTCCAAAATCGAGCTCTTCAAAACAGCAGAGACTAGAGGAACGATGGTTGTAGCGTTTTTCAAAAACAGAGAATGTACTCCATCAGGGCCTGGTGAGCAGTCTTTCTTTAAGCTGACTATAGTCTCCAGAACTTTTTCTTCTGTTATATCAATTGAAGTCAAAGAATTGTCGTTACGAGGGAACCCGCGAATACACGGCAGGTCCGATGTGTCTTCTACTACATAACTCTTCTGAAATTCTTCAGCAAAAATGGTTGCAACAGTTTTTGGGTCCGAAACAAGCATTCCGTCCTGATCTCTGAGCATTGGGGTGCTGACCTTTGAACTAAGAGTATTCCTTATATATTTGTAAAAATACTTTTGGGATTTGCTCTCGACGAGATGATTCTCATACCGCTCCTTAGCAGACCTGATTTGGTTAGACACTTGATTACAATTATCTCTATATATTGCATAATCATGATCTGACCTAGATTGTCTATATATGTGCCAGAGTTTTCGTTTTCGATTGATCCGTTTCCTTAAAATATTAGTAATCCATGGTTTGGTCTTCGAAAACTCTGCCGTAACTTCGGGAACGAAGTTATTAGTACAATAATTTATTGTTGACATGAGTGAGTTCCACAAACCCTCAGTGCCACCTCCCTGTGATAGGTTAACCGATTGTAGATAAGAGTTTATTGCAGTATAATCAGCTCGAACGAAGTTTCTTTTCTTTACCGATTTATGGTCGACTCTGCCACAGATTATTTGTGATGTTGCAATAATGACTATATGGTCGCTTAATCCAACTGGAGGCTCATATGCAATCTCTGAAATTAAATTAGGGTCAGAGGTAAACACGAGATCAAGTATTGATGGCGCATTATTCTGTCGGTATCTAGTAGGCTGATTGACATGCTGCACTAAGTTAGTAGAAAGGTAAGTATTAATAAAAGCATCACATTGAGAGCCGCCCTCTGTGGGTCCAGGATCCGGCCACATTATGGCCGGAAAATTGAAATCCCCAAAAATATGCAAATTCTCCAAAGAGCCGGATGCTGCTGTCAAAGCTGCAAGCAAACGTTCGTCGTCGTCTCGATTTGTTCTTGGTGGCCTGTAAATACAGGCAACATTAAATGTATAATCCAAAATGGAAACTTCAAGCCAAGTTGAATCGATCCTTCTTAACTCGAACAATTCGACGACTTTCATACTTGTTTTTGTCCCAAGTAACTCTTTGATCACATAAATGCATGTTCCGCCTCCCCTTCCTTCTAACCGATCATTGCGTATCAAGGTATAGTTTTCTATATGTACTAACGAGTCGGAAATATCTCTGTGAAGCCATGTCTCAGAAACCAGTATTAGGACAGGATTATGTTTATAAACCACTGTTACAAATTCACTGAATTTAGCTGTCAAAGACGCAAGATTAGTGTATAAGAATTTTAGTTCATTAAAAATGTTATGATGCTTAATACTGACGTCATGCCTGCAGCTTGACTGATCCAAAATTAAAAATTTTTTGACGAATCGTAGTTGATGTACCCTCGCTGCCTCTCCAACCTGTTTTTATATACGGGGCAGTTAAAGTCTTTCGCTGAATGCTGACGATTCTGCAAATTAAGCTTCCTGCAATTGGGACAGTCGTAAGAATCACTACTACAGGTCTTTGCGCTGTGCTTCCCTCCACATTTAGAACAACATTCATCCTCTTGGCAATATTTCGCAACGTGCCCGAATTTGCAGCATCTAAAACAGAGTGCAACTGATGTGTATTCTTGAACGTATATTTTCGTCAAATCAAAGCTAAGCTTTTCATTCCGCATTATCCATTTAAATACCTCCGGACTAGTTTGAAAAATCCAGTTTTCCTTCCATTTATTGCGACATTCCCTTTTAGTTATATAAGAAATCATAGATTTGACATCCGGCCCGAATATGTCTACGATTTCAGGATTTTCCAAAATCAATTCATCTACAAAAGTGTCAGGGGAATGTCCCTTCAAAATTCCCGAAAACAGTATCATTGGATTTGATGGTGCAAGATTCTTAATAGTAAAGTCTGACTTACTTGATAAACAATTATTAAGTTTGTTCTGCTGAACTGTATCTTCACATTCCACCACAATACCACCATTTTGAAGCTGCCGAATGTTCCTGAACGTTCCACCAATTTTTTCCTTGCTAACTAAATGTTTAATTTCTTCAATAACCTTTTTTGAATCTTTTTCATTATTTAACCTAACGATTGAGTCAAATCTATTTTTGGAAGGCGGCGTAGTCCATGAAGGCCCCGGTACAGCCTGAGATGCCTGGGGTTTCGACGTTCTGCCTACTATTTCGCTGTATGTTTTTATTGGAACTTGTGCAGAAGATGACTGTTCGGCTGTTCTTTGGATAGGATTTTGCGCAACATCCGTGTACTTGTTCACCGATAATAGTTTGTTTTGCTCTAGTAGTTTTAAGTTATTGACTTCCAGTTGACCAAGTTTGTAAATCAACTTAGTAATATTACTTTGGAGACCAAAGAGAACATCTTTCACAATAATCTGATCCTCCAAAGAAAACTCCGGCTCTAATCCGTTTCTCTTAGACGTGAGAGAATATAAGTTTTCTATATCTCGTACAATGATGTCGCACGTTGTATTTTCTACAGTCGTGTTTTGTTCGTCCTGGTGAATTTCAATACTTATGGTTTCAATAACCTTCTCATTCACTTCGACCTCAGCACTGGATTGTCCACCATCTACGTCTTGGTCGTCAGAACAAATTCCATCATTCACGCATTGCTTTCTGATTTTACATACTTCCAAAGCACTAGGACTCGAATTAGACCTGTTCCTCTTTTTAGACACCGTACTGTGATCTGCAGCTATATCGCGGTTCGTGAGTTCACTAAACGATGGCGGCGTACGCTCAATTAATTTCTTAGGTTTAAAAATGTTTAATTCCTCGTTATTTGAATCCTCCTGTATATTTAACGATTTCTGACTAGTGCTACCTATTGGTGTACCTATAGCTTTTCGGTCTGTGCTTAGATTCGGCTTATCAATTGTTGATAATTTTTTGCTAGCACTATTTATATTTTTCTGTGAACCATCTACCAGTACCACGCTACATAATGATGGCTTTTTGGCACTTGTTTTTATAATCCTTGTTTCTGTATTTATATCACTTAAATCACCAATACTTTTATCACCCATTATGCAAAAACGCGACAAATAAAGACGCTCAAATACCACTAATATACGTAAATATTGCTACTCAACTTAAACCGCACGTATTCGCGTTGAATTGTCCCTACTACTACTACTTCTTATTTATATTCTTATTTAAGTGTTTATAATAAATTTTATTAATAGTACTAATAGGGTAGTTGTTATTATTTGCCATTGTGAAGATATTAGATAGTTCCTTGTTGAAGTTATCTACTGACATAGGAATATTAAATAGTCTGTGGAACAAAGAGTTGAGTGCTGCATATTTGTGGTTATATGGGTGGTTAGAAGTAAAAGGGATAATTGTATCTGTTGCAGTCGGTTTTCTATATATGCTGAAGTCTAGTTTGTCGTTAATTTTTGTTATATATAGGTCAAGGAATGGTATCCGATTATTGTGGGCAATTTCCATAGTGAAGGTTATGCGGGGGTGTATGGAATTAATGAAACTAAGAAATTGGTCGAGCTGCGCATGCGTACCATTAAACAGAACAAAGGTATCATCCACATAACGTGCGTAAGCCAGTATATGTTGGGAAATGGGGTTATTGAAAATTGTTTTTTCTAAGCTATTCATAAATATCTCAGCCAATAATGTTAATAAACAATTTAGTGGATGCGACAGCATTTTATTTCCTAACTATTGGACATCCACAGTACTATGGACTATTTCCTTAAAATTAAATGATATTGTTCCTTCTGTAAAATAATACTTATTATTTAGAATATATGTTTGTGTATTTGCTGAAATTCATGTACAGTAGCCAAGCGTAGATCATTGGTGAGACCCTGCTGAAAGCGCACATTAAAATCCCCAACAATTAAAATATTCTTGCCATACATATAAGCCTGAGTTTCAAAGAAATCTGTAATAGCCACATAAACATCCATATTAGCATTAGGCTGTACATATAGGCAAAACACATAACAAACAAAATCATTTATAATAGTCCTGCAACCCACGCCGTCCACAGAAGAAGGGAGACCCGCATCATTAAAATTATTTAAGGGCTCACTTTTTAAGTCCGATCTGACACCTACGAGCACTCCCCCATCCCTGCAGACGCCCAGGGCAGCCACATCCCTGTACGCTATACAACATAAAAATCCTGAAACAATTCCGCACTATCAACATTAGGTTGCAACCATGCCTTACTAATAGCTATTACCTGGTTTTCCCCATCACACACAAAACTCATAAACTTTGGTGTTCAGTACTCTTGCATTTTGGTATACTACGCTAATATGAGATTCTTGGCAGTGAGGCAAACAGCTCACTTTAAATTATTGTTAACAATAATTTTCGGTGTACCCTTCATATATTTTATCCTAATGTTGGATGGTGGATTTATGTTTTTATAATTTTATATGTAGACGTCATTAGATATTTTAACACAAATTTAATGAAGAATCCCATGCTCTCCAACTCTTCAATTATTGACAATATTTCATTATCCAAACCAGTGTTCCCAGTTATTTGGATTGTTCCAATATACATAATCTATTGGTTTTTATTGAAACACTTTTTTGATGGTAACAGTGAACCGGCAGAGGTAGATGCGATTGGTTCTACAGCAGTTTTTTGGTACGAAGATAGTCTCTTTTTTTTCCTATTAGTAGTTCTAGAATATCCCGAAACTTTCGACTTCTCGATATATGGAGTCCAAGCTCCCGGTTATAATCTTTATGTGGAGCCTGGGTGTTAAGTCTGTTTCACCGCAAATAATATTTACAGTTTTTCAGACTAAACATATCATACGGTATACAATCAAAAATTATGTTTTGTACAAGAGCCCGCACCTATGCGCGCAACTAAGCCATTCGAAGTGTTCTCTGCTGTTTTTCCTCGTAAAAATAAATATATCATTGTAGTGGAAGACATTTTCACGAAATGGGATGGTCCCTTCTTCCGACTCTAATGTAGAAAAGATAATAAATTTTCTGGAACTCGACATATTTAATAGATACGGTCATCTAAATACTCACGGACAACGGGCCTCAATTTGTTTCAAAAACTTGGGGAGAATTCTGTAAAATATTACATATTAAACCTCTCCATACTGCCATTTACTACGCAAGGGCAAATCCAGTGGAAAGGCGCAATCAAGAAATTAAAAAACTTTTACGAACACACTTAATTAACGGAAACTCTAAGAATTGGGACAAATTCTTGCCCCGAGTCCGGCTCGCATTACGTTGCAGGAAGAATGCCCCCACTGGTATAAGTCCGGCCATGGCACTACTTGGGTACAATCTATCGCTGCCTGGAGAGTGGCTTTCAATCAACTCTAAACGTCCACTCAATCGGGGTAACCAGAGAAAAAAGCGAGTATTAGCGATTAGAAACAGACAAAAACGTTATCAAAGACAATACACCAAACCTAAAAAAATGAAAAAAAAAATACGATTTAGACAAGGCGATATGGTTTTCGTTCGGGAAATGCGTAAAACGGGTGAAGATGTGTTCCGGCCTGTCTGGTCCGGTCCTCATCAAATTTTGCAAGTCCACATCACGGAAAATATATATTTGGTAGAACGTGATGGCTATCAAGTCTAAAAAAAATAGACGATCTCCGTCCGACTCCACAACAAGAGAAATTATCTAACGAGAACCCCGGCTTAGATCAAACGGAGAACGAAATATATTACTAGTCCGATTCCGATGCAAAGTAAATTGGGGAAACGAACACGACACCTTAGGCTATATACTGCACAAAAAATCAAAAACAAAATATATTGTCGACTAACATGTAAGTTAGTTTTGTACATCATCAAAAATACTTCAACACACTACCTTGGCGAAGTAAGCCTAGATAGATATGCTGGGTTATTATACTTAACCATAACAAATAAAGAGAGAAAGTTTGCAAAGTAGGGATTGCTAACGACTGTAGATGGCTCTATACTTGTCAGTATTGCGCGATGCCATTTCAGAAGCTACCACTGCGTATTATCCCTCCTATAGAAGGCTCTATATCCATCTGCATGGAAAAAAGGACACTGGAACTGAATTAAAAAAAAAAAGTGTGAGTTTAGAGACTAAAAATGTTGTGTAAATGACATCCTCGAATTATTCGTAATGTAACCGTATCTGTATACTATTACTGTGTGATTTGTGATATATGAGACTCTATATAAATTTTTTTTGTAACTAGCTATTATCGCCTGGGACTATTTCAATTTAAATGTTTACCTTAATGTTGTGTGTTGTTAATATATTTCGTTTTAACTTTAGTAATTAATAAGAATTCTTTTTTTTTTTTTTTGTTTTTTTGTTAATAAGCGAAAACACTATATTCGTTACCTAATTAAGTTAACTGTTTTTTTTATATATATAAATATATTATTTTCTTAATTATTATAATCTGTCTAATTTGCAGCCAAACGAGCATAATCAAAGACCCAAAGCTGATGGAAGAGTTAGAATATGCCACAAAAGCATACACAATATGGACACAGGACATAATCAGTAATGTATCAGAACCTTACCAGGAAGAATATTAACCTAAAAATAATACAATGGAATATAAGGGGAGTAAGGTCAAATATGGTAACTTTAAAAAACATCATTAGCAATGAACAACCGGACATCGTACTATTAAACGAAACTTTTCTCAAGGATACATCGGATTTTAAACTACCACACTATACCACAATCAGACAAGACAGAGAAGATGGAAGAGGGGGAATATCCATACACATTAATAAATCAATACCATTTAAGCAAATTAATTTGAATACCAATATACATGTACAAATAGAAAACGTCAGAATAGTAACGATGCATTTACCACCTAACATTGACCTTACAATAGATAATTTAAAAAATGTTTTTAAAAATATTCCAGAACCCTTCATCTGCATGGGAGATTTGAACGCTCAAAATTACGTATGGTGATCTGATGTTACGAATACAAGATGCAGGAATCTTCTAGAAGTAATAGAACGTATGAACTTGGTTTATCTTAACAATCGGGACGCAACAAGGATAATAAGACCGGGGCAAGGTAAAACCTGCTGTGACTTAACTATAGTGACACTGGAAATAGCAAAAAACTGTACATGGGATGTAATAGAAGAAACGGGAAATAGCGATCACCACCCAACACGATGTATATATACAGTAAATAATAATTGTCAAACTATCACCGAAAACACCCCAATAGCTACGTGGAAAACTAGAGACGCCAACTGGGAAAATTATTGGAAATGTATGGATGACAGCAGAAGAGAAAAATATGATTTCGAAACGTTGTATATTAGAATAAATGAAGCAATAACTCGATACCTATTACTAAAATACTTTTGGAGAAAAAAAGATACACAAAGAAATCATTGAAGCAAAGAAAATTGGAATGGAAGTTGCATTTGTATGGGTACCGGGACATGCTGGAATACTGGGCAATGAAAAAGCAGACCAATTGGCAAGAAAGGGCAGAAACGAAATAAGAGTAACACAACCCAACCTACTCCACTACAAAGCAATACTTAATATCATTAAAGGTGAAATAGAGGAGATATGGAAAACAAAATTGGCCGAAAAATAAGGGCACCAAATACAGGATAATGCACGAAACCCCAAGGAAAACGCCATGGTACTGGAATGTTAAATATAAAAACAGAGAACAGCTGACTACAATAACCCGAATGAGAACTTCACACTGCTTAACTCCAGAACACCTACACAAAATAGGAATATTAGAAAACCCTAACTGCTCATGCGGTTTAAGAGGAGACCTGAACCATATTTTCTTTGAATGTCACAATAACATCAGAAAATGTAATGAGTTGTACCAAATGTGCACGCAAAAATTATCCGCACCCATTAACATTGATCCATCATAAGTAAACCTAACATAGAAAATATAGAAATCATCCTAGAACACTTAAAATATATTAACATGCCATTCTAGTTAAATGTGAAACATCAGCAGTTCGCAGCATGAAACCGCTTAAGTAGAATGCTTCAGCTAAGTGAGAATGAAAATTCAAGAAACTAAATAAATCCAAATTATTCGTTACAGAAACCTACCCTTCCCATCCTATTTGAAGTTTAACCCAACCTAAAAATAAACAAACTAAAAAGGCACGGACAAAAAGAAACGCCATTGTTTGCTCCAATGCAACTCATATTGTAATATTTAGTGTCTATTTAGTTTTCATTTTCATGTAATTTTTTCCTAATTTTTTTTTCACAAAATTGGTGAGTTTCTTGTGTGTCTGATTATAAGCTCTATTCCGTTATATTTAATTATATTTTAGATGTTTGAATCTGGGTTAACCTTCTTATGAGGACTTTTGTACACTATTGACACTGATGATGAGATATCAAATCTCGAAACATGTCTGACAGTGTTGTTCAGGTTTGAACATTTATAACACTTCAACGAATATTTTTTATATAAACAAAATACAATTTCAACCCTTCCCTCTATATCTTATTTGCTAACAAACTCAATTTTTACGCTAAACGGCCGAAAACCAGTGTAAGATAAATGAACCAGTAGCTGACACTTTAAGGTATTTTCATCTGATTAGTCAATATATTGGGTCTGCCAGATAACTTTTTTTTTTTTGAAAATGCTATAAAAGAAAAACCGACGGTGAATTGATGTTGATGGCGCTTCACGCACACTTTCTGCCACAGCAGCAATATTCTCGGGTGTACGCACTGTTTTTGGCTTTTCACGCTTTGGTTTATCGATGAGGATGCCAGTTTCTTTCACTTTTTTCGCGAGATAACGAACATACGGAGCTGACGGTGCTTCTCTTCTTCCAAAATCCGTACGCAATTTTCGCACAAATTCTGCAACATTACCATGATTTTCAAAGTAATGTCGCAATATTTCCCAGCGTTGTTCAAGCGTATACACAACCATATTCGTTCGATAAAACTAATTATCTGTCAAATCAGACATGAGCTAAGTGTTACCCTTCACGAAATAAGCACTAGTTGAAAAAAAAAACGTTAGATGGCGGACCCGATAGTTCCCAAAAAATTACTTATGAGACAAACTATATGTTGTTGGGTTTTAAGATCTTATAGTTTCCCTTAAAAAATATACAATAATCAAAATATTAAATACATACATCAATATAATATATATTTTTTGCGGTTATGAGATTGGCCTAATGATGACCTTTCTCGGTACCAGTACCTGACCTCCTTTAGTCTTTGTGGTAGTTGCAAACAGAATTCATTTAATATAATAAAAACTCGGTTTTGTGAAATAATTTTTTATGATATAATTTTAACATTAAGGAAAATATTTAATCGGTGAATTCGGTAAAGTTTTTCATTTCTTCTACGAAAAAGATACCTCTCGAGTTCTTGAGCTTGGGTGGTTCTATAGTCTACGGTCTACGTCCTGTTCATCGTACCAGATTTGGTCTTCAATATCAGGTCAGCGCCATCCTGTTCTTCCACATTGAACGATTGCGGAAACAAGATACTCTTGATTCCGAGTTTCCTTTACCCGGAAAGTATTTTCCATCGTACTTGACAACAACGTAATCCAAAGGTTTTGGTTTTTCCAGAGTTAAATTTTCTCTTAATTTGCTTAATGGCACATTATACTCATCAGTTGATTTGGATTCATCCATTTCCTTTTGTGTATCTACCAAAACTTTTTTCTTGAGTTTGTTATGACTGTCTTTTTTTTAGCCTCTAGTTTTCTTTTTCTTTCTAGTTTGCAGCTTCCATTTTCGCTTTGTTGCGTAATGGCCTATATTATGATAGGCTTAGCTGATTTCAAAAATCTTGTTTCACCCTGTTGAGATTTTGTGTCCAATCCAGTGTGTAACACAATTAATAAAATGATATTACGCAAGTAAAATTACTGAAAAGGTTGTAGGACTTACCAGTAAAGGGAAAATGTTGGAATTTGCACTTGGAAAATGTATTTCTATTCACTTGCATATAAAAAGGGCAGGTAATATTTTCACGTGTGTGCCTTCGACCGGTCCGACTTAACTTGTGCCGCTCGTCGTCTCCCTCTGTCCATTCAATGCGCGTATAGGCAGGAATTGTGTATACGAGGCGCGTTTGGGATATAAAACGAAAGGGATAGCAGGAATTGTTGTATAGCATTACAACGGAATTCAAATTTGTAAATAAAAATAACGCGAGCAAAATATTTTGGAATGCAATAATACATTAGATATGAATATAATAAAGGAAGACAAACAAATGATTGTTTCTTTATAAGAATTAGTAAATCAAACCGTAATAAAGTAAAAAAAGGCAAATTAATAATAACAAAAATAAACACATAAATATACACATAAGGCAGACGAACCACGCTTTTTTCTCACTTTTTTTCTTGCTATATTCCTGCCACATTTGACTTGTTACCACACTGGGTGGTATCTTTTCTTTAGTTTTCTTATTTGTCACGGGTTTAGCCTCGGGCCAGAAAAGCGCTCGCTTAAAAGGACTGGGCACGTTTGGTCCAGCTTTGGTGTTGACTAATTCCTCGCAACACTTCATTGGCGATTTATGTTGTAACAATGTCAGGTTGGGTTCTATAGGCGTTATAAGTTGTACATCTAAAATCTCAATTTTATTTTTGGAATCCAGTGGTGATTGGTTTACATTCTCAGAACAACCATACTTGGACGGTATTATCCACATCAGGACAAAGTGGAGGTGAAGGTATTTTAGAGGAGAATGTGTGTGATATGTTAGTAATCTTTGGATATTCAGCAGTTAAGATGGTACTATCAATTGTTTCGTTATTGCAAACAGAGTCTATAATACTATTTTCATTAATTTGTTCAAAATTAATGTCGTCTTCAAATACAATTTCAGCCTCTTCTATAATGTTTTCAATAGTTGTTGTAATGAATCCACAACTTTGTTTCATTTTCTTCCAAATTTCAAACAACGATTTATCTTCTGTTCTACCACTCCACTGTTCTTTAGGTAGGTGCTCTTGAAAACTTTCAAGTGTTCGTTGGTCTATAAGAGATTCCATAAATGCTAGTCTGTCTATATTAGCCGTCCGCACGATATCTTTGTTGTTTGTTTAGGTGAATTAGGCCGATCATCATTATCAGGTAAAACATTGCTGCCTCCTTCGGGATCCCATGGAAAAAGTCCACATTTCTTAAATCCATTTTGAAGGATCTCTGGAGAAAAATTCCTTTGTTTTAATAGTTCATGTTGATTTTGAAGTCTCCATGTGCTGACTTGTTCTTTCCACCCAGATTTTAAAGTACGAAACACTGCTACATCCAGTGGTTGTAATAAATGTGTAGCATTCGAATACAAAGCCACCAAAATTATTTGCATTTCTGAACAAAATCTGCTAAGGTGGTACGATAGGTGTGAGGAATGTTGTAATAAGACGCACGGGCAATGGAATTTACTTTTGTCCTACCATGTATTTGGGTCTGGGTTTTATGGATGTGTCTCATAATTTTATAGTTTTCTACCAATCTGTCTACAAATATATATAGTTGGGTGAATTTTATAGATAGTTTATATTAGTTTGGGAATATTATTTAAGTAGATTGTATACAAATGTTAGTCATAAAATTTAAGGGTCTGGTTTCTATTTATCTTATCTTCTATTGGGATAGATTTTAACAAAGCAATAAATACGTCTACAAGTGGGTAACAAAAATATATGATTTTTGTCATTTTTCTTTGCCCAACTCTTGGGAAAGATAACCAGATGTTACAGTTACCGGGTGATCTAAACACTCAAAAAAATCGATATATCTTCATGTAAATTAAATGTCGAACATTTATTATTATATACAAAAGCTAGTTGGAGGCGTCACGGTTTCCCATATCAAGTAATATATATAATGGGCGCATAAAAAAATAATGGGTTTTTGTCCAGTCACGAACTCCAACATAAGATACCTAAGTATCAAGAATAAATTCAGTTTTTAATAGTAATTAAAGTTTCGTATAGGAATTAATATAATTATTCGAATTATATTAATTTTCCTATTTTAAGATGTACAAGTAATGATTAAGATTTCTCCTAAATTTTCATTATCGCTTAATTGTTTTATTCTTTTTCTTTAATTTATACATATTTATTTCTTGTTGTTATTCATTTTCTTTATTAGTTTTAATTATTAAATTAGTTGTTTTTAGCCCACAAATTTTCGTTTTATTTCTAATAAAGTTTTCGATAAATTATTGACAAAAGGGTCAACCAATTAAATATTTTCTTTTAAGAACAAGTGATCCAACATTATAATGGTGAGTAATTTTGCATTACTTTAATACAGATTAATAAAGCTTATTTTAGTTGTTTGTTTCTTTCATTTGATAATTTGATTCTGTTATTATTCAAGTTGACATTCTTTGTTTGTTTTTCTTTATTTGAAACCGCTCGTAAAACTTGAATCGAACCGTAACAATTTGAATAGCATATTGGGATTCATTCGGATTGAGCTATAACACTAGTATTCTTTCTGAATGTACATAATACCCGCTAATTTCAAAATGGTTACAATGTCCGTCTACGAAGAATATTATGGGGAAAGAAACATTCTCTTTGGCCCAAGGATAAAAGATGTTTGCCATATAACTATAAAATTTATCAGACGTCATCCACCCATTCTCTGAAACTCCTATTCCCCAGTGCCTTGGTACGCTAGCAGAGAGGTCGGAAGGAATTCTTTTATATCGAAAAATTACCATTGGTGGAGCCAAAGTTCCCGCGGCATTTCCATTTAACAGTACTGTAAGCACTCCTTTTCATTGCTACTTACAGTTGCGTAAACTGTCTTATCGCCTTTTAATGTTAAAACTTTATTTCCTTTTGGATTTAAAAAAAACGCCGACTCATCGGCATTAAATATACGAGTGGGATCTTGTAAGACACTTGTTAAGTCAGCAGCTTCTAAAAACTCGTAGACTTCCATAAACCATCTTTTAATCTGTATTTTCTTTAGAGAAGCTCTACTGATGGTTAAATTTTGAGGCGTTCTAAGACTTATTTCAGAATGTCGACGTAAAAATCCTTCGTACCACTTTCGCCCTGGCATGTTATCATTTTTGAAATTTTTTTAAGCTCTATTGCTAGTTTCGAGACACTGGATAAAAAATTGTCTTTGGAAATCGGAAACTCACGTTTTGCCATAGATGTTATCCACGTAACAAGAAGATCTTCTTCAGTTTTTGAGAAAATTGTAGCAGGTCCCATTTTTCTAGACTCCCGATTAATACCTTTAAATTTATAAAGCAATGTCGTTTTGGGAACCTTGAATGTCTTTGATGCTGTCTTAATGGCCATACAACTTCTTACTGCACTAAGAGCATTCGTCATAGAGCTTTCTGGAGAACGCAAAATTTTGTTGGTAGTCATCTGTAAAAAATTAGGATTTAATTTATGTAAATCTAATCAAACTAGCTAAGTACTTAAGATGTTTTTTCCATGAAATTAAAGATTAGATTGAGGGGACAGGCATAGCATCTGTATTATACGTAAAGGTGACACAGTTTAATTAAAGTTGAAGGTGTCCATTGGTACAAGGTCAGCTATTGGAGCAATTACCATATATGAGTTTTGTTTTAATTTTATTGTATTTTTTATAAAAATATGGTCAATGCATGTTTTAGAGTTTTCATGTACTCGGGTAAAATCATTTATTAGGGAGGTATATCCATACTCACTTAGAGTATTTAAGTATATTTGAGCTTGTTCATTATTAGATCTTATATTGTTATTAATATCTCCTACTAAAAAGCATACATCCCTAGTAGTATATGTACATCTTTCCAAATAATATCTTTAGTCTATATTAAAAATTTCTACAGTATGTCCATACTGTTTCATGTTTCTCAACATACGTACAGGTTGGCTAATTTCCGATGGTTTTGTAAAGTACAGCCTAAATGGTAATAGTGGAAAACTAAGTTACACGTCACATTCTATTTTTGTCAGTTTAATGCCCCAATCAAATTAAATGTAACTTCATTAATTTCTTGTATACAGGAGGACGTTCATTATTTATCATTTTCTATTTTCTTTGATATTTTCGTTCCTTTTAAAGTTAACCAAATATAGTTTTCGTAAGAGATAGAGAAGCTATACGTGGAATACAGTGGCGTACTTCATGTTTTAAATATATTTAATTTTGTAAGTTATCGAAAATTTAAAAATGATCTACAGTATGGCCATAACCTTTTTCATGTATACAGGGTGGCCAAATTTCGATGGTTTTGTAAGGTAAACGGTAATAGGGGAAAACAAATTGACACGTCACAAATATAGTTTTAATATTTACTGTTTCTATAATGAAAATTTACGGTAATTTTTTACAATGCATTAAATTTAATTGTCACTAAGCAGGATTACATCGTTCAAAATAAATATTGACGGTTAACAAAACAAAACTAATTTACAAAATGTTGTGTTGCTTGTACAGGCCATGCAGGCATTAGGCGCAGTGAAACCAGGGGCTTATGTCGAACTGACAAAGGACCCTATCAAAATAAAAAAAAATAATGTACAGGGAAGGCAAATTTTGATGATTTTATATAGTACAGCCTAAACCATAATAGTTCAAAAGCAAGTAACATGGTTTTTATTCATTTTTATTAAGTTTGACTAAATATATAGCCACTTTCCAGACAGTGTTATATAGACAATAAAATTTACTACTACTACACCATGACAAACTAACACGATGGTGTAGGTTTTAATGACACCATAAATAATAAAGGGAATAGAACAAATAATGATCCAGAAGAAGGCAATAACATGTCAAAACATCGACACATAATAAAATTAAAAAAAATAATCACAATTTTTGCGGTTTAACCCCATATGCAAATATGGAATAAATAAATTTTTATTTTACAATTCGAACCTAACCCGAGGAAAGTAAAATAATTACAAAAAATGAAAATCACCCTGTATAAAGGAAGGAAGGAATCAAGTTAAACAAAACTCGACAAAAAGTGTAGGCACTGTAATCGAAATTTGCCCACTCTGGAGATAGATGTCAATATTATTTGCATTTAGGTAACTGGAAATTATCCCCCAAATTTGAAAGACTTATCCTCAAGTTCTCACTTAAAATATGAAATAATTTATACTTTTTTATACTCGTATAAAATAATAATACAGCTTTACTTAGGAGGATAACGGACAATGAATAAAAAGTTATAATAAGCGTAAATCCATTGGCAATGTATCAGCTAAATCTTGGTATTACGAGTGATCTTTGATGGCACAAAGGACCACACGATTGTTTACGATAAAAATACGAACAAAGTAAAACACATTGTTGAAGAACAATTTTTTGAGTGAACCTGGTTGTAAGTACTTGGGATACGTCTCACCGAAAAAAGTTCTTTGCATATAAAACAATTATTAGTTTATTTGTTAAAAGGAAACTTTGACTTATCGGAATTGATAGCTGTTCGATCAGATGGAACTATTGTGAAGACAGGAAGGAAAGGTGGTGTTATTCGTTACTAGAACGATAATTCGACCGCCCTATGCAATTGTTAATTTGGTTTTCCATTTCAATGAACTACTGTTACGACACCTTAATAAAGAGCTTGCTCGGGGAACTTCAGGGCCTTAAAGGTGATATTGGACAGAAACTAGAGCATTTTGAAAGGCTTCCTGTTGTGAAACAAACTGTTAGAAAGTAATCTTCCTTAATTTTAGAATGAAAGCTGTGATTTAAGCATATGTCAAAGCTATCTCTTGGAAATTGTTAATGTTATCGTGCGGGGTAAAGTTTCTGCTCGAACCCAGATCTCATACGGGTGATGGCTTACAACAGCAAACCTAATTTTTTAAGTCTCGATGTTACAGAATCTCTTTGTATGATAACAAATTATATAATAAACGTTTCCGCTCCTCTCTGATTTAAAGTTAAGCAGAAACGCAACTATTTTTGCACATCATACTGAGTACTTGCTTATTGTCACGATAACTGACGAAAAAGCGAACTGCAGAAAACTAGGAATACGAGCTATTGGTATGGCACGGACCGTGAAACCCATGGAAGTACATCAATTTAATTTACTTAAAATCAAGTTCAAAACCGAGCATTACGCGGCACCAGATTGTTTGGCATACCTAACTTTCCTTGTCATTCATAAATAAATCTAAAGTTTAACGGTTTTGATTGTTTTTTTTTAACATAAGTGTCTCCTGTTATTCACAGGTGTCCAGTGCGTTAGTATACTTTATTTAACCCGGCGTTGGTCAGCTGATTTTTAATGGTTTGGCAACATTGTAAAACAACAATTCACGTGTATGTGCGTTCTTGTAGCTTCCCAATATTTCGCTAGGGAACAGTTGTTAGCCAAATTTCAGTAGTAGTATATCGCTGTGGATTATTATACGTGCTTAAATTTGTCTGGGGTTTACCACACCCCACCTTACTAATAACGTACTTGTTTTTTGTTTTGTCTAAATAAGGTAGGATGATTTTTTTTTTCATTTAGTTTTAGAAGTAATACCTATTATTTTGGAATATGTTTTTTTGTTTAGGAAAAATGAATAGTATCAAAAAAAAAAACAAAATTTATTGGCTTTATGGGCGGATGTTCAATCTGACGAAGAAATAATCGATTCGGAAAGTGAAAACGAAGCGGATTGTGTAAGTGAAAGTGACCACAACACAGATACAGAACAAGAAATTTCAGAAGCTGAACAAGAAGTTGAACACACTGAAATTTGCGACGATGCTGAACATATTAGTTTGTCAGAAGAGGAAGGACAAGGAAATAAATCCGAAAATCGTGGGAGAAGAGTTGAGAGATTCTATGTTGCCAGGGACGGTACAAAATGGTGCAAGACTGTTCCAAATAATCGGGTACGCACTAGAAAAGAAAATATCGTTACTCATCTTCCATGTGTGAAACCTTATGCAAAAAATGCTAAAACCGCATATGAATGCTGGAACCTATTTTTTAGTGATAACATGATTGCAGACCTCGTAAAATATTCAAATATAAAAATAAACCAAAAATCTTCTAATTATCAGGATAAAACTGTTGTCAAACCCACCACTGTTAGTGAAATCAAAGCTATGATAGGATTGCTTTATCTTGCAGGACTTTTTCGATCCAATCGCCAGAACCTAAATGATTTGTGGCAAACAGATGGTACGGGTATAGACATTTTTCGAACAAAAATGTGCTTGAAACGTTTTGTAGTGCAATATGTCTTTCCCTGTATATTTTTATATTTATAGTACATATTATAAATATTATTAGATAATATTTATAATAAATTATGTAGTCTTGCTGTGTCATCAATAACTACGATTGACACAGTTTACCTAATCTAGTTTTAAGAATAATTAAGAAGAGAACCATTTTAGCTTTTGTAATAACTACTAGCATTTGTAACGATATATCATAAAATATATATTTCCTAATTAGATATCCGAGTTAGTTTAATTTAAAATGTCCCCCGAATCTGGAGGTATAACCCAATAATATACGGGGACACTACAGTTTTCAGTTTCTGCTGTGCTGCCTGCGCTTTGATAATATAGAAAATAGGAATGAAAGAGCTCGCATTGACAAATTAGCTCCAATTAGAGCAATGTTTGATGAGTTTGTTGCCAACTGCAAAGAGGCATATTCTCCTTCACAGTATCTAACAATTGATGAGAAATTGGAGTCGTTTAGGGGCAGATGTCCGTTCAAACAATATATCCCCAACAAGCCATCTAAATATGGCATTAAAGTACAAGCGTTGGTAGACGCACGTTCCTATTATGTAGTGAACCTAGAAATTTATGCCGGAAGGCAACATGAGGGTCCATATAACGTGCCCAATACTCCATCAGCTATTGTGCAGCGACTTATAGAGCCTATATATCAGGAACTCATAGAAACATAACTTT
Source organism: Apoderus coryli (assembly GCA_911728435.2). Classification (NCBI taxonomy): domain Eukaryota; kingdom Metazoa; phylum Arthropoda; class Insecta; order Coleoptera; family Attelabidae; genus Apoderus; species Apoderus coryli. The sequence goes on from OU452198.1 coordinate 27,077,677, forward strand.
TGATAATTGGTATACCAGTTATGAGCTGATGATGAATCTTCTTGAAATACATAAATTGACATCTGTGGGCACTGTTAGAAAAAATAAAAGGTGTATTCCACCAAATTTTTTGTCTGTAACTAACAGAGAATTAAATTCGACCATATTTGGTTTCCAAAAAGACATAACGATTTTGTCTTACACTCCCAAACGAAACAAAAATGTTATTATGTTATCGACTCTACATCATGACGCTAATATTGTTGACGATTCAGGAGAAAAACTCTTACCAGAAATTATAAGTTTTTATAATTTCACAAAATGTGGTGTAGACGTCGTTGATGAATTATCTGCGACTTATAATGTCTCCAGAAATTCCAGAAGATGGCCTCTTACAGTTTGGTTTTCTTTGCTCAATACAGGGGCTATTAATGCTCAGGTAATATTTAGAGAAAATAACAAAGATTTTAAAACGGTTAGGCGTAAATTTATCAAAATGTTAGGTTTACAATTGATAAATGAACACATAAATTTATGCAAAAATAATCCAAGGATCACGCAAGAATTGCGCCGAAAAATTGGGGACATTATTGGCGAGAGTGATGCAGGACCAGCACCTAAACGATCTAAACATGTAGGAAGATGTTCAGCGTGTCCTAGACAGAAAGATCGTAAAACGAAATATTCTTGTACCACTTGTAAGTGTTATCTTTGTTTAGAACATGTTATAGTTATGTGTGAAAGTTGTGCCAATTCAAACTCAGATTAAAAAAAAATCTTATGTTTTAATTTGTTATAAATATTATTTTACGGATTATATATTCCTTTTAAGTAATTATAAGAATTTAATTTTGTTTTCTTATTAAATAATTATTTAATTTTTGCATAATTATTATTATGGATTTTTTTTCGTTTCAATTTAATATTGCCTCTACATCTTCCTTATGGCTATTGAAATAAATAATTACAAATATATGTTTTTTTTTTTATTTATTAAAAGGTTAACGGAACGCAAAAAATGTCGAAAAAACCGTAATAATTTGTAAATATTTTTTTGGATTACAAATATTCCGTAGGGTCTCATAAACCCCACCTTACTAACAGTGTTATAATTTTTCACCTAACCAACGCCGGGTTAAAAGGACGTTTAATTATATTTTATTATCATTGTGTCTTTAATAAAGAATAAATAAAATTGTCTTTTTTTATCCAATGAGGAATTTGAGGTTATCAATCAGAACAGTGTTATATAGCATTTAAATTTTTTGGACTTGAAATGTAGAAATGACTTTGTCTACTTCCTAATAAATAGAGGCTAAAACTCAGTACTCTTGTAATTTTTTTATATTTTAATAATTAATTTATCACTTCCATAAATCGCAGAGTTGCCGCACGCCGTACGTTGAGTATCTCTAAATACTTTATTATATCTGGATAGTTACAATCAGTACCTAATTGTGTTACATAATATAAAACGAGTAAGAATATACCGGGTGTGTTTCACTATCGACCGGTTGTATCTCCGAATTTATTCGTCGTAGAGCTTTCGACAAAACATTTATTAGCAAAAGCTTTCATGTCAATTGACAAAAATAGTTATTAACTTTCCATACACACTACTAGAAATCTAAAAACTGCCATATAAAAAAAACAAATCTTACTTTTAATGGTCTTTAACATTCTGATATATCTCCTAAAAAATAATGTGCTAGAAAATATGTGATAATTCAGAAACTCTTTATTCGATTGCAGTCTAATTAAGCTCATTGAAAAGGTAATAATATAACATTAATTTAAAATGCAAACAAAAGAAACAGAATAACCCATACCGGAAGTCTCTATCATATTCCAAACTTAAATTATAGCCATGAACTATTCATAAATCGTTGATCTTTAATTTTTTGAGTAGGTTTTAAGGATTTATAGTTGTTGATGAACAAGTCAACGAGACTTATTCAGCTTCTGTCAAGTAAAATGAAAATTGGTTGGTTTGTTTATTTGCATTTTTAAATTGTTTTACGATATTTTGTCCCGGGTCTGATACATCATCAGAGACTTATTAGGGCTCTCTCAAGTAAGTAAAGAAGTTATATCCTTCCGATAAAAACATTATAAACTTTAAATTCTTCTAAAAACTTTAAAAAATGATACAGGTAACAAATATTTGTTTATTTTTTAAACAGAAACATAAAATAATGTATTGATTGTATCGTTTTTAAAAGTTCCTTTATCCCCATCCCTTAACTTTACCGACATACGTCTCAACGTTCAGGAATAAAGTTGTAGACACTAAGAGTCCAAAATGTAACTTAATGTCTATCTGTCCACTTGTGTTTTTATAATTATTGCAGTATTTTAAACAGCAATCCAACACCAATAATTTCTCAGAAAATGCCGGTCGATAGATTACCTTAGTGAGACAGCCGGTATATACTATAAGATATAACACAGGATTCAAATAATTCCTAAACCTATATTTAACCTAGGTATTTTGCTTTAGTCATGGAACAAGTAATATAAGAAAAAAGTAATCTATAATAAGCCGTGGAGTGTAATTTAATTACGATAAAACCACATTCGTTATCTCCACTATTTTATCAATTTAAAAGTCAACATTTAAGGGACACTTATCGGAGAAACTACTTCATCATCAACTTCAATAAGATCCTAATTTCAAAATTGAGTAAATATTTTGAAATTAAGGTAGTTTATTGAGGCTGATGATGAATGATGAGGTAGTATCTCCGAAACGTTACCCTCAAATATGGATTTTTAAATTAATAAATCAGGCTCTTTTTAGTAGACGTAAATTTACGCTTTTTTGTAGCAGTAGTAGCTGACGTTGGTGACGTGTTTGTTTCTTCTAATGATAGACCAAGTAGATCGTGTAAAAAAAAGAGTAGCTGCAATAGTTCATACGAAAGCAATGATTTCAGTGATCGTTCATCAGAACTAAGGAGTTCTGGGAGCGAATATATACCATCTGAGTCATCAATAATTACTCTTGAATCCATTGATTGGAGTGATGTTGGGACACCAGAAAATTTGTCGCCAGAAATTGGGCTTCAGCCACAAGTATTAAAATATTATTCGGTTTATGTCACAGTTTTTATTATATTCGGTTTGTAGATTTCCATTGCAGATTGGGAACTACAAGAAATAGAATTTGCCCAAGATAGTCCACCAATAAATGACCAAAACACAAACTCGGCATATAAAAAGGTTAATTTTTAAGTCTAGATTAAATTTTGAAATATTCCAAATTTGTCGTTATTTTTAGACTTCTCAATCTCCATCAGATCAGAAGTTAGAAAGTCGTTTCGACAAATTTCTGGCGGTAAGTAACTTATTTCACGAATGATACCAGGTATACTGTTTTTTTTTAGGAAACGGATGGCATACGTTGGTATATGCCAGCTCTTAGTAATGAAACAAAATCAACAAATACAAGTTATGAAAATATTCCGACCGCGGGGGTATGTTTTTGTAAACATATTTTAAGGACGAGACTTTGCATTTTTTTCTTTTTAGCGAGGAGCTATTATGTATTCTAATATGTCAAATCCTGGCAGTAGTAACATATCGACGACAAATAGGAGTTTTAAACAAATTCCGATGGTATGTTTTATTAAAAATATTCTGTGAATGAACTCCTATTTTGATTTTCTTTTTAGCCAAGTTCTAGTCATCAAATAAAATCAGATCCTAGTGATTTAGAAATACTGAACAAGGTATTGATTTATAATGATGCATTTTTAATGAGGCTCTTCTACATTTTAACTAAAAAAATATATTTAGGTATAAGAAACATAACTCAATTCGAACGTTTTAAAAGGAAAAAAAAATGCTTTTAAAGTTTTGGGAACAAATATAGCACTTTTTTCATATTTTCACATATTTCTAACCTAAATAAAATTCTATAGTTTAAATTTGTGTTCACTGTCAATATATCCATAGAGCAATTTAGCATATTTATTTCTAGCATGAATACGATAAATCAGCATCGTCTAGAGAACGACCTACTATATGTAAACATTTAACATTTAATGAAGAAAAATTAAGCTGAATTAGCGAAAAGACAAGCAAAGGAATCTTTGTCAGAAGAGAAACTGGTTGTAACAATTATAAACAAAAACTGCAGGTTCATAATTTTACGGTGTATTCATTAAACGACAAAAATGTTGATCTGTATGTTTGGCATGAGTGCAATGGAGGTGTATCTTCAAATGAATTTGTCAGTTGCATTGCCAATTATATAGAAAGAGCACAGAAAGAAAAAGGCTACAAACACATAGTTTTAATATCTGACGGTTGCGGGTACCAAAACCGTTATAGAGTACTTTCAAGTGCACTTTTAAAACTAGCAGGATACTTAAACATCATAATAGAACAACTTATTATAGAACCGGGCCATACCATGATGGAAGCCGACTACGTGCATTCTTCCTTTGGTGCCTACTTTAAACCTCCAATTTACGCACCTAGCGATTATGTTATACGAATGAGGCAAGCGAGGGACCATCATCCGTACCGCATACACAACTTGGATTTTAGCTTCTTCCGAAACTATCAGAGAGTTGAAGATAATTTACAAAGTATAAGGCCCGGTAGAAAAGCAAAAGTGACAGACATCCGTGCGTTACTCTATTTGTCATCAGGCACTATGAAATACAAATTAAATCACACTGATGAATGGGTTGAACTTGAAAAACCTTGGAAATGTCGTAACAATGTTGAACCTTCAAAACATCCACGTTTACCAGACCGACTATACTTAGAACCAATCAAAATCAGTGAGCAGAAATATGAGCACCTACAAGAGCTCAAGAAAGTTATTGAAAGTGACTACCATCCGTTTTATGACTCCTTGACACATAACTAATACTTCCTTATGTTTTTTTTTTTAGAGATTAATTTTATTTGACCAAAATTAGCAAAATTACAATTATATTTTGTACTGCAAATAAATGCTTATAAATCCATGTACACATCGTTATACCTATAAACACCTGTTATGTGTACATTAATGACAGTTAATATCTGCTATGTGGTATGATTTTACGCTTATCACAAATTACAATTAACTGTATGTAATCAGACGTTTTTTTTATTACTTATTCTATCCATTAAGAAGATTTTCCAAAGTATACAGTTAAAAGAACAATTATGAGAAATATGACATTTTTTTTTCCTACTGAAAATTATACTTTTTTCACATAGCAGCTATTACCGTGACAACGACGATATATAATATGTTGGGGTTCCTTTGTAAGTCTGTACCCAGGTTCGCCATCAATATCGAAATCAAACAACGTGTGTGATTCAATATCATTAAAAACTGCACCACTAATTATGTTGCAATGCACTGATATGATTCGGACTCTCATAATATCAACCGGCAAAGTTGATTCGGCCAACGTATTCGATGGTAAAATTGTTTTTTCAAATCCTAATAGCGAACCAATAGAATTGTCGGCTGTGAAATCGATATCGTAAATAGACCATAATTCACATTTCAAAGTGTTTGAATTGGGATACAAAAGAAATATTTGTTTATATTCGTCCTCGCTTAAATTGTGCAAATTCATTAGCATTAACAATTTTTTATATATTTCACCGATCTCGTACGTCCCGGGTGGTAGGAATGTATCAATGTAATCAACATCACTTTTATGCTTCTTGTATGTGAATTTATTATTTTTTTCATCTACATTCAAAATAAAGTTATATGAATAAAAAGCAATTAAGAGGGGAATCCGAAATGGTTACTTACAAAAATGTCCGATGGTGGCGCTAGTGAATCTCATTTCATTCTAAATTATTCATTTCTTAACTTAGAGTAATTTTTTAGAATATTGTAATACATTCTTCTCCTCAATAGGTGTCGCCAAAAACTAATACATAGTGGCACTAAAATGTCATATTTCTATTTTGCGTAAATTATTTTCACATTATTTTTTGTGCTAGGATTTGTATACGTTTGATGCTTATCTTCGCTTAGACTAGTTATAGTTATATACTATTATACACAAAAAGGATTAATGTAAAAAAACTGGTTTTATTTGCGATAAATAGTCAAGATTTTTAAATATTTTCAACATATTATTTTTTTACCAAGCCTCTAAATTTTCACAAATTGATGATTTTTGTGAAAACCGTAAAACATAGGTATATGACACCTTAAAACGAATCCCAGTTATTTTTGATGGACTATTAAAATACTCCAATACACCCTGTTCTATTTAAAAAACTATGATAATACATACTTATCTCTTCTTTGGACCGCCCTGTATGCTTGCAGTGTTTTTCAAAATGTATTAGGTTAGCCCTATTGTTTTAGTTTGTCAGTTTCAAAACCATGAGAGGTTTTTTTCATGCATCAAAGAGTGTCTTTCCTAACTATGATAATACATACTTATCTATACGTTGGACCGCCCTGTATGCTTGCAGTGATTTTCAAAATGTATTAGGTTAGCCCTGTTGTTTTAGTTTGTCAGATTCAAAATGAGACGTTTATTTCATGCATCAAAGAGTGTCTTTCCTAATAGTATACAATGTGTCCAGAAACTAATGGACCAAGCGAAAGCCACAAATTCTAGAGCAGATTTCATGGCAATATAACGTTAAACTTCTAATGCGAAATTGCTTCCGAAAGGAGTCATAGTTTTTAAAAGATGACGGCTTAGCATAGGATTTTTAAAGGTATCGCGAAACCGCCTTTAGCCATTGGAGTGAAAGGTCACAAAGATATTTCCCTAAATAGAAGCATTCGTTAGCCATACACTGCTGAATTAAATTGCGAACATAGGCGTCCAAACGGGTATCAACGGACATTTTTAATAAAAACTTCTTTTGCACTAACTTTTCGAGAATTCTGACATCATTCTTAGGAAATATGAGGTATTCTTATCTCAAGATGATAGAATGCTGCCTTTTCCAGAAAACTTAAGTTTTAGTTTAATATGCGGTTTAACATAGTACCTATCTATTTGATTTACGATTGGTACAGTACTTATTTTAACAGTAAAAATTTTAAAAATTAAGTAGGGTATTAGGTATTGTGAGTCTATACAGGGTGTCCCAAATATAAGAAATGGACCATAGTTGTGTTTTTTTAAATGGAATGCCCTGTATATGAATATATTTTTAGATTCCCCGGTCAAAATAAACCTAACTTTCATTAAAGTATCTACATCTCCCCTAAACCTGACAGTTTTTTAAATATTTAAATTTTTATAAAAATATAGACATAATATGAATGAAAAAATTCACACCTATTTGTTTGTTCTTTTTAAGCCAGTCTGGACTGACAAATATACCCACTCATCACTTGTTACGCCAAATATAAAAAACCCCCAATACTAAAGATCCAATAATATAACTTATCTGAACGTAAAGTTTAATTCTAAATAACTTGTTTATTTCAAATGGAACACCCAGTATATGAGGTCAAAATTAGATTATAAAGTAATTATCTGTCAAATATTATAATACTTTCCTATGGATAACTTTTGACGTTTTTGTGGAAAATGCACATATTCATGATATTAGGCGAATTTGAAATTGAATCTCTTAGTTTCATGTAGACCACCCCATATTTGATGATGCAAAAATTAAAGCTAAATTAAAGTTTTCTTATAACGGGTGGCCCAAATAAGACCAGCTGGTGTGAAACACAGATAACTTTTTTATTTTTTAACATAATTTTTTTTTTCTTTTTGCAGATTATAACTGAACTCTTGGAAATTTAAAATGAATACGTACAGTCCACAACAACGCATTAAAATTATAGAATTATATTATTCTTCTCAACGATCAATTGTTCTGACGCAGCGAAATTATCGCCGTTTTTTTAACGTAAGATCAGCGCCCACATCTTCCATGATTACAAGTTTAGTTCGCCGTTTTGAGGAACTGGGTTCAGTTGCCGACCGTCCAGGAAGAGGTGCTCATCGAAATATTCGTACTCAAGACAACAATCAATCAGTTCAATACAGTGAGCAATAGAGTGCGGACGTATATACCGAAGTGCGACATTGCCTATTAGTGATTAAGTGATTGTGTATCTAAAGTACTTTTCAGTACATATATAAGGGCAGTGTACGTGCGTTTTTTTTTAACATCCATTTACGTGGATAAAAAAGAGCGCTAAACCCGTACAATAATAACAGATCTCGTTTATACCATCAAGGAGGAGATGGATAACCAAAGCGAAATTGCAAACCTCCAGGCTTAGCTTAAAGTGGTATTGGCCGAAATTCAAAAAAGAGATGAGCAAATTAGCCATCTCATCAAGGAAAATGAAAAAATAAAGGCACAATTAGCGATGGTAAGGAGAACCGTACCGACGACCCTCCAAGGAAGTATGTGTACTTCTGAAGAGGAGGACAATTACGAGAGCGACTCAACAAAAGAGTCTGAAACAGAGGAAAGCGAAGGACAAATATGGACGACTACCCACCTCTAAAAGGACAGGTAAGTAACTTTTTTAACTTTTCTAACCAAAAACGTAATAAACGTAAAAAAAAAGTCACCCCCAACATCTCCAACACCCGCAAAACTAAAAACAAACGCAACCAAGACCCAAAACATGTTCCAAGTGTTATCAAACTTAAACGATAACCCAAACGAAACCCCAAGCACACCAAACACCACACAAACTGAAAGAATAAAAACAAATCCCAGGACAAAACCCACAACTCAACTGAATGCCAACCAAAACAAAATCCCACCGGTGGTCATCCGGGACAAAAAAGTCTGGCCCGTAATAGTTAACTGGCTAAACACTAACAAAGTTAACATGACACTAAAAAGAAATACCAGCGACGGTATAAAAATACACCCCACCACTGTAGAGGACTACAGGAAACTCACAAAACATATGGAAACCAACATCCCCTACCACACATACCCTTTCAAAGACGAAAGGAAACTACACGTTGTAATAAGAGGCATTCCAGAAATCTACGAGACGGAAGACATCGGAGAGGAGCTCAACCAACGAAAATTCCACCCTACATCCATATACCGGATGAAAAAAGGACCAGAGAAGACCCCGCTGCCATTAATTATCGTAGTGCTCCCAAGGCAGGAAAGCAGAATCTACGAAGAAACAGAATTCTTCAATCTAAGGGTAAAGATAGAAGCGCTTAAGTCAAAGCCAATATCAAATCAATGCCACCGCTGCCAGCAATACGGTCACTCACAGACCAAATGCAGCGCCCCACCTAAATGCGTGAAATGCGCAAAAAATCACCACACATCCGAATGTGCGAAAAAAACAAGGAATACCCCTGCGAAATGTGTGAACTGTCAAGTTCAAAATTACAGCTACCCCATACGCCCAGAAGTGCTTCACGAACTCTCGTCGGATCACAACCCAGTAGAATTCACAATAGGAAATCTTGAGCCCCCGTCTAACCCAAACACAAAGAAGATAACGTCCTGGCCACAGTTCATACACGAACTCTCACACAACACACAAGCAATACCAGGAATACACACAATAGAAGATATCGATAATGCCGTCATCAAAAACAACAGATATCCAGCTCGCAATAGACACCGCAACAAGACACATTAGACCGCGCTCAAACTCTTACTTAAAATTTCCCCAACACCTAAAAACGAAGATAAGAGACAGGAACAGGATAAGAAGACGAGCTTGACCCCGCAATCAAAAGAACAGCAAATCGTCTCAATGAAGAAATTCGAGCAGAAATTTCGGAGCTCCAGGGAGAAAGATGGAATAGGAAGCTGGAATCTCTAAGTTCAAACACCAACGACTACGTGAAAATCGTGAAAACACTAAAAAAGGAACCAAACACCACAAACAAAATTCCTCCAGTAAACACAACACAAACAAAATTAGAACTATTCGCAGACTCCTTGGAGAACCAATTTTCCCCAAATAGAACCCCACAAGACGACATCCTAAGAGAAGAGCGGATTCATCGCAACATAATACATGGAAATGGAAAATAAAGGCCCTCACCTTCAACCCTGTACCCCACATGAGGTGAAAACCATCATAAAACACATAAAGCGCCCGGCAAAGACAGCATCCCCAACACATCCCTAAAACACCTACCCCGGAAACAAGTGGCAGAACTTACAAACATATACAACGCCTGCCTCAGACTGCTGTATTTCCCTAAAGCCTGGAGAAACGCGACAATCGTCCTACTCCCAAAACCCGGAAAAGACAAAGCCATCGCGGAAAACTACCGACCCATCAGCCTATTATCAGGACTAGGAAAAATACTGGAGTCAACTAAAGGAAATCACAAACGAACTTGAAATCATCCCAGACGAGCAGTGCGGCTTTCGAGACAGCCACGGAACGGACCTTCAGCTAGCACGCATCACCGAGAACTTAATCGACGGTTTCAACCGACATGAACACAGTGGCATGCTATTCTTTGACATAGAAAAGGCCTTTGACAAAGTCTGGCATGAAGGGATCATATACAAAATGGCACGAGCAAATTACCCACCCAGTATGGTCAAACTTATTAGGTCAATTCTGCAAGAACGGAAATTTCAAGTCAAAATCGAGGACCAACTGTTATCAACCCGACCCGTCACTGCAGGAGTACCGCAAGGTTCCCCACTTTCCCCAGTGCCAACATCTTTACATGGGACATTCCTATCAGCCACCACACGACGACAACACTATTTGCGGACGATACGGCAATCATTGCCCAATCTCTAAATAAAATCCGTCTTAAAAACAAATTAACCACACATGCCACTACCCTCAGTCAATGGTTCCAAAAATGGAAAATCAAAATCAACACGGAGAAAACACAGGATATCTATATCTCGAAGCGAGGAAGAACACCCACCGAAGAAATAATTATTAACAATAGAAGAATTCCATGGAGCAACCAAGGACTGATATTTGACAAAGGACTCACCTGGCGCCATCATATACAATCCAAAATGCAAAAAGTCAAGTATATCCAAAGCTTACTCTACCCGCTTCTAAACATAAATAGCAAGTTACCACTGCGCACAAAAGTACACATCTACAAATCGACTCTACGCCCGATACTAACATACGGTTGTACCGCCTGGGGGCTTGCAGCCAAATCACACATAAACAAACTACAAATAATACAAAACAAAATGCTACGGACCTGCACAAACGCACCATGGTTTGTCAGAAACACAGCACTACACAGAGATCTAGAAATAGACCAAATACAACACTACATCGACACACTGAAGACAAACTTCTTTAATAAAACCACTCACCACACGAACACTATAATCCAGAATCCTACGATCCAAACCCCTTACAACAATTCCCAAAACTTAAAAACATCCGAACAAACCCAGTCTAAGGAATAATTTATGTTCCTTAAATTTTGGAGATTATGTTCAACTCTCATATCAAAGACGGATTCTCACTCGAAAGAAGTTGAACTCAAAACCTAAACTAAATAAAAGACAAATCTTAAACTATCACAGTAATTTCTTGTTAACTACAGGTATAACAAGAGAAACTCATGGCTTTTTATGCCGCTAAAACTGATTCACCATCTCATTCTTCTTGCTTCCGTCACAGTAAAATGGTGAAAGGCGATGCCTAACCAAAAGAGGGGGAGGTTTAGTAGGTAGGAATCCTGCACTACCCAAATAGGCTCAGACCCATGCCATGCCTTCAGCCAGCATGGGACCTGTCGGGGTGTCTTGGCCCTTCAGGCTGTGAAGATTCCTCCTCCCGTGAGAACACGAAACAAAAAAAAAACTCAAGACAACGTGGAAGCTGTGCAGCAGAGTGTTGCAAATGATCCATCTGTCTCAACTCGTCGCCGTTCCGACCAATTGGGTATACCCAGAACAACATTACAGAGAATTTTGAGGATGAATCTTAAGATGTATCCATACAAAGTTCAAATTGTGCAACAGCTTCCACCGCAAGATTCAACAACGACTACAATACGCTATTCGCTTTACACAATTAGCCATACAAAATGATTTTTTAAATAATCTTTTGATGACGGATGAAGCGCATTTCCATTTAAGTGGTTATGTGAATAAACAAAACTGTAGGTTGTGGGGCTCCGAAAATCCAAGGGCAATACATCAGCATCAGTCACACCCAATCAGATGCACTGTTTAGTGCGGTTTTATGGCCACAAAAATCGTTGGCCCATATTTCTTTGAGACTGAGGATGAAACGCCAGAAACGGTCTCCGGGGCTTCTTACAGAACAATGATCGAAAACTTTTTGCGGCCAATGGTGGAGCAGCATCCTAATTTGTGGTTTCAACAAGATAGAGCCACTGCGCATACTGCTAGACAAACTATGGACATGCTGCGTGAAATTTTTGGTGAACGCATAATTGCAAAAAATTCAGATTTCCCTTTGCCTCCTCGTTCACCAGATTTAACTGCGGCCGATTTTTTTTGATGGGGATATTTAAAAGACGAAATACGGCGCCTGCAACCAGAAACATTACGCCGTGTAATGCAAAATGCGCTAAAAAGAGCCAATGCCTGTAGCGAGCAAAATGGTGGTCATTTGTCTGATGTCATATTTCACACATAGTCACGTTAAATAAAAATAAAATGTATTTAACATATAAAAATAAATGATTTAAAAAAAAATCGTTATTACAAGAGTTATACGTGTTTAACATCACTAGGTCTCATTTGGGCCACCCGTTAGATATGTATACTTATCTTTAATTTTGCATGGAAGAGGCAGACATATTGGCAATAAGACGAAGAATTTGCAAAATTATAATATTTATCAAGTCATCCATTAGAATTTGAAAAGATAGAATACATTTTTTTTGATTTGATATTTACTGTCAAATAGTCTGTTGAAAATTCTTACCTAAGAGTTGAGAATTTTTCATAAAACAGTTTTTTGTCTGTGGCATTTGATTTAATTCAATTCAATTCAAAAATGCGAACCTATTCCAAAGGAGAAAGAATAGACATGATTTTTATTCTGGGAGAATGGTCCAAAAACGCTTTACTGGCATCGCGAGTTTACGCTCAAAGGTTCCTGGCGCAAAATCACCCCAAAAAAGCGGTCTTCGAGAGACTGTTAAGGCAGTTTAACGAAAGATACCACCCAAACACAGTGCAACTGCATCAAGAACTTTGCAATATTGATTTTAAATCGTGTTGAATTTTGTACATGGGCCAGGAACAAAATCATCGCAAATGAAAACTTTTTTAATAGAGGAGATGAAGGAGCAAATACATGAAGGGTTTAGAAGCGTTACACCAGGTTAAAGTTGTTGAAGGATTTAAGAAAAGGATTCAAATGTGCCTAGAGTCCGATCATTTTGAACATTTATTATAAAATTTATCAGTTTTTATGTAGGTATATCTTGTTATTTAATTTAAGTTAAAAATGTATTTATTTATTATGTTATTGTTTAAATTATGGTTTGTCAAATTCTCATGGCTGACTTGACAAATATAATTTTGAAAAATTCTTCCTATTAGTACCAATATGTGCTTTTTCCATACATTAAAAAAATATACATATCTATAGGAAAACCTTATAGTGATTAATAGATAATTAATTTCATTATCATCAAATACAGGGTGGTCTACATCAAATTAACAGGTTCAATTAAAAATTCACATAATATTATGAATATGTGCATTCTTCACGAAAACGTCAAGAGTTATCCATAGGAAAGTATTATAATATTTCACAGAGAATTATCTTGTGCATCTAATTTTTACCTCATATACCGGGTGTTCCATTTGAAATAAACAAGTTATTTAGAATTAAACTTTACGTTCATATAAGTTATATTATTGGACACCCTGTATTTAGTATTGGGGATTTTTTTATATTTGGCGTAACAAGTGATGAGATATTTATCAGCCTAGACTGGCTTAAAAAGAACAAACAAATATGTGTGAATTTCATTCAAATTATGTCTATATTTTTATTAAAATTTAAATATTTAAAAAACTGTCAGGTTTAGGTGAGATGTGCTTTAATGAAAGTTAGGTTTATTTTGAAAGGGGAATCTAAAAATTTATTCATATAAAGGGCATTCCATTTAAAAAAACACAACTATGGTTAATTCCTTATATTTGGGACAACCTGTCTAGACTTACAATATTTTTAAAATGTAGTGTAACAAATATATCGCCCCATCCCTGAACCGATTCATCTAGTATGACGCTGGAGATTGCGGCAACCCGTAATGCATATCTGGCGTCAGTACACACATCAACAAGCAAGTGACACCTGCGCTTCGTTCTCCGTTTGTCAATAATAATTTCTTTTTACACAAATACCTAAGTTCAAATAATAATTATTACTTTGTTAAGTTAAGAATATATTTTAGTATAATTAAACCGTTGATTTAATTTTTGCGAGAACCAATAACACCCCCCTTCACAATTGACGCCCAACTTGTGCCGCGAAAATTAATATAATGTGTTTGTGCGTACAATAAATTTGTTCTAATAATTATTGTTTGTGAACTTTTATGCGCTACATAACCATCAGGTCCTTTTGGTTAATAGTACAGTGGATAATATTGTGTTTCGTGTGAGTCATCAACAAACACAACAAAGTTTTTCGGTCGAGTTATCACCAAAAACATTAGCTATATTTAATATCGCACCTTATCACATAGGTAGCTGTGAAAGGACGATACGTAAGTAATTAAGATATAAACAATTAATCTAAATCATTGCATTGTAGTAGTATATTTTATCATTTGAATTTACTGCTAAAAGTATATTTGTGTGTGTATTGTCAAATGTCATTCTTGTCAACTACTCTTCTTTTATGTTAGCCTTATGTTCAGAGAGTAGTTGTACAACCGGAATGTAGAGGGCAGGTTTATGAAGTTTATGAAATGTGTCTTATGTCAGTTGTCACTTATGTTAGGTATTAGACATTTATGTATGAAGAAGAGAAATGTAATAGTTGTGAAAGAAATTATGTTATCCTCAATTAGTTATTAAATCATTTATAAAAATTAAACAAATGAGTGTTTCAGTTCTACAGTTCAGGTGTGGGGTTGGGGAAAAGAGATTATTTTTATAAATTTTAGTAAAAGTAAAAACCTAACCTAAAAGTGTACTTACCTCGTGAGCGTAACAATGGAAACTACCGGTACAGACAATGGGACTCGAGTGAATCCGTCTCCAGATGACCCTAGAGCAGCTGGTTTTACTTTGACGTTGGAAGATTTGGTAACATCGACAGTTACTGCATTGCAGATGAATAACATTAACCAAATTTCGAACGCTGACCTAACGAATCTAATTCCTACGTTTTCCGGACATACGGGCGAAGATGTCGAGCAATGGTTCGAAAGAATAGACAAAATTAAAACCAAATTTTTGGCATCACCAGATAAACTATTGTTAGTTATTATCAGTAAATTGAGAGAATCTGCATTAGAATGGTTTCATTCTAAGCCAGAACATGTTATGTTCAACTTAGACCAATTAAAAAGGGAAATGATTAACATGTTCCTAGTTAAGGAGGATGTCATTACGTTGATGAAGAGATTTGAAGCACGAAAATGGAGAAAAAATGAAAAGTTTTCCAACTATTATATCGACAAAGTTCTATTAGGCAATAAATTGAACATTGACGAGAAAAACCTAATATCGTATGTTATCGATGGGTTTGATAATAGTCAATTACAGGCGATTGCGCGAATGAAGGATTTTGAAACTTTAGGCCATTTGCTTAGCAAGATGAATGAAATAACGACGACAGAACGAAGTTTCACATCATTTACACCAAGGGGGGCATCAGTTAACGTTAGACCGATCAGACCAAGTGCATCAACGAGTAATGTTAGTGGTAATAGGCCCGCATCAGCAAGGTGTTTCAACTGCAACGAAATGGGGCACCTATCAAATTCATGTACGAAGCCAAGGCGACCGAGGGGTTCATGTTATGGTTGTGGTTCTACGCAACACATTATAAAAGACTGTCCGCAGAAGAGGTCAGTAAGCAACAGGCACCAAGCAGTACCAGATAGTACGTCCACATCAATGGTGGTTTCAGCATCTGAAAGCGGCGGAATGTTTGAAATTCCTATTCAATACAGGTATGCTGATCCAAATGTTGTAACTCTTGTGAATATTAAAGCAATGTTAGATACGGGTAGCCCAATTAGTTTGATCAAAATTAAATATGTACAACCCGATATGATCCAACCTTACGACAACAAAATTTCTTATTTTGGATTAAATAATTCTAAACTTACAATATTAGGAATATTTTCACACTTGATTAGTGTTAATGACGTTGAATTCGAAATGAAATTCTTTGTAGTTCCTAATGAAACAATGTCATTCCCTGCTGTATTAGGTAGAGATTTCACTAAGATGGATAACTTTACATTAACTATATCGAATAGTAACGTTAAAATTAGCAAACCGGAATCCACTAATGTCATACAATCTTCTCAATTTTACGAAGCATGTCAGGAATTAATGTTAATAGATACGAATGAAAATTCTTCTAAAGTGTCTTTAAATATAAATCCGGTTATTAGTCCAAAAGTAGTAAACAAACTCGAAAATATTTATATGGAACAGTATATTTCACCTATAAGGCCAGATAAACCTATTGTCGATACGGAAATCAAAATTTGTCTTACGCATGACCAGCCTTTTTCATTTAGACCTCGAAAACTATCGTTTTACGAAAAGAATGAACTTAGGAAAATATTAGATGATCTTTTAAATCAGGGCATAATTCAGGAAAGTAATAGTCCTTATTGTAGTCCTATAGTGCTTAGAGAAAAGAAAGATAATAGTTTACGCTTATGTATAGATTTCAGGGAACTAAACAAAATCACAATTAAAGATCATTATCCGATTCCTCTAATTGATGACCAGTTAGACTTATTAAAAAATAAAAAGTATTTTTCTTGTCTGGATCTAAAAAATGGATTTCACCATGTAAGGGTAGAAAAAGATTCTGTCAAATTTACTTCATTTGTAACTCCTTTAGGGCAGTATGAATACTTGTACATGCCATTCGGACTAACGAATGCACCATCTTGTTTTATGAGATATATAAACGCAATATTTAGAGATTTAATTCGAGAAAATAAAGTTTTAATCTATCTAGATGACATCTTAGTCGCTACAGAAGGAATTCCAGAACATTTAGAAATACTTTCCGAAGTTTTTAAATTATCTGTCAATAACTTACTTGAGTTCCGATTAGAAAAATGTTCTTTTCTTCAGAACAAAATTCTATATTTAGGTTATATGATAGATTGTGATGGGATTAAGCCAAACCCCGTTAACGTTAAATCTGTACAAGACTATCCTGTACCTGATGATGTAAATAAAGTTCAAAGATTTCTTGGACTTGCGTCATATTTTCGTAGATTTATTTCAGGATTTTCTGTCATAGCTAAACCGTTATACGACCTTTTGAGAAAAGGAAATAACTTTAAATTTGAAAAATTAGAATTGCAAGCTTTCAATAAGCTTAAAAACATGTTAGTAGAAGCTCCAATATTATCGATATATTCTCCCGACTTGGACACAGAACTTCATTGTGATGCATGTGCTCAAGGCTTCGGTGCAATTTTATTACAGAGACAAAAAAATAATTTATTCCAACCGGTGTCTTATTTCAGTAAGAGAACTACTGTAAGTGAGTCAAAGTTTCATAGTTATGAGTTAGAATTATTAGCTATTGTTTATTCTTTAGAAAGATTCAGGGTATACTTACAGGGATTAAAATTTAAAATAGTTACAGATTGTAATTCTATTAAGCTTGCTCTGAACAAAAAGGAGTTGAATAGAAGAATAAATAGGTGGGCTCTTCTATTACAAAATTATGATTACATTCTAGAACATAGGGAGTCAAATCGAATGAGACATGTAGACGCGCTTAGTCGAGCAAATTCCGTGTTAGTTTTGGAAGAAAATTCATTTGAACAAAATTTAGCATATGCTCAAAATTTAGACCCAGAAATAGTCAAACTTCAAAAAATATTAGCGACCACAGAACTTAAAAATTTTGAAATGAGAAATGGTTTAATATACCGTAAAAATAAGAATGTCGTTCTCTTTTATGTACCAACATCAATGGAATACAATGTAATCCAACACTGTCACGATAAATTAGGTCATGTTGGACTAGAAAAATCATTAGAATACCTACAAAGAGTATATTGGTTTCCAAATGTTAGGGAAAAAGTAAAAAATTATATTTTAAATTGTCTTAAATGTATAACATATAATAAGAAAGCAGGACAAGCTGAAGGTAATTTACAGATTATACCAAAAGGAGATAAACCGTTTGTAACCATCCACATAGATCATTATGGACCTTTAGAAAAGACGCCATCAGGGAAAAAATATATTTTCGAAATTATAGATAGTTTTACAAAATTTGTTAAGTTTTACCCTGTAAAAACAGTGTCGTCATCAGAAGTTATAAATAAATTATTAGACTATTTTAATTCATATAGCAAACCTTTAAAAATAGTATCAGATAGGGGCACAGCTTTTATGTCTTATGAATTTCAGAATTTCGTTAACATTCACGATATTATTCATGTAAAGATTGCTACAGCATCACCCCAGTCTAATGGACAAATAGAACGTGTAAATAGGGATCTTACACCCATGTTATCTAAACTGACTTTACTTATAAATAAATGGGATTTACATTTGACTGAGGTAGAGTTCGCAATAAATAATTCTGTATGTCGATCAACTGGTAAAAGTCCAGCAAATTTATTATTTGGTGTAAACCAAAGAGACAGACATGATAGTTTGAGGCATTATTTAGAAATGTCAAATAATGATACTGATAGAAATTTAGATGTTGTTCGAGGAGAAGCCCTTTTAAAAAACTCTAAAGTTCAAGAATACAATAAGAAGTATTATGATAGTAGGCATAAACCTCCAAGAGAATATTATGTAGGAGATTTTGTTGTTGTAACGAATATAGATACTACACCAGGATCTAATAAAAAGCTTATACCTAAATTTAGAGGACCTTATGAAATTAAGGCCAAGTTAGACTACAACAGATATGTCGTTGGTGATATTGAAGGGTTTCAGATCACACAGATACCCTTTGAAGGAGTTTTTGGGCCAGATCACATGAAAATGTGGTTACCATTTAATAATATTAAAGAAAGTGAAGTGGTTTAAACAAAGTGTTTTATAGATTAGAGAAGTAGTTTTAAGAAAAGAATTATTCTGTTTTGTTATAAGTATTATATTTTTTGTTTGAATAAATTGAAATTAATCTTGCTTTTTAACTATTACAACTTTTGATTCTTTGATACATTTATTATGTTATATATTATTATGTATACTTATGTCCAGGGGAAAATACTTATGTGAGTTTTATTTATGTTTTATGTGCAAATTTATGTTATGTTACAGGTGAGGTGATCGAGGACGATCTGATATGTCAGATTGGCCGAAACTGTAGTAGTATATTTTATCATTTGAATTTACTGCTAAAAGTATATTTGTGTGTGTATTGTCAAATGTCATTCTTGTCAACTACTCTTCTTTTATGTTAGCCTTATGTTCAGAGAGTAGTTGTACAACCGGAATGTAGAGGGCAGGTTTATGAAGTTTATGAAATGTGTCTTATGTCAGTTGTCACTTATGTTAGGTATTAGACATTTATGTATGAAGAAGAGAAATGTAATAGTTGTGAAAGAAATTATGTTATCCTCAATTAGTTATTAAATCATTTATAAAAATTAAACAAATGAGTGTTTCAGTTCTACAGCATAATAGTTAAAACCTAATATAAAGTGCAAAACAATCGCAGATTTTCTTCAAGTCTCGACCAATTGTTTATTTGCGCTGCATCGCCGACAGTCAAAAGGAAGCCGCCACATATAGTTCGTTCCATACGACTATCGACGGGCAACATTATTTTTTCACGAATAGTTTGTTCCACACGATTTGGCAAGTATTTACAAATTGAAGCTGAAAACTGTAAGTTAACTTTTATTATTATTTACAATCGTGGAAGGACAAAACAATAAATATTTTTTGAGATCCTCAACTAGAGAGCGAAACCTAGTGCAATCTGATAACGAAATGGCTTCGGTAACATTATCAGACGAACAATTTCGCGAACTATTGAATCGTTTAACAGTAGGTAATATTCCGGAAACCGAAAATCGTCCGAATAATACTATTAGTGGTAATTTTGCAAGCTGTAGCTCACGATTTAATGGTGCTGCTGACGCTGACGTCAACGCTTTCATTGACGCTATCGATGTATATAAAAACTGTACCAGTATAAGTGATGAAAACGCGTTTAAAGGACTTCCAATGCTTCTTGACGGATTCGCCGCGACATGGTACCAAGGTGTTAAAGCTAGTCTTCAAACTTGGGAAGAAGCTATTAGTCTGTTAAGGTCTACATTTGGTCCTATCAAACCGCCATATCGAGTTTACCGCGAACTCTTTAGCAATGAACAAGATGTAAACACTAAAACAGACATTTTTGTGTGTAAAGCCCGCTCAATATTAGCTCAACTACCGCCTACTACATTAAATGAAGCGACACAGATCGACATGGTGTACGGGTTACTTAATCGTAGAATACGCGAAAAGATACCACGTAACAATATCGATTCATTTAGTGCCCTTCTCACGCAGGCGCGTCTCGTTGAAGAAACTTTTGAGTATTCGCATAAACATAAACCTAGTGACGTTAAAAATACAAACGGTAACACAAAACTACGGTGTTCTTACTGTAAGTATACAGGTCATATAGCTAGCGAATGTCGTAAACTCGCGAAAAGTAAATCCGAGAAATCTACCGTTAATACAACAACGCCCGAAAATAATAGAGATAAATCTACGGAACCGATACAACATGCTAATAATAAAACGTGTTATGGCTGTGGTACACCCGGTTATATTAAAAGCAATTGTCCGAACTGCAAATCGAAGTCAGCTACTACTGTCAATGCAGCTGAGTTTTTCTATAATAATTTTGATAACAGAAATCCTCTAATTCGACCTATTGTTTCTATAGCTATCAATGGTCATAACGGTCTTGCTTTTCTAGACACTGGCGCGAAATCAAGTGTCGCCGGATCTACCTTGTCAAAATTATTACTCCAAGATGGTATCTCTTATACTGAGGAGAACCTCTTAATGACTCTGGCCGACGGAGTAAAACGTCATGTCAATGCCTATATTTTTGATACCGACGTCACGATAAATGATAAGGTTGTACGAACCAAATTCATTTCAGTTCCTGAGCACGAAAATAGTCGTACGCTACTCGGTGTGGACTTCATTCAGTCCGCTAACATTATCCTGAATATACCCGATGGCAAATACTTCTTTGCTGAAAACTCTCATTCGCTATATTCGTTTTCTGCCGATCCCGAACACAACTATTCTCTAGTTAATAATATACAATTTGAGGAACTCAAATTGCGTGATAACGAAGCACTTACACTAGATGCTGAGCAACGTGACACTCTCAACTCACTTCTAGCTGATTTTCAAGAAGTCTTCGAATCGAGCGATGAAGCTACACCCTTTGCTGAGCACTGTATCGTTCTGAATGACGACACTCCGATTGCTGTCCCTCCGTACAGGATGTCTGAGCAGAAGAAAGTACTTCTACGTCAAGAACTTGACAAACTTCTACAAACATGTTACATAGAAGAGTGTGAATCCCCTTACGCTGCACCAGTCGTCCTTGTGCCAAAAAAGGAAGGTGTACGCCTCACAATCGACTATCGTGCCTTAAATTCAGTCACTCGTGCTGACAAATACCCGATTCCTCGAATCGATGATCTTTTGCACGCCGCAAAGAAAACGAAGTATATGACAACTTTAGATCTCAGAAGTGGTTATCACTTAGTCAGTGTTAAACCGAGCGATCGAGACAAAACCGCATTTATTAATCCATTTGGGACATTCCGATTCACCAGGATGCCCTTCGGACTTCGAAATGCCCCTGCCACCTCCCAGAGGTTAATCGATAGATTCAGGTCCGGATTACAAGATGTCTTTCTACTTGCATATCTTGACGATATCATCGTGATATCTGCGACTTTTCACGAACACATCGATGATCTCAAAAAAGTAATTGAGCGTTTGATCCTCTTTAAACTGACATTGAACAGACGAAAGTGTTCATTCTGTTGCGAATCAGTTCATTATCTTGGACACATCATATCACCAGATGGTATACATCCAAATGATGAAAAAGTAGCAGCTATACTAAAAATGCAGCCGCCGAAAAACGTCAAACAACTTCTAAGTTTCCTGCAAACATGTTCCTGGTTCCGACGATTTATAGAGAATTTTGCGCAAGTTTCAAAGCCCTTAACATATCTGACAAAGAAAAACGTTGCTTGGACTTGGCAAAACGAACAAATACAGTCATTTGAACAGCTGAAGACACTGTTATGCACCGCTCCTGTACTAAGACAAGCAGATAGTCAGCTGCCTTACACATTACGCACCGATGCTAGTAGTTACGCATTGGGAGCATGTCTACTCCAGGGGGAGGGCGCGGATGAGCGTCCTGTTGAATACGCTTCAAGACTATTAACCCCCGCTGAACAAAATTATAATACCACAGAACGCGAAGCCCTAGCCGTCGTTTGGGCTGTGAAGAAATTTAGAGGCTACCTTGAGGGAGCTACTACGATTATCCAGAGCGATCATCAAGCCTTGAAGTGGCTTATGTCTTTGAAGTCGCCATCCGGTCGTTTAGCAAGGTGGACCCTAGAACTAATGCCGTATGGCATACGCATTGAATACATTACTGGCAAGAGAAACGTCATTGCGGACACACTCTCACGACCACCGGCAGCAACAATCGCGAACGCAACAGATTGTAATTTCGCAGCCGTAGATTTTCCTACTCTTAGCATTGCTGAAATTAGACATGAGCAAATATCCGATCCAGATATAGAAAAGATCATAACATGTTTCGAGAGCAATATTGAAAACGATGTCAATTTCAAGAAGTGGACTGAACGAGGTTATATACTTACAAACGGCATACTATACAGATATACTCCTGAAATCGACTCAGAAGAACCACAACTCGTCGCCGCCAAGTCCAGAATTCCGCACATTCTCAGTCAATATCATGACGCAGAAACAGCTGGTCACTATGGTATCGAAAGAACATTCCAACGCATTGCGAACAGGTATTACTGGCCTGGAATGCGCAAAATGATAGCCGATCATGTTGGCAAATGCCTCGAATGTCAGAGATTCAAAGCAACGAATCTTAGGCCTGCCGGACTATTACAAACACCTGTGCAATCCCAGCGATTCGAGACTATCGCCATTGATCTATTTGGTCCTTTACCAACTACAGACGAAGGTTATCGATGGATATTGATAATTGAAGACACCGCTAGCAGATGGACAGAGATGTTTCCCCTAGAATCTGCCACCGCCGAGGCTTGCGCCAAATGCCTCATTAACGAAGTCATCCTACGATTCGGAGTACCCAGACGCGTTATTAGCGACAATGGAGTCCAATTCGTCGGAGATGTCATGCAGAACATATCGCAGTGCTTAGGTTTTCATCAAAATCTCACTCCTGTATATCATCCCTCCGCGAACCCTGTTGAGCGAAAAAACCGCAACATGAAAACTCAGTTAGCTATATTGACAGCCAACGATCATAATAAATGGTCTAGTAGACTTCCATCCATAAGATTTGCTATGAACACTGCTAAATGCGAGTCAACCGGTTATACTCCTGCCTATCTTACCTTTGGACGCGAGTTACGCACACCAGATGACTCAAACAGAGACTTCCGCGCAATTATTCAAAATGAAAATTTTGTGCCTCAAATCACTCCCTTTCTGCTAAATATTAGTGATACCTTGAGTGTCGCCCGTGAAAAACACGAACTAACACAAGATAAACGCAGTTTGTACAAAGACAAAAACAGACGAGTTCTAACTTATAAAATTGGTGACAAAGTTTTAATAAATGTTCATGCACACAGTGACGCAAAGAAGCAATTTACTTCTAAATTTGCCCCGCGACGCGACGGTCCATATATCATTTTACGAATACTCACCCCTACAACATACGAAGTTGCGCGCATCGATGACCCAACAACTCCAGTTGGAAAATTCCACGTTTCCGCCATCACCCCATTCATCTCTACACCTGATGACGATCCACCCGAGCCAACGCACCCAATACGTAAACGAGGTCGACCCAAGAAGAAGAGGACGCCTACCAAGAACCAAAGAACATCCACTTCCTTTGTTGCCCCACACACGAGACGTACGTGTGGTGCAAAGGGGGAGATTGTAACAAATATATCGCCCCATCCCTGAACCGATTCATCTAGTATGACGCTGGAGATTGCGGCAACCCGTAATGCATATCTGGCGTCAGTACACACATCAACAAGCAAGTGACACCTGCGCTTCGTTCTCCGTTTGTCAATAATAATTTCTTTTTACACAAATACCTAAGTTCAAATAATAATTATTACTTTGTTAAGTTAAGAATATATTTTAGTATAATTAAACCGTTGATTTAATTTTTGCGAGAACCAATAACACCCCCCTTCACAGTAGCCATACATCATTTTTATCGAACCCATGAATAAAACTTTAAGGAAATTAAATAGTTTAGCCACAGTATTCCGTGTCGTATGGCGTGAATAACCCTGTATATACGTTCCAACTACCTAACTGGTGAAATTTTAAACGCTATTTAAACCCCCACCAAGGGTATCTTATAATTTTATAATAACTACCAGTCGGGAGTTCTTGTAATCTCTCTATAGATTATAAAAAATCGGTTGTGTCACCCCAAAACTTTCCCGACTAGTTATAATATAATCAAAAATATATGACCTGCGTAACGAAACAGAATTTTATTAATTATTATAATTGTATTATTTCCAATAAACTAACGTAACAAACTAACTACTTTATTCCTTATTATATTTATCCTCTAACGGTAGGTATACCTACATAATATTACCTTAGATGTTTATTTATTCTCTGATATTACTGTACTGCCCTGCTAAGACAGGAAGTCGTATCTGCAAAAAATGCGCTTTTTGGGTTAAACCGGACTTTGGTACACAAAGGCACTCTCTATTAACTAGACTAGGTCTGAAAGTCGTATCTGTATTGGAAATTGTGATTTTAAGTCATATTGTTTTGTCGTATCTGCAGAAATTCACCGTTTACCGGGTCAAAAAGTCGTATCTCCTAGTACTAGGTCAGTTTGTCTTATCTGCAATAAGATATGTTAGTTACGACCTTTGGACTTGGTATCTCGCAGTAAAGGGAACACATAGGACACAAAATGATAAAAGTGAGGTTAGAATTCCATTGTATTCAAGAAGTAGATTTGTCTTCCCTTTAGTATTTATTGCTCTCAGTTTGAGTGGTTTGTTTTGAATTTGTAAAGTGTTTTAGTATTTCAGTGTTATTTTGTTATACCTTTCATATAAACGCAAGGCAAGGTAAGCTGTTTTAAAGTAGTTAAAGATTTTTCAACAGTGCCGGTAAAATTGAAGGTTATGTTTATTTACGTATCTATTATTTTTTGTAGATGTCTGATAGAAGTAAAAGATTACTTACACTAGCTTTAAACCAAGCACTTGCTAAAAAAATTGTTCACACAGAATGATTTAATAATGCTGAGGTCAGAATCAATTGTACTTTGACCAGAATTTGACACGAAAGTGTATTGTAATGGTCTGTCGTGAGCTGACCTGCCATTTTCTAGAGTAAAATAATTGGTATCCATAAAGTCCATGAGAAAACTGCTCCTGGAGTTAATTACAGAATCATTACATAATCTATCCAAAAATAAGTTTGACCCCTCAATACATTCTGGAATAGCCAGACCCAAACTTCCCAGCCTGCAATTAAACACACTCCCAATTAAAAATAAAGTATTAGGGTATGAATCAATGATAAAAGATAAAGAGTCCCGATACATATTGTAATAAAACGGACGGGCAATGGAATTTACTGTTGTCCGGCCCTGTGGTTATGTCTGAGTTTTATGGTTTATATTAGTTTCTGAGTCATAAAGTTTAAGGGTATATTTTCTATTTATCTTATCGTCTATTGATATGGGTTTTACAACATCTGCAAGTAATACAAGTATTATCTTTGCCTAAAGGAATTGTGACGTATCTAAGAGAACAACCTTTTTATTTCCTAATCGAGAATATACAGTTTATGTTTATGGGTGAGCCCAAAGATAAAAGCATGTATTGAGAAGAGAACCAGATGTCGGAAATACCCTGTGATCTAAACACTCAAAACCATCGATAGATCTTCATGCAAATTAAATGTCGAACATTTTTTATTATATACAGAAAGCTATTAGGAAAGCGTCACGGTTTCCCATATCAAAATAATATATATAACGGACGAATAAAAAATTATGGATTTTTGTCCAGTCGCGAAATCCAACTTAAGAATTTATTAAAGTCGACATACAAATAAAAATGTATCTTATTTTGTAATGTTCTCACCCTGTAAATGTATTTGGGTATATATTGTAAAATGCCTTTTTTTCTGATTGGTTTATTTTCATTTTGTATTACCTACTATGTAACTTTTATGAGACAATTCTGAAAAGGCAATAAGACTTTAAGAGCAGAATGGTTCTAGTCTTGATCGAGTAAAGGAGTGTTTTCAAAATTGTATAAAGTTAAATTAAATATTTTATTTTGTTTTTGAACTTAGTAAATTTTTCAGTTAAGAATTATTTTCTAGTTTTTGTTTAAAGACTAAGTTCATTTCTTTTTATTCTGAAATAGTGAATTGTATAAAGATCCGTAAGTTTTGATATACTTTTAATTGAAGTCCTTTTTGTTTAATCAGTTTTTATTATATAAAGTTTAAAGTTATTTCTTTTAGTAATTGAAATAAATTCCGTTTTCACTAGTATATTAAAGTCTCTTATAGGAATTAATATAATTATTCGATATTATATTAATTTTCCTATTTTTAAGTAGTACAAGTAATATCTACGATTTTCTTCTAAATTCCCATTATCGCTTAATTGGTTTATTCTTTCTTTCTTTTATTTATACATATTTATTTCTTTATTGTTATTAAATTTCTTTAATTAGTTTTAATTATTAAATTAGTTGTTTTTAGCCCACAAACTTTGTGTATCATTTCTAATAAAGTTTTTGATAAATTATTGACAAAAGGGTCAACCAATTAAATATTTCTTTTTAATTAAAGTCGGGACCGAAAGTGATCCAAGACTATAATGGTAAGTAAATTTTGCATTACTTCAATACAGATTAATAAAGCTTATTTTAGTTGTTTGTTTGTTCATATAATAATTTGATTCTGTTATTATTCAAGTTGATATTCTTTGTTTGTTCTTCTTTATTTGAAACCGCTCGTAAAACATTGAAACGAACCATAACAATTTGGAATAGCATATTGGGATTCATTCGGACCGAGCTATAACATTAGTATTCTTTCTGAATGTATATAACACCCGCTAATTCCAATAAGGTTACAATATCAAGCAACGTTTCTAAGTCAGACTTAGACCCAGATTTAAAGTATACACTAGATACTAGAAATCTTAAATTACTTAACTTATTTATACACAAACAGGTAAGCCACCAATGTGAAGAGTCTAATAGTGTTACATTATAAAATTGCTTATCATAAACTAGGCACAGACCACCACTGGCCCTTCCCCAAGATTTGTCCTTTACTGCAGCACTAGTTATAACACTATGTGAAAAATATTCGATGGGCAACTCTAACGTTGTGTCCGTGATCCAAGTTTCAGAGATACACGCATGGCGTATACTTCTTCTCGCACAAACTCTCCAAAGTGTGAGATACCTTGAGCATTCCAAAAACATATAGATGATTGCTAATGCTACTTATTAGACCTATGTTCTCTGCCGTTATCCATCCTATGAATTTTTAACCCATGATCGGGCTTCAAGGGCGAAACCTCATCGCGTGTTCTTTTATTATCAATACGTACAATCCTTGGCTGACCATGTATATACTTGATAGTAAGGCCCATCTCGCCGCTAAGTTTACGGCTATTAAGTTCCAGACGAAGATCAGACAAGTGTTTGGATTCATTGGAGTAGAAGGGATTAGCCGAAGTTAGATCTCCCCCTTCAATTGATTGTTGGTTTGACATACGTCAAACCACAATCAAGGGAAGGGGGATATCTAACTTCGGCTTATATGTACATATGTCAAAACCAACCCTTTCTCCTCACCATTTGAGAAACCCCTCCATTACTCGAACTAATGGATGTCGGTTTCTAACGATCAAACCCATAATATATGGAGAGGGGAATATTTACAATCGGCTAATATATACGTATGTGTGTGTGTATGTGTCAACTATACGAGTATAAAGAAGAAAGAGAGGGTTGCTAATGTGATTCCTTCTTTTTTAATAACATGTGAATGAATACGTTGGTATATAAAAGAGTGTGTGTTTGATCTCTCTTGATTATTCTGAAGTTAGAAGAAAATCTTATATTATCAACTATTTTAATTTGTTTAATAATATTAAGTGATATAAATTTTTGTTTACGTAATTAAAATGGCGCTAGCAAGATCTGATTTGGATAGTATAAATGCAGTACTAAATAACCAAACTCCGGTGAAAATGTTGACGTCGTTGGAGATAAATAAACGATACCCAATGAAGAAAATTTCAAAGTCGCAGACAAAATACGGTCAGGCATTCTCAGCGATTATTTTTGACGATATTGAGAATTCTTGGGTAAAAGTATGACTACCAAAACGTTGTGTGGAACAATTGAGTGATCATATTCTGGAGGAGATGTGTCAATCAGAAAAGTATATTTTGAGTTATTTAGGACAACGAAATTGTGCTGGCAATAGACTACAATCATTATTTATGTTTGATATAAATGTATAGCGGAATACTTAATCATAACCATAATTGGATAGTTTTAGTTTTAATTTAGCCTTGTTTAATGTATTTAGGTATACATGAGTCCTCTCATGTGCCATATTATCGTGTATGTATTGGTTATTGTATTTTTGCAAATGGATAATATTAATTAACTATAATAAATAAATCATAATTATGATTTAATTGTATTAAGTAAAAATATATAACAAAAATAAAAACACATAATGACAAATAATTGAACTTGTATTTATTTAATGCTAGCAAAACTACCAATTATCAAATAGAATATATATCTCCATCTTCATGCTAGTACCTATATCATTTTAATAAACATTTTTAGAGCCATCTGTTGGGTGAATGTATCCTTACAATGTTTCCATCATTCGAATAAATGTTTCCATCATTCGACAATAAATATTTATAAAACAAATCAATAAATTTATTTTTATGCACCAGCTACTTAGATTATGTCAGATGTGTTGTAAAGTATTAGAAGAAACCGTTTTTCGTATAGAGATATAGGTACCTAGTGGGTAATTATCAAATAGAATATATATCTCCATCTTCATGCTAGTACCTATATCATTTTAATAAACATTTTTAGAGCCATCTGTTGGGTGAATGTATCCTTACAATGTTTCCATCATTCGAATAAATGTTTCCATCATTCGACAATAAATATTTATAAAACAAATCAATAAATTTATTTTTATGCACCAGCTACTTAGATTATGTCAGATGTGTTGTAAAGTATTAGAAGAAACCGTTTTTCGTATAGAGATATAGGTACCTAGTGGGTAATATACGTTGGATTTATTGATTTTTGCTTGTATTATGCCACAAATAATGCGAGGCAAATTCAAATAAAATAAAACAATTTATTCACATAATTGAAATCGAAACATAAATTTAAAAAAAAAACAATCAACTATTGCTAAACGCTAATAAATATATAGTTACTAACAGACACTATTTTATCTAAAATTCATTATTAAAATTTATTATGAAAACATTAATGAAAATTAAATAACACAATATTAGTTAAGTATTAAACACAACGTCAGATATTGTTAATAAATACACATACAACTCAGTAGACATAAATATTCCTTATTCAAACATCTCTTAAAAATTACTTTAAACTAACTAAATAGTAAATGTGTTAAAATGTTTTAATTTATAATATATACCTACACATATAATTAAATTAGAATTTTTAACTGAAAAATAAAACTAATTATGAACTAATCGGACATTTCTTCCACCATATTTAATAATATTTTTAATCTCTCTTCTGGATTAATGCTATAAAAAGGGATATCTTTATGACCCCACGGAATTGATTTTGTGTTATTCGGAATTAAAAATCTTTTATCATCTTTGTGTGATAGAGCAATTTTATTAATTGTTTCGGTATATACATCGTGTAACGTACTCTTAAATGAATTCATTTTGCGAAATATATACCCACCTGAGGTGACTATTTTTTTATAGTCTTCAATAGGCAATGTTTTATTTACAATAGATTTTTTAACCCCTTCTGCCCGTTTCAATTCCGTGTCCTGAGTTTTGATCCAGTATGCTTTAGCCCCAGTTCCGAAAAAAGATAGGATTGGGTCATTGGGATATTCATCTTTAAATCTCCCTATGTGTATTATAATTGGATGTATCGAAATAGCGCGTATTCTCTTTCATGAAATCGTAAAAGGTTTCTTCCGCTTTGAATATAAGAGAGTCTGTGTCGGTATATAATAAATGAATTTCCTCACCAAAATTTTTTTTAAGACGTCGGAGAAGAAACTATACACAACCGTTTTGGATAGATCCAATATGGAAAAGCCTAAATATATTGGTTTATCATAAAAATTCTTTAATTTACCCATATTTATTGATACCAGGTTTTCCGTAAAAATTGAAGATGTTTAGTAATGTGGTTTCGCGATCAATGCGCGCGCTCCCAAATGTTTTCCTTTATTTTCCCAACTCGTTACTAATTTAATATCTTTTCTATTATCTACATCCTCGACGGATTTTCCGTAGATTGAGTTATTCATAATTTTGTAAAACGATTTTTCAAATTTATTAGTTGTTTTATTACGCAATGATGTATTTAAATCAATATATTTTTTCAACCAGCGAGATTGATTAAAACCCAAAACTCTGTGAATATTTTTTATTATTAAACCATGTCTTACAGCCTGTTGCAACGTACGATAATGCACATATTTCTCTTTATTGAGTAAATTTGGGATTAACTTGGGCGTAACGCTTTTAGAAAGAGGTGGTATAAGACTTTCAACTAGGAACGGCAAATCCGAATGTTCGTCGTGGAGATATGTGGGATATTCAATGTCAACCTCGTATATGAAACCGCGTCGATTATGTTCGGCTATATTTAACAGTTCTAATTCGCTAATTTCCTCTTTCGATAGCCAAGAAAAGTCGTTTTCAGGTAGTGATTGTGATATCGAATGACTATAAAAATTGGTTGCATCCAAATACATAATATAACTCTCTGGTTTGCTTTCATCAAAACCCGGTATTAATGCATTGTTTGCCACATGCATTCTATCAGAACACTGACTAATTCCACCGCGAATACCTGCCTTGAAAAAATGCACCATGTCTATGTCTGTCAATAAGTCAAGTTCAATTTTAGTTAAACGGAGCATACTGTCCCAGCTTAATGATGGTAAACTTATGTAGTGACCAGGGTCTAATTGATATGTCTCTAAGCTTTTGTCTCTAAAGCTTTCATATACGTCACATAGTAAGAGTACATCAGATTGTAAATATATATCTGCATATTGTCCTAGGGATTCGCATTCAAATATTTTCCACACTTCTTGCGCTCTATTATAATCAACTTCGCTAACCGCTTCGTCATTTAACTGATCAAAAAAATGGTCTTCTGTTGGTAAATATGGGGTGTTTAATTTTTGCAAATCATCTAAAAAATTATATGGGAACACGCCTTTTTGTCTTTGTCTTTGTTAATTTAAATTTTTCAGTTCTCCCCAAAATATTTACGTGTGGCATTAAACTGATCTGTGTGTAAACTATCACTAAGGTTTTGTAATCGCAGTAAATCGCATTTGCATGTATCTTGATTTACAATGTCCATTTTTATCACTGTATGAATTCATAGGAACTCGTTTTGTTATCAACATATACTTCTCCTTAGTCTGTGCGATAACATCTAATTGACTATCGTTATCGACCAACTGTTTAATGAAAAGATGACTATCGTATGACATATTATGAAAGACTATTGGAATATAATGTTGTCTTTTAAAATTTAAATTACAAATTGAATTGGCGGCTCCAGATCGTTTAACCCCTGTGATATGATCATGATCCATTACTTTTATATCGGTATCTACAAATTCTCTATTACATATGGCACATATCTTAGCATTCTGGAATTCCAATATTTCATCGTCATTCAAAGCCAACATTGGTACAACTACGCTTAAATAGCGATTATAAATTACTTTTAAATCGGTCTCCAATCTATTTACAAATTCTTCAGCAGCATTTTCTCCGCGATATAGTACCAATTTAGATTTTGAATCATCATGACGACATTTAATGTAGTATGAAAAGCCGTATGGCTCATGTTTGAATGTCTGATGTGTATAGAATTTTTTTGGATTAGGTTCACACGTTGTGATTGGTTTTAATATTGATCCGAATTCTGCATAAACTATGAATGGTACGGGTAATTGCTTCTCAAAATTTTCGAATTTTAATATATTTTCCGGTACGCTTTTACCAAACCTATCGATTTTCAAATTTTTCGACGGTGTGCATACAATAATATGATTGCAATCATATATTTGATGCGATTTTAATAATTCATTTGAGCTAAAAAATAATAAACAACCGTCACATAAATTAATTCCATGTTGATGGGTGGATACTTGTTTCGACAACAATCTAGAAAGATTTTTTATCCAACAGTAATGATAACGTTCATTAGCATCATCACTAATAAGTAACAGATTAATATGGTGGAAAAATCTCCTAGAAGCAAACCTCAATGGGCCGACAATATCGTATGCCATTTTATTATTGTTGATTACTCTCTCTAAACCATAAACATTTATTGAAATATTATTAAGTTTTTCGAATTTAGTAATGTCCTTTAATTTCATGGGGAAATCTAAACCTAAGAAATTAAGAACTCCGCTATAATGTGGGTATGATGTCGTGTATTGAGAATTTTGTGATGTAGGGTACAAGGCGGCTAAAATTGACCATACGAAGCAATGTTGATCATCATTTTGCACATTAATCACAGCTTTTTTATTTTGAATATATTTCGGTAATTTAATAAATGACGACCCTCGAATTGGTTTGTATTTATTAATGTTTGCTTCAATAACCAGATTTTCCACGAGCGTCCATCCTAGAAATACGTGGAAAAAATAAATAAAACGTCTCTATCTCTATCTAAAAACTCCTCAGATTTAGTTTTAAGAGTTTCAATAAAAGAATCATATATTTCACTAACATCACTTCCAAAACCAATAATTTTGTTATTTGTAATAAATGATTTAGTTTCAATAGTTTCTTGAATTGACAGACTATATATACTAAAAACTTCTAAATTAACTTTAACGACTGTGTGTGTGTTTAACGCATCGGGAATTAACTTTAAAATTGTGGGTTTTAATTCAATAAAAAACGCGCTATAGTCCCCGTATTTATTTACCGGTGTCACTCGAAAAGTTGTAATTCTATCTTTAAAGGCTGTATACACAATTTTAACATTGTCCGATACGGTTGTGCAAGCAGCATTTCTTTTATGTAACATACTTCTATAATGTCCGCTAATTTTATTTGAATCTATTTCGATTTGACATGACACACACATGATTTTCGAAACTTTTTCACTATTAAGTTCTCGTCTTTTCACACTATTTTCAATATTTAAGGTGTGTTTACATGATTGCCTCATATGCCTATTTAAATTCGCCATACGAGTGAATTCCATATTGCAACCGTCACACGAATACATTTTTGAAATTAAAACAGTTGTTCTACAACTCACACTATGAACTTTTGAGTAAAAATAATGAATTTTCAAAAGTATTCCTCATTAATATAGTTGAATAAGGTTTGTGGTGGGGAATTCAAAAAAAAAAAAAAATGTATTGTAGTAATAAATTTTATCTATGTGTGGAACTGGTGAAAGAACACACCCCAACATACAGACTGGGTTTAATGATTTTTTTTTGTGTTGTATTATGCAATATATAGTTTTTTTATTGATTGCTCTAAATAATATATAGTTCCACATGTGTAATAGACAATATTAAAAAGATACTACCAATTAATATCGGTAATTTATTTTACAGAAAAAAAAAAACGAATTATTTAACTATAAACATATACACATCATATTTATTCAAAATAAAAATAAAAAGAATACATGAAAAAATATAAATTAAAAAAATAAAAACTTAAAATAATCTAATTATTGCCCCCCGTCGGTGTAATGGTGCGGGTAGCCCAAACAGCCACCATTTCCAAATCGCGAAGCTCTAATTGATACACATTATTGCGCAGTTTTTCCATGTTACCCCGCACATCCTCCAACAGCTCTGATTTATAACGTTGAGGTCTATAATCATTTTTTTAAACATATACATGTTATTATTAAAACTTTGCGAACACGTATCCTCTACTTCAACGGGCTCCAGCAATTTCATTTTTTTCCCCTATGATTGTGTGTCCTGAATGCGATTTGAATGACTCAGCGGACGAAGGATCGGCATTGGTGCTATTATTTGCATATCCTGCAATATTCGCAGATTCGGGGTATTCTGCGCGTTTGTTGTATTGTGTTTCTTTTGGCGCTCGTGGAGCAATTTTGCGATTTGCGCTTACTTTTTTTTTTCAACAACTTGAGGTTGTATTACCTCAATGTCGACTGATGAAGATGAAGTCGCAGGTACATCTTTCAGCATATCATCTAGCACCTCGTTTATTTCTACATCACTTAATTCACAGTACATCATTTCTGTAGTTACACAACTTTTGAAAAATTTTGGAAAATATAGTTATTAAAATAGATACGTTTTTAATACTGAATAAAGAATAATGTAAAATATAGTTTAGTTAAACAATAGACTCAATATTATGTTGAATAGTAGGTCTTTGTGTTGATATAAATAGGATTTTCAAAGCCACAGGGGGGTGGGCTTTTGTTTTTTTGAATCTTAAAAGCTTTGTCATTTCTCACAACCAATCTCTTTCCCCGAATTCGGTAATTCCGACAACATGATAGTAGGGGATGTTTATGTTTATTTTATTATATTTTACATCCGACCAATGATGTGTTTCTGATGCTTTATTTTTCCTTTCGTGTTTTCTCGGCTCTTTTATGTCGATACGTGGGCGTATTTTTTACAATTTTAGTACCGTAATAAAAAGTTTAAAATATATTTGTGGACGTCAGCAGTTACATATTTTTGCTAATATCAACAACTTGAAAATTTCAACTTAAGTTTAGCACAGTGTGTATAGAATTAAAAAATAATTTGAAATGAATTCGAAATATATTCGCAGATTGAATAGAATTTGTGCATTGGAAACATTGCTTTTACATGTAAGTAAATAAAATTTCTTTTCAGACATTATGGTTCTCAAATGTGTTTTTTTTTTGTCTCGTAATAATTATCATATCACTAATAAGTTTGAAAATTTTGTTGTTATAGTCCGAAACAAGCGATAGTGATGATGATGTCAATCCTCAGGAGGGCGGTATTGAAAATAACCCCAACCCCGATGATGAAGAAGTCGTGGATAGTGACCCTGACGAGGGTATTGTAGACGAACATCATGTAGCGGAGGAGTGGCGTGAGAAAGTTCTGACACCGAGTACGAACAATCCTCGAAGTTGTAGGAGCTATTCCTACACAAAAATAACTACAAAAAATGGATTTAATGAAGCTGCATACCCTCAATTTAGACCTTTCAACCTATGTTACGAATGTTATCGGGTGTATATAGCAGAATATACTGACACCGATGATCCTGCTGGGATGTGGCGGCGGTATGCAAAACATTTGCACTACGACATCCATATGGAGCGGTATCCGCTTAGACATAAGACTTTTTGTGACGTTTGTGATTCGAGATTGTGGACTTCTCGTGATATAAACATGTGTTTAACTTGCACACCAAAACATAATAGCTAAGTGTGTAATGAGTGTTGAATTAGTAATAGTATGTTGCATGTTGTAGTTAGATTTAGAATAATATGTAATTATGCTTATTGATAATGCATTAATTAATTTATAGAATATTGAGTTAGATTAGTAATTAGATTAAATTTTATAGTAATACGTGTATTTATTTATTTGAGCACGTCATTTTTGTGTATCCAGCCGTTGTGTGTGCTATTAAAACCAATTACAAAGCTTTAACTAGGATTCTGTCACCACGTTTTCTCACAACTTTTTTGATTAAATAATTGTCTGGATTTTTTGTTTTCAATAGCTCATATTCATAAAAACAACCTTGTATTGGAATCCCATTCATATCATGTAAATAATAAGTGGTTGGTATAGATTTTCGCACTTTTACAATTTTAAAAAGTTCTACAGACCAATTAAAAAAATAGCCCTTCTCAAAGATGTTTATATTTCGAAATTCACACGATGTCATTTGTTTTAAATTTTGGTTTTTTTACACGTTCACGTCGTTGGATATAAGCGGGAATTTTCGTTGAGGGTAGAACAGAGGCGGGGGCGAAACCAGTTGTTCTATGTATTCGATTATTATATGTTTTTACAATGTCATATATATCAGTCCATACATATTTTCCCCTGAACGAGAATTGTTTATACAACCAATTTCTCAATGTTCTAATGACACGTTCAACAATGGCTGCCTTCTTTGTACTAAAGACTGAATAATGATGTATTTTATTTGATTTCATTAATTGCGAGAAGTGTTTATTATAAAATTCGGTGCCATTGTCTGTCTGTATGTACTTAGGTAATTCCTTCTTACACAGACAGTCTAAAATTTCTCTCATTTTATTGGTTACTTCAACACCTGTTTTATTTTTTAATGCTGTCACCCACACAAATTTTGAAAAACAATTGATAACTACAAGAATATACCTATATCCATTATTAATACTAGCGTATTGCTGAATGTCTGCTAAATCAAGCTGCCAAAGATCTGCATAGCCCACAATATTTATTCTTCTACGTCGAAAATTTCGACGAGCACCCCTATGAATTTCATTTACAATACTCAATTTGGTGCTCATTACTAATTAAGAATCAGTGCTATACTATCTCGCCCCTATACATTCTGTTTATTTATATATAACTAGACGGCTATATAATATGATTATATCGCTATAATAAATAAATAAATGAAACAATTAAATTTATATATCAAAACAATATTTATTAAATAAATAATTATGTTTTATTTTTTTCAATTATTTTTAACTAAATCAACACAACTTTTTTTTATTATTATTCAATGCATTTATTTTTTTTATTTGTTTTATCAACTCTAACACGAGCGGAATTAATATAATTTTCCAATGCATCTAATTTAATTATAATGGATTCATCTAATATTTTCGGATTCATTTCTTTGATTGTCTTAATCTCATTATCAACATATGTCTTCATTTGAATGACTAATTCACCGATACGTTGGTGAACGTGTTCACTAACATATTTTTTTGTATTATCCAACGAGATATCTTCAGACGTCTTTAATATATTTAAAATACCCGTAATCGCTGTTGTTATGTGCTTGTCAACATATCTTCGAGTTGTTGCATCACTATCATTAAACGGTTCGGTAATATTGCATATTCGTCTATTTTCAAGATCGAAATGTTGATCATGGGTCAATTTAAATCCGACACCAGGTCGACCACGTTGTATTGTAAAATTTTTTATTTTTTTTCGACCAAATTTATCAACACTTCTCTCCATGACAACTACTAATTATATATTAAATTGTTTTTTAACGTAAATTCAATGAATAATACCATGCTCCCTTACCTCTTCAATTATTGATAATATTTCATTATCTAAACCAGTGTTTCCCGCTAATTTTGAACTATAAAGCAATTGTAAACGTGTAATAAGTTCATTTGGGTTGTTCCAATATACGTAATCTATTCGTTTTTTATTGAAACACTTTTGTGATGGCAACAGCGAACCGCCGGATGTATATGCGATTGGTTCTAAAAATTTTTTACTACGAAGACCGTCTCTTTTTTGCCTTATTAACGGTTCTATAATTTCCCGAAACTTTCGACTCCTCGTTATATTCACTCCGAGTTCGCGGTTATAATCTTTATATGGAGCCTGAGTTAATTCTAATAATTCACGATAAGTATTTTTTGTTATATTATTTAAACCTTGACCCAATTCTAGGTATGGGTATTTTAAAAATAGAACGTTAAAAAACTCATCACCACCGTCAAAAGTTGCAATTCTTTTACGATCCATCCATACAGCAATATGTTTCATTTGCGGGAATGTCACTTTGCAATTACCCATGAAGAATTTCTTGTTTATATCATCCGTATAAACCCCATATATATATAATCATATTCACCACTATTGCTTATCACACTTTTTAAATGTTTCGGTAATAGTTCACCGATTCTATTATCCGATTGTTCAACATTTTCAACGTTTATTTGGGGTGTTGTCGCATTTGGTGTCGTTGAACCGATTGTATTAAGCGGCTTTGTAATTGGTTCATACAACTCCTCTAGAATTCTCGTCTGCTCCAGTTGATTGTTATGTAAAGATACTTTTTTCGAACCGATTCCGTCGCATCAATTAATTTCTGTTTTAAATCAATCTTACTTTGAATATCCTCAGACATTATAACATAACATTCATGAATAAGTAAAAATAACAATAATAAAGTTTTTTATTCGATGGTTGAATGAATAATGAGCATTTTGAATTTATTGCAGGCATATATAATTATCCAATCCTTTTCGATATCGCCCCTGATTTAATGGACTATCTTTATCGATTACAAGAAATCCAAAATCT
Organism: Apoderus coryli; assembly: GCA_911728435.2. Classification (NCBI taxonomy): domain Eukaryota; kingdom Metazoa; phylum Arthropoda; class Insecta; order Coleoptera; family Attelabidae; genus Apoderus; species Apoderus coryli. Next base: position 27,116,614 of record OU452198.1, read on the forward strand.
TCATTCCAACAAAGTTTGCATATTTGCGTGAATTGCGTAAATTCCATGTCTGGATTGACATAATCACTATATATATGTCGGAGATTTGTTTCATCCTGTGTGAAGATTATTAGAAAGTTGGAATTTTCCCGAATTAATTGTTTCGACACCTTAGAATAGCCTTGAGATAGAAAAAAAACATCAATATTCTTATGACGCGAAATACAAAAGTATTCTCGAATTACATCTTGTTTCTCGCATATAACATCGTCAAATATAAATACCGAATCTGCTTTTGCTTCTAATGGTGGAATTACAGATTCATTATTATTAAAAGTGTAGTAACCAAGACCGTTTATTGGTGCAACGACTTCAGCCAAATACCTGTATTTGCTCTGGAATAATGTTTTCGTATATATGTAGATATTCTTAAAATGTAAACCGTTGGGGTGTGTTAACAAAGAAATCATAACAGCGGTTTTCCCAGTATTGCTTCTACCAATGATCAAACCCCGTATTGTATTCGGTAGTAACGGTCCGTGGCGTATAATTATATGTGACGTATTATTATTTGAAAAATCAAAATTTTCTACTTGGAAATTTTGATATTGTTTAATGAGCCTCATTATCACATATAAGAATGTAAATTATGAACTGGTTAATGTTATTTTTATGGCCTCTGTTGAGCGAGATGGACGTGTTAGGTATTATAAACTCGTTAATTAATAATACACCAATCGAACTCCATATACCAGGGTACGAATACTGCGGAGTCGGAAAGAAATTACGGAAAAGACTGTTAAGAGGTGATTCAGGAGTTAATTCTCTAGATAAACTATGTAAAACACACGACATAGCATATGCAAATAGTAATAATTTAAGCGAACGTCATAGACCAGATAAAATCCTGGAAGATAGTGCTTGGGAATTAACTAAATCAAAGCAGATACCTGTGAATGAGAGAGTGTATTCGTGGTTAGTGACAAACGTTATTAAAGCAAAAAGAAAGCTTGGATTAGGTATGGGGCTCCGTGTGTTACTCCTAAAAAAACGAGCGGATGTAAATGAAACAGTTGTAATAAACGTAAAAATAATAAAAAACGTATAACATTTGTTGGTGGTGTGTTACACAATATTCGACAATCTATTAAAAAAACGGCTTGTGTGAAAAATAAAAAGAACAATGCTTTATCGGTTGCAAAAATAGCGTTAAAATGTGCTCGAAAATATGTTAAAGACATAGGTGGGAAACAAAAAATTAAGACACCTCGTATTATATCTATACCAAAAATTGGAGGTGTTTTGCCATTGATCCCCATTTTTGCAGGATTGTCTGCATTAGGTAGTTTGGCTGGTGGTGCTGCAGGAATTGTAAGAGTTGTGAATGCTACAAAAAATTCTAAGAAGCAGATCACAAACAACAAACATCGAAATAAATTAAATGGTTCGACAACCGTTGGAAACGGATTACTACTCAAAAAACACCGCAATGGATTTGGATTATATTTAAAAAATCAAAAAAACTTGTAAACCCTCTGCCACACAGACCGCTATCAAATCTTGTCATTATAAAATATGTTAATAAATTAAATATAAGCAATTTTCGTGGTGTTTATAGTCGGAATAATTTGAATATAGCAGGTCCGCTATATAAAGAATGTGCAATTGTAAATCTAGACGACAATCGTGGTAGAGGTACACATTGGGTAGCATATAAAAAACGTGGTAATATTCTTAACTATTATGATAGCTTTGGTAATTTACCACCGCCTCAAGAGTTAATACATTATTTTACAAAGAACATTTCACCTACTCTTCTTAAAATATATTATAATTACAAGTGTGAGCAAGATTTTAACACATATTGGTGCGCTCATTTGTGTTTAAAGTTTCTCAATCACGATGGATTCTATACAGGAAATGAGTCGTAATAACATAAAAAAATGGCTCACTCTTTACGTGCTTATTCACAATTGGGTAGTTTGATAAAAATGAATGAAAAACAACTTGCTGATATGCCTAAAGAGGTTTTGATTGCATGTGCTTCAAAGGAAATCGCGTTGGTTTGGGACAAACTTCCTAAACATTTACGTGAAGACAATGATATAAATAAATATTTTTATTGTACGGAACATTACGTGACGAATAACGTTAGCGGTGACGAAATAAATGGGCAATTTCCTAGAAAAATATTTTGTGTTTTTTGTAATATTAGAGACATTGAGTGTGTAACAGATAATAATTTAGATGAAAAAAAAAGAGTCGAAGGAAGTGACACGTAAAAAAAAACTATATCTATTGTGTTGCTGCCGCAATAAAAGCAATAATTCAGTTTGATTTATTGCCAGTCATGTCGAGAACGTTTCTGTTTTCTGGAACGTCTAGTGAGTTGTCTGCAGATTATTATCCACCAATTGAATTGGATACCTCTAGACGTTATGGATTAGGATTAATTGCCTTTTATTCATATAACTCTATTTTAAATGTAGATGAAAAAAATAATAAATTCACATATAAGAAGCATAAAAGTGATGTTGATTACATTAATGCATTCATACCACCCGGGACGTATGAGATCGGTGAAATATATAAAAAATTGTTAATGTTAATGGGTTTGCATAATTTCAGCGAGGACGAATATAAACAAATATTTCTTTTGTATCCCAATTCAAACACTTTGAAATGTGAATTATGGTCTATTTACGATATCGATTTCACAGCCGACAATTCTATTGGCTCGCTATTAGGATTCATGTCAAAAATAGACCAAACCATTCTATCAAATAACATTCATGGTCCAAGATTCATTTGCCTTAAAAGATACGTGGATGACATCTTCGCCATATACACAGGAACCACGGACGAAGTTATCCATACACTTAACTTCATGAACTCCATACACGAACGAATTCAATTCACACATGAATCTGAAACTAACAACTCATTGAATTATCTTGACTTAACCATACACAGACATAATAACAAACTTACCTTCTCAATATATCATAAACCCACTTCATCAGATGCTATTATAGATTACCACTCCAACCATCCTTCCACACACAAATTTTCTACATTCCAATCTTACTTCCAAAGACTATTCCATGTACCCATGTCACGTGAAGACTTCAACAACGAGCTGTCGATAATTTACCACGTAGCTAAAGTAAACCACTATCCGATATCTACAATCAACAAAATATATTATAGACACCTAATAAAGCACACATTTAACGGACTTACCACTATAGATAATTCCACCAACATTAGCTTCCATCCCGTCACTTACATCGGTCCATTTATGCATTCCATTAAAAAACTATTTAATAACCACAAGATTAATATTTGCTTCAGAACTAGGAACACCATAGGCAATTACCTTGATAACAGCAAATCTCCAGTTAACTGGCTCCAAAAATCTGGAGTGTACTTACTGAAATGTGGCACCATAAATTGTAACACCATCTACATTGGCCAAACTGGTCGCAACTTTAGTACTCGTATAAAAGAACACTATAAAATCATTGAAAAGGCCACTCAAGAAAACGCTGAAGAACTAAACAGTAACTCCGCCTTCGCCAACCACATATATAATGAACACCACTCCTTTTCCATCGATCAAAATGCCGAAATGCTCCACTCCTGTCTTAAAAGCACAATGCTGAATGTCTTAGAAGCCATGGAAATTAATTCATATAAAAAGAACACTAAGTACACTTGCGTAAATGACCAACTCGAATTCGACTGCCTCCCATTCTTCAATTCCCTTAAGTTTAACACAACATAACCCACCACCCAAGCCTCCCATAAAATAAGCCCCATAACCTACAAATATAAATAAACAAACAAATGTTAGGTTATAACATACCATTTCCCTTCTTCTTAAACACAGACAATAGACTCATTAATCCACAGACACCTTTTCATCGAACATCAAATTAAATAAATTAATATACCCTTAAACAACAAATATAGAGACTTTAAACATAGATTTCACATACAACAAATTACCCTTCTCAACACTTAACAAACCTCCCAATTAATCCATTTAAATTAAACCTCCTTTATATACTCACCTCATATAACTTCCTCACCTCACTTCACTTCACCTAAAACACCAAATGTGTAACTTTGGCTGAAACCTAATAACAGATATACAACTATCTTCATCTCGCCACTCGACATTTTGTCGTCTTGTCCAATTTGTAGACATTAAAACCACACTGGTGGAATCTTACCAGCTTTTCAAAATCTTACAATTAAACATGAAGAGAAAAGAAAAATACAAACAAACACAAGTTAAAATAATACACAAATTTAATGTTTAAAAACCAATTTAATTTTATTTTTATTATGCTTAATTTTTAAAAAACAACTTTCCACAAAATGGTAAGACTCCAACTAATTTAATAATATTACATCATATTCTAATTTAAGTCATTATTTTACAGACATTATATAAACGTTTAAATTGAAAATCAATGTGAAAATACCCTACTTTAAGTTCATATGAAGTTTAACCCCCTCATCTAACCGCATTATATAAGGTTCCTTAGCCACTGATGATGGACGTTGAAGTCCGAAACATGTCTGGCAAATTATAAACGGTTTCAACGTGTATATAAAGATTTTTTGTGGAGTAGACGTCTTTTATTCAAACAAATATTTCTTTTGTATCCCAATTCAAACACTTTGAAATGTGAATTATGGTATATTTACGATATCGATTTCACAGCCGACAATTCTATTGGCTCCCTATTAGGATTTGAAAAAAACAATTTTACTATCGAATACGTTGGTCGAATCAACTTTACCGGTTGATATTATGAGAGTCCATATCATATCAGTGCATTGCAACATAATTAGTGGCGCATTTTTACCGATATTGAATCACACACACTGTTTGATTTCGATATTGATGTCGAGCCTGGATACAGATTAACAAAGGAACCGCAACATATTATATATATGCCAGTTAAACCATAGGGACGTCAGTCAATTGAAAATATTACAATAAGAATTTTGGATGATACAGGTCGACTAATAAATTTTCGCGGTGAAAAAATTATTGTGATATTAGAACTTAAGTGCTCGATTAAAAATAATAATAATACATAATAACATCAATGGGGTTTGTTTACAATAATGTGATTAAACACCACAATACACCTGCAAAGAATGAAGTTTATATAAAAAAGAGGAAGAAAGGGATGCTAAGCAGTACTAATTACAACAACAACGGTTCCGGTTGTGTCATTACTAAAAAAAATCGAACATTCCTTCAATCCATTGGTTTAAAAATTCGAAAATATTAAAACATGTCATCGTTATCTAATAAATTAAACATATTTGGTGACCCTGTGTTTGACAATGCATTGTCTAGCGTTCAAGAATATACATATAAACCATATGGTAGTCCTGTCTACAATAATTCAGATGAAGTTCGAATTCCGGTTAATTTCCAAGACTTAATATTAGACATTTCTGAGAGTTATATTTATATTGAAGCTGAGGATGACAAGAAACCCTGTTATTTATTAAACAATTCATTAGCGTTTCTTTTCGAAGAAATAAGATATGAGATTGGGAATGAGCAAGTCGCTATGATTAGGAAACCGGGGATTAAACTTCCCTGAAAACTATGGCATTATGTCCATATAGTCAAGAAAGAGGGCTTTGTAGTAGTGGCTGGGGCTTGTCATGTTTTTAGCGGTAAATTGCCATTGAAATACTTGTTTGGTATTGCTGAAGACTATAAAGGCGCTTTCATTAATGTACGACACGAACTTATATTAATAATTGCTAGAAACTACAATAATAGTTATATTGGCGTCGGAAGTGCTATTTTAAAAATAAATAAAATTGAATGGAAAATTAATCACATAGTTCCCGAAGACAGCCAGAAGTTGAAATTGATAATGAAAATTAATAAAGGAGGACTAAATTCTCGAATTAATATTGCATTTCGGTCGTGGGACTTATACGAACTTCCGAAATTACGTGAAACTAGTTCAGACATATGTTCGATTAGAACAACTACGAGTCTCGAAAAACCACGTTATATTATAATTGGATTTCAAAATATTTCGAATTATGAAAACATTAATATGGATGCCACACAATTTATACACGCAAACATTTCCAATATAAGAACATATTTAAACTCAACAGTATATCCATATGAGAAATGGAATTTAGATTTCTCTAAAAAACTTTACGGAGCAGTCTATTATACGTATCAGAATATTCAACAAAAATATTATAACGCAGAACATTCCGACCCAATTTGAAAGTCGTGATTCACAGTTTCCTGCAAATGTAAAAGTATATGCAATTATCATTCATGATTCTTATATGATGTATAATATTTCAGACGGTGTAGTAAACACGAAATTAAGTTTATAAATTAAATATTTGATTATGGAATGTAAGCATTGTATCACTAAAAATAATAAATAAAATATATTATATAGTAAAATGATTTGTTTTATTTTTTTATATCTAGTAGAAAAAAAAAACAATTTATAATGTAATGGTGCTATATGAAAATAATCTCATATTATTATAGATTTCAAAAAAAAGTAAAAAACATAATACATTCCTACGGAAAAGTCTAGACACAAATTTGTAACAGGCAATAAATGTATTCTATTCTACCAATTGTTTAGATATAAAGGTAATATATATCATTTTACTTCCAAACCCGACAATAAATGTATATCTTTATTTTGTTAGTGGCAATAAACACTCAGTTTAGCTATTGTTCCCATATTAACTATAAAAAAAAACTTATCTTTTCAGTTTTCGCAGGTATAACCCCCATTTTAAACACGAGCAACAATAAAGAATTTAAACTTGACCTTCCTGATTTTTTTTTTATTCAAAGTTAACCGGTTAGTGTGCCCTGTCAATTTCCGTCACGTTTGGCTTTATTAAAAAGCCAACGGACCTCAAGCCTGAGTTTTGACAGTTTGTCATTCCACAAAGGAGCGTCCTTACTTGCTTTAACAGCTTGCAGTGTGAGTGGGCAATTGGAGTCAAAAGCTTCCATTATTGCTTCACTGACTTGGTTTACTCTCCACTCAAGAACGTGGTTAGCTAAACCTAACCTAAAAATTTTTAATTGGATGCAAGACTGTATGGAGGTGGAACATGCTAAATGCACACCAAACTCAAATTTAAATGTATAGTAGGGATAGTTGCAGTTTAATAAAGAAAAAACTTGATAAAAAAACTATTCTATTAGAACGGATGCAGTATCATATATAGAATATTTTATGTTGGTTATAGTATACAATATATCTAACAAATGGATGCAACAAAGTATGCAAATAATTAAATAACTCTAACCCAAGCTAAACCCAACCTAAGAATTTTTATTTGGACGCAAGAGTGTATGCAGGTGGAACATGTTAAAGGCAGACTAATCGCAAATTTCAAAGTATGGTAGGGATTGTTGTAGTTTAGTAAGAAAAAAATTGATAAAAAACTATTCTATTTTTAGAACGGATGCAGTATTATATGTAGAATATGTTATGTTGGTTATAGTATACACTATATATAACAAATGGATGCAGCAAAGTATGCAAATAATAAAATAAGTCTAACCCAAGCTAAACCTAACCTAAGAATTTTTAATTGGACACAAGAGTGTATGGAGGTGGCACATGTTAAATTGACACCACACTCAAATTTAAATGTATAGTAGGGATTGTTGCAGTTTAATAAGAAAAAAATTGATTAAAAAACTATTCAATTAGAACGGATGCAGTATCATATCTAGAATATTTTATGTTCGTTATAGTATACAATATATCTAACAAATGGATGCAACAAAGTATGCAAACAATTAAATAACTCTAACCCAAGCTAAACCCAACCTAAGAATTTTTATTTGGACGCAAGAGTGTATGCAGGTGGAACATGTTAAATGCAGACTAATCGCAAACTTAAAAGTATGGTAGGGGTTGTTGCAGTTTAGTAAGAAAATACTTCATAAAAAACTATTCTATTTTTAGAACGGATGCAGTATTATATGTAGAATATGTTATGTTGGTTATAGTATACACTATATATAACAAATGGATGCAACAAAGTGTGCAAATAATTTAATAACTCTAACCCAAGCTAAACCCAACCTAAGAATTTTTAATCGGACGCAAGAGTATGCAATCAGAGCATGTTAAATGCAGAGTAATCGCAAATTTAAAAGTATGGTAGGGATTGTTGCATTTTAATAAGAAAAAACTTGTTGAAAAAACTATTCTATTTTTAGAACGGATGCAGTATTATATGTTGGTTATAGTATACAGTATATATAACAAATGGATGCAGCAAAGTATGCAAATAATTAAATAACTCTAACCCAAGCTAAACCTAACCTAAAAATTTTTCATTGCTGCAGTTTAGTAACAAAAAAAATGATATAAAAACTTTTCTATTTTTAGAACGGATGCAGTATTATATGTAGAATATGATATTTTGGTTATAGTATACTATATGTCTAACGAAAAGCCGCAGCAAAGTATGCCCATAATTAAATAACTTTAACCCATGCTAAACCTAATCTATCAATTTTTATTTGGACGCAAGAGTGTATGTAGCTGGAGCATACTAAATACAACTAATTTCAAATTTAAAAGTATAGTAGGGATTGTTGCAGTTTAATAAAAAAAACCCTTATAAAAACTATTCTATTTTTAGAACGGATGTAGTATTATATGTAGAATATGATATGTTGGTTATAATATATAATATATTTAACAAATTGATGCAGCAAAGTATGTAAGTAAATAATTGAATGAGGCTAACCTAGACTAAACATAACCTCAATTTAAATATATATTTTTAGGGCGCCGTAACATATCAGCAAAAAATAACTTAGAAAAAACGTTGTTCATTGACATGTCGAAACATGAACGGATGCAATATTGTATGCATGTTATGTAGGTTTTCATTATATATAATATATTTTCTTGAGGGACGCAGTATTATATACAATCGTGTTAATTTATAGGTCCACTAATTTAAAATCCCTCGAAAAAGAGAGAAAATAACGATGCGGCAGCACTGTGGGACGCTGCAATATCCGTAAAAACGAGGAAAACATATATTTTGGAGTTGATAATGATAGCATGATGAAAGGAGCTAGTAATGATAGCACGACCTAAAAATTTGTATATTAAAAGTTGCTCCAATCAATACGAAAATCAGTTTCCCCCGATAAAGAAATTCGCTGATTGATATACTTGAATCAGATTTGCTCTAACTATAGCCCTTCCAGGGGACGCCATAAGGTTGGAATATGTAAAGACGCAGTAAAGTCTCAAGATGTATATATATATATATATATTATTAGAAAAAAGCATATGTAGGGATTTCTCAAAATGATGTGGAAAGGGTTAGTTTTGACATATGCTAGTATAAGCCGTTTCTAGATCTCCCATCTTTATTCATGATTTGTTTGATATACCCATTGGCTTGCGTAATGGAGGGGTTTCTCAAATGGTGAGGAGAAAGGGTTGCTTTTGACATATGTACATATAAGCCGAAGTTAGATATTCCCCTTCCCTTGATTGTTCGTTTGACGTATGTCAAACCAACTCAATGGAAGAGGGAGATCTAACTTCGGCTAATCCCTTCTACTAACTATATTAACACTCCTGGATTTTTCAAAGGCTTTTGATACTCTCAGCCATAACCTTCTCTTATCGATCTTGCACTATATTGGTCTGACGCCAAGTGCAACTGAGCTATTTAAAGATTATCTTAATGAAAGAACACAAGCAGTTATCTATAACCGCAAAATCTCCAATTACTTGTCCTTAACCAGGGGTGTTCCACAGGGATCAATTCTTGGTCCACTGTTGTTTAGTATTTATGTCTCAAACTCACCCAGATCTGTGTCATATTGTAAGCAGCATTACTTTGCGGATGACGCTCAGTTGTATTTGGCATTTCCATTATAGGAATCTTCAACTACTCTCGCGCAGATCAACTGCGACTTAAATTCATTTAGGCAGTTTGCTGAGTCATTGTCTTAGGTTAAATGCAGGAAAGTCTGTTGCAATATTGTTTGGTCGCAAAGCCGATAAGCTTTCATTTTTGAATATGTACAGCAACTCTTTAAGGATAGATAATACAGTCATTAATTTTCAGAGGAAGGTCAGAAACCTTGGCTTTGTAATGGACGATGAATTGCGCTTCTCGGGGCACATTAGTTGTGCTCTGCAGAGAGCATACTTGAATCTGAAAGTTTTATTCCACAATCGCCAGGTGTTGACTCGAAAACTTAAAATAACATTATGTGAGACGCTAGTATTATCGCATTTAAATTCCTGCGATACAATTTATGATTCCTGTTTGACAGTAATTGATAGAAATTGTATACACAAGCTCCAGAATTCCTGTCTTCGACTTGTCTTTGGTATCAGGAAATTTGACAGAGTTAGCCACACATTTTCGCAGGCGCACTGGATTAACATGCAACAGAGACGACATTTACACCTGTCTGTGAGATATTTCTCGATTATTCGGTATAAAACACCACCGTATCTTTATAATAAAATTACATTTCGAACAGACATTCATAATATAAATATACGTTTTCCAAATAACTTAAATATACCAGCTCATTCTACCGAAGTGTTTAAGAGGTCTTTTTCCTATAACGTCACGAAATGCATAAATTCCTGGCCAAAAGAATTAAGGGAAGCTAAAACGAAAAATGTGTTTAAGAGAAAATTCTTGAGACTCATTGCCTAAACCAGGAGTGGTTTTTGTTGAGGCTTGCTGTGTAATATGTGGGGCTGCATGCTTGTTCATGGAATTCGGATCCAGTAAATTATTGTTTTTTTTTTTATTATTGTTCTTTTTTCTTAGTTGCTTTTTGTATTTATTCTTGTATTTATATTTGTAATTTGTATATGTATTTTTTTTTTAACTTAGCATAAGCTTGTTTTTTCAATGGGTTAGCTGAACAGACGGTTATTTGCTTGCAAAGCACCGTACTGAAACTCGCCCAGTTGCATTAAATAATTAAGATTTGTATGTTTGTAACGACAGATATAATGCAATAAAAGTACTTTATTATTATTATTAGTATTATATAATTCAAGTATACAATTTAATTATGGTCGATGTGTGATGGTGACGAATGGTTGTACACAATAATTATTTGGAGAAGCAAATAATATATATATATATATATATATATATATATATATATATATATATATATATATATAAAGATATTCAACTAAGTTGACAGAGTATAGTATATCACCGATATACAAAGAAAAATGAAATAAACTAACTTGTACGAATCAAAAAAATCCCGTGACACAAGCTGGATTTGAACCAACATCTCCCAATTGCCGGTCAGGTGTTTTAACCAATTAAACTATCGTGGCACATGAAAGAAACTTCTTTAACTCGTACATGCCTTGCTTCCTATTTGCTGTGCTACGCCTCGACCTTTTAATTCAAAGGCAACATAGACTACACACTGCCATAATGCAATGTTATTTCTCTTTTGCTCATCGCAAATAAATATAAATAAACAAACAAACAAAGATATTCAACTAAGTTGACAGAGTATAGTATATCACCGATATACAAAGAAAAATGAAATAAACTAACTTGTACGAATCAAAAAAATCCCGTGACACAAGCTGGATTTGAACCAACATCTCCCAATTGCCGGTCAGGTGTTTTAACCAATTAAACTATCGTGGCACATGAAAGAAACTTCTTTAACTCGTACATGCCTTGCTTCCTATGTGCTGTGCTACGCCTCGACCTTTTAATTCAAAGGCAACATAGACTACACACTGCCATAATGCAATGTTATTTCTCTTTTGCTCATCGCAAATAAATATAAATAAACAAACAAACAAAGATATTCAACTAAGTTGACAGAGTATAGTATATCACCGATATACAAAGAAAAATGAAATAAACTAACTTGTACGAATCAAAAAAATCCCGTGACACAAGCTGGATTTGAACCAACATCTCCCAATTGCCGGTCAGGTGTTTTAACCAATTAAACTATCGTGGCACATGAAAGAAACTTCTTTAACTCGTACATGCCTTGCTTCCTATGTGCTGTGCTACGCCTCGACCTTTTAATTCAAAGGCAACATAGACTACACACTGCCATAATGCAATGTTATTTCTCTTTTGCTCATCGCAAATAAATATAAATAAACAAACAAACAAAGATATTCAACTAAGTTGACAGAGTATAGTATATCACCGATATACAAAGAAAAATGAAATAAACTAACTTGTACGAATCAAAAAAATCCCGTGACACAAGCTGGATTTGAACCAACATCTCCCAAATGCCGGTCAGGTGTTTTAACCAATTAAACTATCGTGGCACATGAAAGAAACTTCTTTAACTCGTACATGCCTTGCTTCCTATGTGCTGTGCTACGCCTCGACCTTTTAATTCAAAGGCAACATAGACTACACACTGCCATAATGCAATGTTATTTCTCTTTTGCTCATCGCAAATAAATATAAATAAACAAACAAACAAAGATATTCAACTAAGTTGACAGAGTATAGTATATCACCGATATACAAAGAAAAATGAAATAAACTAACTTGTACGAATCAAAAAAATCCCGTGACACAAGCTGGATTTGAACCAACATCTCCCAATTGCCGGTCAGGTGTTTTAACCAATTAAACTATCGTGGCACATGAAAGAAACTTCTTTAACTCGTACATGCCTTGCTTCCTATGTGCTGTGCTACGCCTCGACCTTTTAATTCAAAGGCAACATAGACTACACACTGCCATAATGCAATGTTATTTCTCTTTTGCTCATCGCAAATAAATATAAATAAACAAACAAACAAAGATATTCAACTAAGTTGACAGAGTATAGTATATCACCGATATACAAAGAAAAATGAAATAAACTAACTTGTACGAATCAAAAAAATCCCGTGACACAAGCTGGATTTGAACCAACATCTCCCAATTGCCGGTCAGGTGTTTTAACCAATTAAACTATCGTGGCACATGAAAGAAACTTCTTTAACTCGTACATGCCTTGCTTCCTATGTGCTGTGCTACGCCTCGACCTTTTAATTCAAAGGCAACATAGACTACACACTGCCATAATGCAATGTTATTTCTCTTTTGCTCATCGCAAATAAATATAAATAAACAAACAAAGATATTCAACTAAGTTGACAGAGTATAGTATATCACCGATATACAAAGAAAAATGAAATAAACTAACTTGTACGAATCAAAAAAATCCCGTGACACAAGCTGGATTTGAACCAACATCTCCCAATTGCCGGTCAGGTGTTTTAACCAATTAAACTATCGTGGCACATGAAAGAAACTTCTTTAACTCGTACATGCCTTGCTTCCTATGTGCTGTGCTACACCTCGACCTTTTAATTCAAAGGCAACATAGACTACACACTGCCATAATGCAATGTTATTTCTCTTTTGCTCATCGCAAATAAATATAAATAAACAAACAAACAAAGATATTCAACTAAGTTGACAGAGTATAGTATATCACCGATATACAAAGAAAAATGAAATAAACTAACTTGTACGAATCAAAAAAATCCCGTGACACAAGCTGGATTTGAACCAACATCTCCCAATTGCCGGTCAGGTGTTTTAACCAATTAAACTATCGTGGCACATGAAAGAAACTTCTTTAACTCGTACATGCCTTGCTTCCTATGTGCTGTGCTACGCCTCGACCTTTTAATTCAAAGGCAACATAGACTACACACTGCCATAATGCAATGTTATTTCTCTTTTGCTCATCGCAAATAAATATAAATAAACAAACAAACAAAGATATTCAACTAAGTTGACAGAGTATAGTATATCACCGATATACAAAGAAAAATGAAATAAACTAACTTGTACGAATCAAAAAAATCCCGTGACACAAGCTGGATTTGAACCAACATCTCCCAATTGCCGGTCAGGTGTTTTAACCAATTAAACTATCGTGGCACATGAAAGAAACTTCTTTAACTCGTACATGCCTTGCTTCCTATGTGCTGTGCTACGCCTCGACCTTTTAATTCAAAGGCAACATAGACTACACACTGCCATAATGCAATGTTATTTCTCTTTTGCTCATCGCAAATAAATATAAATAAACAAACAAACAAAGATATTCAACTAAGTTGACAGAGTATAGTATATCACCGATATACAAAGAAAAATGAAATAAACTAACTTGTACGAATCAAAAAAATCCCGTGACACAAGCTGGATTTGAACCAACATCTCCCAATTGCCGGTCAGGTGTTTTAACCAATTAAACTATCGTGGCACATGAAAGAAACTTCTTTAACTCGTACATGCCTTGCTTCCTATGTGCTGTGCTACACCTCGACCTTTTAATTCAAAGGCAACATAGACTACACACTGCCATAATGCAATGTTATTTCTCTTTTGCTCATCGCAAATAAATATAAATAAACAAACAAACAAAGATATTCAACTAAGTTGACAGAGTATAGTATATCACCGATATACAAAGAAAAATGAAATAAACTAACTTGTACGAATCAAAAAAATCCCGTGACACAAGCTGGATTTGAACCAACATCTCCCAATTGCCGGTCAGGTGTTTTAACCAATTAAACTATCGTGGCACATGAAAGAAACTTCTTTAACTCGTACATGCCTTGCTTCCTATGTGCTGTGCTACGCCTCGACCTTTTAATTCAAAGGCAACATAGACTACACACTGCCATAATGCAATGTTATTTCTCTTTTGCTCATCGCAAATAAATATAAATAAACAAACAAACAAAGATATTCAACTAAGTTGACAGAGTATAGTATATCACCGATATACAAAGAAAAATGAAATAAACTAACTTGTACGAATCAAAAAAATCCCGTGACACAAGCTGGATTTGAACCAACATCTCCCAATTGCCGGTCAGGTGTTTTAACCAATTAAACTATCGTGGCACATGAAAGAAACTTCTTTAACTCGTACATGCCTTGCTTCCTATGTGCTGTGCTACGCCTCGACCTTTTAATTCAAAGGCAACATAGACTACACACTGCCATAATGCAATGTTATTTCTCTTTTGCTCATCGCAAATAAATATAAATAAACAAACAAACAAAGATATTCAACTAAGTTGACAGAGTATAGTATATCACCGATATACAAAGAAAAATGAAATAAACTAACTTGTACGAATCAAAAAAATCCCGTGACACAAGCTGGATTTGAACCAACATCTCCCAATTGCCGGTCAGGTGTTTTAACCAATTAAACTATCGTGGCACATGAAAGAAACTTCTTTAACTCGTACATGCCTTGCTTCCTATGTGCTGTGCTACGCCTCGACCTTTTAATTCAAAGGCAACATAGACTACACACTGCCATAATGCAATGTTATTTCTCTTTTGCTCATCGCAAATAAATATAAATAAACAAACAAACAAAGATATTCAACTAAGTTGACAGAGTATAGTATATCACCGATATACAAAGAAAAATGAAATAAACTAACTTGTACGAATCAAAAAAATCCCGTGACACAAGCTGGATTTGAACCAACATCTCCCAATTGCCGGTCAGGTGTTTTAACCAATTAAACTATCGTGGCACATGAAAGAAACTTCTTTAACTCGTACATGCCTTGCTTCCTATGTGCTGTGCTACGCCTCGACCTTTTAATTCAAAGACAACATAGACTACACACTGCCATAATGCAATGTTATTTCTCTTTTGCTCATCGCAAATAAATATAAATAAACAAACAAACAAAGATATTCAACTAAGTTGACAGAGTATAGTATATCACCGATATACAAAGAAAAATGAAATAAACTAACTTGTACGAATCAAAAAAATCCCGTGACACAAGCTGGATTTGAACCAACATCTCCCAATTGCCGGTCAGGTGTTTTAACCAATTAAACTATCGTGGCACATGAAAGAAACTTCTTTAACTCGTACATGCCTTGCTTCCTATGTGCTGTGCTACGCCTCGACCTTTTAATTCAAAGGCAACATAGACTACACACTGCCATAATGCAATGTTATTTCTCTTTTGCTCATCGCAAATAAATATAAATAAACAAACAAACAAAGATATTCAACTAAGTTGACAGAGTATAGTATATCACCGATATACAAAGAAAAATGAAATAAACTAACTTGTACGAATCAAAAAAATCCCGTGACACAAGCTGGATTTGAACCAACATCTCCCAATTGCCGGTCAGGTGTTTTAACCAATTAAACTATCGTGGCACATGAAAGAAACTTCTTTAACTCGTACATGCCTTGCTTCCTATGTGCTGTGCTACGCCTCGACCTTTTAATTCAAAGGCAACATAGACTACACACTGCCATAATGCAATGTTATTTCTCTTTTGCTCATCGCAAATAAATATAAATAAACAAACAAACAAAGATATTCAACTAAGTTGACAGAGTATAGTATATCACCGATATACAAAGAAAAATGAAATAAACTAACTTGTACGAATCAAAAAAATCCCGTGACACAAGCTGGATTTGAACCAACATCTCCCAATTGCCGGTCAGGTGTTTTAACCAATTAAACTATCGTGGCACATGAAAGAAACTTCTTTAACTCGTACATGCCTTGCTTCCTATGTGCTGTGCTACGCCTCGACCTTTTAATTCAAAGGCAACATAGACTACACACTGCCATAATGCAATGTTATTTCTCTTTTGCTCATCGCAAATAAATATAAATAAACAAACAAACAAAGATATTCAACTAAGTTGACAGAGTATAGTATATCACCGATATACAAAGAAAAATGAAATAAACTAACTTGTACGAATCAAAAAAATCCCGTGACACAAGCTGGATTTGAACCAACATCTCCCAATTGCCGGTCAGGTGTTTTAACCAATTAAACTATCGTGGCACATGAAAGAAACTTCTTTAACTCGTACATGCCTTGCTTCCTATGTGCTGTGCTACGCCTCGACCTTTTAATTCAAAGGCAACATAGACTACACACTGCCATAATGCAATGTTATTTCTCTTTTGCTCATCGCAAATAAATATAAATAAACAAACAAACAAAGATATTCAACTAAGTTGACAGAGTATAGTATATCACCGATATACAAAGAAAAATGAAATAAACTAACTTGTACGAATCAAAAAAATCCCGTGACACAAGCTGGATTTGAACCAACATCTCCCAATTGCCGGTCAGGTGTTTTAACCAATTAAACTATCGTGGCACATGAAAGAAACTTCTTTAACTCGTACATGCCTTGCTTCCTATGTGCTGTGCTACGCCTCGACCTTTTAATTCAAAGGCAACATAGACTACACACTGCCATAATGCAATGTTATTTCTCTTTTGCTCATCGCAAATAAATATAA
Organism: Apoderus coryli; assembly: GCA_911728435.2. NCBI lineage: Eukaryota > Metazoa > Arthropoda > Insecta > Coleoptera > Attelabidae > Apoderus > Apoderus coryli. The sequence goes on from OU452198.1 coordinate 27,133,995, forward strand.
ATAAACAAACAAACAAAGATATTCAACTAAGTTGACAGAGTATAGTATATCACCGATATACAAAGAAAAATGAAATAAACTAACTTGTACGAATCAAAAAAATCCCGTGACACAAGCTGGATTTGAACCAACATCTCCCAATTGCCGGTCAGGTGTTTTAACCAATTAAACTATCGTGGCACATGAAAGAAACTTCTTTAACTCGTACATGCCTTGCTTCCTATGTGCTGTGCTACGCCTCGACCTTTTAATTCAAAGGCAACATAGACTACACACTGCCATAATGCAATGTTATTTCTCTTTTGCTCATCGCAAATAAATATAAATAAACAAACAAACAAAGATATTCAACTAAGTTGACAGAGTATAGTATATCACCGATATACAAAGAAAAATGAAATAAACTAACTTGTACGAATCAAAAAAATCCCGTGACACAAGCTGGATTTGAACCAACATCTCCCAATTGCCGGTCAGGTGTTTTAACCAATTAAACTATCGTGGCACATGAAAGAAACTTCTTTAACTCGTACATGCCTTGCTTCCTATGTGCTGTGCTACGCCTCGACCTTTTAATTCAAAGGCAACATAGACTACACACTGCCATAATGCAATGTTATTTCTCTTTTGCTCATCGCAAATAAATATAAATAAACAAACAAACAAAGATATTCAACTAAGTTGACAGAGTATAGTATATCACCGATATACAAAGAAAAATGAAATAAACTAACTTGTACGAATCAAAAAAATCCCGTGACACAAGCTGGATTTGAACCAACATCTCCCAATTGCCGGTCAGGTGTTTTAACCAATTAAACTATCGTGGCACATGAAAGAAACTTCTTTAACTCGTACATGCCTTGCTTCCTATGTGCTGTGCTACGCCTCGACCTTTTAATTCAAAGGCAACATAGACTACACACTGCCATAATGCAATGTTATTTCTCTTTTGCTCATCGCAAATAAATATAAATAAACAAACAAACAAAGATATTCAACTAAGTTGACAGAGTATAGTATATCACCGATATACAAAGAAAAATGAAATAAACTAACTTGTACGAATCAAAAAAATCCCGTGACACAAGCTGGATTTGAACCAACATCTCCCAATTGCCGGTCAGGTGTTTTAACCAATTAAACTATCGTGGCACATGAAAGAAACTTCTTTAACTCGTACATGCCTTGCTTCCTATGTGCTGTGCTACGCCTCGACCTTTTAATTCAAAGACAACATAGACTACACACTGCCATAATGCAATGTTATTTCTCTTTTGCTCATCGCAAATAAATATAAATAAACAAACAAACAAAGATATTCAACTAAGTTGACAGAGTATAGTATATCACCGATATACAAAGAAAAATGAAATAAACTAACTTGTACGAATCAAAAAAATCCCGTGACACAAGCTGGATTTGAACCAACATCTCCCAATTGCCGGTCAGGTGTTTTAACCAATTAAACTATCGTGGCACATGAAAGAAACTTCTTTAACTCGTACATGCCTTGCTTCCTATGTGCTGTGCTACGCCTCGACCTTTTAATTCAAAGGCAACATAGACTACACACTGCCATAATGCAATGTTATTTCTCTTTTGCTCATCGCAAATAAATATAAATAAACAAACAAACAAAGATATTCAACTAAGTTGACAGAGTATAGTATATCACCGATATACAAAGAAAAATGAAATAAACTAACTTGTACGAATCAAAAAAATCCCGTGACACAAGCTGGATTTGAACCAACATCTCCCAATTGCCGGTCAGGTGTTTTAACCAATTAAACTATCGTGGCACATGAAAGAAACTTCTTTAACTCGTACATGCCTTGCTTCCTATGTGCTGTGCTACGCCTCGACCTTTTAATTCAAAGGCAACATAGACTACACACTGCCATAATGCAATGTTATTTCTCTTTTGCTCATCGCAAATAAATATAAATAAACAAACAAACAAAGATATTCAACTAAGTTGACAGAGTATAGTATATCACCGATATACAAAGAAAAATGAAATAAACTAACTTGTACGAATCAAAAAAATCCCGTGACACAAGCTGGATTTGAACCAACATCTCCCAATTGCCGGTCAGGTGTTTTAACCAATTAAACTATCGTGGCACATGAAAGAAACTTCTTTAACTCGTACATGCCTTGCTTCCTATGTGCTGTGCTACGCCTCGACCTTTTAATTCAAAGGCAACATAGACTACACACTGCCATAATGCAATGTTATTTCTCTTTTGCTCATCGCAAATAAATATAAATAAACAAACAAACAAAGATATTCAACTAAGTTGACAGAGTATAGTATATCACCGATATACAAAGAAAAATGAAATAAACTAACTTGTACGAATCAAAAAAATCCCGTGACACAAGCTGGATTTGAACCAACATCTCCCAATTGCCGGTCAGGTGTTTTAACCAATTAAACTATCGTGGCACATGAAAGAAACTTCTTTAACTCGTACATGCCTTGCTTCCTATGTGCTGTGCTACGCCTCGACCTTTTAATTCAAAGGCAACATAGACTACACACTGCCATAATGCAATGTTATTTCTCTTTTGCTCATCGCAAATAAATATAAATAAACAAACAAACAAAGATATTCAACTAAGTTGACAGAGTATAGTATATCACCGATATACAAAGAAAAATGAAATAAACTAACTTGTACGAATCAAAAAAATCCCGTGACACAAGCTGGATTTGAACCAACATCTCCCAATTGCCGGTCAGGTGTTTTAACCAATTAAACTATCGTGGCACATGAAAGAAACTTCTTTAACTCGTACATGCCTTGCTTCCTATGTGCTGTGCTACGCCTCGACCTTTTAATTCAAAGGCAACATAGACTACACACTGCCATAATGCAATGTTATTTCTCTTTTGCTCATCGCAAATAAATATAAATAAACAAACAAACAAAGATATTCAACTAAGTTGACAGAGTATAGTATATCACCGATATACAAAGAAAAATGAAATAAACTAACTTGTACGAATCAAAAAAATCCCGTGACACAAGCTGGATTTGAACCAACATCTCAGCAAGGCATGTACGAGTTAAAGAAGTTTCTTTCATGTGCCACGATAGTTTAATTGGTTAAAACACCTGACCGGCAATTGGGAGATGTTGGTTCAAATCCAGCTTGTGTCACGGGATTTTTTTGATTCGTACAAGTTAGTTTATTTCATTTTTCTTTGTATATCGGTGATATACTATACTCTGTCAACTTAGTTGAATATCTTTGTTTGTTTGTTTATTTATATTTATTTGCGATGAGCAAAAGAGAAATAACATTGCATTATGGCAGTGTGTAGTCTATGTTGCCTTTGAATTAAAAGGTCGAGGCGTAGCACAGCACATAGGAAGCAAGGCATGTACGAGTTAAAGAAGTTTCTTTCATGTGCCACGATAGTTTAATTGGTTAAAACACCTGACCGGCAATTGGGAGATGTTGGTTCAAATCCAGCTTGTGTCACGGGATTTTTTTGATTCGTACAAGTTAGTTTATTTCATTTTTCTTTGTATATCGGTGATATACTATACTCTGTCAACTTAGTTGAATATCTTTGTTTGTTTGTTTATTTATATTTATTTGCGATGAGCAAAAGAGAAATAACATTGCATTATGGCAGTGTGTAGTCTATGTTGCCTTTGAATTAAAAGGTCGAGGCGTAGCACAGCACATAGGAAGCAAGGCATGTACGAGTTAAAGAAGTTTCTTTCATGTGCCACGATAGTTTAATTGGTTAAAACACCTGACCGGCAATTGGGAGATGTTGGTTCAAATCCAGCTTGTGTCACGGGATTTTTTTGATTCGTACAAGTTAGTTTATTTCATTTTTCTTTGTATATCGGTGATATACTATACTCTGTCAACTTAGTTGAATATCTTTGTTTGTTTGTTTATTTATATTTATTTGCGATGAGCAAAAGAGAAATAACATTGCATTATGGCAGTGTGTAGTCTATGTTGCCTTTGAATTAAAAGGTCGAGGCGTAGCACAGCACATAGGAAGCAAGGCATGTACGAGTTAAAGAAGTTTCTTTCATGTGCCACGATAGTTTAATTGGTTAAAACACCTGACCGGCAATTGGGAGATGTTGGTTCAAATCCAGCTTGTGTCACGGGATTTTTTTGATTCGTACAAGTTAGTTTATTTCATTTTTCTTTGTATATCGGTGATATACTATACTCTGTCAACTTAGTTGAATATCTTTGTTTGTTTGTTTATTTATATTTATTTGCGATGAGCAAAAGAGAAATAACATTGCATTATGGCAGTGTGTAGTCTATGTTGCCTTTGAATTAAAAGGTCGAGGCGTAGCACAGCACATAGGAAGCAAGGCATGTACGAGTTAAAGAAGTTTCTTTCATGTGCCACGATAGTTTAATTGGTTAAAACACCTGACCGGCAATTGGGAGATGTTGGTTCAAATCCAGCTTGTGTCACGGGATTTTTTTGATTCGTACAAGTTAGTTTATTTCATTTTTCTTTGTATATATATATATATAACGGGCCCCGCAGCTACAACGCAAGTAACAAATTGGTAAGTCAATTTTTGGGGGCTTTTACTTCTGTTTTATTAATTCTATATATAGATAAAAGATCGCAATACAGTCCACAATTCACGATCACGGCATCAATGGCTACATTTTAAAAATATTGTGAATCTATACAGGGTGTCCCAAATATAAGAAATGAACCATAGTTGTGTTTTTTAAATGGAATGCCCTCTATATGAATATATTTTTAGATTCCCCGTTCAAAATAAACCTAACTTTCATTAAAGTACATCTGACCTAGTTTTTTAAATATTTTAATTTTTATAAAAATATAGACATAATTTCAATGCAAAAATTCTCACCTATTTGTTTGTTCTTTTTATGCCAGTCTGGACTGATAAATATACCCACTCATCACTTGTTACGCCAAATATAAAAAAGTCCCAATACTAAGTACAGGGTGTCGAATAATATAAGTTATATGAACGTAAAGTTTAATTCCAAATAACTTGTTTATTTCAAATGGACCACAGGGTATCTGAGGTCAAAATTAGATGCACAAAGTAATAGAATCAGTGGCGTTCAAATGATGAAAGATCATGTCGAAGAAATTTCACAGACATTCTTCAAGACTTTCATCCGGAACTCACCACTGACTCAAAACATTGGACAACAAAGACATAGAGATGGTATACACTGCAAACATAGGCTCATCCACCAACATTTGCCTATTTACTTTGAGGAACCACCCTAACAAATACCATCAATAGACAAGGGACAAAACCACATAATAAACACAAGACTCATGTAAAATACTGACGGACACCACTGACTGGACGCTAACTCATCAAGCCAGCGTCATTTGACGCCTCTCGGTTTTCTTTTTGAGCGGGTTTTTTAGCGCATTTTTCCCGCATCGACTTTGGTAACAACCTGCTGCGGCTAAATATGTTAATTTTTCCAATTTTCATGTGCGATTCGTTGCGATTACCTGTCAGGTTTAGGTGAGGTGTACTTTAATGAAAGTTAGGTTTATTTTGAACGGGGAATCTAAAATTATATTCATATACAGGGCATTCCATTTAAAAAAACACAACTATGGTTCATTTCTCATATTTGTATAGATTCACAATATTTTAAAAATGTAGCCATAAATCATTTTTATCGAAACCGTGAATAAAACTTTTAGGAAATTAAATAGTTTAAGGCGGGTTTAGCCAGCTAATAATGGATAATGCACAATTTTAGTGCATAATAATAATAAATATATATTTGTTAAAAAATTAACAATAATTTGTAGACATATCAAGAAACAAAACATAAGAATAATAATAATTAATACTATACACTATATTGTACAGGTACATCGTCATAATGGATAATTTTTAAAACATGACACTTACATGTACCTGCTTATACAACGAATAGTGTATAATGCATAATTTTCGTTGATAATGGATAATGGAAACTTTCAACTTTTATGCACTAAATTATGAAAAAAATATTAATACGCATGCGCCGCATTATATATTATAAACACTTACATAACCTCAATTTTTAATACAAATTTTATTTAGCTATTTTCTTGAACACATTTTTTGATACTGATTAATTTTTTGCTACCGAGTTAATTTTTTGATACCGAGTTTACTTATTGATTTTTTGATACCGACTTAAAAATCAATACCTATACATAATGAGCATTGAGGAAGCAACATTATTGGAGACAATCGAAAGCTTTCGGTCCATTTGGGACCCTAAAGATAAAGACCACCGAAACAGTATGGTGGTCGAAAATGCTTGGTCATCAATATCGATAATAATGGATGATAGTGGTAAAATATATTTATTTTATTCTTTGAATTTTTGTATAATAGTTTTGTTTTTTTTAGTCGAATATTGTAAAGAAGCATGGAAGTGCCTGCGGAGAAAGTATATCAGGGAAAGAAAGCTTGTTGCAAAACCTACCTCAGGATCTGCGGCCTATACGGGTCATTGGCCATTGTTTAAAGCACTAGTGGTCCAAATCAGAAGGTTAGTTTGTTTAGATTAGATCGAACATCATAAACTAATATGAAAATATACCGAATTTTTAGAACAAGTCGTAATATCATTAAAAGCAACACGGTAACCCATAAACCATCTAGCCTCTAGACCTCAAGATGTTACAGCAGATCACACATTAGGAGATACCCAGAGCAATGAGGAAAGTGATACACTGAAGCCCACCTCTGGAACAGGTCATGTTTCTTCAGGTTCATCGACAAGTCGGGCTGCTTTCGCTTCGACCCCGAGCACCAGTAAAAAAGTGGGCATAAAAAGAAAACGAACGCATTATCATGTATAGGCAACAACAAGAAAAATATTGTTAAACAGGAACTGGTACAATCAAAACCGTACCAATGATTAATAAAAAGAAAAAACAGGTACGACGCCAATAATTTTATCGTAATATCACTTAGTTTTGTTTTTTTGTGTTTATATAATTTCTTTCACCTTATTGTTCACTAGAACTTTTATAACGGAGGTTCCTCCCTTTTCTCTAACTTCAGTTTTACTTAAGCAATAGATAATGGTTTATCTATGCGTAAACACTCGGCACTTTACTTATAAAAACAAATTATTTTGCACGGTCGCCACTTGTATTGTTTTGAATTTAAACACCGTTCACCTTGCTTGTCTAACAACGACTGTTTTATTTCTCTTCATAATATATCACAAATCCATAGAACATTATGAATCACAATACTATATCACCACTAGAAAAACAACAAAACAAATATCTTATGATGAATACAATGTGGGGTGATGTGATATTACCATCCCTATTTTATATCAAGTGATAGTTCGCTTGTCAACTGTCATATAATATTTAATTTAGATGTAGCCGGTAACAAATATGACATTATACATTATCATTCTACAACTGTAACAAATAATACCATAACACCTTCTTCTGATATTTCTTTGTGATTCAAGAGTCCCAATAAAGTTTGTTAATGTTATTGTGAGTTTCATTGAACGGTAACGTTAAAGTGAACCTGAGGACCCCACATCTGGTGACCCCGACGAAGAAATTGTGGTATTTTTTGTAGTGTAGTGGCCGATACGTTAGCTTTGCCGGATTTTAGTTGTGTAACTACCGTTTACGGCAACGTAAGCGCATCAGTTGTATTAGTTACTGGGACATACTGAAGGCATTTTTCACGTTTGCAAACGCGAAGCCTCAAGACCCTAACCTAGAAAATACAACATTTTGGCGCACTTGTTCGGCTGTTCCTGAGTTTGCCGCCAAATAGCAACGCGTTGGTTTTGGACATACGTCAATGACAGAAGTCAACGAATTGTACGCTGGCAGAAATCTGTAATTTCGTTCATCTGGTTGGTATCGTTTTCCATAGACACAACCAGGTTAAACCGGTTATATTTCGACCGTAAATCATCGATGACAAGTAATTGTTTTATATTATTTTTTCACTGTTTCAACACATTGTTAGCTACAGACTGGTAATGTAAACATTCCTATTTGTATATTAGTGTATATTTTAGGACATTTAGTGTGTAGTAAATAAAAAACTTTAGTAGTTTTGTACGATAAATTTTCTCAGTTAATTTTTTAACGTTAAGAGGATCTTTAACTCTGTTACTTATTATGTTTCTTTTTTTAGCAAAATGCCGTTCACTGACGACGAAATTAAAACAATTATTGATGAGTCTAGAACAGCACAGGGTCGTGTTCAACAACTCGAGCAGATGTTGGCAGGTCATCGCGTCGATAGCTATCGTGTTTCGCCGATTTTTGGGCATGATAAATTTTTACCGTCGTAGCATGGTTAATGCTGCAGAGACACTTGCGCCACTTAACGCATATCTGGCGGGCGCCGTGAAAAACGATAAGCGGGAGATACAGTGGACTCCTGAGGCAGTGCAAGCGTTTGAGAATGCCAAATCTGACCTGGCAAACGCTACCTTACTCGTTCATCCGCGCATCGATGCAACTGTACGATTAGTAACAGATGCATCGGATCTGTGTATGGGTGCCGTTTTGGAACAGTCCAATAATGAAGGCTGGGAACCCTTAGCATTTTATTCTCAGAAGTTCTCACCGGCACAAACTAAGTATAGTGCGTACGATAGGGAACTCACCGCAGTATTCTGCTCAATCAAACATTTTCGACATTTTTTAGAGGGTCGGGAGTTTAAAGTGTATACCGACCATAAACCGCTGATATATGCTTTTAAGCAGCGCAGCGATAAGGCATCTCCACGTCAACTTCGACAACTTTCTTTTATAGCTGAATTCACTACGGAATTTGTCCATTTGGCTGGTTTTGACAACGTGGTGGCAGATCCTCTGTCCCGAATTGATGCTCTTAGGATGCCATTGGAGTTCGATTTGAACGAGCTTGCGCAACAGCAAACCGCTGACGAACACCTGGCAGCTATTAAAAATTCTTCCGGACATCCATTGAAGCTTAAAACGATTCAATGGGGTCCTAACAATATAAAGGTAGATTGCGAAATTTCAGATGAAGCAATTCGACCATATGTGCCTGAGTCTCTTCGGCAGAGAGTCTTTCACATGGTTCATAATCCCGCTCACCCAAGTGGCAGAGTCACGGACCGTCTTATTCGTCAAAGATATGTTTGGGCTAATAGGCATAAAGACATTAAGTCTTGGTGTAGGGCGTGTATAGAATGCCAGGCATCTAAAACAACAAGACATGTCAAAACTTTCCCGGATTATTTTGTAGCCCCGGATGGCCGCTTTGATCAAGTTCATTTAGATATCGTTGGTCCTTTGCCAGAGCATGACGGATATAGGTATTGCCTAACTATGATCGATAGGTTCTCACGGTGGGTCGAGGCTACGCCAATTAAAGATATTTCCGCACAGGCTATCGCTCGTACCTTTTTTGACACGTGGATTTCTAGATACGGTTCGCCTAAATGCGTTACCACAGACCAAGGCACTCAATTCGAATCGCGGATGTTTCAGGCGCTGTTAAGTCTCATCGGTCGCAACGTATTCGCACTACCCCGTATCATCCCCAGTCGAACGGTTTAATAGAGCGTTGGCATCGTGTTTTTAAGGCCGCGTTGATGTGCTATGCTGAGGACAACTGGGTCCACACGCTGCCGACCGTGTTGTTGGGACTACGAGCTCATATTCGTTCTGATGTGGGCGCTTCCCCAGCTGAATTTTTATTCGGAACCACATTACGGTTACCAGGTGAATTTTTCCTCCCTGAGGATATTACACCTGATCCAAATTTCTTTATAGAAGAGTTTCGCGAATTTATGCGTCAAGTCCGTCCGGTACCTACCGCGCATAAAAGTAAAAATAAAATATTTTATTTTAAAGAATTACATGAATGTTCTCACGTATTTTTGCGTAATGTTGCCAAGAAATCGCTGGAACGTCCTTATTCCGGGCCATATAAAGTTGCACAGCGCGTTTCAGATCGCGTATTCGAGATTGAGGTACAAGGTAAATTAAAAACAGTATCTGTCGAATTATTAAAGCCTGCATTTTCATACCGGAGGATGTTATAGATTACGCAATTCCTACTGCGTCAGCCAGCCAGCACAATTCGCAACCACAGTCGCTAAGAACTTATTCTCGTCGAGATAAAAGAGTTAGTTTGCGCCTTCGACGAAAGAGTAGACTCTGACTTTTCTCAGCACTCGTCGATGATTGCTTTATTTCTTATTTTTTATGATGATATATTCAATTTGTTTTGATATCAGATTTTTCTTTTAGGATGGTTAACTGAGGAAATGGGACTAGATTTTATTATATGTTCTATTTATGTTTATCTCAGTATATTTCATTTCAGATCAAACCAATGTTCCTTTACCTTTAATAAAATAAAAATTAGAATGTAAGTGCTATCTATGTACAATATTTACATCATTTTTTGTATTTTATCTGTGTCGTTAACACTAGGGGGGGAGTGTGTGGGGTGATGTGATATTACCATCCCTATTTTATATCAAGTGATAGTTCGCTTGTCAACTGTCATATAATATTTAATTTAGATGTAGCCGGTAACAAATATGACATTATACATTATCATTCTACAACTGTAACAAATAATACCATAACACCTTCTTCTGATATTTCTTTGTGATTCAAGAGTCCTAATAAAGTTTGTTAATGTTATTGTGAGTTTCATTGAACGAAGTGAACCTGAGGACCCCACAACAATATAACAGGTCCGCCATCTAACGTTTGTTTTTTCAACTAGTGCTTATTTCGTGAAGGGTGTAACACTTAGCTCATGTCTGATTTGACAGATAATTAGTTTTATCGAACGAATATGGTTGTGTATACGCTTGAACAACGCTGGGAAATATTGCGACATTACTTTGAAAATCATGGTAATGTTGCAGAATGTGTGCGAAAATTGCGTACGGATTTTGGAAGAGAAGCACCGTCAGCTCCGTATGTTCGTTATCTCGTGAAAAAAGTGAAAGAAACTGGCATCCTCATCGATAAACCAAAGCGTGAAAAGCCAAAAACAGTGCGTACACCCGAGAATATTGCTGCTGTGGCAGAAAGTGTGCGTGAAGCGCCATCAACATCAATTCACCGTCGGTCTCAACAATTGAACATTTCGGAGACATCATTGAGACGAATTTTGCATAAAGACCTTGGTATGACGCCATACAAAGTCCAATTGGTTCAGGAGTTGAAGCCAACTGACCATCCAATGCGTTTTCGCTTCGCTCAGTGGGCCTGCGATCGACTTACAGAAGATGCCGATTTTGCCAAAAAAATCATCTTTTCAGATGAAGCTCATTTTGATCTTGGCGGGTATGTAAACAAGCAAAATTGTCGCATTTGGGGCACAGAAAACCCGCACGCATACATTGAAAAGCCGATGCACCCAAAACGAGTCACTGTTTGGTGCGGATTTTGGTCCGGAGGCATAATTGGGCCATTTTTCTTCGAAAATGAGCAAGGAGTGGCCGTTACAGTCAATGGCGATCGTTATCGGGCCATGTTGAACGAATTTCTGTTCACAAAAATTGAAGAGCAGGATATTGGCAACATTTGGTTTCAACAGGACGGCGCTACGTGCCACACAGCCGAAGCTACACTCGATGTTTTGCGCCCTGTTTTTGAAGATCGCATTATCAGCCGCAGAGCTGATGTCGTTTGGCCACCTCGGAGCTGCGATTTGACACCGTTGGACTATTATTTGTGGGGTGCCGTCAAAGACAAGTGTTACGCCGACAAGCCAGAGACAATTGACGCTTTAAAGGACAATATTCGTGAAGCCATTGGTGAAATACAGCTGCACACAATCGATAATGTGCTTAAAAAGTGAACCGATCGTGTAGGCTACTGCATGGCCAGCCGAGGCAGCCATTTGAATGAAATTATTTGTCATTATTAACCGGAAGGATTGTACTTTCAAATAAAAAAAGAAATTTGAGAAAATATTCAGCAGTTTTTCTTTTATAGCATTTTCAAAAAAAAAAAGTTATCTGGCAGACCCAATATATATAAATATCTATACACTACAATTATAACAACGAAAACAAGAACACTTGTTTGCAGGTTGGTCAATTAATTTCTATGAACGACGCCAAAATAATGTCATGTGAAGTGGTAGTAGAGGAAGCAAAACTAATCGATTTAAGTCCACCTCACTGTAATCAGAATGAAACATTTAATATCACTCTAAACAATCATAGTAAAACAATTGACGAGCTACTTCAAATTATTCCCTCATTCCCTCTAGACAAAAATTTATTTGATGCCGACACCAGCATCAATATGGATATTGAAAAAGGAAGCATTCCGACAAAAATTGAGGAAAAAAAGATGAATAAAGAAAAAGAAAACTTGGCGACAGACGAACTTGTAATTGAAGAAACAGCCGAAGAAAAGACAAGTGAATTAAGTAGCCACGAGAACATTTTATCTTGGAAGTCAGGTAAAATGTTCTCGTGGCTACTTAATTCACTTGTCCTGAACCCAACTTGATGCTCATTCAAATACTACAATAAATAAAGAGCAATTGGCTGTTTTCCAGAACAACAAAGCAAGTAAAATTAATATTATATCAGATATTATTGTAGACCCACCAGAAACGAAGCAAATACAGCAAGATAAAGACAATGATCAATTGCTTGCTGATAAAATTGCTACTCTTGCAGAATTTGCTCCGCCAGGTGATTTTGAAAGACATCTTAAGTATCCAAAACCATTGGCCAAATCAAAGAAGAAATTAGCCGAAAAAATGCCAAGCGCTATTTCGTCAGCAAAGTGGAGAGAATATTATCAAAAGAAAGAATTAGCAAAAAAAAAAGAACGAAGATGAAATAAAAGAGAGAAAAGAAAAACGAGAAAAAGCCAAAGAAGAGAAGAAAGCAGCGGCAAGAACCAAACCAGTAAGAAAAGGCAGATTGGTAAAAAAAAATGTATCCACAGATCTTAAGGAAAATCCGAAGACAAACGTTAAATGTTCCTCCTGCAATGAAGAATTAATAAGCGCTACCGAAGATGACGATGAAAAGAATATTGGGTGTAACAAATGTTCCCTTTGGTTCCATATGAAACGTACAGAATTTTACGGCATCCCTTTTGAAGAAGCATCTACCAAAAAGTAGGTACATTTGCTACAAATGTTCCTAAAGAGTACCTATATAGGAGGATGTTAGTGATATCCTTAAACCAAAAATGCATGTCAATAGAGATTTAGCCATAAGACATAGCTATTTAAGCAAAGTACAAATTTAGAATATAATAATAATAATAATAATAATAATACTTTATTAGCCATCAATTCGTACAATAAATAATTGGTACATTGGCAAGTCAAACAAACGAACAAATACTAACAATCAATAACCAATAAAATTAGACAAAATAATAACATTATCACTATTGGCCAGTAATCAGTATACAATACTGGCATGTCAAATATACAGTAATACATATTAAATTATAAAATCTTAAATCTAAACTATACATATAAAAAAGACAAAAATTATAAAATATCACAATATAAAACAGTAATGAACAACTGAAAAACCGGTTGAGAACCATTACGCATTCTGTGTAGCGCAAGTTACAATTCGCTAGAGCAAGCCTCGATGTACTCTTGCAACGTGTAAAAGCAATTCTCCACGAAGAACCTCTTCAATCTATCTTTAAATATATTAATTGATATGGAGTTTTTAATCGATTGAGGCAGCATATTAAAATAAAGAATACCAGAGTAATGCGGCGACTTCTTAAATGTCTCGTGCCGAGGTCTAGGTAATAATAATTGGTTTCCGCCTCTATATAAATAAATATAAATATTTGTTTGTTAACTAAGATGTTTTGACGTGAAACGTCTCATTCAAACGACGGTCCAGCGTTTTGTTTGCTTTTTAGAAGTTTTTATACATAGTTTAAGACACATTTGTTACTTTTGTTTTCTAACGGGTGGCCCAAATAAAACCAGCTGGTGTGAAACACAAATAACTTTTTTATTTTTTAACATTATTTTTTTTTCTTTTTGCAGATAACTGAACTCTTGGAAATTTAAAATGAATACGTAGGGGAGCGCCGGGATGGTTTGGACAGCGGGAGACATTGGACACATTCATATTTACCGCCAAATTAAAGAAGGGGTAAAAACAAAAACGTATTTAGAAGCGCAATTGAATGCTCTTAGTATCTATCTAGATTGGAGGCAAGTAGGTTGTATCGTTTCGCGGCACTGCCATTTTTTTATTTATCTACGTGTCCATTCTAAGATTAAAAAGTTTTAAATCCTGTTTTACGAAACAAGTTTTGAGTTTTTTGAGCGGCTGATTGATTACCAGTTTCAAGGTAAGCCTTAAAAATCATAGTGTATAGTTGCTTTTAAGATATATATATGAACTTTAATACATTTTGAGTTTTATTAATCGAGCTACGTTGCGGGAGGGTATGGACAACTGTCCAAATGCTCCCGCAAGTGTCCTAACCCTCCCTAAATTAGCAAATTGTTACAGGAAACATGCCTCACAAGCACAAAAAGTTGACAAACAGACTTTTTTCCGCTGAAGCCATGCGGAATGCAACCGTCGAGGTATTATCTGGAAAATATTCTATTAGAAAAAGTGCCCAGGAACATGAAGTTAAAAAATCAACTCTAGCGCGATATGTGAAAACAGCAAAAGAAGTTGGTATTGAAAATATGTCATTTTCTCCCCATTTCGTCACATGTCAAGTATTTTCTAATGAATTGGAATCCTCGCTTACCTGCTACCTCAAAAGATGTTCAAATATGTACCACGGTTTAATGCCAAAAGCTACTCGCAGATTGGCATACGAGTTTGCAGAAAAAAATCGTCTTAAATTTCCAGATTCTTGGAAAGCAAATAAATCAGCTGGAAAGGACTGGTTCACCGGCTTTTTAAGTAGACAGTCGAAATTGTCCATAAGATTTCCGGAAAACACAAGCTTGGCGAGAATTTCCAGTTTTAATAAAACTACCGTCGGGAGATTTCAAGATAAGTTAGAGGAAGTTCTGAAAAGACATGAGTACACTGGATCAGACATATTCAATTTAGATGAGACGGGTGTTACCACGGTGCAAAAGACACAAAAGGCAGTTGCGACCAAAGGCCAGCATCAAGTAGGTAAAGTCGTTTCGGGAGAGCGAGGAGAGCTGGTTACCCAAGTGGGCATTATTGGAGCGAACGGAATAGCACTTCCTCCAGTATGGGTGTTTCCGAGAAAAAAATTTGATAAACATCGAATGTTGAATGGTGTTCCAGAAGAGTATGGTGCAACTGGCTTAGTTCATTCGTCTGGATGGATGACCAGTGATAATTTTTTAAAGGTCTTTGAACACTTTACAGCTAATGTTCGTTGTTCTAATGAACGTCAAGTCCTTCTCATAATGGACAATCATGAATCCCATTTATCTGTGCCTGCAATTGATTACTGCAAAGAAAATGGGATTACAATTTTCACTCTTCCACCGCATACATCTAATAAGTTGCAGCCATTAGATAGGACTGTTTTCGGCCCATTCAAAAGATGTTTCAACCAAGGAGTAGATGACTGGATGCTCGCTCATCCAGGACAGACAATATCCATTTATGATCTGGCACCTATCTGCATGAAAGCTTGGGATCGGTCTGCTACTCCCTCCAATATAAAATCTGGATTTCGTTGTACCGGAATTTGGCCATTCGACAAAAATATTTTTAGTGAGGAAGACTTTATTTGCTCATTTGTTACAGACAGGGTAGAAACAGAGAAAGACCCCAACAATGTGACTCTGTCAAATGAGGTTTTAAATAAAAATCCAGATTTATCACAGCAACCCGGCCCCTCTACACAAGAGCAAAAGTTTATATCTCCTTCCAAAATAAGACCGTATCCAAAAGCTCCCGAAAGAAAGACAACTAGAAAAGGACCAGTGAAGAGGACATCTATAATTGCAACCGATACTCCAGAACGCGATAAAATTGAAGAAAAAAAATGAAGAAGAATGCACCAAAACCTGATCAAAATAAGATCGAGAAGGTAAAGAAAAAATGTTTGAGCGAATCTTCTTCTTCCAATGAGAAAGAAGTTATTTACAAAGACTCATCTTCAGAGTTAGATTTGGAAGAAGATGACTTGGTAAATCTCACCAAACTTGAAGTTAATAATTTTATAATTTGCAAGGTGTTTAGAAAAACATCTGCTAGACATTATGCAGCTAAAATAGAAGAGGTCGTTGAAGATGGCTTTAATGTGAAATTTTTAAAAAAGCAAGTGGCTTCCAACCGGTTTAGATTTAGTGAAGAGCCTCCAGCATTTGTCTCATATGAAGAAGTTGTTTTGAAACTACCAAATCCATTGACAGACCGAAGTGCCAGATATTTGGACATGATATATTTTAATGTTGATGTTACCGAGTACAGCTTATGTTAATATTGAAGTAATTATTCAATAAACAATTTTTAACTAAATATTTTATTTATTTTTTGAAAAATAAATGATTTGCGTAATATATGTTCTTATTAATTGCTTGTCCAAACCCTCCCCAAAAGTTGGGGAGGATTGGGACAGATTACATTAAAAAAATATATGTATCTATCAAAACTCATAGGCATATTTTTTCAAAAAAAAAAAAAACAAAAGTATATGTATGTAAGAGACATGTATCAATTATCCTCGCTACAAAATTTTAATTATTCCTTATCCACGTCCACGCCACAATTGTTTATTCAAATATTGTCCAAACGCTCCCGGCGCCGGCGCTCCCCTATACAGCACTGTAGATTTTTCAGTTAAGAATTATTTTCTAGTTTTTGTTTAAAGATTAAGTCCATTTCATTTTATTCTGAAGTAGTGAATTGTATAAAGTTCCGTAAGTTTTTAATTGAAGGCCTTTTTGTTATCAATCAGTTTTTATAAAGTTTAAATTTATTTCCTTTAGTAATTGAAATAAATTCGTATAGGAATTAATATAATTATTCATGATTATATTAATTTTACTATTTTAAGTTGTACAAGTAATGACTAAGATCTTTTTCTAAATTTTCATTCTCGCTTAATTGTTTTATTCTTTTTCTTTAATTTATACATATTTATTTCTTGTTGTTATTCATTTTCTTTATTAGTTTTAATTATTAAATTAGTTGTTTTTAGCCCAAAATTTTGCGTTTTATTTCTAATAAAGTTTTCGTTAAATTATTGACAAAAGAGTCATTCAATTATTGTTTTTCTTTTAAATACAAAGTGGGTGACCGAAAGTGATCCAGAATTATAAAAGGTGAGTAATTTTACATTACTTTAATACAGATTATAAAGTTTATATTCTTTGGTTGTTCTTCTTTAACCCGGCGTTGGTCAGCTGGGGTGTGTGACACCCCAGCAAATTTTAATGGTTTGGCAACATTGTAAAACAACAATTCACGTGTATGTGCGTTCTTGTAGCTTCCCAATATTTCGCTAGGGAACAGTTGTTAGCCAAATTTCAGTAGTAGTATATCGCTGTGGATTATTATACGTGCTTAAATTTGTCTGGGGTTTACCACACCCCACCTTACTAATAGCGTACTTGTTTTTTGTTTTGTCTAAATAAGGTAAGATGATTTTTTTTTTCATTTAGTTTTAGAAGTAATACCTATTATTTTGGAATATGTTTTTTTGTTTAGGAAAAATGAATAGTTTCGAAAAAGAACAACAAAATTTATTGGCTTTATGGGCGGATGTTCAATCTGACGAAGAAATAATCGATTCGGAAAGTGAAAACGAAGCGGATTGTGTAAGTGAAAGTGACAACAACACAGATACAGAACAAGAAATTTCAGAAGCTGAACAAGAAGTTGAACACACTGAAATTTGCGACGATGCTGAACATATTAGTTTGTCTGAAGAGGAAGGACAAGGAGATAAATCCGAAAATCGTGGGAGAAGAGTTGAGAGATTCTATGTTGCCAGGGACGGTACAAAATGGTGCAAGACTGTTCCCAAACGAAACAAAAATGTTATTATGTTATCGACTCTACATCATGACGCTAATATTGTTGACGATTCAGGAGAAAAACTCTTACCAGAAATTATAAGTTTTTATAATTTCACAAAATGTGGTGTAGACGTCGTTGATGAATTATCTGCGACTTATAATGTCTCCAGAAATTCCAGAAGATGGCCTCTTACAGTTTGGTTTTCTTTGCTCAATACAGGGGCTATTAATGCTCAGGTAATATTTAGAGAAAATAACAAAGATTTTAAAACGGTTAGGCGTAAATTTATCAAAATGCTAGGTTTACAATTGATAAATGAACACATAAATTTACGCAAAAATAATCCAAGGATCACGCAAGAATTGCGCCGAAAAATTGGGGACATTATTGGCGAGAGTGATGCAGGACCAGCACCTAAACGATCTAAACATGTAGGAAGATGTTCAGCGTTCTTGTACCACTTGTAAGTGTTATCTTTGTTTAGAACATGTTATAGTTATGTGTGAAAGTTGTGCCAATTCAAACTCAGATTAAAAAAAAATCTTATGTTTTAATTTGTTATAAATATTATTTTACGGATTATATATTCCTTTTAAGTAATTATAAGAATTTAATTTTGTTTTCTTATTAAATAATTATTTAATTTTTGCATAATTATTATGGATTTTTTTTCATTTCAATTTAATATTGCCTCTACATCTTCCTTATGGCTATTGAAATAAATAATTACAAATATATGTTTTTTTTTTTATTTATTAAAAGGTTAACGGAACGCAAAAAATGTCGAAAAACCCGTAATAATTTGTAAATATTTTTTTGGATTACAAATATTTCGTAGGGTCTCATAAACCCCACCTTACTAACAGTGTTATAATGTTTCACCTAACCAACGCCGGGTTAATTGAAACCGCTCGTAAAGCTTGATTCGAACCCGTGACAATTTGAATAGCATATTGGGATTCATTCTGGACTGAGCTATAAAATTAGTATTCTTTCCGGATGTACATAATACCCGCTAATTTCAAAATGGTTACAGCACTAGTAAGATCCAAATTAGAGTTTGCTTCAATTTTATGGGCACTGTAACAAAATAGAACCCGCCACTGGCAAGCTTACAGATTACACAATTCTAGAATGCATGGGTGGCAGATTGTTTTCTTTCCTAGAATTTTGAAGGTCAAACATGCCCTTTTTCTTCATTATATATATTTAAAATAAGACGAAATATTCCCATAGTTTGTGGACAGGATGTTCCTTTTTTTTTCTGTAAACATAAATACGAACGTACCCTAAAACTATGGGGGGTCTAACACTTATCGATGTTTTAAAATATTGTGTCGTTAAGATAAGAATGTTTATTACATACTCTACAGATATGTATTCGGTAACAGGGTTGTCGATTTGCTCAAGAATTGCTTTCACTAAACATTATCAATACGTTTATAAATTTGTGGCGACCATTATTCTTGCGCCACACTGTATATATTGTATTTTATTCTGTAGATACTGTGGCAACCTTTTTATTGTGCCACACTGTATATATGTATTTTTAAATTTTGTTATTTCTGTGTACAAATTTAGTATAGTAGTTGTAAATAATATTTTCTAAATTTGACCAAATGTCGAAACATCTGGCACAAATATTTCTGCTTTCTTTTTACTGTTTTTCATTTTCGGGAACAAAAGAAATCCCTTGTCTCTACCTAGAAAAAGCAGTGGTTATTGTTAAAGCCACGTACCGACCAGATGTACTCTCTTCACAGAGATGCTTTTTCTATAATTGCAACCCAGTCAGTCTTCAACATCAAAACCGTCAACAACTCTCTCTCCAGATTTTAACAACCTAAATCTCAAACACACTCTTTTCCATATTAACAAATATTCAGTTTTGTACATACCGTTAAACAGTGTTTTAATTATTACAATCATACTACCCAAATTACCAAAAATTGTTTAAATTAAGGAATACGTTATGATCGATGGAATGTTGATATTAATTACTTGGTTTTTTTTGCTTCCCAATGTCTGATTCTACCCAAGGGGATAAGAATCATAATAATAATATCAATAGTTATGGGTGAATCTTGGGCAGTTTTTTTTCAACTGAGTTAAAGGCTTTTGCTTTATTTATGAGTTATATCTTGTCACTAATATAGTTGCTATATTACGGCAAAATGTTCTCACATTTAAATCAAGAGAAATATCTACATCACGTCGAATCATAGTTAGTATCTTAAAAGCAATTATACCAATTAAATTGAATCGTGAAAATATTATTCACAATTTCACAGAATTAAACCTCGTATCGCCATCTCTGGAGATACGCTTGAACCACAACGAATAACAGAAAATAAAAGTACGACTAAAGAGTAGAAAATCAATAATTAATGCTTTATTCTAATACTGCGCAAGGGTTGCGCTCTGAAACTGGCGTCTTCGAATTCCTATTGGCTATCATCCCTCTTTTGAGGCATAATAGGGGAGGTAATCAGAGTAACGTTCCGAAACAAAGTACCTCGGTAGTTCTTTTCAATTAAAAAGTCAGTTCTTGTTCGAGATCCAAGTAAGTCACTTCTAAATATATTTTCTTATAAGCTGTTTTAAGATTTATAATTTTTCTAAGTTCATTTTTCTGATTACAAAAATTCTTTTATTTTACTTATTAGCTCTCCATATCATATATGTAATATATGTATATATAATGCTTTATTCTAATACTGCGCAAGGGTTGCGCTCTGAAACTGGCGTCTTCGAATTCCTATTGGCTATCATCCCTCTTTTGAGGCATAATAGGGGAGGTAATCAGAGTAACGTTCCGAAACAAAGTACCTCGGTAGTTCTTTTCAATTAAAAAGTCAGTTCTTGTTCGAGATCCAAGTAAGTCACTTCTAAATATATTTTCTTATAAGCTGTTTTAAGATTTATAATTTTTCTAAGTTCATTTTTCTGATTACAAAAATTCTTTTATTTTACTTATTAGCTCTCCATATCATATATGTAATATATGTATATATGGAGACTATTAGTTTCATAAAAAAAATTTTTTTTAATTTCACCGGAAATACTTCTTTTTGGTCATTTTATACATAAATAAGTAGTTTTAAAAAAATGTCTGTCTGTCTGTCTGTCTGTCTGTCTGTCTGTCTGTATGTCTGTCTGTCTGTCTGTCTGTCTGTCTGTCTGTCTGTATCCACGAAAACGCAAAAACCGCTTAACAGATTTTAACCAAATTTGGTACAAAAATACTATTGGACATGGCAAGGAGCTGATTAGATTTTGGGAAACATTGAGCGTAGGCAAAGGGTTTAAAAGAGGGTTCAAAAATTAAAAAAATTCATAGTTCTTAAACTTATCCGAAATACTGCATAATTTTTTACGCATTTAATTGAATATAACCTAAAATATTGAACATAAAATATTAGACCACATTGGCGTTCGAAAATAGTGTAAAATGGGGTAAAAAAGATTAAAAAAAACGTATTTCTTAAAAATAGCAGAAATATTAACTAGTTATTGATAGTTTTGATAGAATATAACCTATAAAATGTGTTATGAATAACTTACTTTCATAGGCGTTCGTAAATAGTGGAAAAGGGGTCAAAACATAAAAAATATATATTTCCTAAACTTATTCGAAATATGGAATAATTTTTCATAGTTGTGATACAATATAAGCTAAAAAATATTCCATAAAAGAATTGGTTCACACAGGCGTTCGAAAATAGTTTAAAAAAAGGGTCAAAAACGAAAAAAAAAACGTTTCCCAAATATACCAGAAAAATTGGCTAATTATATATAGCTTTGATATAAGATAACCTAAAAAATGCAGCATAAAATTTTTATTCACATAGGCCTTCGTAAATAGTAGAAAAAGGGGTAAAATAAAAAAAAATTAAAATGTAAAAAATTTTATATTTAACTAGATGAATTGGTGTTAAAAATACACGACAAAAATTAATGTACCATAGGCGTCCGTAAAAATTCTATAAAAGGGTCAGAAAAAATTTGTATCCGTGATAACTCAAAAACCATATAACGGATTTTAACCACATTTGGTACGAAAATACTACAGGATAATTATAGGTGGTGATTAACATTGAGCGTAGGCAACGGGTTTAAAAGAGGTTTCAAAAATTTAAAAAATCATAGTTCTTAAACTTATCCGAAATATTGAATAATTTTTTATAGTTGTGATAGAATATAACCTAAAAAATGTTACATAAAAGAATTAGTTCACACAGGCGTTCGAAAATAGTGTTAAAAAAGGGTCAAAAACGAAAAAAAAATGTTTCCCAAATATACCAGAAAAATTGGCTAATTATATATAGCTTTGATATAAGATAACCTAAAAAATGCAGCATAAAATTTTTATTTACATAGGCGTTCGTAAATAGTAGAAAAAGGGGTAAAATAAAAAAAATTAACATGTAACAATTTTTATATTTAACTAGTTGAGTTGGTGTTAAAAATACACGACAAAAATTAATGTTCCATAGGCGTTCGTGAAAATTCTATAAAAGGGTCAGAAAAAATTTGTATCCGTGATAACTCAAAAACCACTTAACGGATTTTAATCACATTTGGTACGAAAATACTACAGGCTATTTATAGGTGGTGATTAACATTGAGCGTAGGCAAGGGGTTTAAAAGAGGGTTCAAAAATTTAAAAAAATTTTAGTTCTTAAACTTATCCGAAATATTGAATAATTTTTTATAGGTGTGATAGAATATAACCTAAAAAATGTTACATAAAAGAATTAGTTCACACAGGCGTTCGAAAATAGTCTTAAAAAAAGAGTCAAAAACGAAAAAAAAATGTTTCCCAAATATACCAGAAAAATTGGCTAATTATATATAGCTTTCATATAAGATAACCTAAAAAATGCAGCATAAAATTTTTATTTACATAGGCGTTCGTAAATAGTAAAAAAAAGGGGTAAAATGAAAAAAAAATTAAAATGTAAAAATTTTTATATTTAACTAGTTGAATTGGTGTTAAAACTACACGACAAAAATTAATGTTCCATAGGCGTCCGTGAAAATTCTATAAAAGGGTCAGGAAAAAATTGTATCCGTGATAACTCAAAAACCACTTAACGGATAACCTACAACATGCAGCATAACAATTTTGTTTACATAGGCGTTCGTAAATAGTAGAAAAGGGGGCAAAATAAATTTTATAATAAAACTAAAAAAAAATCAAGAATTTGGCCTAGATCTGGAATATAAAATATCTGCGTATAAATAGTGCCTCCAAAGAGAAGAAAAAGGCACAAAACCCGATACAAAAAAAAAAAAAATAGCTGATGTCTAAAACAAAACAAAAATTTAGATAAATGACAAAAAGGTCATAAAATTATGACTTTTACACTTAAATATGGAGAGCTATTCGTGCCTCGAGGGCAACAGCTAGTTTTTTTTGAGATTTTATTCAGAAGTCTATCAAAGCTGAATTATTGGTATAATTGCTTAATTTTTATTTTAGTTTCGTATTATCTTTTTCTTTTACTAATACAAAGTAACTGAAGACATTTAAGTGGAAATCAATGTAAATTATTCGTAATTACATCGATTTCCATTATGCTAAGTCTTTATTAAGATTAAATATTAGTTAAATAAGAGTTTTGTTCAATTAATCAATCGTTGATTATTCTATGTTTTAGTTTGTTTCTTTTTCTTGATTTTGTCTAGTTTTAATTTAGATTTAAATTTTCTTTTAATAATTATTCCTTTCTTTTATTCTTAATTTTAAATAAACATAAAGTTATCCCCTACAAAGAGATTGAGTTTTATTACGTGGGGACACAGAATGAATAAGTCTTGAAACAGTAATGTTAAACAAAGTTGAAGTGTTGTGAACGACGCCAAAGTTGCTGTTACATCTAAAAAAAGGTTTGATTAGCTATTAGTTGTTTGTTTCTTTCATTTAATAATTTGATTCTGTTATTATTCTTTTGGCTATCATAATTTGGTTGAGTCTTTGAGAATTACGCAACATCTAGATTACCGCTCGTTAAATATTATGTATTAACCCTTAGAGGCTTGCTAATACAAAAATTGTACCACCATTTCACCTGCCTATATTGCACAATGGTACAACCCAGTTAACACACTGACGTGAAAATGACGTTCTTTTAAGGTCGTAACTCGTCGTCGACGTCATAGACCAAAAAGTGACGTAATTAATCACGTGATATTCATGACGGCATTTTTTGCGTTTAAATAAAACGTGTTTTTCACGTCATTTTTGTGTCATAAAAATCACACATCACATACATCCGCCATTTATGATATGATAATCATAACGAGTATTTATTACTACATTTAGAATTACCGATTCTACTATATTACCTTTCTCTAATATTTGAGTCAAAATTGCTGAAATTTATCATGTCTTTTCTATAGTCCGCATTGTTGCCAATGAGCTACGTTTAGTTTAGATTATCGTATTTTATCAAGAGTTCTGTCATTGTCTTTAAGACAATGGTTCTCTCTCCATTTGTTAAAATTTTTTAGAAAATCAGGCTATAATTCGATCTGGCAACACTGGTTGATAAAGTTTTACGTTTCGTCGGCATGCGTTGTTTTGTTCTTGTTTATTCGCAAATTTTGTGGTTAAGTTTCTTTTATAGAGAATACCTACATTTGTTTTTATATTTTATAATATTTACTTAATGTATTTTATTTACTGCGGGTTTGGTGGTTGGAGCAATACAATATTATAACATGGTTGGAGGTGCTACGTATTTTCCATTTCTTTTAAATAATGGTGATAAAGCTCTGAAGTGAAATTGCGCGTCTAAATTGTAGAGGTTATCTGAAGGTTACTCCACTAATTAAAATTAAAGATTTAATTTTTAAGCTAAATGCCTTATATTGGTGTACAATTTAAAATCGACGAAAGCATTGCCGTCATAAGTAAAACATGGTTAACACCACAAAAAACAAGATGTTTTTGGCCGCCGTATAAACATCAATGGGAATTGGATAAGGAGGCCAAAGAATTGTTGTCACCTTCGTATGATTGGAAGACATATGAAATTAATAAATGTTATTTTGAATGCGGTAGGTACCAGCAATTACTACTACTCGTAATAATTTTTCATTACTATATAATATAATTAAGTTTTCCGGGTTTTGAAATAGTAAACTACCTACTAAATTTAATTTTTTTCTTGTTGTGTTTTTAGATACTTATTTGAAGGCTAAAGAAAAAATAAAAGCGCTTGAATATAATTCAGCATCAGAACTTCCAAGTGATAACGAAGATGAACTTTTTTATAAACCGATGCAGAGACTAATAGTGCGTCCCGCAAGGTATTTGAACGAATCAGATGAAGAAGTAGAATGTTCGCCCACAATAAGCAAAATAAAAAGACCCAATTTAGATCCAGTAAAAAGTAGGGAGAATTTAATTAGCTACATTTTAAATCTACAGGTATCTATACTTAATGTCAATTATTATTATCTACGACTTATAATTAAAAAATATATATCTACCTAACTACTTATGCTCTATAAGGTTATTAGAATTAATTTATTTTTTGCTATACTGTTTTAGCAAAGGTAAAGGAAGTTTTACTGCAGTCTACACCGCGGTCTACACCTAAACTACGATTCAATACTGTTGACGACTCTGAAACCATATGTTCACTTTTTAGTGAAAACCAGAACATAAATGTGAGAAGCGACCAATTAAAAGATAATGGTAAAATGCGTATAATTTTAGATACCTACCTAGGTTGTTTTTATTTATGTATTTTTTTTTTGTACATTAGACATTTTAAAGAAATTGCTTGATACAGTCATTCACATAAAACAACAAAATAAACAAATATTAAGCCTTGTGGAAAATTTAAGCAAGGATCAAAAAATATCCAAGAGGAGCCTTCCTGAAAATTTACCGATCAACTTTCCGTGCACGAACGAAGAAGAAATTTGTCTCTTAGAAGATTTTTTAAAAAACAACGACAATTTCAGTGCATTGGTAAGATTTAAATCTTTATACTTATGCTATCATGAGGTATAGGTTACTTTTTTCAGGCTAGTTACTTAGCAAGTATAGGAGGGAGAGATTTGACGAATAAAACTAACAACGTGTTAAAAACACTGCTTCGTGACGATATTGCCAGCCATTACAGCTTTTATGGAAAACGTCTCAACAAAAAAGTTTTCAACGATAGTCTACTTAAGGACGTAGTTGTTGGTACGTTTTTTTAATTTATTTGAAATTATAAAATGAATTAAATTAAATCATTTATCAACAAGAATTTTACTTCTTAAATATCTAGTGAAATCATTAATTTAGAGAATGTTGACAAATTTCTCAATTTCCCTCTTTTGCAGAAGCTATAAAAATAAACTGCGCTGACTGTTCCCAAAAGGACATAGAAAACATAATAAAAGTCTGGTTAAAACATGCAAGAAAAGTTAAAAATGTGGTCGGTCGAAGACAATTGCAGCGAAGAGTGCGGGAGGACATAAATAATATTTTAGCTGAAGTAAGAAATAATAATAATACTGTCTGTAATTTGATAATTCGGTCGAATTCTTGCTTGAAATCTCAACATGATATAGAAACTGTTCGAAGCAGCTTTAATAATACTAACAATTGTGTAATAGAAAAAAATGTAATTAATCAGGTAGATACAGATACAATTTATGATGAAGATGAGTTGAGTATAATATCAGGTGTTAGGGATACCATAAATGACTTTAATGAAATAAATACAGATTTTCTTACTGATTTCAAATCTTGGGTTATACCCTGGACTATAAACCATAACATTCCAAAATGTGCTGTTACTGATATGCTAAAGTTTTTATCTAAACATTACCCCAACTTACCCTTAGATAGTAGGACAATATTAAAGACTCCTAGAAATAGAGTTGTAAATGTTTTAAATAATGGAGAATTTTGTTACTTGGGATTAGAATCGAACATAAAAAATCGGTTGTTGGAAACATATATTGGAAATTTGGAAAATCTTATAGAAGTTTCTTTTAACATTGACGGAATTCCGTTGTTTAATAGTTCAAATATTCAGTTTTGGCCCATTCTAGGATTAATTAAAAATATCCCTTCTTCGCCATTCGTAGTTGGAATATACTGTGGTACCACAAAACCAACTCCAGTATCTGAGTTTTTGTCTGAATTCATTACTGAACTAAATAATTTAATGAATAATGGCTTCACTTTTCGTGATAAACTTTATCATGTTAAAATCCATAGTTTTATTTGTGATGCTCCTGCACGAGCCTTCATCAAATGTACTAAATCACATAGTGGATATTCTTCTTGTGATAGATGTACATCGGAAGGAGAATATTATTTGGGTAGAGTAGTATTTAATAATGTAGTATTTCAACAAAGAAGTAATGAATCATTTCGGAACCAAGTTGATGCTGATCATCATTTAGGTGAAACACCTTTATTAAGCCTTAAAATGGATATTGTGTCTTCATTCCCTATAGATTACATGCACTGTGTTTGTTTAGGTGTTATGCGTAAATTACTTAATGCTTGGATAAGTGGTCCTGTCAATGTACGGATTGGCCAAAATTCAATTAAACATATATCTGATAGATTGATGGCTATGAGAAGTTATATACCAGTGGAGTTTAACCGTAAGTGTCGAAGACTCGAAGAGCTTCCTAGGTGGAAGGCTACTGAACTACGAACTTTTTTACTGTATTTAGGACTTTTAGCGCTTCATAATGTTATAGATAGCTCTTTATATGAAAACTTTCTTCTTCTCCATTGTGCGATACGTATTTTAGTGTCACCAAAACAATGTTATACATATGTAAGCATTGCAGAGGAATTACTCAAAGTTTTTATCGACCATTGTAAATCAATTTATGGATTGCAATTTCTTATATACAACATTCATATGCTTACTCACATTTGTGATGATATCGAAAGTTATGGGCCATTAGACAATAGTTCGGCTTTTCCGTTTGAAAACTTTTTGGGGAAATTAAAACGATTGATTAAATCTCGGAACAAACCTTTGTCGCAGATTTGTAATAGGCTACAAGAAATAAGTAATATTCGGGAATGTCCTAATGTTGATACCAAAATATCTGTATTAGTAGAACACATTTCGGGGCCATTACCAAAAAGTAGAAAGTTTCTTAAACAATATAAAAAATTGATTTTTAAAACATTACGTTTTTCTATTTCCTCATACTCATTCGCTGATTCATTTTGTATAATAAAAAATTTAGTAATACAAATAGACAATATATTGGTGGACGAGAACAATACAATCTTTATTTATGGTACAAGTATGATTCCAACATCCTCACTTTTTAGTAATCCAGTAAACTCTGAATTATTAGGAATACAAGTTTTAGAAAAACGTCAATTTAATTCAAATTTCTTGAAGCCAATAAATGAGCGAGCAATGATAACAAAAAGTGTTATTTTTCCTTTTAAAGACAATTATGTTTCTTTTCCGCTAATTCATTCTTTAATTTAAGTAATTGCTGAACTGCTATGAAATATCGTATATATTTAGTTTCCTTAATTTGATTACGTAATGTTTAACAAGTTTGTGTGATAAAGAGTTGTTTTAATTTTTTAATAATTGTATTTTTCAAAAATATGTTTTATTTTGCCAGTTGCCAGTACAATATTAATTTGAGTTTTAGTATTGCCTATAAGAATTTGCAATTTTTTATATTATGTGTTTATTTTTCTGTTTTATTTGTATTTTTTTTTAATGAAAGACTACCGGGTATTAAGATACCGCACTGCTCTGGCAACAAGCTTACAGTAAAATATAGAATTAAACCACTGGGTTGATTTTTAATTTAATGTAATTTTATTTCTATTAATATTTTTAGTGTTAATATTTTTTTGATAAATAAATACTTTTTTACTGATAAATTTGGAGTTTGTCTTTCAGATGATGATGTGCGTTCATGTATGTCATAATGACGTTATTTCCTTCAGGTAAAATTCGTCATATTATAGTCTCATAAACGTCAATTATGTTAATATAATGACGTCATTATTACGCCACTCACTTGATTTTATAGACGTCATATTGACGGCAACAATTAAGTCATTTCGTAGGGCTAAACCACGTCTTGTTGTCGTCAATATTACGAGCTAATAGACGTCATTTATTTAGTCTTATTCACGTGACCTTAATGACGTCTTTGACCTGTGACATTAACCCGTCATTTTTTCGTTGATTCGACGTGATATATTTGGTCTATAGACGTCACAGAGTTCCAAAATTTCACGACATTTTCACGTCAGTGTGTTAACTGGGAATATTCGTACCACATTTTCAATACTATATTGTTGGCCACACGAAGGCATAAAAATTGAACCACATGCGTCTCCACCATTCAAACAATGCCGGCAATAAATCTCTATCGACGGTGCACATCTCGTAGCTTTTAGGTTATGTTATTATGTTTATAACTTTGTTGATTTCAGTGAACGGTGTGCTACGTATAAATCTGCTGTTTTTTAACCCTTTGTCTCCCAGACGTGTTGTTTACCTTACAGCATCTTATCAGCCAAGGGTACTTTAAAGTCTTTGGCTTTTTTTTGCCTACTGGTTTGTTATTTTAGATTTTTGTGTGTATATTGTTTAGAGGTACTTTAAAGTATAAAGCTTACTGCCTGTATTTGTAACAAATAGTGACAACCCTGCTTTTATAATACCAAATATGTAAACAGTTTGACAGAGTGTATATCAGCTGATTGTCGATTACGATTATTTCCGAAATTTAGTTGTTTTCATTGTCGCATAAATACTATTTACTGGATATATTGAAGGTAAGAATATAATTTATCATATGCGATATAAATATTTGATGATTTTTGTGCTCGACAAAAAATATGTTAGGTTTTTCATGTGGTACCTAAAAGTACCTCTGGTAAATAAGTGAACGTATATGTCATTAACAGTTAGTTT
The DNA here is from genome assembly GCA_911728435.2 of Apoderus coryli. Lineage (NCBI taxonomy): Eukaryota > Metazoa > Arthropoda > Insecta > Coleoptera > Attelabidae > Apoderus > Apoderus coryli. Next base: position 27,163,922 of record OU452198.1, read on the forward strand.
TAGATAAGAAATCAGAATGTCATCGCATTGGCCGGCTAAGCGACCCTTGACTGATACTGAGCTACTAGAGATCCTAGAGAACGATGATCTTGATGAGTTTCTGATACCATTGGACAATAATGCAGAAACAGATACGGAACCTGCCTCTGATGGGGAAGAAAATGAAGAAAACTTTCAGCGAGCGTTACAAGAATTAAATCCAGAAGTTCAGGAAGAAGTTGAAAACGAGGTTGTAGATGAGGCTGAACCCGAGCAAGCAGTTGAACCTGAACGTTCTTGGAAAAAGATGGATAATATTTCGTCTCCATTGCCTGAATTTTCTTCCGGCTCTTGGAAGGAAACATATTTTAGTGAATGCGCAACTGCGACAGATTTATTTGTAAAGCAAGAAGGGGATACAGTGCAAAATATCACTTTTCAAACAAACTTGTACGCCATACAGAAAGGAACAACCATACAAGTCAGTGAAGACGAAATTCTGTCATTCATTGGCATTAATTTTCTGATGGGGTATCACGTGCTTCCTAATACTGAAAGTTATTGGTCTTCTGCTGATGATTTAAAGGTTCAGATTGTTCCTGACACTATGTCTCGTCACAGATTTCAATCTATACTTTCTAACCTACACCTCAACGATAATACCCTTATTCCAAATAAAAATACAGACAGACTCTACAAAGTACGTCCATTTGTCGACGCCTTGAATAAGATATTCATGAACTATGTCGGAGAGCAGAAGATGTGCGTGGACGAATCAATTATAAAATTCAAAGGACGTTCATCGATAAAACAGTACAACCCCATGAAACCAATTAAAAGAGGGTACAAATTATGGGTTCTAAGCGATATGTCTGGATTTGTAAAAAAATTTCAAGTTTATCAAGGAAAAAATGAAAATGTTTCCGATAAATTTAAAAATTATAGTTTAGGAGAAAGGATAGTTTTGGAATTGACTGAGCAAGAGTGACACAAGGGCAAAATAATTTATTTTGACAATTACTTCACCACGGTTAGGTTACTTGAACGGCTTAAACTTGAAAATACATTAGCTTGTGGTACAATCAGGAAAAACCGGAAGGGGCTGCCTAGTGGAATAGCAAAAGACAATGCATTAAAACGCGGTGAATTTGATCATAGAACTTCAAACACTGGAATCACGTTTTATAAATGGAAAGATAACAAAATCGTCACACTAGCGTCAAATTTTCACGGTACCAATAGTGTCCAAATACAAAGAAAACAACGAGATGGTACAAATTTGTGGTCCTGAAGTCGTACAGGATTATAATAAGTTCATGGGAGGTGTGGATTACCACGACCAACTTCGCCAGTGTTATGGAATTGATAGGCGTTCTAAGAAATGGTGGCACCGCATATTTTGGGGTTGCCTTGAAATAGCCTTCTTAAATGCTTATGTAGTTTACAAGAAAACAAGAAATGAACCAAAAATGACACTTTTATCATTTAGAAGAGAAGTAACGTTAGGACTGTGTAAAAAATCTCCAAAATATTCTAGTGGGAAGAGATCTTCAAGTGCAGGACCGGTACCTAAAAAAAGACGTTACAACTATAGTGTCTCATCAGACATTCGTTTGGGAAATCGAGGAAACCATTGGCCTCGGTTTGTTGAGAGGAGAGGGCGATGCGAAATGTGCAGTGCCCAAGGGATCCAGTCAAAACCTCATTCAACTTGTTCCACTTGTGGTGTTTTTCTGTGCGTAAATGAGAAGAAAAACTGTTTCGCACAATATCATGATATTATATAATTAACATGTTTCATTTTTTTTATGATTTGTCATTTATTAAAATAAATCAATGTTTGTTTTGCATTAACACAGTCTGTTTATTTCAAAAATAAAGTATCCCAAAACTGCTAGAGGTACTTACCAGTACCACAATCAAAAATACTTCGGAAATGTTATTTTTTATAATAATAACGAATTATATTGTTAATATAACGCGAATCAATATAGAATCCTAAAGAAGAGCCTCATAATCCTAAAAGTTTTTGGTTTGGTATTTAAGGGTATGATTTATGGGAGGTACTTGTAAGTACCTTTAGAAGACAAAGGGTTAAGTAAAAAACTGTAATAAGTTTGTAATATTCGCTATTTCTTGTTTATTGTGATGTAATAAACTATTGTTCTTTTAATTGGTGAGTACCTAAATAAGATGATCATTAATTTAGCTACTTTTGAGGTGGTACATTAATTATACCACTGTGCTACAGGGATAGCTATTGTGGTAAACTGGTCATTTATATTACGGATTGTGAATATTATTCCAGTGACAATGGACGAACTGCCATTCAGATTGAAAAATTGGTCCTACAAAAATCTTCTAGAAGAAATCGAAGAAATTAACATACCGTCTGATCAAGAATCTATTCATAGCAAACATTGCAAGAGCAAATGTTAATTTCAGATGACTCTGATGTACCGAATGACGAAGCTGAAGAGTGTGAGGAAGACGACATACCACTTTCCATTTTACGTCAACAAATCATTGGAGATCAACCACATCAACAAGAATTTCGTCGACCTGTTTGGAAAAAGGATGGTTGGGTAAATGTGGATCCCCAATTCACTCACCGAGGAGGCCCAACAGATGTAATCAATGGCATTCAAAATCCAACGCCATATAAATATTTTAATTGCCTTATTACCGATGACATTATCAATCGCATTGTTTTTGAGACTAATTTATATGCCACGCAGGAAGGAAAGCGGTTCACTCCAACGAACTTTAGCGAAATTAAGGTCTTTCTGGGTATCAACATGTTGATGGGCATAAAACCTTTGCCCAGCTACAGACTACTGGAGTTCTAGTCCAGACCTCCATGATCAATATATAAGCAAATTAATGTCAGTAAACAGGTTTGGATGGCTACTCAGCCATATCCATCTAAATAACAATAGTCTTATGCCTGGTAGAAATCAACCAAACTATGACAAGCTTTACAAGCTGCGACCTTTTTTGAATAATATTTCTGAAAATATTGAAAGGTGTTATGATCTACAAGAAAAACTAGCAATAGACGAATCTATGATTCGGTTCAAAGGTAGGAGTTCGATAAAACAATATCTACCAAAAAAGCCAATTAAAAGGGGTTACAAAGTCTGGTGTCTTGCCGATCAATCCGGCTATTTGTACAGGTTTCAGATTTATACCGGAAAGGTAGGAGATAAACCGGAGAAAAATTTAGGGGAAAGAGTTGTCAAAGACTTAATGAGAGGGTTAGAACACAAAAATCATCGTCTATTTATAGACAATTATTTCTGTTCTTATAAACTACTTCTAGATTTGAAAAACGTGTCAATCTGGACATGTGGTACAGTCCTTTTCAATAGGAAAAATATTCCAGAGATGAGAACAGATAAAACCCTAAAACGTGGCGACACCGACTGGAAAATAAGTGACACGGGTTTGTCAATTTTCAAGTGGAAAGACAAAAGAAGTGTGCATCTGTTGTCTAATTATCACAATCCTCAAATTTTCTCAACCGTCAGAAGAAAATCGCGAAATGGGCTAATCGAAGATGTAAATTGTCCTCGTATTTTATTGGACTATAATATGAATATGGGGTTCGTAGATAAATTGGATCAACTTAAATCTAACTTTGGACTAGATCGACGTAGTCATAAATGGTGGCATCGTATATTCTTTCATTTCATTGACATTTGCGTAGTAAATTCATATATACTGTATAAATTAAATGGGCAACAGATATCTCATAAAGATTTTAGAAGAGCAGTAGTCGGTGGATTAGTTGCTGAGAAGCTGGTTAACCTTAAAACTATTAGGAATAGTTCTCCACTATGTATTAAAAAACATAAGCCAACCGTATCTTCGGAAATTAGACTGGAGAGTTCAGCCCATCAGCCAGAGAGAAGCACCAGAAGACGCTGTGCAGTATGCAGCACTAAAGAGGTACAGATACGAACAGAGTGGACCTGTTCAGTGTGCAAGGTACCTTTGTGCTTGTCAAAGTCCAGGACATGTTTCCAACAATACCATCAAAAGGTAAGAATTTAGAATAAGATGATATATTATGTTTCACTAAAAGTAATACAAACTTTCAGGCATAGTGGTACAAAATTGGGACCACCCCCCACCACTTTACCGAGTATACAATTAAGTTTAAAAAAGTTGATTTATATTAACATTTGTAATATTTTTTAAATAAACGCATTTAAAGTAAAAAAACACCAGTTTATTTTTTTCGTGCAGCATAGCTAAAAAATAAAATTATTTAGTTGTGCCTCTAAGGGTTAAAGACGAACCTAGTATATAGTAATATTAATTATCTTATTAGGGTTTAGACGGGATAATACTCTCTGCATTCATTATCCTATCTATATATAACTCCGGTTAATTAGTACTACTACTACAGCACCAATTTATCAGATTCATGTCGAGAGGATACAGAGAAAATTTTTAAAATATTTATTCTCCAAGGTTAACGGTCACTTCCCTGTGAGGGGCTTTGATCATAGTATACTTCTCCGGACCTTCGACTTACAATCCCTCCTCACTCGCAGAGTTTGCGCGGGTCAGATATTTATTTTCAAATTGCTGAATGCATTAATTTATTGTTCTCATCTTCTGGCGACAATAAATATTCGAGTCCCGCAATATAATTGTCGCAATAGTTACTTATTCGAGGTTCCATTTTATGGAACCAACTATGAAGGCCTGTAGACGGAGCATGCCGATGGACCAATTTTTATGACATACATAGAGAATTGAATTTTTTTGACGAAGATATTGATAATTTTAGGAACGGGTTGCGGAGTTACATGGATAGAGTTGTTGATCATTGACCGCCTTTGCTTTGCTTTTCTGTAAGTTTGTTTTATGTATTTATACTAAATTATTAAATTGGGGGTACATGTGGGTTGCTTTTCAATCATTGAATTTTGTTTATATACACCATGTGTATAAAGTATTTTGGTTTTGGTGTACTATTAGATATTACTAAGTATATATAATTTGTATTTATTTTTTTTTTGTGTAAATTTATATTTAAGTTGGATTATGTAAGATATTGTCTTGTTATTGGGCGAAAGCCTGTTGGGCAATAAAGAATTATTATTATTATCGCGTTTATGCATTACTATCACCAGTGCTTCGGTAGCTTAATGGTAACAGCAAATGCCCGGGAAGCATGAGACGTGGGTGTGATTCCCACCTGAAGCGAATGTTTTTTCCAACTTACAGACGTTCGTTTTCTTCATTCAAATTTATATATATATATATATATATATACAAACAAAGATATTCAACTACAACAATATATATATATATATATATATATATATATTTAGCATTTATAATTGGTATTTTTTTTAACATTTTATATGGTGACGTATCGTATATCGGCATCTCGCATGTCTAGTATAGACACATGGCGATATGTCCAATTATATCGGCCGTGGGCCGAATTCGTCATCTAACTTCATAATATACACATCAGGCGCAGAAACAATGCAAAATGTGCCGACGGTATTGACAGTACAATTGAAAAAGGTCCCGTCCTGAAAAGGTTAAACTGAATATACACAAATAATCTGAATTGTATTCCACGCTCAATTATTTTTGTCTAGCTAGAATTGGAAAATGGACCACTGAGCGACGGCACTGAGGACTTCCAAATGATCCGGGTCCTCTAAACCTCTGTGTCTATTTCACCGAGTACCTACTTGAGGTTGAAACAATTTTTTTTTTGTCTTATAGACCGAGGTGGCAGCGAACTGTTAAATCAAACATCAAACTAGACGAAAGACCACAACTGTGATTCAAACAGATAAACTATAGATTTTTATGTTTAATGTATTGTTATATAATTTAAATTCACTTGGGAAATCGTTATAAAGGTTAATGAGGTTGTAAACAAAACGTATGTGAAAAACATATCCAAACCCAACCACTACAGATCGCTGCACAAATTTGCTCCCATAAACCATCATGCGCAGAGTTTAACAAAACATGAGTAAAGCTAGCCAGTTGGTACAAACGTTTCTTCTTAATATTCAGCAACCAATCTCACCAATCTTACGTGTAATGTGACTTCCTTTACGAATGCCTGAATGTAAAAGCACAATCAATACCTTCGCAAAGTTTATGGTTATAATTTAAATTATGATTATTAGAGTAGATCACATTCAAAAATAAATATACAATGAATACATGATGTTCATATAACCTTAAGTCAGGAAAAACCACAAACCCAAATTATTGGCCGACTTAGTCATATAAAGAGAGGTCGGAACCACATCATCCAACATAAATTTCTAATTGTTCCTCACAGAATTCTGCCAGAGCTTGGTAAAGCTTTGTAGGGCTATCTTCAAACTGCTCTACCTCTGTAGAAAATTTTTGGATAAGACGCTTTGTGTCAAATAGAAATTTTAATTTTAACACTGGCATTCCAAATTGACGCTGAATTACAGCTCACCAGTTGATTTTTAGCAATATTAGGTTTCTACTACAGGTCCACATTGCACAGTGAATTTTTAAAATACTCTTTCTTTTTTTTTAATTAAAAAAACTCACTTTGTTACTTAGTCTTTCAGCTTAGCCGTCATCTGGATGTACATCGCACTGTGCAATATCTTGCTCTAGGAACAATTATCCAATTAGATATATTGTATTCTTGCTGACTTGACATTTGTAAAACAATACAGAATTTATGTATTTAAAAATCCGAAAATTCGTAATTATTGTATAAAACTTAACACGTGTCTGAGCAAAGTAACTGTAGATTCTCGGCTTAGTAGTCCGTCGTCTTGTAGAATTTCTTCTCAAAGTGATCGGCATCTTTAACGTGTTGATGTTTACTTCACTAATGATGGCTCAATCTCGATGGAACAGCAGCAGGAACAGGTTAAATGAATAGACTATAAAACGTGTGTTTTATTGAGTAGTAACAAAATCAATGTTCCTTAGGATAAGAATTAAAAAAAGAACAAATGTAAAATCAGAGGTATTTCAGAATGGTATATAAATAAAAATAAAATACATTATTTGTTTTACGTACCTACACAATAATATCATTAGACTTACACTTATTATCACCATATTTAGATATGCAATTCTGCTAAAGGTAAGTATTAATATTTACAATTATTTAATTTTTAGTTATTGTAGCACCGATGAAGTTATTGTACGATCCACATATCACCATCAACGAATCATCTCTGAAAATATACAACAATGTTATGATAACAAATTACGTTAGTGCAAGTTATAATAAATTTGATGGAGAACTCTCAGGCTGGGGTGTATGGGTATTGATATTAAAATACTAATAACCACCATTTAAAATTTTAAACTAAAAATTAATAAACATTAATCAATCAAAATAATCCTTTTAAAACATCAGGTTAAGCTTTGTTTTGTGTAGTAGTGATGTGCCAAACTGCTATTTTCAAATAGTAATTAAAGCGATTGACGATTTTTCCATATAGCAGCTTTCAAAAATCGAATTGTAATAGCAGTCTATAATTGTGCCACTACTACACTATTTCTGGCAACAACCGTAAACACGAACGCAGACGCCTGCCATTGCTTTTATTTTATAGATACGTAAAATATAAAAGAGAGTAGAACAGTGTGTATAGTAGTAATAAAGTAGTGGTTGGTAGTAATTATTATGCGAAAAACCTTTATAATTTGATTTTTTTTACTAGTCGATTTTCTTGGGAATGAGGTTCAGATGAAACTAGTTTTTTGAAATAATATTTATTTCATGTCATATCTTTTTGAGCAACGTTTCGACAACATTACGTTGTCTTCTTCAGGCAACAGAAACTTCTTTTTTTTTTATAATTTCTTACATCTTTTCATTTTGACCACGACATTTAGGTATACATATAATATATAACAACATTAATAAGTATAAGTGCACAAAAAGATATGACATGAAATAAATATTATTTCAAAAAACTAGTTTCATCTGAACCTCATTCCCAAGAAAATCAACTAGTAAAAAAAATTAAATAATAATAAAGAAAACTTTCAAGAATAATATTTATAATTTGACGTAAGATTTTTGATCTGAATGATCCTTTTCTTAACGAATTTGCTAAAAAATAATGAAAATAAATACATTGTTATGTCAATTTTTACTTTTTCCCGCACAGGAAAAGTATTGTGAACGCAGCAAAAAAAAAAATTGAGACGGATATAACCATTTTGAAGTTCCCTGAGACGATTAAGACCATTTCCAGATGGAAGTCTGTCTCTGTGTGTGGGTGTGTGTGTGTCTAGGTGTGTGTCTGTATGTGTGTTTGTGTGTCTGTATGTATTCTACCACGATAGCGCCCAAACGCTTTAACCAATTGAGCATATGAGTTTGGGGCAGTCCTAGGATGAAGCGAGTAGATTTTGGTTGAAATCACTAAGTCCTACGATAGGGGTGGACACAACCACTAAATGTTCATATAGGAATAGGGGTCAAGTGATACATCATTTTAAAGCATTTTTTATCTGCTTTTCGGCGATATATCACTTTTGATATTTGCCCCCATAATTCTCGCCAAATTGCGTTTAAAATAGTAGTTGGAACTATATATTAATTATATAGGGTGTTTTAGAATATATGCGCAGGACTTTAGGATGTGACACCTCGTCCAAAAATATGAAAACAAGTTTCTAGTAACTAACCCTCTAAAATGCACTATTTTTGAGATACAGGGTGTTGAAATTGAAAAAAAAATAGTTTTTTTCGAATATCTCCGGAACCGTTCATCGTACAAAAAACAGCTTTTGTAAGCATTTTCTACTCATAATAAGCTATGTTTGTGCAAGATTTTTTTTTTTTTTTAATTTATAATTGGTGAAGATTTTGAAAGGGTAGTGGGTGTTTTTCTCCCCAATTTCTACGCCACTGGAAAAAGTACGGTTTTAATATACCCATTTCAACCGCCAATGTTTTCTACACAAAAAAATACTCTTGGGATAAGCTCTAAAGTTGACCGTTATCGAGGACAATTAACTTGTGTCAATTTTTTTAAATTTTAATTTTTTCTACTAATTAAACGAAATTTACTTAAACGTTAGAACAAGTAACAAAACCAAACTAACTTCATAATTGCAAAATTAAAAAAAAAACAATCAAAACCAGACACAGTTAAATTAAATGTTGGAAATGTCCGCCGTTAGCTTCAATGTAGGCAGCAATTCTACGACTATTTTTACGGTTTGGAGAATTTAAAAGAAAAACAACTTTTCTATCATGTTTTTTTTTTAATTTTTCAATTATGAAGTTAACGTTTAAAAAAACTAAATTTAATTCAACAGGTTGATTTTGCTCGAAAACTGTCAAGTTTAGAGCTTATGATCAAGAGTACCTTTTTTGTAAATAAATAAATAAATAAAATTAAAAAAAAAAACATTCTTGCACAAAACATAGGTTATTATGAGTAGAAAATGCTTACAAAAGTTGTTTTCTGTACGACAAACGGTTCCGGAGATATCCGCAAAAAACGGATTTTTTGTCAATTTCAACTTCGAAAATGGTGCATTTTAGAGGGATAATTAATAGAAACATTTTTTCATATTTTTGGACGAGCTCTCACATCCTGATGTCCTGCGCATATATTATGAAACACCCCGTATATATACAATACAATACCAGTATATCAGATAGGTGGTACCGTGGCCTTGTTGTTAGAGCCTTCGCTTTGTATTCGGTGGGTTAGGGGTTCGAATCCCAGCTCTCGTAATACTTTTTTTTTTTCTAATTTTTGAATAAAGTAGTTAGTTTGTTACGTTAGTTTAATGGAAATAATACAATTATTATAATAATTATTATTAAAATTCTGTTTCGTTACACAGGTCATATATTTTTAATTAAGTATATCTTGTCGGGAAAGTTTTGGGGCGACACAACCGATTTTTTTTATAGCGCGTTCACAATACTTAGTAAAAGATATAATATATAGGAAATGAAACGTCGTCTACTCCACAAAATTCTTTATATATATATATGTTCAACTCAGAACACTAAGAGTCATACATGTTTCAAGACTTAAAGTCTCATCATCAGTGACTTAATACAAAAAAACCATCGAATTAAACACCTATATAATCATCTCGTGGAATTTTTTTTTTTTTAATATAATTATTGACACTATGACTAAGACATTAATTTGCATCAAAAGTTTTCATCATTGAGATGCATTGATATAATAGTTTCTTCTTATTTATCATATTAACTTGATTAGAAATTAATTGAACAGGATATTACTTAAATTTGTGTTCAGCACGAGGTAATTGATAATGGTTAAACTTTTGATACAAATTAATGTCTTAGTCATAGTGTTAATAATTATATTTTAAACAAAATTTCCCACGAGATGATTATATAGATGTTTAATTCGATGGTTTTCTTGTATTAAGTCACTGATGATGAGACTTTAAGTCTTGAAACATGTATGACTCTTAGTGTTCTGAGTTGAACATATATATAAAGAATTTTGTGGAGTAGAAGACGTTTAATTTCCTATATATAGATCACTTCTCTCTAATGGATTACTTCAACAAACATATATATAATATACTGTTTGAGTCAAACAGTATAATACAAAAGAAAACCCTACTTGTCCACTAGACGATTTTTGTATGTATATTACCTGAAGAAGGCAACAGATGTACGTTGCCGAAACGTTGTTTTTAACAAAATCTTTTGACATTAAATAACAAGTCGTTATTTAACCTGTGTGTAATTTGTGAGCCTCATCCCAAGAAGTTTCAAATCTAAATATTGAAGAAATAAGGCTCAAGAAAAGAAAACTAAATATGTTTATTACACTCCTAATACAATATATACAGGGTGTCCAAGATAAGAATGGGTTAGCATTGGAATCTTGGAAACGGTAGGAGTTACAATGTCGGTTAAATTAAGAGAAAAGTTGTACAATTTAAACACCTTGGTGTTTTCAAAAGCAGAGTAACTTTAACCGTTTTATAATAAATCTAATATAATTTTTTAATTTTAAGTCCTTTAAAAAGATTAATTAAATTTTTTTACACGAATTGACCCCAATAGATCTTTGAACTGTGATAATAAAAATAAAGATAATTCATTAAATCAAATTTTTTAATGTTTGCCACTGATGATGCGACTGCCCTAGTCTCAAAACATGCCTGGCTAAAAAATATCGATTGACGGTTTTCTATTAAATTTATTTGGTGGAGATTTGACTTTCCTTTTTCATCAATTTGTTGCTAAATCTCTGATATATGAATGTGATAAATAAAACTAGAAAATAAATGGTGGACAAAAAAAATTGGAACTGTGTATTTTAATTAATCCACTGTTTTGATTAACACTGTTTCTATAAGTTTAGTTGCATGTGGAAGTTTTGTCTGAAATAACAATAACATTACAATAATAGTTTTGTTTTCAAAAACTATTTCTTTGGATTCGCATATTGGGAGAGATGAGAACATTTCTGAATTAATCTGCACAATAGCTAAAAATTTCTGAAGATATTACCTTTAGTAAAGGTTTCCCGTAAGTATCAGATAAATCAAAACGACGTGCCTCAAGCAAATGAAGCATGAAAATAACTGAAGTCAGCCCTGTATGTTGACCGCCTAAATCATTAAAATCTACGAATGTGGCACCGTTCACTTGCAGTGGGAATAATAATAATAAACTTACCAATCACGCATCGACTAACAATGCTAAATACAACCCATGTCAGTTATTTGCGTCAGATAATCTTTGCGATCTGGACCAAGGCTGTTCTTTTGCACTAGCAAATGCCACATAAAATAAATTTGCGCCCATATTAATGCCCGCTGCTAAGTAGAACACCATCCGCCACTGTCCTAATGTTTCCTGCATTAAAATGAAAAAAAAAAAACATTAATCATGTACATTAGTTATGTAATTTGCAGGAATTGTTTTGTGATTTTAAAGTTTTCTATTTTCAATATAATGAGTTTGTAACCTATCAATGAAGGTTTTTATTTAGTTTTATTCCCGAGGTAGCTAAATAGCAGAAGGTGTTTCGACTAGCAAAACGTGCGTATTTTCCTCTAACCAGTCTAAAATCTCCTCTAACCAGCCTATTTAATAATCATTTTGCAGATTCATAAAGCAGATACTGGGCTTTTTTTTTTTTGAGGATCTAGTCTGCGCTTCAGGTAACAGAACAAGAGGCCCTCATGAAAACCGCCTTTTTCTTGTGGATCAGGAACCGCCTTCCATTCCACAGGCTCTCTTTATTTTTATTTTTAATGTATTTATGCCGTTCTTTGTGGCATTTATTCTTGGATATTTACATATTTCGATCTTCCCTACGTCCCCCTTCTTTTTTAAAATGATTAGGGGTTCGGGTTACGGATTTCTCTATCTCTTTCTTATTAAGTTTATGTATTTCTGTCCATTTCTCTTTAGATTCGAGCATAATGTCAATGATGTTTCCTTCATTTATGCGGTTGTTTATTTTTAGCTCAGTTTCAGGTCTTATCGTTTCCCATTAATCTTAAATGTTCATTCAAAACACCCAAATGTGATTAAAAAAATATCACTCTCATCGCTTATTAAGTTATATGTCTGACACATTATGTAGACAGGCGACTTCATCAATAAATTGGTCCTGGGTCGGTCGTTATAAAATAAATTAGAAGATCTCGAATTTTGCCTTGGTACCAAAAAATACAACTTTTGCAAGAGTTCACCGCAATCAATCTTATTTAATATATGTATTAAAAAGGAATTTTACTACATGAATTTTTCGTCTTAATTCTAAACTTTGTATTTGACATCTTGTTAACAAGATGTCATACTCTATTCCCCTTTGTGAATATGATACATCAGTTTTAACACATAAGTATTTTAAACACTTACGCTGAACTCTCTCAACAGAAACATTGTAACAGTTATAATATGGAAATCATATTAAAGAGCAGTATTCCAGCTTTGACCTGACATAAGCATAGTATAAGGTTTTTATTGTACCAATATTCTCAAAAGATCTGGAATTTCTCACAATGTAGCCATAAGACCTAGATGCACTCAGAATTATGTTATTTATATGTATATCGAATGAAAGAAGCTTATCAAAGGTCACACCAAGATCCTTAATGGACTCTGGACGATTTAAAATCGTCTCACCAATCGTATACTCGAAATGAATGGCTGATTTTTTTAATAAGGATTACTATTGACATCATTACTCCATGGAGTGTTCTCCTCTTGATCCATCCAGGTCCTCCCAGATTGGGTAGGATTCTGCCCAATGCCATGGTTCTTTTCTCAGCCTTTTTTACTGCTTCCAGTATATGAGGCGCGAAACTTAAATCTTTATCGAGAGTTATTCCCAGATATTTTATTATTCTTTTAGATAGGATTTCGAAGGACGCAAAACTGAACGACGCTTCTCGTCTGTCTTGGTCCTGCTAGAATTATTGCCTCTGTTTTTTCTTTAGCTAATTCAAGTCCATTTTGCGTCATCCAGTCTTGCACCACTTCTAGGGAAACCTCGACTTTGTACACCAGGTCGTTCTTGCAGTCTGCCGTAACCAAGATGCCCAGATGATCGACAAATGCTATGGTTTGTACTCCTTCCATCAATGGGAGACTGAGATCGTAGAAAATGTTCCATAGGAGGGGGCCCAGCACTGATCCCTGTGGTATTCCGCACGTAACGTATACTTCTTCTTCCTGCTTCGGCTTGATTTTCCTATGTCTGAGATAGTCTGATTTATTAAATAAATCTGGTTAAGGACGATCTTACACATAGGAAAATACTGGTGTTACGTTCTACAGAGATGTAATAACCCATATGTCATACGAAAATATGGTACGGCAGTGAAATTACCTTAAAAACAGCCACTAAAATGGGACTAAATTATTGTTTTGATTCATCATCTTGTCAGATTTCTCTCAAATACTGAAAAAGTATATAAAAAGCTATGCTCAATGAATCTTATATACGCGAGATTAATTTGACTGATCCTGATTATCGAAAAATCCCGATTACAAGCAACCGCTGCAAAAACCCACAAAACATGAATAAATATTTATTTATGTTTTTTAAATAAATGTGCATATTTAATTATTAGATTAAACGCATACAACTGCGTTACTTATTTAAAAAATTGATTATTTTAGTATGCTTAAGAACATAAGCCGTATGCTTGATAACGATAACAGTCTGTGTTGTTTAAGCACAAAAATATGCTACAACTTAATTTGCTTTCCGCTACTCGTTATAAACCCTCTGAATCTTATATCTGAATCTTATATCAAATGTCAAATATACACTTACTTCTGCAACGTTTTTTTAAAAACATGATTTCTGATCACACTAAAATATTTCATTTATGTGGACACTACCGTCAATAATGTTGTGCTAATATTTCTGTGTTTGCTGCAACTGTTGACGTAGTAGTAGAAGTTTGTTGCAACACCCTTCGAGACATGTAACAATCTGCTTTTACAAGCTTTGACTAGTGTTTCATTTTTAGTTTGTTTACTGTGTAAGCAAGCAATTATCATGAAGATGATGATGAAAAAAGTAAATACCGCGCGGCTGAGAAAGAAGAAAAGGAAGACAATTTCGCAAATTGACAAGCAAAGTAGAAAAAGAGACAACAACGCAAAATTGAGAAATAAGACATGAAACCACGAGAATATGTAAAAGAAGAAACAACACGATATCGAGTAAGAAAATATCAAGTTGAGAAGCTGAAAAATGTAGAAAAATAAATGAAGTTGTGGAAAAAGAGAAATCAAAACCCGACGCACAAGAAGAATTAGTGCAAAAACTCGACATAAAACTTAATAAAAATGGAAGAAATCAGAACCAGTTGGGGAGGATTAAAAATAAGTGGATCCGACCACACAAGGGTCTATTGTGGCTATCTTACCCAGCAACTCAATCTTAGCGAACTATGTTATTACAGGGTAAGGGGCCACCCCAACTATCGCAAATCTAGTTTTAGCTACCACTTTTTTCTTAATAAACAAATATACCAAACTAAATGACTTGCCAAGAACTCTGTACTTATGTCAATATCCAACTATTGAGTATATATGTATTTGGGGGTTCTGAACGATATGCGAATTCATGTTCCGGAACAAAGAAGCCTCTCTCTGATCTGGTTAATAGTTCTGCCGTACAATGAGACAACTTGTAAGATCTTTGATTGCTTCCATTTTGTAACTAGAAATGAATAAGTGGAAACAAAAATGCAAGAAGTGATAAATCAATACATAATATTAACAAATTTCATTAAGGGGGTACCATTTTTGCAGCTATCTTAGAATCGAATCAAGCAAATTCGCCACAGTCATCATCAACATTCACTCGCTGACGAGTATGAATTATTCCAAGTCAGGGATTACTGTTGTGAACCCTAAGATGGCTAAACGACCGATCGTAGAGCCATAAATTTTATTACAAAACTGACACACCCAATCACCACCATTTACCAGCTGTTGACCTTTAGCTGTGACTAAAGGATTCCGTTGGAAAGCGGATTACGTGATCAGTCCATCGCAGGTGACGCCTGACAATCATCGCCCCAATGCTAGTAGCTTCCTCCAGAACACTGATGTTTGTGCGTCGGTCCTACCATTTAATCTAAGACATCTTTGATGGTACTTTTCTAGGGTTTTTAAATGTCTCCGATAAGTGGTCCAAGACACACAGCTATACGTAAGGGTATCAACTACAATAACATACACTCACAACTTGTATGGAACGTCGTTATGTTATGAATATCGAAGACTCTCGTCCTCATAAGGCCAAAAAATGCGCTTGTCCATCTTATACGATGAGGAATCTCATCATCGATACTTGCGTTCGCCGCAATAATACTGCCGACGTAAGAGAAACTCTCGATGTCTGAAGTCTCCGTTAACTCTAATATGTGGTGGTACCGCCACAGTGTTTGGTGCAGGCTGGTAGATGATCTGTGTTTTCTTTATATTCAGTTCAATCCCGATACTCTTGTATGTGCTGTTAAATCATTGAGGTGGGGGGAGACGCTCTAACGTGTCCAAAAGCGGGCGCAGGTACGCCATTTTGGTATAAGATATCTATCATTTGTCGTGCTTTCAAGTTTATAGTGTTATTTACGAGTATTTTACAAGTTTACTTAAGATTTTCGTGTTTTTTTGGACGGTTATTTGACAATATACTATAATGGTGTACAGTGCTGTGCGTAGTTGCAGTAGTAGAAGTGAAATCGACCAGAAAATATCAGAAATAACGTTTCATAGGTATGTACCAAATATTGTAAACATTGTACATGGACGTATTTAGGGTTTTTTAGGCGAACTTATTAAAACACATTATTATAGGAGTCTGGTAGCATTCTCTTTCTGCACTGAACAATTGATACGTGCATTGTAGTTTTTTTTTTTACAAATTCCTTTACTTGATTTCTACTCTCAAACTCTCTACTTTTTCATCACTTTCTAGCAAAAAAGACCCCTAAATGTGTGTTAAAAACATATTCTGGTTTTTAGATTTCCTAAAGATCCTGCTCGTAGCCATATCTGGACAGAATATGTGTCTCGAATTAATTGGATACTAACGAGAAATGTACACAAATATAATTTATCCAGATCATGATTATCTTTCTGGACCATTTTCTGAATTTTCGAAATTCATTATTGTTTATATTGCTGGATTTGTTGTTTTTAGTTTAAAGAAGCAAATTATTTGCAGAGAATGTCGAGATGCATTAAAAAGTGTTCTTCTTTTATTAAAATGAAGGCAAAAAAAGGATTTACAAATTCTTTCAAAAGATGTTTTAGACGTTTGCTTCCAATCCGAAAAGATCATAAAAAATCTTGTAGTAGCTACTAATGAAAAGTTGTCCGCAGGATTCATAATAAACCTTGTTTTAAAGGAATTTGTAAATAGTAATATTTTTCCTAATTTAGTTGTGCACGGTTTTGATCAAATCAGTGTTTGATAACCATATACATTTACTGATCAAATCTATTGCGACTAAATATGTTAATACCAGGATGTATTATTTAAGTAAAAATAAAGTGGATAAGCATAGCGCAACATTTAAATAAAATTGTTTTGTTTAAAGGGTATTAATATATAATTTATAAAGTACTAACGTCTTTTATTCCTGGATTTAGGTATCAAATATCAATAATTACCTATATTTAAGTATTTTCTACACTGCATAATATTTGAAAATAAAGTATAAACCCAAGCTGCAAATTAAAAGCAAAAACGTCAACAAAAATAGTTAATGCGGCTCTGGAGAATCCGCCATATTGGTATGCGCTTACGCCCCATCCAATACACCCGTTTCCGTATAATGTAAAATAATGCTTCTAGCGTCTCCTTATATCTCAATGTGTTAAATGCATTTAATATTTATTGAAGATCAACAGGTCTATAATACCCATGTATCGAGGACGATTTTGTTCGTGACTTTTCCTGTATTTGCCTGGCACAAAAATATAGTTCAAATGCACTACATCGTAGATGCGTGCTGCACCTAAATGCCTCCAAATTGAATTCGTAATATCCGCGTAATATTATTAAAATTATTAAACAAAAATCTTACCCGGCCTTCTATAAGTAATCCAATCACATAAGGCGCTAAAAATCCACAAATGTTTGAGGATGCATTTGTGATACCATACATAGTGCCTGCATATTTCGGACTGAGTGCTATGTGGTTCATCTGATTACCAGCATAAGTTGCTCCAGCAAATGCTCCCAAAATACCTAGTAAAAGCTGTACGGATATTCGATCGCAACCAACATACGCTACACCCAATAATCCTAGTGAAGGTACTATGCTTGCTGAAATTAAACCACAATAATTATTCAATATACCAAATAAATAGCCAAAACCAAAAAAATAATAATAATAATCTTTATAGCCTAACAGCCATTGCTGCCCAATTACAAGACAATTATGTATAAACTAAGCATATGCATATGTAAATTTACAAAATACCAATTAATTAGAAACGAAAAAAAAAATCAAACAAAAATGCATTAAAGGAAAACAAATCCATGGCAAATAATTTGTTAAACAATATCCATGTCGATAGCTTGCACACACATACACACAGATGATGTTTAAATGAATTAAGTGAACCATTTAACTGGTGGTTTATAAACTTTCCGTTTGCGTTCTGCGCTGCCGTCCACCGTCCGATTTCACAATCGTAAGTTGCGTACTTTTATTTATAAACTGCCGTTTTCCGTTACCGTTTGCGTCGCCCACCGTTCCACATAAATCAAGTTTATCTTTTTCCGTCGGCCGCTGGCAACACAACCAATAGAAAGAAATTGTCATGTGTCCAATTTGACAGAAATCGTATCATCCCGTGAATTAAAATTATTATTTACCGCAATTGTTATTTGCTCCCTGTCCTCATTAAATAATTCATGTTCATATTTATATTTTTTTATGATTCAATATTTATTTTATAATTCTTCTTATACAGGGTGGTCCAACTTTTACCTGCAGAAATTTCAGAATCAATAGATAATTGACAAATAATGTGAGTTTGGTTAATAAACTATGTGCGAAAAATGCTTCGTTACGAAGTTACAGGGTGGTGAAATTTAAGAAAAAAATTCTAATTTTATTAATATCTTTATAAGCAATTGAGATATTTCAATGAAATTTGGCACGCGTAGAGAGGTAATCTAGTTTAATTTTTTCATAAAATAATATTATTTTTATTTGCACCAGTGGCGTGCGTACGGCTACCGATTGCAATCCTTATTCAATTTAAAAGAAAAAAGTACTCTTGGCTTTTTTTCGTATGACGCAACATTTTCGAGTAAAAAAATAAAAATCGTCTAAACCAAATGTATTGAAAACCAACATAAAAATAATATATCATTACACGTTTTAACAGATTTTACAGTTGTTTTTTTACAGAAACTGTTCAAAATGACTACCGTCATTGTCAATACATAATTGGCATCTTCTGGTGATGCTATTGATTGCTGCCGATAGAATGTGATTGTTACGACGCAACTCGTCACAAGCTTCTTGAATTTTTAACACTAATTCTTCGCGGTTTCTGACCGGCACCCTATAAACTTTTTCTTTTAGGTAGCCCCAAATGAAGAAATCAAGTGGGGTCAGGTCAGGCGACCTTGGGGGCCAAGATATAGGTCCCTATATATAGGTATGATTAATTTCGACTTCTCCAGGGAAACGGCCAATCCATTGATTTCCGTAATGCTCTGTTATCCAGTTTCTCACAATCCGCCCGAAACCAACCATTCGCACGTAAATGAAGTGGCACGTCATCCATTAAGTCATTTAAATTATTCTGTAAACAGTCTAAAAATAATTGTGCCGAGAGCCTAGCTGGTAAAAAGAATGGTCCGAGGAGATTATTGGATATTACTCCTAGCCACACGTTCACACTGAATTGGTGTTGAAACTTTCTCGCCCGCATTTCGTATGGATTGTGTTGTGACCAAATATGAAAGTTGTGGTAATTCGTTATACCAGTTCTTGTAAATTAAGCTTCATCAGTCCAGCAAACCTTATGCAGGAAATCTCTACCTCCTTGAACTTTATTCAATATCCAATTGCAATAGGTACGCCTTTTAACATAGTCTACAGGCACTAAATCTTGCACAGCCCTAAAATGGTAAACCTTTCTACCATCTTTATGAAGTGACCTAAGAATGGTTGACCTTGATATGTTGAGCATGACGGCAGCTTTTCGTAAACTTAGGTTTGGATTTCGATCAACCGTTCTTAAAATACGCCTTTCATCGGCCAAATTGTTTCTTCTAGCTGTCTATTCTTGTTTATGTTAAAAGTAGTATTTAAACCGCGTTTATGCCGCGGCATAATTATTAACACTAAAAAGAACACTTAAATGCAACACAATTTTGTTGTGACAAAATGATTGACATTTCTGTTTTGTAACCAGGTGTTTTGTTTTAATGAAAGCTAATGTGATAATTATATGCGCCTTTTACCAATTATGTATTGACTATGTCGGTAGTCATTTTGAACAGTTTCTGCAAAAAAACCTGTAAAATCTGTTAAATACGTGTAAAACGTGTAATGATATGTTATTTTTATGTTGGTTTTCAATACATTTGATTTAGACGATTTTTATTTTTTTTCTCGAAAATGTTGCGTCATAGGAAAAAAAGCCAAGAGTACTTTTTTCTTTTAAATTGAATAAGGATTGCAGACATAATTTTTATTTTGCGATAAACCCGTGGCGTATCTGTTTTTTCATTAAAAATATGGCAATCGGTAGCCGTACGCACGCCACTGGTGCAAATAAAAATAATATTATCATATGAAAAAATTAAACTAGATTACCTCTCTACACGTGCCAAATTTCATTGAAATATCTCAATTGGTTATAAAGATATTAATAAAATTATAATTTTTTTCTTAAATTTCAACACCCTGTAACTTTGTAACGAAGCATTTTTCGCACATAGTTTATTAACCAAACTCACATTATTTGTCGATTTTCTATCGATTCTGAAATTTACGCAGGTAAAAGTTGGACCACCCTGTATACATCAAATAATGTGCGCTGTTTTGGTGTTTAGGAATTATATTCAAATTTGATGTTTAACTAGTCATGCGCGTAATTCGTTTTACATGAGAGTGCGCGTTGGTTGAACGGTACTTGTATGGCAGACTACAGAAAACGCTTTTCGTATCGCAAGTTTTTCCTTACGCATTAATAACAAAAAACGCTTATAATAGTTGGTTATATTAGATATAGTTATTGGTAGTTACGCTTTGCTGATAAATACCTGAGGTGCTGTGCCGCTTGACGCGGAAAAAAATAATATCAACGCGGGGCCCTGCTCAACGGCAGTGTTGGTTGTGCTGAACAGAAAAGGTAAGACGAATTACGTTGATTTGCTAACAATTAAAATTTTCTATTCATATTAAAATCATACACGCACAATATTATATATTATTAATCAATAATAAGAACCGAATGTAAATAAAATAATTATAGGTTATGAGTTGAGACAACCGTTGCAAAGTTTATAAATCACCACCCCTGCTTACTATTTTCAACAAAATTATTACATCCAGTAGGTTTCCTTCCTCCTGGAAACTTGCTCGAATATGCCCTGTTCATAAGGCGGGTCCAGTTGATAGAGTAACAAATTATCGCCCGATATCTATTCTATCCAACTTCTCAAAGGTCTTCGAATCAATTCTTCATGATAAAATATTTCAACAAATAAAAAATCGGATTATTTTGGAACATGGATTTTTTCATAGGCGATCTACTACGACAAATCTAGTTGAATTCCTACAGGCGGCAATTCCTGCTGTTGGTTTGGGCAAACAGGTCGATGTTGTCTATACAGATTTTTCGAAGGCTTTTGACAAGCTTAACCACAATACAATAAAAAATAAAATGAACGGGATTGGGTTCCATGAGAGCCTAATAACTCTCTTTGACTCATATTTATCAAATAGACGCCAGTTTGTTGAGTATGGTGGCTTTAGATCTCCTGAGTTCGTGGTCACTAGCGGTGCTCCACAGGGAAGTAACCTGGCTCCACTGATTTTTGCCGTGTACATTAACGACATCGTTCACAAGTTCACGAGTCAATATCTCTTATTCGCGGATGATTTGAAGGTATTCCGGACTATCTCAGAACCTTCCGATTGTAACGCTCTACAGAGCGATCTGAATGTTTTGGCGGAATGGTGTGTGGAAAACAATCTGCCACTGAATATCAGCAAATGCAAATGTTTATCAATGTCTAAATGCCGTAGTCCACATGAATTCGATTATCGGATATACGGTGCTTCCTTAGCTAGATGTGTGCTTACCAGGGATCTTGGGATCACAGTGGATTCTGATCTATCGTTCAATGATCATATAACGGATATATGTGGCTGTGCTCTGCGTAGTTTGGGGTTTATACTGAGAGTTACTTCGGGATTTGAGAACATCGATTGTCTTATCACCCTTTACTATGCACTAGTTAGAAGCAAGCTTGAATATGCCTCAATTGTATGGTCTCCTATATACCAGACCCATATTCTAAAACTTGAGAAAATACAACGCAAATTTTTAAAGCATCTTTGTTATAGAATTGATGGTCATTTTCAGTTCAGTTATCAACTATTTTTATTTAAAATGATCAATTCTCTGATTGACTGCCCCCGACTTCTTTCGCAATTAAATTTTAACGCCCCTCAATACCATTCTCGTAACCCCTATTTATTTCAACCACCCCGATTTCGCCACAATTATGAAGGGAAAACACCACTGACAAGGGCTTGCACGCTATGTAACGGTTGGTTCTTAAATAGACATGTAAATTATTTCGGCGGAAGTGTTTCCTCCTTTAAGCGGGAACTGGGAGAGTATTTAAGGTCATTCCATTTGTAGATGTTTTTCTGTATCATTGCTGTTGATGACGGTTCTAATCTTTCACGTGTATTTAATTTAATTTATAATAATTAATTTATACCATTGTCATATATATTTTTTTTGTATTTTTGTGTTTTTTTTTTGATACTTCTGGATAATTTATGCATAATATGTTTTGTCTTGTAATTGGGCGTAAGCCTGTTAGACATAATAAAGATTATTATTATTATAAAATCACGATGTAGAACTGTAACGGCAAACGACAACGGCAGCGGTGAACGCAAACACAAACGTCAAGTTTATAAATCACCAGTAACTAATATTCTAAATTTAGATGATTGCAGTAGTTGCAAGCCCGAAAAAGGGGGGCCCACCTTCATAATTTGTATGAATGCGAGGAACACCAAACCATATCTGCCGCAGCAACCGAGGACAGTCCAGCAAATTGGTTATTAATTTAAAAATAAAAATATGAGATGGAAGTGCTCCAAAGACGATTATAAGTGCAGGAAAGGTTATGACAACAGTTTTTAGGACTACAAAGCAGTTCTGTTCATCGAATTTCTTCGGAAAGGTAAAACAATTAATTCTGAATGTAAACCTTCTTGGATGCAATAAAATCGTGAAAATACCAGGATTGCAGCACAATAAAATACATTTTCAGCAACAGCCACCAAATTAAAGTAAGAATTGTTGCCTAATCCAACATATTAAATCATGTTTTTAATTTTAGATTCTAAAGATTATATACTGCCCTCCTAACGATTTTTTTAACTTTGCTTCTATTCTAATAGATAAGAAACGTCTTACCAATATTAAATAAATAATAAATAAATAGTAAATAAATAATAAATAAATAGTAAATAAATAATAAATAAATAATAAATAAATAATAAATAAATAATAAATTAATAATAAATTAATAATAAATTAATAATAAATAAATAATAAATAAATAAAGCGTTTACCCAACAGTCTCCCATTTAAAAGACAATATTACAAACTAAAACATTAAATGCTTAAAGAAACTTATGAATACCTACTAATTTATAAATCCTAATTAATTCTGCACAAATACACACACCTAAACCACAAATGTGTCTGCAACTCCCATTTTCAGGTGATTTACTGTAGTTGTAAAAATGTCACACCTATCAGAAACTCCATTAAAATTAGAACACATGACATGAACAGGCGATCTTAACAGTACATTGGTTCTAGCTCTGTGTAAGTGAAATGTTACAGTCGATCTGGTATTTAACCTAGGATCCAAGAAATTCAAGCAATATAGCAGAAAAGAGCAGTCGATTTTTTCTCTAAGCAATTTGTATAAAATGGTTAATGAGCTCTGAATTCTTCGGTACTCCAGACTCTGAACGTCAAAACGTGATAGTAACAATTCATGATCGAAACCTCTTATAAATAAATATTTCAAAAATCTACGTTGAATTTGTTCGATTTCTAGTTTATGAATATTACACTGAGGATACCAGATGATGGAAGAATACTCCAACTTCGACCTCACATAGGCAGTGAACAAGGCAATAAGGGCAGAGGTATTATTGAAGCCTTTGCAGCTACGCATTATAAAACCATACATGCGAAATGCCTCACCAACCATTCGTTCTATATGTTCCAAAAATAGGAACTTCTGATCGAAGGTAACACCAAGATCCGTGAATACCCGACATCGTTCAAGTTTATTTGTGGAGATTGCATACGGATAGTCAATAAACGTTGTTTTACGTGTAAAACTCAGACACGTGCATTTACGAATGTTAAGAGACAATTTGTTACTGTCGCACCACCTTTCTAGAGCACACAAATCATGCTGCAGGTTTATGCAATCTGCTACTGAATTTATGGAGGCGAAGATTTTCAAGTCATCTGCGAAAAATAGAGTACGTTGAAGTAAACACGGATCCAGGTCATTGATGAAAAGAAGGAACAACAATGGACCTAAGTTAGAACCCTGGGGTACTCCTGACATCGCCGAGTAAAAACAAGATTTAAAGCCGTTATAAAAGACATATTGTTTCCGATCATCCAAGTAAGAGTTGCATAAAGATATCAAGCCGGAAGGAAATCCATCATACGTATGCAGTTTACTCAGCAATATGCCATGGTCTAGCCTATCGAACGCTTTGGTGAAATCAGTTAAATATAAATTGTACAACTTCAAAATATTAAAAAATCCAAGACATGAATGTTGTTGAGCAAAAAATAATTACAAAGCGCAATTTTTATTTTTAAGGGGTTAGATGTGATACAGAATCAATTGATTCAAAACCCTTCATTTAGCTATCGAAAGCGATAACGTCTCGGCTCGCAAAATTCAATTATTCTACTTTATTTAAAAAATATTTAAGGGGGTGATTTCTCAGGTCATTTTATGAAAAACATACGTCCGCAAATGAATCGTTTTCAAGATACAAGATGTTAAAAGTTAAATATCTCCTTACAGATTTCTTTGAAATTTTTATTAAGTTGTCCCCCTAACGCCACTGGACTGATATGTTGTAAATCTTAAATCCTCGTCTATCATAAGACGCAAGTTCCTAGCATTATTGGAGATCATCATAAAAGTGGCCTTTATTGACATTTCGAGTAAGATTTTGTAGAAAAAATGGGTGTTTCTTTAAAAATTGGTAGTTTTCGTTTACATTTAATTAGTTTGGAAATGTTAAGGATAGAATCAACTTACTATTTATGACGAACTCTTCTTTTTAAAATAAAATAAATTAGAGTTGCGTTTGTTTGACAGTATCTAGTAGGTTCATTTATAATTTGTTTTACGCCATAAAATTGCAAACTTAAAAAATCTCCGGGCGTATACCGAATTCAGATCCAATTTATTATTAGTGTGCCAGGCAGAGAAGATTGTCAGAATCCAGCATATTTTGAGAGATATTAGCTCGCAAGATCGAAGAAAGTCATTCTATATCCCTCAAACCCAGGACTCCACTCAACCTTCGGTAACACCAGGCCTCACTTCAATTCAGATTACATTGGAGGATATAGTTATCAAACTGAATCGCATGGAGGGTATGTATACCAATCTTCTTGAAAGATACAATGACCAGTTAACTGTAAATGAAACATTAACTCCGGAATTGAGAAACTTACATACATGCTTAGCTAAACTGGAAGGCACGAAATTTACAGGGAATGCCAGGAGAGGGATAGGCGCAGAAGGAATTTCATAATATTTGGTCAGCCTGAAACTCAATCTTCAAACAACGAAGATCGCGAAGCCACCTGTACTATCCCACAAGCCTTGATACCCACCTTCGATGTATCGCATATTGAACAAGTAAAACGATTGGGGCGACACATCGACTCCTCTGACAGTACCACTGCCAAGCCTTGTCTAGTAAAGGTGGTCCTCAAAAACAACGATGCTGCTCTAAAAATATTAAAATCAGCCAGTAAATTAAAATCAATGCATCAATTTCGTCATATCTCTATTACTTCTGCCAAAACGCCTTTACAGCAATAGACGTACAGCCGCAGGAGAAACCAAGTTGAAGATCAAGTATGTTAAAGGGGACCTGCAGTTCATTTAAACTACATGGATTGCCTAACCGTAGACAAGTTTTCTTGAACATAATTTACCAGAATGTAAGGGGACTGAATACCAAGACCGTTGAATTCTACAATTCCGTGTTGGTGTTGGTGAGCATCACATTGTTGCTGTCACTGAATCGTGGTTACAGTGTAGTGTTGATAGTGCAGAATTATTTTCCGAAACTTACGTGGTATACAGGGGGATAGAGACCTTGCGGCGTTGGGCGTCTCCAGGGGTGGTGGAGTAATGCTGGGAGTACGATGCGATTTGAAAAGTGAACCTCTGGAGACTAATTATTCATGGCGGCTCCCTGCCTCTGTGGACGTGGTGGGCTGCAGGGTTACTGTCAGTGCCAAATTTTCTATGTTTTTTGTGTTTATATTCAAGCTACCGCTAATATTGATATTTATATTACTCTCTGTGAACATTTTGAAATGCTTAACTATATTTATAACAAACATATTTT
Source organism: Apoderus coryli (assembly GCA_911728435.2). Classification (NCBI taxonomy): domain Eukaryota; kingdom Metazoa; phylum Arthropoda; class Insecta; order Coleoptera; family Attelabidae; genus Apoderus; species Apoderus coryli. Next base: position 27,190,316 of record OU452198.1, read on the forward strand.
AATACTTGGAGATTTCAATTTGCACTTTCAGGATAGCTCTCATGATGATCCACGTGTGATCGTATTACGGGACTTTATGACATTTTTTGATTTAATACAGTATAATAATACAAACAATTTTCGTAACAACATTTTAGATTTAATTTTGTCAAATTTTAACTGCCATGTGACTCATGCCTCTCCGCCATTGGTCTCTGAGGATGCTTATCATCCTGCATTACAGATTTCTGTCGAACTGTCCATCGATTCCAATCAGAGAGATTTCATTGTCAACCGCGAAAACAAAAGGTATAATTTTCGTAGGGCCAACTTTATGTTGCTTTACGAACAGATTTATCTCATAGATTGGTCGGTTCTGCGCGAAATTCAAGACAGAAATCAAGCGGTTGATATGTTTTATAAAATACTTGTTAATGTTTTTGATATGTGTGTCCCTGTATTTAATAGTAGAAAACGTAGATACTCATATCCACCTTGGTTCAATCAGGTCATTATAAATTGTATAAAGGATAAGTATGAGGCTTACAAACGATGGAGGAAATATGGATATGCCACACACCTTGACCGATACAAATATCTCAGATCCCAGGTTAAAGTAAAGGTCGATGCAGCATACGAATCGTATATTGATAGCATCCAGAACATAATGATCAGTGACCCAAAACAATTTTGGAAATTCGTAGTAGGCAACGAAAGTCTCGAATTCCGGGGGTTATGAGAGACGAAACTGACTCTGAAGTGTCAAATCCGCTGGATATTGGCAATGCCTTTGCGACATACTTTGAGGGCGTATACGTTCCCTCATCCGCTATTAATTATGTAGATAATTTTACCAACCAAATCTCTATATCAACCGGGTTTTTTGAGGCTGAGGACATACTGAGTGCTTTGCTTTCAAAGCATTCAGTATCAGTAACTTAAACTCAGTAACTTAAACCAAAAATGACATCTGGAACGGACGGTGTGCCGGCATTTATACTGAGGGATTGCGCGTACGCATTTGCGGAACCATTGTTGATTCTGTTTAACAATTCCTTAAGAAGTTTTACATTCCCACAATTATGGAAATCTACAAGAGTTTGTCCGGTACCCAAGTCTGGCGACACCGACAAAATTGCTAACTATAGACCCATCTCCATATTGTCTAATTTTTCAAAAGTATTTTTAGAGAGTAATTCATGAACAATTATTTGGTCAACTAAAAAATTGCATAGTTACTGAGCAGCACGGTTTTTTTCAGAAACGGTCAACTGTAACAAATCTAGCTGAATTCTTCGAAACCGTATACTCTACGGTGGGGAATGGATTACAAGTTGACACAATCTATACTGATTTCTCGAAGGCTTTTGACAGGTTGGATCATGCCACTATATTACAAAAGATGGGCAATATTGGTTTTCATTCAGATCTATTACAATTTTTTGACTCTTACCTATCTGACCGCACACTATTCGTTGAGTATAATGAATTCAGGTCGAGGGGGTTTTCTGCGACTAGTGGGGCGTCTCAGGGTAGCAATCTGGCTCCTTTAATTTTCTCCATTTACATTAACGACATCGGATTGAATATACCGAATAAGTTTCTGCTATTTGCAGACGATTTTAAATTAGACAGGTTAATTGAAAGTAATACAGATTGTCTGCAAGTGCAGGCTGACCTAGCAATGGTTGAGAGATGGTGCATAACCAACAAATTACCACTAAATTTGTCAAAATGTAGGTTGATGACATTTTGGAAGGGTCAGTTTCCTATTCGTTTTAATTACTAGAATTATCTTCTACCGTTAGAGACCTTGGCGTGCTGATTGATAGTAAGTTAACTTTCAATCAGCATATAGATGCCCTTAATAAAGGTGCATTTCGGTCTCTGGGCTTTGTGATCAGAACAACAAATTTTCACAACATTAGTTGCTTAAAGATGTTGTATTTTTCCCTGATCAGGTCCAAATTAGAATATGCGTCTGTCATATGGTCACCAATATACCGGGTTCATGAGGACAGGATCGAAGGTGTCCAAAGAAAAATTTTTAAGTACATATATTTCAAGGATCATGGACATTACCCTATAAGGCGATATGATAATGCACTATTGTTGCGCGGTTATGACGTTCAACCACTGTCTCTGCGCAGGATCTGCGTCTATCAGGTATTTCTTTTTAAATTAATACATTTTCTAATTGACTGTCCCCAGCCCCTGAGTCAAATAAAATTTCATATTTCGCAATACTATGCCCGCAACAATTATATATTCGAAGTGTCGTATCTTCGAACCAACTATGAGGGAAGTGCGCCATTGACTAGAGCTTGTAAGTTGACGAATACATTTAATTTACATAAAGAACTAGATTTTTTCGATGGCAAAATTGGCAGATTCCTGACTGACTGCGGAGATGCATGGGAAATTTTTATTAAACATCAATATTGTTGTGTGGGTTCTACTTCGTTGTTTTTATGTTTTATATAGTTATTGTTAAGACCTGTGGTGTTGTTATATGGCCCATGGGTACTCCTTCATCTGGTTATTTTGTATTATGAATAATTAAGCATTCTGGTACTTTTGTAGTTTGTTAGATTTATTTGGTATTGATTGAAACTATGTAATTTTTGTTTTGTAATTGGGCTCAGGCCTGTTAGGCAATAAATGATTATTTATTCATTTATTTATTTATATTAAACTCGAATTCTTCGAGAACCTCACTGAAGTTGGCAAACCCTGGGAGGCTGTAGATTGTTTCTAAGAGAGTTTTGATATTCCTCACACTGAATTGAATCCATAATTGTTCAAAATGATTAGTTACCTGACTGTTTATTAGTTAGCTAGCAAGTTAAATGTAGGTTTCGTAGTATTGGATTTAAAAAAACACAAATTTTATTTTTTGAAGAAATAAGAGAGTGATTCCCTTTATAATACAACTTATTGAAATTAAATTATAAACAAGAATAATTATAAACAATACATTCTGTTTTTTTTTTTTTTTTTTGAGAATGTTTGGCTTCAGACATAGTCTATTAGCCACAGATTATTGAGGAAGGTGAGGCGGTTATTAAATGTTAATTTTACTATCCTTCAAGAACGTGATGATAATATCATAAGTAGTTTGTTTGTTTTTTAAAAGTAACCGAACAATATCTGTAGGTAAATCAAAACCTGCATCTACAATTTGTTTAATGAAGCTTTGTATGGCGTCCTTATTATGTAAGCAAGCAAAAAATATATGATTGAGATCACCTAAGTTCCCACAATCACAACAAGGGCTATCTCTAATTCCTATTTTATTTAAATGTGCTGGAAAACAGCCATGGTTAAGTCTAATTCGTGTAATTGTTGACGAGTAAAACCGACTGACGTTGAAATCAAAAATATGTGGTATATCTTTTTTGGATGGCAAATGAGGATGGATTTTAAAATAATGATTATTGGAAGACTTCGAGTGATCGCTCCATAGTTTTTCCCAGATTTTATAAATATTTTTTTTCATTATATTTATTATATCACTGAACACAAAGGCTTGCGATATATTGTGGAGAGTACATGCAGATTTTGCAGCTCTATCCACAATCTCATTACCAAAAACTCCAACATGACCCTTTGACCAAACAAAATTAACTCTGCCATGTGAACAGATATCGCATAAAGTTGATTTGATATCAATAATTAAGGAACTATTATAACATTTCTAGCCTGGTGCCTGAATTGACTTAAGCACTGATTGACAGTCAGATATAATAGTCAGACTGTTTATTAGTTCGTTTCTGCTATACAGTATGTCCACAGGAAAAGTGTTCAAGAGGAAAAACTTTCTTAATTTTAATTTTATCGAAAAAGTTACTCTTGACAAAAAGTTTTGCTGGTTCTTAAAGTAATCCATTAATTCCAAATTATCAACTCATTTTTGCCTACTAGCGTTGATAATGGCAAGCTTATTTGACAATTTGCTGTATTTAGTAGTCGTAGTATTGTCAGCTTGAAAGGCTTACTTTACGGCACAAAATGTACTTTGTGAAATGTTATGGGAAAGGCGAAAAATGTTATCGGCCAGTAATTCAGGAATTTGGTATTAGACACTGCCTTTTACTTTTGAACAACTGTTCCTAGTAACTTATTTCCATATCCTCTCAAATAAGTGCACTTTACTGTTGTACCATTTAAAGTTTTTCAATTTTCTGAACACCCTCTATAAGAAATGTAAATTTTTCTATCCCAATCTCACTTTAAGAACCAGCAATACTTTTTTCAAGAGTAACTTTTTTCGATAAAACGAAAAATAAGAAAGTTTTTCCTCTTGAACACTTTTCCTGTGGACATACTGGATAATAATTGCCAAATAAAGGTACATGGTGTTAGAAACAAAAAGTGCCGACGGCCATACCAGCGTTTCAGGTGGTCAGTAATATGAATCAGGTTGTAGTAGAGAGTTAGCGGTCTAATTTATATTGTATATGATTGGAGTAGTTTGATAGAAATTGTCTAAATATAAATAGTAAATTCGTTAGGAAATTATATCGAGCAAATATATCACAATTATTAAGGCAGATTGAATTAAAGCTATCACACCAGGCTTTTAGCATATCAAGGCCGTTCTATAGGTAAACACAATCATAGAATAGATATTGTTTATATCACCACTCAGGTTAATTATTAAATGTTGGCATATTTATGCAGTGAAGCAGTCTAACTTAAAAATATATATATATACTTGTCAATTTTATACATACCAACAGAATTCCAAAATTTATAAGACATCGACATTGACAAATATCCTTTACTCAATAACCAATCGGCAAACACACTGATTAAAATACCACACCACCAACTTGTCAAGTAGGGAATTGCTGACAAAAGTGCATTCTGAAACAATATTATATGAATTAAAATATATTTCTTTAGCAACGATGATTTTATTAATTTATTTTCTTATGTGCGGAAAATTCTAACAAACTATATTAATAAGACCTGAAATACAGGAAAACACAGATTTTACAAAATATTGCTCCGTAAACAATGTGTATACACATTATGTGCAACAAATCATTAAAATAAGAATGCTCTTGAATCAGCCTCTAACAAAGTGTCTATTGTGGGAACAGGCATACAATTTCCGCGTTGGATGAAATAAATTTTTCTTTTCTCAGTCAGTGTGAAGTTGTTGATGAATCATCCCTTATTATTTAATAAATAACAATGTAACGGGTCAGTTTTATATACATGTATACAGGGTCCAAATATATAAGTGCGAAAAAAGTGATTCTTTATTGACAATTTGAGTGGATCTTTTATAAAAATTTTTTATTTGACCAACCCCTCTTTAGGTACAGGCCCCTAAAAGATGCGCAAAACAAAGTTTTTTTTTCTTAAAAACAAAAAGAATTAAAATAAACCGTTGCTCTCCAGGCACGAATAGCTCTCAATATTTGAGTGTAAAAGTAATATTTCGTGACTTTTTTGTCATTTACCTTTTTCGTAAGCCTCTTGGTGCCAAGCTATATTGTCACACCTGGTATATATTCAAATATTTTTTTTTATTGTACATCAGCTATTTTTTATTCACATTAATCCATATTTCGAATAAGAATAGGATTTTTTTATTTTGGCCCCTTTTCCACTATTTACGAACGCCTTTGTAAGCAAGCTTTTTATAATACATTTCAATATTCAATATTTATTTATTTTTTTTAGTATCACATACTATTACAATACATTTTTGACACAAATCTTAAAAACTAGCTTTAAGGTGTATATACATTGTCTTTTTAAACTCCCTTAAATTACTGATGCTTCGGATACCCACGGGCAATGCATTAAAAAGTCTCAGACCTTCATTGAATACCGAGTGACACAAAAAATCTCTATTACTAAATTCAATATGAAGATTTTCATTTGATCTTAGATACCTTTGATGCATTTCACCTCGCATTTTCAAAAATTCCCGTAGATATTTTGGTGTCTTCATATTTATTATTTTAAAGATAAAAATTAAATTTGCTCTCTCAATACACTGCCGTACAGGCAGCCAATTCAAGATATCCAACATACTTCGAATTGGAGTATAAATACTACAGTTTAGTAAAATTCTCATGCACTTATTCTGCAAAATCTGCATTCTATTTATATCTTCCTTCGTACATGAGAGAAGTAATGTCATACAAAAATCAAAATGGGGTAATACTACAGTGTTGTAAATTCATTTTTTTGTTGGATACGACAATAAGTAGGACACGCGACGAAAAAATCCTATTTTCTTTCCTAATTTACGACAAACATAATCAACATGGCCATGGAAGTTTAACTGAGAGTCAAGATATACACCCAGATATCTCATACTAGAAACCCTTTCTATATTACAATTATCTATCCTAATGATGTGATTTTAGTTAATAAATTTATCGCACTGTGATCTCGAACCAAAAATCATATACTTAGTTTTGTCTTTGTTTAACTTAAGCTTATTGTAACATAACCATTTATAGAAAACACCCAATTCCTGATCCAAATTTGTACAGTTTCGGAGTAATTCTTACCCGAGACAGACACAAGCGTATCGTCAGCGTATAAACTCACAAATGCTTTCTTCAAGAACAAATTTACGTCGTTGACATATATAAGGAATAACAGAGGACCGAGTACGCTTTGCTGTGGCACACCAGTATCGCTACTTACAGAATTCGATATTTTACCATTAATCCTTGTGTTATGAAACCTTTGACTCAAAAAATTTTCCAATTTCGATTTCATAGGTTATATTCTATAAAAGCTATAATACTAATAGCTGGTCAATATTTCTGTAATATTTAAGTTTTTAACCCATTTTTACACTCTTTATATTCTATTATATCAATGAAAACATATTCACTATTTCGGATAAGTGTAAGAACTATAAATGTTTAAATTTTTTGAAGCCTCTTCTCGACGCTCAATGTTTTCCGAAAGTTAATCAAAATAAGTGCTTAAAAATTGTATTTGGTCTACCATGACTTTATTCAACAAAAAGATTATATAGTGAATATTCTAGCTTGCAAAATATATACAATTTCAAAATATGTTTGTATATTTATTATATACATAACAAAGATATATATCATTATATTTTCTTTGCGGTTTCACAAGAGTCCGAAACCGTCAGAAACAGTCGGGATTCTGCGCAAACTAATGATGTGACATGATCACCTACGGCTCATCTCACTTGAATTTTGTTTTGTAAAAGGAACGTGAAACTCAACATTGTCATTAGCTAATTCACATAACTAGATTTGTTTTCATAGGCTTTGAAACTGTCAGAAACAGTATGGATCTGCGCATAACGTTGTTGACACGCGATGTAATTGATTTGCGCAGAATAGAGACTGTTTCTGACGATTTCAGAAGCCTGTGAAAACAAACCTAGTTACCTGAAAAATGAAGCCCAAATTAGCTAATGACATTGTGTTTATTATAATAATAAACACAGTGCTAATGATAATGTTCATGAAGGGCTTTTTCGTGACGTAATCATAGTGAATCTGGCAATATCCGGGGTCGCGTGAATGCAAAAAGTTAAACCGTTTATAACCGGTTATAATCGGTCATGGCGTGAATTCGACTAATGTTTTTGTTTTCAGGAAATTGTGAACTGTCAAATATTTTTTGTATGTCAATATAACTTATGCACAAGTTTGTAGTTTGTTGTTGTTATTTTTTGCTATTAACAGTAAATATTTAAGATTTCATTAATAATAAAATTGCTGCTTTGCACAAACAAATTCTCAAAATATTTATCATATTATAATGCAGGTTTATACCGTAAGATTATTAACCGTATTTTTTATTTGTTTTAATAAACACTTATCCATGATTTGTTTGTTTAAATTTTGTGATGAAAGTGAACGGAATTAGCGTAACTTTAAGAATCAATTTGAAGCACAACAAGTTACGGTATGGTTGTAGGCCTACATATTATTATTGTGATGAGTGATGAACGAGAAGTTTCTGTTGTAAAACATGAACGATTTATGTAAAATAATAATAGTTTTAGATCTACATGAAGACTTGTCTATGAAACGGAGATTGCTGATGATGAAATTCAGTGATTAAGTGCGAAAATAAAGTGAAGTTAACGGTGGCCTCTTCGAACATTTGGTTTTTTCGCTACGCGAGAAGTCGTTGTAAAAATAACCCATTTGAGTAAAATAATCGGACATTTTAGTGTGTTTGCGGTTTTTGTTATTAGTGTAGTTGTTCAATATGCGAAAATATCCTTTTAGCAGTTTCCAAAAGCGAAGAAGTATGTACAATTATGCAGATGAACTTATTCATCAGGTATTTTAATTATTATTATTAACACAACTGTTCATTTTCGCCGTCTCTACAATTGGCAACGCCGCGAATATTAACCCTACAGCTGTTCATGTGTTGGAGGTCATATTGAAAAATGATTGTCATAGGCGCCGATTTACCGGGGAAAAACGTGGATTTGCCCCATTTTGTAAACATCGAATAAAAATTCCGAAACAAATTTTTTATAGTTTTTCATGCTTCTCTGAGCACGTGGTTACAATTTTTGTACTGAGTGATAGTTCACCCTGTATATCTTCTATTAATGATTTTGGTGTTACGTTGTATAGAATTATACTTTGATTCCTACTATAAGTTTGTAATTCTTCATGGAGTCAATAAAGTTTCTTTAAATTTAAATCAGCACCTAGAAATATTCTGAAGTACTTTTGACCAAAATTGTGAAAAATCTGTTAAGTGAGTTTTAAGTTATCGTGGATACAGATTTTTCTGACCCTTTTTAGACTTTTCACGGACGCATATAGCACACAAATTTTTTCTCGTGTATTTTTAACACCAATTCAACTACTTAAAAGGCTAAATATATTTATCAGTCTAGTTTTTTAACCCTTTTACTACTATTTATGAAGGCCTATGTAAACAAGTTTTTTTATGCTGCATTGTATTGTAAGCTATCTCATACCAAAACTATATATATTTAGCCAATTTTTCTAATATGTTTGGCGAATAAAGTCCTCTATGTCCGAATCTTCCTGTCCAGAATTATGGTAAAAGTAGGAATCGTGATTACCGACCGATGAAATGTGGGAGCCTTTTCCACACCTCGTCATAATAATGGAATACAAAGCAGCATAAATTGGCAACCTCATCCGGGAAACCGGAAGAAGAAAATAAGAATTTTATTGAAAAAAAAACGATAACTTACCGCTTGAATATCAAAATGTAAAATTTGTGCCATATATGTAGGTAATTCCGTTAACTGCGTGTAAAATGCCCATGAATTCCCGCACTGAGTTACCAAAATTGCCCACAACGGTAAACACGTGAATATTTTTCTCCATGGAACTGGTGCTTTATCATCTTCCTGAACATATTAGACAAACGCAATTAGAAATATTATTTAAATAGAAATACAACTGCAGACATAAACAGGCAGTACTTAATAATCTTTATTGCCCAATAGTTCCCCATTTACAGAGCAATTACACACAAATTAATAACTAGACAACTGTACTTAAAACTAATACGTGAAAAATGAATACCTATTACAAAAAAGTTCTAAATAAACACTTGCAAAAGTTAACAAAAAGAAAAAAATAATACAAAAATTAAAAATTAATTAACGTTTTTAACAAGTGTGATCCAATAATAATCGTAAATAAAGCCTTTAAATGATTCTACAATTACCAATTCAAGAATCTCGCCCAAATACAATAGCCCCCGATGACCTCAAGACAATTTAAGAAACAGTTAAATATATCGCAAAAATAGCATACAGTTATAATTCATGCACATAATTTGAATGGGCGATCTAAATGAAATATTAGTTCTTGTGCGGGCCAGTTCAAATAAGGTCTACTTGAAGGTCAACGCACGGCAAAATTTAATTTAAAGATTAAACAGGAAGACTCTATGCCACCGTGGATGAGTGTGAAGAATACACAAAGATGCTATAAATCTTCGACATTCCAAAGTACTAAACTGAAAATCATCCAAGACTCTTTTATGGCTGTATCCTTTTGGAAGATAGATGCCATTTACCTTGAAGGAAAGATACTTCAAAATCTTCTCTGGACTTTATCTACTGTAGATTTGTAAATTTTATAATAAGGATACCAAATGACTGAACAATATTCCAGGTTTGACCGACCAAATGATTTACATAGGGTAGTAACATTAAATTAACAATAATGACAAAACCATAATTAATCTACAAACAGCTATGGAACCCCAACCCAGCTTATACTATACATACTATCAACAAATACAATGATGATAACATAACATAGTAATAACATAACAATCACAATAATCCTACAATATAATACAAAAAGAGGAAATTGAAAAAAATATATATATCTTAATCAATAAAACCGCTCCACAAAATAAACATAAATATATTATTTAGTTACCATTAAGGTCGGGTCTGGTAAAGTTGGGGACCCACGGAATTTCGCAAAAATTTTTTTTGTACTTAAAAGCTCTATTGTAATAGAACACTTTTTCAAAAAAAAAAATTACGGATAAAGCACATTTGAAAGAAAAAAATGATTTTAAAAGTTGAATAAAACAAGACGTTTACGCAACGCAATAGTAAAAATACGCTAATATCATCACACAGTATTTACAGTGTTGCCAAGTAATTTTATTTTCACTGAGTTTTAAATGTACTGCTTAGTATTTTCTAATCGTACTTTAAAAACTGAAAGTAATAAATAAACGAAAATAAAAAAATTATCTATTTCACCACCTATAAATATTTAAATGGTCAAACTAATACCTTAACTAAAACAAACCCAACTACCCCAACCCAACATAATTCACCCACATTAACCTAACTACCTAACCCAATCTAATCAAACTAACCTAACCCTAACTAACCCAATCTAATCACACTATCCCAAACTAACCCAACCTAATCTAACCAAACTACCCCAATATCAGCACACTACCATAAAGTAACTCAAATTAACCCAATATAACTCACCCAAACTAACCTAACTACCTAACCCAACCCAATCTAACGGAACTACCCCAATATAACTCACCCAAACTAACCTAACTACCCAACACAACAAACGAAACTACCCCAATATAACTCACCCAAACTAACCTAACTACCTAACCCAACCCAAACTAGCGAAACTACCCCAATAGAACTCAGCCAAACTAACCTAACTACCCAACCCAACAAACGAAACTACCCCAATGTAACTCACCCAAACTAACCTAACTACCCAACCCAACAAACGAAACTACCCCAATATAACTTCCCAAACTAACCTAACTTCCTAACCCAACACAAACTAGCGAAACTACCCCAATAGAACTCAGTCAAACTAACCTAACTACCCAACCCAACAAACGAAACTACCCCAATATAACTCACCCAAACTAACCTACCTACCCAACCCAACAAACGAAACTACCCCAATATAACTCACCCAAACTAACCTAACTACCTAACCCAACACAAACTAGCGAAACTACCCCAATAGAACTCAGCCAAACTAACCTAACTACCCAACCCAACAAACGAAACTACCCCAATATAACTCACCCAAACTAACCTAACTACCTAACCCTATCCACACTAGCGAAACTACCCCAATAGAACTCAGCCAAACTAACCTAACTACCCAACCCAAGTAACAAAACTATACAGCCCAACTATAATATTAATTTTAAACTAAGTAATCAGAGCGAATCCAAACTTAAACTACTTTCACTATAATCGCTAGAAGCAAATAAAATACTAACTTGTCTTAACTTGCAGAAAAATAATTTTTGCGCAAAAAAACATTTGAACGAGTCGAGTATATATGGCAACATCGCATATAACCTCTATATTCTTGTTTGGTAGAATTGGTAAATGTAAATAAACTTGTAACACACTAACCCTATCTTAATATTTTAGCAAATTTATTTTACTTAAAAAAGGGGTTTAATGTGGTCTGTGTGTCTTCAGTAGGAATTCTGTGGGTCATCAAGGTTACTAAATAGAAGAATACCCCATAAATAGTTTATATAATTAGCGGGTTATGGCGTTTTTTGTTCCAAAAGAAGCGAGGCATTTTAGATCTTTATTATTTATTTAAGAACAAAAAACTGTATGATCCATTGATTTTTTGGTTTAATTCATCTCTATTTAAGGTAAGCTTTATAAAAAGTTAAGAAAAAGTGTCAAATTCTGTGGGTCCCCAAGTTTACCAGAACCTACAAGGCTATATACGTTCTAGAATTAATAGATAAATAAAAGTAAATATATGGATTCTAACCTGTTAATGAGTCTTACCATTATGTGAAAAAAAATGTCATAGTTTATTGACATAAATTAACTAACATTTATCTAAATCGTAAATGAGCACATGCTCTAGATGGTTTTGTTTTATACATATAGGTTTCTTTTTATAAATCATATTAAGGTTGAAACATTGATTTCTATAAGAGGGATTAAGAAAACCAACGATTAGACTCGTGTTCAACCGTTCAACCAAACACTTTGAGGTTATGTTGAAATCTTCTTCTTACTTCTTACATACTATCAAAAGTGAAAATCAAAGCTAGGTCGCAATTTGAGTAAATACTCAGTAATTAAATTGTTAGGTGTAAAAGGAACAAATAATTATTTATATTGTTTTAGTGAATGTCAAATTCATCATGTATTTACGTAAGGTTAAGGATGAAATGTATAGGATATTGTAGGGTAAATCAACTTTGAAATTATTTAAGGAAATTATGACAATAATATTAGATTATTGTGAATCAATTATTAAGTGAAGTGAGATGAAAAATTGTTAGCAGTCTTGTAAATGTCAAATAACTCACATCACCAAACAGACACCAATAGGAATATATAAGGGAATGTGTTACGATAGCTTAGATTAGGAAAGAGAGGGGATACCGCACGTTCGTATATATGAATATGAATGCATGGCAAGTGTTACGCTTTTAATGCGGCGGCCATTTTTTATGTGCCAAAAAAAACAGAAAACGGGTGCATTTGTGATGATTTTCTTTGTGAAAATTGGGAATAGAAATTTATTTTGTACATTAATAAAAAGGTACGTTGTGCGGCTTTTGGATGCCCAAGTCGCAGTGAACAAAAGGAGTCCAGAATTTCGTTTCATAGGTAAAACTTAGAATGTATCATGTCGCTTCTAGTTTTTATTAGTTTTTAATAATTAAAAGTAATATTTAGGCTATTATCTTTTAGTATGTCGTATAACAGGTTTCAGTTTACCTAATGAAAACTGTTTGATACAACAATTCATTTAAAATCAACATGATAAAGCATTATTTTTTGATAGAAACCTCTATAGATGTTTACTTTATCACGGGCGTAGACATTTTATTTTTTCAAAAAATTTGTTTTTTACACATTTTGTTACATTTTTGCGTTAAAAGTGAATGTCACTTTAGCTTTTTAATTATTTCAATATTTAGAACAACATGCACTAGATAGCCCAACAAATCACATATACTTTTTAATAAAATATATTTGTGTCAAATATCTTAATGTTCGTGTATATTTTATTAGTTGTCTGTATCTGTTGTATTTATTTGAATAAAATGGTACGTTGAGGTGGAAAGTTCCTCATTAGTCTCAAAGATGTAGAATAGTATATTCTGTAACAAGTGAGGAATATTCTGAACGAGTGGAAATTTGTCATCCGAGCCGACAGGCGAGGGTGACGGTCCACGAGTTCAGAATAGCTGATTCCTCACGTGTTACAGACTATACTTTTTCTACGACTGTAACTTAATTCCCTAATCTCAGGAGGGGTACCAATTATAGCTCTTCTTCGCTAGATATTATATTGAAACAGTTCTATAAAAATTTATATAGGTAGGTACTTTTAAAACTGCAAAACCAAGATAATATTATTAATAACTTACCTCAATGTGTATAAGTAGATATCTGATAAATAATATAAATAAAGAATTGCACATTAGAGACTTTCAAATAATGACATATATGTCAAACAAATTCCACAATTTGTCCTTCTGTCAAAACTTAAATGTAAACACTTAAAAAAATTTCAATAAGATATTATATTGAAAAGTGAAACAGTTGATATGTATATTTTAAATATATCTGACCCATTTGTAAAGATACGAATATTTATTAATTACGCTAAAACACCGCTGTGTAATTATAAATTCCTCTAAAGTTATAGGCAACCCTTAATACGTCATTCTGTAACACTATTACGGAATATTCAATAGTCTGTAACAGTTATTGACATCAGAATATCTATATTCTAAAACAGTCGTCGAAAAAAATTATTCAAGTATTGTGGATATAAGTTGTGTTAATATCGTTAACATGGTGTGTTTTACAATGCCTTATGTGGATTATTATTAAAGGTTAGGGAATTGAAGAAGGAGATGCAATCAAATTCTAATTGATTCATGCATTTAATAAAAACTTTAAATAACAAAACATAATAAAACATTTTCTAACCTAAAACTAATTAATAAAAATCTATCATCTCATATCACCTAATCATTTAAATATACATTAATTTGCATATGAATCCAACACGCCATGTTAACGAGATTAACACAACTAATATCCACAATACTTGAAAAATTTTTCGACATCTTTGAGACTAATTTATTATTATTCAAATAAATACAACTAAAGTAAAAATGTTTAACAATATCTATCGTATGACATTCCCTTATATATTCCTATTGATGTGTGTTTGGTGATGTGAGTTATTTGACATTTACAAGACTGCTAACAATTTTTCATCTCACTTCACAATAATCTAATATTATTGTCATAATTTCCTTACATAATTTCGCAAAGTTGATTTACCATACAATATCCTATAAATTTCATCGTTAACCTTAGTAAATACTTGATGAATTTGACCTTCACTAAAACAATATACATATTTAACCAATTTCAACATAACCACGTTCCACGTTTTAACCTCAAAGTGTTTGGTTGAACACGAGTCGTTGGTTTTCTTAAGCCCTCTTATAGAACTCAATTTTTCAACCTTACTATGATTTATAAACAGAAACCTATATGTATAAAACCATCTATAGCATGTGCTCATGTACGATTTAGATAAATGTTAGTTAATTTATGTAGGGGAAAGTGGGGGTCATTCGGCATGTTCTGCTTGACAACTTAATTTTTTTTAACACTTTACAAAATTGTGGTTTTTATTTATTGTATAGGTGAATTATTCTATTAGACGTAATTTGGGTCATTTGCAGGTTAAAAAAGCCTATGGTTCGAAAGGTACAAATATTTATAAAAAAAGGTGCAATCTGCCGAATGTTGCCCAAGAGTGGTATCCATTCGGCAAGTGAATGGTGATCATTCGTCTTAATATAAAATAAATAAAACGATCTTTAAATAAATGTTTATATTCAGTAAAAGGGTACAAAATAAGGCAACATTAAAATTTTTTTTTTTAATTTATTCACGGACAAAGTCCATTTATACAGCATACAATATAATATAACAAATATAATTCCATGCAATACTACACAAATTTAACAATTTTACAAAACCTAACAAACTTTAAATTACACAATAAGTAGACAATTTAAACATAATTGAAGTTATATTAAAGCTATTCGCAAGACCCACGCCAGGAATAAAAGGAAAACCATGATCGTCAACGCAACAGGCATCGATCGACTTACGCAAAACTGCCGTTACGACGCTCACATTTCAAACGGCGAATAAATTCACCTATAGGCGCAAAGAAATCAACGCTTAAGTAAGAATTCGCCATCCTGGCCAATCTAGGGACAAAATTATTTCCTCCGTAATTTGTACGGTGAAATTCCTCATGGAAAAGGTGAGAGTATCTATTGTTCCTAGACGGTACATGAAAATGAATATTGGACAACAAATAAGAAGACGATACCATATTGTTCAAAAGCTTATAAAGTATTAATAGATCTCTGACGACCCTGCGATCACTCAATGTCGTAAGCCCCAGCTCGCTCATCATTATTCCGTAATCGAACACAAAATCGATAGGACGCGGACGACCAAGCTTAAAGTGAACATACCTAAGGAAACGCCGCTGAACGCTCTCAACTCGGGCAGAATGGCAACCGTATGACGGGGTCCAAACCGCCGAGGCGTACTCCAAATGTGGTCTGACGAGCGTCGTGAACAAAATTCTAATAGTATTCACATTACTGAAATCAACCGAGCAACGCTTTATGAAGCCCAACACTTTCAGAGACTTGGAAGTCGAGTGCCTGATGTGATCCACAAAGCTCAAGGAAGTGTCCAGGTAAACTCCCAGATCCTTGACCGAAGATTTGTATTTTAGGACTGAATGGTCGACAAAATATTCATACAAAAGAGGTCTCCTGGTTCGGTTGAAATTTACGCAAAAGCACTTCGAAACATTTAAAGTCATACCATGCAACTCACACCAATGCACAAATCTTACAACATCCTCCTGCAGAAGATAACAATCTGTGGGACCTCCGATACGCCGCGCCGGTAACACTTCAGGTCGTCGGCGAAGAGCCTGAATTCACTGTGAATGAAACACTGCTTGATATCATTTATAAATAAGTTAAATAACAATGGCCCGAGGTGAGAACCCTGGGGGACACCAGAAGAAACCGAAATAGGGTCAGAAAGGAAATCACTGAAACGGACTATCTGAGTTCTGCCAGTCAGGTAGCTCTCGAACCATCTCAACAAAGGTGCCGACATGCCAATACACTCCAGTTTGTGAATAAGGCGCCGGTGATTCACGCAGTCGAAGGCCTTGGAAAAATCGGTGTAGATTGCATGAACCTGGTAACCGCCCTCCAAGGCCCGTGACAAATAATGTGTGTATTCCAGAAGATTGAGCTCAGTAGACCGACCGGACTGGAAACCGAACTGTTCATCAATTATAGTCGGCTTAAATATAGTTGTTAGATATCTTGTTATTAAACTCTCGAAAAGCTTAGGAATGGAGTTGAGAATACAAACCGGACGGTAATTTGATACGTCACCTCTGTTACCAGATTTGAAAATAGGGGTGATAAAACTCGACTTCCATGCAACCGGAAAGTGGCCCGAACGAAGAGATAACTTGAAAATAATTTGAAGGGGTATAGCAAGAGAGAAACGACACTTATTGAGGAACAATGGAGGAATCCCATCCGGACCCGCGGACTTCCTTATATTCATTTTACTAAGCACATCGAAAACCTCCGAGACGGAGACACTGTACTCAGAAACACTCACAAACTCCTCATCAAGGTCACCGGCGATCAAATCCACATTCTTATCGTTATAAACCGACTGGAAATATGCCGCAAACAGATCAGCACTCGCCTGACCCACTGTATAAAACTAAGATGGGTATTTAATAGATTCATGTCCGCAGATTTAAAATCGTAGTAAAATCTATCCACTTGGGGAGAATAAGAGTACGACCGACGATCCGCAACGGTTACAAGGAAAGATAGTGGCGGGTGGTAACCATCCGGCTCTATGATAATGTCACGTGCAGCACCAACACACATATTCGGATTATGACTCAAAACCAAGTACAGAATACGACATCCGCGACCAGGCTGCCCATTAGATTGAAACAAGTTATGAAATTCGCACATTTCAGACATCATCGACAAAATACTCGAATCACCAGGGTAAAGGGACTCGTCTGGTATCAGGGAAGAACTAAAACGATCGTCCACCCAGTCACCCCTCGGAAGATTGAAATCACCCATCAAATACATTTCCGCATCAGGAAACGCGTAGGAAACTGATTCAACGCTGTCAATGAACGTGATATAACTGTCCTCAGAAGATCTGGGTGGCAAATAAACAGCGCCAAAAACTTTAAAACTGCCCATACAGGGTAATAGAACAAAGACTTGTTCAATGCTACCGGAACACTCAATTACAGAGCTAGGCAGGGTCCTGCGAACCGCCACAAGTACACCTCCACCGCGAGAACGTGAACTGGTAAAGGGGCTTCTGTCCGCTCTGTACACCGCATAACCATCCAACCCCAACTCAGCATCCGCGATATCATCCGACAACCAAGTCTCCGTGAAAACCAAAACATCATAGTCGGAATCCATGGTAGCAGTCATCAAATTGAACAGCTTTGTGCGAAGACCGCGCACATTTTGGTAATACACGTTAATAAGTCTATTCGATGAATTCAATTTTGGTAACGAGATCAGTTTTTTGATGTTATATAAGGGCATCCATTTGCATATCTGATAACAATATTAGTCTCGCCTTGGTCTCGTCTTTGCCTGAGCTGAGCCTGCACGTCACGCTCCATCTGTCGTTGCCTTAGTGTCAGATCAAAGTTTATATATATATATATTCTTGTCCCTCAATTTTTTCTTGTTAAATATTACTTGGCGAACGTCAGTACTAGATGACAAGGACACCCTAAGCGGACGAGCTCCCCTAGAGTTTGGTTTACCTATTCGTGTGGTAGTGGTAATTGAAAGAGGGGTGCTGACGAGAGGGGACAAGATTTTCATCACATTTGATGAGTCTTCGTTGGTTTCGGTCATATTGAAAACCATTATGTTGTTCGCTCTATCTTGACGACTTTGAAACTCCGAGAATATCTCATCCTGAGCGATGGTATGACCAGCAGGGCCATTATTTTGACTAATGCTACTGATTTGGTCCCTGAGAGAGCTAACTTCTGATCTTAAAGTCAGGATAATTTTTTCTTGATTCTCGTATTTTTGCAAAATATCAGCATACATTCGCGACATAGAATTTAGCTTCACCATCACGTCATTTATCGTATAATCACCATTGGCATCATTCGCGTTTGCTCGCTGTGACCCAGACATTGCCCCATCATCGTCCTAGGAGGAGGGGAGGAGGACACTACGCCTGGAACGGCCACCAGATCTTTGATCCGCGGCTGCGCATGTTAAACAAGACCAGGCACCAGTAGACTTAGGATCTGCCAGTGCCATAAACAACTCATCCGAAATCCCTGAACATTTCCGATGAAACCACTCGCCACAGATAGATCCACACTTGACACTGTAATGGCTTCTATTGATGAAGCTTTTACAGGAACCACATTTCGTTTTAGAAGACATATTTTTTAAAACACTGGAAACCGTTAACTAGCTTTCGCACTATTGTTTTGTAAATAAACAATAATTAATTTATTTATCTACCTTCAAAATGTAAATACAGTCGTATCAGACTGTAGGTATCAAGTTCAGATAAAAAAGAAACCTAAAAAAATATTTTGTTGATGTTTAAAGTAAAAAAAAACAAATTAAATTTAGTTATAGACAAATAATATGTTAATAAAATCGTATTTTAGCACAGTCCCTGGGATGTTTGTATTTGATCTTTTTCTGTGACAAGCCTTGGTAAAAAATCATCCTCAGTAAATACTAAGCTATTTACTGGCCAGAGGCATCTAAAACCATAAAAATATTAAAAAGGAATACCTCATTTGCATCTGCCGAATGGGTGCCGAATGATCACCACTGAAAGGTGACGAATCCTCACCAACGTGTTATAAAATTTGATTTAGCAAAATAACGAATGAATAAAATAATTATGAGGTTATGTCTATAGCAAATAAAGTCGATATTTTATGACAAAACAAATGAGCATTTCGGTTAAAAAATCATAAAAATATAATCTTAAAAAAAAACATAATTATAATCGTGTACAAAAACTTACCCTAAAGGTTGATTTTTACACTTTAAGTTACAAAAACATAGAAATGTCGGCTTTTCACAAAACACGCACTGGCAACTAAAAACAAGCATGAAGCCAACAATATAAGTTAATATAAGGCGGCAAATTCAAACCTTAGGCGGTTCATAGTCAGGTGACGAATGTTCACCACTGCCGAATGATCACCACTTTCCCCTAAATAATTTCAAAAAAAAATGTTTTTCACAAAAATCCATACAACATTGTAATATCTTGTAACGGATAATATTTGAGAATTTTATGTCACTGATGATGAGATAAATATCTCGAAACATGTATGACAGACCTTAATTGTAACTAAACAATATATTTATGTTTATTTTGTGGAGCAGACGCAGTTTTATTGATTGATAATCATCGCTCCCCTTCAAGATGGATTACTTCATTAAAAAAATATATATATATCTACGACAGTGGTAGATTTTGTTTGCACTTTTGCTTAAATTCGGCATAACTTAAACTTTTGATATCGTTAGGCAGTCTGTTATATCGTTGATTGAAATATTTAATAAGATACGCAACGCCGGACGAGAGGGAATCGTCGCTTGCGGGGTAAGGACAATGCGCCCCGCTATGCTCGCCTTACCCCTCTCCCAGAGAAAACCTACCCGGTAACAGGCGTCATCCCATATGTTGCGGCGACTATACGAATTAATACCTTCGTCGTAGCATTGAAACGCCGTCGAAAAACTAGATGTTGCCGATTCAACAGTAGTGGTAGTAATAAACGGAGGTAGTTTTTCGTTTTGTTCGCTTATTCATTGTAAAAGTATTTTATCGTAGGAGAGCATGAAATTAATCAAGTGGTCTTTGAATTTTTGGTTTCTTGTATGGAACTGTTTCCAGAAATTTATTGTCTCTAAATATATAATTTGCTTTAATAAAAATATTACTTATCCTCGATAAATCATTAAAATATAAATCATACATTACCTATGTTAAATTAAATATTCAATCAACGGTTAAATTCAACGTACAAGTTATAAAAAAGATTGTTTAGGATAGCAAGTAAAAGAATTTTAAATACATAAAACAAATAATACACTTATACATTTGCGTATATACAGGTTGTCCTTACAATATTATTTTTGATTTTTTAAGTTTGCTCGTTAGCAATATCTCCCAAGTATGTCACAGAGCAAACATAACTGTACGGCATGTTTGGAGCTAATTGATAGATCTCAATATTCAGTTAATTGTTGACTGTGAAAATGGTACCATAGGAAATGCACAAGAATTTTTTGTATATTGATTTCGACTCGCTAAGGATATACCTATTGCACCTTTTGGGTGATCTGAACAGAATAAAAAGAAATTAACCCGAACCTTAAAAAGTTGAAGGTTATATATAATTTTTTTTCTATTTTCGGAAAAACGTCTAAAATACAAGGCAAAAATGGGTTTTAATGTAACAGATTTCGGCTATTCTAAAGGCAGGGAAAAGAAAATGATACATTTCCGCAGGGAAATTTTTGTGATTCTGTGTTATTGAAGGCTACTAAAAGGCAAAAAGATAATAATTTTTTTATATAACTAATTGTTTGACATATCGTAGTTTCCTTAATAAATGACAATGGCAAAGATCGATTTATAATGGTCTGTAACAATGTGAAAAAAATGTATGCTATACAGAGAGTTCGTGGTTTTACCATCAGAACTTTAACAGAATGTGGAATAACTAATTTTTAGGTGGTTTACCTCTAAAAACATAGGTTGAAAAACTTATGGTTTTTGAAATATGGGACGTTATCTTAGTAACCTACAAACTATGTAGTATCTATCCCCCATCGACCCAACCTGTAAACTTGATATTATGTAACTGTCCATGGACATTCATATTAAATTAAAGTTATTAATTTCCACTAATTTTATTTTTAATTTATGTACATTACACGTGTTTCGCTATACAGTAGCTTCTTCTAAAATGGTAAAAGAATTTCTGGGTTTTTCCATATATATATTTTTTATACCTTACACAATATTACTTTGTTTACCTGGAGTTTGGTTTCTAAACTATTAGGTAAAAACAGGTTTATAATAAGTTACTCCGCGCAGGCGTAGTAAATATATTTCTGCATTTCACCGTTGATTGAAATTAAATATTTCAATCAACGATTACACCGACCAAATAATAAGTTAGTTCCAGAATCGTTCTGAACTGCATGATAAAACAAACCTATTATATAAATGCGTTGATTGAAATAAATATTTCAATCAACGATAAATGTTAGTAAACATTTTTTATGACTTGAACCCTACTTCCCTAGTCAATTATTTCTTTTAAAACCCTTGTATATTATTAAATATCATATCGTTTATAAATTAAGCATGAAATTGTATATTAAATATATTAGGGATCTTACATGTTATATTATCTCATTTATTAAAAGAAAATATTTCAGTCAACGATATTTTTAATAAAAATAGTCAACGAATCTAGAGAATCTTAAGAGAATAAAAGAAAAAAATCTACTCACGGCAACGTCTCATTAACGAAATGAACGAATGGGGTAGAACGACGCTATGCCATCTGTTGATATTGTACCGCAATATCCAACTTTCAGTGTAGTAGATCGATCGATACAGTTGTGTCAGTCAGGCATCTTGAATAAGAACTTAGTTTGCCCGTTCACAGATGCGCTAGTGCAGTTGAGCAAAGCACGAAAAAGAGACCAGCGTTCCGAATCTTATTAAATATTTCAATCAACGGTTATATTCCATAACACCTTTATAATACAAGGAGCGTTTGCCATACTCAGAAAAGAAACGAGTTGTCTCTAATAGAACACTATTACGTGTTTGATATGAATGGATATCATACCAATTCAGAAGTGAAACATTACTATGACGACGACGACGATAATGCTTTAAGTGCATCGATATTACAAAATGATCTGCAATTCCCAACGATAAAACCATAAGACCGAATAGCGCTTGCCGTGATATTTAAAATATGATCTCGAAAAGTAAAGTTACAACATCTTACAACGCCTGAGATTCTCGCTACAAAGATTGTAGGGAAAGTTAATTTTATTCCTCCTTCGACAAAAGCTAATACACTTGTATTTAGCAACACTATGATCCAAGGATCGCAAATCCTGCTGTAATTACTCGCAGTCATCCATGCTTTGGAGAAGTCAGTATAAATCACATCCAGCTAACTATTGCGATCAAGAGCACACGAGGTCTCATGAGATAAGTTGGTAACGGTGGATCTACCTCTCACAAAGCCGTGCTGACTTTGTGATATACAACCCTTTATTGAGGAGTATAATTCTCAAACAAAACAGCCTCGAATTAGAAAAGTGCGACAAAATGGATATAGGGCGATAATTTGATATCTGAGATCCATCTGTAATAACTCACAGTCACAAAAACTGTGGATTTGTCTAAAAAGTATAAATATCTATGACTAATACTCTACAACATTGATCATACTCTATGTAATATTTACCTGTGGACCTAAACTTTCTAAAATATATGTCTTTTCAGCCATATCAATTCGAGGATGTGCTATTGGAGAATCATATACCAAAAGCATCCAAAAACCAAACCAAACAATGCCCAATATTCCGAACAAATAAAATGCTAATGGCCATCCACCCCATAATTCTAATGAGCATAACCATCCCGATAATGGTAACGACACTATAGTACCGAAATTCGCTCCTAAAAAGTTGTTAAATAAAAAAGTTAAATCAGAAAGTAAAGCTTCTAAAAGCTAATATCATTAGCAGTATTAAAAACACGTTTTACCACTTGACCAAAACATTGTATTAAATTTATTAAGCATCAGAATACAATATATTCTACAAGCTAATATGATGACAAGGGAGCTGTTGGAGCTCTCAAGTGGCGTTGTAAGGACGTCTCCAACGACAAATCCTATTTAACCGTCCTTCAGGTCTGCTGGCCAATTCCGTTTGAGTCGTCTATTGATTTGAGGTTCAAGAACTGTATTTGTATGATGTTCCCATAGCTCTATTCCATATACCCATATAGGTTTGAATATGGTTTTGTATAACAGTAATTTATTATCTAGTGACAATTGATCTCTTTGATGTTTCCGTTTTTTGATTATATGTTTCTTACAAGTCATACGTGGACCAATGGCACTCCTGATTTTATGATATGATTTGTTGATACTTTATCATTTACTCGAGTTTTGAATTGTATGTCATTGAGATAAGATTTGAGTAATTTGAAGTACGCTGTCGGAAGGAATCGGTTAATCTTGTATAGTAAACCTAAGTGTCAAACTTTTTCAAAAGCTTGAGTAATGTCGAGAAATATAGCAGCGCTGTATTTTTTGAATTCTAACGCTTGATTAATTTCTTGGGTTACTCTATGAATTTGTTGTGTGGTCGAATGATGATTTGCGCCAAACCCAAACTGCTGAAATGGAATCCATTTTTCAGTATTGGGATCGTTGTTTATTCTACTGATCAAGAGCCTTTCCAGTACGTTTGATATGATTGGTAGTAAACTGATTGGCCTGTATGAGGAAACCTTGTTTGGATCTTTTCCAGGTTTGAGTATAAGAATTATTGTAGCAGATTTAGGCCAATGGTTATGTTTTAGAATTGGGTTATAAATGTATCTTAGCCGCCTTACAGCTTCTCTTGGCAATTTTCTTAACATTTTTGGTGTTATTTTCCCGAATCCGGGAGCTTTTCGCATATTTAGAAATTTTATTTCGTTTTGGAGAATTTTTTTATTGCCGATGTGGTGGCAGCCATCGCTGATAGGTCTCTCTCCCACTCATCGGCAGGATCGTCATTATTGGGCGTAAATTCTTTGAACAGGTGCTCTGCAAATAATGTTGCTTTTTCTTCATCGTTTCTAGCCCATCCCATTTCTGGCATTAATTCGTTACGTATAGGAGGTACACAGTTTTGAGGTTTTCTTGAGTGTTTGATTGGTTTCATATAGAATTGTCGAAACGATTGAGGTTCATTACGTAATTAGGAAACGATCTTTCATTAATTTCCTTCATTTTTTATTTTAGTTGGTTGGTTAGTCTATTTAATACATCTTTATCTGTTGGGACATGTGTACGTTGCCATTTTGGCATTACCTTTCTTTTGTACGATTAGTCTTTTAATTTCCTCTGGAATATTATGAACTTTGTTTGTAGTAGATGCTGTTTTAAGAGTGGTTTGCTCTATGGCTCGTTTAATAACATCACTGAACGTGCTTATTGCGTGTTCGCTTTCATCAATGGTTCAAATTAAAACAGTTTTAATTCTCCCATGAGGATGCTAACAGTGTTAGCGGAACGCGCGTTGAGACTTAAAAAAGTGTTTTTGTGTAGTAAAACGTGTTTTTCAACATAAGTCTACGCCAAAGGTTCTACACATTACGATTATATAATGAATTAATGTTATCTATTTCGTGGGTCGTATTTGGCAACTCAGTTTTAGGAACAATAATATGTAAAACAGAACTAAGTACCATCCAAGACAGGCTGCTTGGGTGCTGGAACAACAGCATTCGGATAATGATTTTTGGAATGAAACTTTTTCAGTGACGACTCATTATTCGTTTAATAAGAATATGTCAACAAGCAAAACTGTCGCATCTGCACACGAACTGGCAAAAAACCCTTGCATCCTTAAAAATTTGCTATATAGTGTGTATTTAAGGTCTGTAGATGTGATAGGTCCGTAATAATTCTAATCGCTACAGCCACATGATTACCATATTTTTTCCTGATTTCAATAAGACGACTCTACAGTCCACAAAACACATACCGTTTTGGCATTGTTGCATGGGAAATTTTTCAGACGTGTAATTTCACGTGATATGAATTGGCGACCATGATCGTCCAATTTGCCACCGCAAAGCTTTCTTATGAGGTTACGAAAAGGAACTGGTACCTCTTTAAAATCAAATCCATTTAGGGTCGAGCTATTGCTCACTATGTGCAGACAAGTCATTAAAAATTATCTCACACACACACAGACTGCAGTCCTGTAAGATGTCATCCCGTGGAGGACTAATAGTAGCAAACAATATATTGGAAAAAAATTAGTTTACTAAACGAAACCACAAAATATTCAATAATAGTATGTTATAACAAAATAAACAACCGCTATACAATTCTCTGTAACTCGAAATTTGCAAAACTGCGGCCTTCAAAATCGCGTGCTTGAGATAAAGGTCTAACTAAACTATGATAACTTACCAGCATAAACATATGCTCCAAATTTGCTTCTTTCCAATGGAGGTATCCATTTAGCCAACATCGCATGCATAGACGGAAATGTTACACCCTAAAATAAAGAACTATAAATACAGTGGCGTAACGATAACATAATAATAATAATAGCCTTTATTTGCCCAACAGTACAAAACCCTTTACAGGACAAATACTTTAATAATTTTAAACCTAAATCATAATTCACCAATGCACAAAATAAAGAAAACTAAAATGAGTACCTATATCTAATTACCGAAGTGTTGGATGGCAACTTCCAGAACCTCTCTCATCTCAGAATTGAAAATGTCACAGTCTGCACAAATCATATGTTATAATTACCACACATAATATTGACAGGAGAACGCAGCAACACATTTGTTCTAGCTCTCGCAATGTGAAAAGTTGAACTGTATCTAGTTTCAAATCTCGGAACATTAATATTTACATTCATTAACATTTCAGAACAGTCAACCTTTCCATGTAGAAGCTTATACAAATACTCAATTGAATTCAAAATTCTTCTTTTTTCCAAGCTCCGCGTATCAAATCTAGTCAACAATATATTATAGTCAACTCCCCTTTCAGGGTATATTCCATCTTCCTTATACACAAGATGTTTAAGAAATTTACGCTGCATTTTTTCAATTGCAACTTTATGAACATTATATATAGGGTACCAGACTAACGAACCGTATTCAAGCTTAGGCCGAATGTATGTAGAAAAAAGAATTTGTAAAGCAAGAATATTATTGAAGCCTTTTGTATTTCTCATAATGAAACCATAGGTTTTATTGGCTTCCGCTGTCTTAGTTAATATGTGCTCAGCAAAACTAAGTTTAGAGTCAAAGATGATTCTCAGGTCAGTCACTGTCTCAGAGGATGTTATGGCTGTGTCATTTATGCTGTAGTTATATTGAATATTTTGTTTTTTCTTTGTATACATCACGATTTTACATTTTGCTGGATTAAGAGGTAAATGGTTAGTTTGACACCATTCCGATACATGATTCAAATTTGCTTGAAGCTCATTACAATTATTAATATTTTTTATTTCAAGAAAAATTTTTAAGTCGTCAGCAAACATTAACTTGCCACAGGTCAGTCTTTCCTCCAAATCATTAACAAACAATAAAAACAATAAGGGCCCAAGGTTTGAACCTTGAGGAACTCCAGAAACTGCATGGAAGGGAACTGATCTGTAACCGTTATGTGACACAATCTGTTCTCTTTTTAACAGATAAGATTTCAAAAAGATGTGCAAGTCCTTAACTAAAACCGGAACACAATCCCTAACCAAAAACGATGGTATACCATCAGGTCCAGAAGTCAGTTTCAATGCTGACTGGGTCCACACAAGATGAAAATCGCGGTTCATCCAGACTTTCTGACGAATGGATATACACGCTTTCAAAAAACTTTGCGAAATTATCAACTATATCCTGAGGATTGTTGTATTCCATATCATTATACGTCATTACTCCTGGTACCCTCGACGAGTTACTTTTTGAATGAAAATATTTCCAGAATTCACTTGGTTCATTTTTGATATTGTTTTGGATTCTTTCAATATAGTTTTTATAAGCAGTTCGAGTATCACTTTTGATTTGTAATCGAAGTGATCTAAATTTTTCTAAATAATATTGATCACCTTTCTTTTTATATTTTTTAAGAAATTTTTCTTTTTGTTTAATATTTTTTATGATGGAAGATGTGTACCATGATGGAAAATTACGAGAAAAATTTTTATATGGTGGGACATGTTGATCAATCACAGAATATAAGTTTGAGTAGAATTCATCGAGAGCCAAGTTGACATCATCCATTCTATACAGTTTTGACCAGTCAGCATCAAGGACCGAGCTATACAATGACAGAAAATCTGCCCTCTTATAATTATAAGTCTTTAGTTCCTTGTTTGCTTTAAATTTACAGTTTTTTTGAAATAATTTAGAAAAACTAATATTAAGACTAGGGTGATGACTATCTTCTGGGACTAGAGGGCATTCTTCATGTTTGACAGCACATGTGCTGTTTGACAGAACTAAATCCAATATTCGATTATTTGTATTTAGTATAGTATTGTGCTGTACTAAATTATAAAAGCTCTGGAAGTTCACCATCGTGTACACATCCCTATTGTTCACATTGTTATCAACATATGTACTTATATTAAAATCTCCTACAAATAATATATTATTATTATGCAATACATCGAAATGCTCAATCGATTCCAAAAATGATTCCAGAATATTACTCGGTAATGATGGAGGAATATAAACTAGCAGACTATAATAATAGATCACAAATTGTATAGAGCATTTACAAACTAGAAAATCTATTTCAGGAAAATTTGTGTCAAATGAAGATAAATCAATTTTTCGAGTACTAATGCTAGTTTTAACTCCCAATAATACCCCTCCACCCCTTTCCAGATCAACCACCCCAAAGTTTCTGTCCTTCCGAAACACCCGTTTTATCA
This sequence comes from Apoderus coryli, assembly GCA_911728435.2. Lineage (NCBI taxonomy): Eukaryota > Metazoa > Arthropoda > Insecta > Coleoptera > Attelabidae > Apoderus > Apoderus coryli. Next base: position 27,218,699 of record OU452198.1, read on the forward strand.
ATAAAATTAAGAACGAACAATATACTTGACTGAAAATGCAATCGTATAGGTATCACAAGCTAGTGATGAATAATTAGTACCGTAAAATGACTATCATAATAACATTGAAATATAATTTATTTTCTATACAATTAAAAAACCCAAATCAACCACATAAACCAGACAGCCTCCAGGAGCCTTTATGTTATATTTTTAATTTAGCCCTAAAAAATAAAGAGTTTCCGGATCAGTGGAAGGAGGCGAAAATCGTGCCAGTCTTGAAGTCGGGTGATAAGTCCTTAATTAGTAATTATCGTCCTGTCTCCATTTTGTCAAACTTTGCGAAAATATTTGAGTCTGTATTGTATAATAAAATCTATCAGTCTGTCAAGAATAGGATCACGACTTTTCAACATGGTTTTGTCAAAGGTAGATCTACGATATCGAATCTTGCCATCATTTCTCAGAATCTATCTGAGGTTTTGGATGGTGGTGGTGAGATGGATGTGATTTATACTGACTTTTCAAAGGCGTTTGACAGAATGGACCACGGTGTTTTGATGCGGAAGCTGGACCAATTTGGATTTGTTACGAATTTGAAAACATTTTTTATGACATATTTAAGAAATCGATCCCAATATGTTTTCTATAATGGCTATTGTTCTCGAAAATATATAGCAACTTCTGGCGTTCCTCGGGGATCTAACCTTGGGCCTCTACTTTTTTTGATATTTATTAATGATCTTGAATGCCAGCTTGACTGTGGTCGATTAATATTTGCTGATGATCTTAAAATATTTTCTGTGGTGGCGAATTTGAATCACTGTATGATTCTGCAGCAATGTCTAAATAGCGTTCAGGAATGGTGTGTCGCAAACAGGCTTGCATTGAATCCAACTAAATGTAAATTTGTTAGTTATACCCGGAAGAATATATTTATTGAGTATCGGGATTCGATTGATCACACTAAAATACCTCGATCTGACTCTGTTAAAGATTTTTATATTTTTCCTATGTGCGTTCAAAACTGGAGTACGGATCGCTAATCTGGTATCCGTATTACAGAGTACATGAATATACGATTGAGAGAATCCAAAGACGATTTTTGAAATTACTTATGTTCAAAGTGGATGGACAGTATCCTTTAAGGGGAATAGACTATCAATTAATACTTAATAGATTTCATTTACAAAGTTTGACCCTAAGAAGGAAATTGAATTCTCTTGGATTTCTCTATCATTTAATACATGGAAAAAGAGATTGTGCTGACTTATTATCCAGATTAAATTTTAATGTCCCCCGAGTGTTTGTCAGGAGTAGTAGAGTGTTTTTCACTGAACGAGCCAGAACTAATATTTTATTGAGATCTCCCATTCATGTTTTCTGTAATAATTTTAATATCATTTGTGCTGGATGTGATATATTTGCTGATGGGCTTCGGGAACTTATGCAATATGCGGAGTCCTGTTTGTCATGAGTGTACTCGTCTTTGTTTTTTTGTTTTTTTTTTTTTTGAAATATGTGTGCATTGAATTTTGCTAGTATAATTGAATTGTGTACATTACTTTGCGTTCGCTTATTTTGTTACTACTGTTAATTATTATCATGTATTCAGATCGGGTATTTTACGTGGAGCTATTATATATAAACCCGTGCGGGGTTGTCAGTCCCCCATCGGGCGCCTCCCCAGGTGGCGGATAGGGGAATGCCTCTCAGATATGGGTGGTACCGGGGAAATGAAATACCCGGGGCGGACCAAAACTGACACTGGTTAATGGCAGCTGGTTGACCAGAACTTAATACAAGCAGAAATCATAATGATTGGAATGGTTGTATTCGGAAAACATACGGCGTGGGATAATCACAGTAACGGCGGATGTACAGCGGTGTAGAAGGCAACGGGAAACCACTACACTATAATGTCTCCCAAGAACAATCAACATGACAATCACAGAAATGAAAATGGCCCCAAGTTCCCGGCGTCCCTTTAATGGGACAGGGGTGCTAAGAATCCCCGGGCGGAAAACTAAAAATAAATTAAGAATAGGAACATGGAATGTCCGAACACTTTATGCTGCAGGAAGACTGGAGAACTGTCTGTTAGAAATGCGAAGAACAGACATACAAATACTGGGAGTATGCGAAACAAAATGGCCAGACGCAACCAATTTTGACTCTGGCAATCACACAATTTACACATCCGGAACACGAGATGCATCTCATAAAAACGGAGTAGCTATAATACTGAATAAATCTCTCAGTGGATCGGTACGAAATTTTGTGCCCTTGTCAGACAGAATAATGCTACTACAGCTGGCAACAAGACCTGTAAACATGAACATCATTCAGGTTTATGCCCCCACTGCCGACCATGACGATAATGAGGTTGAGGAATTCTATCAACAGATCAAAGACATAATGAAGACGACAAAAAAACACGAAATCACTATAATTATGGGAGATTGGAATGCGAAGGTGGGTAAAGAAATAACAAAAGACGTCACAGGACAGCAACACAACTGTGATATACAATGATAAGGGAAAGGCATTACTAACACAGGAAGATCGACGTAATGAATGGCAACAATATATCCAACAGCTGTTTAACGATGAAACTCGCGAAATGCCAGAGAGCTTACTAGCTAATCATAGGACAGAACATGGTTCAAGTATCCTCAAATCCGAAGTTCAAAAAGCTATACAGCAATCGAAAGCAAGAAAAACTCCCGGACCCGATGAAATACCTATTGAGTTGGTGAAGCTTCTTGAAGACGAAGTCGTATCTACTCTGACGGCATTCTTCAACCAAGTTTACCAAACCGGAAAACTGCCTGGCGACTGACAGAAATCGATTTTCATTGCCTTACCCAAAAACTCCAAAGCAAATAGGTGTAATGACTTCCGGCTGATTAGCCTAATGAGCCACACTTTAAAAATACTCCTAAAAATACTGCTCAATAGAATATATGCTATATGTGATCGAGACATTGGTAAGGAGCAATTTGGATTTCGTGGCGGAATGGGCACACGCGAAGCCCTTTTTTGCATGAGAACATTATTGCAGAAGAGCTGCGAATTTCGAAAGAACATCTATGTGTGCTTTATTGATTTCGAAAAAGCATTCGATCGAGTTGACCACACAAAACTTTTTCGATGTCTAAAATCATGTAACGTAGACTATTATGACATACGTCTTTTGATAAATCTGTACTACAATCAGACTGCTGTGGTCAGGCTAGAGGACAGCGTTACAGACGAAATACCAATAAGACGCGGTGTGAGACAGGGGTGTGTCTTGTCACCCATGTTATTCAATCTCTACTCAGAAAACATATTTCACGAGGCCTTAGATGGCAGGAGAGAGGGAGCAAAGATAGGAGGCGAAATCATAAACAACGTAAGGTACGCAGATGATACCGCTATTATCGCTGAGTCTATGGAGGACTTGCAAGTGTTGCTGGACAGAGTGTATGAGGCTGGACGAAGATGGGGTATTAATATAAACATAAAAAAAAACAAAATGGATGGCGGTAGGTAAAATAAACATAGAACCAATTCCGATCACAATCAACGGAGTTGGTATCACGCTTCAAGTATCTGGGAAGTTGGCTGAACAATGAAATAACATGCGAAGAAGAGATTAAAGCGAGGATTGAAATGGCACGTGGGATGTTTAGTAAATGGAAACCCACCCTTACTAATAGAAATCTCTCAATTCAAACGCGGCTCAGAACACTCCGATGTTACATATTGGAGCATTTTTCTGTACGGCTGTGAGACATGGACCCTTAAAATTGACACCATGAATAAAATAGAGGCATTCGAGATGTGGTGCTATCGGAGAATCCTCAAAATCTCTTGGACGACGCATACTAGCAATGAAGAAGTTCTCAGACAGCTGGATAAAGATCGAGAACTCCTGGACACCATAAAAACAAGAAAGGTTAGCTACTTTGGACATATAACACGAGGACCCAAGTACCACATTCCTCGCCTGATCATCCAGGGAAAAGTTGAGGGCAGGAGATGGATAGGCCGCAAAAAACTATCATGGCTGCGAAACATCAGGAATTGGACCGGACTGGGAGTAGAACAATTATTCCAAGCAGCTAAAGATAGAGAGCGCTTCAACCAGATTATCACGAAGATAGCCCACGCCTGAGACAAGCAAGGCACCGCAAGAAGAAGAGATTATATATAAGTAAATATATATATTTTTTTATGATGTGCATTATTACAGTTACTTTTTCTATTTGATTGTATATATTTGATTCATTTTGTCGATATTATTTCAGTGGTTTTGTTTATATTTATATCATTATTGTTTGTATTGCTCTGTAAATGGAATATTTTTTCTGTTGGGCAATAAAGCTATTATTATTATTATGAACTACCCAAAGCTGGGAAGTGGAAGAAAGTCTGAAATAATGACACTGTTGAAACACGACATAAAAAGATTCGAGATAATCAGAATAACTACCAGAATCGGCTTTTTGCCTGAAATAACTTTCAATGTTGGCGATCTAGTTATAGTACGAGAATTTCGACCATTGAGATAGGCGTTTTCCTGTATGGCGCATGAAACTAACCGAAAAGTTGGTCAGTTTATGAGATAATAAGAGATGGTCTACGCCTAGCACCTACTGGAAATTGGCAATATTCATGCAGCGTACTGAGTTAATAGAAAAATCAATTTTGGATTCAGAATTTAAAAAAGGTCGCACAAGCACTGATGACGTACAACGTTCACGACGCACCCTATTGTCATCACAAGTGCCAAAAAAATCATCGTGGTAGAAGTTCGCAAAATGGAAAATATCCAAAAAAACTGAGGAAAAACAGGTAAATGTATATTTTGACGACCTTGACCAATCAATTCGTCGTGATGGAGATTAAATTGAAAAAATCACCATTGTTTTTCTTTATCAAGTCGGAAACGCCACTATTATCACTGTCCTTCTCAATTTCAAGATCAAGACAAGTTGCTTTTCTTTAACAAAATCAGGATGATCAGCTTTAAGTCTCAATTCTACTTTTATTTAATAAGAATCAATATTTCCATACAGTTGTGTTGTGAAGGCATAACTACATACACAACGGATGAAGCGGGGTCAGACGAAATATGGTGTTTACTGTCAACAACAACACATCCAACACAGACGGAATGAAAAAACACAGCGTTTCCATAAAATTATGTGATACTGAACTGAAGATCCTATCGCTTATAGTACCTACATTGTAGTAAATAAACTCAAACTAATGGTGATTGCAATAAAAGAACTTCTGCTGATGTACAGGGTGAGCAAAACTCGATTTCCAGCTCCGTTATGAGAAAATGAAAAACGATAGAAAAATTCTAAAAAGAGATTCTTAAATGGGATTAAGTAAGCTCCATTTTAACGCACATTTGATTTTGTTTCCAAATTGGGAAACTAAAGTAAATGACGTCAACAACTTTTTTTCCAGAAACATACCTATATTTTTATATAGTTCAAAAGAGCCAATTTTTCTAAGCAAAAGAAAAAAATTCATTCGTTAAAAAATTAAAAACAAATTTGTAGGAAAAACTATTATCAAAAATTCGCAAATTTCACAACTTTTAAACAAGTAGTGTAAAAGACTGTCGTATAGCCTTTATGTCTAAATATAGTATGTTTTAAAAGACTTATTCAATATTGGCAAATATTTTATTTTTTAACTGACTTTTTATATATTAACTGACATGACATTAATTTTATAATAATAGAACAATAACAATACATTAACATACAGGGACAAAGATTTAACAAGTAGGCTTTGGAAACAAACTGCAATTATATCTGTCAATAATAAAACTAATGGTTGACAAATAGTTTTATTGTCATTTAATGTGTGCATTTTATGCTAAATGTTTTCGCATAACGAAAAAAGTTGAGTGTTATTTGTCAATCCAATTGAAAACGAAGGACATTATGGCATTAATTTCGGTGTGGTATTATTAACGGGCATTTAATTGCTCCATACTTTTACAAAGGTGTTTTATGCAGTGAAGAATATTAGCAATTCAAGAGCAACTTTCTGTGCTTCTCGAAAATGTGCCATTGCAGTTACGAGCAAATATGTTGTTCCAGCATTACGGGGGCGGCGCTCCAAGCAAGAAGTGCTAACACATAACTTAGAACATTTAAAGGAAAAAATTAGAAATGCATGCAATGAATTCTCAAGAGAAATGTTATGTAAGGCCTCAGGAAGAGAAGTAAGGAGGAGAGTAGATAAGCGTTTACAATTAGGAGGTGGTCACATTGAAAATTTGTTGTAGTGATTAATTTCCTATAATTAATTAGTAGTAACCTATAGTATTACTATGTGCCTTGACAATAAAATGACTTTGAATACTGGGAAATGTTTTGTGATGTCTTATACTAGAAGGGCAGCTCCGATAGAAGCAGATTATCATATCGGTGGAGTGCTATTAGATAGAAGATCGGAGGCTACAGATTTAGGGGTATGTTATCAAAGTAACTTAAAATTTAGAAACAATTATCAAAATTCTGTAAATAAGGATTTTAAATCATTAGGCTTTGTCATACGTGACAGTAAACAGTTTAAGATCAGTACAATAATTATTATTATTATTATTCGTTAAAGTAGTGAGCGTTTTCCCGATGAAACTACTTTTATACCAATTTATTACGGATAAGAATTTTAAAAGTAGTGTGTAATTGTCGCAGCACCATTTTCCAGTTCACAGTCCAAACGATTCTTAAACGCATTGACCGATGGCGCACTCACTGTGTCCTCATTAAGACCGTTCCACATATACACCACTCTGTTCGTCAAGAAATTCTTCCTACACATTCGCGAACATCTCTCTATAGAAAGTTTTTTAGAGTGACCTCTCAATTCTCTTCTGTCGCTAACATGAAACATATTAAGTGGTGTGTTATAGTAGTTACTTACAATTTTATAAGTCTGTATCAAGTCGCCACGAAGTCTACGAGCAGCCAGCGTTGTTAAGTTCATTCTAGTTAGGCGATCCTCATACGGTACATTCCTCAATTCTGGTGGGATTTTCGTTATTCTTCTTTGCACACGTTCTAAGAGTTCTATGTCTTTCACATAATAAGGGCTCCACACCGACTGAGCGTACTCCAGAATTGGTCGTATGTAACACTTGTACAATTTTACAATCAGCGGTGGAGTGGTCATTAAATGCACGTTGTATCAGGTAAGTCATTGAATTTGCTCTCTTGACGACCCTCATAACTTGCTTTTCCATTTGAGATCCTCAGAGATGACAACACCCAAGTCTTTTTGTTCTGCAACCTCGGTGAGGGTCTGACCATTTATAACAGGCGCGACACGCGGGTTGTTCTTTCCGAGGTGCATAACCGAACACTTTCCAACATTCAACGTCATCAGCCAGTCACGCGTCCACGCCTCCACGGCCCGAAAATCTCCCACCGCATGCTCATATTGCGTAACAGGATTGTACTAAATCTTGGCATCATCTGCATAAAACTGTATCTTGGACCGTACAAAACATGCCAGATCACTGACATATAAGGCGAACAAGAGTGGTCCCAACACCGACCCCTGAGGAACTCCGCTAAGGACATCAAAGGACCGCGAGTAACATCCTCCGATCCTGACCCTGGACTTTCGCTCAGTCAGAAATTTTTCGATCCACACAAGCAGATCACCACCCAGACCACAGAAATTCAGCTTGCGCAGCAGTCTACGAAACGGAACCGTATCAAGTGCCTTCTCAAAATCCAGGTAAACAACATCTATTGGTTCATTGTTATCGTTACTCGATGTCCAGTCGTTGAGACAAGTCAACAAGTTTGTTTCTGTTGACCTTCCTGGAAGAAAACCATGCTGCACCGCGGGAATTATATTGTTCTTGAGCGCAAAGCCAGTAATAAATTTCGATATAATTTTTTCCATGCACTTACATAAGTTCGAGGTCAGGCTAATTGGTCTGTAATTTCCAGCAACATGCTTGTCACCCTTTTTATAAATGGGAATCACAATGGTTTCAGTCCAGTGAATTGGAAATGACCCTCTCTGAAATATATTTGTAAAAACTCTAGCAAGAGGTTCAGAGAGAGCAGCCGCACACTTTTGCAAAATCACCACAGGAATGCCGTCCAAACCCGGACTCGAATCTATCTTTAGTGATTTTATGGCGTCTAGAACATTTTCAGATGTAAAGACAACACTGTCAATACCAGCATCAGAAAGGGCATCTCTCATTATCTCGGGCATCGGCCCACTGCCATCCATTGTAAAAAACGAACTAAACTTTTCTGCAAAAATGTTTGCAACATCCTGTGGATCCGTCGTCATTTCATTCGTCAAGGGATTCCTAGGTGTTATGGACTGCACTGAGGTTGTAAGACTCCTTTTTATATATGAATAAAACTTTTTATTCGAAGAAGTTGCGATCTCACTCTCATACTTCGCTCGTGCCATTTGTATTTCCCTCTTCAATTTATTGTTAGCCTGTCGATATGAGGCGTACGTATAATTGTTTTTGTCACTGATATAGCGATCCCATAACTTTCGCTTTTTATTAATCAACGAAAAAATAACTCCATTCAACCAAGGCTTGCTACTGTTCACTTTTCTGCTCTCCAAAGGAACGAACAAATCAATGCCCGAATTCAAACATTCATAAAACAATTCACAATCAACATCATCAACAGAAGCGAAAGAGGTCATCAAATAGTCGTTCAGCTGCTCAAAATTAGTCTTCCAATAATTGCGTTTATTACCATGATAAGTTACACTGTATAATACTCTTGTGCGTCCTCATCTGGAATATGCATCTAATGTAAGGTCGCCTACAGCTTTCGTGAATATTGATTTGATAGAAAAGGTTCAAAAACGTTTTTTAAGATTCTTATAATATGTAAAACAAAATAATGTATATCCATTCATGGTATCATACAAATCAATGCTTAAAACTTACAAATTGGAGACATTAGAAAACAGACGAAAAACGCAATCTGTATTGTTTATTTATTTTATTGTAAATTACTTAAAATACAAACACTGCAATTTTATAAACAATATTACATTTAAAGTACCGAAAAGTAAATCTGAGAATCTTGAATAAAGATCCTTTTTTTACAGCATCAGGGAGTTTATCTCCAATAAATAATATGATGCAAGTTTGCAATACTTTCATTGCAAAAACTGATGTAGATTTAAACAACATATCATTAAAAGAACTAACTAATTCTCGTGAAAATGTCTTCGGGGATTTTGATACTTAATCAAAAGCTATGAAAATTACTAGTTGTTTCCTTATATGTGTAATTCCTTCTTGTGATCGTCCTAGTCTATTTAGTTTTAAGTCTTAGGTAAGTGTGTCTGTGTAAACACTTTACATGTAATTGCAGTTTGTTTTCAAAGCCTACTTGTGTAAAAGTTGTGACGCTTGCGAATTTTTCATATTAGTTTTTTCTACAAATTTGCTTATAATTTTTTAACGAATGAAGATAGGACATTTTTTTCTTTACAAAAGTTGTTTAGAAAAATTAGCTCTTTTGAACTATGCAAAAACATAGGTATGTTTCTGGAAAAAAAAAGTTGTCAGTTACTTCAGTTTCCAAACCTGGAAACAAACTGAAATATGAGTTAAAATGGAGCTTACTTAATCCTATTTAAGAACCTCTTTTCCAAATTTTTCTATCGTTTTTCATTTTCTCATAACAGAGCTGGGACATCGTACGTAGGTATTACATAATTTGAGAACTGCTGAAATAAAATTACGTAATAGCCCTTGTAATTAGAAATGTTCTCAACGAGAAAAGCTGAAGTAAATAAAGAATATATTATTTGTATTACAGATTATGGTTTACGATTTGATTATATCCACCAAAAACATAATAAAAAGTGTTTGATATTTAGTTGAAAAATATATGTTATACATCTAAAATTGGACCATCGGCAGCGCCATTCATCTAATGCTGAGAGCACAAATGCTGTTTGGCCGCGTTTTGAGATTTTAAGAAATGAAATAATTTATTACAATAAAAAAGCTGTAATCGATAAACAGAAGACGTATTTAATGAATTATAAAAACATGTTTTAAATGGAATGTATGGCATTTGGCAACAGCAATTTCCCTCACATAAGTGACAACCTACAGACTTAAAATTATGATATTGTATGACAGACAAGGAAAGAAACGAAACAAAATATCCGTGATAGGAGACGTCCATGACTTCCCCATCAAATTCTAGCAGTGAAATTTTATCCATTCTTTATTATATCTTTGGATGTATTCATGTTATGTGAGAACGTATACAGTGTCTAGTAAAAAAATGTGAAATCTGGCGACAAATATTTATATAATTTGCATATTCCAGATGAAAACGAATCTCAAGTTCTAATTATTTGGAAGGTCGGGCCTACCTTTAACTAATCTTCAAATTTACTTAATTTAATACAAAAAAATTGACATCTTACCTCTCCAATGCCCTCCAAGATTCTAACAATAATGAACAGTGTAAAATTTATTCTAGCAGCTATAGGACTTAACAATGTAAATATGGCAGTTATGAGTACTCCTATACCAAACACAAGTTTCCCACCAAATAATTCTGCTAACCGACCACCTGGCACTTGAGTGAGAACATAGCCATAGAAGAAGGAGCCTAAAACAAAACCTTGCGTTTTCTCGTCCCATGCAAACTCACCATCTCTCTGAAAAGGAAAAAAACATAAATTTTACATTAAGTACTAAATAATAGATTGTTTCACAAAATAAGCCCATTAGGCTGCAGTGAAACCGGGGACTATATATTGATCAATATTTCTAGCACAAGCTGACACCTCTGGAAATCCTAACTAACTTTAGAATGTTGTTGGGTTAATGTTCATTTCGAAATACATTTACAGTAACTAGTGTGTGTTTTTTAGCAAAATAATGTTAGTAAGTCTGTTAACTGATGGAATTATATAATTATAAGGGAATTATAAAAATATTTGTATTTTTTTACATCGCAGTCAGTGCATAAATTATGCTATAAATAAACCTAGGAACAAGACTTGCTGTGCCACACGCCAACAAACGATGGCCGGACGACAAGCAACAACTCCATCATATCCTATTGCCAACACTGGAAGCAAAGATTAATGTACACAATAGATAGTCAGCGTATATGGGAAATAAAACAAAAATTGAAACTGTCTCGACACGACCTACATCTATTAGAAAAACATGCAACCATGGAAATTGTAGATGGCGTTATATGTACTGTGTTGAAATAAAATAATCATATGGGTAATGTTAGACAAGGACGAGTATACTTTCCCCTACGAGGTGGGAGTTTGTTTTTATATTATAGGTATCATATATGTTATAAACTTATGTTGAAGTTTACTTTTTTAAAAAAAAGGTCTTTATTCAATTAACACATAACTTTATTTTTCAATTTTGAAATTACAGAATGAACTTCTACGATCGACAATGTTCAAGTGAATAATAATAATTATTATTATCATTAAGATTATCAAGACCGCCCGAATTATAATAATTAAATAATCTCTAGACTGCTGGAGTTATAATAAAAGAATCTCTCTGATTTGATTTTTCTTATACTATTTATACTATTTTAAAGTGCTGAATCAGATAGCTTCTAGAATTTGTATTATTTATGAAAATCGTAGATTTTCACATAATTATCAAATTACTTATAAACAATAATTCGTGCTTAATTTGTAAATATTATTGGCTTTGAATTGTCTTTGAAAATGAAAAACAAAGGGTTTGAATTACTGGGAAATTGCGTATTAAAATTAGGAATATAATATGATAATTCAAAAATAAGACGTAATAGTACTTATTGATCTAATATAACATATATGTACTACTGTGCAGCAGTGTTTTTTGTCGGGTAATATAAAATTATATGGTATACCTATCTACGCAAAGATTAATGTGTATGTACGAAAATAAAAAAAATTACTACAATAGTAGTATAAATATACAGGGCTGGTTCATTAAATGTTTTAGACAATAATTTTAAATGACTAAAATAATATTATTTTTGTCATTTAAAATTAAATGACTAAAATAATATTATTTTAGTCATTTAAAATTATTGGATATAAGGAGGAATTTGGCGTTATAGATAGGACTTCCGGTTATTACCTGATTCAGTTTTAAGGATCAAACTCAAACAGCAGATTCAACTTGTCGTTAACATTATGAAAAAATAAATCTCAGAGGCGGGTAAATTAAAGGGGCATACAGGCGTGAAATGCTACCCTAACTTTTTTATGCACATTTTTTGCGTGTGTTTCAATTCGGAGATGTAAAATCTAACAAATTATATACGTAATAAATGTATCCTTCTGTGATATTGATAGAAAGTCATCGCTATCGCGTAATATCGATTTTAAGAAATATTAATATTAAAAAGGCTGTGCTTTTTACAAGTTGCTGAAGTAAATAAGGTTTGAAATTTCCAGCATGACAATAATTATTAAAAATAAACTGTTGCCCACGAGGCACGAATAGCTCTCCATATTTAAGTGTAAAAGTAATAATTTTATGACCTTTTTGTCATTTATCTAAATTTAATAAATTTTTTTGTTTTAGACATCAGCTATTTTTTTTTAAGTATCGGGTTTTGTGCCTTTTTCTTCTCTTTGGAGGCACTATTTATACGCAGATATTTTATATTTCAGATCTAGGCCAAGTTCTTGAACGCAAATTAATTGATTTTTTAGTTTTATTATAAAATTTATTTTGCCCCCTTTGTAATAAATTTAGATTTCATTTGGGAACTTGTTGTTCCATAACGTTACTTTATAAATTAAAGACAGACTACTTCATTTATATTTTCTTTATTAATTAATTACGTGTAGTTCGTATCGTCTGTCGTTCTGTTCTGTTCTTCAGTCATCGTCCCTTGTCCTAATTTTTGTCCAAAACATATTTTGCTTACAACTAATAACATTTATTTAAATATTTATAAACATATAAAATTTAAACAAATACTTACTCTACAGGGTGTACGTACCATATTACACCTCCCCGGAATTTTTAAAAGAATTTACTGTTTCCGAAAAAAATAGTAAATTATTTTTATTCAGGAGTTGCAATATGCATAAGTACCTAAATGCTAAAATATATATATTCACCAAAATTTACAAAAACTAGTTTTAGATAATACCTATCTTAGTTACATTTTATAACCATAATATAAATGGGTAAACTATAATTCTATTAATAATTTAATTTTAACTAATTAGATACATAATGTTAGGAATTATTTATACAATTAAAATATAAGTTACGATCATTCTTTAAAGAGTTTAGTTCTATTTTTATGTACAATTATTTCTTTTTTATCTTTAGAGATTTTAACGTTTGGAGATAAGTCTTCAATAACCCTATATGGCCCTAAAAAACAGGGGTCTGAAAATTTATTAGCAGTTTCATTTTTTAATAGAATGAAATCTCCTTTTTGATAGATTGCAGGGTTTTGATTTTTGTCGTAATTTTCTTTCCTTTTTAATTTAGATTGTATTAAATTTTTCCGAGCATCATTTTGAGCATGTTGCATCCTATATTTAAGTTCAATAGGATAGCTGTCAAAGTTGTAGACTGGATCTAACGTATTTTTTAAGTTACTTGGAAGATAACATTTCTTTCCAAAAACTAACTCAAATGGTGTGTATTTGGTTTCCGTATGTACTGTGGTATTATATGTAAAACACCAATACGGCACCCAAGTACTCCAAGCTGCATTATATTCCACACTTTGAGTTCTCAAATATGCACCTAAAACTTTATGAGAATTTTCCAAAGCTCCTATACTTTCATGGTGGTAAGCGGTTGACTGAATATTTTTAATTTTAAGTAATTTACAAATTTCATCCATAGTTGCGGAAATAAATTCAGCGCCCCTATCTGTTGCTATTTCTAAAGGAATTCCGTATCTTAGAATAAAATTTTCTACGAAACTTTTTGATACAGTTTTCGCGTCTTTGGATTTTAAAGGATAAGCTTCGACAAACTTCGTTAATTCACATTGAAGAGTCAGTATATAAGAAAATTCATTATCATCTATTGGTAGAGGTCCAACTATATCTAAAAATATTTTTTGGAATGAGGTATGCGCTGTAGATGTTATAACCATTGGTTCCTTGGTATATTTATTAGAATGTTTTTGCTTTTGACATGTAGTACACTTACTTACAAAATTCTTAATGTCTTGTTGCATACCTGACCAAAAATAGTATTTTTTGATAGTGTTGAACATTCGATTGATACCTGCGTGACCACTTGTAGGAAGCAGATGGAAATCGTTTATAATTACTCTCTTTTGTTCGGGATCCACTACTTTTTTAACTCCTTGTACTATACAAATTCGGGGACCGGTCCAATTAGAGTTACTTTTTATACCTTCAGCTAGCCATTTAATAAAATGTACATTATTTTCATTCTTTAAAATAACTAATTCGCGAATATTAATCTTTTTGCATAAATCAATTAAGTTTCTCAACATTTCGTCTCGCGCCAACGCTGATCGAAAATTTAATTGTGCAAAATAAATCATAGAATGTAGTGGTACATAATAAAAGTTACCCGATTTTTCAGTTATTTTTTCACTAAATTTGGAGAGTTCTTTAGTTGACAAAAGTCTAAGTTCAGTGATGTTTTTTGGAGTTTTAAGAATTTCCACAACATTGGGTTGATCAGGCCTAACATTTGTAGTAGTTCTTTCATCCAACTCACACTCTTCGTCATTCGATACTTTACTCTGTGCCCTTGTCATAACATTCATTACATTCTGGCTCATACCTTTTAATTCATCAGATGTTATAACTATTCTAGATAATGCGTCCGCTATGACATTTTCCTTACCTTTTACATACTCTACATGAAAATCGTACTCTTCTAATCCTAGTCGAAATTTAATTAACCTGCTTGATGGATCCTTTAAATTAAATAAATATAACAATGGTTTATGGTCTGTTAAAATTTTAAAGTGGCGACCAAATAAGTATGGTCGGAAATATCTCACGCTCCAGTATATAGCTAAAAGTTCTTTTTCGATGGTCGGATAATTAACTTCCGCCTTGTTTAAAGGTCTACTTGTATAAGCTACGGGTTTTCTATTTTTATTTAGTAAAACTGCACCTATTGCAATATTTGAAGCATCAGTTTGTACTATAAATTCATTTTCCTTAGAAAAATCTGGATAATCTAATATTGGAGGTTTTGAAAGAGAATTTTTCAGAAAATTAAAAGATATTTCACATTCATCCGTCCATTCAAATCTAGCATACTTTCTACACAACTTATTAAGGACAACCGTTTTTTCAGAAAAATTTGGAATAAATTTCCTATAGTAATTCGAAAATGCCACAAATCTTTTCACTTCCTCTGCATTTTTAGGTCTTGGATATTGTTTAATTTATAACTCGTTAAATTTTCTTACAAAATGATCTCCAATAATGCCTTCTGTTGCACAGGGTAATGACTTAACAACATAAAATTTTTGGTTAAAATTAGTGTTTCCTATCTTTAATTTTAAAAATGTAAATCCTTCTGCACGTAAAGTTCCACCTATACCTTTGATTTCTATTTCTTCTTTATGTAAAGTAAATTTAGATTTTAATTGTTCAGCTTTGATTGCACATAAAGTTGCACCTGTATCTATTAAAAATTGAAAATTAGCATGCTCTACTGAAAATGTAACAGAAATGGAATTGTTATTGGAATATGTAAAAACATGATTTAAATTCTTGCCTTTAGGCACGAAAAAAATCACTAGAAGTACTTGGAACTACTTCTGTTGTTTCCTGAAATAAGGAATCTTGATCTAGCGTAATGTTATTTTGTTGTGCAAGTCGTACATTATGTGACGCTGACCTTGAACCTCTCCTATTACCTCTATAAACTTGTTGTCTAAAATTTCTATTATTATTATTATTATAATGCTGATTATTATGATTTGTTGTACGGGTGTTATTTTGATTATAGAAATGTCGATTTTGGATATTGTTTTGTGAAATATTACGGCCACCGGTTCTAGGGCGAAAATTTCCACGCGGAACATGTTGCCTACCTCTTGCGGAAACTCTAAACATTTGCGGAGAACTTCGTATTGTAGTTGTTTCCTCATCTATTGCAGATCTGATTGCATCCTTCAGGAACAGAAAATTTCTAGATGCCACTATTGTACTTAGCCTCTGATTTCTCAAACCATCAGCAAACCTTTTAATAGCTACCTTTTCATTTATGGGTTTTAAAACAGAATAAGAGTCGGCGTTACCATTCGCTTGAGATATTGTTAAATTTACAAACAAGTCTTCCAATTCCTTTCCAAATTCCTCAATAGATTTTTCGCCTTGTTTTGCGCGATATAATTTTGCTTGAAGTGCTGTATCTGATTGACGTGTAAGAAGATATGATTTCATGTCGTTAATTAAAGCCGCGATAGTAGTGTAATTCTGATTTAGTCTTAATTTTGCACCACTGGATAAGCGTGTTTTTAAAATAAAATTGATTAACAATTGCTTACCTTCAGGATCTAACATAGAATCATACAACTCTACAGCATCAATTAGTTTTTTCGTGGTTTCTTCATAATCGTCCATGGTAGGTAAAAGGCTAACAGCAGTTTTTATATCAAAAGAAGTCATTTTCGGTTCAGAAATGTTAACTTCCTCGTTTCTATCAAATTGTAAAATTTCGTTATAAAGGGATTTAATTTTTGAAATTAAGTCTTTTATTTCAGTTATTTCAGAACTTCCTATTTCAGATTTTTCAGCTTGTTTATTAATAATTTGTATTTCTTTAGATAAATTAGAATATATAGCTCTTGCTTCGTCAACTTTTTTCGGTCTCCTATCTATATTATATTTACTTACTTTTGATCTAATTTGTAATAAAGATTGGTAAATTTCCGAAATTTTATTAATAGCCATCCAAGGTATTGAAGCTTATTTAGTATGTTAAAAAAAAATGTATTATATTTATATACCAAAAATTAAATTTAAAATATCTACTTAAATATTTAAAATTGTTACTAAATTTAATAAAATATGATTACATAAACAAATTACACGTATACCTATAATAGTCCACATAAATTAAAACACTGGGTCCATGCACACGTTGCACATTCCATAGGTCGTCAACTTTATTGTATATAGGTACATTGATTTGAATTTTCATACCTGATCATCTTGATTTAATATGTTTAGGGATTTTCTTAATTCGTGCTTATTAATTTCTCGTCTTATTGTTCGTTTCATACCCTTTTTATACCTTTGCATCAATACATATACCAAACCCAACAATACCATTACTACTAAAATTATTAACAACCATTCCATGATTTAAATTTGCTGCTGCATCTCCACTTGCAGTTTGCGCTATCACAACTTGGTCTTTTGATTGCTTAGTGCCCATTATGCCATATCTGATATTATATTTTTAACTAAAATAATGAAAAAGGGCTGGCAGGATCGCCATGTAATAAATTTAGATTTCATTTGGGAACTTGTTGTTCCATAACGTTACTTTATAAATTAAAGACAGACTACTTCATTTATATTTTCTTTATTAATTAATTACGTGTAGTTCGTATCGTCTGTCGTTCTGTTCTGTTCTTCAGTCATCGTCCCTTGTCCTAATTTTTGTCCAAAACATATTTTGCTTACAACTAATAACATTTATTTAAATATTTATAAACATATAAAATTTAAACAAATACTTACTCTACAGGGTGTACGTACCATATTACACCTTTTCTACTATTTACGAACGCCTATGTAACCAAATTGTTATGCTGCATGTTGCAGGTTATCCGTTAAGTAGTTTTTGAGTTATCACGAATACAAATTTTTTCTGACCCTTTTATAGAATTTTCACGGACGCCTATGGTACATTAATTTTTGTCGTGTATTTTTAACACCAATTCATCTAGTTAAATATAAAAATTTTTACATTTAATTTTTTTTTATTTTACCCCTTTTTCTACTATTTACGACGCCTATGTAAATAAAAATTTTATGCTGCATTTTTTAGGTTCTCTTATATCAAAGCTATATATAATTAGCCAATTTTTCTGGCATATTTGAGAAACATTTTTTTTTTTCGTTTTTGACACTTTTTTTAAACTATTTTCGAACGCCTGTGTGAACCAATTCTTTTATGGAATATTTTTTAGCTTATATTGTATCACAACTATGAAAAATTATTCCATATTTCGAATAAGTTTAGGAAATATATATTTTTTATGTTTTGACCCGTTTTCCACTATTTACGAACGCCTATGAAAGTAAGTTATTCATGACACATTTTATAGGTTATAGTCTATCAAAACTATAAATAACTAGTTAATATTTCTGCTATTTTTAAGAAATACGTTTTTTTTAAATCTGTTTTACCCCATTTTACACTATTTTCGAACGCCAATGTGGTCTAATATTTTATGTTCAATATCTTAGGTTATATTCAATTAAATGCGTAGAAAATTATGCAGTATTTCGGATAAGTTTAAGAACTATGAATTTTTTTAATTTTTGAACCCTCTTTTAAACCCTTTGCCTACGCTTAATGTTTCCCAAAATCTAATCAGCTCCTTGCCATGTCCAATAGTATTTTTGTACCAAATTTGGTTAAAATCTGTTAAGCGGTTTTTGCGTTTTCGTGGATACAGACAGACAGACATTTTTTTAAAACTACTTATTTATGTATAAAATGACCACAAACAAGTATTTCCGGTGAAATTAAAAGAAATTTTTTTTTCATGAAACTAATAGTCTCCATATATACATATATGATATGGAGAGCTAAAAATATTCACAAAAAAATAACTACGCAGCCATTTACATTTAATATTTATATTAATTCTCTTCAAAACAAAATCAGTAGGTATGAAAACAATGAAAATCACAATAACAGAGACAGACTAGGTATAGGTACCTAATATAATATAGGTAGCAATGATAATTTTTTTATTATAGGTATTATAAGATCTACAACAATCTTGTTACATCTTTGCCACATTGTCTACGTGAAATATTTAAAATATATGTAATAAATTCAAAAAGTACCTAGTCCATTCTTAAGTGGAGTTATAATTTTGACAAAGAATAATGTACATTAATACCTATTTGATTTCGGTATTGGTATAAAAGTCTAATATCCACGAAATAAATTTGATATAATAATCATTAATCCATGCCATACAACATGTTTCAAGACTAGACCAGTCCCATAATCAGTGGCGAGCAATAATTAAATCAAAAGCTTTTAGCTTTTAGATATTTAGATTTTTTTATATACATCAACAAATTATTACAATGGAGTCAAAAGTATGTTTCTATTTTTAATTTAATGATTGTTCGCCACTGATCATGGGACTGGTCTAGTCTTGAAACATGTATGACATGGATTATATATTATTATATTAAATTTAATTCATAGAGATTAGGCTTTTATTTCAATACTGTACTTGTAATAAATCACCCTGTGTGTTTCTTTTACCGACGAATCGGCAACAGCACGACACACACCACATTCGCTTGTTTTTTTTTCTACCCTCCCTACGTATCCCCTCCAGATTAATACAGAATTTCATCAATCTCTCTCTCTGACAATACAGCATTGCCGGTGCATATCTGTTGCAAATGATGTAAATAATTGTTATACGTTGCGTTTTGTTTCTGATATTAATAAACTACAAAACGGTTTCTGGCTGTGACAATACTGCTCTATGCTGTGGACGCTAGTATACGCCACGTAGTGGCTGGCATACTTAGAGATGTTCTCATTTTAATGCATTGGGCTGACTATCTATTGTGTAGATTAATCTTTGCTGGAAGTTTGGGTCATAAAATTACCTGAGCAATTATCTCCAAGAATAGTTTTAGGATTTTATTAGCGAAACACGCATCGAGTTTTTTGGTGAAATGGTAAAACACGTTTTATAATAGTATTCTATGCCAGAAGTTCTACTCACTGATTATAATAAAATTTTGACAACAAATTTATACCTTCATACAATAACTACTTACGGCTGGTATCGAAGAATTGGTAACATTTGGTACGGGACAATGATCAAATGTATTATTATTACTAGGTGGTTCTGGGAATGCTGTATTATTGACCATAGCTACAATCGCTACTGATAAATTAACTCTCATTGCATATACATTGGCAAATCCTAGGAATCCTAATATTCCTAATATATGTCTACATTTAAGACAATTTCGCGTATCCTCAACTGAAAAAAGAAAAAAAAATAAATGATTAGGATGTGTCAAATCATGAGACTATACTATAGAAGTACCAACATACAAAGCAAAAAACATGAGACTATTTATTTATTTCTTTTTCCGACAATAAACTGCCAACAACCTCCATTTAGTATTGGAGGCATTGCTCAAAATGATCTGACATTTTGTAACATTGCATTGCATTGTCGCAAATCTAATGATTCAGTGTTGTACATAGTTTTATGGTTAAATTTCCCCATAGGAAAAAGGCCACCGGTGATAAATCCGGTGAAAGTGCATGTCACTGAATCTTCTCCCAATCCATAGACCAAGAAAAGTGGCACCCTGCATATAATTATATTTTTATATTCCTTATCTATCTTGTAGTATTATGTTTTAACACTTCCCTATACCAATCTTCAACTGTTTTTGAATAAATAAATTTTCGACACAAAAGCAACACCAGTACCCTTAAAAATGATATTGTCACACCCGCTACTTATATTGTAACAAAAATATTGCATCCGGTCAAACTAAGCATTTTATAAAAGTTCAACAATCCAACATCGGTACTGTACCAATTTGCTGATGGACATTTTTTCCACAAAAACGGTACGACTCCATAAATGGTTCGATTAAGAAATAGACAATTTGATTGGTTGATATTCGAAAGAGCAACTGAAGTCAGACAATCTCACTAACAACATAAATTTTCTTTTAAAATCTGGTGCGGTATGATTGATTGTGCCGCATGTATTCGCTAAAAGATTAGCAAGCGCCGTTTATTTGAATATTCTTCAAAAGGTTTTGCCTGTGCTACTAGAAAACCATAATTTTTCGGGGGATGTATTTTCAGCATGACGGTGTTCCGGTTTATTTTGTGGTTAAAGATAGGAAAATATTTAAATGAACTATTTCCAAACCCTTGGATAGGACGTGGAGGGACACATACTTGGCCGGCTAGATTCCCTGATTGTATAATGGACTGCCCAATAATTTGAAAAATGTTACCGACATAAAGCTATTCAACTCAAATATTAAACGCTTTGTTATCGACATGGTCATGTACTCTCTGGAAGACTTTAGTAATTCGCCATTTTTTCAGAATGTTGATGTTTGTTAGTCCTGTGAAACATGTTGTCTATTTTGTTATTGTTTTTAATCATTTTATATCCTTATATATTATGTATGTTGATTTAGTATACAACCGATGTAATTATTGTATTACCAGTGGTTTTAATAAAGTATTGTATTGATTTTAACTCGGTGACTGCTTCCTATTGAAAACAGGAAGCAGGTATTTATTATAATAATTTTCTATTGTAAAGAGATTAGACAATATATATATATATATATATATATATATATACACCACTCAATTAAAAATTCCATTGACCTGATATCCAGCCTTAAAAGTTTTCAATTCCCTCCTACATCTAAATTAGTATCTTTCGACGTTTGTAACCTATTCCCGAGTATTCCTAATGATGAATGTATTTCTTTAACAGAAAACCTCCTTATAACTAAATCGAATTTGAATATCACACATATTAATAATACAATCAATTTACTAAGAACTTCTTTGAATCAGAACTTCTTTAAATTCAATAATAAATTTTATCGACAATGCGTAGGTTTAGGAATGGGCAATCCAACTTCTTCTTTATTAGCAGAAATTTTCATGTTAGAGCTAGACCAAAGAATTTTAAATAATGAAACACAAAGGTCTAAAATACTTTATTATAAGAGATACGTAGATGACATCATAACTGTTTACAATGGCTCAGATGAAGATCTAAATAATACTCTCCATTTCATGAACCACCTGCATCCACGTATAAAGTTCACTGTTGAGATCGAAAGTAATTGCTCAATTCCTTATTTAGATCTCCTTTTACATAGATCTGATTCAGGCGTTTCATTCTCCATTTATCACAAACCGACCGCTACTGATTCGATCATTCCATTTAACTCTAATCATCCTCCATCTCACAAAATGGCAACATTCCACTCTCTTTTCTATCGCTTATTCAATGTACCATTGTCCACAGATGATTTTAATAGAGAGTTGTCATGGATTTACCATATTTCTTCTACAAATTCTTACCCAAAAACTTTAATTAACAAAATTTATTTTTCATATATTTTTAAACATATTTTCCATGCCCTCATCCCTCCAAAAACTAATACCCCAACTAAATTTTACCCTATTACATACACTGCTCCTTTCCTATTACACATTAAGAAAGTGTTCATGAATAATAATATCAACATCTGTTTCCGCACTAAACATACCATTAACTCTTTTTTGAATAACAGTAAAAGTACAATCCCTCTTATGAAAAAGACTGGAGTATATCAGATTAACTGTGGTAATCCCAATTGCTCAACAACATATATAGGCCAAACAGGTAGATCTTTTGAAATCCGCCTTAATGAGCACCTTAGAATCATACAAAGAGGTAGAGATGTCGACCAGAATGAAATTAATAGTAACTCAGCTTTTGCAAATCACATCGTTAATTCCAATCACGTATTTGACATTGAACAAAACTTTAAAATGTTACATTCCTGTCCTAAAAGCACTTTACTTAATATCCTTGAGGCATTGGAGATTAACAACATCAAGAATGATCCAAATATTAACTGCGTTAATGATCAATTGGAATTCGATTGTCTCACATTTTTTGATTCATTAACATTTAGTCCCAACACTTAACTATAAATATAATTTTTCATAATACATCCTAAATCTTTTAAAAAAAAAAATTCTCCCCCCCCCCCCCCCCTTTTTTCATTACCTAATTTTTCATTATTCACTTGCCATTAAATATCTCATTCACCTCATATAATTTAACCTCTCTTCCAATCTATAATCATTTCCATAATAAACTCCAAATTTGAAAACTAGACCTTCCCCCTCTTTTTGTTGATTAAAATGAAACTGATTTGTATATTAGTTAATACTATTCTCACTGCCTAATTTCATAGTTATTCGAGTATATGGAGATAAGTCTTTGCTAATAACTTAGATTATTTACACGTTAGTTTTGTCAGACTATCTACTTGACCACGCCCATTTAATACACTTGACAACGAATTATTGATAATCCATATAGAGAGATTCTTCTCATTTCTTTGACCTCTTTCTCTCTCATTTCATTAATCGGTTTTGATGTGAGTGTCGATACAGCTTGATTTTACTGAAGTTTATTTTGATTGTTTAAATTTTAATTATAATAATAATTTACCTTAATTATTAATGCTCACAACATAGAGCCTGTGTTTTAATGTTGCTGAATTACTTATTTATAAGTTTGTTAATTCGGTTATATTCTATTAATGTGGCCCATATTGTGTTCCTTTTGACTAGTTTTATAGTTCATTTTCACTATGTCAATGTCAACCTTCATATGACGTACTTCTTGTAATATTATTAGAAATTGCAAATCATCATTTCAACCACTACATGATAATGACATCAAACAAAATAAAATAATTATCTTATTTCTTAAGTGATCAATTAGAAGTATCGCATATTATGCGGAAAAGAAAAAGGAAAAAACACATGTAAACATGATCTTATGTTTTCAACATGAGATTTTTAGTTTTTGATTTATATATATAAAATTAAAATTATTTTTTTCCACAATGTGGTAAGTAACAGTTCTTTTTATGATCGAAGTTATATTCATCCAAAATATTTTTGTATCCTTTCAGACGTATTAATTTATAATTGCTCAGCCAATTAATGCCTATTTGTATAGTTTGTAAACTGTATTAAAGCCACTGATGATGAGGTTGATGGCCTCGAAACATGTATGGTGATTGCTGTTAATATTTGAATTATATGCGTAATTTTGTGGAGTAGACGAGTTTTATTCATATCATCTACACTCCTCGTAAGAAATGGATTATTTTACAAAAATATATATATATATATATATATATATATATATATATATATATATACGTGCACATCTATCTTAGTGGGCTCCATACGTGGATAAGGCGCCCTGGCCTCCACCAGAACCACGGTATTTACGCGTGTATACATTGCATATTTGAATTCCCCGGAAAAAAATAAACAAAGGCAACTTGAGAGGGGAAGAGATTTCGTAAAAAAAATATATACGAAAAAAGTATAGACTCAAGATAGAAACCGGGCTCCGCATATGACATGACAAACTCTCCTCCGGTGCATATAATTGGATATGTTATCTCGACCTAATGGTCACCGACGATGTTGCCATATCGAGGCATATTGTATATCTAAACAATATATGTAAATGTATCTTTATGGCCTCTAATTTGACTAGCCTTCGCTGTGAATATCATTTATATAAACGCAGTCACGTTTTAATCGCCTCCGTCTTTTTATAACTAAATTCCACTTCGTTATTGAACTTGTTTTGTTGAGGAGTTGTATATCTATCAATTACTTACATTCATCTTATTGGGCTCCATTTTTTATAATGAACTTCGCGGTCGTTTTCTGACCTAAATTCCTCTTGATTGGTTTTCTGGTTTTGCAGACGGGTTGTATATAAATAATGTTATGTGCATATAACTGATCAGCCTCTATTTTACATACAAAGAAAGTATTGTCTCCTTCGTTAGTGGTAGACAAAAAATGATTAAAACCAAGCAAATTGAGAAAATTTATATTTGGGAATTTCAACTTACAACTTACTCAATTAGTACAAGTATGAAACATTGAAATAACACGGTAACTAGTGAGATTCTTTTGCTGAATATTTTGTTCTTATAAGGTAGGTACTATATTATAAGGAATCCTTATTTATTACTTCACCAGAGGCAACCAACATCAGAAGATCAGCGGAAACAGTGTTCATTTCTTTCGATCGAATTGTAAAAATTCAAATGTTTGCCTCTAGACATTTTTCGACCTTCATGTATTCTTACCACATATCTACGTTGTGTTTACTTTTGGTACTTTTTTATTTTATTTATGCCTTCTGGTTTTAAAGCCATATTTATGGCTAATATTAGTACATCTAACAAAATTGTTCCGAGGCTAGGCTTATGAGAGTCTTTATTAATACAAATTAATTTAAGTTAAAATGCCAGATATTAACCCTCCAGTAAATTTGAACTTATTTATGAAGTTTTTATCTAGTTAGGTATATTGATTAAAAAAACAGTATTTTTGTAATGAACCAAAACCCAAAGAAAGATAAATAAATAAGAACATTGTATGCAAGAACAGAACGAAATGAATGGATTAAAAAAATGTATCGTGTAATTCTAAAAATTATTTTGAAAGAAATATAAAATATACTCTATACTATAAACAATAAAATAACGTTAAATAAAATAAATAACAAACTCAAGTTATAGATAAATAATAGCTACTTAAAAGATAAAATAAGACATAATACAGTAGGTATAATATATCCATGAAATGACTGTAAGACGCTTAACTACAAATTCCTCAACTAAAAATAAGCCGACCCAGCCGTTTTGTCTACAGGGCGCTAAAGTTCTTAAATTAATATCGTTTTTTCAGAATAATTATTTTCTAAACGCCTTTATCAATTTTCACTAATTTTGAAACTAACCGATTTTTTATTAATGCCTAGAAATTTAAAAATGGTGCGTGATTCGTAAAGAAAAGTTTCTGTCTCCCGTAAAATTTGCGCTAGACATACAGTTTATCTACAAAAAGATTATTTACAATACCTTGAAATTGATCATTGCCTATTTATTCGACACGAAAAAATATCGAAAGTTATAATTCTGAACAATGTTTAAAATAATTGTTATGTTTGTTTACTAGGCAACAATAAAATAAATAATCTGACATAACGATAGTTTTTATTTCTTTTACGTAAATAATTATTGGTTCTTTAAAATGGACAATTATTCTATCGCTGAGAAGGTCGACATGCTTCTGATATATGGATTATGAGAGAGAAATGGACGTATGAGTGTCAGAGTCTATCGTGAAAAATATCCAGAATTCCTATCGATCAAACTTTCACGAATATTAAGAAGTAAGTAACATAGAGAAAGGGGTAGTTTTCATGGAAATAATGTTAAGCCAGGACGCCAACTTACAATTAGGACTGCTGAGTTTGAAGAGGTAGTTTTAAACAGAATTGAAGATGATCCCAAGTTAAGTCGTATACGCTAGGGGTTCGGATTGGAGATTTCCAGAAGTACAATTAATAACATTCTACGAGAGCAGATACTCCATCCGTATCATGTCTAACAGGTGCGAAATGTTTTAACAAATGACCCTGAAAGTCAGCTGACGTTTTACCATCTCATCAAGCCAATGAGAATACCACAAATTCGTGCTGAAATGTGGTTTGTGCAAGACGGAGCGCCATCCTTCTTTAGTACCAGCGTTCGCAGATTTTCAAATGAAACATATCCTAATAGATGGATCGGAAATCGGCCAGCAAGGTCACCCAACTTAACGCCTCTGGATTTTGGATATTTGGTATATTCGCCTAGATATTTTTAGTTGAGAAATTTGTGGTTAAGCGTTGTACAGTAATTTCATGGACACCCTGTATAATAGATAACTAAAGAAACAAACTAACAAATACTGTTTAAGTTACTCAAATTTGTTGGGTTTGTAAAATGTTTCAAGTGGTAGGTAATACTTTAACTGAAATTGAAGTCTGACGGGTGCGATGAATGATGATACTACATTATTCCTTAGGCTTAAAATCTTTGTAGATCTTTGTTTAAATAATTGAATCAATACTTATGGATAAGTCGTGCGTCAAATTTACACTAGCTGTATATCTAAACAATATATGTGCATCTATATTATAGGCCTCCATTGCCGGAACACGTGTTCTATATATATATATAAACTATTTATGTACATCTATCTTAGTGGCATCTACTTTCTGTTAATAGCAAAATTTACATTTAGTGTATACAATCAGGACATATACACAACAAACTTACTAGCCTCCGCTGTGTATATTATTTATACAAACAGACGTTTTAATCGCCTCCGCTGTCATATTTTTATAACTAAATACGACTCCATTATTGCAGTTGTTTTGTCGACGAGTTGTATATCAACGAATTATTTACATTCATCTTATTGGTCTCCATTTTTTACAATCTCTCGCGTTTTTTTATACTGAAATTCTTCTTCATTGATTTTATTATTCGCAGGCGCTTTGTATATAGATAATTTATGTGCATTTAACTTATTGGCCTTTATTTTTACATAAAAAATAAAGTATTTTTTTCTTAGTTATTAGTAATTAAAAAATGATTGAAAACAAGCAAATTTTAAATTTGGAATTTCAACACAATATAAAACTAATATTCATATTCATATTACTCAATTAGTACAAATATTAAACATTGAAATAACACGGTAACTACTCGTATATTTTCCTCGCTGATAATTTTATTTGACAATAATCTATTGTAAGGTAGGTACTCTATTATAAGGAATCCTTGTTTGCTAGAGTCAACCAACATCGTGACAGAAGATCAACGGAAACAGTGGTCAGTTCATTCGGTCGAATTATAAAAGTTTAAATGGTTGACTCTAGACATTTTTCTAACTTCATGTATTCTCTCTTACCATATGTTACATTTACGTGTTTACGGTGTTTTTACTTTTGTTATTTTTTTATTTTATTCATGCCTTCTGGTTTTAAAGCCAAATAGTTACGGTTAACATTAGTACATCTTACAAAATTGACCCGAGACTTACTAAGTCCATTTCAGCTGCTTATGAGAGCCTTTATAATAATAATATAACTTAATTTAAGTCAAAGTCATGTCAAAGTCGATATATTAAATCCTGCACACCTTTTAACGCAATTGCTCTTTCCTTAAAATTATTTTCAAAGGTAGTAGTAGTTTTAAACCGAAACAATATACTCAAAATTTTTGTATTATAGGAATGATCAATTCAGTTATTTATTTAGTTATAATAGATGTGGCATTGATTTAAAAAAAAAAAGTATTTTTTGTAATGAACTCAAACCCAAAGAAAAATAAATAAACAAGAACAATATATGTAAGAACAGGATGAAATGAATGTATTAAAAATGTGCGAAAGAAACTATATTTGTTCGACTAAAATATGGCTATAAAGTTGTTGTCCCGGAAAAAATTGTGAGTCAAAGGATCCCAGAAAAGTACCAATTAAGAATTATCTATGATTATGGGAAATTATATTTCAAGACATAAAAGAAATTCGAAGTCACTCCCATAAAAAGAGAAATATATTATAAAATTTGGTTTATGAACAAAGTACTATTTTCGACCTTGGTAATTAGCTACTGTTAAGTAACAAATAGATTCTTGCGCCAAGCAAATTTTAAAATAAAACTGAAAAAATTATATGTTTATTATTGGCCAACTTGTACGTGGAGCCCAGTGCAACTAGCGGACAAGTACGTGTGTTGCTATGACAGGTTGAGAAATCAAATATACTTTACAATACCCAAAAATAAATAATTTTACCGACGAAATATACACATGAAGGTTTACGATATATGTTAGCTGGTATCATTAGCCACCAGTAACGTTGCCAAATTTAGGAGGCTAATATGTGTACTTACACGTGGAGCCCAGTGCAACTAGCGCTCAAGTAAGTGTGTATATCTGTGTATGTCTAACGCGCCACGTGGTGGAATTTTTTCAAACCCGGTTGTATATCTGTATGTGTGTATACTACCCAGTGGGCTCCACCCTAAAATTTGCCAGATGGGTGGGTATACCCTGGAGACCTGAAAAAACACTATATACACGGGGGTACGTAGTGGCCTCCGAAAAAACGCAGTCGCCTCCGTTTTGGAGCCCAGTGCGCTTAGCGTATATATATTTTGGAGGCCACTTTAACGTTTTGCATATATATGTATATAAGCTAAGGGAAAATATTCACTTAAAGTGACTCAACTAGTAGTTGAATAAATTCTATATATATTATATAGAAAAGCCAAATGAAGAAAACGAACGTTTGTAAGTTGGAAAAAACATTCCCACCTGAAGCGAATGTTTTTTCCAACTTACAAACGTTCGTTTTCTTCATTTGGCTTTTCTATATATGTATATATATATATATAAAAAGTCAATTTTGAATTTACAACGACGTTCACAGAAATGCATTGAGACGGATGGAATGCATTTTGAAAATTAAAGGTAGAGTATTATTATTTTTACTGTTGGTATTTATTCAAAATAAACTGTTGCCCTCGATGCACGAATAGCTCTGTATATTTAAGTGTAAAAGTAATAATTTTATGACCTTTTTGTCATTTACCTAATTTGAATAAATTTTTGTTTTGTTTTAAAGGTCAGCTATTTTTTTTAAGTATCGGATTTTGTTCATTTTTCTTCTCTTTGGAGGCACTATTTATACGTACATATTTTATATTTCAGATCTTCTAGGCCAAGTTCTTGTACGCAAAAGAATTATTTTTTTTTTAGTTTTATTATAAAATTTATTTTGCCCCCTTTTCTACTATTTACGAACCCCTATGTAAACAAAATTGTTATGCTGCATGTTGTAGGTTATCTGATATCAAAGCTATATATAAGTAGCCAATTTGCTGTTATATTTGGAAAAACATTTTTTTTTTCGTTTTTGACCTTTTTCGAACGCCTGTGTGAACCAGTTCATTTATATAACATTTTTTAGGTTATATTCTATCACAACTACGAAAAATTATTCCGTATTCCGAATAAGTGTAGGAAGTATATATGTTTTTATTTTGACCCCTTTTCCGCTATTTACGAACGCCTATGAAAACAAGTCATTTATAATACATTTTTTAGGATATTCTATCAAAGATATAAATAACTAGTCAATTTTTCTGCTATGTTTAAGAAATTCGTTTTTTCTAACCTTTTTACCCCATTTTACACTTTTTTCGAATGTCAATGTGGTCTAATTGTTTAGGTTAAATACTTTAGGTTATGTTTAATTAAACGCACCAAAAATTATTCAATATTTCGGATAAGTTTAAGAACTATGATTTTTAAAATTTTTGAACCCTCTATTAAAGCCCTTGCCCACGCTCAATGTTAATCACCACCTATAAATATCCTGTAGTATTTTCGTACCAAATGTGGTTAAAATCCGTTAAGTAGTGTTTGAGTTATCACGGATACAAATTTTTTCTGACCCTTTTATAGAATTTGCACGGACGCCTATGGTACATTAATTTTTGTCGTGTATTTTTAACACTAATTCAACTAGTTAAATATAAACATTTTTACATTTAATTTTTTTTTATTTTACCCCTTTTTCTACTATTTACGAACGCCTATGCAAATAAAAATTTTATGCTGCATTTTTTAGGTTATCTTATATCAAAGCTTTATATAATTAGCCAATTTTTCTGGTATATTAGGGAAACATTTTTTTTTTCGTTTTTCACCCTTTTTTTATACCATTTTTTAATATTTTATGTTCAATATTTTAGGTTATATTCAATTAAATGCGTAAAAAATTATGCAGTATTGCTGATAAGTTTAAGAACTATGATTTTTTTTTAATTTTTGAACCCTCTTTTAAGCCCCTTGCCTACGCTAATGTTTCCCAAAATCTAATCATGTCCTTGCCATGTCCTATCGTATTTTTGTACCAAATTTGGTTAAAATCTTTTAAGTGGTTTTTGTGTTTTCGTGCATACAGACAGACAGACATTTTTTTAAAACTACTTATTTATGTATAAAATGACCAAAAACAAGTATTTCCGGTGAAATTAAAACAAACAAAATTTC
Organism: Apoderus coryli; assembly: GCA_911728435.2. Lineage (NCBI taxonomy): Eukaryota > Metazoa > Arthropoda > Insecta > Coleoptera > Attelabidae > Apoderus > Apoderus coryli. The sequence goes on from OU452198.1 coordinate 27,249,659, forward strand.
ATGAAACTAATAGTCTCCATATATACATATATGATATGGAGAACTAATCTGATGTGTCGCCGCAAAACTTTCCCGACAAGATATAATATAATGTAACTAATCTCAAATATGTGTAACGAAATAAAATTTTAATAATTATTATTAAAATCGTATTATTTTTTATTATTTCCAATAAACTAACCTAAAAAACTCACTACTTTATTCAAACAATTAGAAATAAAAAAAAAATGCCATACCTGGGATTCGGACCCAGGACCTTTCGCATGGAAAGCGCACGCTCTACCAATGACGACAGATACACTTACACAAATTACTTTATTATAGTATAATAAGAGATATAGGTATCAACTACCCTCACAACTGGCTACCCTATAGCTGTAAAGCACATAAAAAATGCTTTCAAATGATGTATCACTCGACCTGTACTGCTATTAAAGAATTAAGGGATTATGTCCACGCCTATCAGAGGGCTAAACTGATTTCAAGCAAAAACTAATGAGTTCATCCCAGCACTCCCCCAACCTCATATACCAAAAATTTAGGTCAATTGGTTGAAGCTCGGGCACAGAGACAGATAGAATCCATCTGGAAATGGACTTAATCGTCTCAGGGGACTTTAAAATGGTTATATCCGTCTTTATCTCAAATTTTTATTAGCGCTTCCACAATACTTTCCCTATGGGTCGGGAAAGTAAAATATGTGTTATCTTTTGTAATTTATAATGCCGATCTGTAATTTTCTTATTCTAAGGTGTTCTCAACTCCGCACCTGGATTTTAATTCTTAAGACGTGTAAGAGAGTGATTCGGATGAACGCACAATGTCGATAAAATTAACAAATTGTGTGTGGATAACATTGGTGAATTCATTTTAGGCCAAAAACATTCGATTCAATCCCGAACTATCCTTAGGTGTGCCAAACTAGGTACTTAATGACCTTAATCTAATCATCTATCTAAGGGCTTTTAGGCATAATTGACAAAATCGATGTACAGGGTGTGTTTTGTCCCGAAGGACAAATAATTATGGTCCAGGAATTTGATTTTTTACTACCATAAGTACACGTACCTTGGTATTATTATGAGGACTATCAGTCGGAAAGTTAGAGAAAATCTGTCGAACAGTATAAAAGATAACAAGTTATATATTTTTGAAAAGGGAACTTTAGGGGCTGTAAGAAAATCCAAGGTTTTTGCTGAAATCAATTACCTATCTCAAATAACAAAAAAGTTATACTTAAGCCATAACAGAAATCGACCAAAATTGAGAAACGCCACCTAGCGTTACAGAGAGCCAAATTTTGTTTGCAAGAGTGAGTTTTTCATAAAATTTGCACCTGGAGGACCTTGGTTATTTTTTTTATCTTCGACAGGAACATGAGTTCCCATAAGAAAACGTCTAATTTGGGCCACCCTGTACAGTATTTAGCACGCGAATCACCCTGTATAAGAAAAAAACATAAAGCTAATATAGGTACACAAGGAACTTAAAGAAATTTAACATTTAGTGTTTTTTAGTAGATTTTAAAAAAAATCTAACTATTCAGGAGATCGACACAACCGAAATTTTGAAAAATTTTTATGCAGTCCTTCATTTTATGACTCCTGGATCCTAAAAATGACCTCAGTTCAAAAGTTTATATATCTATATATATGGGATATAGAATATTTTGCACCACGTTCTAGGCCGCATTTTTTGACCAATCGAAACTAAATTTGGTTAAAAAATCGGCTAGGTCATGGAATCGCGTGAGTTTGTTGGCGATTGAAATCGGAGAGCTAATTTCAAAATGGCGACCTGTCATACTTTTAAAAAAATCATATTTTTTTCATTGTTAATAGAAAATACCGATGTTACATATCAAGAATGCACGCTTTGCCAGTTTTTAGATATGAGGCCAGCAGTTAAAACTCGCGTGAACATATAGCATAGAGTACGGCCCTGGATCAATCAATGAAATATTTATGTTATTTGTCTGTAAGGGTATATAACCATATTGAATCTAAATAGGTAAACATGCAGTATAGTTGTACTAAATTATGGTCTGACCGCGCCGCTGCGCAGTCAGACGAATTTTATGTGAAAAATTGTCACTACTCTAACGATGTTGCCCGGTTGATATCTATTCACTATATCGACTGATAGAATGAGTAATACAATTTTATGATATTATAAATTTATACAGTGGATGTAATTATTATATCATTGCTGGGGGTAAAATGCTGAGTATGGAAGGTTAGGTAGCAGACAGGGATGTGTTGTAAGGGTGTAATAGTGATGATCAGGAAGAGTTAGTAAAGGAGGGTGAGTGTAGAAAGCAGGATTGAGATGAAATGTAGTAGGCATGTAGTTGTTATATTAGTTCGATAGCAGTCATTATTAGGACAACACATCCCTGCCTGCTATCTAACCTACCATACTCAGCATTTTACCCTCAACCTCCTGCAATATTTGTGTGGATTAGTTATCGAACTAATCCACACAATCGAGCAGTCATCGTTAGGTAATCATTGCAGGAGGTTAAGGCTAAAATGCTGAGTATGGAAGGTTAGGTAGCAGGCAGGGATGTGTTGTCCTAATAATGACTGCTATGGAACTAATATAACAACTATCTGCCTACTACATCTCATCTCAATCCAGCTTTCTACACCCACCCTCCTTTACTAACTCTTCCTGATCATCACTATTACACCCTTACAACACATCCCTGCCTGCTACCTAACCTTCGATACTCATCATTTTACCCCCAACCTCCTGCAATGATTACCTAACGATGACTGCTATCGAACTAATCCACATAAATATAACAAATAGGTGTATAACCTAGAGTAGCATTTACATTTAACGGTCAAAAATTAAGCGCCAAATATTTAACCGTTTCAACATAATATGTGTGTTTTAAACTTGGCAACACCACACTTCGATTACAATTCTGAACACCCAAAACTCGTCTGACTGCGCAGCGGCGCGGTCAGACCATAATTTAGTACAACTATACTACATGTTTACCTCTAAATATTTTATTTGACTACATATACCTACTAATTTCAAATATGTTATGTCGATTTACCTATTTATTGAAAAAAAAAAATATTGCAATATTAATATTTAATAAATTTGTTTTATTGATATTAATTATTATATATTTGTAACACATTTGTGCTCGTGTAATATACGTTTAAAGTGTATATTATTATGAATTATCAATCGCCCCCGTATACCCCATTCGGCAATGTTCGGAATTAACTGCTAGAATTTTAAGTGCTGTCTTCACACTGGTATAGTATAATGTGTATTTTAGTTAAAATAACTGTCAATATGACACTTTGGATATATTTGGCGACTGTCAGAATATTCTATTATTTGTTTGTTAATAGTGGGTGTCAGTGGTAGACTAAGTATAAATAAAAAATACATAAATCAAAAATCTACTTTTCCGACTGGCTGCCATCGGGATTTTTTTTAACTGCTTAGTACATAAGCATAAATATAAGTGCGTAAACATTTTTGAGTAGTTCTCAATTTATAGCTTTATAAGCCACAAAAGAGGGTGAATGAATTGCCAATTGCCTGAAACATGTTTAGCAAAATTCAAGCTGAAGTTCAGTAAATACTCGGTTAGAAGAGGACATGGATTAATTCATTAAATAACTATTTATATTGAGATGTTGTCCAAAGGGTCTTTGCATCAATAGACGTCCTATCAAAGAAAATATTACAAACTTAATTACTCTAATAATATATTAAAAACATAAATCATTTCAAATTACCTTCAGGAGCAACAATCCTTGTGGTATCTTCCTCATCATAAGTATCACTATCACTTTCATATTCATTTATTGCTTCATTCCTTGGATCAAACATTATATCTAGATAATTGAACAACTTAACTATTTATTAAATTTTAACACTTTTAACTACTTAAGAAAACGAACAGCCTTTGTACCTATAACATTTAGCTATAATATTTGTCGCATAAAATCCTTAATAATTTGTTAGGGTTAAACCAAAAGGATGGATGCAGATATCAAATATCAATAAGTAGGTATGTTTTATGAAAAAATTTATAATTCTTTGTTTGGTATTTCCATAGGCATATATAGATGACAAAACAATGTAAATACAAAGATTATATATATGCTTACATAGGTATTTTAACTATTTTATCCAAAACAATAACAAACGCAAAACATAACCGCATAGGTTTTTCAAAGACATTACTGATAGCTGATAGACAGTCGTGACAAGCAGACAAGTGACAGTAACCGTTATCTTTCTACCCACCTCAATTCAGCTGAACTGAAATGAAAATAGGTGATTTTTAACTTTGAATAATATCGATTAGTGACAGAAAAAAGAGATTTCCCGAAATATCAAACGTTTTCACCAACTTCTTTTCAACAATCCTTCATCTTCCAAAAGTCCAATGCGTAAATAATTAGATGAACTCAGAGATATAGAAAAGGGAGAATGAGCAGCGAATTTGCATCAGAGATATAGAGGGTGAGAATCAGCTTGACGCGAACTGCTAATATAGTAGCCCGCCATGTTACACCATTGAGAGTGGCGTATCGTCTTAAGAGATGCAAATTAACTAAAGAAAAAAATAGTTTATATAAAAAATTTTACGAATCGTGACTGCTACCAGTTTTCAATATGCATTTTGTTTTATTCAAAATAAAACTAATATTGATTATATTAATTAATAAACGTATTTTGTGGACTTTCCATTTCAAACATTAACGTAAAATTTTAACATGAAAATGTTAACAATTTTGTTGAATTTTTCACGGTGCTTGTGGTTTAAGCTCTTTATTTTATAACTATCTAACCTGTAACTGTTGATAGTTTTAGTTCTTTGTACAAATTCTACGTTTTGTACTGCTAATCCGTGCTCTGATGAAGCAGAGGGCTGCAACAAGAAAGAATAAAACTAGAAAAGAAATAAACCTATAAATCACTTACCTATATAACAGAGAAAATACAAACTAAAGAGAATGTTATCTGGAGGGGGTATAGTGTGCGCGTGGAAGATGCACACTGGTAATCGCCATATTTTCGGTTTAACTCAGTGTCGTGTGCTTTTGCTAGTTTTTCGTTGGTTCTCATTGAACAGTGTCGTGGGTTTTTAAAGCTTTCTAATCAGTTTTGTAGATAAATAAATGTTTATATACTGTAGATTTGTGTTTTAATTTGTTGTTTTTCTTTCTGTATGATTGGCATCCTGTCATGGAATTGACATCCAGCCAGCGTAAGTATGGACCTAAAGTTTAGCGTGGAATCCGAACCACGGTCCTTGACTGCCATCCGCCAGCACCCACGACTACGTAATCAATAACTACTTGGCACTCTCTGCGCTGCGCTATCATGTACTGGACTACTATGATCGCACCGACAGGTGCTTGAACATGTCTCGCCTCTTTCTTGTGGTTAACCAGGTTTAACTTAGCGTCGCGTCGTGTGCTTTTGCTTAGTTTTCGCTGGTTCTCAGCATTCTCAATCAACGACGTATGGGTTTTGCGAGTTTTGTATTTTATTTTTTTGTCTTTTTGATTATTTGTCTTTTAGACTATTTAGCTTTTTGACTTTTGTGTGCTAAAATGGGCCAGGGTGGAGTAGTTTGTGCAACCTCTCATTTTTTCGCTTCCGTTGGATCAAGCACGGTACGTTTTGTCTTTTTTTAAAAGGGTCCGTTCGACATAAGTCCCAGTTTCACTGTAGCCTCATGGGCATATTGTGAAACAAATTTTGTCTTAATATTATTTTTTTTAACATGAAATTGGTTTGATAATATTGATTCCATTATATATTTTATTATAGGGTCGAAATATGATTAACTGCATGTGGAAGGGACGAGCTGAAACAGAAATCGGATAAATTGAAAAATTATCGATTATAGTTCAGTGCATTTCGAGCAAAGAATGTACGCTAAAGATTTAAAGACTTTTTACATATAAGTGACTTCTTTAACAGCTGGAACATAGTTTTCCTGATTTTCCGATTAATTTTGTAACTAAATTGTACCTATTTTAGATTAAGATTATTCTATAGGTACATTAAAATTATTTAAGAGAAATTTTAAATTTGTTACTAAAATCAAAATGATGATTTGGAAGAATCAATAAACGATTTAAGTTAATTTTGCATTTAATTTCCTCCAATATAAAAATATAAATACACTCCTGCCCTCCTCCTCTACAACAAATACAATATAATAACACCCTGTACCCTGTACGTGGTTAAACCTTTGAATAAAAAGTGACAGGAAGACCTACACTAGCAACAAATGCTGATCGGAATGGAGGTTGCATATGGCCGACCAGTATATCCTGTTTCACAGTGGCACAGGTCCATAAAATATTATTAATAAGCAATAACAAATATTTCTTGAATTCATTCCTATTTTATACAAAATGTTTTCAATCTGATCGAAGTAGGGAAAAGGGTAAATAATAAACAAAACTGAAAAAAAGAATAACTTATTTATTATTTAGTTAGTTTTCTTTTCTTGAGCCTTATTTCTTCAATATTTAGATTCGAAACTTCTTGGGATAAGGCTCACAAATTACACAACAGGTTAAATAACGCTTTGTTATTTATTGTCAAAACATTTTTAAAAAAAACAACGTTTCGGCAACGTACATCTGTTGCCTTCTTCAGGTAATATACATACAAAAATCGTCTAGTGGACAAGTAGTGTTTTCTTTTGTATTATATTGTTTATATAAACATTTTTTGTATGTATATTACCTGAAGAAGGCAACAGATGTACGTTGCCGAAACGTTGTTTTTTTTAAAAATGTTTTGACAATAAATAACAAAGCGTTATTTAACCTGTTGTGTAATTTGTGAGCCTCATCCCAAGAAGTTTCAAATCTAAACTTATTTATTGACCTTTAAATAAAATTAATTGTATATATTCCTTATTTTTTTGTCATTTACGGTATTTTTACAAACATAATTTATTCTCCTGGTAAAATTGGAAATCGATTTTTGTAAATACCTATTATTTATCTCTTCAAAATCTAAAATGAATCGACACCCTTTAAATATAAAACATAACTGTCTTTTATTTACATAGCAAATATTCCTAATTTGACCCTGTTCTACGCCAGTGACCAAGCCATCATTTTGTAATTTGTAAATGTCATCGAAATAATAAGATTTATTTCGAAATTTTAGGGGTATATTACAAAAGGTCTTGATTAAAATTACTTACTAGTGAAACATTATAACTCCGAATTTGTATTTTTAGGTGTCCGGGAACAACCACAAGCTGCACAACTAACCATGTTTATTATTCTCTTTGAATTAGTTTATTATTGTCTTTAAATAGCACTATTTTAAGTATTTACACTGATGCTATTGTTAATATTATTGTAGTATAATAATTGTTCACTCATAAATACACAAAATTCGCTTATATGTCACTAACTAAAGCATTCAAAACTGTGTAATGTGGATATCCAACATGGCCGTTTCCGTCAGAAATTTTATTTACCACGGTCAGCGAAAAGCTCTTTCCTGTCACTTGTTATTCAAAGGGTTAAACCGAAATCATGACCGACAACTTGCTCAAGGTCTTTCCGATTCACTTTTACATCTATTGCTATATGCCTGCGCTAGCGGCACTCTGTAATATGAATTTTAAGGATAGAGATCATAGAAATCTTATATATGTACTCTAGAATGCTAATTAAATCCAGCCGAATACCAAAAAGTGTAACGGGTATGCAGAGTTTTCACGAACTACGCATGCTCCTCAGTAACTTATTTTCAGTACAGAGCTGCCATATTTAAAACTATTTTGTCGTTCGCCTTACAGAATTTATGCGACATATCTGTTTTATAAATAAATCCATATGTTGCGTCATACGAAACTGCTTGACAAAATCAAATAATTAAATGTTATCGGTAAAATTGCATACTTTTTAGTGTTCAGCAATATGAACGAAACATTTTTTTCCAAATCTTATTAAATTTAGGAGATTTCGCAACAGCGTCTGTTTTCGCAAATGACGTTTCTCGTAGTGGGAATATCTGTCAGAGTCGGCTTCACAACAATTCAGATAGGTTTTATAATTGAGTTATGGTTTTATTCGTGGTATATTTTAATTGTTGATAGATATACCTATTTGTGATTAAAATTGTTTTTAATATTTGTTATTTTGGTTTTAGTTCGTTTATTTAACAAACAATGAGGTGTATAGTGTTGTGGTGTAAAAATGAAGGTCTCATTCCTGGTATTAAATATTTTCAGTAAGTTATTGTTTCGGGTTTCTAACAGTCTCAGTTTGAGTCAATATGATACCATTGACATGATACTCATTTTTAGTTTGACAAAAAAAAAGACATGATGTTTGGATGCGGGCATTGGGATCCTAGTACAGAAAATGTATGTGATGGGAATGTTATATGCAGTAAGCATTTCGCTGTAGAAGATATCATTTGTAGAGAAGACGGCAAGAGGATCACCCTCGTACCCAATGCAGTTCCCAAACTTTTGTTGAAAAGAAGAGATTATGTAAATGAGAGTGGAAGTTAAATTCTTAATCGTTTGTTATCAAGACACTGTTTACTTAAAAGCAGTCTGTCAAAAATGCATGATATGTATGTCAAGAATATATTTCCTACGTTCGTTGTGTAGGTATACAAAGTTCGTTTGAATTCTGTTGTCAAACTGGAATATACTTAATTATAGAATCCTCCATGAAATTGCTGAGAATCAAAGTTCTACCAATCATGTTTTGTCACAAACTACTATTGCTAGTAGTACGGATGATATGGAAGTGGTTTACATGGACACGGAAAATATTTGTGAAGTCACTGTTTCTTGCACCCCTTCTTTGAAGGCTGTAAAGAGGTAAGACGCCTAAGGTGGTTGTATAAACAAAGAAATATTATATAATAATAAAATAAATAATTAGAATGCTCAAGTCCTTAAGATATTTTTACTTATTTCTCGTTTCTGCTTAGATTTATTATTATTGGGTTGTACCTGTTAGACAATAAAGTATTTAGATATTTAATGTAATTTTTTATTTCTTAAATTCCTTTATTCCATTTTTTTATTTGAATGTTACCAAATGGTAAAATTTAATTTTAAATATACCTATAACAGTAATATTACATTTAATCAAAGCCGGTCCTGTTGAAACATTACTGGTGATCATGCGCATTATGGACAGCTCTACACTTTTGGTTACATTTTTGTACTACGGGATTATCATTCTAGAGTATATATATATATATACTACGTTAAGAATTCAGCCAGATAATTGGGTATGGAAACCATTTAAGTTAGTGTGCTCCAACCATTTTAAAACTGAGGATTTTTTAAATTTTCCTGGAAAGCGTTTGTTGAAGAAAAACTCTGTTCCTGTGCAACTTAAAGTTTGTCCGACAATGCCAGGTATTTCTGGAATAAAAAAGGCAACGCAACCAGGGCAACTAAAAACTCCGATTCCATCTGATACATCCTCATCCAGCACCAGCTTACGTTCTGAATAAGAATTGGAAAACAAAGGTTTTGTTAATATAATTTGTTTAAGCTAACATTGTAGTAATTGCTTTATTTAAAGAATTATACGTAATTAATTAACGGTGCGGTTCTCAGCCGTCTGCTGAAATCGGGCCGGTGGTTGATTGTTTGGTGGAGACGGTTAATATAGTAATATGAACAGCTTTTCCGGTAGCACTATCTGTAAAGTTGACATCACAACGAGCACGTAGGTCAACGAAAAGACCTGAAATGTTTCGAGATTACGTCATAAATCTTGATGACGAAGATATTAATGTTTAAATTGTTGGTCTGATTGTATTTTGTAGTATGTATGTATTTATTTTATTGTTGTTATATAATATAAACATTGTAAAATATGTAAATAGCATGTAATTGACGTAACTGGTAAGAATATTGATTTTAATATTTAACATTTTCATATAAAATTTCCGCAGTTATAAATGTATAAAAAAAGATTACGATCGACGTATTAGGATTATAGGCATTATAAATAACTCATTAGAGTGAAGGGGCTACTGTTCTACTAATTGTTCAAGATGGGGTTGTATAAAGGTTATTCCAATAACATAAAGATATTAAGTGAATCTGATAAAATTGTACAATACAAAGTATATCACTGGCGTGGGCGTTCCTAGAGAAATCACTAACTAAGGGAGTTGCATACCCGTCCGGAACGAAGGACAAGGGTCACTTTCTATCTGACTGAGTTGTGTATGGTTCATCATGTATAAATATAATAAGATATTCCCACGACGACAAGTTGCTGATCCATCATTTCCAGTAAAATAGCAAAAGTGCGATGTATCAAAGTTACTTAGTTCTGTATAACAACATGTTTAATTAGAATAGACATAGACACGAACAAGTAAACATTAATAATTATTATATTATATTCCTTTGCTTTTTCTAAGTTATATTTTGAGTTTTAATAAAATTTAATTAAAAGATATTTTTTAAAAACCAATTCTTTATATTCAAAAACATAAAGACCGTTCTATACGACGCGTCGTAGTGCTAACATCTTAAAAATTAACAGTAAACGCGGAACCATAAATTCTTGTACCAAATGAATATTAAACCATTAATTAAGATTCAAACAGTGTTTGATTGAAATAAAAGTATAAAACCTAACAGCAAAGATTAATGTATTAATCCATATGCCGCGAGCCATTTCTTTTATAAAAAAGGCTAAAAAATTTAAAATAATCTATATTTGTTTTATTATAAATTAAAAAAAAGCACAATGAAAACTGGCAGTGACAATTGGAAAAAAATTTTATATAAACTTTTTTCCAATTTAAATAGTATAGATACACCACTGTCAACAAGGAACATGGCGGCCTACTACATTAGCAGTTCGCGCATCTGTCAAGCTCATTCTCCCCCTTCTATATCTCTGTTATGAACGCATTTCGAACCGCGCCTGCGCTTTAAAACCAGTTCTGTGACGTCACGATTCAGTTCAGAATCGTGGCCGCGAACGAAGCTTATAGCTTGCATTTTGCATTAAAATATAATTTCAATTGACAGTAGTGAAGTTTATTTGACATTACATTGAAACCTAAGTATAATATAAAAGAAGTAGATACAGTCATATGGTTTCCTAACACATACATGTGGCGCCTGTAGTGACGACTGAAACACTTAACTTAATAAAACGTAAATATCCAACAGGCTCCTATTTATTTCAATTTGTTGGGTTTTCAGTAATTATTCTCTGATTTTCATTAATATTGACTGTAGAAGTGTTTGTGATTGGGTGGTGTTAATGTAAAACTTTTGTTTGCATTGGAACTTACGGAAATTATAATTTTAAGTTGGAGTCATGTGACTAAAGAGAAAACTAGAGATACAAAGAATGAACTTCAACGTGTGAGCATCACATTAATTGATATATACTATGGATCGGCCATATTGTTGCATTAAACTATACAAGTGAATGTATACTACGTAACATTTCACTGTCTATACCCGAGGGGTGCGAAAAGGATAGAGCTAGAGTGGGTAAAAAGACATTTGTTTACTTGTAGTTAAATGGGCTTTCCATGTAGGTCCAAAATTTTTATATATATATTTTATTTTAAAAATGATAAAGTTCTGCAGTGCGGTAAATTGTTCACAAAGGGGGAAGAACGATATCCAAATAAAAGTTCATAAGCAAATAATTTCAATATTGTTGAAATACTCATCCCAATGTAGCATAACCTTCAAGCCTATATTTATATTGTTATATTAGGTTCCCAAAAATTCCAAATTTAAGGAAAATATCGGTAGTTGCAACTAGAAGAAATGGTTACAAACCAAGTAAGTAATACCGCTGTTCTTTATGTTTATGGTCTGCTGTGCCATCTCATTTTCATTTTCCTCATCATTTAACCAAAACAATCAAACAACGAAGACTTTTAAAGCGAGGACGCCCTGTAAATCCGGAAAGTAAGACAACATAAGGTTGACGATTTTTGAAAGGTTTATAGTTTTATTACAAATAGGATGTCAAAAATCCGTATTTTCTAAATTTTCTTTATGTTTCAGGTCAAGCTTCCCAGACAGGTAATACTGAAAATGACCCCACAGTAGAGTTAATAGAAGGCACCATGTACAGAAAAAATAATTTTAAAATGTGCAGCTTAAACAAATCTATATAACTTTTATTTTTAACGATAATATCGAAGATTTACCCACTAATGACTCACCCTGTATATTATTCAATCGTCTAAAACCATTAATGTCGGATTTTTATATTCATTCATATTCTCTTACGTTAATTTGATAAAAGTTAATAAGAATACCAAAACTGAATAATAAATAAATATTTTCATGAATTTTGTGTTTTTTTTCTAGAGCATATTCTTCCAATATTTTTAAATTTTATAAAATTTTCTCACTATTGGTAACTTATTTTCGTGATAATTTGACGAAATAATGTCATATCTTTCGAAATTAGTAACAATTCCCAAGAACTTTTAATAAAAACTATTTTTTTAAGCAAATAAATATTATGTCCTCCATATATGTACCATGGACTTGTTGCGTTTTCTACCCACTTTAGCTCCATATTTCTTTCAAACCTCTCTTTCTAATGTTTTCTACATCCCTGATGCACATTGGATAAACATTATGGCCGGCAAGGCGCATTAACTATAAGGTTAACACATTCTGCAGCAGGGAGTGAGGGGATTGCGCGGGGGTCGTGACATCAGCGGCGACCGGAGTTCTGTAGCCACTAGATTTGCGCAAATTTAGGTTATTGTTTAGAATAAGAGTTTAAATATTTTGGTGTTTTTGTGAATATTATTATTATATTATGTTTTGTGTTTTGTTTCTTTAAACAAAACCAGCCAATTATTAAAAAAATGTTCAGAAAACTTTTTTTGTGAACATTTTTTTTAATAATTGGCTGGCTTTGATCTATTACCTATATTGTGTATAACGATCTTTTTATAAAGGACAATATCATAATACTAGGTACAAAAATAATAATAACATATTTTTAACGAGATATCAAGATCAATCGAGGCAATATAAATATTTAGTTAATGGGTCTTGGGATGCATCAACATAATATAGGGTTTATATGTCAATGCTAGGTGCTATCATGTCATTTTTTTCTTAACACGCATGCGCGGCTCGCAAATCTGTGATGAAATTAGAACAAGTTTTTCTATTATAATTTTGCTGCATTACACGATCATATCTGATTTGTTAATAACATTATTAATAAAAATATGATCTTCTAAAACAGGCTTTGCATCAGTTTAACTGAGGTGTGTAGTAAAATAATGTTTCCATTGGCTTATAAAGACAATCATGTTACCAAATTTCAAATTGTTGCTGACAGTAAAAAAATGTCATTCAACCACTATGAAAATCACAGAAAAATCGAATTTTTTAAGTTAATTTTCTCCAAATTACTATCAGATGATCTCCAGTCACTTTAGTTCTTCTTCTTCTTGCATAGCTCTTAATTATTTTTAAGCAGCTGTTTCTGCACATCGTCGATTTTCAAAAATCTGAATTATATTTGAATTCAACGACGTTTTAGTTTTTATATTTTTGTCTTCTATTCTCATTTGATTTTAATTCATATATCGATATTTTTAATAAATACAAGTGGGAACTTTTTGGTTGCCTAATTCGTGTTCCGAGTTTTAATTTTCATAGTCAACTAGATTAATGTTTCCGCGTCCTTTTCTTTGACATATTCGTTGTTTTAATGTTCTTCGAAAATTATTTGGTTTAAATTAAGTTTTTAGGTAATGAAGTGTTAGAAAACCAGTTTGCGAATATATTTTACACTAGTCAGTGGGTAATAATTTTTAGTTTTCGATCTGCTCTGAGTAGAATTCAGTTCACCTCCAAGAATGCGTAAGTATTTTTCCTTCCATATTTTTGTATTTTAGCTACTTACTTAATTTATATAAATCCTATCTAAATAAATAGGTCTTATAGTGAACATCAATTCCAACCAAACATACGATCCCTGTAATAAGTAACACGACTAACAACTTGGTTGAAGACAATCCTCAACCGTTGATGTTATTAGGTATAATTGTTTATTACTTTAATCGACTAGGTATATAAAAACACTAAAAGATGTTATATTGTTTCAGAGCATTTTCTTCTATGTATATGGAATATATATTCTCGTTTTAATGTGTGAACATTTGGAGTACCATTTCCTTGCCTCTGGTTGCGGCTGCTACAGTTTCCAGACTGTTTGAAATGCTTATAGTTAGTACGAGAACATCACCCTGAGCTAAAATTGGTAGTAGCGCTATCAGCAAGTACAAATAAATATTCATTTTCATTATTTTGATTTATTAATTTTAAGATATATAAGAAAAGGAGAATTCAGGTAAGCAGAATAATACACAGACATATATTCGAATTTAGCCTAATTCTTAATTCTTACCAACTAATAAGAAAATTATGTATAAAATACATGCGCAGTATAGGAGCTTATTTATAATATTAAGTAAGATATGGATTTTCTAAATAGTATAAATAAGTATCTCATTTTTATTGGTTTCCATAATACAGGGTGAGTCTAGCAAGACGCGTCGGTTTACCGTATCAAAATAAATGTTGTGATTTCTGCAGGTAAAAAAGGAAATATATGAAAATAATATGACTAGTTTCGATGGTGAGTATTCTATTCTAACACCTTTAATTTTAATGATAGTAGTATTATGTGTAAATATATAGCCTGAAGAAGCAATTAAAGATCGCGAAACGATGAGGAAATTTCAATACACAGTTTTGAGACTATTAAAAAGGGAACAATATTAGCGATGTGATTCGTGTTGTAGATTGTTTTGTTTTATCGGAGTCGTTTAGGCGGTTTGGCCTCCCCTCACTTCAACCTGCAGAAGTTCTTTTGTGAATGACTCTAATCTATGAATTGCCCAGCGGTCCCACACTTTTCATAAAGTTGATGATTTCTCTGGGGGCTAACTAAATTCCTTGCCTCGTCGGGTGTTAGGGTCACCCCTCCAAGGTGTTTTAGCCTTTTGTAGAAAAGTGCCATGCATTCACAGAGCACGTGTTCTGTTGTCTCTGTTGCGTCTTCGCAAAACCGACAAGTGTTGTCCTCGGTTAGACCGATCTTTTTGAGATGGTACTTCACTGGGTGGTGTCCCGTAAAAAGGCCTGTAATTCGCCTTAGGTCGCTTCTCTCCAGTTGGATAAGCTTACCTGCGTTGGCCTCTGAAGGTTTGATACCTGGAGTGTGTTGCTATTGTGTTATAAATATCTTGACTATTCACCGACAATTTCTAACGGGCTTAACGCAGTTCAGCATTCGTATGAAATTTCGAGTTTAATATCGCAAGGTCATTCACGTGTTAATAGTAAATAAAGTTTCCAGCGAGAATGTAATGGAAGTAGTGATCGGTGATGCGAACCTTTCCAACCAAAGGGCGTTGTCCACATATAAACTTCCAAAAAACATGGTGTTGCTGGCAGCTATAATAATACTATTGCCAAAGATTAATCTACACAATAGATAGTCAGCGTATATGGGAAGTAAAACAAAAATTGAAACTGTCTCGACACGAGCTACATCTATTAGAAAAACATGCAACCATGGACATTGTAGATGGCGTTATATGTATTGTGTTGAAATAAAATAATCATATGGGCAATGTTAGACAAGGACGAGTATACTTTCCCCTACGAGGTGGGAGTTTGTTTTTATATTATAGGTATCATATATGTACTACTGTGCAGCAGTGTTTTTTGTTTAAAATTATATGGTATACGTATACCTATCTACGCAAAGATTAATGTGTATGGACGAAAATAAAAGAAATTACTATAATAGTATAAATATACAGGGCTGGTTTATTAAATGTTTTAGACAATAATTTTAAATGACTAAAATAATATTATTTTAGTCATTTAATTTTAAATTTCGGATATAAGGATGCATCAAAAAGTTATATTTAAATTAACGAAATTTGGCGTTATAGATAGGACTTCCGGTTATTACCTGATTCAGTTTTAAGGATCAAACTCAAACAGCAGATTCAACTTGTCGTTAACATTATGAAAAAATAAATATCAGAGGCGGGTAAATTAAAGGGGCATACAGGCGTGAAATGCTACCCTAACTTTTTTATGCACATTTTTTGCGTGTGTTTCAATTCGGAGATGTAAAATCTAACAAATTATATACGTAATAAATGTATCCTTCTGTGATATTGATAGAAAGTCATCGTTATCGCGTAATATCGATTTTAAGAAATGTTAATATTAAAAAGGCTGTGCTTTTTACAAGTTGCTGAAGTAAATAAGGTTTGAAATTTCCAGCATGACAATAATTATTTAAAAAAATACGGTTTCGAAATGCAGGATGTAAAAAATTAGAATTTTTAATCTGTTTTTAATGAAAATTTAAATCTATTGAGAAATATGGTTCAGGGTTTTTGTGAAATGTATTTTACTCCAAAGATTCTACTCATCGATTATAACCGAATTAATTTACTCAAAAATATCTATACTAGTAAAATAACACAATTATCACAATTAGGTTCAAATTCTGCAACGCCGAATTGAAAAAAAACTTACAGTCTCCCTAATATTGGTTTTTGTGCAATGATCATAAAACTTTAAAAAACTAACGATTTATGTAGATTGTATTGTTAACACGTTTCGTAAAAAGCTTTAAAAACCCACCAACAGGGTGTTAAAAGTATCACGACAATAACTTTTTTCATGTTTTAACAAGTACAATCGTCTGCTTCAGATTGATCCTTAAAAACTGAATAACAGTTTCTCTATATAAAAAAATAAAACTCGTAAATATCATCCCCAAACATTTAATTTGATTACAATTACATAACACCATATTTGAAAGTAAATAAAAAAAAACAGCATTACCTAGTTTGACAGATTTGCAAATTGCAAATCAAAGTATCTATGTATACAGGGTGTTGCATAAGTACTTGTACAAACTTTAAAGGGTGATTCTTTGACTAATTTTAAGATACAAATTTCATATGTACATGGGTCCGCTACGGCTTGGTTTTCGAGATACAGGTAGTTCAAAAAGAATATTATATTTAGGATTATATGCTTGTTCAATAGCATCGCAATTTGGTGCAATTCGGGATACAGGTGTATTGATGACACCAGAGCTGTCAAAAGAACTAATAAAAAATACGAAAAATAACAAAATACAAATATCATTCAAAAGACAACAATGCACATAATAGTCGGTACCAAGCCAAATAGGTAGTAGGTAAATATAGATTTATTTTGTTTCAGGCTTGGGCTTGGCACCGACTTATTTTAATCAAAACTACCCACCAAACGGATACATTTAATTTTACGCAGATGCTCAAAATGTTAACTTTCTTTCATTAATAGAGACCTGTGAAGTGAGCTTACCTCTTACGCCCACGTATTAAGTACTAAGTTTCAGTTATCAGTTATAATTTTTTATTTTCCAAGAAAGCGAAACGAGATATTTAAAACGGCATTGCGCCGCCCTCATGTATACCTCCGGGGGCGGCATCGAAAATCGCTACACGTCACAAACTTGTAAATGCTTAGAACTACCCCTATATCAAATTTCTATTTTCTATCTTTTTTGTTTCATACCCAAAGCCCTATTCCTACCGAACTTATTATTTACCCGAAGAAACATTAAAAAGAAGTAAAATTTAAGTACCTAAACCGATAAAGTGGAACTTATACCTGATGAAGAGACAGACTATTATAATAGGTATACCTAATATAATATAGGTAGCACTGATAATTTTTTTATTATAGGTATTATAAGATCTACAACAATCTTGTTACATCTTTGCCACATTGTCTACGTGAAATATTTAGTCAAAAGTATGTTTCTATCTAAAAGCTTTTCATTTAACGATTGTTCGCCACTGATCATGGGACTGGTCTAGTCTTGAAACATGTATGACATGGATTAAATATTATTATATTAAATTTAATTCATAGAGATTAGGCTTTTATTTCAATACTGTACTTGTAATAAATCACCCTGTGTGTTTCTTTTACCGACGAATTGGCAACAGCACGACACACACCACATTCGCTTGTTTTTTTTTTCTACCCTCCCTGCGTATCCCCTCCAGATTAATACAGAATTTCATCAATTTCTCTCTCTGACAATACAGCATTGCCGGTGCATATCTGTTGCAAATGATCTAAATAATTGTTATACGTTGCGTTTTGTTTTTGATATTAATAAACTACAAAACGGTTTCTGGCTGTGACAATACTGCTCTATGCTTTAGACGCTAGTCTACGCCACGTAGTGGCAGGCATACTTAGAGATGTTCTGATTTTAATGCATTGGGCTGACTATCTATTGTGTAGATTAATCTTTGCTATTGCATAGTCGGGAATTATAAGCCAACTGGCAGGTCATCCTAATCTAAATCTTCCAGTGCTGAGGAAATTCGATTATACAGTTTTGATCCTAGAGATAGACATGTGATTCAGATTACCTGGAATGAGTCGATATTTTATAATATATCTTGATTATTCCCAGACGGTTTCTAACCGGCTTCTCGCAGTTCAATATTCGTAGGGAATTTCAAAGTCATCGTGAAGATGTTAATAAGAGTAAATAAAATTTCTAGGGAGAATGTAATGGGTGGTCGGTGATGCGAACTTTTCCAACAAAAGATCGTTGTCCATATAAAAATTTCCAAAAAATAATGTTGCTGGCAGCTATATTCTCTTCTCCTTAATAACTCTCAAAGTCGGGAATTAATATTGTAATATTATTTTGCTGACGGCTATATAATACTCTTTCACAGTCGGGAATTAGGCCAACAGGCATCTCATCCTAATCTAATCTTGCAGTGATGAGCAAATTCGAATATACAGTTTTGAAACTCTTCAAAAGGGAACAATAGCGATGTGCATAGTTATTACCTGGAATGTGTTGATATTTTATAAATATCATAGAAATATCTTGATTATTCCCCGACGATGTCTTACCGGCTTACCGCAATCCAATATTTGTAGGGGATTTCAGTCATCGAATTTGATATCGCAAGGTCGTTAAGGTATTAATAAGAGTAAATAAAGTTTCTAGCGAGAATGTAATGGTAATGGATGTAAAGGGCGTTGTCCGCATATAAACTTCCAAAAAATATTATTTTGCTGACGGCTGTAATACTCTTTCACAGTCGTGGATTAAACAAACATGGATGTCACCCTAATGTAATCTTATAGTGATGAGGAAATTCCAATATACAGTTTTAACACTTAGAAAGGGAACAAGAATGTGTTGGTTTGTGTTTTACAAATATCTTGATTAGTCCCCGACGATTTCTAACCGGCTTACCGCAGTTTAATATTCGTAGCTGATTTCAAAGTCATCGCGTTTGATATCGCAAGGTCATTAACGTGTTAAGAGTAAATAAAGTTTCTAGCGAGAATGTAATGGAAGTGGTGGTCGGTGATACGAACCTTTCCAACCAAAGGGCGTTGTCCGCATATAAACTTCCAAAAAATATTATTTTGCTGACGGCTATAATACTCTTTCACAGTCGTGGATTAAACAAACAGGGATGTCACCCTAATGTAGTCTTATAGTGATGAGGAAATTCCAATATACAGTTTTAACACTTAGAAAGTGAACAAGAATGTGTTGGGTTGTGTTTTACAAATATCTTGATTAGTCCCCGACGATTTCTAACCGGCTTACCGCAGTTTAATATTCGTAGCTGATTTCAAAGTCATCGCGTTTGATATCGCAAGGTCATTAACGTGTTAAGAGTAAATAAAGTTTCTAGCGAGAATGTAATGGAAGTGGTGGTCGGTGATACGAACCTTTCCAACCAAAGGGCGTTGTCCGCATATAAACTTCCAAAAAATATTATTTTGCTGACGGCTATAATACTCTTTCACAGTCGTGGATTAAACAAACAGGGATGTCACCCTAATGTAGTCTTATAGTGATGAGGAAATTCCAATATACAGTTTTAACACTTAGAAAGTGAACAAGAATGTGTTGGGTTGTGTTTTACAAATATCTTGATTAGTCCCCGACGATTTCTAACCGGCTTACCGCAGTTTAATATTCGTAGCGGATTTCAAAGTCATCGAGTTTGATATCGCAAGGTCATTAACGTGTTAAGAGTAAATAAAGTTTCTAGCGAGAATGTAATGGAAGTGGTGGTCGGTGATACGAACCTTTCCAACCAAAGGACGTTGTCCGCATATAAACTTCCAAAAAATATTATTTTGCTGACGGCTATAATACTCTTTCACAGTCGTGGATTAAACAAACAGGGATGTCACCCTAATGTAGTCTTATAGTGATGATGAAATTCCAATATACAGTTTTAACACTTAGAAAGTGAACAAGAATGTGTTGGGTTGTGTTTTACAAATATCTTGATTAGTCCCCGACGATTTCTAACCGGCTTACCGCAGTTTAATATTCGTAGCGGATTTCAAAGTCATCGAGTTTGATATCGCAAGGTCATTAACGTGTTAAGAGTAAATAAAGTTTCTAGCGAGAATGTAATGGAAGTGGTGGTCGGTGATACGAACCTTTCCAACCAAAGGACGTTGTCCGCATATAAACTTCCAAAAAATATTATTTTGCTGACGGCTATAATACTCTTTCACAGTCGTGGATTAAACAAACATGGATGTCACCCTAATGTAATCTTATAGTGATGAGGAAATTCCAATATACAGTTTTAACACTTATAAAGTGAACAAGAATGTGTTGGGTTGTGTTTTACAAATATCTTGATTAGTCCCCGACGATTTCTAACCGGCTTACCGCAGTTTAATATTCGTAGTGGATGTCAAAGTCATCGAGTTTGATATCGCAAGGTCATTAGCGTGTTAAGAGTAAATAAAGTTTCTAGCGAGAATGTAATGGAAGTGGTGGTCGGTGATACGAACCTTTCCAACCAAAGGACGTCGTCCATATATAAACATCCAAAAAACATGATGTTGCTGGCAGCTATAATACTCTTTCACTGTCGGAGATTAGGTTAACAGAGAGATCACCTTATATAATACCTAGTCTAACTTTACTGATGAGGAAATTGCAATACATATACAGTTTTTGAGATTCTTAAAAAGGGGGACAATAGAGATGTGATTAGGATTACCTGGAATATTGTTGAATCTTGATATTTTTTAAATCGCTTGGATATTTTCCTAACCCGGCTTATCTAATGCAGTTCAATATTCGTAGTTAATTTCGTTGTGATTAGTATTACCTCGTGTAAAAATAGAATAAGCTTCTAGCGAGAATTTATAAAAGTTGTTTGCGTTTGTTAATCCGAACCTTTCCTTGATATTCATTGGGAAACCTAATAACATGTACAGGTACATTTTTAACTTTTAAATATTTTTAAGAAATAATCCATAGTTGCGAGTATTGATGATAATTTGAATAAAAGACGTCTACTCCACAATTAAATTACCATAGAACCATACATGTTTCGGAAAACAATATTTCCATCATCAGTGCTTACGTCAAAATAGATGGAATTATTTAACATATATAAGTACTCGCAATGAGTTCAAAATTACAAAGGTCTGAAAAAGAACAAGTGGAATAGACATATTTTATTCAAATTTTAAATATTTATTGTAATTAATCTACTATTTCGTTTTTAGATCTCATAGTAAAACATCAACTTTCTTCTCATCTTAAACATATTCATTTGTTCTAAAAGATGACAGTGGCCTTGCTCATATGTCTGCCGGCCATTGGGAATGACAGTCATATTATTATAAACCGAAAAAAAATCGAGTTATTACAATAACTCGATTTTCTTTCATCTTTCACCATATCTACAGATGATCTGAAAAACGTTAGACTTCTTCAAATTACCAGTCTTTTATTGGCTAAATTTAATGCTGGAACATGACTAAATTTAACAATGAAAGGCCCTACAACCCCCTACAACATGCTGTAAAAGTTGCAAAAAGTCGCTCTGTATCGATTAGCACTCCAAATATTGATAGAGAACAATAATTTAGATGAGTATTGCATGCAAGTCGAACTAGATACTGGAGATACGGAACTTGAAAAACAGAGAATGCTTTCAACTACCGAATGTTCTTACAGCATATGGCATGTGTTGTAAAATCGTGCAAAAATTATAAAAATTGTAGGGAAGAAGGAATTTCATTTCATCGGTAAGTAATAATGTGAGTATAAGTGTAATAACTCACGAGCCGCGAACCGCGGCGGATCGCCGTAAAGCGGTGCCCCGTAGAAGCGCGGATTGCTCTTGCGGAGGCCGCCGCGGATGTTTGGTCGTACTACTACAAATATGGAAGTGTCCACGGTAGGATGTGTACCCATTTGGCTCTTGTACAAATTTATCATTTCGTAAAAACGAAAGAAACGTAGTTTCAAAAGAAGGTATTGGGTTCACCCGCTGCTCCAAACTAGGAGTATCAATGAAACTTCCGTATTGTTCTACGTCTCGGTATCAAAATCCATTTTTTATAATTCTCGCACACCACGACGTCAAAAATAATAATAAAATACTCTCGAAAACAATTTTATTCTGGATCACTAATAAAACCGCGAGAATTTGCGTTGTGTCGTGCGTAGTCTCTCATATAAGCGTCCGATGGTGGCGTCACAGAATAACCTAATTATTCTGTGGTGGCGTCCTCTCAACCGCGCGGCGGTACGCGCTTGCTAGTGCGGTGTCTACCATTATTTACAATAGAACTTAACATCTACGTGACTGCCTTCCGCCGCGGTTCGTGGCTCGTGCGTTGTTCTTCTAACCTAAAAATGCAGTGTCGTGTATTCAATTCTAGGGGGATAAGTAGTAAATTTTAATACTTTATATAATATTACTACGTTGGGAATCCAGCCAGAGAATTGGGTGTGGAAAGCATTTAAGTTAGCTTGCTCCAACCATTTCAAAACCGAGGAATTTCTGAATTTTCCTGGAATGCGTACGAGCGTTTTTCTTCAACGTACGTTGAGCCACAGCTTACGTTCTATGAAGAAGGTATAAGAATTAGAAAACAAAAGTTTATTAATGCAATTTTTAAGCTACCATTGTTGTAATTGCTTTTTTTTTAATAATTATAGATACCGATATTGGTTATTATTAACGCACCGCACTTTTCATTTTAGTTCAGAAAATCAACTGGACAACTCAGGAACAGGCATGGGCAGGAGAACAATGCGTCGAAAAATTGTATCAAGTTATAGGTTTATATCTTTCATAGTTTTATCAGTGGCGGCTCGTGGGTAATTTTATTAGGTAGGCACTAAGTAAAAAATGGATATGAAGAAAATGGCGCCGTAGGCAGAATTTTTTTAGATTGTCAAGGTCAAGCGCCTTAGATGAAAAATAGAAAATTATCAAGGTAAAAAAGAACACGTTAAAATGCGGGTTTCGTAAGGTAAATCTTATTTTTTTTTATTCTTAAAAATTATGCCCCATTCACTACTCTACGAAATCCAATACATAATCAAATACAAAATTATTTGTATTGAATAATAGTTATTTATTATAAAAGGGAAAAAAGTACTAGATTTTAGCTCGAGGGTGTGTTGTCTCCCGACGCGCAGCGGAGGGACACAAAAAACCGAGAGCTAAAATCTAACTTTTTTCCCGTGTATGATACACTATATTTTCTGAGACGGGAAAAACTTCGATTTAATATTGAAAAAAGTCAGAAAATTATCCAAGTGAAATTTGAAGTTTTAAAAACCTTTCAGTAATCAAATATCTGTCAATTTCATTCTGTGATTTAATTTAAAAATTGCGAACACGCCACCGGAGTCAGAAGCAGCAAAAGTAGCGTCACAAATTATTGCCAGTTTTGATATACATATAAAGAAAATGTAACTTTTGTATAATAAAATTTCCTAAAATTTAATATCTACCGTTACTTTTGTGTCCGCGAAAAAAGTACTTACTTTTTTTCCGGGGATAAAAAGTGACATTTTATTACCTGTCAAGAGAGTAAATACACAGCATTAATAAGTACAGCATTCCGACTCCACGTTCGCACTTTGAAAAAAACTGTGACGTAAGATGCCGCCATGTTGGGTTACAAGTCAGGTCCTGACTAAGAATAATTATAGTTTTTGGTTTCTAACCACAGTACTGTATTTTTATTTTTGTAAAAATATTTAAGTACATAATAATATCGCTGTCAATTTCAGAAATATTTGTGGTGTGTCATAGTGATTGAAAACAACCTTGAGTGGTGTTATCAGTTAAATGTTGACATGATTGGGTGATTTTTAATAACAATAATAATAAACACAACAATACTAAAGTTTTTATTAGTAAAAAAAAAAGACATTTTTACAAAAGTTGAAGCAGTGCTTCCTAAATTTGATTTGATATTGATTCTTACAGGGATACAATAGGGAGTTAAGGCAAAGCCAGTGACGTATACGTAAACGTATCTTTTGACATCTACGCATGCGCTCTTTAAATTTATGATACGTTTAACGATACGAAGGCCGTAAACATATGTTCCTCTACGCGTATCGTATACTTAAACGTATTGAACCGATTGTTGTCGGAATTACATGAACTTGTACGAATATCTAGAATAGAACAACAAAAACTGTGAATCTTTATTAATAATTAAGCTAAGCTATTTTGCAATAAATACTTTATTATTATTAGTAGTAGTAGTTTATTTAGTAACAATTATAAACATTTTTCTGTTATTGTTTATAGGTATACATAATAAAATATATAGGTATTTGGTTAATAATTAAAAAAAC
The DNA here is from genome assembly GCA_911728435.2 of Apoderus coryli. Lineage (NCBI taxonomy): Eukaryota > Metazoa > Arthropoda > Insecta > Coleoptera > Attelabidae > Apoderus > Apoderus coryli. The sequence continues at coordinate 27,274,414 of OU452198.1, forward strand.
AATAATATTAACAACATAGTAAATGGAAGTAGAAACATCTAAAAGAGTCTTTTTCTCAAGTAAAGTGTTATCTCTACCTTCCGCATATACGATACGTATTGGATGGCACCTTAACTCTATTTTGAATGACTGCTTATCTATTGTAAACATAACCAAAATGTCACGTTTACGTATGGAGATACGTATACGTCCTTGGTTTTGCCTTAACTCCCTAATATAACAGATTATTTTAGATACTTCATCGGATATGAAAGGTAGTTTGTTATGTGGACATAATGTTGTCGATAAATCAATTTCATTAACTTGTCAATTTTGCCACAGAATTGTTCATACTATATGCAACAATTCATTAAATGAAAAGTAATTATAAAATACAGTACAAAAAAAAACATATTAATTTTAGCTTATTGAAATTCGGTGTATGTGGGCGAAATTTTAAATTTAATTAAAAAAAGGTTTATTAGTGTCAACCAAAAGTCAAAATGACATGAGTTTGAATAATTGCCGAAACACTATTATTAACTTAAAATGGCCAGATGGATAACATGTTATACCAAAGATATATATGAGATTTAGGTACTTGTTACACTTTTCCCTTAGACAAGGAATTTTTCCCTTGTTTAAGCTATTTCCGAATATATTTTTAGTTTGGTTTTGTTTTTGACCGTCGTCGTGTCGATACTATATACAACTCTTTACATCGTCTATTGAGAGATTATTTCGACAGGTCCAACTTCAATGCAAAAACGCTACGCGTTTCTGGGTAAATTCGTATTTATTTATTTTCTTTATTTTTATATTGGCAATAATATTTTTGTTTATTTATTAACCTACTCCATAATCTATTCAAAATAATCCTTCCTAGTCCTTTACAATAAGGCAGTTTAGGGTAAAGTGTAATTTTTAATAATTTAATAATTATTAAAAATATATTTTTGCTCATTATTTTTGTACTATTATTAGTTAGAATAATTATTATCTTATTACCGAAAAACTGAATAAAATTGTATTTAGTCCCATTTATTAATTGTACTTTAGAAAGTGAAAAAAGTGATTTTCGTAAAAAGTGGACTTAATACAGTTTTATTCTGGGGTACAGATATGTAAACCGAAATAGTTAAAACTTGGTTTACTCAATTGACGAAGTAGAGCGTGCCCTGTAGGAAAAGTATGAAATAAAGATATTAATTTAATAATCTGAGTTTTTTTAATACATTTTAGCGCTAAAAATGTCATTTTTATTTCAAATAAAGTTCTTTGAATTGATGATTTTATAACATCAGCCAATATGCCGCATATTTGAATAAATTCCAACGGTACATTTTTAGTGCTAAATTATATTTTTATGGCGATCGAAAACATATATTTTTATAAAGGACTTATGGTTTACTACTTAGAGTATTAATTTCAAGAATGCACGCTTTGCCAGTTTTTGGCTATGAGGTCAGCAGTTAAAAGTTGCAGCCAAAAGAAAAAAATAAATAGTACGGCTCTGACGGGGTGTTAGTGATTCTGACATATATTTTTAATAAGGACATAGGGTTGACTACTTACGCTATTAATTTCAAGAATGCACGCTTTGCCAGTTTTTAGATATGAGGTCAGCAGTTAAAAGTTGCAGCCGAAAGAAAAAAATGTATATAGTACGGCCCTGACGGGGTATTAGTAATTCTGACATATATTTTTGATAAGGACATAGGGTTGACTACTTACACTAATAATTTCAAGAATGCACGCTTTGCCAGTTTTTAGCTATGAGTACAGCAGTTAAATGATGCTGGCGGGGAAAAAAATAAATAGTACGGCCCTGACGGGGTGTTAGTAATTCTGACATATATTTTTAATACGGACATAGGGTTGACTACTTACGCTATTAATTTCAAGAATGCACGCTTTGCTAGTTTTTAGATATGAGGTCAGCAGTTAAAAGTTGCAGCCGAAAGAAAAAAATATATATAGTACGGCCCTGACGGGGTGTTAGTTAGCTACTTACACTATTAATTTCAAGAATGCACGCTTTGCCAGTTTTTAGATATGAGGCCAGCAGTTAAAACTCGCGTGAACATATAGCATAGAGTACGGCCCTGGATCAATCAATGAAATATTTATATTATTTGTCCGTAAGGGTATATAACCATATTGAATCTAAATCTTTTATTTGACTACATATACCTACTAATTTCAAATATGTTATGTCGATTTACCTATTTATTGAAAAAAAAATATTGCAATATTAATATTTAATAAATGTGTTTTATTGATATTAATTATTATATATTTGTAACACATTTGTGCTCGTGTAATATACGTTTAAAGTGTATATTATTATGAATTATCAATCGCCCCCGTATACCCCATTCGGCAATGTTCGGAATTAACTGCTAGAATTTTAACTGCTGTCTTCACACTGGTTAATTATTTCTCTTACACTAAGCGTTATTATGCACATTAACTTTATATAGGTAGCAGATTTTGTAGACCAAGTACGGAATACTTTTTAATTTTCGCTTTGAGTTTGGTCTAAAATATCTGCGATATAAAATTAATGTAGTGCATATTTTTTACAAGGTAGTAAAAAGGGCAAAAAAACAAAAATATCTATATTTACATGGAGAGCTATTCTTTTCTCAAGAGGGTCAGTTTTTTAACATTTATTCATTGTTTTATTAAGTATCGGTTTTAACAAAACAAACAACTAAAGAACATTGTTTATTCCATAAACAGTAGAAATTAATAAGGATGTTACAAAACATACAAAAATAGTGGTACAAATAATGTGCATCAGCTAATATGTTTTAATGGAGCGCATTACAAAATCTTTCAGCGACTTTTCTTTTCCATTTCCTACCACATAATCTCTATCCATAGAGCACTGTAATTGAAAGCAAATTTCCACACCAGTGGCCCTGCGGGGGGTGGCTATTCTCGTCGTTATACGTCTCAGTCTCAAACACAATTAGATATAAAAGATGACCTACTTAATCGTTCATTAATTTACCTGAATTTATGATCCACTTTTAACATCTGGCAGAGTCCTTCACTGGGAAGAAAAATTGCCGTACTCCAGGAGTGTTCCATCTAGAATGTGCACAAGCACGAACACTTCTGTCCAGACATCTATAACAATACATGTTTTTTGTAAAAATATATAAATAGGCTACTTTAAAAACTAAAAACATGAATATAATGGTTTTTAGCCAATGAGGCAGGCTTGTGTATTTGTAAAAATAAATCTACATGCTCTTATTAAAAAAAATAATATCTGAATAAAGGTGTCACGGAAATTATGGGAAACCTCTCAGATAAGGTTGATATAACATAAAAAAATAAGATGACAATGTGTTTAAAACATTTATATTTATTGAAATACCTACCTACCTAAAAATGTAAAACTACAGAATGTACCGATAGTTGAAAATTTCTATTAGGTAGGTATAGAAATTGGAAACCAAATTATAATGAAAATAGATACAAACGCCAGAAAATCCTATCGCTCATTGAAAACTCATTCTCTTGAAATTAAACGGCAGGAATAGATTATGGAACTAATTTATTAACGAAAAGATTAAATTAATATAGAGAAAACAAAAACGTGGTTTCATTATTTTTATAACCTTACTTCTTCTTCTTCATAACTATATATCTAACAGAGTTGCCAACAATAACATTGTATGATGCAACTGAGGTGAGTATATTAAATATTTATAACACTCTTCCTCGATTTTGATTTTGTAGAAAATAAAAATCGCTATCTATTACAAAATGTTCAAAGAAGTCTTTAAATTCAAAAACTTTTCTTTACACAAAGCTTTAGTAAAAATATCAGCAATATTTGCCTCTGAGGTTACATACTTAATATTTAGTTGTCTCTCTTGAAGTAAATTTTTAAGAAAATGATACTTTATGCCATATGTTTAGCTCTTTTAGGGCCGGTTTAATAATGTCCTGATAAAGCTGCCGATAAAGTTATCTTGATGATAGTGTTAAAACTGCGTTTATCAATATGCTGATTAGACTATCTGAAGGATAAATTGGACATATCAACAGGATAAGTTATCAGCACAAAATAGGTCCAGATAAGCGAGTTGCCAGCCACTTAACCTATATTTCTTTGGTATTTTGTTGTTTGATTACTGTGTTGTGAATGGTTTTTGTTCTCTTTGGCTTCCAGATTGTTTAAGTAGTAAATAAATTATGACCGTTTTCTTTGATGTTAATATTTTCTCTGATGACTCTTCTGATGAAGAAATTGAAGATTACATCAATATTGCTCACAGACGGCCTAGAGTATTTCAAGATCGTCCAAATCATATGAACTATTGGGATGATTATGATTTTTTTAATCGGTTTCGTCTAACAAAAGAATCTGTTCAACTTGTTCTTGAGCAAATTCAGGACAGGAAGGTAAATAATACCTAGGTTCTTACCTACCTCCACACAGCAAAATAATCTAAACAACCAAAATCGTTCGTAAAATATAATATAAAAAACATTACAATTACTTTAGAAGTTATATATTTTTTTTTTTTTTTATTTAAGGAATTTTTCAGTAAGCCCACTCCAACAGTTTTAGCTTTGTCTACGATTTTACGCCTCGGGGGATTTCATGATATCTGTAGATCACGCAGGAGTGCATAAATCGACAGTGTCAAATATTGTGAGAAGAGCTACTAGAGCTTTTTTGCTTTTTCAGGGTCTTTGTTCATGGTTCACTTAAAAGGGGCCACAAGGGCAAAACAAATCAAACTAAAAATAAGGTTCACAAGACTAAGAATAAGATATAAACAAAAATACAAAACATAACCTACAAGTTTTCTTCTTCTTGATGGTGGCCTCTACAATGCGCTGTTGCCAAGTTGTGTTTCGGCTGATTGCTATCAGAAGGATAAATTTCGTTTAATAAACCGATATAAATTTATCAATAACTTTACCCGAGAGATAAAAGTTATCCTCCTGGTAGCTATTAGAGGGTTTATCAGCACATTATTAAACCGGCGCTTAGAGTTTTCAAAACTTTATGTCATTAATATAGCACTCTTATTATCTATATTAAGAATACACTGACACTCTATTTTAAGTTCACTTAAAATCCCTTTTATGTTCACAATGTCTTGTGCTGAGGTGGCTGCGGCGATATACTTCTGCAGTTGATAACAGGGTTGCCGCAATAAAATATCACACTACCACTAATACTTTTTCTGTCAATTTTATCTGATGCCCAATCAGCGTCACTATACCCGTATCTGGGACTATACGCTTCGAGTATTTTGTTTGATTTCTTATTTACAAGATGTTCTTCTTTGGTATTTTGTAGATATCTTAATATACGTTTCGCTGCTTTTCAAGTTTCATCTGTTGGTTTATCTAAAAATCTGCTCAGATATGAAACAGAGTAGCAAATATCTGGTCTGGTTGTTGTAGCCAGGTACATTAAACTTCCTATTAGTTGTCTGTAAGGAACATTTACAATATTACTATATTATCAATTTTATTTACCTAGAAGTTAGTTTCTAATGGTGTTACCACTCCTTTACATTCTTCCATATTAAATACTTGTAGTATTTTGTTTATCAAATTTGTTTGTGATAAACACATTTCTGTATCGGTTCTTGAAGTTCTATACCTAGGAAATGCTGTATTTCTCCCATATCTTTTACTTTAAATTCAATCTTTAGTTGATAGAGTATTTCATCTATTCTTTGTAAACATGCTGTTATTAATAGATCATCAACATATACAACCATCCATAAGTTGTCGTCATAAGGGTTATTCTTTCGTACTGAACTAAGTGAACAATCTGAAAATTGTCAGTTCATTCACCATTGTGCGTATTCTTTCGACATCGGTCACTTCAACCAAACTGATTAAAATTCCTACCCCCCTTGCCGCTTACTGATCAACCTCTAGGTACCGGTTAGTTCGTTCAGTTAACAGTTAACCTCTAAAAGTATTGAATATTGAGAGATAATAATTGGAATATGATTTCGAATCAAACCAATATATTGCAAAAGTTTAAAACATGGATAATAATATCATGGAAGAAATAATTTTCCAGTTTTCAGAGCAGATGTGGTTGTTTTCACAAGATTTCGAGGTTAAGTGAAAGACAATCACAAAAATATGATGTTTCGGTTTTGCCAAATATTCAGTTCAGTACAATCACATTCAGTTTAATCACATTCACTTGGTTCACATACATATCTTTGTATTTGGAAAGGTTCTGTAAATTTTCATTTACATTAATTTGCAACAAATATGCAACCTCGACGGCACTGCTCTATATTTACAAACAGAATAATGGCTTACCTGTGAAAACTTTTGTCCGGATTTCTGATATCTAATATTTTACATAGCTGACACTGACGAACCATTTTATAACTCTTATAAATTCACACAAAACACAAATTCACACTTTTTAGTCTTATAATTTGGATAAATAAAGGAAATCAAACATAAACAACACACAAGATAATGTATCCTCTATGCCGACAACACCGTTCCTTCATTACTCATGGTGTTAATACAGATGGTGTGCACAAAACATACCCCCTGTTTTGTGATGGTGTGCTATCGCGCATGTAATCTACCGTCTCTGTCGCACCGGTCACGTCAGCTTGGGAGCATTTTTGAAATCTGGTTATTTGTTTTTAGGTGTTTCATTATTAACAAAAAAGCCAAATGTGGCTTTTAGTTATAAATAATTAGGAAAAATAAAATACTTCACTGCGCTTAAAATGTTTTTTTTTATTTATAACATGACCTGAATCACAATATTTATTCATGTGTAATGTACTTTCAGTATTTATTCAAAAAGGTTTTAGGGCTAAATAAACAACAAAAAACCAATTATTTACTTTTTTTATTTGTAAACTTGGACATTTTTTTTTCCAGCTTGCGTTTGGAATTTAACAAACAAATATTTTTATTAAGCTCTCTTAATCTAATATAAGTTCGGGTACGAACCATACAAAGAATAACTTCATAGGGTAAATATTTTAAATTAGATTCAGTAACAATTTTTGCCAACCTCTTAAATATTATTGGTTCTTTCGATAAAAAATTACCATGAAAATTCCGAAATTCTTCTTCTATGATGCGTCCCATTTCTATCAAATCATCACTAGGTTGAAGTAAAAACCCCCTTGAGAGGAAGTTCAGCCAATCAGGATTGCTATTAGTACTTAAAACAAGCACATTTTTTGTTTCATTACCTAAATTTAAATGCTTAAATTTATTTTTGAAACGATAGGCTACATAGCCTGCAATATATTTCAAACCTTCGTTTGCTATAGTATCTGAAAATTTATTAGTCTCCAGTATCCCCAATACATTTTCCCACTCGGTTGGCACAGCATAATTGGTCAGATCTATTTCGGGAACTAACTCTTCCGGTATTTGCGGTTCTACAAATGTATAGTTAGTAAAACAATCATCCTGAGTAGAAAAATCCTCTTTGTCAAGATTTTGCTCAGAGTTCACATCCGATAAAGTGTTTTTAAGTAACTCTTGAGATAAACTAATTTCAGTATTTGTAAGTAGACAAGATTCATGACCTTGTTCGGTATTATTGTTCATTGTAAATATAGCTAGGGAATGTTTACCAAGTATATACCATCGTATTCTACATTTAATTTGTACAGGATCTGGATGATCGTTAGTGGCACCCATTCCACGAATATATGAAAAAAAAAATTCTATGACATCTTGGTTCAATCTATACGTAATAAGATAATACCATATTTCTTATACAAATAGTCATACAAGTCAATTAAGGACCTATTACTCAAAAGGATTCCCTTCTGAAAAGGTACAAGTGATTTATGAGTGCCAACTATCATTTGTGATATAATTTCGTTCGTTTCTCTTATAGCTGCAGTTTGTTTTTGTAAATCTGTGCCAAAAGCATTAGCTCCAGGATGGCTACCATACTTGAATTTTGCATTAAAAATATCAAACCAATCATTCATTATTTTTAAAAATTTACTAGTTTGTTTCCAAGATCTATTTTTATAAAACCCTTGTAATCCACACCACTCGATAGCTTTTGACAAACTGTTTGAAAAAATTATTAATAAAAGATGTGGTACATCTGCAAAAACACATACTTTTTTATCATTATCTACAGGATGGTTGAAAAAACAGTTTTTGTTATCTCAACCATTGATTTCTGACCATAATTTTTGATTCCCTATCCCCATGTCAGAGGTCATAGCAACAACTTGATAATCTGCTGAATGTAGATTGGCAATGATTTCAAATAGAATATTTTTCGTTATGGCTGTTCAAATTCATAATATATAGGTTGTTTCCATGCAGAAAAAAGTCCTCTGACAATAACTACTTGACAGGCCTTATGTGGCCCAAGGGCTTTTTGTTCCTTCGTATCTATACACATTTTATTAGAAATATAAATTTCATCAAAACAGATAACACAAACTTTTTCTAATGGTGTTAACGATAAAGATTTTTGCTTCATTAATTTTAAAACATCTTTTAAAATACCCTGACCTAAATTTAAATTTAATGCCCATTTTCTTAAAGTGCTGAGCGCTGGCAACGGATGGCCAATTTTACGAAGGTATCTGTAGGCTTTAGGGCTTACACTTCTTAGTGAAATAGCGGAAGCAATGTCTCCAGGCGTCCATCTAGTATTTTTGGTTGGATTTAATAACCTTTTAATTTGACCGGGACCAAAATGTTTCTTTAACATAGATCTATATGCATCTTGTGTGGTGTTCACAGTTTCATCAGTCATCAGTCATCTGGCGCTGCCACGTCAGTCATACTCGTATTATGATGTTCTGGTACCTGCACTTTTAAAACTGCTCCCAAAATGACGTCATGCGCAGTCCGATCTAAAACACGTTCATAGGCGTAGCACACCATGTGTATTAACGCCACGCATTTACTATAAAAAAAACAAAACCCCACTGGGAAAAATTGGCGGCCATTATTATTTTAGTTTTTATAGTGTTTGCCAAAAGTATGAATACATGCTTGCACAATTATTACTTATTATTAGTGATTAAAAAAAGTTTCAAGTAAATATGACAATACTAAATGGTATTAAATTCTTGAAAATTTCAATATTAGTTAAAAGCAAGTAAATATATGTTTTAGTATTTTTTTTATAATTTCTTCTTTAGTAAACCCAAATATTTCACGCCGGACCATTTAACTATTTGAAACAGCTGGTATTGTTCAGAAAATTTTTGAGGTTATATAAAGTTATGTTTATATTCTTAATTGCCGAGTGCACCGACAAATTGGTAATCCAGTATTAGTTAAGAGGTGGATTAATATTAATCTGTGATTAATTTTTTTGGGATGCATTATTCAATAATATAGCCTGTTTAACTAAACCGCAAATTTAGGACCAACACAATCTGACAACATTGTTATTATATGTCATTTAAGGTAAACTCTACTCAAAGTAGAAGAAAAATAAAACAGGTTAGGTATTCTAATAATAGTATAGCCACAGCATTAATAAGTACAGCATTCCGTCTCCACGTTCGCACTTTGAAAAAAAGTGTGACGTAAGATGCCGCCATTTTGGGTTACAAAACAGGTCCTGACTAAGAATAATTATAGTTTTTGGTTTCTAACCACAGTACTGTATTTTTATTTTTGTAAAAATATTTAAGTACATAATAATATCGCTGTCAATTTCAGAAATATTTGTGGTGTGTCATAGTGATTGAAAACAACTTTGAGTGGTGTTATCAGTTAAATGTTGACATGATTGGGCGATTTTTAATAATAATAATAATAAACACAACAATAATAAAGATTTTATTAGTGAAAAAAAGACATTTTTACAAAAGTTGAAGCAGTGCTTCCTAACTTAACCTAAATTTAACTTTTATTTTGTTTGTTGAATTGATATATCTAATTTTTTTTCTGTAATGGTCGATAATTCGAAAAGCTGAAGTCTCCATGGATTATTGTTTTTTTTAATATAACATTTTTTTTTATTTTGTTAAGTTATAGTAAACGCTTTATTTAATATTTTTTAAGTCAATTAGAGTGGCTATTTTTAACTAATATAAAACGTGATAGCCCTTATTCAGTGTAATCTTCAACGAAAATGAGTAAAAGTTCGTACGTATCTCCTCCGATGATAAGCAATTGTGAAATATGTGTTTTAACATACAGTTAAATATTGAGAATAGGCGGTAGGCTACTTTTGGTGGGGCTGCTTTGAAGGGAAACATTTTTAAAATAGTTCCCAAATCGTCACATTTTTCATAAACGTAAAGTCAGTAGAAAAGAAAATAGATTTGTGTGTTACTCTTATGGAATCTACTCGCTTAAATATCGTTGTAGTGAGTTAAACGAGTAGTTTAATTCACAAATTACAACAATAGCAACTTTAAAGGCAAATTTTGGCAAAGACTTCTTGGAACTTTATAATGATATTGTCAATAAAATAACAACTAGCCACGCGACAACTTGTGTTTATGTTTCACTTGTATTTAGTTTAAAAACATATTAGATACTGTCATTTCGTAATATAAATTTTACGGTTATACAAATAGTTGTTATAAACGTAAAATTATCTAGTATTTATCTTAATTTTTACTTATTACTCACCTAACAGGATCTTTGGGGAAGCGAAAAAAATGTTTAGAGCAAGTGTACCGCTTATTGGGACAACATTTTGCAACACACACATGTCCTCCGTGATTATTCATTGTATGAATCCCAAGACACGTTAATAAAAATAAAATCCTTTTAATTCTCACGAACACTATACCAAAAACACAAAACACAGATTTAGATTTAAACACAATATTTATTTATCTCGTACACGCCGACAATGAACTATATATTGAACACAGTAGTGAACTGTATCTATCTACGTCAATGCGATTATTTTGACGTTGTAACCCATAATGGCGGCATGCGCGACGATATGCGATATTCGGCTGGATTTAATTAGCATTCTAGAGTACATATATAATATAAGATTTCTATGGTCCTCCACGAAATAGGTTTGAAATGAAAAAGGAATATTCCTAATTGTTGGTATTAGCATTGTCTTTAAAAGGATAGTCTGTCAGCGCTATGTACCGGCAGGTAGTGAGGGTGGCCAAACTTTGAAGTACGATTTATGAATAAAAATCAAAATTCTCCTCTTTTACATATTTTGGTAGAGGGGAGCAGGCGCGGGTGAACGACCTCTTCAAACACTGAAAAGTTCCCCTCTGTTAGTTTACTTCACTCGAACTAGGGTTGCCAGACCAGAATATTTGATGTAGTTGTTTCTCTACAACTAAGGTTGCCAGACCATACTATTTTGAGGAAGGACAAACAAAAATATTCGTACATAAAATTTGTTTGAAAAAGTATTCCGTACTTGGTCTACAAAATCTGTTATAAAAAGTTGATGAGCATAATAACGGGGTTACTGTAAAAAATGTGTAGTGAAAAATAGTATTTATTTAAGTAGATGTAGATATAGGTACAGGGTGTTCATGAAATGACTACAACGCTTAACCACAAATTCCTCAACTAAAAATAAGCCAATCGAGGCAAATGCTTGCTTCGATGTGCCTCTACAGGGCGCTAAAATTCTCAAATTAATATCGTTTTTTCTGAATAATTTCTAAACGCCTTTATCGATTTAATTTTGGAATTAAGATTTATTACTATAATTGATGTGTTTTGACGAAAATGTGATCTTTTGTTAATGCCTAGAAATTTAAAAATGGCTTGTGATTCGTAAATAAAAGTTTGAATTTTTGTTGTCCCTTGTACAAATGACTTTAATTCTGACACTAAGCGTTATTATGCACATTAACTTTATATAGCAGATTTTGTAGACCAAGTACAAAATACTTTTTAAAAACAAATTTTCGCTTTGAGTTTGGTCTAAAATATCTGCGATATAAAATTAATGTAGTGCACATTTATAAGCCAGTAAAAAGGGCAAAAAAACAAAAATATCTATATTTACATGGAGAGCTATTCTTTTCTCAAGAGGGTCAGTTTTTTAACATTTATTCATTGTTTTATTAAGTATCGGTGGTTTTAACAAAACAAACAACTTTGTAATTACTAAAGAACATTGTTTATTCCATAAACAGTAGAAATTAATAAGGATGTTAGAAAACATACAAAAATAGAGGTATAAATAACAAATAATGTGCATCAGCTAATATATTTTAATGGAGCGCATTACAAAATCTTTCAGTGACTTTTCTTTTCCATTTCCTACCATTCATAATCTCCAACCATAGAGCACTATAATTGAAAACAAATTTCCACACCACTCATGAAGTATTGCTAATGGCGCGTTACCTCTTTTCAATGGGTGGTTCGCCAGTAGCCCTATTTCCCACAACTTCAACAAAATTCTATAACAGAAAAAAAATATATAGTGACAAAGAGTTGTTTTCGGCGACATCTAGCGTTGGAAATTTGCGTCACACTGCCTGCCGATCACCACTGATGAGTTGTGGATCAACGAAACGGCCCGTTTGCCGTAGTCCAGGAGTGTTCCATCTAGAATGTGCACAAGCGAAGTACGAATACTTCTGTCCAGACATCTATAACAATACATGTTTTTTGTAAAAATATAAAATCTAAAAACATGAATATAATGGTACCAACTTTTTTGCGCCAACACGATATTTTTAGCTTCGTTTTTAGCCAATGAGGCAAACTTATTTATTTCTTTACATGCTCTTATTATAAAAAATAATATCTGAATACTGGTGTCACGGAAATTATGGGAAATCTCTCAGATACATTTGATAGAACATAAAAAAATAAGATGACAATGTGTTTAAAACATTTATATTTATTGAAATACCAGAGAGATATTCACTAAAAATGTACCTATAGCTGAAAATTTCTATTACTTAGGTAAGTAGGTAGGTATAGAAATTAGAAATCAAATTATAATGAAAATAGATACAAACTCCAGAAAATCCTATCGCTCATTGAAAACTCATTTGATTATCATTGTAAATTATTTTTTGTGCTATTAAGTAGGTATTTTATAAAAAAAATGGATCAGAACTTACCTTTCGGCTTTGTATCTCGTAAAATTAGTTATAATCAACACAAAAAATTAGCACTATTGTTTTTACTCTTACAATAAGTAACACTGAAATTAAATTTCCACTAAAAAATATTTTTTAACTTTAAAATTTAAAATCACGCTAAATATTATTTCATAGAGAAAAAGGATAAATAATAATGATAATATATATATAGCTATCTCTGTTAGGTAGGTATAAAACTTCGTAAATTTTTTTATGTACGAGTAGGACCTACCTTATATCTTATATATGTATTTATTTCTTATTTTATTATTAATAGACAAGAAATCCCTTTGGGATTTCCCAGTCGTTTTGTGGTAGTTTTATCTATGAAAAAAGTCATTGAGGGTTGCAAAAATAAAATAAGTTTTTCCTACAAATAATGGTTAGTTAAGTCGTTGCGGCATGTCAACAAATAATTTCATCAAAGTGTACGGTGATAACCCTATTTTATATGATTGTACACTTATCTTCCGGTATATATTCTTTTTCAATTTCCATTCTGTCTTTTACAGTAATATTTTTGCACATTTTTGGAAATTATTGTATTTACGTTGTTTTACTATAGACATGTTAATTATTATGACAGATGGATTTATGTTATAATTTGACACTATGGAAAACCTCTACTTCTTTGGCGGTGAAGTTCAGTGTATTTGCATTATTTTTTAGATAAGTAAGCATCAGTTTTGACTGGAAATTTTCATATAAGGTTTGTTAGCTAGGTGCTTCCAATGCAAACAATTATTTATTGATATCGTATTTTTTTTGTGTGCGGTAGCTGTCACAGTTTATATGACATTTGGAATAGTATATTTATAAAAGGAACGTAGTATGTGTGAAGTGAGTCATATTTTTAAAGATTAATACTTTTTCAATAGAATTTACGAATGTGTACCTTATTCTTGCCTACGATTATGACTAAAAATATACGAATTGCTTGTCCCATATGTTTTTCTAAGAATATAGTCATGAAAATGGTTTTAAAAAAAAATCGACAAATTCCAATATAGTTGACACCTCTAGTTCACGTCATAATTTGGTTTTGGTAAGATGTTTTTTTCTAACGCGTCAGAGAAATTGCTTGTGTCAAATAGTTTATTATTTTCTTTGTTTACATTCATAGTCTAAAAATTTTCGGCATTATTTTCATGTTTAAGATCAATTTCTATCAACATGTTGTATATTGTAGTGTTAGAAAAAGGTTATTCGATATAGTTGTAGTAAATTTAGAAGTTGTCATTGTGTATTTAAAGTAATTTTAGTGAAAAAGTGATAGTAACCTTAATAACCTAAAGTGACAGTGCCATGAAAGCCGTCAGATGGATGGATGTGATCAAATGTTTGTGAATAGCTCAAGAAGAATAGTTGATATCTCCCTCTGCGTCACGCACTTAAATGAACTGTGTAGATATAATTAAATTAATTGATTAAATAGTGAAACCGCATTAAATCACAGTTGAAAAGTGCCTAGTTCCCGTGAGAAAAAAATAAATTTTCCATTTGTATTGTGGTGCGATCCATCCTGGCAGCGGATTCGCAGATCGCTTACCCGAACTTTTGCTAATTTTGCAGCTTTTCGACGACAAAGACAACGCTATCAGAAATTAATTTATCAAATACAGTGTTGCGACTATTACGACTGAATATTATGTGATCGCCTAAATAATGAAGTCAAAGAAACTTTTTTATAATAGATATCGTTAAAACTAAGTTAATAAATGTGGAAAACTCAGATCAAGCAAAATAACATTTAATTATATTTTTGAATTATTCGTCACAAAAGAAATAATGTTGGAAACATTATTTATAAAATGAAAAATACGGTAGCATCTGATAATTATGTGCGGCTGGCAACATTGTCTATGGCTGGAAGCGAAAGAAAAATACGTGAACTTAGCATACATTAAAATGCCAACGTGCCGAGCCAATCAGAGCATTTGGGGCGGGGCTTTCCTTGGCGCGCATTTGAGTTTGAATTTAACCGCTATTCAACTTATTTTGAAACTGAAATTTAGTCGATATTTAATTGGAATGAGTTTTTCAGTAAAATAATTTAAATATTAATATGTATAAGGTATTCGCTAAGAAAGTCTGTTGAACTTTCCTTTGTAGTAGGAATTTCTTGATATACCTAGCTGAAAAACCTTCATTTCGTATATTGGAAAACGATAGTCAAATATATTTATGTATAATTTGAAGATACCTATCTAATTTACATTACATTACAGATAGGAAGTCAGGAAATAAAAAAGGCACATTATTCTCAATAGTTTATTTTTAGCTATATATATTAAATTATACACAATGATAATAAATAATAATTACAATGAACATACAAATTAATACAAATACACCACTACCATACATACATACACAGGGTGTCCTACGGTGCTAACCCATTAGATTATTTCAGAAACTACTTCGAATTGAATTTTGAAAATTTCAGTGTCTATATTGTTAAATATGCTCTATAATATAATAAATAATATAATAGCAACGGCATAGCACTTCCGGTTATACCGGAAGTTGATGGCAACTTTGTTATTTTAAATGAAACACCCTATATATTATTACATTTTTGGATTCTAAATAAGATTTCAGACATATTTCATGTATCATGTCCTATACCTAACGTCAGTCATTTTTGATTTATATCAAGATTTATGTCAAAATTGACAGTTTAGGGCTCCATAAGAATTCCGTTTTTCCTTGTAAATCAGTATTTAATAATTATTTTGCAGGTACTTTCTGATACCCACCTGATAAGGTGGGATCTTCTTTTTCGAATTGACAAGACATTTTCTGATTAGTTTATACAGGGTGGTCAAAAAATTATATTGAAAACGGTTCAAGAAAAACAGTTGAAAGTCAATTTTTTCAAATGGAATGGGTATATTATTATTATTTTATCTTCCTTAACATTAAAAAATAATGCAATTTTGTAATCGGTTATCACTTTCTAAAATGCATAGTTTTCGAAATATTTTGACATAAATCTTGATATAAGTCAAAAACGACTGACGTTAGGTATAGGACATGATATGATACATGAAATATGTCTGAAATGTTATTTAGAATCCAAAAATGTAATAATATATAGGGTGTTCCTTTTAAAATAACAAAGTTGCCATCAATTTCCGGTATAACCGGAAGTGCTATGCCGTTGCTATTATATTATTTGAGTAGAGCATATCTGACAATATAGACACTGAAATTTTCAAAATTTAAGTTGAAGTAGTTTCTGAAATAGTCTAATGGGTTGCCACCGTAGGACACCCTGTATATTATAAGGTTCAACACCAAACAAATCTAATATTACTTTTTCAGATTGCGTACTATTTCAATTTAGATATTTTCCTTTTAATTGTATCACTTTTTCACATTACATACTATTTTTTCTTATTGTGACTTGTATAATATTATATATTAGATTTGTTTGGTGTCGTACCTTATAATATATATGTATGTATGGTAGTGGTGTATTTGTATTAATTTGTATGTTCATAGTAATTATTATTTATTATCATTGTGTATAATTTAATATATAAAGCTAAAAATAAACTATTGAGAATAATGTGCCTTTTTATTTCCTGACTTCCTATCTGTAATGCATAAAATGATTTTAAAATTAGATAGGTATCTTCAAATTATACGTAAATATATTTGAGTATCGTTTTTCCGATATACGAAATGAAGGTTTTTCAGCTAGGTACCTATATCAAGAAATACCTACCTACTACAAAGGAAAGTTCAACAACAGACTTTCTTAGCGAATACCTTATACATATTAATATTTAAATTATTTTACTGAAAAACTCATTCCAATTAAATATCGACTAAATTTCAGTTTCAAAATAAGTTGAATAGAGGTTAAATTCAAACTCAAATGCGCGGCAAGGAAAGCCCCGCCCCAAATGCTCTGATTGGCTCGGCACGTTGGCATTTTAATGTATGCTCGTGAACTTATTATAAATGTCCGTAGTGATTTGATTGGTCTAAAAACATGGCTCCCCCACTTTTCCACCAAGATTACTACACATTTACTATAAACCCAAATTAATGAATGAACGACATTTTACGACAACGCCGTCTGGTTTTTTAAGACAGGTACTAATCAAGCGCTGACAGACTATATTTATAAAGACAATGGTATTAGCATTGTCAAAAATTTTGCTTTGTACTCTGATAAAAATTAATGAGAGCGTTATAAACGTCATATTGGTCATATTTACGATGTTGGATAAAATATTCCACAAAACCAAAAAAAAACCACTATAGTTTATTAGTTTTATTATTAAAAAATATTTACCAGATTGTAAAAAAAACACTTTATTTTCAGATTTTGAAGCGGATACAAAAATATATACATATTAGGTATATCTATATACTAAAAATAGTTATATAGGTACATAAATAAAAAAATATATAAATCGTTCCAAATTTCTATAAATTACGTATTTTTTGGTGTTGGAAAATTATAGGTTCTACCCCAAAAAACTAAATCTTCTGCAATATTCAATAAATATTTAGTTAAAAATTCAGTCCTCTTGGGCATCGTCTATACGATGCTTAGATTTAGATAAGTATGTCATGTTACATACTTGAATATAGAAGACATACATAATTATAGCTACATTTTTATTGAATGGTAGATTTTTAACAGGTATAATAAATAAAATACATAGAAAGCCTATAAATATGAATCGACAATATTAGCAATAGGTATTAAAATA
Organism: Apoderus coryli; assembly: GCA_911728435.2. NCBI lineage: Eukaryota > Metazoa > Arthropoda > Insecta > Coleoptera > Attelabidae > Apoderus > Apoderus coryli. The sequence goes on from OU452198.1 coordinate 27,292,202, forward strand.
TTTGAAAAGGTTACATTATTTGCACATTAGGTGATAAAATTGATTTTTCTATTTAGTCTCTTCTTCACACAATGAACACACAATCAAACTTACTTTGGTTTTAAACAAGGCTATTTTATGGATTCTTAAAGCATTACCGTTCTTTATTTCCAATTGTCTTATATATCTTGCTACAGTAATGGGTAAACATGCAGTATAGTTGTACTAAATTATGGTCTGACCGCGCCGCTGCGCAGTCAGACGAGTTTTGGGAGTTTAAATTGTAATCGAAGTGTGGTGTTGCCAGGTTTAAAACACACATATTATGTTGAAACGGTTAAATAATTGGCGCTTAATTTTTGACCGTTAAATGTAAATGCTACTCTAGGTTATACACCTATTTGTTATGTTTATGTGGATTAGTTCGATAGCAATCGTTAGGTAATCATTGCAGGAGGTTGGGGGTAAAATGCTGCGTATCGAAGGTTAGGTAGGAGGCAGGGATGTGTTCTAAGGGTGTAATAGTAATTATCAGGAAGAGTTAGTAAAGGAGGGTGGGTGTAGAAAGCTGGATTGAAATTAGATGTAGTAGGCAGATAGTTGTTATATTAGTTCCATAGCAGTCATTATTAGGACAACACATCCCTGCCTGCTACCTAACCTTCCATACTCAACATTTTACCCTTAACCTCCTGCAATGATTACCTAACGATGACTGCTATCGAACTAATCCAAACAAATATTGCAGGAGGGTGAGGGTAAAATGCTGAGTATGGAAGGTTAGGTAGCAGGCAGGGATGTGTTGTCCTAATAATGACTGCTATCGAACTAATATAACAACTACGTGCCTACTACATTTCATCTCAATCCTGCTTTCTACACTCACCCTCCTTTACTAACTCTTCCTGATAATTACTATTACACCCTTAGAACACATCCCTGCCTGCTACCTAACCTTCCATACTCAGCATTTTCCCCCAGCAATGATATAATAAGTACATCCACTGTATAAATTTATAATATCATAAAATTGTATTATTCATTCTATCAGTCGATATAGTGAATAGATACCAACCTGGCAACATCGGTAGAGTAGTGACACTTTTTCACATAAAATTCGTCTGACTGCGCAGCGGCGCGGTCAGACCATAATTTAGTACAACTATACTGCATGTTTACCCAGTAATGACATGCTTCTCGAGGAATTTCTTCAGATCTTTCAGATGTAGAGATATATAGATAGGTAGATATGCAGAGGAGTTACAAACATTTTATCTTCAAAATGTTTGGAGCATATTCTGTAGTTATTCTGCAACTGTAGTGGTGTTTTTATTACAAGATCTTCACGACTGCAAGCATACAGCCAAAGCTTAGCTCTGAAACACGAAAAATATCTTAATCCTTTAATAATATAAAATAACTGCCGTAATTATTATTATAAACTTAGACTTTCCAATTTATAATTTCATATAGGTACGTACTGAGTACATGTAAACAAACCTTTGAATATGTTTCGGAAATTGGAAAAATGAGCAATTCTTAAACACTATTCTTGAAATACATCCAAGTATTAAACAATAAAATCCACCGGTTTTTGGTAATCTTGCAGAGCATACGTTAATTTCCTTTTATACCGAGCCAATGGGAACGTTCGCCCTTGGGTCGTGTTTCCGTGTGTGTTATATTATATATTATTATAACATTATATTGATATTGGAACATGGAGGATGGAGGTTATAAATAATACAACCTTCTTTGTGTGTAGTCGAATAACAAGTGGTTTATTCACAATGACATTAGTAATGGTTATTGACAGAAGGCAATGTTGCCAACTATGCTACATCTCCCCTTTTAATGCTAGCAATACATCATGTATGATAACTAAACTTAAACATTTCATACACTATATTTTAGTGACATTTTCGTTCCCCTAGTATAATATAATACGTTTACAAACATTTAAGTATATACATTATTTTACAACAATACATCTAATTCCAACTCACAAAACTGTTTATAAATAAAAACAACGGAACACAGTTTAGTTTTACTAGCTAATCTCACAAACAGCTTATCTTTAATGCTATGAGTATATTTATGTAATAACCTCAAAATCACATATCTATCTCCCCCTTATAAGGATAACACTTCATGTTATACTATTAATTATTGTCGCATTAATCGAAAAATATGTATTGTGAATATTTACTCGGTTTTTTAATTTCCCTGCCATACTTTGTAACTGAGTTAAAAATATTACTAGATACATCTTTAAAACTATCAGAAGACGATTCTTCCCTTAGAAGACTTTCTGTGCTATGATCTTCTGTAAGACTATTTGAGCGGGTGCTATTAGATGATACCAAATTTCTAGCTTTCCCTTTATCAAGGTTTTTCAAAACAGTGGACTCATCCAAAAAATCTGCATCAAGTATTGTACTATCTGCAACCTCGTTATCTATGACTGACTCAGTCGAATTATCAGACTCACTTTGTAAATCTACACCAACATAATTCGAATCGGTATCCTCGTCATTATATACAGGCACATATACATATTTTCCGTCATGCAACTGGTCATTATCACTAACATTACTAGAACTAGAAGATGGGAGAGTGTTCATCATTTCTAAAGGTTTTTTATATAATTTAATAAATTTTTCATTACGGATTAACACCCTTCCATCCTTAAACTTTACACTATACGCTCGAATACCCACTTTTTCTAATATTACAGCCTCTCTCCAGCAGTCATTAGGATATTTTTTTACTAATACATCACAGCCAATATCAAAATCAGGTCGTAGTTTTACGCCTTTTTTGTCATACAATATTTTTTGTCTTATCTTAGAGTTCGTAACATGATTATCAAATCTTGCTTTATTATACAATTTAGGTTCAAAATGAGATGCCTGAATTGGAATCAAGTCCTTAAGATTTCTATTGAATAAAATATTCGCTGGAGAGCTTTGTCCTTCTAAAGGAGAATTACGATAATTTAACAAACCTAAATAAGGATCAGTATTGTCATCTTTACATTTCCTTAAAATTGATTTAATAGTCTGAACTGCTCTTTCCACAGTTCCGTTACTTTGAGGATATCTCGGCGATGTTACAATGTGTTGAAATTCCCAATCTCTTGAAAATTTCTTAAAAATCAAACTCGAAAATTCAGGACCTCCATCCGAAACACAAATGGTAGGTATCCCGTGACACGAAAAAACAGATTTCAAATTGACGATTACATTTTCACTAGTTAGATCCTTATTCAGATTCTTAATCTCAAAATACTTAGAATAATAATCAACAACAACCAGAAATGCACTATTATCAAAATGAAATATATCTACACCTACTTTGTACCAAGGAATATGTGGCACTTCATGAGATATCATAGGCCCTGGAGGATTAGATTTTTGATGTCGTTGACAGACGTCACAGGCCAAAACCATGTCGGATATAGACTTATTCATACCAGGCCAGTAAAAAGAATTATTAGCTTTATTACATATTTTATTTACTCCTAGGTGGCCCAGATGTAACTTTTCAAGAAACTCTCTTCTAAGAGCTAGCGGTACTATAAGTTTTGTCCCCTTATACAAAAGATCATCAGCCTCCGTTATTTCTGCTCTAAATCTAAAATAAAACCTTATATTTTCTGGTACGGCCTTAATGTTATTTGGCCAACCGACTTTAATTTGATTTTTTAACACAGATAGTTCTGTATCTTTAGATGTTAGCATTTTAATCTGTTCTCTTTTTTCGTTAGTTGCATTTAAAAACCCAGACACTAAGCAAACTTGTTCGTCTATCTCTAGATCAATATTATCTTCAAATATTTTGTTTTCATAAGCGCGAGACAGAGCATCAGCAACTATAAGTTCTTTTCCAGGTCTGTAAACCAGATCAAAATCATATTTTCTAAGCTGAATAAGCATACGCTGTAGTCTAGCAGGACACGAATTAATAGGTTTCTTTATAATTGAAATTAAGGGCTTATGATCAGTTTCAACCACAAATCTCCTAGCGAAAACATATTGATGAAACTTAATGCAGCCAAAAAGTATACTATATAACTCCTTTTCAATTTGTGCATATCTTTTTTGACACTCAGTGAATGCTCGACTTGCATAGGCACAAGGAACGCCATCTTGAACAATCGCCGCCCCCATACCATTCTGAGAAGCATCCACGGTGATGGTAACAGGCAGATTAGGGTCGAAAAATCTAAGAGCTGGGGTTTGACTGACAATATTCCTCAACATATCAAAACAGTTTTGTTGTTCTTCAGCCCAAACGAAACACAAGTCCTTTTTTAGAAGATTTCGCAATACTGACGTCTTCTCGGATAGATTGTTGATAAATCTACCTACATAGTTTACTAAACCTAGGAATTTCTGTACATCCTGCTTATTTTGAGGGGTCGGCATATTTTTTATTGCCTCTACTTTTGTATCATCGGGTGCTATACCTCCTTCGGAAAAAATGTGACCCATATAGCTAACCTTACTCAAACCGAATTTACACTTAGCCTTATTAAATCTGATATTATACTGTTTAGCCCTCTCAAAAATTGTTGACAAAGTCTTGAGGTGACAACGCATGTCGCCAGAATAGACAATTATGTCATCGATGTACACGTCACAACCCTCAATATTTCCAAAAATTTCCGCCATACGTTCCTGAAACACCTCGGGTGCACTTGCCAATCCATACGGCAACCTTAGAAAACGATATCGCCCCATGGGTGTTGCGAAAGTACATAGTTTCGAACTCTCATAATCAAGTTTAATTTGCATGAAACCCTGGGAAGCATCCAGAGTACTGAATACTTTACAACCCGCAAACTTGGAAGTTAATTCCTCAATTGTTGGGATATGGAAATAATGCCTTTTTATATACTTATTGAGAGCAAATGGATCTAAACATATTCTAATTGTATTTGTGAGACGTTTATGGACCAGTACAATTGGATTAACCCACTCAGCACTACCTTCGTCCCTAACTATCATTCGATCCCTCTCTAACTGATTCAAACTCTCTCGCAATTTTTCCTGAACCGCAAAAGGTACTCTTCTAGGCAAGCAAGCCAACGGCTTTGCATCTGCTTTTAACTCAATGTGGTAGGGTTTCTTTAGACAGCCTACACCACTAAATAGAAAATCGTATTTATTTATTAAACTACGAAAATCCGCAGCGGGAAAATGCTCGATTTTGTCCACTGAATGTATATTTATCAACTGAAACTGCTGACACGCTTTGAGACCCAACAAGCAACAACTATCCAAATCAACAGCATAAAAATTTAAAGCTTTTTCGATATTATTATATGTACAATTTAAATAACATTCTCCGATTATCGGCAGAGGATCTCCAGTATAAGAGGCCAAAGACACACTAGTTTGTTTCAAATTATTAAAATCAAAACTAATCTTACGTAATATTCCAACAGGTATAATATTAGCCATAGACCCCGTGTCAACTTTCATCCGTACTTCTTGTTCATTTATTAATACGTTTGCTACCCATGACTCGCATTCTACGCCACACACGATTCCTTGTTCCATTTCAGTGATGCTACCTACGAAGAGAAAATTATTTTCACAAATGTCTAAAACTTGTCCGCATAGATCTGAATTTCTTGGACTCGAATTAGATAAATCATTACAGTTATCTACGTTTCTTACTTGACTAACAGAAGATACGGTACTAGACTGTTTGTAATTTCTTAACTTTGCTTTAAAGTTACTTTTCCTATAAAAGTTTTCAGACTTATTATTATAATAAGAAATGTTACCGTCCCTTTTATTGACGTTGCAGGAAGATGAGAAGTGGTTCATACCACCACACTTGTTGCATTTTTGACCATAGGCTGGGCATTTACCATAACCATGAAGTCTGCTGCATCTCCTACACTTACGTTCTTCGGGATTTCTGTACTTGCGTTTCTGTTGTTGGTTTCTCGTTACCGCATCAATACACACCTCATTTGCTCCATGTCCATTAGTGATTACTTTGTTACACTCTTTCATAGCTTCCACACTTATGCACACCCTGATAACATCATCCAACGAATTGTGGTCACCATGTAATAATTTCTCTCTTGTAACCTCATTTCGCAAGCCACAAATAAGAAGATCTTTGATCAATCTGTCCTTTAAATCACCTAGTTCACAGCTTAAGGCCATATTCTTCAGTTCTGTAATATATTGTTCTACAGTTTCACCATCGTGCTGCTTACGTGTGAGAAGTTTGTGCCTCATATACGTCAGATTCTTCTTTGGCATGAAATACTGCTCAAATTTGTTTAGCAATACTTGAATTTTGTCTACTTCAGCATGCTCAAAAACAAATGTATTGTAAATACGAATACCTTCTACACCAATTAATGTGAGAAGCTGTGCACATTGCGTGGATTCTTCTTTCTTACATATCTCTGTTGCTTTTAAATATGTTACAAATCGTTGTTTCCAAAACGACCAATTTTCTGACAAATTCCCAGAAAATCTCATGGGAGGTATTCCTCTAAAATCCATTATTGCAGTCTAATTTGTCGATGATTATAATTACAAGCGGTTAGTTCGGATTCGTCTGCGCCATGTGTTATATTATATATTATTATAACATTATATTGATATTGGAACATGGAGGATGGAGGTTATAAATAATACAACCTTCTTTGTGTGTAGTCGAATAACCAGTGTTGTTGCTGGCAAAAAATTTTTAGTAATAGAAAATGGTGTGTAATTGTAATAAACGTAATAGATTTATATTTAAAAAGTAATAGAAATGTAACAAATAGAAATATATTATAGGTTTGTTTTCACAAGCGTCAGAATCAGTCAGGATTCTGCGCAAACCAATTAAACCGCACGTCAACAACGTTATGCTCAGAATCCAGACTGTTTCTGACGCTTGTGGGAACAATCCTCATAACAATCTTATATTAATAATATCCAGAGATGGTTCATATCTCTGATAAATACCTAGCTGCTTTATTTCGCTAGTTTTCTTGATCCGGATTTATTATTCAGGATTTGTTGGATTCTGAATCGTGATTCTTTTCATTGCTATAGGTAAGAAAAGAAAGAACGCTCGATAAGTTTAACCTAAAAGTTCGACTCTAAAGGGGCATAACCTCTATAGACTAGAACTTTTCTTTTTTCTATAACGTGTTTGTTTATAAATATGACATTTTAGAAAGGTTCAGAGGTTAGAATTTTATGTTCGAATGAAACGAATCATATTTTTTAAATTCCGTAGAGGCAAGCGGATTACGGATCCGGATCACGATGGGCGCTAAAATGGGGATGAATCAGAAAATGCGTTTTTAGCGAAAGAACATGATCAGTGAATCCAAACGCGTTTGGATCCTGAACTCGGTAGCGAAAGAAAGCACCTACTATCGTAAACCCGTCACAGATATTTCCCTAAAAAAGAAAGAAAGATATATAACAACAAAAGGAAAACAATAGACAAGCCAAACATTTAGATCAAAGTTCTAACCATATTAAACTGTGTTTAGATGTAGGATCTAGAGCACATGACATAAATACAAACACCGATGTTTTATTTTATTGGTATCGACTTTTTTTAAAAATGACTAAGATTTGGTAGCTCTCTGTTTTCTGTTCACAAACCTAAAAATAAAACGACAGTTTTTTTGATCTCTTGCGCTTCTCTATTAGCGATGCCCGTCAAAGATTAAAGCACTACAGAGCATATTATGGGAAGCCATGTTGAAGCTAACTGATTTGGAATATTCTAATATCTTATAAAGACAATGATATTTAGTAGGAAAATGTATAAAGTTTTTGATTTTGACAAGTAATTTTTTTTCAAATTTTAATTGAATTTGAAAGTAATAAAAAAGTAATAGAATCCATAAAAAGTAATAGATTCTATCAAATTAGACAAATGTCGTAATAAAGTAATAGACAATCGAAAAAGTAATAGATTTGTTACAATTGTAATAGCAATAACAACACTGCGAATAACAAGTGGTTTATTCACAATGACATTAGTAATGGTAATTGACAGAAGGCAATGTTGCCAACTATGCTACACCGTGGGTGGCCGTCGCGGATCGGTGGCGTGCATTTCGCTTTGTTTTTGCTGTTTGAATATTTTGGCGCCATAAGCTAGTGCTCTGAATAATATAAACAACTGAATCTGTTACTAGATAAAAATCAAAAACAAACTCGTTTATAACAGCAACTTTTATTGCTACATATAAAATAATAATTTATAAGTTATAGTTGCGAATATTTTTTTACCCACGAGCTCTACAGTAAAAAGTTGCAAATATTATTGCATTATGGAATCGAAAACTAAAAGGTATGTATATTAAGCATTAATTGCATTTTCGTGAATAAGAACGTAATATAATTTTTGTATTAACGTTTTGTGGGATGGATAATGATAAACAGAACTAATTCTAAAGGTTTTTATGCCTATGTGCTAAATAATTGATAACACAATGCCATTGTTTTATGTTAGGCTATACCAGCTTGTGTAAAAGTCGCAGTATGAAAGCGGGTGGTAGTATACACATTAACGGAACATGCCCTTCTAGAATTGTGGTCCGAGTCTTACAAAATGGTATATAATTCACAAATCATTTATATCATTTGCAAGTCTTCATTGGTTATTTTTCATTACCTAAAATTATTAGGATCGGTTAAAGTTACCTTTATCGTGTTTTACTTTGTTAATAAATATGATTTTTTGGATTTCAAATTTTTCTATTATTTCCAGTCTTTTATTTTTGCTATTCGTTCTTTGATCCCAATATTCCAATTTTCGTTGACTTAATTCTAAACAGGTACATTAATCTTTGATATGAGTAAGCGTATGTATCTACTTTTGAGTTTTAGAGGAAGTACAGCTGAATTTCTTAATTCAAAATTTGCGTTTTGTATGATATTGCACATTATAATTTGTTAATTTACACTTACAACTAGGTATATTAGCGTTATAACTGACTCTTGTAACGGTGCATATGATTACAATGTGATTATTATGCATATATTTATGATTATGCTGTATAAACCCGGCTTACAAAAAGCAGACGCGCGCACGATGATTCTCATTGGCTTGGTATAAAAGGAAATTAACGTATGCTATCTTGCAGTATACATGTGTGAAAGTATGGTCTGACCGCGCCGCTGCGCAGTCAGACGAGTTTTAGGTGAGAAAGTGTCACTATTCTAGCGATGTTGCCAGGTTGGTATCTATTCACTATATCGACTGATAGAATTAATAATACAATTTTATGATATTATAAATTTATACAGTGGATGAAATTATTATATCATTGCAGGGGGTAGGGAGTAAAATGCTGAGTATGGAAGGTTAGGTAGCAGGCAGGGATGTGTTTTAAGGGTGTAATAGTGATGACCAGGAAGAGTTAGTAAAGGAGGGTGTGTATAGAAAGCAGGATTGAGATGAAATGTAGAAGGCACATAGTTGTTATATTAGTTCGATTGCAGGCTTTGTTAGGTAATCATTGCATGAGGTTGGGGGTAATATGCTGAGTATGGAAGGTTAGGTAGCAGACAGGGATATGTTGTCCTAACAATGACTGCTATCGAACTAACAACTATATGCCTACTACATCTCTTCTCATCCACCCTCCTTTTCTAACTCTTCCTGATAATTACTGTTACACCCTTACAACACATCCCTGCCTGCTACCTAACCTTCCATATTCAGCATTTTACCCCCAACCTCCTGCAATGATTACCTAACGATGACTGTTATCGAACTAATACACAAATATAAATCACATAAATACAACAAATGTGTATAACCTAGAGTAGCATTTACATTTAATGGCCAAAAATTAAGCGTCAAATATTTAACCGTTTCAACATAATATGTGTGTTTTAAACCTGGCAACACCACACTTCGATTACAATCTCAACTCCCAAAATTCGTCTGACTGCGCAGCGGCGCGGTCAGACCATAATTTCACACATGTATACTGCAAGATTATCATAAAGGAGCAACGTTATTTTGATTATAAAAATATTGGTAAACATGCAGTATAGTTGTACTAAATTATGGTCTGACCGCGCCGCTGCGCAGTCAGACGAATTTTGGGAGTTCAGATTGTAATCGAAGTGTGGTGTTGCCAGGTTTAAAACACACATATTATGTTGAAACGGTTAAATATTTGGCGCTTAATTTTTGACCGTTAAATGTAAATACTACTCTAGGTTATACACCTATTATATTTATGTGGATTAGTTCGATAGCAGTATCGTTAGGTAATCATTGCAGGAGGTTGGGGGTAAAATGCTGAGTATCGAAGGTTAGGTAGCAGGCAGGGATGTGTTGTAAGGGTGTAATAGTAATTATCAGGAAGAGTTAATAAAGGAGGGTGGGTGTAGAAAGCTGGATTGAGATGAGATGTAGTAGGCAGATAGTTGTTATATTAGTTCCATAGCAGTCATTATTAGGACAACAAATCCCTGCCTGCTACCTAACGTTCCATACTCAGCATTTTACCCTTAACCTCCTGCAATGATTACCTAACGATGACTGCTATCGAACTAATCCACACAAATATTGCAGGAGGTTGAGGGTAAAATGCTGAGTATGGAAGGTTAAGTAGCAGGCAGGGATGTGTTGTCCTAATAATGACTGCTTTCTACACTCACCCTCCTTTACTAACTCTTCCTGATCATCACTATTACACCCTTACAACACATCCCTGCCTGCTACCTAACCTTCCATACTCAGCATTTTACCCCCAGCAATGATATAATAACTACATCCACTGTATAAATTTATAATATAAAATTGTATTATTCATTCTATCAGTCGATATAGTGAATAGATACCAACCTGGCAACATCGTTAGAGTAGTGACACTTTTTCACATAAAATTCGTCTGACTGCGCAGCGGCGCGGTCAGACCATAATTTAGTACAACTATACTGCATGTTTACCAAAATATTAAATAATTAGATTATTACTTTAATTTAAGAATATAAACATAACTTTACAAAACCTCAAAAATTTTCTAAACAATACCAGCTGTTTCAAATAGTTAAATGGTCCGGCAGAAGTGTAGAATATTTGGGTTTACTAAAGAAGAAATTATAAAAAAATTACTAAAATATATATTTACTTGCTTTTAACTAATATTGAAATTTTCACGAATTTAATACCATTTAGTATTGTCATATTTACTTGAAACTTTTTTTAATCACTAATAATAAGTAATAATTGTGCAAGCATGTATTCATACTTTTAGCAAACACTATAAAAACTATAATAATAATGGCCGCCAATTTTTCCCAGTTCTCATCTGTCTTTTTTATCTGCGTCCGTATGTTCAAATCACGATCTGATTGGTCTAAAAACTATTCCACCAAGTTACTACCAAAGACCTTAATAATACAGGAGACCACATTGTTTACGTTTTCAGGGTTAGCAAACATCGTCCCTTCCTTTATTTATCCTAATACAAGCATTGCCAGACTTACAAATGTATTTGGAATATCTTTAAATTTTTGTCACAACAAATAAAAAATGAGCGATGTAAATAATTATTTGTAACTAGGATCTTAATAAAAAATTTTATTACTATACTTAGGTTATAAATTAGTTCATTTTAAGATTAAATTGTACAAAACGGGATAATTATTTTATTTTAGGAATTATTCTCATAGTAAAATAAAAGCGCACTACGGCAACATCGTTTACAACTTTACGCTTCTTGTACGACAGAACACGGCGTTATGAATGAAATTATAATTTGCGACGTTGACGTTGAGAAACACTCATGTCATTATCGCTTTTCATCGTTTTTTGAAGTATTTTCCTGTTTTGCGATATTCTTGTGTGTGTTTTTTTAAACTTTAAATATTTATTGAATAACTATGGTTCGTGGTTGTGTAGTTTGTGGAAAAGTGGATAATTTATTTCCAGATGTAACTTTTCACAGGTAAGTGTGGTTATGTTTGGAAATTTGTTTGTGTTTGGTGTTAGTTTACACAGTGGCGGGGTTTGTTTGATATGATAAATTTGTTACATTTTGAATTTTTATTTCTATTAAATTATTAGTAACAAAAGCAAACAGATACTTTCTGAAAATAATGTTGGTTCATTTACGCCCAACAATGTAACCGCTTAGTAATTCAAAGCAGCATTAAAGAAGTAAGTGGTAAATCTACGTAGGATATTACCTCCCTAGCTCTAGAGTATAAGGCTGATTATAGCCTGTTTACATTAGGTACTTATATTGTATTTTTTAAATTAGGTTTCCTCAGAAACCGGAAAAACGAAAACTCTGGTTTTCTTTAGTTGGCATTGCTAAAGGACCACTTTTGCCAAAAAATCCATGGTTATGCTCGGATAATTTTTTCCCAGAGGATCTGGTAACGAAATCTAAGATTCGTTAGAAAGGGTGCAAATCCTCGACGGTGTGAAGGTGTTTTATTTTTGGATGATGCATCCACTAGGTAAAAAATATTTATAATTATATTTATTATATTATAATAATAATTTATATTCTTCTAGCTCTGACTCAACCACAGATGTTAGGTCTGTGGACTCATCTGTTTTTGGAACACCTCCAATACCGAAAGAATATCCTAAGTAAGTTCTGTTATTATTTTTTGGATGAAATTAAACTAGCTAAGTAGGTATGTGCATTAACCGCATTTATATCCATTTTTAGGATTGCTCATCTATTCTTAGAAAAAACTATTATGGAGTCCACTGTTTCAACCGCTAATATGGGTATTACACCAACATGTTTCAGAAGCGGGTGATATAAAGGGGCTGAAGCTAAATGTTGGTATATTTGGTACATTATTCAAATTTACATTTTACCGTTATGAAACTTTGATATTTGTTCATAAAAAGCTCTTTTTTAGTATAATTTACCAGGGGCTTGATATTTTTTAGGAAAAGGCGTTATCCTGGTGATATGGATAGTAGTGACTTTTCAACCCCTACTAAGAGAAGAAAAAATATAGGAATTTTAAAAAATAAAATAACGTGCCAAAGGAAAAGAATACACACCTTACAAAATCAAGTTAGACGACTTAAAATCCGCGTAAAATCAGTAAAAGATCTATTGATAGTTTTAAGGAACAAATCACAGATACCGTGAAGCTAGCGAAAAAATCAGAGGTGACTTTTATCATGGGCGATTTTAATGCCAAAGTAGGAAGTACACCACGAGAGGATATTACCGGTATATACGGATTAGGTACAGCAAACGATAGAGGAGACCGGCTAGTTCAGTTCTGCCAGGAACATGATTTCATTGTCTCAAACACCTTTTTTAAACTTCCAAATAGAAGGCTCAATACGTGAACCTCTAGCGCCCATACCCCTGAAAGAATTATTCGCAATCAAATAGACTTCATACTTATTAAAAAGCGATACAGAAACTGCATAAAGTCTGCAAAAACATAATTAATTTGTATGTTCATAGTAATTATTATGTATTATCATTGTGTATAATTTAATATATGTAGCTAAAAATAAACTATTGAGAATAATGTGCCTTTTTTTTATTTCGTGACTTCCTATTTGTAATGCATAAAATGATTTTAAAAATAGATTATCTTCAAATTATAAATAAATAAATATATTAATTTAAGTATCGTTTTTTCGATATACGAAATGAAGGTTTTTCAGCTATATCAAGAAATACCTACTACAAAGAAATATTAACAGACTTTCTTAGCGAATACCTTATACATATTAATATTTAAATTATTTTACTGAAAAACTCATTCCAATTAAATATCGACTAAATTTCAGTTTCAAAATAAGTTGAATAGCGGTTAAATTATCGGCACGTTGGCTTTTTAATGTATGCTATTAATTATATATTATGTATTGTATACCTAGTTCAAAAACAGTCAGCGATCAGTACGCCACTGGCTGCAGAACGCATACCGGAGATTACAACGTTGCCAATGAGCAACTTGAAGGCGACAAGGATAAGTCTTTCTCTCTCTTACACATTACTTGTTTACAAGTAATGTTGGCTCGTGTTTGAAAGCACGTTATCATTGTCTATAAAGACAATGACGTTATCAATGAAATATTTTGTCTCCTGTGTTAGTAAGGTCTTTGGTTACTACACATTTACTATAAACTCAAAGTAGGGAATGAACGACATTTTAAGACAGCGCCGTCTGGTTTTTTTTGACAGGTACTAATCAAGCGCTGATAGACTATGTTTATAAAGACAATGCCCCTTTCTTAGATCTGTGGTTGTAGAGGCCAATAATAATAAAAAAAAAGAGAGAGAGGAGAGAGTTGTAAGGTTATAATTATTATTTATATATAAGATTTTAATATTTTATTCTAATATCTAATAATACAGAACACTTCGGAAGTAAAAGATTTAAGAAGTATTTTTTGTAATGAATATGAATTGTTAAACTAACAATAATTATAATATTGATATATTTTGCTATGCATATCCGGGAAGAGTATAAAGCTGCATTGGAACTGCCAAAGAATCCTCAATTGGTGAATGAAGAAGTTTTTAAAAAGTTACTGGACAATTGTGTTTCTGTAATATGTTCAGAGCCAGAGATTCACAGTAAGTTTTATTGCCAAGATTATTAAGGTATGAATTGCGAAGAAAAAATAATGTAATAAATAATTACCTAGGTACTTATACACTTCGAATATTCGAAAAGTTACATTAAAATGAAAAACAAATATAAATATAGAATTAGTAAATGTTATAACGTTTCTAAGTTTAACATCATATTACATTGGTAGTTTTCACAATGAACATAAAATTTTAGTTGTTTAAATTGTTAAAAAAAATGTCTACAAATGGTGAGTTCAAATGACAATCAGTAATTGATAATACTTATAATGATATTATATTTCAGAATCGAACAATCCTATTATGACAAATTAATTTAATTTCTGTATTCAATCCCCCCCTATATTAACCAACTGATGATGAGAATGTTACGTCTCGAAACATGTATAGTTTGACACAATTTGAATAAAATAAAGCGATTTATTTGTGGAGAAGACTAAGTTTTACTTATCATTATATTTATGTTTGTTAGTATTGTATATTGTTATTATTATCAAAGTCATATTGGACATCTTTGTCCGTAAATAAAGAAGTAGAATAGAAATAAATTCATAATGTGTTTCAAGACCAATATAAAAATATCCAAAATCAACGTTTCTGTTACAGATTTCAAATCACTATATGGATCCAAACCGGATGTAATTAAAGAGGTTTATGCAGCACTCTTATATTTTGTTGCAGAATGTTCAAGGAATTGTTTAACCAAAGATGAAGTGTATAACTATTTGGTACAGTTTTTAAATTATACTCCTCAAAGGGCTGAAAATGTCGCACAGAGCTTTGCAAAATGTAGACAAAAACTTGAAATTTCTCTATTAAATATTGGAACTCATTTGCCACATATTGTGGATGCCAAATGGAAAATTGATTATATTGCAAAGGTAGGTTAAGGCAATTAGGGGAAAGTGATGTTTGTTCGTATGAGAGCTACGGTGACTTAAAAGTAGCAATGGATGGTTTCGCATGAGCGCCTCTTTGGATAAGGACAAAAAATCAATAGCTTAAAGCAAATATTACTTAAAATTTTCTTTAATGCAAAACGTGTGGGCGCCTGACACTTTTAAAGCCAATGAAAACTTTTTCGTGACATATCTTGGGTTTTCACTTATGATCCTAAAACTTTTTCAGTTACCTAAAAAAACTCGAATGGATCAGATTATACTACACTACCTTGAAGTTCTTGGTTGAGACAACCCGCCGGTTCCCAAAGAAATATATGCCTTTTGAATACATCAACCGGTTTTTTAACATTGAAAAAGACATCCCGCTTGTCAAAAATATTTTTTTCAGGGCTGTAAGGCCGACACGTCGATTCCATGTTTTGAGCACGCATTGTGATGGAGAATGGTTCGAACAACTTTAGTTAGATTTGCCTCATCTTGAGAGTCGACTATGATTAATTGTGTATCACGATATTTTAGACGACTTTTGTAACACTGCGATTGAATGTCTCATTGCAACTGCCCATGTCTGCCATCGGACATTGTCTTGATGAAAGGAAGATGACCATTTCCTCTTTTAAAATATAAACTTTTTTCTTGATTTCTTTACTCAACTGTTATTAGATTATAAGATTATTCCGCGTGCATCTCAACTATAGCCATTATCTTCTCGGTGGTGAAAATAACAAATATAATTTCAGGAAGGCAAATGCATTGTTATATGAGCAGATCTTACTATGCGACTGGTCATTTTTGAACGATATAAGTGACATAGATGAGGCCACTGATGAATTTTATCGTAAATTGACACTCATTTTTTATTTATTTTTTTTATTTATTTATATTCAAATTACAAACACCATTTAGGTAATAACATGTAACCCTTAACAAAATTAGAAACTAAATAACAACATAAAATTAACACTATACAAACAGACAATAATTTAGACTAGTAGAATTACATTTTAAAATATCTATAGATCAATTGGCAGACATTAACTGAAATAGATACCTGATTTCATGAACACTAGTGCTGCATAAGTCGAGACCCTTAGCGTGTACAATCTGATTGCCAATCGAACACATTGCATTCAATGGTGACAAGCTAAAGTTATCTATATGAAACATTTCCCTAGAGTTAATTCTCAATTGTATCTTTGGAACCTTGAAATATATTTGACTTATTAAATCACAATTCACTTTGTTTGTACAATTTATAATATTATATAAATATATCAAACATTGCATACTGCGCCTATCACAGAGAGTTTGTATTTTGTATTGCTGATACATTGTTTTGTATGAGATTTTAAACGGATAAACTCCATGTTCCCTCTTATATATAAATCTCAAGAACCTTTTTTGAACCCTCTCGATGTGGTCACTATGACAAAAAGCCCTTGGGGTCCAAATAACACATGCGTATTCAAGGTGCGTACGGACTAAGGTGTTATATAACTTAAAAATTGTGGATAGTTCAAAGTTTTTGCTATTCCTCATTATAAATCCCAACGACCTATATGCTTTCCCAGTTATGTACTGGTAATGACTGTTAAACTTAAAGTTTGATTGAAAAAATACACCCAGATCTTTGATTTCGTGTTTCCTAACTAGGGATATGGAATTTAATGTGTAGTCATATGTGATGGGATCTATTTTCCTTGTGAATGTTTGTATGGAACATTTGAGTACATTTAAGGTCATTGCATTGTTTTTGAACCAATCAGATATCGAGTTTAAGTCGTCCTGCAATTGTTCGCAGTCTTCGACGCTGTCTATGATTTTAAACAACTTAAAGTCATCAGCAAACAGCAGTCCACGAGACGCAAGTGCTATACTGGGAAGATGTAAATGTTAAAAAGTAACGGCCCCAAGTTACTGCCCTGCGGTACACCAGAAGGGTTAATGAATTCAGTTGAATGTTTACCCGCTACTCTGACTGTCTGTTTTCTGTTTGTTAAATAGGATTTAATAAATTGAATCGATTGACCTGAAAAGCCCATCCTTCCAAGCTTATACAGCAGTAAGGTATGGTTCACTTTGTCAAAAGCTTTAGCGCAATCCGTGTATACGACGTCCAGCTGTCTACCCCGTCGAATAGCCATAGAAGCATACTCCGAGAAAACTAGTAGATTAGTGATGGTAGATCTTCCATTTATGAAGCCGTGTTGATAGTCACTGATGTTCGGTTTCACCCATGCATAAATGTCAGTATAAAGAATGCGCTCGAATATCTTTGCTATGGTATTAAGTACAGTTATAGGGCGGTAATTGAGGATATGGTTCCTTTTACCATTTTTATGTATAGGCGTCACCACACCAATCTTTAGATCCCCGGGAAATGTACCTGTTTTGATTGCCAAATTAAATTTTTGATATGTGCGTGCCAAGATATAGTCTACGTAAAAGTACACATACCTACACTACAACCCAATCCAACCCATGCTGGTTTAGTCATGATTTGATTAGAGAAATCAAACAAAAATCTAAGTAATTCCAAAAATGGAAATCAACTAAATCTCAACACAACTTCAACATGTTTTGTGCCCTCCGTGCTAAAGTTAAAATTACTATAGATAATGAATACCGTGATTATTTGCTGCGCGTACTAAAGAATTTTGGAAGTTTATTCAAAATAAAAAACGTAAATCTCGTATACGCCGTGTGATGTCAGGCGAGCAGGTATCGAGCCCGCAAGCGATAGTCTACTCATTTGCCGAGTTCTTCAGGTCTGTGTACGTTGCATCTGGAAATACTGAATTTATTAAGTCTGATAACTTTAATAATACCGGTTCAATTGGAATGCTTGAGGAGGATGATGTCATAACGACATTAAAAAAGCTCAAAAACAAAATGACTTCTGGACCGGATAACATTCCTTCGTTTCTCCTACGTGATTGTACATATTCTCTTTCCAAACCCCTACTTATATTATTCAATAAGTCCCTACAGTCACAGAAGTTTCCAAATTGCTGGAAGATAGCCAGAGTTTGTCCGATTCACAAATCCTCTCAACCAGACCGCATAAGTAACTATCGCCCTATTTCGTTATCGTCCAACTGCGCTAAAGTTTTTGAAACCATTCTCCATGAACAACTATTCAGCCAAGTTAAACTGCGCATTGCACCGCAACAGCATGGGTGTTTCCAGAATAGATCAACTATTACAAACTTGATGTGTTGCATGTAGGATGTCTACAGAGCGGTTGGCGTTGGCTCCCAGGTTGATGTAATTTATACCGACCTATCAAAAGCTTTTGATAAGATTGGTCATTCCATTACTAAACAGAAGATGTCACATATTGGGTTTCACTTGGACCTAATAAAGTTTTTTGATTCGTATTTCTCGGACCGGTATCAATTTGTCGAATATAACGGCTTCCATTCTCACAAATTCGCTGCGAGCAGTGGAGCACCACAGGGTAGCATATTAGCCCCATTAATTTTTTATATATATATAAATGATGTTGTGAATAACATGCATAGCCCATGTTTACGACCTAAAACTCTATGGAATGTCTTAAGCTCCAGAGTGATTTGCTCAAATATCCATGATATAAACTGTTTGCTCAATATGTACTACACGTTGGTGCGATCCAAACTAGAATACGCGTCACTTATCTGTCTATCAGGTACACATAAATAAAATAGAGTGCTTGCAACGAAAGTTCTTTAAGTTTTTGATGTTTAAGAATGATGGTCATTTTCCGGCTCGAGGAATTGACCATCAGTACCTGTTAATTATAATAATCTTTATTATGTCTAACAGGCTTACGCCCAATTACAAGACAAAACATATTATGCATAAATCATCCAGAAATATCAAAAAAAAAAACCCAAAAATACAAAAAAAATATATATGACAATGGTATAAATTAATTATTATAAATTAAATTAAATACACGTGAAAGATTAGAACCGTCATCAACAGCAATGATACAGAAAAACATCTACAAATGGACTGACCTTAAATACTCTCCCAGTTCCCGCTTAAAGGAGGAAACACTTCCGCCGAAATAATTTACATTTCTATTTAAGAACCAACCGTTACATAGCGTGCAAGCCCTTGTCAGTGGTGTTTTCCCTTCATAATTGTGGCGAAATCGGGGTGGTTGAAATAAATAGGGGTTACGAGAATGGTATTGAGGGGCGTTAAAATTTAATTGCGAAAGAAGTCGGGGGCAGTCAATCAGAGAATTGATCAGTTTAAATAAAAATAGTTGATAACTGAACACTCGCCGGAATTCGAGAGAATCGACATTAAATCTGTCGAGCAGCTGTCTATGTTCGATGCCTCGTGAAGGAAAATGACCATCAATTATATAACAAAGATGCTTTAAAAATTTGCGTTGTATTTTCTCAAGTTTTAGAATATGGGTCTGGTATATAGGAGACCATACAATTGAGGCATATTCAAGCTTGCTTCTAACTAGTGCATAGTAAAGGGTGATAAGACAATCGATGTTCTCAAATCCCGAAGTAACTCTCAGTATAAACCCCAAACTACGCAGAGCACAGCCACATATATCCGTTATATGATCATTGAACGATAGATCAGAATCCACTGTGATCCCAAGATCCCTGGTAAGCACACATCTAGCTAAGGAAGCACCGTATATCCGATAATCGAATTTATGTGGACTACGGCATTTAGACAATGATAAACATTTGCATTTGCTGATATTCAGTGGCAGATTGTTTTCCACACACCATTCCGCCAAAATATTCAGATCGCTCTGTAGAGCGTTACAATCGGAAGGTTCTGAGATAGTCCGAAATACCTTCAAATCATCCGCGAATAAGAGACATTGACTCGTGAACGATGTCGTTAATGTACACGGCAAAAATCAGTGGAGCCAGGTTACTTCCCTGTGGAGCACCGCTAGTGACCACGAACTCATGAGATCTAAAGCCACCATACTCAACAAACTGGCGTCTATTTGATAAATATGAGTCAAAGAGAGTTATTAGACTCTCATGGAACCCAATCCCGTTCATTTTATGTTTTATTATATTGTGGTTAAGCTTGTCAATTATAATAATAAACATTTATTGGCCAACAGTATACATACCAATTACAGGACAAAATTAGATTACAAATACAAACATATTATCAATTAATAACTCAATTACCACACACTCATTATAATACCGTAGAATAAATATGTGAGATATTCTCTGAACCTTCAACATTAGCAAAAAATCCCAACCTCCAACACTATCAGAAATAATTTTACATACATATTTAACAATTCAACAATGACCTACTGAACTGAAAAAAAAATAATTGCACACACCTTCATCAATCTCACCCAATGTACAGGCAAAAATATCAGAGGGACGACACAATCGGTCAAAATTATTACAAAAAATATTTACAGGCGATCCCAACAAAATATTGGTGCGAGAACGAATAGGATAAAATGTGATATTGTTTCGACTTCCTAACCGTGGCACGTGAAAATTTAGTTTACATAGCAATTGTGGAATCTTGTAATGAATCAATTTATAGAAATAGTGCAAAGAAGCGAGTATTCGTCTTATTTCCAAACTTACCATCTCAAAGTGACCCAGAGTCGCCGTAT
Source organism: Apoderus coryli (assembly GCA_911728435.2). Taxonomy (NCBI): domain Eukaryota; kingdom Metazoa; phylum Arthropoda; class Insecta; order Coleoptera; family Attelabidae; genus Apoderus; species Apoderus coryli. The sequence goes on from OU452198.1 coordinate 27,313,302, forward strand.
AATCCAAACAACCCCGAGGGGGAAATATTCCGTCTCTTTTATATTTAAGATAGCGCACGAATTTTCTCAATAGTATACATATTATTATGGTAAACGTGATACCACACAATGGAGCAGTATTCTAGCTTAGATCGAACATACGAATAATATAAAGCCTTTATGGCTTCTAAATTGCTAATAATAAAACCAAACATTCTATTCGCCTTTGCCGCTTTTTTATTGATATGATCAACGAACGTAAATTTTGAATCAAAAATTACTCCAATATCAGTCATAGTGTCAGTTCGAGAAATTGGCAGCCGATCCACCATATACTCATATTCAACAAATTCTTTCTGCCTAGTATATATGACATATTTACACTTGCTAGAATTCAAAGTTAACTTATTTAAATTGCACCAATCCATTATAGAATTTAGATTAGTTTGCAAGTTGATGAAATCATCAATGCCCGCTACCACTGAGTATATCTTTAGGTCATCAGCAAATAATAATCGTTGACATGTGAGATGCTCTTCTATATCATTTATAAACATTAAAAAGAGTAATGGACCTAAATTTGATCCATGGGGAACACCAGAAGAGGCTATTTAACGATAGGATTTGTACCCAATGAAAAATGCTTGAAGGTCTTTCGTAAATCCAAATGAATACAGCTTATCAAGCAGTATTTCATGGTCCATTCTATCAAAGGCCTTTGTAAAATCTGTGTAGACAACATCTACCCTACACCCGAGGTCCAAGATCACAGAAATGTCTTGCGAGATGATTGAAAGATTAGTAACTGTCGATCTTTGAGACATAAAACCATGCTGGCATAGTGAAATCCGACCTCGAACAGCTCGCAAAATTCGCTCGTGTAGAACGGCCTCAAAGAGTTTAGAAAAATTTGATAGGATTGAAATAGGACGGTAATTTGTAATTTGAGAGCTTGCTCCAGATTTTAACACTGGTACAATTTTGTCCCCCTGTTGTCACGGTTCAATAATGACCCACTTGCTATTCGCAGAATTTTGGCAGGCCAAACATTTTTGTGTAAAATATTGAATGGTATGATCGACTGTTCGTGTTTGTTAGAGCAAATTAATTTTCATCTACCTCAATACTCTGCACGACACCATAATTTATTCAGGCTACCTTATGCGCACACTAATTATGAAACCAAGGCTGCCTTGTATCAATCTTGTCATCAATGTAATAAAAACTTTTAAAAATAATCTTATTAGCTGCCTCCGCGCCATAAACGCTGCGGGTCCTCGACCTATCTTATGATCCATCGTTTTGTGTCAACGTCATTCTTCCTTCGGTTTTTGCCGTATTTTGATTTTGTGTATATAAGTGGTTTTGATCCTTGCTACTTTTTTGATGGCTTATTGTTATTGTCATTGATCACTGTTATATTCTGGCTATAGAGTCTCATGTTTATTTTAATTTAATTAGGTTTGATTTAATATTAATTTGTTTTAGTGAATTTAATTAGTAGATGTAACACTTATACTTGTAGATGTACATACTGTATTTTGGTAACATTGTCTTGTAATTGGGTAATAACCTGTTTGACAATAAAGATTATTATTATTTTAAATAATAATAATGTGACATTAATGTTTGTGTACTTGTACTATGATTGTATTTCTAATATGAACGTCCCCTTAGATAAATAAATAGCGCTTCCTAAGTACATTATTTGTCTTCATCTAGAAATGCTTAAATTATTGTTTTTGTTGTTTCAGACAAACATACTTGATCAGTGTGGAGGGCCCCTATTTCGAGTATCTTTTCGAACTGAAAAAAGTGATATTAATGGTACACCAAAAAACGCTGAAGTAAAATTCACTTGTACCAGCCAAGAACTACAACATTTAGTATATAAATTAAAAGATGCAATTAGACACGTTCAAAGAATTGTTACTGAAATTTAATATATTTGTATTTTAAAGATTAATAATATTTTAATTATTATTTTCATAATAACAATAATAAAATTGTAACCATCATTTTAGTCATACAATAATGTTTGTATACTGGAATAGAATGGACTCTCCCGTGTTGACGAATGTGTCGATATAATCACGCCATCTACTGGTTTGGAAATAAGCAAAAAAAAACTGCCTCGATATAAAAGGTAACCGTAATGCGTAATACAAGCTTTGTATCTCGACCGCTAGAGGTCTCTATTGCTTTAGGCGGGATATTTGAATTATTACTAATAGTGAAAAATGAAAATGTTTTGTATTATAAACCAACTTTTTTTTAAATAGACGTAGTCGCAGTATCTATATCAATATATATATATATATATATATAAATAAACAAACAAAGATATTCAACTAAGTTGACAGAGTATAGTATATCACCGATATACAAAGAATTGAATAATTTAGGATAATATTAAATGTGAAGGTGCTTCCACTTATAGGTTGAAAATGAATGAAATGCCTCATTTAAACAATACTTTATTTATAAACAAAGTCCATTTTACAAAAATTTTATTTTTACACAGATTTTTATTTATAATAGGTATAAAATGTTTCAACATAATTATAATAATAATAATTCTTTATTGCCCACTTAGATAGGCGTGCACGTATATATATATATATATATATATATATATATAAGCTAAGTGAAAATATTCACTTAAAGTGACTCAACTAGTAGTTGACACCTGCCTTTTACTGAAACTCATAAGTTTGCATTTGTTAACGTTTAGTAGTAGTCTGTTTACAGTACACCAGTTCCCAACCGTTTCTAAATCCTTCTGCAACTCCTGGCAGTCGGACTCACACTGGATCGGACGAAACAATTTGAAATCATCCGCGAATTAATAGAAAATGACTAGACAAAGTCTCCCCAATATCGTTAACATATATCGAGAAAATCAAAGGGGCCAAATTACTTCCTTGAGGCACGCCGCTGGTCGCCACAAATTCTTGGGATCTGAATCCATTGTATTCCACGAAAAGTCGACGATCAGTTAGATAAGATCTAAAGAACCTTAACAGATCATTAGTGATTCCGATAATATTCATTTTTTGGATAATGGTGGAATGGTTTAACTTATCAAAGGCCTTAGAGAAATCTGTATATATTGTGTCGACTTGCAGACCTTCCCCAACAGCGGGATATATTGTTTGTAAAAACTGAGCTAAATTTGTAACTGTTGACCGCTTTCGGAAAAAGCCATGCTGTTCTGTAACAATAGTTTTTGACTTGATTATAAATAATTTGATGAAGAACGCTCTCGAAGACCTTCGAAAAATGTGACAATATTGAAATGGGTCTGTAATTATTGACCATGTTATTTTCTCCCGATTTATGCACCGGGCAAATGCGCGTCAGTTTCCATAATCGCGGAAATGTTGCAGTACGCAGCGACTTGTTAAACAAAGTTAATAGAGGGTCAGCCAATACGTACGCGCAGTCCCGAATTATAAATGCTGGAACATTATCAATCCCTGCTGTCATTTTAGGTTTCAGTGCTTTAATGGCAGTAAGCACTTCTTCAAACTGCAAAACCCCCGCCGAAAAATTACCGTCTTCAATCCCAGCACATGTCGAGTCCGCATCCGTAGACGGAACATACACAATCTCGAAGAATGTGGCGAATGCGACTATATCGAGTGGGTCAGAAATTTCTTCGCCCTCCATATTAAGCATACATCGTGGTATACGCGTTTTACCCTTTTTTTCTGAATGAATTTCCAAAATTGCCTGGGGTCCGTGGACAGCGAATCTTGCACACCGGTTATGTAATTGCTATATGCTGACTTTATTTGTCTTTTTATATGTGTTCTCAACGACCTATATTTGTTAAGATAAAATCCCCAACAATTAAAATATTCGTATCATACATACAATCCTGAGTTTCAAAGAAATCTGTAATAGCTACATAAACATCCATATGAGCATTAGGCTGAACATATAGGCAAAACACATAAACATTTAAATTATTTATAATAATCCTGCAACCCACAACGTCCACAGGAGGGAGACCCGCATCATTAAGATTATTTAAGGGCTCATTTTTTAAGTCGGATCTGACACCTACGAGCACTCCCCCACCCCTGGAGATGCCCAGGGCAGCCACATCCCTGTCCTTGCGATATACAACATAAATATCCTGAAACAATTCTGCACTATCAACATTAGGCTGCAACCATGTCTCACTAATAGCTATTACCTGGTTTTCCCCATCACATACAGACCTGTAAAACTCATCAACTTTGGTGTTCAGTCCTCTTGCACTTTGCCTGCTTGTACTTTTGGTACACTGCGCTAACATAAGATTCTTGGCAGTTAGGCAAACAGCTCAGTTTAAATTATTATTAACAATAATTTTAGGTATACCCTTTATATATTTTATCCTAATGTTGGATTCCCCGGCTTGTACTCTTGCATTGAATTCCCGTCGAATGTCCTTATATTCCTGCCGCTGCATTAAAGTTTTATCTGACGATATGGACAGGTGGTGAAACTGCGGTATTGTTTTTATTTTACTGGACATCTTTAGAATTCTCAGAGCACTATCGTTGTTTCTCAATACAACCCTTAAAGGACGAGGTCTTGATGGCGCTAATGCATTCTCGGTTGCATCTAATCTTCGTCCCAGTCGTTTTATTTCTTCGATACCATTAATGTCAAATGATGGACACAGTGTTTGCAGGAAATCCCTAGTGTATTCCCTATCGTCATTGTCAGCCTCGCGCTGGCCAAAGATAATTATGTTTCTTCTTCGCTTTTCCCTGTCCTGATATTCTCTATATATCTCTAGACCATTGCCAGACTGTGGATTTGCACTGTTTCCGGGTGCACCCTCCAGATTTACCACGCGAGTTTTTAACTCTTCAAGTTCGGATTTTACGGATCTGTTAATATCAATTTGAGTATTATATCTTTCTAGAAGGTCAATATACATTCGCTCCATCCGATTGAGTTGAGTCTTAATGTCATCCAGGGTCGTCTGACCAGCAGTTGACATAGCTTGCGATATATTAGCGGAACCAGTTGGTGATTGGTTCTCATACCGAGAAATGTAAAATGATTTTCTACGCTCACGAGATTGTCGTACTGATTGTTTTAGACATGCAGGGCAACTCCACCGATCTCCATTTTCTTTCTTAAATTCAGCAGCATAGCAATTAATTTGCTGTGTAGTCATATCAGCGCACTTACTGTGATACCATACATCACACGCAGAACATACGATGGCATATTGTTTACGCGTAACAATTTGGTTGCATGCACCGCACAAATCTTTTGGTGCTATGGCAACATTATGATGTTGCCAAGTAAATATTCTGAGTACTGTCCTGAATATCTCTACACACTCACAGGCACAAGCTGATAAGATAGTCAATCTTATCAATAATGTCCAAACTATGTTTATGTATCTCACTTAAAAAATTACTATAAATTAAATTAATGTTTGTTTACATTATTTTTAATTTCAAATAACAAACAACAAAATATGCTGAAAATGTTTAAAACCCAAATAGAAATGAACATACCTGGCAGTTTTAATGCAGGCAATACTCCCTTTTTGAGAGTTTGATTTGGTCCAAAATCTTCTGGTATAAAATGCTCCGAACAAACCATACAATTGTTGTAGATATTCTCGGCTGTCATTTCAGTATCATTTGTTTCCACATAAACTAACCCACTGAAGAAAAAGTAGCACTAAATAAAGTATATAATATAGTTTATAATAATTAAAACACTTCCCACAAAAACTTAGTAATCAAACTAAAAAAGTAGATGACACATTTTAATTTTTGTTGTAATTTATTGATTGTTATTGACACGACAACTACTGTCAAAAAAACTCGACCAACGCGCCTCTAGCGGCTTGGAAACAAGCTTTTTATCAACACAATTCTACGATTTAAAGAGCGCACACCATGATTTTAGTATAATTGTCTACCTATATCTGACAGTTTAGAAACCGAAAGAGAAACAAAAATTACATCGATGGGAAATACTTTGTGTTATATCATCGTAAATATAAGGCTTATAATTAATATATACTCTGCTTATATTTATATAATACGATTTTTTCTTGCCCGGGAGCAAACTCTAGTTTCTATGACGCAAAAACGGAAAGAGAAGTGCTTTATTATTCCATGGGGAGATAATCAACAATATAACAACCCCCTGGGGAGTTTTGTATTATGAGAACAATGTTTCATATCACAAATTTGACAACACGTCCAAGTTCGCAGGTGTTTTGGTCAATAAATCAGAAAAATAAACAAATCTGACAGTATTTGTCAAGATAACAAAGTCTACATTCTACGGGGTTCTGGTAAATTATCTACCAGAAAGAAATAACAACTTTTTTTACCTTTTTTTTCCATGGGATTAATAATAACACTATTTTAAACAAAATTAGGTACGGATGAAGACAAAATAATCAGTGTTTATATTTTTTTTAGCCTAATATGTAATAGACTATTACGTACTTAAAGTAGATATATGTACTAACGCACTGTATCATTAGCATGGACATGCTGTCATTAGTGTCATAATAGAATAATTGCATGCCAGCGTTGCCAGATTGTAGTTGAGTTCAAGAAAATATATCAACGTGTATTTTATGTAATTAAATAATACACAAAAAAATATTTTTGTTTAGGATCTTATAATTATTGTTTTTATTTCTAATTTTGGAATAAAGTAGTTACATCGAATATTAACTATAGACAAGAAGCGTTACTAGACGCGCTGAAAACGGCATCGACTCGTCGCATTGTCACCTCATTTCTACATATAAGCAGCGAATTCCTTTGTATCCATGGACATCAGACGTGCCGACACTAGGTGAAGCTCCAACCATGCAGATTAGTTAGGTAAGTTGGTTAGCAAGGGCGAAACCCTTGCCATGTGCAGGCTTGATACGTGCGTTTGAGGTTTAGGTTGCAGGTTAGGTAGGTAGGAGGTTAGGTAGGTATTCGGTAGGTGAGCAAGGGCGAAGCCCTTGCCATGTGCAGGCTTGATACGTGCGTTTGAGGTTTAGGTTGCAGGTTAGGTAGGTAGGAGGTTAGGTAGGTAGGTAGGAGGTTGGGTAGGTAGGAGGTTAGGTAGGTAGGTAGTTCGCTAGGTGAGCAAGGGCTTATGTTAATGTTTTATTCTATTTTGTCTCTACTGTAAATATTAGGTAAATAAAATACATTGATATATTTATAGTAGTTTTCTTGAAATCACTTATACAATCTGGCAACGTTGGCATCTAGCTATTCTATTATGACACTAAGGACAATCCCACGAAAAAAAAATTTAAAAAAAGTCGTTCCTTCTTTCTGGTAGATAATTTACCAGACCCGAGCTGGAAGAGGATGTGCTGAATATGGTTGAAGAAAGTCTAGGCAATTTTACTCGAAAAGTTGCTGAGATTTTGAATGTAAGTAGTAGTACTGTTTGGCGCATTCTTAAGAACAATTTGTTATATCCATACCACATCCCACGCCTTGAAGCACTTATTCCTGCTGAAAAAAAAAGCTCCACGTATGTCATTCTGTCAATGGCTTTTGCATAAAATTGTTAAAATTCCGCAATTACTGATGTTGATTTTGATTACTGATGAAGCGAGTTTTTCAAGAAATGCAAAAAGGAATTTTGATTATAACCATTTATGGTGTGATATTATTATTACTAACCATTATTTATTTGATTACATACAAAACATAAGAAAATCAGTTTAATGGAAACAGACAAGTACTCAAAAAATATAAATTACAATACTTAAATTTTGCACTTAGGTACATAACAATAATGATAATCGACACAGCTGATCTTTTTCGTAATTTCTTTTCACAAACATTTAAAAAATAATTAAGACTAATACTGTAAACGCGTTACTAAACCGTAAAGAAAAGCCACTATTCAACGAAGGAGAATCGTGCTTTTAGTCGATTCTCCTTCGTTGATTTTGCTTTTAGAAGCACTAATCAACGAAGGACTAATCGCTTCTAAAAGTAGACGTTTACGTCGCCGAAGTTGGAGAGAAGACCCCGTTTTTTGCTGTTGCGTTCGAATATCAACTACTCAAATTGTCTTTTTCTTAATCGCACCATTTCTGGCGTCGTATCGTTTTTGTGGAAAATGTCCATCAGCAATATCTTTATACAATACTGATATTGGACTGTTGAACTTTGATAAATTCGGAATCAGCGAAAATACTTAGTTTGACCGGGTGTGACAATATAATCTAGTTGCTCCGTCAATTAATGCTCGATTCCCACGACCCGTAATATCACGGGCCGCCCCGCGCCAGCTCGCGCCAACAGGCCGTGGGAAGGGTGTCGCTCGAAGTGGCTCGTGCAAAACTGAGCCGGCCTGTAGTATCCGTCTCTAGTCGGTAAACTTCAAACGCCCCTGGTGGCGCGACTCGAGCGCACTTGTGGTAGTCCGAAGTGGCCCGTGTATTGAGATGGCAAAACATGATTTTTATTTCAGCAAATAGTTTTAGTACAGTTTTTAAAGCCGTTACTATAACCACGTGTAATATGTAAGTTCCTAAATTTGAATGAAAATGAAACTGCATTGCGGGACACAAAAAGTGCAAGTCACAAAAACAGCAACGAGCAATGGGATGCGTGGAATCGTATTTGTACACAATTAAAAGATAACTCCGTGGAACATGTGTCGATAAAAGAATTAAAAAAGAAACGGGGCAGTTTAATGTCAATAAGAAAATTGCGCTAGAGGCTCACAGAATCCAAGGGAACGGGAACAAACGCAGACAATGTTTTCAAGCCTGATTGGCCTTTTTATAACATAATGGCACCTTTTCTGGATGATGTTTATAATCCAAGAAATACAAAAAATCCTAACTAATTACTACAAAAGATGCTGCACCAAGAGTACTTTCCTCTTCTGACCACATTTTCAAAGTGACGGTTGTTTCATTAAACATCTTGAAATAGACGATTCGTAGTTGGGCGAAAATGGAACGTAGACAGTAATATCTTTAATGGATAAATTATAGAAAAACGTGACCCTAAGGACAAAGGACTTACTTAAATGTTCGTCCCAATGTTGCTAGTCAGCTAACTAAATTTTCCTAACAATTAACATTGTTATATAGTTTAATAATAATAATGACTTTATTGCAATATATATCATATTACAACAGGGGAAGTTGAAGCTTAGCTTCCTATCTTAACCTTAAGTATTTTACCTACGGCAATACATTGGAATTTGTTGTATTTCAGATATACCTACGTAGGTATAAACAAAAACAAAAATTTTTACAAAATACCAAAAAATCAAAAATACATAAAATAGAGAAATAGCAAAAAATAGACAGTTACTTATAGAAACAATGAAACAATCTTACAAACTTCATTCTTAAACCTAAAGCTATTAAGTCCTTTTAAACTATCTGGAACTTTATTGTAACATGTATAGACCTGGTAACTAACCAGTGTGAAAAGAGCAGTTAAAATTCTAGCAGTTAATTCCGAACATTGCCGAATGGAGTATATCGGGGTGATTGATGATTTACATCAAATTGATGCAATGCAAATGCAAACTACATGTAGTATCATTAATATAAGTTAATTTACTTATATGGTAATAATTATTTGTCAATAAATAAATATTTCGACAGACATATTTGAGGTTAGAATATCAATTAATTCAAATGTTGTGTTCAGAGTGGTTATATACTACTAATATCAAGAAATTCATATATAAATAACATATATATTTCAGTGATATAATTATCAGAGCCGTATTATTAATTTGTAAGCCCCCAACAACATTATAACTGCTGACCTTATAGCTCAAAACTCGCAAGGCGTGCCACTTTGAAATTTATAGCATAGATAGTCCTCTACATGTCCTTTGAACTCATATATGTCAGAATGACTTACACCCCGTCAGAGCCGTACTATATGATTTTTTTTTCCAAAACATGTTTTAACTGCTGACCTCATATCTCAAAACTGGCAAGGTGTGCCACCTTGGAATTTACAGTATATATAGTCTATTACATGTACTTCTAACCCATATATGTCAGAATGACTTACACCCCGTCAGAGCCGTACTATATGATTTTTTTATTCAGGGATAATATTTTAACTGCTGACCCCATATCTCAAAACTGGCAAGGCGTGCCACCTTGGAATTTACAGTATATATAGTCTATTACATGTACTTCAAACCCATATATGTCAGAATGACTTACACCCCGTCAGAGCCGTACTATATGATTTTTTTTCCAAACCATGTTTTAACTGCTGACCTCATATCTCAAAACTGGCAAGGTGTGCCACCTTGGAATTTACAGTATATATAGTCTATTACATGTACTTCTAACCCATATATGTCAGAATGACTTACACCCCGTCAGAGCCGTACTATATGATTTTTTTATTCCGGATATTTTAACTGCTGACCCCATATCTCAAAACTGGCAAGGCGTGCCACTTTGGAATTTATAGCATAGATAGTCCTCAACATACCCTTTTAACTCATATATGTCAGAATACTTACACCCCGTCAGAGCCGGACTATCTGATTTTTTATTCCGCGACAGGTTTTAACTGCTGAAGTTATAGCTCAAAACTGGCAAGGCGTGCCACTTTAAAGTTTATAGCATAGATAGTCCTCAAAATGTCCTTTGAACTCATATATGTCAGAATGACTTACACCCCGTCAGAGCCGTACTATATGATTTTTTTATTCCGGGGTAATGTTTTAACTGCTGACCTCATATCTCAAAACTGGCAAGGCGTGCCACTTCGTAATTTATAGCATAGATAGTCCTCGACATACCCTTTGAACTCATATATGTCGGAATGACTTACACCCCGTCAGAGCCGGACTATCTGACTTTTTATTCCGCGACAGGTTTTAACTGCTGAACTCATAGCTCAAAACTGGCAAGGCGTGCCACTTTGAAATTTATAGCATAGATAGTCCTCAAAATGTCCTTTGAACACATATATGTCAGAATGACTTGCACCCCGTCAGAGCCGTACTATATGATTTTTTTATTCCGGGGTAATGTTTTAACTGCTGACCTCATATCTCAAAACTGGCAAGGCGTGCCACCTTGGAATTTACAGTATATATAGTCTATTACATGTACTTCAAACCCATATATGTCAGAATGACTTACACCCCGTCAGAGCCGTACTATATGATTTTTTTATTCCGGGGTAATGTTTTAACTGCTGACCTCATATCTCAAAACTGGCAAGGCGTGATACCTTGGAATTTATAGCATGGAGAGTTCTCGACATACCCTTCGAACTCATAAATGTCAGAATGACTTACACCCCGTCAGAGCCGGACTATCTGATTTTTTTATTCCGCGACAGGTTTTAACTGCTGAACTCATAGCTCAAAACTGGCAAGGCGTGCCACTTTGAAATTTATAGCATAGATAGACGTCAACATACCCTTTGAACTCATATATGTCAGAATGACTTAGACCCCGTCAGAGCCGGACTATCTGACTTTTTATTCCGCGACAGGTTTTAACTGCTGAACTCATAGCTCAAAACTGGCAAGGCGTGCCACTTTGAAATTTATAGCATAGATAGTCCTCAAAATGTCCTTTGAACTCATATATGTCAGAATGACTTACACCCCGTCAGAGCCGTACTATATGATTTTTTTATTCCGGGGTAATGTTTTAACTGCTGACCTCATATCTCAAAACTGGCAAGGCGTGCCACTTTGAAATTTATAGCATAGATAGTCCTCAACATACCCTTTGAACTCATATATGTCAGAATGACTTACACCCCGTCAGAGCCGGACTATCTGACTTTTTATTCCGCGACAGGTTTTAACTGCTGAACTCATAGCTCAAAACTGGCAAGGCGTGCCACTTTGAAATTTATAGCATAGATAGTCCTCAAAATGTCCTTTGAACCCATATATGTCAGAATGACTTACACCCCGTCAGAGCCGTACTATATGATTTTTTTTCCAAACCATGTTTTAACTGCTGACCTTATAGCTCAAAACTGGCAAGGCGTGCCACCTTGAAATTTATACCATAGATAGATCTCAACATGCCCTTGGACCTCATATATGTGAGAATGACTTACACCCCGTCAGAGCCGTACTATATGATTTTTTTATTCCGGGATAATGTTTTAACTGCTGACCTCATATCTCAAAACTGGCAAGGCGTGCCACCTTGAAATTTATAGCATTTATAGTCCTCAACATGTCCTTTGAACTCATATATGTCAGAATGACTTACACCCCGTCAGAGCCGGACTATCTGATTTTTTTATTCCGCGACAGGTTTTAACTGCTGACCTTATAGCTCAAAACCGGCAAGGCGTCCCACCTTGAAATTTATAGCATAGATAGTCCTCAACATGCCCTTTGAACCCATGTATGTCAGAATGACTTACACCCCGTCAGAGCCGGACTATTTGATTTTTTTATTCCGGGATAATGTTTTAACTGCTGACCTCATATCTCCAAACTGGCAAGGCGTGCCACCTTGAAATTTATAGCATAGATAGTCCTCAACATGCCCTTTGAACTCATATATGTCAGAATGACTTAGACCCCGTCAGAGCCGGACTATCTGACTTTTTATTCCGCGACAGGTTTTAACTGCTGAACTCATAGCTCAAAACTGGCAAGGCGTGCCACTTTGAAATTTATAGCATAGATAGTCCTCAAAATGTCCTTTGAACTCATATATGTCAGAATGACTTACACCCCGTCAGAGCCGTACTATATGATTTTTTTATTCCGGGGTAATGTTTTAACTGCTGACCTCATATCTCAAAACTGGCAAGGCGTGCCACTTTGAAATTTATAGCATAGATAGTCCTCAAAATGTCCTTTGAACCCATATATGTCAGAATGACTTACACCCCGTCAGAGCCGTACTATATGATTTTTTTTCCAAACCATGTTTTAACTGCTGACCTTATAGCTCAAAACTGGCAAGGCGTGCCACCTTGAAATTTATACCATAGATAGATCTCAACATGCCCTTGGACCTCATATATGTGAGAATGACTTACACCCCGTCAGAGCCGTACTATATGATTTTTTTATTCCGGGATAATGTTTTAACTGCTGACCTCATATCTCAAAACTGGCAAGGCGTGCCACCTTGAAATTTATAGCATTTATAGTCCTCAACATGTCCTTTGAACTCATATATGTCAGAATGACTTACACCCCGTCAGAGCCGGACTATCTGATTTTTTTATTCCGCGACAGGTTTTAACTGCTGACCTCATATCTCAAAACTGGCAAGGCGTGCCACCTTGAAATTTATAGCATAGATAGTCCTCAACATACCCTTTGAACTCATATATGTCAGAATGACTTACACCCCGTCAGAGCCGGACTATCTGACTTTTTATTCCGCGACAGGTTTTAACTGCTGAACTCATAGCTCAAAACTGGCAAGGCGTGCCACTTTGAAATTTATAGCATAGATAGTCCTCAAAATGTCCTTTGAACCCATGTATGTCAGAATGACTTACACCTCGTCAGAGCCGGACTATTTGATTTTTTTATTCCGGGATAATGTTTTAACTGCTGACCTCATATCTCCAAACTGGCAAGGCGTGCCACCTTGAAATTTATAGCATAGATAGTCCTTAACATGCCCTTTGAACCCATATATGTGAGAATGACTTACACCCCGTCAGAGCCGGACTATCTGATTTTTTTTATTCCGCGCCAGGTTTTAACTGCTGAACTTATAGCTCAAAACTGGCAAGGCGTGCCACTTTGGAATTTATAGCACAGATAGTCCTCAACATGTCCTTTGAACTCATATATGTCAGAATGACTTACACCCCGTCAGAGCCGGACTATCTGATTTTTTTATTCCGCGACAGGTTTTAACTGCTGACCTTATAGCTCAAAACCGGCAAGGCGTCCCACCTTGAAATTTATAGCATAGATAGTCCTCAACATGCCCTTTGAACCCATGTATGTCAGAATGACTTACACCTCGTCAGAGCCGGACTATTTGATTTTTTTATTCCGGGATAATGTTTTAACTGCTGACCTCATATCTCCAAACTGGCAAGGCGTGCCACCTTGAAATTTATAGCATAGATAGTCCTCAACATGCCCTTTGAACTCATATATGTCAGAATGACTTAGACCCCGTCAGAGCCGGACTATCTGACTTTTTATTCCGCGACAGGTTTTAACTGCTGAACTCATAGCTCAAAACTGGCAAGGCGTGCCACTTTGAAATTTATAGCATAGATAGTCCTCAAAATGTCCTTTGAACTCATATATGTCAGAATGACTTACACCCCGTCAGAGCCGTACTATATGATTTTTTTATTCCGGGGTAATGTTTTAACTGCTGACCTCATATCTCAAAACTGGCAAGGCGTGCCACTTTGAAATTTATAGCATAGATAGTCCTCAAAATGTCCTTTGAACCCATATATGTCAGAATGACTTACACCCCGTCAGAGCCGTACTATATGATTTTTTTTCCAAACCATGTTTTAACTGCTGACCTTATAGCTCAAAACTGGCAAGGCGTGCCACCTTGAAATTTATACCATAGATAGATCTCAACATGCCCTTGGACCTCATATATGTGAGAATGACTTACACCCCGTCAGAGCCGTACTATATGATTTTTTTATTCCGGGATAATGTTTTAACTGCTGACCTCATATCTCAAAACTGGCAAGGCGTGCCACCTTGAAATTTATAGCATTTATAGTCCTCAACATGTCCTTTGAACTCATATATGTCAGAATGACTTACACCCCGTCAGAGCCGGACTATCTGATTTTTTTATTCCGCGACAGGTTTTAACTGCTGACCTCATATCTCAAAACTGGCAAGGCGTGCCACCTTGAAATTTATAGCATAGATAGTCCTCAACATACCCTTTGAACTCATATATGTCAGAATGACTTACACCCCGTCAGAGCCGGACTATCTGACTTTTTATTCCGCGACAGGTTTTAACTGCTGAACTCATAGCTCAAAACTGGCAAGGCGTGCCACTTTGAAATTTATAGCATAGATAGTCCTCAAAATGTCCTTTGAACCCATGTATGTCAGAATGACTTACACCTCGTCAGAGCCGGACTATTTGATTTTTTTATTCCGGGATAATGTTTTAACTGCTGACCTCATATCTCCAAACTGGCAAGGCGTGCCACCTTGAAATTTATAGCATAGATAGTCCTTAACATGCCCTTTGAACCCATATATGTGAGAATGACTTACACCCCGTCAGAGCCGGACTATCTGATTTTTTTTATTCCGCGCCAGGTTTTAACTGCTGAACTTATAGCTCAAAACTGGCAAGGCGTGCCACTTTGGAATTTATAGCACAGATAGTCCTCAACATGTCCTTTGAACTCATATATGTCAGAATGACTTACACCCCGTCAGAGCCGGACTATCTGATTTTTTTATTCCGCGACAGGTTTTAACTGCTGACCTTATAGCTCAAAACCGGCAAGGCGTCCCACCTTGAAATTTATAGCATAGATAGTCCTCAACATGCCCTTTGAACCCATGTATGTCAGAATGACTTACACCTCGTCAGAGCCGGACTATTTGATTTTTTTATTCCGGGATAATGTTTTAACTGCTGACCTCATATCTCCAAACTGGCAAGGCGTGCCACCTTGAAATTTATAGCATAGATAGTCCTTAACATGCCCTTTGAACCCATATATGTGAGAATGACTTACACCCCGTCAGAGCCGGACTATCTGATTTTTTTTATTCCGCGCCAGGTTTTAACTGCTGAACTTATAGCTCAAAACTGGCAAGGCGTGCCACTTTGGAATTTATAGCACAGATAGTCCTCAACATGCCCTTTGAACTCATACATGTCAGAATGACTTACACCCCGTCAGAACCGTACTATATGATTTTTTTTCCAAAACATGTTTTAACTGCTGACCTCATGTCTCAAAACTGGCAAGGCGTGCCACCTTGAAATTTATAGCATAGATAGTATATTATATGTCCTTCTAACCCATATAATATGTCAGAATGACTTACACCCCGTCAGAGCCGTACTATATGATTTTTTTATTCCGGGATAATGTTTTAACTGCTGACCTCATATCTCAAAACTGGCAAGGCGTGCCACCTTGAAATTTATAGCATAGATAGTTCTCAACATGCCCTTGGACCTCATATATGTGAGAATGACTTACACCCCGTCAGAGCCGTACTATATGATTTTTTTATTCCGGGATAATGTTTTAACTGCTGACCTCATATCTCAAAACTGGCAAGGCGTGCCACCTTGAAATTTATAGCATAGATAGATCTCAACATGCCCTTGGACCTCATATATGTGAGAATGACTTACACCCCGTCAGAGCCGTACTATATGATTTTTTTTTCCGGGATAATGTTTTAACTGCTGACCTCATATCTCAAAACTGGCAAGGCGTGCCACCTTGAAATTTATAGCATAGATAGATCTCAACATGCCCTTGGACCTCATATATGTGAGAATGACTTACACCCCGTCAGAGCCGTACTATATGATTTTTTTATTCCGGGATAATGTTTTAACTGCTGACCTCATATCTCAAAACTGGCAAGGCGTGCCACCTTGAAATTTATAGCATAGATAGTTCTCAATATGCCCTTTGAACCCATGTATGTCAGAATGACTTACACCCCGTCAGAGCCGGACTATCTGATTATTTTATTCCGGGATAATGTTTTAACTGCTGACCTCATATCTCAAAACTGGCAAGGCGTGCCACCTTGAAATTTATAGCATAGATAGTTCTCAATATGCCCTTTGAACCCATGTATGTCAGAATGACTTACACCCCGTCAGAGCCGGACTATCTGATTATTTTATTCCGGGATAATGTTTTAACTGCTGACCTCATATCTCAAAACTGGCAAGGCGTGCCACCTTGAAATTTATAGCATAGATAGTTCTCAACATGCCCTTGGACCTCATATATGTGAGAATGACTTACACCCCGTCAGAGCCGTACTATATGATTTTTTTATTCCGGGATAATGTTTTAACTGCTGACCTCATATCTCAAAACTGGCAAGGCGTGCCACCTTGAAATTTATAGCATAGATAGTTCTCAATATGCCCTTTGAACCCATGTATGTCAGAATGACTTACACCCCGTCAGAGCCGGACTATCTGATTATTTTATTCCGGGATAATGTTTTAACTGCTGACCTCATATCTCAAAACTGGCAAGGCGTGCCACCTTGAAATTTATAGCATAGATAGATCTCAACATGCCCTTGGACCTCATATATGTGAGAATGACTTACACCCCGTCAGAACCGTACTATATGATTTTTTTATTCCGGGATAATGTTTTAACTGCTGACCTCATATCTCAAAACTGGCAAGGCGTGCCACCTTGAAATTTATAGCATAGATAGATCTCAACATGCCCTTGGACCTCATATATGTGAGAATGACTTACACCCCGTCAGAGCCGTACTATATGATTTTTTTTTCCGGGATAATGTTTTAACTGCTGACCTCATATCTCAAAACTGGCAAGGCGTGCCACCTTGAAATTTATAGCATATATAGATCTCAACATGCCCTTGGACCTCATATATGTGAGAATGACTTACACCCCGTCAGAGCCGTACTATATGATTTTTTTATTCCGGGATAATGTTTTAACTGCTGACCTCTTATCTCAAAACTGGCAAGGCGTAGACGTAGGTAGTCCTTCGCGTGCCCTTCAAACTCATATTTTAAAAATATGCTAATTAGTATCTACGAATGTCATTATTGTGGATAATTCTTTACCAACTGTCATATTTATTTGCTTTCTACAACCATCATGGCCAACTAAAATCAGATTACTCTATTGGCCACAAATTGTATACTATTCTAATATTCTAAATGCTTTTTCTTAATTATATGTATCACCTCTTTGAAAATGGCTATAAAATTTAGATTTTTTTCCAAAGTCAACTCAATTTAATTGACGTGATATGATTACCTCTCAATCACTTACAGTATTGTTCTACAAGTAACTTTGGCAAAAGGAACGCGCTATAGATTGAGATGATGGTAATTATCTGATATTTGAAATGAAAGCAAAATTCCTATTATAGTTCATTATTATTGTCGTCAAAATCCAATCTTGATTCACAATTCTAAATCGTAAACGCACAAAGATCTGCCAAGAAATATATTTATGGGCGTCTATTTGCTAAACGATAAGTTGTATTAAATTAGGGGAAAAGACGTTTTCCGTCTATTCTTTAATAGATAGACAATTTTACCTTATCAGAACTTATTTCAATATCATTATTCCTTAATAAAAAGCAAAGTAACATAGTTATATTTATGTATTTTACATAAAATAAATTTATGTGTACAGTAGTAGAGTAGGTAAGTAACAGCATACATTAAAATGCCAACGTGCCGAGCCAATCAGAGCATTTGGGGCGGGGCTTTCCTTGGCGCGCATTTGAGTTTGAATTTAATCGTTATTCAACTTATTTTATTATACCTAGCTGAAAAACCTTCATTTCGTATATCGGAAAAACGATACTCAAATATATTTATGTATAATTTGAAGATACCTATCTAATTTGAAAATCATTTTATGCATTACAGATAGGAAGTCAGGAAATAAAAAAGGCACATTATTCTCAATAGTTTATTTTTAGCTATATATATTAAATTATACACAATGATAATAAATAATAATTACAATGAACATACAAATTAATACAAATACCTACGGTGGTAACCCATTAAATTATTTCAGAAACTACTTCGAATTGAATTTTGAAAATTTCAGTGTTAAATATGCCCTACTCAAATAATATAATAGCAACGGCATAGCACTTCCGGTTATACCGGAAGTTGATGGCAACTTTGTTATTTTAAATGAAACACCCTATATATTATTACATTTTTGGATTCTAAATAAGATTTCAGACATATTTCATGTATCATGTCCTATACCTAACGTCAGTCATTTTTGACTTATATCAAGATTTATGTCAAAATTGACAGTTTAGGGCTCCATAAGAATTCTGTTTTTCCTTGTAAATCAGTATTTAATAATTATTTTGCAGGTATTTTCTTATCAGGTGGGATCTTCTTTTTCGAATTGACAAGACATTTTCTGATTAGTTTATACAGGGTGGTCAAAAAATTATATTGAAAACGGTTCAAGAAAAACATTGAAAGTCAATTTTTTCAAATGGAATGGGTATATTATTATTATTTTATCTTCCTTAACATTAAAAAATAATGCAATTTTGCAATCGGTTATCACTTTCTAAAATGCAGTTTTCGAGATATCGTCATTTTAAATTTTTCTGCAGCGCCTACCGTTGTCTCTCTGGAAGCTAGCTAATCAATTTAGTTAGCCATGAAATTATGGTCATTTTAACGTCAAATTAATAAAAATGAAAAATACTTATTGACATTATAAATTTATTATTAATTCATGGAGAATAAAATAAAGTGATTAATATCACCTGGAGAGTATTAAACGAGAGAAACCCCCATTTGCTAACGATGACTAGAGAAATTAGGAAGAATTTTGAGAAATCATTTAGAGCAGGTTGGGAGGTATACAAATCAAGTATTACAACGAACTAAGACTAAAATTTAAAATAATACAGCAGAAATGAACAGAAGATTAAACTAAATAAATTTTCAACTAAAAAAAGTTAATCAACTAACGATACAAAAATAATTTAATTGTTCGATATGACCCCCATTTAAAATGACGATATTTCGAAAACTATAAATTTTAGAAAATGATAACCTATTACAAAATTGCATTATTTTTTAATGCTACGGAAGATAAAATAATAATAATATACCCATGCCATTGGAAAAAATTGACTTTCAACTGTTTTTCTTGAACCGTTTTCAATATAATTTTTTGACCACCCTGTATAAACTAATCAGAAAATGTCTTGTCAATTCGAAAAAGAAGATCCCACCTGATAAGAAAATACCTGCATAATAATTATTAAATACTGATTTACAAGGAAAAAACGGAATTCTTACGGAGCCCTAAACTGTCAATTTTGACATAAATCTTGATATAAGTCAAAAATAACTGACGTTAGGTATAGGACATGACACATGAAATATGTCTGAAATCTTATTTAGAATCCAAAAATGTAATAACATATAGGGTGTTTCATTTAAAATAACAAAGTTGTCATCAACTTCCGGTATAACCGGAAGTGCTATGCCGTTGCTATTATATTATTTGAGTAGAGCATATTTAACAATATAGACACTGAAATTTTCAAAATTCAATTCGAAGTAGTTTCTGAAATAATCTAATGGGTTACCACCGTAGGACACCCTGTATATGTATGTATGGTAGTGGTGTATTTGTATTAATTTGTATGTTCATTGTAATTATTATTTATTATCATTGTGTATAATTTAATATATATAGCTAAAAATAAACTATTGAGAATAATGTGCCTTTTTTATTTCCTGACTTCCTATCTGTAATGCATAAAATGATTTTCAAATTAGATAGGTATCTTCAAATTATACATAAATATATTTGAGTATCGTTTCTCGGATATACGAAATGAAGGTTTTTCAGCTAGGTATAATAAAATAAGTTGAATAGCGGTTAAATTCAAACTCAAATACGCGCCAAGGAAAGCCCCGCCCCAAATGCTCTGATTGGCTCGGCACGTTGGCATTTTAATGTATGCTGGTAAGTAACATGTATCTGTGTATTTTTTAAATAAATACATAATCGGCGTTACGCATCTGAAAATTTTCATTCTGTGCCTGAGTTAATTATATTGCCTAAGAGAATACATACGCTACGTAACTTTAACGTTATTCTTTCGTACCTACTGAACTAAGTGAACAATCTGAAAACTGTTTATTTTCGATTCTGCGTATTCTTTCGACATATGTCACTTCTACCACTAGTGATCCAACCCAACCCCCTTCTTACTGATCAACCGCTAGGTACCGGTTAGTTTATTCAGTTAACCGTTAACCTCTAAAATTATTGACTCATATAAACATTATTCTATGTATTGAATAATGACAGAGAATAATTGCGAATTCTTGGAATATGATTTCGAATCAAACGAATACATTAGAAAAGTTTAAAATATGGATAATAATAATTATAAAATGAATTTGTGTCCGTAAATATGAATAAAAAAGTAATTTCGTGGCATAGCAGACAAATGACTGGTTTTACCTATACACAAGGGATTTTGTTTAATTTAGCAGGGCGTCAGTCTAATTCAGTAGAATTAGCCCTGCTAAATTAAACAAAATCCCTTGTATAGGTAAAATCAGTCATTTTGTCGCTATGCCACGAAATTATTTTTCATGGATAATAATATCATGGAATAAATAATTTTCCAGTTTTCAGAGCAGATTTGGTTGTTTTCACAAGTTTTCGAGGTTAAGTGAAAGACAATAACAGAAAAGATGATCTATCGGTTTCGCCAAATATTCAGTTCAGTATAGTCACATTCAGATTAATCAAATTAACTTGTTCAGATCAATCACTACGAAAGAATATCCTTATAATACTTACTTACTTAAATATTAATGCGACGGATTATTTTTGACATAAACTAATATATTAATTTCAACAAGGCGGTAGCAAAATCATTAAATATCCGTAATTGATAAGCCTAAAAATGATTTTATGTTATGGACTACCGAGTGGACTACTGAATATTCCGTAAATAATTGTAACATATATTATATTAGGTACCTATATATAATATAGAGTGTGTCCCGGGTAGATGAAACGACTGTTAAATTTGGTCATCTGCGGTACAACCATTGGTTTGAAATTAATTTGAGACATAATTTTAGTTTTGAAAAATCAAGTAGGCCTTGGAAATTTGGTTTTGGTTTTTTACACTAGCAAATTCGGTTGAAATCACGATAAAAGTGATTAAATGTACAAAATTTCAAAATTCTAGGCCCACTTTGATTTTTTTGCTTTTTCTCTCTTTTTCTTGGAAAAGTGCCTTTCTGGTAGCAGAGACTAAAAAATGTTATTGAAGAAAGTGGTTCAGAAAGAGAAGATAAGCCAATATCATTTGAACACTGTCTGTCCATATTTTGAATTTTGTCGTTTCTTGTTTGAAATTATACAAATAAATAATTCTCGAATATTTCTATTCAAAGTTACTTGTAGAACTAAATACTGTAAGTGATTGGAAGGTGATTATGTCACGTCAATTCAATTGAGTTGAAAAAAAATCTAATTTCATTCATTTCATTTTCAGAGAGGTGATAAATATAATAAAGAACAAGCATTTAGAATATTATATGTATAGAAAAAAATTAAACTGACTATATGAGCCAATATATGCAAAATATACGAATAAAAATATTTTTTATTTACAAAATTGTAAAATAATATCACTCTCATATAGATACCATACCCCATCTATATCCATCTCTCTGAGGGTATTTACATTTTTTTGGAGCGTTTTTAAATAATTGAAATTTTACGTCAAAAATGACGTTGGCAGATAAGGTAAAATTATTTTTTTTTTATTATATGGAAGCCTTAATAATTTAATTTGTTGGGATATCCTAGTAATTATATACCTACTTTAGGGGCCTATGTATATTGATCTAATAAATATTAATACAGGGTATTTGAAAAAAAGAAAAAGAAAAATAGAGTACGGCTCTGCCGGGGAGTGAGTCATTCTGACATATAGGTGTTCGAAGGGCATGTAGAGGACTATCATACATATATACTATAAATTTCAAGGTGGCACGCCTTGCCAGTTTTGAGCTATAAGTTCAGCAGTTAAAACCTGTCGCGGAATAAAAAAATCAGATAGTCCGGCTCTGACGGGGTGTAAGTCATTCTGACATATTTGAGTTCAAAGGGCATGTTGAGGACTATCTATGCTATAAATTTCAAAGTGGCACGCCATGCCAGTTTTGAGCTATAAGTTCAGCAGTTAAAACCTGTCGCGGAATAAAAAATCAGATAGTCCGGCTCTGACGGGGTATAAGTCATTCTGACATATATGACTTCAAAGGGTATGTTGAGGACTATCTATGCTATAAATTCCAAGGTGGCACGCCTTGCCAGTTTTGAGATATGAGGTCAGCAGTTAAAACATTACCCCGGAATAAAAAAATCATATAGTACGGCTCTGACGGGGTGTAAGTCATTCTGACATATATGAGTTCAAAGGACATTTTGAGGACTATCTATGCTATAAATTTTAAAGTGGCAGGCCTTGCCAGTTTTGAGCTATAACTTCAGCAGTTAAAACCTGTCGCGGAATAACAAATCAGATAGTCCGGCTCTGACGGGGTGTAAGTCATTCTGACATATATGAGTTCAAAGGACATTTTGAGGACTATCTATGCTATAAATTTTAAAGTGGCACGCCTTGCCAGTTTTGAGCTATAACTTTAGCAGTTAAAACCTATCGCGGAATAAAAAATCAGATAGTCCGGCTCTGACGGGGTGTAAGTCATTCTGACATATATGAGTTCAAAGGGTATGTTGAGGACTATCTATGCTATAAATTCCAAAGTGGCACGCCTTGCCAGTTTTGAGATATGGGGTCAGCAGTTAAAATATTATCCCTGAATAAAAAAATCATATAGTACGGCTCTGACGGGGTGTAAGTCATTCTGACATATATGAGTTCAAAGGACATTTTGAGGACTATCTATGCTATAAATTTTAAAGTGGCAGGCCTTGCCAGTTTTGAGCTATAACTTCAGCAGTTAAAACCTGTCGCGGAATAAAAAATCAGATAGTCCGGCTCTGACGGGGTGTAAGTCATTCTGACATATATGAGTTCAAAGGGTATGTTGAGGACTATCTATGCTATAAATTCCAAAGTGGCACGCCTTGCCAGTTTTGAGATACGAGGTCAGCAGTTAAAACATTATCCCGGAATAAAAAAATAATATAGTACGACTCTGACGGGGTGAAAGTCATTCTAACATGTATGAGTTCAAAGGGCATATTGCTATAAATTTTAAAGTGGCACGCCTTGCCAGTTTTGAGCTATAACTTCAGCAGTTAAAACCTATCGCGGAATAAAAAATCAGATAGTCCGGCTCTGACGGGGTGTAAGTCATTCTGACATATATGAGTTCAAAGGGTATGTTGAGGACTATCTATGCTATAAATTCCAAAGTGGCACGCCTTGCCAGTTTTGAGATATGGGGTCAGCAGTTAAAATATTATCCCTGAATAAAAAAATCATATAGTACGGCTCTGACGGGGTGTAAGTCATTCTGACATATATGGGTTAGAAGTACATGTAATAGACTATATATACTGTAAATTCCAAGGTGGCACACCTTTCCAGTTTTGAGATATGAGGTCAGCAGTTAAAACATGTTTTGGAAAAAAAAATCATATAGTACGGCTCTGACGGGGTGTAAGTCATTCTGACATATATGAGTTCAAAGGACATGTAGAGGACTATCTATGCTATAAATTTCAAAGTGGCACGCCTTGCGAGTTTTGAGCTATAAGGTCAGCAGTTACAATGTTGTTGGGGGCTTAAAAATTAATAATACGGCTCTGATAATTATATCACTGAAATATATATGTTATTTATATATGAATTTCTTGATATTAGTAGTATATAACCACTCTGAACACAACATTTGAATTAATTGATATTCTAACCTCAAATATGTCTGTCGAAATATTTATTTATTGACAAATAATTATTACCATATAATATATATTATATATTTTAACTGCTGTTTTCACACTGGTTGGTACTAAATGATCTTTCGTATGTGCCGTTCTATGCAAAGGTGATACTTGTTGCTTATGCCTTAAGTCCAGATTATGTGCATCATATCTAAATTTAATTTTTTGGTATAAATAGTTTGGACGTTTTTTTAGTATTATTTTATTAAATAAGACTAGACTATGCAAACGTCTTCTTTCCTTCATTGTGAGCCACCCAATTTCCCTCATCATCGAATATAATATAATAAATCAAACCACAATGGCTTAATATTTATTCCGAATTGAATTATTTTTTTGATAAGAAACAAAATGCAGTCCGCAGGCAGCTTGTCCTCTAGCTAAATTAAACGCCAATGAGTGCTAGTAATTAATAATTGAAGATAACTGAAAAAAAAAATGTTGCCCTCGAGACACGAAAAATTTAAGTGTAAAAGTAATATTTGTATGACCTTTTTGTCATTTATCTAAATTTAATAAATTTTTGTTTTATTTTAGACATCAGCTATTTTTTTGAAGTATCGGGTTTTGTTCATTTTTCCTCTCTTTGGAGGCACTATTTATACGTACATATTTTAATTTCAGATCTTCTAGGCCAGGTTCTTGTACGCAAAATAATTGATTTTTTTAGTTTTATTATAAAATTTATTTTGCCCCCTTTTCTACTATTTACGCACCCCTATGTAAACAAAATTGTTATGCTGTATGTTGTGGGTTATCTTATATCAAAGCTATATATAAGTAGCCAATTTTTCTGTTATATTTGGAAAAACATTTTTTTTTTCGTTTTTGACCCTTTTTCGAATGCCTGTGTGAACCAGTTCATTTATGTAACATTTTTTAGGTTATATTCTATCACAACTACGAAAAATTATTCCGTATTCCGAGTAAGTTTAGGAAGTATATGTTTTTATTTTGACCCCTTCTACACTATTTACGAACGCCTATGAAAACAAGTTATTTACAACACATTTTTTAGGTTATATTCTATCAAAGCTATAAATAACTAGTCAATATTTCTGCTATGTTTAAGAAATACGTTTTTTCTAAACTTTTACCCCATTTTACACTTTTTTCGCATGTCAATGTGGTCTAATTGTTTTGGTTAAATATTTTAGGTTATATTTAATTAAACGCACAAAAAATTATTCAATATTTCGGATAAGTTTAAGAACTATGATTTTTTAAATTTTTAACCCCTCTTTTAAACCCCTTGCCTACGCTCAATGTTAATCACCACCTATAAATATCCTGTAGTATTTTCGTACCAAATGTGGTTAAAATCCGTTAAAAAGTGGTTTTTGAGTTATCACGGATACAATTTTTTTCTAACCCTTCTATAGAATTTTTACTGACGCCTATGGTACATTAATTTTTGTCGTGTATTTTTAACACCAATTCAACTAGTTAATTATAAAAAAATTTTACATTTTTTAGGTTATCTTATATCAAAGCTATATATAATTAGCCAATTTTTCTGGTATATTTGGGAAACATTTTTTTTTCGTTTTTGACCCTTTTTTAGAATATTTTCGAACCCCTGTGTGAACCAATTCTTTTATGTAACATTTTTCGGTAATATCCTATCACAGCTATGAAGAATAATTCAATATTTCCGATAAGTTTAAGAACTATGGTTTTTTAATTTTTTTTACCCTCTTTTAAACCCCTTGTGTACGCTCAATGTTAATCACCACCTATAAATATCCTGTAGTATTTTCGTACCAAATGTGGTTAAAATCCGTTAAGTGGTTTTTGAGTTATCACGGATTCAAATTTTTTCTGACCCTTTTATAGAATTTTCACGGACGCCTATGGTACATTAATTTTTGTCGTGTATTTTTAACACCAATTCAACTAGTTAATTATAAAAAAAAATTACATTTATTTTTTTTTATTTTACCTCTTTTTCTACTATTTACGAACGCCTATGTAAATAAAAATTTTATGCTGCATTTTTTAGGTTATCTTATACCAAAGCTATATATAATTAGCCAATTTTTCTGGTATATTTGGAAAACATTTTTTTTTCGTTTTTGACCCTTTTTTTAGACTATTTTCGAACGCCTGTGTGAACCAATTCTTTTATGTAAAATTTTTTAGGTTATATTCTATCACAACTAAAAAAAATTATTCCATATTTCGAATAAGTTTAGGAAATATATATTTTGTATATTTTGACCCCTTTTCCACTATTTACGAACGCCTATGAAAGTAAGTTATTTATGACACATTTTATAGGTTATATTCTATTAAAGCTATAAATAATTAGTTAATATTTCTGCTATGTTTAAGAAGTACGTTTTTTTAAAATATTTTTTACCCCATTTTACACTATTTTCGAACGCCAATGTGGTCTAATATTTTATGTTAAATATTTTAGGTTATATTCAATTAAATGCGTAAAAAATTATGCAGTATTTCGAATAAGTTTAAGAACTATGAATTTTTTTAATTTTTGAACCCTCTTTTAAACCCCTTGCCTACGCTCAATGTTTCCCAAAATCTAATCAGCTCCTTGCCATGTCCAATAGTATTTTTGTACCAAATTTGGTTAAAATCTGTTAAGCGGTTTTTGCGTTTTCGTGCATACAGACAGACAGACAGACATTTTTTTAAAACTACTTATTTATGTATAAAATGACCAAAAACAAGTATTTCCGGTGAAATTAAAAAAAATTTTTTTTTCATGAAACTAATAGTCTCCATATATACATATATGATATGGAGAGCTAAAAATGACAAAATGTATATGGCGACATCTAGTATGTATTTAAAAAAAAAATAGATGTTATTATATACATATATAAATAAGAAGCACATAGTGCAATGGATGCAACCGAAAATCCTCATAATGTTTGTAAAAAATTGCAGTTTTATTTTTTCGACACATGTTTTTGTTATTTGCGTTTGTTGGAAAACGGACATAAGGTATCATCGACCGTGGAACATCGTATATTTATTGAAAAATACGGCTTAGTTTTATCGCTTACTGTCTAGTATCTAAACCATCTGATAGATGCTAATCTTCAAATATCTGGATTGAAAAACATGACATTAAAAGTTTTACAATTTATTAAAAAAAATTTAACATGTATAGTACAATTCATAGATACAAAAATATATTTGAAAATATTGAATTTTAAACAATAATACTAACACTAACATTGATAGGACTAACAATTAATGTAAGTATGATAAATTACAAACATATATATATATAGGTATAAATAACATAACTAGTAGAACAACAAATACATCATATTGTTAAAGTATAAATAATCGAAAACCGATTTAGACTGACAAAAAAAATGAATTATAAAAATCTGAATTCATGAAACTGAAAGTTTGGACGGCCAAACAAAATATCAGTGAACAATAACTTCCTGATGTTGAGAACGTAACCGTGCTGCCTAGTTACAATGGACCCTAACCTTATACTGATATTAACAAATTGCGGAACTCTCGAAACAATGGTAGTTTTTGTAAATTTTGAATATTGAACATATATATTATCATTAAAATTTCTAAAAAAATTTGGTGTTTGCCACAAAGTTGAACAGTTGTAGAAAATTCTCGTGAAAACCTGAAATGCCGAAAAAACGGGAATAGCATCGCTGTGAAGCTCATTAAAATTCCTACCACGCAGCTAATGAACTTTTTTTTTGTATATATTACAAAGTAATGGACAAAGTAATCAATAAAGTAAAAATCAAATGACTATACAGTTGAGCTAACCTCAGTTTTTGAACACTTTCTTGAATGCCAGAAATGTTGAAAAAAATTAAAAAAGCAACCTAGGTAGTGAAACTTTGTTGTATATATGACTAAACTTAGTGAAGAATACGACGTAAAGAATCAAGTAGTTTAGTAAAGATTGTTGTAGCTCTATTAGATATCCAAATAATTGAAAGTGCAAAGCATACATTTTGTTTAAATTCGAAAATGTCCGCAAAACGGCTTTGCATTCCATTAAAAATCTACCAAATAGATTAGTGAAATTGTTAAAACTTTGTCAACTTTTGCAATACCTGATCTAATAATAATATATAGTACCTGATATATGTTATTTAATTTTTTTTTTTTTCATTTTCTCTCAAGTCGAACCTAATACACAATCACTGGATAACTCTGGTACTATTGGCGTTATAACCGGATGTCAAATTTGTAAAGAATCTGAATGCCTAAAAAGTAAGGCAATATTAGTGAATATACCTTACTTAACAATAAGCAATTTTTAGCGAGATATCGTGTATTAAACGATTACCAATATTCAGTAACCGATTTGTTTTAGCGACAAACCGATTATAGGGGAAGTAGTTGTGACGTTGTGTCGGCACCTTTGTTATCTCTGTCTTAAAAGCAATTCGCCGCCGCTTATAGTTATAGTATCTTATATTATATATAGATATAGTATATATAGTAGCGGGCGATGCCGTTTTTAGCGTCTACTGACCCTTATCTATAGTCATTATTCTATGACAACGTTCCAAAACTTTTTAACCTTCCTTACTTGTTAGTTTGTCCCGATACTTCATATTTGTTCATATTCTTTTTATTGTCTTTTTACATGAATTTTTAGTTTAGAATATTTTATAACCTGCACAGACAATTTGCAAAGAATCATTTTTAGTCTAGTAAGAACTTATATTAAGTGTATTAATGAGACAGGTGAGTTTGGCAAAAATCATTTATTTAACCTACTTAGCCTGTCCATCTTACGATTTTGATATGTGTGTATTTGTTCTTTTCTCCTTTTTGTAATTTTGTTTAATGACATTCACGTTTTCTGATTAGACCGTTGAACTTTTTGTATTGTTGCCTTTCAGGCTAATAATGCAGTGAGCGGATTCCGAAACATGTCCCTTATGCGTTCAGGTTGATATTATACAGGGTGAGTCACGAGGAACTGTACATACTTCTACCATAAGTAGAGGCACATTAGGGGATCATCAAATAACCATTAAAAACTGTCTCCTTGTTTTCATTATTAATATACAGGGTGAATTTTGGATCTTCACCAAAACAATGTTTCGTCATATCTCTTCAATGATTAAGTCGATTTATCTCATTTTTTTTTATAAAAGTGTGTATTGGGGTCTGGCAACTAACTGACATATTCAGAATTGAGAAAATCCAGGTCTGTCTTGGAGAAAATTTGTGGGACTTCTTCATATTCAACACTTCACCCTGTATATGATTTTTCAAAAATCTGATATAATTTTTTCAGAGGGCATAAATAGACAGTTAGACCTGGGTATTTGAATTTTTTGTTACACTCACCTCACATTTCCAATTAAAGATTCAATTTAGAACCAAATTGAAAATTGGCAATAATGAAGTATAATAATGTTTAGTCATTAAAAAGAAATGTTCAAAATAAACAGAAACGACACACACTGTGCTCCAGTATGGTAAATACCATAATTTGAATTGATTTACAGGGCCGGATTTAACAATCTGGCATATCTGGTTCATCCCAATAATTCACCCTGTATGTAACTTTTTCCACCCGTAATAGACAGAAAACAGATAAAAAATGTTTGTAATAACCTAGTTTTCTTATTTGTTTGACGAAAACTCATGTGTCTAATTATTTTAATCGGAATGAAATGAACAAGCCAGGAAAATGTTTATTCATAAATTAAGAAATAAAATAAAAAACAATAACCAAACAATAAAACAGTTTTAACTATGTGGTGCAAAGTAAAAAACAATTTAATAAACATTACGATTTTAAAATATGTTCAAAATGAAATCCATCTGCCTTAATACACTTTTCTTGACGAATGTTTAAATGTGTAATGGACTTTCTGATTGTCAGTTGGTCATTTCTGATAATATTGCAACAGTGAATAATTCTTTGTTAATGAGCTGTTGTGTTTGTAATCGTAATGTTTGATAAATTGTTTTTTACTTTGTTCCACATTGTTAAAACTGTTTTATTGTTTGTTTATTGTTTTTTATTTTATTTCTTAAGTAAAGAATAAACATGTCCCTGGCTTGTTCATTTCATTCCGATTAAAATAATTAGACACCTGAGTTTTCCTCAAACAAATAAGAAAACTAGGTTATTACAAAATTTTTTTATCTGTTTTCTGTCTATTACGGGGGAAAAAGTTACATACAGGGTGAGTTATTGGGATGAACCAGATATGCCAGATTGTTAAATCCGGCCCTGTAAATCAATTCAAATTCAAATGTGAGGTGAGTGTAACAAAAAATTCAAATACCCAGGTCTAACTGTCTATTTATGCCCTCTGAAAAAAATATATCAGATTTTTGAAAAATCATATACAGGGTGAAGTGTTGAATATGAAGAAGTCCCACAAATTTTCTCCAAGACGGACCTGGATTGTCTCAATTCTGAATCGGTCAGTTAGTTGCCAGGCACCAATACACACTTTTATAAAAAAAATTAGATAAATCGACTTAATCATTGAAAAGATATGACGAAACATTGTTTTGGTGAAGATCCATAATTCACCCTGTATATTAATAATGAAAACAAGGAGACAGTTTTTAATGGTCATTTGATGATCCCCTAATGTGCCTCTACTTATGGTAGAAGTATGTACAGTTCCTCGTGACTCACCCTGTATAATTTAGTGAAGACTTGTGTTTTATTTCGTATGTATTTTGAATTTATACTTTTCCAGTCTAATCAAAACAAGCTAATGTTTCTTTTGTCTGTTTTGTCTAGCAATTAGATTTCTTTATTTTCAAAGAGTTTCTATCCATTTTTATAAATTTGGGGAGTCCCGCGATAAATGCAAGAAATAGTGAAACAGGGATTGCATATGTAAAAAATATTAGGCAATTTTCACTGTCATTCGCATCTTGTAATTTAATGAAATGAAACATATAAACTTTTGTGTGATTAAATGAGACAGACTTTAGGCTGTTTGATGACTATACTATAACGCATACGTAAGGTGCACCATAGTAATGAATGACGAAACCCACGTCATTTATATCCAAACAAAGCTTACTGCTGGCGGTGTTCAGATGTAGTAAATAATGTACCACAATAAACTTAGCAGTTTTAAAGCATTATTTATTGCGATTCAACTCATCATCGTAGACTTCTTTAATCACAACGCTTATAACATACGCAGGTGCCGCTTAATGGATCAGTTAGTAAAGAGTAGATCAGAGTTAAAAAGACGCCTAAACGGGTTGATACAGACGCTGACGGCTGTCGATGTGCGCCTATGTGGAGCGCGGTTAAAACTTGAATGCGTGACAGTTTGAGGCTCATCTAAGTTATAGTATGAATAGCGATGCGTGATAGTGAGAACAGTATGCTCCTGAAATGACACAATAAGCCTGTGAAAGCTGACATACACTTTCGCGGCCGCAATCAGAGTTGGCCCTACAAAAATTATAAACCCAAAGAGCAAACACCGCCAACGCTGCTGGCATTAAGCTTTGTTTGGATATAAAAGGCGTATATTTTATTCATTCTTGCAACTCTATGTAATGAATACCAATACGCTTCTCCCCTAATAAGCGTCTCACTTATGCCGGTCGATATTTGTTACTGGATACGACTATGATAATCTGACAAGCTCATAAGAGCGAAACCAATTCGTCATATCTGTAGACCGATGCTTCAGTCTGATTGAACTGCATTAAACTGGGGCTGTGCTAATTAGCTATGCCATAAAATTATTTATACTTGTAACATATTTTTAATTGTAATTATTTATATTAATATCGATTAATAAATATTGTTTATCGCGGGATCAAAATTGAATAATTAAGCATTATTGAACCCGTAAGGCCCGAATAGAAATACTTTTTAGATTGTATAACTACCAAAAGGGTTAATAACCAGAAAATTATCCCCACAGTCATGAAAAGGAAATATAAGAAACCTAAAAAAATATGATGGGCCAGATGTCAATGCAGTAACCAGTGTGTCAAATTTGGAAACATTATACAAGGCAGGATAAAAATATATATAAAAGCTGACCCTGAAATTAAAATGTAAAAAGTAGATGAGCACGTGAAAGGCATTATTTTATTAGTGTTTCACGAGGCATATTACCGGAAAAATTACGCCAGGGCTACTTTTATTCCTAGGGCTTGTCGTTTGGCCAATAAATGTTCAGACTTGCACTTTTTCTCCTTGATTAATGAGTTCCTGGGTCATTTGATGCGGCCTCCTGAGAGGGCGGCTTTTCTTGATTGATTTTCTTAACAGATTTTCACAACTGCTTTGCGATTAGTATTGAGCATTGGTTTGGGCTTGTAATATTTTACTTGTAATTAGTTTAGTTAGATATCTAAGTGTTTGTCACGTCTGTTTTTTGTTATTTGTGTATTGTAATAATCGGATTTATCCGTAAATAAATTTTAATCCCCCAAGAAAGTCCAAAAAAAGTTAGTAGCAAAGGTTTATACCCATCAATACAAATATTTTCCCAGTGCGTGAATCGCACTGTTCACGAAACAATGACAATACAGATAAAAAATTTCTTGTATCGGCAAAATGTATGAGCTTCATCTGCAGCGTGCGAACCTGATCAATACTCGAGAAAATCGAAACCTAAAATATTCTACAGATAAAAAGAAGAAACATTACAATCAGAAAGCTCTACATCCTTGTAAAGATTAGGAGTTCTCAGATGATTTTACCGAAAAACACAGAAATTGCGGAACTCTCGAAACATTGGAACAACAAAATTTGCCAGTTCTAGTACTAAAATTTAGTATGCACGACAAATCTGGGGTGTTTATCAGATGTTTTATTCTGCCACTAATATGTTTGGGAAAATTGTAGCAACAAACTATTTGTTGCTTTTGTTTTAACTGTATTCAATTATGGTTCAAGACTGCGAAAATTAATAAAAATTGAATTTATTGAAGAAACTAAATAATTACAGCGAAACATTAGCTAAATTGTAAGGCAATCCACAAAATTGAAATTGATGTAATTTCACACTAGAATTAAAGAAAATGTCTCCTTTAGTGAGAAAAAATAGGCAAATTAAGAAAGTTAATTTTAAAATAGGTTAGATTAAAGAAGTCTGGTCTAGCTGAATATATGTTTAATAAAAATCATAAGGCAAGTAGTAACTTTTCCACGATCGTTGAAGGAGAATATTTTATTATTTTTTTCATAGTTCATAGTAATTAGATTTTGCAGCAGAGTGTGCATTTTTATAAATGTTGTGATTCCTGTGCAAAAAATAAATAAAAATAATTTATCGCCTTAAATATTTTACCCCAACAATACGATGGTTGCTATTTATGTATTGAGAACTGGCAACACTTGTATTGCCAGGTGAAATCTTTCACCCTCATCTTGAAGTTTGACATTTTTGACAGTATACGTACTGACAACGATTTGATGTCCGAGCAATATTTGTGATATTTACAGTAAGTTGAAAAGTTCATCTCGGCCAAAAAATGGAATTAAGTCGCGAAAATGTTCGAGCTATTATTTATTATGACTTTTGACGTGGCCTAACGCAAGAACAGTGCACCAATCAACTTAATGCAACATTTGGCGATAAAGCACCATCCAAGGCCACTGTATATCGCTGGGTACACTGAATTCAAACGTGGCCGTAGTTCGGTCACGGACCAAGTTAAAGTTAGTGGTCCAAAATCAGTCGTTGTGCTGGAAAACATCGGTGCTGTGCGAAAACTAATTGAAGAATGTGACATATCGTGAAATCGAGGCAAGTTTAAGTATTAGTATGACGACGCTCTTATTTATGATTTTGCACGAACATTTGGATGTTTGCAAGCTATGTGGGCGCTGCATTCCACATTTGTTGACAGGTCCTTAAAAAAGGCTCGAGTCGATTGGTGCCGTAAAATGCCTAAAAATTACAACTGTGATGCATCTAAAGCCGTACACAGCATTGTCACAGTTGACGAGTCGTGGTTTTATGCCTATGAGCCAGAAAGAAGAGGCCAATCGGCAGTTTGCGTGTTTCAATGTGAAGAAAAGCCAGCAAAAGTTGTTCGTTTCCGAAGCGTTAAAAAGCAAATTGTGGCGTGTTTCTTCACGAAACCGGTCATGCCGCAACTGTGGTTTTAGGAAATCAGAAGACCGTTAATTCAGCGTGGTATACAACCATTTGTTTGCCCGAAGTTTTCGGTAAATTGAGAAAAATGACTAATCGTGATGCACACACATCACTTCCAACAAACGAGTATTTGGACACGCACCATCGATTTGATGGGTCATGCACTTGGCAGCCAATTATTTCTTGTTATTGCCGGTAATTAAAAATAAGTGGACAACGATTTTCATCGCCCGAAGAAGCGGTTGAGGCCTTCAAAAACCTTGTTTTAGA
The DNA here is from genome assembly GCA_911728435.2 of Apoderus coryli. Classification (NCBI taxonomy): domain Eukaryota; kingdom Metazoa; phylum Arthropoda; class Insecta; order Coleoptera; family Attelabidae; genus Apoderus; species Apoderus coryli. The sequence goes on from OU452198.1 coordinate 27,348,304, forward strand.
GCTATCGTCTTCTGACTGGACAAAGTGCTTTGAACGGTGGTTTCATCGCATGCAAAAGTGTATAGATCTTAATGGAGAATATTTTGAAAAGCAATAAAAATATTTTGGATAACATTAGTTCGTTTGTTCTTTCTATTCTCAATATATAAATAGCAACCCTCGTATTTGATGTTTTTAGAGTATAATTACTTTGTAAGCGAATTTCAGCAAATTGTCGGTCAGAACTATGGTATATTATATTGTAATATTTTGTTTAATTTAGTTTTAATTATCTCATTTTTTGCACAGTCCACAGTGAAATGCGCGTCAGAAACTAAATTATGTTGTTGGTAATATTATAAAACAATTTCCCAAAAATGCCAAAAGTACTCCCGGACAAAAGAATTAAACAAATAGGAAGTTGATCAAACGCAATATTAAACAAATGTTTAAGTTTGTAACCCTCTTCATATATTTTTGACTGGATGTAGAGGGTAGTTGTAGAAAATATGTCTATAAGGTAAGATCAAATGTTTTATGTCCACCAAAATTTTAAAACGCTCTGTAGAGGAAATAAAGGATATTTCTATAAGTATTTGTAACAGGTTATTAAGCATGATATTTTCGTTAGCGATAACAAATTCATATAAAACTCGCAAGAAAAATTAAGGCCTGTATAGAATAACAAGATAGGAGAGATCCGCTAACTTCATATCCCAGGTACCACATACTTTCTTCTCGTTGGGAAGCGGGCATTGGATCTATTAATACCAACGTAAGGAACACAAAGCGATCTGCCGCCTGAGCAAGACTACATTCACTTGAATTGAAATCGGAAATACCCTGGACTTATCATCCGAATCCAATTACTACCCGAGAATTTACCCAGAAGCCACAGACATCAACAAAAATAAACACAAAAGAAACAGAAGATTAATTGTATTTGGGTCCAATAACTTACAAACACAAAGCTAGCTCTAGCGAGCACCACTCGTTTTGGAGCAATATTTGGAAGAAATCGCACAAGCAAACGCCTTAACAACGCGGTTTAACGCTGTAGGTGTATCAATGCTGGCTGTTGGAGTGAACTATAGAAATTGTGAGATATTTTTTGGGTTAAATTAAAACCACATGTATTTGACTGTGCAAACACATGGAAAAGTAATGGTTGACTCATATCATTTGGTCGTAAAAAGCATGGTATTAGATCACGCCATATAAGTCTTTCATTTATGGACTTGTAAACTACCAATGTGTGAACTCAACAGATGATGAGAACTTTCAGAACCACACTTGATATTTTCCCAGTGAAACGGTTCTACATTTTCGATGCAATTCAACACTTTAAGCAAAGATCAGTGACTGTAGACTTTATTAAATCACTGTTTGAGTTTGTTCCAAACTAACCTAAATCACCCCTTTTACTTTCATCCTATTCGAGATACTATTTTATCGAATTTTAATCACTCTATTTTATAGAGTCACTTTATAAAAATGAATCTGCTTACTTTTTTAAAGTAAACATATTTAGTCACATTTTTCAGCATCGGAATGTACATTAGATACCTTTATAAGTATCTAAAATCAGCTTACATCTAATTTAAAGCTTAAGTAGATAGAAACAACAATTGTTCGTTATACCTACTACCGTGTCAGCCTTTTTAAATTCCGTTTACTTTGTTTTGAGCAAACCGTATATGGTTTTACTTTCGGAGGGGAAGATGGTTCTATAATTTCAAGTCTTTTTCTAATGGGTCGTGACTCAATCACAGGTATAAATCCGCTGTCCTTGCTTCCATTCTTTTCACTGATTGATGAGGAACTGCCGAATCCTGGAGAATTTTTCCGCAAACATTTATTACTCTCATGTAGAACGACCGCCGATTTCGATCGATTTTGTGATTCGGTGAATGATTTGGTTAAGTCCCTTTTCACACTGATTGAGGCTTCGCTATTTGAATAATATCCTGAGGAGGAATAGTACCTGTAACAATGAAAGAATTTGATATATTATGATGATTGATTTTTTATTCGACGTGTTTGTTGCTTTTGGAAGTACAATGAGCCAGTGAAACGGGATGATTTTAAAAAAATGGAGTAAACTTGGATGAAAGCATAATCTATATACCTACACTACCTATCATATCTGCTACATTTAAATATATTAACAGAGTCGTACTTGATAAATTTGTGCACGTATATGAAAATATTAATATAAAAGTTTGATAAAATTAATTAATTATGCCTCAGAAAGACTTTTGTGCCGCATGTAATCTGGTAATTACTCGAAAGCAATATTCAATTTTGTGCTTCGAATGTGATAAATGGAACCATGTAAACTGTGTGGATCTACCAATAACGCAACTGAATTATTACGAATCTGAGTTGCATAAATCGAATGGAGCTAGATGGAAGTGTCCAACCTGCCTAAAGAATACCGTTAGACGGTCTCAATCTGCGCGTAAATCTTTCCATGTACCCGATGATGCTTGCAACAATTCAGCGACTGCCAGCAGCGTTGCTTACCCAGTGACGCTTGAAGATATTATGCTGAAGCTGAACATTTTACTCGAAAAATATGATAAGCAGTTGGAAATTAATAACTCCTTAAAACTTGAGATTGGTTCTTTGAATGCGTGTATCCAGACGCTTGAAAATAACTCAAATACAAACACGACACCTAACCTTGATGAAATTTATAAAAAATGCAGCGACCGTGAGCGCAGAAAGAACAACATTATAATTCTGGGTCAGCCGGAGACTTCAACGTCTAGCGTGACTCAGGATGACATGAATGCCGCTATGAATGTTATACAGTCTGTGTGCCCCGGCATGGAAGCTTCAAGCATAAAACGTGTATACCGACTGGGTCAACGAAATCATCCTCATGACCAGACCCGAAGAAATAATACTCGTAATAAACCGCGCCCTCTTAGAATCTCATTTAAGGACAATGCAACAGTGATTAATATCCTTAAAAACTCACATAAATTAAAGTTCATTGAAAATATGAAACATATCTCATTAAATTCCGACAAAACTCCAAAACAGTTGGAAGAATACAGACAGTTACGACGTCTGCTGGCCGAGCGCAAGGAAGCTGGCGAAAACAACATTAAAATAAAATATATTCGTGGTGTGCCTAAAATAGTCAGTGCTTCACCTCAACTTGATCATCGTTTAAACTGAGTGATATGTCTGATGGGTCTAATGTGCGTCTAAGTGTTGTCTACCAAAATGTGAGAGGCTTAAATACGAAGATAAATGACTTTTATAAGCATGTCAGCTCATGCGAATATCAAGTAATCGCCATATCTGAGACGTGGTTACAATCGAATGTATACTCATCGGAACTATTTGACGATAACTACAACATATACCGAAAAGATCGTGACTTGGAAGCCGTCAATCTCTCCAGAGGCGGTGGCGTAATGCTCGCCGTACGACATGATCAACAATCACAGATGGTACCAGTTACGCCTGGGATTTCACCGCTAATCGATCTCGTTTGCTGCAAAATTGGACTTAACAATTACTCATATTATTTATATGCGTGTACGTGCCGCCTGGCGCAGGTATGCAGGCTTATAACGACCTATTTGAATATTTCGAATCAGTGAGTTTTCTCTATCATTGTCCTTTCATTGTTGTGGGCGATTTCAACATTTCTCAGGAGCCTGAGTCGTATCTGATAAATGCACAATCTGCCGCGCTTCACGAATTTGTTTCATTCTTTAATCTAACACAATACAACAGTGTTCGAAACTCAAATAATCGTCTTCTTGATTTGGTCCTATCGACCTTTCCCTGCGACGTAATGGCTGGTTCTATGCCAATAGTCAAGGAGGACCCACATCATCCGACATTGAATATCGAATTTTACGTTAAACCTAACTCATTATTTAAAAATTTTCGAATCAATCGGTTTTCTGAAAGGTACAATTTCCGAAAGGCAAATCTAAACCTTTTGTATGACCAGATATTTCTTCATGACTGGTCCTCTTTGAATAGTATTAATGACATTGATGAGACTGTATCTTCTTTGTATGGGTCATTGGGATCAATGTTTGATATGTGCGTGCCAAAACTGCGAGGCCATGTCGGAAGATTTCGGTATCCTCAATGGTATCCAGAGGGGGTCATCTGCGATATCAGGGAGAAGTCGAGATATTTTCGCAAATGGAAGCGGTCTTATCTGTCATCTACACAATTTTCAGCGCTTAAGACACTCTATAAAGATAAAGATCGATGAATCTTATGAAGCATATCTCTTGCAGGTACAGGCCTCCGTTCGAGATGACCCTAGAAGAGAGCTATGGAAATTTATTCAAAATAAAAAACGCAAATCTCGTATACCCGGTTTGATACATCTCAGCACGGGTGAATCCCTGTCAGCTCCAGATAGTATTGTCAATGCCTTCGCGGACTCCTTTTAAAGTGTCTTTGTTCCCGCCACTGCATCCGCTCCAGTCAATCCAGATGTTGGTGATGGCTCTATTACGGTGGGCAGTATTACTTTTGATGACGTGCTAAAAGCTATTAAAAAGCTTAAACCTAAAATGACCTCAGGCTGTGACAACGTTCCTGCTTTCATTATTATATATATAATAAATTCATAAATACAACAACAGCGTGTTCAATAAATCGTTCCTTATATTGTGATATTTGCGTCTGATATACTTCACCGAATATTTTGAAAGTTATATCAGTGTGCGCGTAAAATTTTTGTGAATCTAATCATATAAATACTGGAACTGGTCGAATTTATATAATTACAATAAATCATTAAATCCTATATATCGTATTTTCAGAAATTGAGATACGATATTATAATATTGATAAACAAATAGATAAACTAATAGGTACCGCCTTAGTGATAAAATTTAATCAGTACTGTTTTGTTTGTTTTTTGTTTTTTCTTTTTATTCGACGAGTGCCGCAAAAAATTCAGATCATTTAATACAGTGTTGGACTCTTTATATTTACTGTGAATTTGAGCTATGTCGCAGAAAGTTATATGCGCTGCTTGTAGCCAACCTGTTACAAAAAGGCATTATTCCATACTGTGTTACATATGCGAAAAATGGAATCACATAAAATGTGTAGGTGTAAGTGTGGCAGAGCTGAACTCCTATGAAGTTGAACTCAAGAGAGCGAGTAGTGAAGGTTGGAAATGTCCCTCCTGCTTGAGAGACTCTGTTAGATCATCTCAAGTATCACGCAAGTCTTTTTATCTACCCCAAACCAGTGGAAGATCTTTTGATGAAGCTGACAGGCCGAAGCCAGGCACAGTGACATTGGAAGATGTAATGGTAAAATTGAATAATATGGAGGACATGTATACTCAATTAATGTTCAAGTATGACCAGCAAATTAAAATAAATGACAATCTCCAGGCACAGATAGCTGATATGAACGTGTCTAACGATAAACTTAAGTCCGAAGTAACGGCATTGGGTACCCGCCTGCAGAACATTGAAAACAGAACAACCTTGCATCAGCAGGATCATATTGGCGATGGAATAAACATATTTAAAGAAATTCATGACCGTGATGCAAGAAGAAACAACGTTGTAATCTATGGACAACCTGAAAGCAATCGGAATCAAAATGATGACGAAACAGCTGTAATAAATATGATCAAAGCGGTTATTCCAACATTCGAAACGGCTAATGTTAAACGTATTAATCGCATAGGTCGTCTTACTGAGGAACAGTTAAGACCCAGGCCTATAAGAGTTGCCCTCACGAGTTATCAGATGGCTAATGATCTTCTTCGAATGGCAAACAGGCTTAGGTTGATTCCACAGCATAGCAGTATCGGCATATCCACAGATAAAACTCCATACCAATTGAAAGAATATCGCGCTGTCCGGGAACAATTAAACGAGCGAAAGCGAGCAGGTGCGACCGGTATCCGCATAAAATATATGAATGGAGTTCCCACAATTGTCAATAATACGGAAGCTTCTTTAAACTAATATCATCGTCTAGCAGGAACTATAAACACATAAAAATGATATACCAGAACGTAAGAGGTTTAAACACAAAAATAAGTGAATTTTATAGCAATGTGGTTGAGGGGGAACATCATATCGTGGCAGTTACGGAAACTTGGCTTCAGCCTCATGTGAACAACTCGGAACTGCTCGGAACCAACTATGTTGTTTACCGTAAAGATAGAAATCTATCAGCACTCAACGTGAGAAGAGGTGGAGGCGTGCTATTGGCGATCAGATCGGATGTCGCGTCACAACCTATTATCTTCCCTAATGAAATTAGTTTGCCTGCGTCTATTGATGTAGTCGGATGTAGGATATTAATAAAAAACTTTAAATGTTACGTGCTTTGTGTTTATGTTCAGCCGGGGGCTAATATGTCGGTATATGTTCAGCTATGTGAATTTTTTGAATCATTGACGTTTTTGTTTGGGTGTAATTTAATTATATTGGGTGATTTTAACTTACATTTTGATTATACTAATACGAGTAGTCACTTATCAACTGTACGTGATACTATGCATTTATTTAATTTGAATCAATGTAATCAAATTGTTAATTCTCAGAATAACATTTTAGACTTAGTATTATCATCAATGAGATGCGATGTTATTCATTGTGTTCCGCCGCTAGTGAGGGAGGATGTATATCATCCAGCTCTGCACATATTCTTTGACACTGCAAGTGACTCGGCAAGTACCAACTTTAGAACCAATCCACTGGCTAAACGGTACAATTTTCGAAAAGCTAATTTTATTCAGTTATATGACAACATTTTCAGTCAAGATTGGTCCTTTATCAATAGAGTAGGTGATGTCAATGATGCAGTTTCCCAATTTTATTACAAAATATTTGAGTTGTTTGATGAGTCCGTGCCAACTTTCAGACATCGCAAACAACGCTTTACATATCCCTGTTGGTACACGCCATGTATCATTCAGCAAATAAAAGCTAAAGCCACATTTTTTAAAAAATGGAGAACTTCAGGCTCCATACAATACTATGATATGTATAAAATATTAAGATCAGACATTAAACGAGGTGTCGAGCGGGAATATTCCAACTATCTAGAAAGCATTCAAAATTCAATCAAAACGGATACCAGACAGCTATGGAGATTCATACAAAATAAAAAACGAAAGTCACGCATACCGGGTGCAATGATTGATGTCGATGGAAGTACCATGACAGATGCGCAGGTTATAGTGGATGCCTTCGCGGGGTTCTTCGAGGGCGTTTTCATGCCTTCTCAGTCATATGACGGTGGCAGCAAAGACTTGGGGTCTAATAGTGCGATTGGTACTGGATTTTTTGATTATGAGGATATTTTAAGCGCACTCAAGAAATTAAAGCCCAAAAATACCGCTGGATTTGACGGCATACCTTCATTCCTAATTAGGGATTGCGCATATATATTTGCTAAACCATTACAATTCCTATTCAATAAATCAATAAACGCTCAAACCTTTCCCGACGTTTGGAAGAAGGCTCGTATATGTCCAGTGCACAAGGCCAATGATGTCAACGAAATAGTGAACTATCGTCCGATATCCATTTTGTCTAACTTCTCGAAGGTCTTTGAGATAGCCATACATGAGAAATTATTTAGTCAAATAAAAAATTTAATAATAGTTCAACAACATGGCTTCTATCAGAAGCGCTCAACCGTCACTAACTTATCCGAGTTCCTGCAGTATGTTTATCCCACCATGAGCAGAGGTGATCAGGTTGATGCTATCTACACAGACTTCTCGAAGGCTTTTGACAGGTTGGACCATGGTATTATATTACGTAAAATGAGGGCACTAGGATTCGGTGATGCCCTTGTTGGATTCTTTGAGTCGTATCTTACGGGACGTACCTTGTTTGTTGAGTACAATGGTTTTAAATCTAGGGATTTTGTAGCTACAAGTGGTGCACCACAGGGGAGCAACTTGGCTCCACTTATATTTTCGATATACGTCAACGATATCACTGCGAATGTATTTAGTTCCTGTCTCCTGTTTGCTGATGATCTGAAGCTCTTCAGGATAATACGTAATCCCTTGGACTGTGAGCTGCTTCAGACGGACTTGGTGGCGCTGGAGCGTTGGTGTGCAGATAACAGGCTTCCACTTAACACAAAAAAATGCAAATGTATGTCGTTCGCCAGGAGCGCTGATATCGTCCGGTATGAGTACAGCATTGGCGACGACATTCTTCAGAGATGCAGGGAAGTTAGGGATCTGGGTGTCCTTGTTGACAATGAATTATCATTCAATCCTCACCTTCACAGTATTTGCCAAGAGGCGACTAGAGCACTTGGGTTTATTATAAGGTCAACAAGGGAATTTCAGAATATGGACACTCTTATAGTCCTTTACCAGTCGCTGGTGCGGTCAAAGTTGGAGTACGCATCTGTCGTGTGGTCACCGATTTACCAGGTATATATCAATAAACTTGAGCGGGTTCAGCGTAAGTTTTTAAAGTACATTTCGTACAGGATTGATGGACGATATCCGGACAGGGGGGTTGATCATGGCGAACTCTTAAACCGTTTTGGTTTTCAGTCGTTGCAGTGTCGAAGAGTGTCTGCATCTCAAATATTTCTTTTTAAATTAATCAACTCCATGCTGGATTGCCCTCACCTCTTGCGGGAAGTGAACCTCAACGTACCACTGGCATGTACAAGGAACATGCCCTTGTTTAGGGTTCCCCAAGCTCATACGAATTATGAGACGAGGGCTCCCGTGATTAGTGCATGCAATCTGTGTAATAAGCATAAAATATCTGTTCATACCAATTTTTTTAGTAATAATTTAGTGGCATTTAAACATAGTTTGCAGGCTCATTTAGTTAATTTAAGAATTTGATATTAAGTTTTGTTATAGTTGTAGTTGTAGTTTTAGTGTAGATTAAGTTCAATTGTTTATATTATGGAATCAAAGAATTGTCTTGTAATTGGGTGTAACCTGTTAGACAATAAATAAATAAATAAAAATAAATAAATAAATAAATTAGGGATTGTGCGTATGTGTTGGCTGAACCACTATCCATTATATTCAACAAAATAATTCAATTGAATACCTTTCCCACTGCTTGGAAGTTGGCGCGAGTTTGTCCTGTGCATAAGTCTGGGGAAGCTGATGTTATTACCAACTATCGCCCGATTTCCATCTTGTCTAACTTTTCAAAAGTATTCGAAATGATACTTCAAGACAAAATATTTCACCAAATAAAAAACCGTATCATCATACAACAACACGGATTCTTCTACAAGCGTTCAACCGTAACAAACTTGGTGGAATTTCTACAAACTACAATCCCGGCTCTCGGTCAGGGCAAACAGTTGGAAACTATTTATACCGACTTTTCAAAGGCTTTTGATCGTCTGGATCATAACATAATAAAATTTAAGATGTACAAGATTGGTTTTGGTGATAGGTTGGTGAGTTTTTTTGACTCCTATCTCTCTAACAGGAGCCAGTTCGTCCAATATAACGGTTTTAGATCTCGCCGGTTCTCTGTTACAAGTGGTGCTCCTCAGGGAAGCAATCTTGCTCCGTTGATGTTTGCTATATTCGTGAACGACATTGTCTCGGATGTTTCGAGTGATTCCCTTCTGTTTGCAGATGATTTAAAGTTATTTCGAATTATATGCGGTCCTGAGGACAGTCATTCTCTCCAGTATGATTTAAATGTCCTTCATCGGAGGTGCACTGTCAACTGCTTACCCTTGAATATCGATAAATGCAAGTGCATGACATTTTATAGAGGACTGGCACCCCATGAACATAATTATGAAATTAACGGTACATCTTTGGAAAGATGCTCGGTGACAAAGGACCTCGGTGTTGTGGTTGATTCTACACTTTCATTCAACCAACACATTATAGATATTTCTCAGGCCGCACTTAAGACACTGGGATTTGTCTTGAGGTCGACCTCAGGATTCCGTAGTGTTGACTGCCTGACATCGGTGTATCTGGCATTGGTAAGAGCTAAATTAGAGTATGCGTCAATGGTTTGGTCACCGATTTACCGTGTTCACATTGACAGATTGGAGAGAGTTCAGCGCAAGTTCCTAAAAAACATATGTTTCCGAATAGACGGACGTTTCCCTGCGAGAGGATTTAACCATCAACAGTTGCTGGATAGATTCAATTTCGACTCATTGGAGTTTCGGAGGACGGTCAACTCACAGATTTTTCTTTTTAAGCTGATTAATTTTCATGTCGACTGCCCTCGCCTTCTCACGCATATTCACTTTAATGTGCCCCAATATCATTCTCGTAACCCACAAGTTTTTCGACATCCACAGCTTCGGTACAATTATGAGGATAAAGCCCCTGTAACCAGAGCCTGCATATTGTGCGACAGTTTGAGCGTGCACAGACATGTCGACTTTTTCAGCTGTAAACTATCATTGTTCAAATGCAAACTATCTGAATATTTGAGATCTGTGGATACTTGATTGTCATATTAAATTTGTTTGATATTTTGTTTGACATGTATATATTATTAACTTATGCTAATGTAAAACTTGTCTTGTAATTGGGCGCAAGCCTGTTAGACATTAAATATTATTATTATTATTATATCTCAATCTCAAGTAAATAAGGGCTAATAACCATTGAAATCAAGTGAACACAAAATATGGCGAAAATTGACAATATGAATCCGAGGCAATGGAAAAGGGAGTGTTGGGATTTTAAACTAGTTTCCCAAGAACCAACACACAATTGACGGATAGCATTCAGCTATGAAAGCGTAAAATACGAGGCATGTTTTTTAAGTAAGTACCGTTTTGGAATTAAAAAAAGACGTGCAAAGATATCGCAATAATTTTATTTTTACATGAAAGCCTGTACCTTAACCTACTTTTCTACATAATTTCCGTGAATATTGAAGCACTTGTCATAACGTGGCACCATTTTTTGAATACCCTCCTCATAAAATTCTGCCGCCTGACTTGCATTGATTGTCTCATTACGAGGCAGAAACTCCACTAGCAATACTCCTTTTCTGTCCCAAAAAACTGTGCACATGATTTTCCGGGCAGAAATTGTTTGCTTAAACTTCACTCTTTTGGGTGATGATGAATGTCGCCATTCCATGGATTGTTGTTTCGATTCTGGTGTGACGTAGGCCACCCATGTTTCGTCACCAGTAACAATTTGGTCTAAAAAATCTTCACCTTCATTGTGGTACGGCTCAAGGAAAGTCAATGCACTGCCTAAACGTTGGGTTTTGTGCAAATCCGTCAACATTTTTGGAACAAACAAGTCAGGCGGCAGAATTTTATGAGGGTATACAAAAACTGGTGCCACGTTATGACAAGTGCCTCAATATTCACGGAAATTATGTAGAAAAGTAGATTAAGGTACAGGCTTTCATGCAAAAATAAAATTATTGCGATATCTTTGCACGTCTTTTTTTAATTCCAAAACGGTACTTACTTAAAAAACATGCCTCGTAAATCGAGAAACTTCCGTTCCAATCCTGAAAAACTAGAAGAATAGCATAAAATCAAGAGCTCTTGAATATGGCAGTATTTCATCTCCTGAAATATAATGGAAGAAGACAGTGGCGAATGGAAAACACTGGCTCCAAGGGCATTATTCGTACCCGAAACTGGTACAATTGTTTGTTTTGTATTAATCTAATCGAGTTTAATACATACCTATCACTGTGATATGCTGTAGTGGAGTTGTGATTTAACGTACTAGAAAATATCGCTGACGAGTCAAAACTAGTTTGTGAATTGTTACTTAAATCTTCAAATTTCTTTCGAGCATTAGTTATAAACTTCGATGATTGACACTTATCGATGAATTCGTCATGTTTGTAAGCGAAACTATCACATTTGAGGCACACAATATAACCACAACTGCTCACATTTCTACACTGGGCAATGTCTTTATCTACAATGGCCGGTTGGCTGCATCGCTGACATTTGACGAGTGATTGGTTTTCCATTATCGAACGGCCAAGCTGCAAAAACCACATAATTATAGAATTTTCATTTTTAGTAATGTATTCTTAAGTTATTATTCGCCGACGATAAGTGAAAGTATCACTACACGAAATAAGACTTCAATTAAATTTATTTCAATCTGTAACTCAAAGTATGTTCGAAAATAGGGTTTTTACTAGGTTATCCACAAATGACAGATTCAGACAAAAGTCTGATGTTACAAACCCTTAACCCCCCCATCTAGAAACGTATTTGTTAAACGAAAATTTTGTAGCAAACAAATAAATTAAAAAAAATACGCGTGCAGCACAGTACACGTGATAGAAGTGAATACTTCTTTCACGAGAGAGGAAGGGAATACGAATGACGGTACAAAAGGGTCTCTCTCTCTCTCTCTCTCTCTATCTCTCTCTCTCTCTCTCCCCCCCTATTTGTTATATGCTTCATCCCTTTTGCGGGACGAAAATCTTATAAATCGTGTCGTGATGCGACATTGAAAAATCACTCTCATGCGACCACTTCACTCAAAAAATTAAACTCTTAAATATCTAAAAAATATTTCTGGGCGTAATGGTCACAAAACACACCAAAGGGACCTCGTGTATACGAAAATGAGTTACATGTTAAGATCTTAATATTTAAAACAGATATGCACAATGATTCACGGTCGATGACAGGTTAGTTTAGGGAAAACGAGATATAAGATTATTTTGAAAATTTGGTTCCTATAATCTATCTAACTGATTTTGAATAAAAAATGTTTTTCAAAAACAGGTCTGCAGAAGTTTTTTTTTTTAAATTCGTTGTTTGAAAAGACAAAATGTTGAAATTTCGGCAGTGCTTTAACGATGCCTCAGAAAATTCAACTGCTTTGACCGGTTGGCTCACCCAGTTACAGGGTGTTCGCAAATTACAGTAATATAATTAACTAGTAAAAATAGGCATGTCATTTTACTCAAATCGAACACCCGGTATATTACGTTATTACGCATGCCATGCCAGAAGCCTAGAATCCGATTTATTAAATACCTGGCTTTTAAAATAGATGGAACGTGTACCAACTTAAAAGCGTCTATTTAAGTTGGTACGGGTTGCCTAATACCAAAAAGGTTACACTATTTTGTCGCTTCGTTGCGGTTTCAGTTGTGTTAACATATTGGCACCGTGCGAAGTCATTGTAGGTACATTTTTATTTTTGCGACTAAGAGAAAGTCTAGTGAACGCACTAAAAAAAATTGAGATGGATATAACCACTTTCCTCCAATGTTTGTTTGTTGTTTTTTTTATTTACCTTAAATTTTAATTTGCCCTTCATTTGGTCTCTAAAATGGGCACAATGGTGTTATTGAGCGAGAACGAATAATTATTCTCATAATGAGATATGTGGGTGATAACGAAAAATCGTTAGAGGATGTAAAAAAAATTAACCAATTTCAAAGAATACACTAAAGAAGAGAGATCGTCCCTCCCCAACAGTCACTGAAGGTCCACATTACTATTACATAATAAACTGATTTTAAGTTTCATAAGAAATCTGAAAAAAATACAAAAAGGGTCATTCTATTTAAAATAAAACTTACTTCTGGTATAACCGGAAGTGCCGCATACGGAAAATATTACTTTATGTAACGGCAATGACCAAAATTTCAGACTCGGGTACTTCCTAAGATTTTTGAATAGGCCACTCAAAAAAAATCACCCTGTATATATAAGAATTGATATACTTACGTTAATAAATTGCTTAAATTTTCTACTACTGGGACTGTCTGATCCTGAGAAATACTCGGGTTTCTCTGGACTGTTTGGTGGTGTTATCTTATAATTTTCTTTTTGCTCTTTATGTTTGCTTCTATACGTTAAGTATCTGTAACAATAAATGTATTTCAAATTACTTTTAACATATAATTGGTTATTTTTTATGTTCCTACACAAAAAATAGCTACTCTCTATCTACTAGTTTGAGTCAGAATTTGAACCGCATATACCGGTTCTGACTAAGGCTATCGACCGGCTGTATCTCCGAAATTATGGTCGTGCAGCTTTCGGGAAGATAATTTATCAGCAAAGGTGGGCTTGAAAAACTGACCAAAATAGTTTTTAGCTTTCTATACCTACCACTAGAGGGCGCACTTTTATAACGAAATCTAAAAACGGCAATATTAAAAATGAATCGGTTGTGTCACCCCAAAACTTTCCCGAAGGTTGAACTATCGGTATCGCCTCAATAATTTGTAGTGTAGTTCATTACGGATGCTGTACATTATAATCTAAATTATAATATGATGATATCACCTGGGTAACGAAATGTTTCCATCAAAGATATAGAAATCTAAAAAATACACTACTTATTATATTATTATAATTATAAAAATAATATTTTAAACTAACCCAACAACTACCTAACTACTTTATTCAATAATTAGAAATGAAAAAAGGAATAAACTGCTGCCCTCGAAGCAAGAGCAGCTCTCCATATTTAAGTGTAAAAGTAATATTTCTGTGACTTTACCTTTTTCGTAAGACTCATGGTAACAAGCTATATATTTCTAAACATTTTTTTTCATTGTAGATATCAGCTATTTTTTATTTAAATTATTCCATATTTCGAATTATTTTGACCCCTTTTCCACTATTTACCAACGCCTTGGTAAGCAAATATTTTTATGATACAATTCATAGGTTATATTCTATCAACGTAACTACTAGTCAATCAACACGTCTGCTATGGTTAGGAGTTATGTTTTAAGTTTTTAACCTCTTTTTACACTCTTTTCGAACGCCTATGTCATCTATTTTTTATGTTAAATGTTTTAGGTTAGTCTGTTAAATCAATGAAAAATTATTCAATATTTCGGATATATTTAAAAACTATAAATTTTTGAACTTCGTAAAACCTCTTGTCTACGCTATGTTTTGCAAAAGTTAATCAGCACCTAGAAATATCCTGAAATATTTTTGTACCAAATTTGTTAAAAATCTGTTAAGCGAGTTTTAAATTATCGTAGATAGATTTTTCTGACCATTTTTTAGACTTTTCACGGACGCATACGGTACAAAAATTTTTTGTCGTGTATTTCACCAATTCAACTACTTAAAAGGCTAAATATATTATTTTTTACAGTCTAATTTTTTTTACCCTTTTTCTACTATTTATGAACGCCTATGTAAACAAGTTTTTTATGCTGCATTTTGTAGGTTATCTTATACCAAAACTATATAATTAGCCAATTTTTCTAGTATGTTTGGGGAATATATATATTTTTTCATTCTTGACATCTTTTTACACTATTTATGAACGCCTTTATATATTGGATTTCTCTGGCGATTTCTGCCAAGTGGGCTCCTCCCGCATTTCTGAGTTTCGCATTTCCGCTGCGGATGTGTATGGTGAGCTTGATTCCTTACAGGTGAGAAGGTCTGCCGGTCCAGACGGTTTTCCCCCGTTATTACTGAGAGCGTACTATTTTTCTCTAGCCGAGCCCATGCAGATTATTTTTAACTGTTCTCTCGGCTCGAGGTGTTTTCCCCTGTTGTTGAAGACTAGTTTCATTACTCCAATCTTCAAGTCCGGTAGTCTGATTACAGACCTGTGTGCATTCCGAAGCTATTTGAAAATCTTGTCACCAGGCACCTGACGGCGGCCTTGGGTCCTTCAATCCGGTAAATCCAAGGAATTTAATTTTTTCGACTTCACGGACTTTTTGTCTCGGGCGTTGGAGAGCGGTAATCAAGTTCAAGTATACCGACTTCTCCAAGCCTCTTGATCGCATCAACCACGAGCTTCTCGTTCATAAGCTTGAGGGGCCGGTGTGGCAAATTCTTTGTTTTCCTGAGTGGGGAGCTACCTGTCAGGTAGGACTCAGGTTGTTCGACTTAACGAGTTTCACTCTAGGCCGGTGAAGGTCACTTCCGGTGTGATCCCCAGGGATCCCACTTGGGTCAATTATTGTTCAACCTATCCATCGCGCACCACCTGTTGACCATGTCTACAATTATGATGCAATGATGGAGGAGATGGAATTGATGACGTTGGGAGCGTGTAGGAGTGTGAGGCCTTACCATCTTGTACAAAATCATTACTAATAACATTCATTCATTAATCTTGCTCTCACAGATTGGACCCATGCTCCTCTCAGAGCTTTTAGGGCGACTAATGTATTTCATGAGACATACTACCGGACTAATTACGCCAGGGGTAGTGTTATTCCTAGGGCATGTCGTTTGGCCAATCAATGTTCAGACCTGGAACTAGACTTGTTCTCTCCGACTAACGAGTTCCTGAGGCACTTGATTTTCACAATTGCTTTGCGATCAGTAATGAGCATTGGTTTGGGCTTCCTTACCGTTTCCCTATACTGTTTTCTCTTCTAGTTAGTTAGATACCGAACTGATTGTCATGCTTATTTTTTTATTTTCGTATTGTAATAATAGACTTTGTCCGTGAATAAATAAATTGACTTTCCCGCTCAGGGAAAGTATTGTGACCGCGCTAAATAAAAAATGAGATATAGACGGATATAACCATTTTGAAGTCACTCGGGACCATTAAGACCATTTCCAGATGGATCCACGATAGCGCCTAAACGCTTCTACCAATTGAGCTAAATTTTTATATATGAGTTGGGGCTAGTTCTAGGATGAACCCATTAGTTTTTGGTTGAAATCACTTTAGGCCTGTGATAGGGGTGGGCACAACCTTCAAATTTTCAAATAGCAGTAGGGGTCGAGTGATACATCATTTGAAAGCATTTTTATCTGCTTTACAGCGGTAGGTTGTTGGAACCTATAACTTTTAATAGAATATATAATGAAGTAATTAAATAAGGATTTTTGCGGTTATTGATAGAGCGTGCGCTTTGCATGCGGAAGGTCCTGGGTTTGAATTTCAGATCTGGCAACTTTTTTTTTTTCTAATTTTTGAATAAAGTAGTGAGTTCGTTAGGTTAGTTTATTGGAAATAATAATAATAGAATTATAATAATTATTATTATTAAAATTCTGTTTCGTTACGCAGATCATATTTTAGATATTATATTTGGGGCGACACAACCGTTTTTTTATATTATGCTGATCACCATTTTTATGTAAGGCAATAATAAAAGAAGATTTCCAAACTTGAGGTAATACGCTACATATTAAAATTAATAATAAGGGGTTCAATAAATTGTCGTTACAGTTTTTTATAAAAATTGCTGTTATTTTATCCGATCCAGAACCCTTTCTCACGTCTAATGTATTTATTGCAGTTAAAATTTTATCTTTTGAAATCACGACCTCACTCCTATTTGCACATCCTGCCAGCGGCGGAAGGCCAATCGCTAGCAAAGGCTGAACAAAAACACTCTGAAAATAGGTTGCAAACAAATCTGCTACTGCATGCTCATTTTCAGCATTAGCAAACATATTGATTGGGACCGTAGTAGAACTATTTGAATATGATGACAGTAGTTGCAAGTTACAATCAAATTTGCGGTTTAAAAAGCATTTAAAATCGATATAATCTACCTAAAATAAACGAGCCGGTTAAGTCATTCACACTGTATTCAATCCTATATTAGCAACCGTTATGTAATATAAAATAAATTTGGGTCAACAATAAATTTTCGATGACAAAAAATTATATGTTTACATAACAAATAGGTATGTATTCTACCGATTTATTATCAAATAATGTTTTACAAAACTTAAATAATTTTTAATTTTTAGTTTGGTGAAAAAATCTATTAGGTGAGTCTTTTTTATTAAAATGCTTCAAGTATTCCATAATAAAACTAGCTGTTGCCCTCGAGGCACGAATAGCTCTCCATATTTAAGTATAAAAGTAATAATTTTATGACCTTTTTGTCATTTATCTAAATTTTTGTTTTGTTGTAGACATCAGCTATTTTTTTTTTTGTATTGGGTTTTGTGCCTTTTTGTTCTCTTTGGAGGCACTATTTATACGCAGATATTTTATATTTCAGATCTAGGCCAAATTCTTGTACGCAAAATAATTGATTTTTTTTTAGTTTTATTATAAAATTTATTTTGCCCCCTTTTCTACTATTTACGAACGCCTATGTAAACAAAATTGTTATGCTGCATGATGTAGGTTATCCGTTAAGTGGTTTTTGAGTTATCACGGATACAATTTTTTCCTGACCCTTTTATAGAATTTTCACGGACGCCTATGGAACATTAATTTTTGTCGTGTATTTTTAATACCAATTCAACTAGTTAAATATAAAATTTTTTACATTTTAATTTTTTTTTCATTTTACCCCTTTTTTTTACTATTTACGAACGCCTATGTAAATAAAAATTTTATGCTGCATTTTTTAGGTTATCTTATATCAAAGCTATATATAATTAGCCAATTTTTCTGGTATATTTGGGAAACATTTTTGTTTCGTTTTTGACCCTTTTTTTAAGACTATTTTCGAACGCCTGTGTGAACTAATTCTTTTATGTAACATTTTTTAGGTTATATTCTATCACAACTATAAAAAATTATTCAATATTTCGGATAAGTTTAAGAACTATGATTTTTTAAATTTTTAAACCCTCTTTTAAACCCATTGCCTACGCTCAATGTTAATCACCACCTATAAATATCCTGTAGTATTTTCGTACCAAATGTGGTTAAAATCCGTTAAGTGGTTTTGATGTTATCACGGATACAAATTTTTTCTGACCTTTTTATAGAATTTTCACGGACGCCTATGGTACATTAATTTTTGTCGTGTATTTTTAACACCAATTCAACTAGTTAAATATAAAATTTTTTACATTTTATTTTTTTTTATTTTACTCCTTTTTTTACTATTTACGAACGCCTATGTAAATAAAAATTTTATGCTGCATTTTTTAGGTTATCTTATATCAAAGCTATATATAATTAGCCAATTTTTCTGGTATATTTGGGAAACATTTTTTTTTCGTTCTTGATCCTTTTTTTAAGACTAATTTCGAACGCCTCTGTGAACTAATTCTTTTATGTAACATTTTTTAGGTTATATTCTATCACAACTATAAAAATTTTTTTAATATTTCGGATAAGTTTAAGAACTATGATTTTTTAAATTTTTGAACCCTCTTTTAAACCCCCTGCCTACGCTCAATATTAATCACCACCTATAAATATCCTGTAATATTCTCGTACCAAATGAGGTTAAAATCCGTTACGTGGTTTTTATGTTATCACGGATACAAATTTTTTATGACCCTTTTATAGAATTTTCACGGACGCCTATGGTACATTAATTTTTGTCCTGTATTTTTAACACCAATTCATCTAGTTAAATATAAAATTTTTTACATTTTAATTTTTTTTTATTTTACCCCTTTTTCTACTATTTACGAACGCCTATGTAAATAAAAATTTTATGCTGCATTTTTTAGGTTATCTTATATCAAAGCTATATATAATTAGCCAATTTTTCTGGTATATTTGAGAAACATTTTTTTTTTCGTTTTTGACCCTTTTTTTAGACTATTTTCGAACGCCTGTGTGAACCAATTCTTTTATGTAACATTTTTTAGGTTATATTCTATCACAACTATAAAAAATTATTCAATATTTCGAATAAGTTTAGGAAATATATATTTTTTATGTTTTGACCCCTTTTCCACTATTTACGAACGCCTATGAAAGTAAGTTATTTATGACACATTTTATAGGTTATATTCTATTAAAGCTATAAATAATTAGTTAATATTTCTGGTATGGTTAAGAAGTACGTTTTTTTAAAATATTTTTTACCCCATTTTACACTATTTTCGAACGCCAATGTGGTCTAATATTTTATGTTAAATATTTTAGGTTATATTCAATTAAATGCGTCAAGAATTATGCAGTATTTCGGATAAGTTTAGGAACTATGAATTTTTTTAATTTTTGAACCCTCTTTTAAACCCCTTGCCTACGCTCAATGTTTCCCAAAATCTAATCAGCTCCTTGCCATGTCCAATAGTATTTTTGTACCAAATTTGGTTAAAATCTGTGAAGCGGTTTTTGCGTTTTCGTGCATACAGACAGACAGACAGACATTTTTTTAAAACTACTTATTTATGTATAAAATGACCAAAAACAAGTATTTCCGGTGAAATTAAAAAAAAATTTTTTTTTCATGAAACTAATAGTCTCCATATATACATATATTACATATATGATATGGAGAGCTAAAAATCTTGACATGCTAATATTTCAAAAATTACACATTTTTGTAATAGACAACATTAGACAAAGTTACCCTTATTTTTAATGCTAAATAAGATAGCATTATAAAAGTAGGCGGTTTGCATTTGAAAAAAATGTTGCCCACGAGGCACGAATAGCTCTCCATATTTAAGTGTACAAGTAATAATTTTATGACCTTTTTGTCATTTATCTAAATTTAATAAATTTTTGTTTTGTTTTAGACATCAGCTATTTTTTTTTCAGTATCGGGTTTTGTGCCTTTTTCTTCTCTTTGGAGGCACTATTTATACGCAGATATTTTATATTTCAGATCTAGGCCAAGTTCTTGAACGCAAATTAATTGATTTTTTTTAGTTTTATTATAAAATTTATTTTGCCCCCTTTTCTACTATTTACGAACGCCTATGTAAACAAAATTGTTATGCTACATGTTGTAGGTTATCTGTTAAGTGGTTTTTGAGTTATCACGGATACAAATTTTTTCTGACCCTTTTATAGAATTTTCACGGACGCCTATGGAACATTAATTTTTGTCGTGTATTTTTAACACCAATTCAACTAGTTAAATATAAAATTTTTTACATTTTAATTTTTTTATTTTACCCCTTTTTTACTATTTACGAACGCCTATGTAAATAAAAATTTTATGCTGCATTTTTTAGGTTATCTTATATGAAAGCTATATATAATTAGCCAATTTTTCTGGTATATTTGGGAAACATTTTTTTTTCGTTTTTGACCCTTTTTAAGACTATTTTCGAACGCCTGTGTGAACTAATTCTTTTATGTAACATTTTTTAGGTTATATTCTATCACAACTATAAAAAATTATTCAATATTTCGGATAAGTTTAGGAACTATGATTTTTTAAATTTTTGAACCCTCTTTTAAACCTCTTGCCTACGCTCAATGTTCATCACCACCTATAAATATCCTGTAGTATTTTCGTACCAAATGTGGTTAAAATCCGTTAAGTGGTTTTTGAGTTATCACGGATACAAATTCTGACCTTTTTATAGAATTTTCACGGACACCTATGGAACATTAATTTTTGTCGTGTATTTTTAACACCTATTCAACTAGTTAAATATAAAATTTTTTACATTTTAATTTTTTTTTACCCCCTTTTTTTTACTATTTTCGAACGCCTATGTAACTAAAAATTTTATGCTGCATTTTTTAGGTTATCTTCTATCAAGGCTATATATAATTAACCAATTTTTCTGGTGTATTTGGAAAACATTTTTTTTCAGTTTTTGACCCTTTTTTAAGACTATTTTCGAACGCCTGTGTGAACTAATTCTTTTATGTAACATTTTTTAGGTTATATTCTATCACAACTATAAAAAATTATTCAATATTTCGGATAAGTTTAAGAACTATAATTTTTTTAATTTTTGAACCCTCTTTTAAACCCCTTGCCTACGCTCAATGTTAATCACCACCTATAAATAGCCTGTAGTATTTTCGTACCAAATGTGGTTAAAATCCGTTAAGTGGTTTTTGAGTTATCACGGATACAAATTTTTTCTGACCCTTTTATAGAATTTTCACGGACGCCTATGGAACATTAATTTTTGTCGTGTATTTTTAACACCAACTCAACTAGTTAAATATAAAAATTTTTACATTTTAATTTTTTTTATTTTACCCCTTTTTCTACTATTTACGAACGCCTATGTAAATAAAAATTTTATGCTGCATTTTTTAGGTTATCTTATATCAAAGCTATATATAATTAGCCAATTTTTCTGGTATATTTGGGAAACATTTTTTTTTTTCGTTTTGACCCTTTTTTAACACTATTTTCGAACGCCTGTGTGAACTAATTCTTTTATGTAACATTTTTTAGGTTATATTCTATCACAACTATAAAAAATTATTCAATATTTCGGATAAGTTTAAGAACTATGATTTTTTAAATTTTTGAAACCTCTTTTAAACCCGTTGCCTACGCTTAATGTTAATCACCACCTATAATTATCCTGTAGTATTTTCGTACCAAATGTGGTTAAAATCCGTTAAGTGGTTTTTGAGTTATCACGGATATAATTTTTTTCTGACCCTTTTATAGAATTTTTACGGACGCCTATGGTACATTAATTTTTGTCGTGTATTTTTAACACCAATTCATCTAGTTAAATATAAAATTTTTTACATTTTAATTTTTTTTTATTTTACCCCTTTTTCTACTATTTACGAACGCCTATGTGAATAAAAATTTTATGCTGCATTTTTTCGGTTATCTTATATCAAAGCTATATATAATTAGCCAATTTTTCTGGTATATTTGGGAAACGTTTTTTTTTTCGTTTTTGACCCTTTTTTTAAACTATTTTCGAACGCCTTTGTGAACCAATTCTTTTATGGAATATTTTTTAGCTTATATTGTATCACAACTATGAAAAATTATTCCATATTTCGAATAAGTTTAGGAAATATATATATTTTTTATGATTTGACCCCTTTTCCACTATTTACGAACGCCTATGAAAGTAAGTTATTCATGACACATTTTATAGGTTCTATTCTATCAAAACTATAAATAACTAGTTAATATTTCTGCTATTTTTAAGAAATACTTTTTTTTTTAAATCTTTTTTACCCCATTTTACACTATTTTCGCACGCCAATGTGGTCTAATATTTTATGTTCAATATTTTAGGTTATATTCAATTAAATGCGTAAAAAATTATGCAGTATTTCGGATAAGAACTATGATTTTTTTTAATTTTTGAACCCTCTTTTAAACCCTTTGCCTACGCTCAATGTTTCCCAAAATCTAATCAGCTCCTTGCCATGTCCAATAGTATTTTTGTACCAAATTTGGTTAAAATCTGTTAAGCGGTTTTTGCGTTTTCGTGGATACAGATAGACAGACAGACAGACAGACAGACAGACATTTTTTTAAAACTACTTATTTATGTATAAAATGACTAAAAACAAGTATTTCCGGTGAAATTAAAAAAAATTTTTTTTTCATGAAACTAATAGTCTCCATATATAGAGCTAAAAATCTTGAAATGCTAATATTTCAAAAATTACACATTTTTGTAATAGACAACATTAGACAAAGTTACCCTTATTTTTAATGCTAAATAAGATAGCATTATAAAAGTAGGCGGTTTGCATTTGAAAAAAATGACTTCTTACGTTTTTTACAACTTCATTTTTGTGCTTAATGTTTGGTCACCCTGTAAACTCAAAATATCCACTCAGTGTATAAAAATAGGTCCCTTTCTACAAGGATTCCATCTCAAATAGAATAATAAAGGCTTTATAATAGGACAAATTATTAATTATATTAGGGCCTGCAAACGTAATTTTTAACGTAAAATATTAAATATCTCAAAAAAGGCTAAGTTAGGTATAGAACATTATATATAAAATATGTCTAAAATGTTTGATAGAATTTAAAAATGAAATAATATCTAGCGTGTCCCATTTAAAATAAGAGAGTAAACATCACTATAACCGGAAGTGCTGCCAACTTGAGAATATTTTAGTCGAGTTGGCCCCATCAACATTGGCATACATACTGCTAAATTTCCAAAATTTTACATTGCGTAAACGATCGCGTCGGTTCGTCGTGGGACACCCGATATATTGTCAACAGTAGTCACTCCCTCGTCGTAGTCACGCTCACAACCGTGGAAGTCAATGGTTTTTCGAGGAACGTCATACCTAGGCAGTCCAAGAAAATCACAACGATTTTCATAGAAATCATTGGCAATCTCTGGAAATTACTGCAATTTTCCTTGTAGCTCTTAGGAATTTCTTAACAATCACAGTGATTTGCACGAGGCTTTACAATATACAGGGCTGTTTCTATATTCGACCGACAACGCTCTACCACAGAAAGCTCTCGCTAATGCATGCATTTTGATATAGGGACATATTAAAGGGTGTAATTGTCTAGTTACAAGCTCTCAAAGGTTCAAATTTAAAATCGAATATTTGCCATAATTCAAAAATGACTTTAAATATATTTTTTTTTAATTTTCTTGACTGATATATTCTTTAATTTGACATAAACAAATTTCTAAAAAAATTAACCAGTGGCATGCTATTATAGGGGTTAGTGTCACTTCTTATCCCCCTAATTTTTTCGCCACTGGAACAAATATATTTTTTTTAAATTCCCTGTTAATTTTTGCTTAAAAAAGTATTAACTTTTTATTGGTCTAACGTGAACAGTTTTGCAGGAATTTGCCCCTAAACAAAAGTCTGCAAGTAAAGGTTCCTATTATTAATATACGCACCCTTTACTTGCTTATTTTTTTTTATATTATTTTTTTTTGTATTCAATCTTTCATTTCTTGTAAGTATATTCATTAATTTATTTGTATAGATGTGTAAAATTAAAATTATTATTTTTCTTGCTAGTTTTATCTTTTTTGTTTTTGTTTTGTAGGATTATTAATTAATTTATTATTAGTAGCTTATTTATTTAGTAACATTGTCTTGTAATTGGGTCTGTAACAAAGACCTTAATAACACAGGAGACCACATTGTTTACGTTTTCAGGGTTAGCAAACATCGTCCCTTCCTCTATTTATCCTAATACAAGCATTGCCAGACTTACAAATGTATTTGGAATATCTTTAAATTTTTGTCACAACAAATAAAAAATGAGCGATGTAAATAATTATTTGTAACTAGGATGTTAATAAAAAATGTTATTACTATACTTAGGTTATAAATTAGTTCAGTTTAAGATTAAATTGTACAAAACGGGATAATTATTTTATTTTAGTAATTATTCTCATAGTAAAATAAAAGCGCACTACGGCAACATCGTTTACAACTTCACGCTTCTTGTACGACAGAACACGGCGTTATGAATGAAATTATAATTTGCGACGTTGACGTTGAGAAACCTTCATGTCATTAGCGCTTTTAATCGTTTTTTGAAGTATTTTCCTTTTTTGCGATATTCTTGTGTGTGTTGTTTTAAACTTTAAATATTTATTGAATAACTAAGTATGGTTCGTGGTTGTGTAGTTTGTGGAAAAGTGGATAGTTTATTTCCAGAGGTAAGTGTGGTTATGTTTGGAAATTTGTTTGTGTTTGGTGTTAGTTTACACAGTGGCGGGGTTTGTTTGATATGATAAATTTGTTACATTTTGAATTGTTATTTCTATTAAATTATTAGTAACAAAAGCAAACAGATATTTTCTGAAAATAATGTTGGTTCATTTACGCCCAACAATGTAACCGCTTAGTAATTCAAAGCAGCATTGTAGAAGTGGTAAATCTACGTAGGATATTACCTCCCTAGCTCTGTAGTATAAGGCTTATTATAGCCTTTTTACATTAGGTACTTATATTTTACTTTTTAAATTAGGTTTCCTCAGGAACCGGAAAAACGAAAACCCTGGTTTTCTTTAGTTGGCATTGCTAACGGACCACTTTTGCCAAAAAATCCATGGTTATGCTCGGATCATTTTTTCCCAGAGGATCTGGCAACGAAATCTAAAGGAGCAAGATTCGTTAGAAAGGGTGCAAATCCTCGACGGTGTGAAGGTGTTTTATTTTTGGATGATGCATCCACTAGGTAAAAAATATTTATAATTATATTTATTATATTATAATAATAATTTATATTCTTCTAACTCTGACTCAACCACAGATGTTAGCTCTGTGGACTCATCTGTTTTTGGAACACCTCCAATATATAATTTATATCCATTTTTAGGATTGCTCAGCTATTCTTATAAAAAACTATTATTGAGTCCACTGTTTCAACCGCTAATATGGGGTCCCTAATCAAAAGGTATCCTTTAGAAAGGCTTTTTAATATTTTGATATAGTGAATTAATATATATTTTAGGTCTGAAAATATAATTGTTAAATCTATTCCTGGCACCTTCAGAGCCAGTTTGATTAGAAGCCAACAATGGTTCAACCAGTTCTGTGACCGAAACTGCATCAGAAGCAGGAGAATCCCATTCTGATATAAATGAAGCCCCTGTAGCTAGTGCAAAAATTGGAAGTAAAAAGAGGTAGGTATTACACCAACATGTATTATTTTTGCATGCATGCAGCTCGGCTCTGTGTTTTTGCCGAATTAGTGCGGTTGTGATTGACGGAATTTTGTGGATTTTGAACTGTGCGAATAAGTGAAATTTTCTCCAAAGCTTGTTATTTAATTCACCGTAAAACTCAAATAAATATTGCTTACATTAGAACACTTAATATATTTAATACGATAACATCAATAATAAATAAGTGCAAAAAAAAAACAACAACAATAGATAAACATTTACTTTTATTTTTATTTATTTGAATGAAGTTGCTGCGGGGAGTGTACGATCAATAATCGATATACTGGGTTCGTCCAAACGATAGATATACCGGGTCTCGCAGCATTGCACGGTAAATTTATTTTATTTGAAACTGGTAATTGATTAATAAATAAATTACATAAATGCCGCCTTTAGTAAATTGCGGTCTTTGCTTAAAGCCGCTTGGACGTGGAGGTTACAGCATTCAATGCCAAAAATGTCAAAACTGGAACCATCGTAACTGTGCAAACCTCACAATTGAAGAGGTGAATAATTTTGAAAAGCAACATAAAATGCCAAACGGTCCAAAGTATTTATGTAAACTGTGCCACCACGTAACACCTATATCTAGTTTATCAAGACCCAGATCATCCTCAGTGTCTGCGGACCACGATATCGCAAGCATCAAAGAACTGGTTAATAATTCTATAGATAAAATGCTTTCGGGCTACACAGATAAACTAAAAGCAGATTACACAAGCCTAATCTCCACCTCTATTGAAAAACAAAATGCAGATATTAGATATATCGTTAGGAACTCGTTGGAGGATATTCTCTCGGAGTATGTATGTAAAATCAAGGAAGACAGTGCAAAAGCTTTACTAGACTATGAACTGAAATTGAATGAGATCGCAAAGAACAATGACCAAACTAAAAATGAGGTAGTAGCACTGCGCAAGAAGATGATTGAAGTTACGTGTAACCAGAACAAGTTATCTGATGACGAACGCCTTGGAGGTTTAGAAAGACGAATCGAATGTTTGGAAGCTCATGTTTTTGTGAGCCCAGCACCTACTGCAGTGGGATCTCAAAATGCAGCACCCAGAATAACTAATGTAGAACCGGTGCTAACTGAACTCGAGGAGAGGGAGAAAAGGAAGCACAATGTTCTCGTTTTCGGCATGACGGAATCTGACATTAAGGAGAAGGACCAAAGAGCAATCCAGGAAAAAGCTAAAATAAGCGAGCTTCTTCGCCAGATAGACGCCACCTTGCCACTTGATGGCATGCGCCTTTACAGAATTGGGTCGTACAATTCATCACGAACTAGGCCGATAAAGATAATATTCCCTTCAAAAACTGTGGCAGCGACCTTCCTCAAAAATAAAAATAAACTATGCCCGGAGGTCGGATACTTAAAATACGATCAAACGCGAACTCAGAGGGAATATCTAAGAAGTATCTTGAGCGAATTTGAGAATAGAAAATCCAATGGTGAGGGTGAAATTAAAATAAAATATATAAGGGGTGTGCCGACAATAGTTTCTAAACTCTCAAAAAACTTGAAGTAATACCTGAAACACAAGAAAACAGCCCCATGCAGCCTTCAATTTTAGATGTATCGTTTTATTACACAAATCTGAATTCAATAATGACTAAGGTAGATGAGATGAAGATCGAGGTTACTAAGTCTGATCCTACTTTCATACTCTTCACTGAGACATGGCTTACCGATGAGATTAACGACGGACTGGTGGCGATGGACGGTTATAGTATGGTGCGTCACGATCGAAATGACCGAAAAGGCGGAGGAGTATGTATCTACGTTAAAAACGAAGTTGCCGGTCATAACATACATTACTCTGTTATCGATAAGCACCAACAGTTGCCGGCAATTGAGTCGCTGTGGCTTTGTGTTTCAATTGGCGGCGTCTCGCTCCAGTTGTCTGTAATATACCGCCCAAAGTCTGTATCTGTCTTCGAGAACCAAAGCCTTATAGAGACCATGAAGGTTTTTGTTTCGTCCAACGCACCTACATTTGTTTTTGGGGATTTCAACTTTCCCGAAATCGCATGGAATAGTTTGAGCTTGACACGCAACAATCCTGCCGCTGCTGATTTTCTGGATTTTTTTAAGAATTGTCACCTTTCACAGATGATTGACTTCAACACACGAAACAGAAATGAACAATCCTCGCTGCTGGATTTGTTGATGGTTTCTGATAAGAAACTCATACACAAAATTTCACAGTATCCGCCACTTGGGTTGAGCGACCATGTTGTTATCCATGCTCACGCCCAACTGACAACAGCGAATGAGGTAACTAAATCTGTAGTAAAGAGAAACTTCTGGGTGGCTGACTACACACCTATAAATTCTTTCTTGTCGGACAATTTGTGTGGTGTTCACGACATTGAAGCATGCCGCCTAATAATTAGCGACGCAACTCAAAAATATATACCAATTTGTCGTCGAAAAGTCAACACACAGAAGCCATGGATCTCCAGTGGTATTTTTAGGGAAATACGAAGGAAGAGAAATTTGTGGGAAAAGTACTCAAAATTGAGAACTAATGAAAACTACGTGCTGTATAGAACACAAAACAACAAACTCAAAACAATGATAGCAGATGCCAGAACTAAATATGAAGATGGGCTGGCAAGTGGTTCGGACAAAAAATTTTATGCTTACATACGAAGATCGCTGAACTCAAATGTTGCAACCTTTTCACTGAGAAGAAGCGTTACCAACGAAATGATAACAAGTTCAATGGAAATCGCTGATACGTTCGCTGATCAGTTTAGCAGTGTTTTCACCAGGGAAGCGACCGGTAACATGCCTACACTACCGCAAAATACCCGGAACCCACAATCAATGACAACTGTCAATTTTACAAACAACGACGTGAGGGAGGCTATCACAGCACTGAAGACTGACTCCAGCCCAGGTCCGGACGAGATCCCACCGGTTTTCCTCCAGAGATGCATTGAGCCACTGTTGCAACCTTTAACAAGAGCAATGCAGAATTGTTTTAACACCGGAACCCTGCCAGATGGGTGGTCGAATGCAATAGTCATACCAATTTATAAGAAAGGGAACAAATACAATGCTGAAAATTATAGACCAATTAGTTTGACTTGTGCCCTGTGCAAATGCATGGAGAAAATTATTACGAAAGCAATGACTCCATTTTTACTGCAGTCAAACGTTATTCCTAACCAACAACACGGATTTATGCCGGGAAGATCAGTGGAGTCAAATCTGCTGGAATGTCTTAACTTGTGGACCAAACAGAACGATGATGGTCAGCCTACTGATGTGGTGTACCTGGACTTTGAGAAGGCATTTGATAAGGTGCCATTCGCTCGTCTGCTATTGAAGCTGGAACATTATGGTATTCGCGGAGAACTCCTGCGATGGATTGAGTGTTTCCTTAGAGGAAGAAGTTTCCAGGTTAGGGCGAATGGTTCGATTTCCCGTAGACTGCCGGTCTACAGCGGGGTGCCTCAGGCTTCGGTGTTGGGCCCGCTGTTGTTCCTGGTTTACATATCGGATCTGACGAAAAATATAAATGCAAATACAAGTTTCTTTGCTGATGACTCTAAGCTGTTTTGTGATCCGCTGCAGAGTGCTGAGGTGTTCCAGACCGATCTCGACAGAGTGATGACTTGGTCGTCAACTTGGCTGATGAGTTTGAATTTGGATAAATGTACAGTCCTCAATTTGGGACCAAATAACCCCGAAATATCCTACACCCTTGGTGGACACGAATTAAGACCAACTCTCCAGCAAAAAGATCTCGGCGTGATTATTACCAATGATTTAAAATGGGAAATCCATGTCTCGGCCGTAGTGAACAAGGCCAACAAATTGTTGTATTTGATCCGGAAAGCATTTAGATCAAGGTCCAATGACATGGTTCTGAGGATGTACAATACGTTTGTCAGGCCGGGTCTGGAATATGCCAATAGTGTATGGTCTCCTTATTTTGTTAAGGATATTGAGGCTTTGGAGAGAGTTCAGAGAAGATTTACCAAGCTTCCACAAGCGCTGTGCCACCTGCCATATGAAGATCGGCTAAGAGCTTTGAACTTAACAACGCTTCAAGAAAGGCGTCGTCGTGGCGACTTGATACAGACGTATAAGGTTCTTAGCGGACATTACACAATAAACTTGGATCTCTTTCATCTTAATAGAAATCCGAGCCTACGTGGTAACAGCAAGAAATTGTGCAAAGAAAGATGCGCCAAGCTCGCTCGCAGAAACTTTCTATCAAATAGAGTGGTATATGAGTGGAATGATATGTCGGAGGAGGTTGTATCGGCGCCAACAGTGAATAGTTTTAAGAATAGACTGGACATTACGCTTAAGGATAGGGGCAGCTGCATGATCCATTACTCGTTATAGTGAATCGTCGTGTTTTTATGCACTGAGCCGAGTTTTATCTTTTACAAATCGGGCGACAGTCTCATCGGTTTCACCGCTTACTGTCTGAACTAATAATAATAATAATGTTTCAGAAGCGGGTGATATAAAGGGGCTGAAGCTAAATGTTGGTATATTTGGTACATTATTCAAATTTACATTTTACCGTTATGAAATTTTGATATTTGTTCATAAAAAGCTCTTTTTTAGTATAATAATTAATAAAAGGCGTTATCCTGATGATATGGATAGTAGTGACTTTTCAACCCCTACTACGAGAAGAAAACATATAGGAATTTAAAAAAATAAAATAACGTGCCAACGGAAAAGAATACACACCTTACAAAATCAAGTTAGACGACTTAAAATCCGCGGAAAATCATTAAAAGATCTATTGATAGTTTTAACGAACAAATCACAGATACCCTGAAGCTGGCGAAAAAATCAGAGGTGACTTTTATCATGGGCGATTTTAATGCCAAAGTAGGAAGTACACCACGAGAGGATATTACCGGTATATACGGATTAGGTAAAGCAAACGATAGAGGCGACCGGCTAGTTCAGTTCTGCCAGGAACATGATTTCATTGTCTCAAACACCTTTTATAAACTTCCAAATAGAAGGCTCTATACGTAGACCTCTAGCGCCCATACCCCTGAAAGAATTATTCGCAATCAAATAGACTTCATACTTATTAAAAAGCGATACAGAAACTGCATAAAGTCTGCAAAAACATAATTAATTTGTATGTTCATAGTAGATAATTATTATTTCTTATCATTGTGTATAATTTAGTACTTATATATAGCTAAAAATAAACTATTGAGAATAATGTGCCTTTTTTTATAAAAAATAAAATGATTTTAAAATTAGATTATCTTCAAATTATACATAAATATATTAATTTAAGTATCGTTTTTTCGAAATACGAAATGAAGGTTTTTCAGCTATATCAAGAAATATATACTTATACATATTAATATTTAAATTATTTTACTGAAAAACTCATTCCAATTAAATATCGACTAAATTTCAGTTTCAAAATAAGTTGAATAGCGGTTAAATTCAAATGCGCGCCAAGGAAAGCCCCGCCCCAAATGCTCTGATAGGCATGTTGGCTTTTTAATGTATGCTATTAATTATATATATTATGTATTGTATACATAGTTCAAAAGCAGTCAGCGATCAGTACGCCACTGGCTGCAGAATGCATACCGGAGATTACAAAGTTGCCAATGAGCAACTTCAAGGCGACAAGGATAAGTCTTTCTCTCTCTTACACATTACTTGTTTACAAGTAATGTTTGTAATGTTTGAAAGCACGTTATCAATGAAATATTTTGTCTCCTGTGTTACTAAGGTCTTTGGTCTGTAACCTGTTCGACAATAAACAATATTATTATTATTTGTATAGAGGCAAATTCTTTCAAACCCTCTCACTTTAGATCCATAAAAAGTTATTACTTTTTTAAGCAAAAATTAACAGGGAAATAAAAAAAAATAAAAGGATATATTTATTCCAGTGACGTAAAAAATAGGGGGATAAAAAGTATCACTAACCCATATAGCATGCCACTGATTAATTTTTTAAAAAGATTCTTTGCCAAAATATGAAATGTTTCAAGAACATATCAGTCAAGAAATTTAAAAAAAAAATATTTAAAGGCGCTATATCAGAATGCATGATTTAGCGAGAGCTTTCTGTGGGAGAACGTTGTCGGTCGAATATAGCAACACCCTGTATACAGGTTGTTAGTAAATACCTAAGTACGACAAACTTCAGGAGGTGATTTTGCATGAAAAAATAATGACAGTTTGCTATATAAACGTATGCCCGCAAATGCAGCGTTTCCGAGCCACAGCTAGTGAAAGTTTTTCTTAAAAACTGATGATTTACTTATTGCTCTGAGACCGGTCGAGATATTATGCAAATGAAATTTTTAATAGCGCATTTTTGGACATATAATTAAGGATTTTTCTGTTCATCATTCATATGGGTAATGACTTCAACATTTTGAAAGAAAAAAACGGTATTCCACTGAGATACTAAAAAAAAAAAATGGTAAGCATAATGGTTTAATCGGTGCGGCTTACCTGCCGCCGGCCTCGGATGCGAGCAAGTACAAGATATTTAATTCAAATGTCGAGCTACTTTCAAATCAAAATACTGTTAGCGATATGTTATTATTAGGGGACTTTAATCTGCCTAGGGCCCGATGGATTGTTGATACCTATAGTTCCTCTGTAGTGCCGGACGACATAGCATCTCCGCGGGAGATTGAAATAATGTCCATCGTTTCCGAGATGTGTTGTTTTCATAGTCAGTTTCAGCTGAACATGTTCGCTGGTGGTGGTGGAGGAGTCTTGGACTTGGTTCTGTCTCGTGATCTTCTATGGTTGTTACGCTGGCTGATGACATTCTGATTGACCCCGATGATTATCATCCACCACTGTGTTTCCCTGTCTCCCTATGTTTGAGAAATAGAAGAACAAGCCCGCAGGCTGATAGGTATTTTTACGATTATAAATCGATTGATCTTGCCTTTCTTAATGATTATCTCGGGTTTATTCAGTGGGAGGATATTTTGGCTGGTCAAACAGTGGAGAAAATGGTAGAGATCTTTTATGGTGTGTTGTATGAGTCGCTTGATTTATTTGTACCTAAGAAAAAGTGTAGTTCAAGGAAATTTCCAAGGTGGTATTCTTCTGATTTTAAGCAAACAATTTTAGCTAAAAAGAGGGCTCATAAGCGTTATAAATTATCGGGTTCGCGCGATGACTATGAGGATTTCTGTAGGCTTAGATCGGAATGTCAAAGGTTATCGCGATCTTGTTATAATGATTATGTCCGTTCCATTGAGGGTGAGTTGTCTGATAATGTTGCGGCATTTTGGAGGTTTGTTAATTCAAAGAGGAATTCAGGTCAAATACCATTGCAAGTATCCTATAATTCCAGCATTAGCAACGATGGCCAAGAGTTGGTGGATCTATTCGCTGCCTACTTTGAGTTCGTCTATTCCCCTGGGGATGCTGATTCCTTGGGTGGCGCTTCTTGCTTGCCGGGGCAGCGGGATCGACTGGGCGATTATGACATAAATATTGCAGACATATTTGATGAGCTTAGTACGATGAATATCAATAAGGGGTCTGGTCCTGATGGTGTTGCACCAAGACTATTAAGGGATGCAGTTTTGCACTGTCCCGTCCTCTACATATAATTTTTAATGCCTCCATCCAGTTTGGTCACTTTCCTAGTCGTTGGAAGGTTAGTTTTGTGACGCCAATCTTTAAATCTGGTAACAAGAGTGAGGTATCTAATTATAGACCCATTTCTATCATCAACGCTATACCCAAATTATTTGAGAAGATATTAACTAAACACTTAAAGCTCATTTTGGAACCTCTTGTTAACGACCAACAGTTCGGATTTGTTTCGCGAAGGTCAGCAGAGCTTAACCTACTTGAGTATTCAAACGATTTGTGTCGTGCCTTGGGAGAGGGATGCCAGGTACATTCGATCTACACCGATTTCTCCAAGGCCTTTGATAGGGTGAACCGCCGGTTGCTGATGCGCAAGTTTCACTTGACAGGCTTACCTGTTGGCATTTTGCGCTGGATACAGAGTTATTTGCAGGACAGATCGCAGATTGTGCGTGTGAATGAGTTCCAGTCACGACCTATTCATGTTTCATCAGGTGTGCCCCAAGGTTCACATTTGGGACCACTCTTATTTAATTTGTTTATTAATGATATTGAACGATGTTTTCTTTATAGTAATTTTAAATTGTTTGCAGATGATCTTAAATTTTATCGTAAGATTGGCTGTGCGACGGATTGTTATTTGCTGCAGGATGATCTGATTAGACTTATGCATTGGTGTGACCGAAATGAAATGGTGCTTAATGCTTCAAAGTGTTTCTATGTGGGTTTTCATCGTGCGAGGGAGCCTTTCTTGTATGAGTACGTTATCTCCGACACTCGCTTGACTTGTAGGACTTTTGTGGTTGATCTTGGTGTTAGGATAGATCATTCCTTGACCTTTGTGGATCACATAAATTGCATGACAACTAAGGCATTGAAAATGTTAGAATTTATTAAACGTATTACTTCTGATTTCACAGATATAAGATCGATTAGACTACTATACAATGCATTGGTCAGACCACATTTGGAATATGCATCGGCGGTTTGGAATCCGTCTTACGCAAGTCATGTGGACAGTATTGAGAGGGTTCAGCATAAATTTTTAAGATTTATGCATTTTAAGCTTGGACGTCCTCCACCGCCAGATTATACTTACGACTACTTTTCACTGTGCGATGATTTGAGATTGACCATTTTGGCTGAGCGGAGAAGCGTGAAGGATCTGATTGTTTTGTACAGGGTGTTGAATGGTTTAGTCTCCTCTTCGCACTTATTGAGCGAGATTACCTTTCGCGTTCCAGTGCGTCGGGTCAGAGGTACTCGGCTGTTTCATGAGCCGTTCTGTCGCAGAAATTGTACGTCTCATGGATTTATTCCACGAGTTTTGAGATCGGCTAATCGTCACCTGGCTGTCGAACCGGATCTCGATTTTTTTTCAACTTACGGTGAGTTTGTTAAGGGTTTGCGACAACGTCATCACATTCGCTAAGACATTTTGTTTTATTGTTATTAATGTGTTATTGTTTGATATTTCATTTTTATGTTCAGCTCTTCAAGATGTTTGAATTTTTTAGCTGTATGCTTATTATTGTATTATTGTTTTTTATGGTTCTGTAATCTTGATGTAATTAAATTTATATTTGTGTTATGTATAATGGACTTAAGTCCGTAAATGAATAAATAAATTATGAATAGTAATAAAATTTTAAATCCTCGTTCAATTTGTGACAAAAAACTCTCTTGCCTTTTTTTTTCGTAGGGAGCGCCATTTTTATGTAAACAAATAAAACATCTTAACGAGTATTTTTAGGTCATTTTGAACATTTGTTTGTAGCTTTGCGCCTTATTTAAATTAGTCGAAATTAAAAATATGCCTTTTTTTCTTAAAAAATGCTTTAAAAATATTGAGATAATTACGATCAACATAAAGTTCTTAATTACAAAAAAATGCGCTCTTAAAACCCATCAAATTTAATTTGCATATCTCGACCGGTTTCAGAGTAACTAATAAATAAGTAAGTACTTCATCAGTTTTTAAGAAAAACTTTAACTCACTTTGGCTCGATAACGAAAGATACGTTTATATAGCAAACTGCCATTATTTTTTCATGCAGAATCACCCCCTGACGTTTGTCGCACTTATTTACTAACACCCTGTATGTACGGTATAGGAGTGGACTGGTCACCGCCCTAGCTATTTACTTACCATTGACTTTAAAATTAATTATCATACAACTGAAAAAAATGAAACATACCTGTTATAAGCATCCCAATTAAGTTCCAATGCATTCTTTGCATCTTTACATACCATCGAAAACCTAAATAAATCCCCATTAGATAAATGCCGAAAAACAGTCTTCATCACTACAACATTTTTAAACACATCCAACACATTTTTCTCACGTACACTCGACTTTAAAAATAAACATTTTTTCACGCCGGAGTCTAATTTTTCCCTCAATTTTTGAGGCGTCAATATCTTTCTGGTTGTCTCCAAACGCTTCAATTCCGGATAGAGAATATCGTGTTCTTCTTTGAATGGTGAATGAACGCTAATATTCGACAATGACTTTATGAAACTACTGCCAGATCGGGCGCTTGCTGTAGTGGAACATTTATCAGGCGTGCAGGGTTCTGGTCGAGCTCGTGGTTGAGTACTAAAAAAGATTAAATTAAATTAACAGTCTGATTGCAGCGTTGAAAGAACACACAGAGTTTCGAAAGAAATAACCTATTTACAATACCATTCTGAACAACTATTATTTCTCCCTCTGTTCTATTTTTTTAATTTTATTTAACAGGACTGACTACAAAACAATATTTTAAGACCAACTACAGGGTGATCCAATTTGGACGCCCGTTCTTAGAGGAGCTAGAGAATATTCTCTATCCAAACATATACGAGGTCTGTTCAAAAAGTTCCCGGAATTTTTGAATTGCGCGTGTCTGGAGAGTCCGGTGGTCAAAATTTTTTTTTATTGTGTTGGTACACATGTCCTTAATGTATGGTGAAATTTTCAGCTGTATTCATTGTTTACATTCTGTCTTGTAGTGGCTGGTGTAGACGTGTTTTTTTGAGCTCGGCGATTTTTGTTAGTTTAAACAATGGAAGAATTGAAGAGTCAAAGAATTTGTATTAAATTTTGCGTGAAAAATGAAATAAAGTGTAACCAAGTGTGCGAAATGTTACAGAGAGCCTAGAAGACGACGAACGCTCCGGTCGACCCAGCACGTCAATAATCGATGAAAATGTGGGAAAAGTGGAAAAAATGATTATGGATGATCGCCGAATCACAATTAGAGAAGTTGCTGATGAAGTTGGCATATCAGTTGGCTCATGCCATCATATTTTTTCAAAGGTTTTGGGCATGAAACGAATGGCAGCAAAATTCGTTCCAAAACTGCTGAATTTTGATCAAAAAAACAAACGCATTACCATCGCTCAGGAGCTGTTAAACGACGTCAACGACGATCCAAATTTACTTGAAAGGGTCATAATTGGTGATGAAACATGGGTGTACGGTTATGATGTCGAAACAAAAGCACAATCGTCCACGTGGAAGCACTCAACGTCACCAAGAGTGAAAAAAGCACGTCAAGTTCGATCAAATGTCAAGGTTTTGCTTACTGTTTTCTTCGATTATAATGGCATAGTGCATAAAGAATTCTTGCCAAAAGGTCAAACTGTCAATAAGGAGTATTACCTTGAAGTAATGCGACGTTTGCGTGAAGCAATTCGAAAAAAACTCCCCGATTTATGGAAAAACAATTCATGGGTTTTGTACCACGATAACGCACCTGCTCATTCATCGTTGCTTATTCGTGATTTTTTGGCTAAAAACAAGACTTTAATCATGCCCCAACCTCCTTATTCACCAGATATCGCTCCGTGTGATTTTTTCCTGTTCCCAAAGTTGAAGAGATCCATGAAAGGACAGCGTTTTTCATCGATTGAAGAGATAAAGGCAGAATCGCTGAGAGTGCTACAGAGCATTACAAAAAGTGACTATCAAGGGTGTTTCGAAGACTGGAAAAAACGCTGGCATAAGTGTATTATATCTAAGGGGGACCATATAGATGTAGACGAATAAATAAATATTTTTTTAGAAAAATGAGAATTCCGAGTACTTTTTGAACAGACCTCGTATAACACTTGCAACTTTTCTTTTAAAACTTTTATCAAGCAAATTCACAAATAAAGCCTCCCGCCAGGGAATTCGGCTGCATCTAGTGTTGGCAGTAGGTTATGATGGAGTTGTTGCTTCTCGTCCAGCCATCGTTTGTGAACTGTGTTTCACCAGGCATATTGCCTGCTCACACTAGGTGTCGCCAAAGACATTGAAAAAATCGGTAGTGTCACCCCAAAACTTTCCCGACAGTTATAATACAATCAAAAATATATGACCTGCGTAACGGAACAGAATTTTAATAATAATTATAATTGTATTATTTCCAATAAACGAACGTATCATTACTTTATTCAAAAATTACAAAAAAAAAGTATTGCCAGAGCTGGGATTCGAACCCAAAACCTTCCGCATACGAACCGAAGGCTATATCAATGATGCCACAGTACGAACTTTGGGAATATTATATTTTAATTGTAATATATACAGGGTGTCCTATGGTGACGACCCATTAAAATATTTCGGAGACTACTTTGAATTGAATCCGGAAAATTTTGGTATACAATGTGTCCACGGATAGAGTTTGGAAGACGAAAAACTTTTTTTATTTGTCGATTTAGAAGAAAAAGTCATTCTTTATAAAAACGTCTGCTTGTGTCGAAACTACAATTTCAAATGCCACAGATTTTAACCAAATCTGGTACAAAAATACTATAGGACATGGCAAGGAGCTGATTAGATTTTGGGAAACATTGAGCGTACGCAAGGGATTTAAAAGAGGGTTCAAAAATTAAAAAAATTCATAGTTCTTAAACTTATCCGAAATACTGCATAATTTTTACGCATTTAATTGAATATAACCTAAAATATTGAACAATAAATATTAGACCACATTGGCGTTCGAAAATAGTGTAAAATGGGGTAATAAATATTTAAAAAAAACGTACTTCTTAAACATAGCAGAAATATTAACTAATTATTTATAGCTTTAATAGAATATAACCTATAAAATGTGTCATAAATAACTTACTTTCATAGGCGTTCGTAAATAGTGGAAAAGGGGTCAAAACATAAAAAATATATATTTCATAAACTTATTCGAAATGTGGAATAATTTTTCATAGTTGTGATAGAATATAACCTAAAAAATGTTACATAAATGAACTGGTTCACACAGGCGTTCAAAAATAGTCTAAAAAAAAGGGTCAAAAACGAAAAAAAAATGTTTCCCAAATATACTAGAAAAATTGGCTAATTATATATATCTTTGATATAAGATAACCTAAAAAAATGCAGCATAACATTTTTATTTACATAGGCGTTCGTAAATAGTAGAAAAAGGGGTAAAATAAAAAAAATTAAAATGTAAAATTTTTTATATTTAACTAGTTGAATTGGTGTTAAAAATACACGACAAAAATTAATGTACCATAGGCGTCCGTGAAAATTCTATAAAAGGGTCAGAAAAAATTTGTATCCGTGATAACTCAAAAACCACTTAACGGATTTTAACCACATTTGGTACGAAACGTCATCTCACATTTGAGGAACTTGACTGGAGCTGTGATAATGAGTGCCTGTTTGTTAAGGTTAAATATAGGAAGAATGTGTTTTATGTCTGTGTTGTTTATTTTACACCAAATACATTGTTAGATAACTATATCAGTTTTTATAATGCTTTTGAGGCCATTTTGGCAACTAGTGCAAGTATTTTGATTTTTGGAGATTTTAACCTTCCTGAATACTCTTTTGATGTGAGCAGCGATAAATATGCCTCACTATCAAACTTTGTAAGTATGTATAATTTGAATCAATTTAATAATATCCCCAATGATAACTTCAGATATCTAGATTTGATTTTTTCTGATATGTATATCACAGATTTATGTAGATGTGATAGTCCACTGGTGCCAGAGGACCCTTACCACCCAGCGCTATGCTTTTCAGTATTTCTTAATGACAACCATCAGGTGGACAACAATCTCAAATCACTTCATAGGTACAATTTCGCCAAGGGTGACTTTACTTTGCTTTATAAATTGATCTTGATCTGACTGCGATTGGTCACAGTTGCTGTCTCTGAAAGATGTTGATAGGGGTCTTGAGACTTTTTACACCATATATGATTGTATTAATAAGTGTGTGCCTAAATATAGAATTTCGTCCCAACATTTTAATAAGTATCCGCATTGGTTTTCTCAAGATTTAAGAAATAAAATCAAAAAGAAAAATACATTACACACCCAATTAAAAAAAAGGTTCAAGCGAACTTAAACCTGAATATATTGCCTTAAGAAAAGCCATTAAGTGCCAAACAAATTTAGAATCTAAAACTTATCATAAAGATATTGAATGTGCCATAAATACGGATCCGCAGAAGTTTTGGTCATTCGTTAATGGTCGGAGGGGTCGTAGTGGGATACCTTCTGAGATGATTTGTGGCGACGAGTTGTTTACGGGTGCGGATGCAGTTGCGGATGCTTTCGCTGTATTCTTCAGTTCGGTCTATAATGAAACTTTGTCAGGAAGCGACGAGTGCACCGGAGTACGGTTGCTTTCAGTTTAGCTCGGTTTCTGAGGAGGGTGTCTTGGAAACCCTTAAAAATCTTAAATCGAAAAGAAGTTGTGGGTCTGATGACATACCAATCTACATTTACAAGGGCTGTATGGAGTTTCTGGCGCAACCTTTGGCACATATCTATAATTTAGCAATAAAGACCAACAATTTTCCTGAAATTTTGAAATTTGGTCTCGTCACCCCTATACATAAAAGTGGAAAAATTAATGACATTTCAAACTACCGTTCTGTAACTGTGCTTAATAGTCTAGCCAAAATATTTGAGCGTATCCTTTATAGTGATGTATACAGCTGGATGAAGCCCAACTTTAGTTTGTACCAACATGGTTTTTTACAAGGTAGATCAACGACCACCAATCTGCTGGCATTCTCTGAGTACGCTTCTATGGCTATTCAGCGGGGTGAGCAGCTCGATGTCATTTATACGGATTGTGCCAAGGCATTCGATAAAGTCGACCATGGACTACTGCTCACAAAGTTGGGGAAGCTGGGGTTTTCTCTTGATTCAGTTGGGTTCATGAGGTCATATTTATGCAATAGAAAATGTACCGTTAAAATATCCGGAAAAAATTCGTTTGAGTTCGGCACTCCTTCTGGGGTGCCCCAAGGTAGTATTTTGGGTCCACTACTTTTCAATATATTTATAAATGATCTCCCAAGTGCTGCACGTTCGTCAATTGGTTTGCTCTTTGCGGATGACTTTAAGCTGTTTAGGGTCATTGACAGTATTGGGGACTGCGAATTGTTGCAAGATGACTTATCCATGGCGGCCAATTGGTTCAAATGGAATAGAATGTCATTGAATGTTATGAAATGTTCCGTCGTGGCATTTACTAGGAAAGTTAACTTTATTCCGTACGATTATCATATAGATTCTATACCAGTAGTAAG
This sequence comes from Apoderus coryli, assembly GCA_911728435.2. Taxonomy (NCBI): domain Eukaryota; kingdom Metazoa; phylum Arthropoda; class Insecta; order Coleoptera; family Attelabidae; genus Apoderus; species Apoderus coryli. Next base: position 27,389,591 of record OU452198.1, read on the forward strand.
GAAAGATAAGACTAAGGATCTAGGAGTAATATTTCAGACTAATTTTAGATTTAATGAGCACAGCATCAGTACATAACTAACAAGACTTATAGATCATTGGGATTCATAATGAGAAACAGTAAAACCTTCAATATTTCTACTATTATCAAATTGTACAATACTTTAGTGCGTTCTCATCTTGAGTATGCATCTCTTATTTGGATGCCAACAGCATATACTCATGGCGATCACATCGAAAGAGTTCAGAAGAGATTCTTAAGATTTTTATATGTGAGGGAACATGGTGTGTATCCATTTAAAATATCTTATAAATTTATGTTCACCCGTTACAATGTTCAAACGCTCTGTGATAGACGCAAAATGCAATGTGTGATATACTTATACTATATTGTTAATAATATAAATAAACTTGACTGTGATCTAATTAATTTTATATATTTCAAAGTTCCTAAAGTACACTTAAGAAATAATTTTAAAGATCTATTTCATGTAAATGTATTTAGTATTTCTCCGATAAATATAATGTGTATGCAATGTAACAAAGTGATTTGCGATATGGATCTAGATATATTTAATACTAGCGTTAAGCAGATAAGATGTATTTTCAATAGTTGAGGTCTTCATAGGTGATAAACTAGTTTGGGTACTTGTATTAGTTTGTATCGTAATGTGTTATGTGTGTTGTCTTTTTATGTTTAATTTTGTTGTTAAGCATTACTTGTTATTACCTACCAGGTGTTTGTAGTGTCTGAATAAATAAATAAATAAATAAGAAAATACTACAGGATATTTATTGGTGGTGATTAACATTGAGCAGGCAAGGGGTTTAAAAGAGGGTTCCGAAATTTAAAAAATCATAGTTCTTAAACTTATCCGAAATATTGAATAATTTTTTAGGCGTTTAATTAAACATAACCTAAAATATTTAACCTAGACAATTAGACCACATTGACATTCGAAAAAAGTGTAAAATGGGTTAAAAAAGTTAGAAAAAACGAATTTCTTAAACATAGCAGAAATATTGACTAATTATTTATAGCTTTGATAGAATATAACCTAAAAAATGTGTTATAAATAACTTGTTTTCATAGGAGTTCGTAAATAGTGTAAAAGGGGTCAAAATAAAAACATATATACTTCCTAAACTTATTCGGAATACGGAATAATTTTTCATAGTTGTGACAGAATATAACCTAAAAAATGTTACATAAATGAACTGGTTCACACAGGCGTTCGAAAAAGGGTCAAAAACTAAAAAAAAATGTTTTTCCAAATATAACAGAAAAATTGGCTACTTATATATAGCTTTGATATAATACGAGTAGGGTTAATGCACCGGTTAACCGACCAGCACTAGTTCTCGACCACAATGGGGTTAGAAGTGATATAATAAGAAAAATACACCAAATATTTTATTATTTTTGTTTAAATTTGTTCCCGAGCATAGTTGTTCTCAGCGTGGTATTCATGGAAGGGAACCAAACGTCATAAGTTTGGCGCGAAAAATCAGTAAATGACCACCTGTGTTGAAAGAAGGTTGTGTTCTATTAAAAGTAAACAAAAGACAAGTTTCGGCTCGCTAGAAAATAGTAAGTAATTTTAATTTTTGGCGAATTATGAGTATCCTATGATATTTATAATAATGTTTATGGATAAATATATATGTATTTGACGGAAAAACACACATAAATTAATATTTTGTTCGAAAATTGTGGTGGTCGCAAACTAATTATATAAAAAGTTGATTTTTTAGTTCTCGACCAAAATGGTCGAGAATTGGTAGTAGCACTGATTATTTATTTGTTCTAAAATTTAAAATTTTTTAAAGACTATTTGATATTTCCTGTTTATTCCAATTCATTTTAATACGTATTTTTACTGTATTAGATTGCGACCATCAAATTATATCTAAATTACATATTTTTTGATATTTAATTAATTGGTGGTCGAAAACCAGATTTACCAGTTTGTGAGTTTTCGACCATTTTATTATTTATTGCGAATAAGCAGCAAACTTACGTTTAGAGTTTTCAACTCAAAATTTTGCGTTCTAGTGGCATCTACGAGTAAAAAGTTAAAAGAAGTTAATCGTACAGCTAAAAAACGAAAGTCGAAAGGAAGATGTATAGTTATAACGAGGAAAATTTAAAAACGGCTTTACATGAAATCAGAGAAAATAAAATAAAAATAAGAGAAGCCTCCAAACGTTTCAACGTTCCGCAGACCACGATTATTGATAGGCTCAAAGGAAGAGTGCCAGACATATTAAGAAAGCCTGGACCACCCCCTCTGTTAACTGTCGAGGGAGAGGATCGCATAAAATCCTGGGTAATTAATCTGGCGAAGTGTGGATTTCCGATAACAAAAACCATGCTGTTGGATACTGTTCACAAAATTGCTGCGAACACTAACACAACCTTATTTAAAAATGGTTTACAAACCCAAACTTGGTATTTGAATTTTTTAAGGAGAAATCCTGAAATTAGTTTTAGAACAGCCGAAAGAATTAATAAAGCAAGAGCAGTAGTTACAGAAGAATCGAAAATGGTTTAAAGAACTAATAGAGTTTGTAACTGATAACGATTTAAACGATTTATTTCAAGATCTTAGAAGGGTATTCAACGGCGATGAGTCCGGTTTCGCGCTTTGTCCAAAATCGGGAAAAGTTTTGGGAACGAAGGGTTTCAAAGATATATATATTATTTCACAAGGAAAGGAAAAAGAAAACGTCACTGTATTGGTGGTATTCAATGCTGCTGGCAAATTGGCCAACCCATTAGTGCTTTTTCCCTATATAAGACCACCTAGGGCATTGGTTGACAAAATGCCTAAAGACTGGGTTTTGGGCAGATCGGAAAAGGGATGGATGACATCAGATGTCTTCTAAGAGTTTCTATGTAACGATTTCAATAAATGGTTACTAACTGAAAATATTCCGAAACCCGTTATCCTCTTTGTAGACGGACATAAGTCTCACGTCACTATGGCGACAAGTCAGTGGTGCGATGAAAATCAAATCATTTTGGACATTATTTTGTAGCAATCAACATAGTACTTTACGTATATTATAAGACAAACAATTAGTATATTATTATTATTATTGAATGCTTGTTTTATTTATTCATCTAAATATGTGAGAGATTATTTATTTATATGCGGGCTTTGGTGGTCGAAAACTGAGATTAAACGGTCGAGAATTTAGCGGGATGGTCGAGAATAGGTGATTATGTACTTTTTTGCTATTTACAAGATTTTTAATAGTTAGATAATTAATAAATTTAAAAAACAATATATTATGTTCTTTAATATATAACAAAGATACATCAACCACTAAAATTGATTAGAAATTTAATATTTTTCGTTAAAAAAAGCTTGTCCAAACTTAAATATTTAGTTAACTGGTCGAGAACCGGTGCATTTACCCTATAACCTACAACATGCAGCATAACAATTTTGTTTACATAGGGGTTCGTAAATAGTTGAAAAGGGGGCAAAATGAATTTTATAATAAAACTAAAAAAAAATCAATTATTTTGCGTACAAGAACGTAACTACTAGAAGATATTTGGATAAAATAAAGTAAAGCTATTCTTATGATCCCTATACCTAAATCTACTAGTTTGTCCATTTTTTGCGTTTTTTGCACAAAAATAGGGTCATTTTGAAAAACATTTTGTGCGTTCATTTTTTTAGCTAAATTTTAAAATAGCAAGTGAATAGGACATACATTAGGTCGGTGTATCGCCCTATTGTAAATATTTTACAGGGTGCTCACAATTTTATAGTTCTTATCAGTCATATTTATTTAAATAACTTTCTTATTTTAAATAGCACACCCTATATTTCATAGCACCTGTCGATACTAATTAATGTTCTCTATCAAATTGTATTAGGCTTCACTATACCTAACTGTCACCGTTTTCCAAAAAAAAAAAAACAAAAAATTTAACTTATAGACTATTTTCATAGGCTAGTAAGGCGTACTCAAAATCACATCTACACAGATGTTTCTAAGTCAGAAAGAGGAGTGGGAGCCGCTGTATTTTCGGAATTAATTGAAGTAAAGATATAACTCTCAGATGCAAGTTCAATATATACTGCAGAGATTTGCGCTATTTATCAAGATTTTTAATCAATATTAGATATCAATTCACAAGAAAACTTTTTGATCATAACAGATTCTCTCAGTGTTTTCCTCGGCCTAAAGGAAATATTCACACCACATCCTCTGCTACAGGAGATAAAATATATAAGAACACTGATTCTCAACCAAGGCAAAATAACAGAACTCATGTGGGTGCCATCTCATGTCGGCATTTCTGGCAACGAAAAGGAAGATGTCATGGCAAGAGACGCGCTAATAGACAGTTCACCCACAATAATAAAAGCGCAACAGCATCTGATTTTAAAACACTTATGAAATGCAAGATCATGGAGCGCTGGCAGGATATATGGTGAAATTCTACTTCAAAAATGGCCGAAATCAAAAAAGCAGTGACACGACAGAAAGTCTTACCCCCCAGACCGTCACCAACAAATAATAATGTCCCGGTTAAGAATAGGACACACTCGTTTAACACACAGTTACTTAATAACAAAAACAGTGTAACCCTTCTGTGAAACATGTTCTACAAGTAAACAACGTTAAAACCTACAAAACTAAATAACAAAACAAAATTAAAAACACGGCCAGATAGCCCAGACATTCGTTCATTTACTCATCTGCATCAGCCCCACTAAGGATCCGCTCAAGTTGCCTTGGCGTGCAATTAAGTAAATCAATAGTAGGGTTCAAACTTAGAATCTCATTATTTATTCTCAGAACATTGTTCAGCGGGGATACACTGGTCGGCCTTACAAAAAACAGACAATGTGCAACTAAGCATTTAAGTAAGTCTTAAATTTCAGATATGAATTTACATTTATAAACACAAAAAGAACATACACCGAAACCTTTATCAAAACATATCATCCCTCATGTTTCCTCATAATTAGCTGACTTACCTATTATCTTTATATTTCTTTATAGGATACTCAATGTCCACATCAACACTGCTCTCTTGGAAATACGGTTCATTTTCTAATCCACTGTGATCAATACTACTTTCCAAATGTCGGGAGATCGACTCATTATTTAATCCAGGTGGATACAATGGTGTTGAAGTGCAAGTGTGAACAAGCTTCCTACAACAATTGTCATATCCAGATTTTCGTTTTCTTGGATTAAATGATAACGGCGTTGACTCTGTCGTAGTGACTTTTGGGGTGCTCTCAAACGCATAACCATGGAATTCGGTGCACGATGCTTGAATGTTTGGTGTTGATGTGGATTCCATCTAAAATAATGTTTGTTTAGTAAACAACTTATGTTAAATACCTGTAGGTATAGTAAACATTTTAAACTGGAAAGTTCCATACTTTTAATGAATTTTAATAGCTTCTCTGCACCTTTAATTAGTTTTATACGTGTATTAAGAGTTTTAAAGATTACTGTTCATATTTTTTTAGATCTAATGCCAATCCCATCACTAGAAAGTTTAAAAAGTTCACAGAAATTATGGCGCCATAACAAATACATATGTTTATATCTATATTACTAATAGGTATAACAAAAAAAACATAAAAAATCTATTTAACACCAATACACAATAAATATAAAACACAAATTAATTATACCGATAAATTATGATTTAAGAAAAATAGATAGTTAAAATAGTAAAAATCTTAATAGTCTAACAAATAATAAAAACTACAACTTGTTAGTTGTTAGTTTTTTGTTTACAACTTCGCCAGCATAATCAATGACATTGACAAGACAAGCAGTGTTGTTCGCAGGCTTTTTTTTTTTCGTACTAGATGGCGCGTCAATTTCGTACTAGATTTACAATTTCCTTAAATCTAAGTAATCGAGTAATTGTAACCTTGCTTGCTGTTTAATGTAATGAATCACTTTTCCTAAAAAAAAAAAAAAAACCCAAAACCGTTTGATGAATTATTTGTTAGGTTAAATGAGATCTTTCTTTCTTTGTTCTCTTATTTGACCTCTTCCTTGCTGATTCAGATGCACAGAGCAGACTCTGACAGCCAAAGATGGTTAGATGAGATGACAGATGACAGTAAAGTTTCACTTCTTCTTCGTATCTATTAGCCATATTTGGTTTTCCTTGAGTTAGGGGATAACTATTGATTTGATTAAAAACGTACTAGAATCTAGTACGTTTTTTACTAGAATATCGTTCCGGCGTATTAACGTATGAAGTCTCTCAAAACGTACTAAATAAAATACGAAAAAGCACCTGGGAACAACACTGTTGACAAGTGACAAATCAAAAAGACAGGGATTATTATCGGTTATGCGCGCGTCTGCTTGTCGATACAGAGCGCGCCAAATTTAAAATGATAATTACTGTAGTCGTAAGCCGGGTTTATACAGCATAATCATAAATATAGATATAAATAAAAAGTTGAATGTATTGTATGTTATCATAAGGACCGTTTGTACGGGAATCATAATTGTAAATATATACCTAGTCGTATGTGTAAATTAACAAATAAGAATGGCCAATATCATACAAAACGCAAAATTAGATTTAAGACATTTAGTTGATGTGCTCTATCTAAAACTCAAAATTAAATATATACACTTATATATTATTGTTTAAACTAATTTAATAATTATGCTTATGTTGTATAAACCGGGATCTATGTTTAAAATTAGGTCAACCAAAAAAAAACACTTTCGTTGATTAAGTTGAACTGTTTATAATTATAAATGTCTTTATTAACAATAACCTGAAACATAACTTACATTCAGTAACAAATTCGATACAGTATGGTATATTAAAAGGCGCATGTTCAGCATTGCTGATATTCTTCATAAATATGTGTGCGTTGTGCTGCTTTAGTTTTTGGATGGTTATTCAAAGGATTTATGTAATAGGATTTCAGAAGTAAATTAAAATACATTTATACTGTAATTATATTGTTAAGTATTGGGAACAAATTAGGAATGGCAAAAATAAAAGGAACACTGGAAATAATATAAAAATATCAAATCCAAAAAACTATATTTATTACCAAAGTAAAACAATGCAAAAGAGATTAAACTCTCAAAAAATATATGAAAATCCAGTTTTAAAGCTAACTATACTAATATAAAATCATAAATAATATACCAACAATTAAATATAGAGGGTTAGCGAGAGAATATACAGAATCCCTTCACAAAAATATCTACATTATAATTATTATTACATTATCCGTAAAGTGAATTATATACTCAAATACATTTATTGGAGTTTTTCGCCACTATTTGGATCTAAAACTTCTCTATTCTCCTGTGCTCTTCAGAATTCGTAAAACTTAATATTGTTTCTTTAATACTTACGCTATGAACTTTGTACCAAATGTGGAATTCAATTAGTGTGCAGGAAAAATTTCTCTTCATTTGTACAGATGGGACACATCTTATGTTTCGTTATCTTCTTCTCCTGAACTAATTCACAGTGGAAATTCCTCAAGTGTCTACTTCTTGTGCTACTGGTAGAAAAGCTGATTTTACGAATCTGACAATGTAATTCATCATTATCCATCCTACAAAACGTTAATACAAAAATTATATTATGTTCTATGTCAACCAAAAACTAGGCACATAGTGCAATAATATTCGCAGCTACAACTCTTAGAAATTATTATTTTATATTCAGCAATAAGAATTGCTGTTATAAACGATTTTTTTGTATTTTGCTTTTTATCTAGTATCGGATGCAGAGCAATAGCTTATAGCGCCAAAACAGCAAAAACAAAGCGAGTGGCGTGCTTTCGCGATGGCCACCCACGGAAACACGACCCTTGGCCGAACGTTCCCATTGGCTCGGCACAAAAGGAAATTAACGTATGCTCTAAAAGCAGTGTAATGTAGTCACGCGCATGCGCAATACGTTAAGTGCGTTCCAACCGAGCGATAATCGTTCTTGTCCGTTAACGTTCCAACTTTTGAATCAAAAGTGACAGGAAGGACTATAATAGCTACAGAAATGCGACCAGAATTGTTGTTGCATATGGCGGACTAGTATATAGCCACAGATCTAGAGTTTCTAGATCTGTGTATATAGCATACATTAATTTGCCAAAGTGCAGAGCCAATCAGAGCATTTGGGGGCGCAGCTTTCCTTGGGGCTCTATTTAAATTCGAATTTAACCGCTCTTGAACTTTTTTGAAACTGAAATTTAGTAGATATTTAATTGGAGTGAGTTTTTCAGTAAAATAAATAAAATATTAATCTGTATAAGGTTCTCGCTAAGAGTCTATTGAAGTTCCTCCTCAAAGGATATTTGCAATAACTGTGTGAGTGTTCAGTGTTTCTCGCTTCTCTTATGGTCGATTGCTAAAGTAAAATGTAGCAGAACGCTACATGTGAATAAACTAATAATAAGAGCAATAAAATTACAGATCATTAAACGAGCAAATACAATATATAAAAATTTGTGGAGCAGACGCCTTTTATTTATTATTAAAAGATAAACTTCTCGTTAGGATGGACTGTTTCTGTAATAGGTAAATCCCTAAAAATAACCAAATTCTTGGTAAATGTTCTTAGGTCGAATAATATTGTACCGAAACTTGTCGAAGAGTAGTCGACGGACAAAGAATACCGTTTACAGTGACTGTCGCTTTCTATAATAGAATTCGATATCGAAATCGCCAGGTATATTTTTATATATAAGCACATAGTCCACTGCAGACATCAAAACTAGTCAAAAATTGCGCTTGCGCACTAAACAAAAGTCCCGTACTGTCAGGAACAAGTCCCTGATTGTCTGTAGGAACAAACTTAATAATGACTTTAGATTTTGGTACCAATTTAAATCTTTAGTTGGCGTAGCGAAAATTGTTTTGTGAATGACAGTTGAATTTGTTTATGTTTTTGACAGTTCAAATTTTTCTGATTTACTGTTTTGTTGCAGTTTCCGTTATACATTTTTAGTTAAAAAATGAATTCGAAAGTATTTTAATTAACGCATATTATTTATTTACATTAATCTTAGAATTTTGTTTTAAGAAACACAATTTCATTACTATAGTAGGGTAAGTCATAAATTATCATTTATCATTTAAACTTGTAAACTATTTTTATACAGCTGTTTGATATAATAATTTGTATATTTACAATTATTTTTTAAAGAGTTGAATAACTGTTAGATAAGTTTGATTAACCGTATCCAATATTAATCTTACTAATTTCATCAAAATACCTAGGTAGGATATTATTATTTATTAAAAATAATAAACAATGTAATATTTCACATTAGTATCTAGGTCTCTGTCACAGTACTTTAAAATGTTTGAACTGAAATGGAATTGAAAATTAAGATTAAAATTAATGTTGGCAGTATACGTTAGGCGCAACAACACTTCTACATGTTTTAGGTGTTATTGTTTGGCATCCATGTCCATGGTCCATGCTTTATTTACTTTACTTTAACTTCTCTCATTCGCAGTGTTGTCGAATTGCCGCTAATTACTTTACCGATTGTAATTATGAAATATTTATTAGGGTAATTTTTTCGTACATCCCTTTGTCACAATTTATATAAAAAATCTTACATTTCCATTTTAGCACAAAATGGGACTCAGAAATTCTATCCTACTTCGTCCATCTATGAATTATTGTACTTGAATAAAAATTCCTGTTTGTATTACAAGTGTTTCTTAAATATTATGCACATATATTATTTAAATTCGCTAGTAGTAGTGTAACGGGTAATGGCCGTATTCACCAATCCCTGATAAATTTTTCACTGTTAAACCATAGAATAAGAAAGCTATTAGCGTAGCTTTCTTATTCTATGGTTAAACTGCTTAGCAGTCTGCTAAGTATGTATTTTATATTCACCAAACCGAGCTATTATTGTCTAACAGCTTGACAGATCAACTACCAAGTTATCCAGTCGAAATGGGGCAGTTAAATTTTATCGAGCTGGTAATTATCTGAATGGAAGGTTAGGGTTTCGTATAAAATAACAAAAGGAGTGTTCTCTTTCGGATATACCTACTTAAGTAGGTATAATAATTATTTTGCAAATAAACTGAAAAGATATATGCACAGATTTTTTCCGACTCTATTAATTCATCCTCAAGTAGTGATGATGAATTTAGACGAGAAAGAATTATGAAGCCGCGTAATAATTTATTGTTGGAATTGGATCATATAGATTTTAAAAGGTTTCGGATTTCAAAGCCTATATTAGAACATTTATTTGAAAAAATAGGCGACCTTCAGGGTGCTTTAGATAATATAATAGGTATTTCCCAACACTCTATTTTTTGTTTATTATAAACAACATTAGTTTTTTTTATTTTCGATTATACGAAAATATTTTTCCATTGACCCTAAAGGCGATTCTTTTTCGCGGTGCATATAAGGTTTGCCGATCTTTTGTTTTGAATGTCGCACGACATGTTAGGTAGGTATGTTAATTAAAATAATAGTGTAAAATATTTATATAATATACCTAGTGGGTAATTTTTGGAAGATATAGTTATTTTAGGTTATAACTTTAAACAAAAAAAATGTAGCCAACCTAATAGTTTAGGGTTTTTTAGATAACAGATTATCTAACAGAGGGATGGTTTTCGATGGTGAAAACAAAATTTGGCCAACTGACTGATAATTATTAACAGTCTGACAAGTCACAGTTTGGTGAATACGGCCGTATGCCATTTCTGAATTTAGTTTCATTAAAGTAAATTCAGTTTGAACGTTTGGCAACACTGCACTTTTGGTCTAGTAGTTCAGTTACCTGTCTTCCCGTCTAGCTACCTAATGTTTTATTTGAATCTAGTGATTTTTATTTCTATCTCCTCTCCACCAACAGAGGGTAGAACTGCTCCGTTAGGTCATACTTTCTTTGATTCTATTATTTCTATTGGCCGACGCCATTTTATCGACAGTTGAGTTTTGTAGTGAAAGAGTTTAGTTTTTAATAATTTTGTGTATTATTTTATGAAAAGTTACTAATGTTTGAATTAAATCAACATATTTCTTTGCTAAATGTAAGTAAACGAATTTACTACTATTAATTCTTGTTGTCTTTCTAATTAATTTCCAACAACCACCGCAGCTTCACTGCAGCAGTATTTTTTGTTATAGTTTGTGTTATTTACACTTGACTCATTACTCTATATTTTTATGTTCGCTTAACGATTATTGGTGTAGTGATATAATTAATATGTGCTATCAGTATATTATATTGCGAAGGTTAGCTTTTTACATCGTGAATAATTGTTTGTCGGATTTCTTTATTACTCTATTAACAATTCTTTTGTATATTGATTATCTTTGTTAACAAAGTGAAAGGAATGACTTAGAAAATGCAGGTTTAGGTACCTAGATTGCAGATTTCGCTTGCATTTATATTATTTGATCTGTTCTCTGTTTCAACTTTAGATGAAAGCTGAGAAAAAAAAATAGGTCAGAAATGCTGCAACTAGGTCAAACCTAGGGATTTTTTTTTACTTATATATTCTAATGCCCCAGTTAATATGTTATTGCCTTTCGTGTAATTCTTCATATATTTCAATTAATCGCAGTTTTTATATGAAATAAATTATCTGTTTCAGACACATATTATCGAAAAGGTGCAATAGAAAGTAATTGCCCATTTTCATCCTGCTTTATTTATCTTTAGGACAGAAGCGAGAAATAATGCATCATATTCATAGACTTATTAGAGAATTCATATTGTAGGTCAATTTTATCTTGTGTATAAAATAATACAGCGAAAAGGAATAATGTCTTCAGTAAACCACAATACCGGCAAAAAGAGCTCTAATAGTTCAATTGCAAATACACCTGCTAGTACTCCAGTGACGAACATAAATGGAAATGCTCAAAATAGTATCCACAGTTCACCACCACCTAATAATAATGCACCAAAATATGGTAAGTAATATCCAAATACACGATTTTTTCATAAATATCTAGAAACTAACCTTAGGTAACCTTTAATTTAAAATAAACAGATATAACTGGAAAATAACAGGTCTAAATAACAATGTGTACTATTTTATTGATACCTGTACCTACCTGGTTTCTCTTGAATGAACCTTTTCGAAGATGCTCGTATTTTTTACCTAGTTTATTTTTAGTTTGTTGTAACTTACAAGAATTCGACGAAAAAATTATGTTAGTAAAGCAGTTTACCGATTGGGTTGTTATTAAATGAAATAAAATATATTCTAAGGTATAAAAAGTAGTTCTTGTAAAATAACAGACCAATAAATAAAAAAAAAAGGGCTAGGTTTATGTGCTTAGGTCTGTAAACAATTATAATGAAAAAATAAAACTTTAGCATAAGATAAAAATAAAAGATAATGAATGAATCCTTTTACAACTCATATTAGTTGAACAGGAAAAAACTTTTTAACTTTTGTTTGGAGAGATTAGAGCTAGACAAAGATAGATACCCAACAGCTTAGCTTTGTTGGTTATAATGGGCGGGAAAGAAAACAGCTTTCATGTTTCAAGCAAAACTGATTTCAAAATAGTTTCAATCTAATTTATAGCTTCTGTTAGTTTAGAAATATGGCCGTAAAAAAGTCTGCTTCAAATAATGGTATTTTTATTAATGGTATAATGACGTAGTTGTCGCTTTCAGTAGTTCTTGAAATAATAAATTTTAAGACAAAAATATAATTAACGTAACACTATTCAAATGTAGTTTAGAGAAAATTGTTTGCACCGTGATTTTTCCTTTTAATTCTGTTTTCCCTCACTGCACCTTTATAAAAAATCAAGGACAGATAATGAAGTGAGAAACGCACAGGTAACTGCTTTATTGAGTGGGTTTCACCTTTGACTGTGTACTGCATTGTATGTGAGGAAGCATTATCATGATACAAAACAAGTTGTTCGGCTGAAATTTGCCACCCGCCTTAACTTTTTCATTTTTTAAATTTAGAAGAAACATTAAATATAAAAGTTCTAGTATATTTTTTTAATTTGGGTAGTGCCGAGTCTGAAAAAACACTGTAGCATGGTTTGGTCAAAATGCAGATTAAATCAATGTTTTTTGAAATGGAATACCCTATATTTCTTGACGACGTTAAATGGGGATTTTTTTTCTGATTCTAACCATATACTTACAATAGTTATCACAAAGGTCTTATTTAATTAATTCATAGTGTGATATGCCAGTACATGTAATGTTCAACATTTATTGTTGAATTAATGGCCCAAGGCACAACACAACTAGTGAGTCGTGGAAAGAAAAATATAATGCATGTATACAATATGTCGTTAATTTATTGTTAGCGGTTCCTAAAATATTGCCAAAATCAATTTAACTGGCCCTCTTTAAGGGATTGTAGTTCATTAAGGAGGCATTTGCGGACAAATCTTATAAAAGGTTTTTCTGCTTAAAATGACGTTTTCTACGACCGGTTTTGGTTTGGCACATTCAAGGCTGTACAGGGTGACTTTTTTGAGTGGTCTAATTTTGTTATTTTACTTAATAGATTTACATTTTTAGCTCTCCATATCATATATGTAATATATGTATATATGGAGACTATTAGTTTCATGAAAAAAAAATTTTTTTTAATTCACCGGAAATACTTGTTTTTGGTCATTTTATACATAAACTAGCTGTTGCCCTCGAGGCACGAATAGCTCTCCATATTTAAGTGTAAAAGTAATAATTTTATGACCTTTTTGTCATTTATCTAAATTTTTGTTTTGTTTTACGACATCAGCTATTTTTTTTTTGTATCGGGTTTTGTGCCTTTCTCTTCTCTTTGGAGGCACTATTTATACGCAGATATTTTATATTTCAGATCTAGGCCAAATTCTTGTACGCAAAAGAATTGATTTTTTTTTCTGACCCTTTTATAGAATTTTCACGGACGCCTATGGAACATTAATTTTTGTCGTGTATTTTTAACACCAACTCAACTAGTTAAATATAAAATTTTTTACATTTTAATTTTTTTTATTTTACCCCTTTTTCTACTATTTACGAACGCCTATGTAAATAAAAATTTTATGCTGCATTTTTTAGGTTATCTTATATCAAAGCTATATATAATTAGCCAATTTTTCTGGTATATTTGGGAAACGTTTTTTTTTTCGTTTTTGACCCTTTTTTTAAACTATTTTCGAACGCCTGTGTGAACCAATTCTTTTATGGAATATTTTTTAGCTTATATTGTATCACAACTATGAAAAATTATTCCATATTTCGAATAAGTTTAGGAAATATATATTTTTTATGTTTTTACCCCTTTTCCACTATTTACGAACGCCTATGAAAGTAAGTTATTCATGACACATTTTATAGGTTATATTCTATCAAAACTATCAATAACTAGTTAATATTTCTGCTATTTTTAAGAAATACGTTTTTTTTTAATCTTTTTTACCCCATTTTACACTATTTTCGAACGCCAATGTGGTCTAATATTTTATGTTCAATATTTTAGGTTATATTCAATTAAATGCGTAAAAAAATATGCAGTATTTCGGATAAGTTTAAGAACTATGAATTTTTTTAATTTTTGAACCCTCTTTTAAACCCTTTGCCTACGCTCAATGTTTCCCAAAATCTAATCAGCTCCTTGCCATGTCCAATAGTATTTTTGTACCAAATTTGGTTAAAATCTGTTAAGCGGTTTTTGCGTTTTCGTGGATACAGACAGACAGACAGACATTTTTTTAAAACTACTTATTAGCTCTCCATATCATATATGTAATATATGTATATATGGAGACTATTAGTTTCATGAAAAAAAATTTTTTTTTAATTTCACCGGAAATACTTCTTTTTGGTCATTTTATACATAAATAAGTAGTTTTAAAAAAATGTCTGTCTGTCTGTCTGTCTGTATCCACGAAAACGCAAAAACCGCTTAACAGATTTTAACCAAATTTGGTACAAAAATACTATTGGACATGGCAAGGAGCTGATTAGATTTTGGGAAACATTGAGCGTAGGCAAAGGGTTTAAAAGAGGGTTCAAAAATTAAAAAAATTCATAGTTCTTAAACTTATCCGAAATACTGCATAATTTTTTTACGCATTTAATTGAATATAACCTAAAATATTGAACATAAAATATTAGACCACATTGGCGTTCGAAAATAGTGTAAAATGGGGTAAAAAAGATTAAAAAAAACCGTATTTCTTAAAATAGCAGAAATATTAACTAGTTATTGATAGTTTTGATAGAATATAACCTATAAAATGTGTCATGAATAACTTACTTTCATAGGCGTTCGTAAATAGTGGAAAAGGGGTCAAAACATAAAAAATATATATTTCCTAAACTTATTCGAAATATGGAATAATTTTTCATAGTTGTGATACAATATAAGCTAAAAAATATTCCATAAAAGAATTGGTTCACACAGGCGTTCGAAAATAGTTTAAAAAAAGGGTCAAAAACGAAAAAAAAAAACGTTTCCCAAATATACCAGAAAAATTGGCTAATTATATATAGCTTTGATATAAGATAACCTAAAAAATGCAGCATAAAATTTTTATTCACATAGGCGTTCGTAAATAGTAGAAAAAGGGGTAAAATAAAAAAAAATTAAAATGTAAAAATTTTTGTATTTAACTAGATGAATTGGTGTTAAAAATACACGACAAAAATTAATGTACCATAGGCGTCCGTGAAAATTCTATAAAAGGGTCAGACAAAATTTGTATCCGTGATAACTCAAAAACCACTTAACGGATTTTAACCACATTTGGTACGAAAATACTACAGGATATATATATATAGGTGGTGATTAACATTGAGCGTAGGCAAGGGGTTTAAAAGAGGGTTCAAAAATTTAAAAAATCATAGTTCTTAAACTTATCCGAAATATTGAATAATTTTTTTATAGTTGTGATAGAATATAACCTAAAAAATGTTACATAAAAGAATTAGTTCACACAGGCGTTCGAAAATAGTCTTAAAAAAGGGTCAAAAACGAAAAAAAAATGTTTTCCAAATATACCAGAAAAATTGGCTAATTATATATAGCTTTCATATAAGATAACCTAAAAAATGCAGCATAAAATTTTTATTTATAGGCGCATAGGCGTTCGTAAATAGAAAAAAAAGGGGTAAAATAAAAAAAAAATTAAAATGTAAAAAAATTTATATTTAACTAGTTGAATTGGTGTTAAAAATACACGACAAAAATTAATGTTCCATAGGCGTCCGTGAAAATTCTATAAAAGGGTGAGAAAAAAAATGTATCCGTGATAACTCAAAAACCACTTAGCGGATAACCTACAACATGCAGCATAACAATTTTGTTTACATAGGCGTTCCTAAATAGTAGAAAAGGGGGCAAAATAAATTTTATAATAAAACTAAAAAAAATCTATTAATTTGCGTTCAAGAACTTGGCCTAGATCTGAAATATAAAATATCTGCGTATAAATAGTGCCTCCAAAGAGAAGAGAAAGGCACAAAACCCGATACTTAAAAAAAAATAGCTGATGTCTAAAACAAAACAAAAATTTATTAAATTTAGATAAATGACAAAAAGGTCATAAAATTATTACTTTTACACTTCGTGCCTCGAGGGCAACAGCTAGTTTTGCGTTAATTTCAACCGACTAGAAGATTATGCCTGTTATACAATAAAGATTATTATTATTATTATATTGATAGTTCAGCCCTAAAATATAGATCATCTCAAGCATCTGGGAGTTTATTTGTACACTTCCTTGAATTATATCGATCACATCAGATATTCGACTTCCAAGTTGCTCAAAATGTTGGGCTTTATAAAGCGCTGCTCTTCAGATTTCAATAATGCCAACACTATTAATATTCCGTTGACGAAGCTCGCAGACCTCACATGGTTTTGTTCTCGTGATACGATTGCCGTATAGCCCAGGTCGAGACAGTTCAACACCCTTTCCTTATGTACGTTCACTTCAAGGTCGGGCGTCCGCGGTCTATTGATTTTGTCATTGATTATGGTACTTGATGGATGAGCTGGGGCTCACGACGTTAAGTCATCGCAGGGTAGTTGGAGATTGACAATTATATAAACTGTTGAACAATTTTGTATTGGCTTCCTGCTTCCTATGTATTGGCAAGTACTAATTTACATGTGTCGTCTAGGAATAATAGAGGCTCTCCACTTTTCCACGAAGGATTCCACCGTACGAATTATGGGCGACATAATTTTATCCGAGTGACCAGACTGGACAATTCTCACTCTCATCTAGACATCCATTTCTTTGCGCCTATCGGTGAGTTTTTACGACACTTGAGGTGTGGCGTCGTGGTGGCGGTTCGGTGTAATTGGCGGATGGCTCTTCTGTTCGGTTGTAAGATTTTAATAATAAGTTTTATTGTGTGGAAATTCTAGCTTAGTTTATAAAGCAAGATGGTTGACCCTGCCAAAAGCCTTGCCACAATCGGTATAAAGAACATCTAACTGCTCTTCAGCTTCAATAGCTAGTGAGGCATACTCAGAAAAAATGCATAGGTTACTAGATGTTGAACGATTCCTCATGAAGCCATGCTCGAATGTGCCAAGATTTGGTTTTACGCAACTGTTATAATATTAAGGATTTTAGCTAAGTTATTGAATAGACTTATTGGTCTAGAATTGATTATTTAATTTCGTTTACCATTTTTAAGGACGGGGGTAATCATGTAACTTTTTAGTTTATCAGAGAAAGTGTTATTATTTATACAAATTTAAAAATATGTGCTACTTAATGGCAACGCACCCCTTGTGAATATATTACTTATGTTCTTTTTATTTATTAATTTACGCGATGATACTTTCAAAACAAGTTTTATGTTATAAATTTTGTTGTTGTAGGTACTCTAGTGCCAAACAGAATATTTGTCGGAGGTATTTCCGCAAACACAACTGAAGGTGAGCTGATGCAACTCTTTAGCACTTATGGGGCGGTTAAAGCTGTAAAAATTATTCAAGATCGTGCAGGTGTTTCTAAAGGATATGGCTTCATTACATATGAGAGTGAAGAAGATGCAAAACGACCATTACGCGATTGTGACAATATTGTATTGCGCGAACGAAAATTGAACATTGCCCCTGCTATTAAAAAGCAGGTAAGTCTATAAGGTTATTCAGTTTCAATCAAAAAATGATGTGAGAGACACCAAGAAAAAACAATTGTGATATTTTTTACCACTCATCGAATAAATAAGAATTTTTGTAATTTAAGTTGTATGTTCCTCCGCTTATGACATGATGGCACGCACACTAGGAATTTAAGAATGCCTGTCGATGGCAGATTATTAAAATTATAATCATATGTCATATTGCATAGCTGTGAGTCTTGGACCACTTATCGGAGGCATTTAAAAACCCTAGATAGAAAAGTACCATCAACGATGTCTTAGAAGAATTCTTGGAATTTAACGGCAGTACCGATGAACAAACATCAGCGTTCTGGAGGAGACTGAAACAACTAGCATTGAGTGGATAAATTGTCAGGCACCAGCTGCGATGGACTGGCCACGTAATCCGCATGCCAACGGAACGCCTTCCAAATAAAATCCTTTATTTAAATCAAGGAGGGCAGCAAAAGAGGTACAAAGATGTTCTTAAGACCAACATGAAGAAGTGTGGTTTAGATGTGAAGAATAACTGGGATCAGATCGCGAACGACCAACCGAGATGGAGGGGTACCAAAGGAGAGATAACGCATCGATGGGGCAGCGCACCTGCAACAGCCGGTGAATAGTGGTGATTGGATGTGTCAATTTTTTGACAGGATTTGCGGCTCGAGGATCGGTCTGTTTAGCCATATACCGGGTCGGGCAGTACATTCGCCTCGGTCTCTCATTGCCTAACAAAATTGAAATTGCAAATATGGTTTGCGTGGGTGTATGTGGGTCTACCAGGAGCATTTAACAAAAATGTATTTAAACATACCGGGTGTCTCAGAAAAATGTGGCATACCATAGTTATATTTTTTTAAATGGAACACCCAGTATTTTTTGGATTTTTTGGATAAAGTAAAGTTATTGTTATGATCCCTATACCTAGATCTATCCGTTTGTCCAATTTTTGCGTTTTTTTGCAAAAAAATAGGGTCAGTTTTAAAAACATTCTGTACGTTCATTTTTTTAGCTAAACTGTTTAAAATTTTAAAATGGCAAGTTAATAGGACATACATTAGGTCGGTGTATAGCCCAATTGTAAATATTGTACAGGGTGGTCACAATTTGTATTGTTCTTATCATTCAGATTTTTTTAAATAACTTTCTTATTTTAAATAGCACACCCTATATTTCATAGCAGCTGTCGATACTAATTAATGTTCTCTATCAAATGGTATTAGGCTTCGCTATACCTAACTGTCACCGTTTTCCAAGAAAAAATATTTTAATTTAAGTATTTGTCTTATTGATTTGAAGACATCTTTATAGGCTAGTAAGGCGAAACGATCTAGATCGTTTATTTCCTGGGAAATGGATTGGCCGCGGTGGTCTATAAAACTGGCTCCCAAGGTCTCCAGACTTAACACCACTAGATTTTTTGAATGGGGATATATTAAAAACGTTGTTTATGATACGCGAACAACAACACGGGATGATATGAAATAGCGAATTCAAACTGCTTTTGATACACCACAATTATTAGCAAATGTCAGAAATTCATTTGAAAAAAGAATTTAACTGTGTATTGAAAATAACGGACAACATTTTGAACATATTTTGTAGCTAGTAAATATGTATGGTATAAGTACTTAAGTCTTTTTTTGATGTTAATTTTTAAGAATTATGAATATGTTACTGAATGTTAAGAATTTGTACCTATATTATTCTTAAGTTTTAACTTTCAGAGTTTGTTAGAATTAGGTAACCAATAAATTGTAGTGTAACACATACGCTCTAATTAGCCAGGTATAAACACAAAACAAAACAAAAATAATACAGCTCAGGACATATTTCTTAGTCTATACAAATACGCTGGTGTCTGAGAGCTGTAGCCTTTATATAACAACACTCAATTTTGTTTTGAGGAAACTTTTTCTTCTGTTGATAATAATCTTGCATTGCTGATCGTCCACTTTGTAAATTCTTTCATTTATTGATGATATGGTAATTTCTAATGAGGTATATTTTACAGCCATTCAATAGAGCTTTCGATGCATCAAGCCCACCTGCCGTTGCACCTGGAAATCCAGCACAATTTTTCTTTCCAACTGGTGCCGCTGTTCCTTATTTTCAAGGAGGTGTTGCTTATTATCCACAACCGACGTCGGCTGCACCTGGAGACCCTTCAGCACAACAACCGGTTTATCAATGTGAGTAATTTTACTCTGTTTTATTAATATACAGGGTGAGTCACGACGGACGCCTTGGAGTTTTATGAGAAAACTTAATGTTTGCCTGCCTGCACTCAAAAAGAGTTTTACCGCCCGCATATGCGGGCGGTAACTGACCATTTAGCGCCCGCTCTTTTTAATTTTTTTTCATAGATGGCGCTCCTGTTAGATTTCCGATAATAACGTTAATATCAGTAGTTTCACTCACTTAACTTAATGTGCATTCCATCTAGAGGATAAGTTGACAATTAATTGAGAAAGTTTACTTAGGTAGTCGTATGCCGTTCCGCTAAACTCATTTAAATATTTAAAATTGTCCATTTTTGATTAGTAATCACTTTTTAATTATTATTGTAGTACCGAAATATACCTAAGATTCTAAAATCAAATTTCTAGTGTACACGCTCAGATAATAATTTGACAGTGTCTTTCTACATTTCAGCACTGACATGCGAGCCTGTCACATAAGTTTATCTGAGCTGAGTTTGTCAAAGGATAACGCCTATTATCATGTACGTCAAAAAATACTTTCATTAATTACTGTCAAAAAATCTCAGTTCATCACAGTAATAATTAATTATTAAAATAAAGTTATTTTGGTTTAATATTGTAGTTCCAATTTATGAAGAGGCAGGCAGTTGTAAGCACCACTGGCGGTAAAGCCGCTGCAGCCCTTCGCTGTATAACTATCCTCGCTCGCTTCCCTCATTCGTGCGTCTATACAGCGGCGGGCTGCAACGAATGCTTTACCGCCCTTGATACTTAATATACTATTTAGCTCTCCAAAAAATGTGACATTAATTTACAGTAATTTAGCTTGACAGATATCCAATATAATACTAATATGCATAGGCTGTCCATAAAGGGTTAAAAAGGGCCAAATTATAAAAAAAAAATATTGGTATGTGTTAATAGTGACACACTTTTTAATATTGAAGTAGTAGTTATACATAACTTGATCGCAGCAAAAATAAACTGGTGCCCTTAAGGCACGAACAGCTTTGCATACTGACATTTACTGTATTAAATATATTATATGTATAATATAAATCGAAAAATGAGAAAAAGTGAGTATAGAGCGTCGGTGAATTTTTTAAAGAACTCATGATAAGTGCATAGAAATTAGAGATCAAGGACATAAAAATAAGCCTAAACTGAAAAAACTTAATATATATTAAAATTACGTTTACTACAATAAATGTTTAAAACTTTTCACTTATTTATTTTTTTCTCATATATTATTTCTTTGAGCTTTATTATAATCAGTAATATTTTATTATTATTTCGTAATCTGTGGTATTCAAAACGGCAGCATTTTGTTACATTATGTTTAGTCACATTTTTTTGAAAATTACTAAAATTAAAATAGATTTTCTTAAGGGTTTTATATACCAAAATACAAAGCGTTGATTTATTTTAATTTTTCTTATATTGGAAGGTTTTGGGAATAAATGAATTATTACTAAACTATTTTTGTTAAAAATAGAGAAAATAGACTGTTTCGTTGATTTATTTGCTAATTTAATTGATCTGATCTTAAATAGGTATATATTATTATGTATATTTTAGTTCTATCTGTTCAATTTGAGAAAAAAAATTAAAACACTATGTAGTTATAAGGAAGTCTAATGCACCTGCACAATAACCCTTCAACAAAAATGAAAAATATATCTAGTTTTTCTTAAAACTCCGTGGCGTTCGTCGTGTCTCACTCCATATAAAGGGATTGTGACAAGTCTTTTACAAAGAGTCATATCTGAGGAACTCTCTCTAATTGGAAAAACTTCTATCCATCTCCCTTTAAAACTTTGTTCCAAGACATTTTTAATAAGGAAGTCTAATGCACCTACACAATGACCCCTCAACAAACATGAAAAATAGATCTAGTTTTTCTTAACACTCCGTGGCGTTCTTCGTGACTCACCTCATATAAAGGGATTGTGACAAGTCTTTTACAAAGAGTCATATCTGAGGAACTCTCTCCAATTGGAAAAACTTCTATCCATCTCCCTTTAAAACTTTGTTCCAAGACATTTTTAATAAGGAAGTCTAATGCACCTACACAATGACCCCTCAACAAACATGAAAAATAGATCTAGTTTTTCTTAACACTCCGTGGCGTTCTTCGTGACTCACCCCATATAAAGGGATTGTGACAAGTCTTTTACAAAGAGTCATATCTGAGGAACTCTCTCCAATTGGAAAAACTTCTATCCATCTCCCTTTAAAACTTTGTTCCAAGACATTTTTAATAAGGAAGTCTAATGCACCTACACAATGACCCCTCAACAAACATGAAAAATATATCTAGTTTTTCTTAACACTCCGTGGCGTTCGTCGTGACTCACCCCATATAAAGGGATTGTGACAAGTCTTTTACAAAGAGTCATATCTGAGGAACTCTCTCCAATTGGAAAAACTTCTATCCATCTCCCTTTAAAACTTTGTTCCAAGACATTTTTAATAAGGAAGTCTAATGCACCTACACAATGACCCCTCAACAAACATGAAAAATATATCTAGTTTTTCTTAACACTCCGTGGCGTTCTTCGTAACTCACCCCATATAAAGGGATTGTGACAAGTCTTTTACAAAGAGTCATATCTGAGGAACTCTCTCCAATTGGAAAAACTTCTATCCATCTCCCTTTAAAACTTTGTTCCAAGACATTTTTAATAAGGAAGTCTAATGCACCTACACAATGACCCCTCAACAAACATGAAAAATAGATCTAGTTTTTCTTAACACTCCGTGGCGTTCTTCGTGACTCACCCCATATAAAGGGATTGTGACAAGTCTTTTACAAAGAGTCATATCTGAGGAACTCTCTCCAATTGGAAAAACTTCTATCCATCTCCCTTTAAAACTTTGTTCCAAGACATTTTTAATAAGGAAGTCTAATGCACCTACACAATGACCCCTCAACAAACATGAAAAATATATCTAGTTTTTCTTAACACTCCGTGGCGTTCGTCGTGACTCACCCCATATAAAGGGATTGTGACAAGTCTTTTACAAAGAGTCATATCTGAGGAACTCTCTCCAATTGGAGAAACTTCTATCCATCTCCCTTTAAAATTTTGTTCTAAGAAATTTGTAATTTCTACTATTGAATAAATGGAACCATAGGTTTACCTGATATTTAGTTGTTCCAAAATTACGTTAATTTGGTTTATGTTCTCACGAGAAAAAGAACCTACATCTTCACCATTCCATATAACACATTTGTATTTCGGTTCGGTCTGTAATCTTCGACAAGGATAATATTAATTAAATTAATTAAAAAGTCACACCAGGCGGTGCCGTTAGTAGTTTTATTGCAATTACAATTGAACTGCACTGTTTAAATGTATTATTTCTTCAATTTGAAATAATATATATTATATATACAGGGCAACGACCCATTATTGTCCAATATAATATAATAGCAACCGCAAAACACTTTCGGTTATACCGGAAGTTGATGGCGACTTTGTTATTTTAAATAGAAATATTATTACATTATTGGATTCTACGTAGGATTCTAGACATGTTTCCTGTATCATGTCTTATGCCTAAGTTCAGCCGTTTTAGACAGATATCAAGATTGATCTCAAAATTGTCAGTTTAGGGCTAAATAATCACATGTTTTTTTATCATAAGGAAGTCTTTGTAAAATATTTTTTGTACGACCGACCTTTTTTGATTGTTTACCGTGTCTGTCTTTATGACAGTAAGTGACATTTACTGGCTGACAACCCAAACACGACGGTAAGTAATTCACTTACAGTTCAGAGAACGGTAAGTAAATTCACGACGGTATGTCATTGTCCATTTATGCTGACGTCATTATTTTGATTTTTAAAATTGTATATTAAACGGCATTAGGTATGAACTTTTATAAGCATTTTCATACCGTTCTCTGGAATTATAGCGGCTATTCCAACATTCCATGCTTCATCAAGAGATTCACATTCAAAGTCACTCATTTTCGATAATAATACTTATTTAAATAAGTTTTGACAAATACATGACATAAAAAATACGATAACAATCATAACAATAACAATTAGTTCCATGACAACGTTCACTGCAACTTTGTAGAGGGTATTCAGCTAACCTGAATTTGTATTTAATTGAAAATATTAATTATTAAAATTAATAAAATTGCAATTTCAGCTATTTCGATCGTACAAAAAATAGTATAAGCATCTCAAACAGTAAGTAGTTTACCGATCTCCTCCAATTTTGGCGACTTCGCTTCGTTCAGTTTATGTTTATTAAAAATTCCCTCTGCTAAATTTAGATTCATCTGACCAAATTATTTTTTGCAGAAAACTGATTGAATTTGAGGGAATGTGAACCGTTATTCCTTATAAACATTTTTGGACAGAACTTTTTTAAGTTTTTAATTATTTTTTTATTTTAATTTTTACTATCGAGGGATTAGAACATATAATAAACTGCTTGATCATCTAAAAAAAAATCAAAAATTCTAGAATATTCAAGTCAAACCTAAAACAATTTATGTTACTTGGTTGCTATGGTTGGAATGAAACTCTTGGGTTTATGCTTAGAAATTTTCAAATTTTTTTTTTTTTTAACCTTTTTTGTTCATTCTGTTTTAGAGATAGCCATTCTTCTGTAATATTAGTTTTTTTTTAATTACCAGTTGTATCGAATAAGTAATTATACTTTGATTTCTATTATAAGTTTGTAATACTTCTTGGAGTCAATAAAGTTTCTTCTTAAAAAAAAAAGAAAAGCAGCACGAACTGATGATGTTGGATATGCATTAAAATATGCCAAAACATTTACCACCTTATCTTCATTTGTAGTTACCAGATTTGCATGACACCGGCCCCAGTGGAATTGATTTGTTAAAATTCTTTTAATTGTTGGCAAATACGAGTATCTCGCGTTAAATACTCTGCAGGTTCTATTTATCACTTTGTTACATTCTCCATCGATAAATAATAAATTAAATTATCACGTTAACGATTGTTTGATGTTTGACTTGATTTTTATGTTACTTCCGAAAAATGTCATTATAATAATAATAATAATAGCCTTTATTGCTCAACAGATTTCTCCCTTAACAGAGCAAAATTATAATACAATAGGTAATTCCACAAAAAAAAAACAAAATATTATACATAACATAATAAGCAATCCATTAAAAGTAAAACATGATTGATCTACACTAATTAAACAATTAACAAGAACAAAAAGAGAAACTACGACGCACAAACAGTCAGAGCAGCCCTCCCAAGTGCTTCCCTTGAACAATTAAAAATGTCACAGTCAGCGCAAATCAAATTAAAATTATTACACATGACATATACGGGCGGTTTTGTATAGAGGTTAGTGCAAGGGCGCTGAGAGTAGAAAGTTAAAGGATTGCGGGCGCCAAGTCTGGGCACGTTAAAATTTATTTGAGCCAGGAGTTCAGGACAGTCGATTCTATTATGTAAAAGATCATACAAAAATTTTAGAGAAAAAAATATTCTTCTAAACTCCAAACTCTTGAAATTGAACTTGTTCAGCAACAACGTATATTCAATCCCTCTGTCAGGATAAATACCGTCTGCCTTAAATGAAAGGTATTTCAAAAACTTTCTTTGGACACTCTCAACATTCCGCACATGAATCTGATAGATCGGGTACCAAATCAAGGAGCAATATTCGAGCTTCGAACGCACAAAAGAGTTATACAAAACTTTCAACGCATCAATGCTATGAAAACTCCTACAGCTTCTCACGATAAAACCGTAGGATCTCACAGCTTCACCAGTCCTAGCAGCCACATGAGGCACAAATGATAGACTAGAGTCGAAAAGCACGCCCAGGTCAGCAGCAGTCAGACACCTAGCTAGCGCGGTCGCACCAACCGTGTAGCGAAAACTTATAATATTCTTCCTTCTAGTGAATGTCATCCATTTGCATTTATTTTCGTTGAGCGATAGATTATTAACGTTACACCAATGTTCCACAGCTCTCAGATCGTCCTGCAACCGAAGACAGTCTACATGAGAAGTAATAGGGGCGAACAACTTAAGATCGTCGGCAAAAAAAAGCCGTTTTACACACAGACAATCATCTAGATCATTTATAAAAATAGAAAAAAGCAGTGGACCCAAATTGGATCCCTGTGGAACGCCTGAGGAAGCCCAATACCTCTCTGACGTATAGCCGTTATAATATACATATTGAAGTCTGTTCTGAAGATATGAAGTAATTAACGACTTCAAACTATCATCAAATCCGAATCGATCGAGCTTTTGAACAAGTATTCGGTGATCCAAACGATCAAATGCTTTAGCAAAGTCTGTATACAACACATCAAATTGCCCACCACCATCAACAACTTCGTTCACTTGCTGAGTAAAAATTGCAAGGTTAGTGGCAGTGGACCTCCCGGTGAAAAACCCATGCTGATTAAGGGAAACCTGCCCATGTACGGAATTACATATTCTGTTATACAGCACAGCTTCAAATAATTTAGAGAAATTGGATAATATAGAAATCGGTCGATAGTTATTGATGAGCGATCTGTCGCCTGCTTTATAAACAGGCACAACTCTTGCCTCTCGCCACCGATCTGGAAACTTGCATTCGTTGAGAGCCCTATTAAATATTGTTGCTAGTGGACTCGCCAAGATTCCCACGCAATCCTTTATTAAAAACGATGGCAACCCATCAGGTCCGGCCGTAAACTTGTTTTTCAATTTTTTACAAGAATCAATTATTTCAGTTTCAGTAATATTCGACACAGAAATCGTGGAATAAGAGAAATTATTCACAATACTGACATCAGATTCACTGGGCTTCTGAAATACGCTATTAAAAAACTCAGCAAAGCATTGCACTATAGCCTGTGGCTCGCTGTATTGCTCATCATTGAATGACATGACGCTAGGTATTCTTGTGGTATTATTTTTTGCATGAAAAAATGACCAGAAACAAGCAGGATCCCTCATTAAGCCCCCCTGCACGCGTTCCAGATACTCTGAATAGGCAACATCAATCTCACTTTTCACGGCTCTTCGAAGTCTTTGAAATTTTTCCAAACAGTTCGGATCACCAGTTCTTCTGTATTTTCTTAACTGCTGTTCTTTCTCCTTTATATTTCTAATTATTGTGGATGTAAACCAGACCGGGAACTTGCGCTTGAAATTCCGAACTCGAGGGACATGCCTATCAATGATATTATAGATTATTTTCATGGTTAAATTAATTAGCCAAAGTAATATTCGAGAATAGTCGGTAATGCAGAAAAATGTTACAATGGCGATATTTTGAAAACTATACATTTTCGGAACCGACATAACCTACAAAATTGCCCTCATTTTTAATGATAAGATAAAATTATAAAAATATACCTGTTCCATTTGAAAAAAACTGACTTTCAACTGATTTTCTAAAAATTTTTTCAGTATACTTGTTTGACCACCCTGTATGAATGAATCTGAAAATATCTTATGGAATCGGTAAAGGGACGTGTTTTGCAGTTGCTATTATGTTATTTGAGTAGATAATATTGGGAAATACAGATACCGAGATATTCGAAATTACATTATTATTATACATACATATACAAATTTGTCCCAAACACTATAATGCAATAATTATTGACGAATATGTGTGCCGCTAACAACGCGTTTAGTAATTAATTTGTGCGTTTTAGGTAAACATCGTGTATACCTTTTTGAAACAACGGTAATAATTTTGATTTAATTTTTTTAGCAGCACCTCCAGTTTATTCTGCACAGACTGGTCCTCCACAAACAGCCACCTACCCATCAATGATTCCATTTCCACAGACTATCTACATGCCGCAGCAGTACCCGATGCATATGCCGGTAAGTTTGTACTTTTTTCATATTAAACTTTGTCTAAATTCAGTTAAATTGCTATACTAATTGCTGATTTATTTTTAAACGCATGACAATACAATTACTTATGTGCTTATTGAATAATTTCTGTTAAAACGATACTAACAATTCGCATTGTAGAATTTGGTTATTATTAGGTTATTAAATCCTGATTGTAAAAGTGCTAGAAAGATCGTAAATATGTGAGAATATTATAATCATGTATTTTATTAAAACTGTGGTCAGACGAATCTTTACACTCTGACAATAATTCTGAAAACTAATAATGAATGAAATTTGTTATCACTTTATTCGGAATTATGGAATAACTGAAGATAAGAATACGTCTTTAAGGGCTCTTTTTGCATAACAGCTATCGTTCCGTATCAATGATACAACCAATATCCCTTGTATTTTGATGAAATATTTTCAGATATATTTGGCCCCGTTACGTACTTTGATGCAAGTGCGGTACAGAAAACGTGTATGCTTTCAACATATAATCCTTATAGCTTTTTCTTCAGCTTACTTTTCATGGGGTGTTCGGTTCTTATAAAAAATTTCTGTACAAAGCTTTTCTAAATAAAGACAACATACATCTTTATTTTCGTCAAATTAAATAAAATTACAACGACGTTGCGTCACTAATTAGTATAATAATAATAATAAAAAGTCTTTATTTTTAAAGCTGGCGACACTCACAAAACGTGCTCTTTTTTCACATTTTTCTAACACAAAAAATTAGTGACGAAACGTTGTTGTAATTTTATTTAATTTATTTGCCGAAAATAAAGATGGATGTTGTCTTTATTTAGGAAAGCTTTGTAAAGACATTTTTTATAAGAACCGAACATTTCAAGAAAAGTAAGCTGAATAAAATTAGAATCACGGTTCAAGAATAATAAAAAAATAAATATATCCTTAATAGCATATCTACGGTATTTTTGGATCTTAAACGTGGTCTGTTGCAAAATAAATTATAAAATAAGTATTTCTACGATGTTATACAGGGTCAGGTTTTTCTAGCAGAACTTTAAAAACTTATAGAATATAATGAAAATCTCATACAAACATATTATATCCGTGGAAGCTTTGTTTGTGAGAAACAAGTTCTCAAAGTTTCAGGCATTTTTTCGGTTTTTGTGAGTTTTCTTCCAACAGTTTTAGGCATGCAATTTAGTACACTTGTTACACGTCAAAAATGGAAGATCTGGGCTTCTTGAGAATTTTGCAAAACCTACATGCTCGTACTGAATTTGGCCTTCGAACTTTTTTGTGCGCCGCCTCTGCTTTCTATTAAATAATAATTTAGAATCTCTGTTTAATGTAGAAACTGTTTGGTATCTTGTTTGTTTTTCGACGAGATCTGCACTGATTTCGAGAGAAATTACAAAATCTTTTATTTTGAAAAAACACATTTTTTAATTGAATTTAACAATCACTGAGAACATTTTTAATGTAACTCAAAAACGTATTGTTATTGGTTGAGAACACAAGCTACCGCTGACCATATTTTGTGACCGTAGCAACAAAGACAAACAACATCCTCATTAGCGCACTAGTGCGGTAATGTATTCAAAAATGCACTAGTGAAGCCCTTCTAGTACTTGTTGGGTTCTCATTGAAATCACATAATATTCGCTACTCATCTCTTCGAAACACAATTGCATTATTGTCTTCATTTATGTCAGTAATATTTAAGCCAAATCTATGGGGAATACTCGCAAACACACTGGGATGGGGATTCCGTCTAAGTGGATACTGTCTCCTATATTCTATATTCACTTGCAGCTTCTGCTGAATTTGCATATTTGCGAATCCGTAAATAAAATGTTGTGTAAGGCATTTTGTTTAAAAATTATTAAAACACTTTACATTATTTTGACGTTCCATGGCAACTATGATTCTTAAAATGTTTATATCCATGCCGGTTTGATTTAATTATTTAATTAATCACTTAATTTTTTGTTTATTAATGTATAATTAACTAACACTAACAAACCTAATAACTCACCTAACAAACTAACTACTTTATTCAAAAATTAGAAATAAAAAAACTTTTGCCAGATCTGGGATTTGAACCCTGGACCTTCCGCACTCTACCACTACACCGACGCTTATGCAAATTAAGTTCGAAAAGTATCTGTAAGAGTTGTATATACCAACTACCTAACTGGTGAAATTTTAAACGTAATTTTCTCGAGAATTCACAAGTAACCTATTGCTGTAAAGCAGAAAAAATGCTTCAAATGATGGATCACTCGAACCCTACTGCTATTTAAAAATTTGGGGATTGTGTGCACCCCTATTACCTATGACTCCCCCAAACTCATATCAAAATTTAGCTCAATTGATTAAAGCGTTTAAGGGCTATCGAATACATACACACTGACAGAATTCCTTCTGATCTTGACGTGTAATAAGTGTACTAAATTGTAATTCACTATTCTTAAAATTGTTTTAGAAAAATTACAAAAACCGGAAAAATCCTAAAACTTTGACATCCTGTATATCAGAAACAAAGCTTCCACAGATATATTTATATAAGATTTTCATCTTAAAAAAAATTATTTTTTATAAGTTGTTAAAAGTCCTGCTTCAACAACCTGACTCGCCCTGTATTTGCAGAGACTGTCTGCACCGTACCAGACAGTTTGTGTTCAATTTAATCTAGACTCTCGTCGCTACATCTAATAGTTATCGCTGTTCATGTAAAGGTTGGACAGTTTATTCGTTTTTTCTCAGAAGCTATCAACTTTAGAAATAAATGTCATTACAAAAGTTTATTCATTTTAAAGAATGTTTTTAATTATTTGGTTGTTAAATACAAATGTTTATGATTGATTAACATCAGAATTTCAAATGGGACGCTCTATATATTTTTATCTTCAACTGTTTTTGAATAAATTTATTTTGACTTTTATTGGCCCCAAACAGGTCTCCGGATAGTATTCGCCATATGGAACACTCTATATATTATCAAACAAGCCGGCCAATAGACTCAGTTGCAGTCCTCGAGGAATAGTTCAACCTTAAAAATATGTGGCATGGCTTGTAATATTAGTTTTGTCTACTAATATAGGCTGAGAAATTGAGATCGAATTCCTTTCCCTTTCCCATTTACGCAATTCCAACATACTAATGAAATGTGCCATTTTTGGCTTTAGCCCCCATGTCGGTCCGAGCATTCTGTGTGTTCATGTTGCTGTTGCCGCTAGGATGATATCAAATTCCTTTTTATTTAGCCCTTCCAGTCAACTAGGTGATCTAGGATCACTTCCAAATATTTGACTTTATCGCGGTTTATTAGCGTTAACTGGATCTATCGTATTATCGAAGGATCGACATTCCTCTCTGTTAGTTCTTTTGCGGTGGATTCATGTGAGGTGTTATAAAAGGAGCCCTCTATGTCGATAAACGCACACAGGCCTTTTCGATGTCTGTCACTAAGCTGTGTGTTTAATAGGCGAATTGCCTTTTGTAAAGTGGTTTCGTTTTTAATGCTTCGCTTCTTAGATAACTATTCTTTGGATACTGCTTTAATCGAAAATTAAAAGTCTAAACAAATATTCAATACCTACTTATATAATAATATATTATTTTGTGGCAATTGAAGAAAGAGTGGTTTGTCCCGAAAGGAATTTAACGTCAACGTTTAACGAATGTTTATAAACGGATGTGTTTAATTAATAATGACAACCACAACTGTAAAATCGCATGATTACCTCAGTGAGCTAAAACTAAAAATACTGGACTCGGAACTATTAGGGGGTAGGCCAGACTAATGTCCAATTATATTCATATGTGTGTTTTACTCAATTCAAGGCTCACTGAGGCTAGGAAGCTGCGCAAAGTTCAAATATGCAAATTATGGTAGTCATCTGTACTTTATGGACATGTGCTAAAATTGAAAATATCTATTATGTTGAGTCTTGAATTTCGTGTAGTAAATACTAAAAATAAACTTTTATTTCTAAAGTGTGAATTACCAAGTTATAACGATGCGTATTACCAACATTTTACATCATTTCAATAAAATCCACCTTGTTTTACAACAATTTCATTCCTTAGTTCAAAGTTTAATGATAAAAAAAATCTAGTAATTAAATGGTTATATTTAATGGTTATGGTATTCATGGGTTATAGACAAAGTAAAAGAAAAACCTCTACTCCTTTTGATTTATGTACTAGTTATTCAATTACTTTTAAACAGCGTGAGTTATGACTCTTCTCGATTTCATGTACTTCAAAGCAATATTCAGTCAAATAATAACATTAGATTATTAATGTCAAAATGACATGTTCAAATGTGACAGTGTTTGTCAAATATAAAGAAATCAATGAGTTTTCTTGTTATTGTAGATAAAGTATAGTTAGTATTCAACTTGTAATAACTCAATTGATGATTTACCACAACTGCACCTGCGGAAGTTCTTATTACCGCTCGTTGAATTATTATAATATTATTTTATGCCGACGTTTCGGTAAATTGTATAGCATCCTCAGGGCTAGACTAAAAGAGTACATACATGCACATAGATAACATTAAAAATATATAGATGACAAATTAAACAAACAGTTGAATAACACAAATATAAACAATGAACACAACTCTAGTTATCTTTGAGATAGGCATTTTATAATTTATATTCTTCATTTATTATTTAGAATAATTAGTATTGTGAACGCGCTAAAAAAAATAAGATACAGAGGGATATTACCATTTTGAAGTCCCCTGAGACGACTAAGACCATTTGCAGATGGAAGTCTGTCTGTGTGTCTGTATAGGTTCTTCCACGATAGCGGCTAAACGCTTCAACCAATTGAGCTAAATTGCATAGGTGTTGTAGCTCAGTGGTAGAGTGCGCGCTTTGCAGGTGGAAGGTGCTGGGTTCAAAGCCCAGTTATTTCATTTTTTTTATTTCTAATTTTTGAATAAAGTAGTTAGTTTGTTAGGTTAGTTTATTGAGAATAATAAAACTAATATAAGAATTTAGCCTGAATGCCAAATTTTTGAGAAATTTGCGCTGAATACCTTCAGTACGCCCGACTGTGTGCTTCGGATATAGGAGACCATACAACGGAGGAATATTGAAGGTTAGATCTAAGGCGTTGTACAAATACATGAGACACTCCACGTTTTTTAATTCTTTAGTTATACGAAATAAAAAACCAAGCATGTGAAGAGAATTCCGTAGAATTTTTGAATGTGGGTAGTAATCGCAATTTTCTGTCGATGTAAAATCCCCAATCGCTCACAATATCACATGAATCATGTATATTGTTATTAATTTGATAACGAAATAAAGAAACATTCTGTTACATAGAAAATTCAGCAAATTTGCGAATGTGTTATGGAAAGTTTCATCAAGATAGTATGGTCCTGGAAAAGGGGTAGTGGAGGCCATCTACTTGATATTGTTTTTCATTATTAATGGCGTACACATTTCTCCATCGAATCAAATAAAAATCAAATGATAATTTAAAAAAATACCTGTACTTAAAAATCATAATGAAACCTTTAATTTAAAAACCCTTTTTATATTCGATAAACTTCTATTATTTACATCGTTTAATACTAAAATTCCTCAAATAAGCCTCTCATGTATGCGTTAAATTAACTCTCGGTATGCA
Organism: Apoderus coryli; assembly: GCA_911728435.2. Classification (NCBI taxonomy): domain Eukaryota; kingdom Metazoa; phylum Arthropoda; class Insecta; order Coleoptera; family Attelabidae; genus Apoderus; species Apoderus coryli. The sequence goes on from OU452198.1 coordinate 27,423,402, forward strand.
GTATGTAGTGCTAAAACACGTAATTCTCAGACGTTTTTTCCGTTTCCGAAAAGGTAATAAAAATGACTTGGGGACTTTTAGTAATAACTGGTTCCTATATATTTTTAATATTATACTATAATACTTTGTGTATGTATGCGTATGTACTCTTCTTAGTCGAGGCATGAGGGATGGTAATAAAAGTTACCGAAACGTCGACATAGAATAAAATGGGTTTTCTTATGCTTTATCTATAACCAATAAAAACCATCACTACTCGTCAGTAATGTTGTAATTTCATATATGCGTCTTTCTAATGTAATATTTTCAAAACAATCATTGTATTAAATGATTAAACATGTGCGCATATTTGTCGTTCTTAAATGTTTATTTGTCCGTCCTTGTATGTTCAGTCTAGCAACTATCACATATCGGACGGCACGGCGGCGGCCGCCGGATTATATCCCGTAGCTGCGGCGGCTGCAGCCCATCAGCCCGCTACCTTCGTACTGCTGGACGGGCTGCACTATTGAAAGGCGAGAATGCTCACCCGCATCTCAGCTGCTGTCGTCCACCGTCCCTTTTTTAAGGTCTGCCTGCATGGTGGTTATAGATACCGAATGAAATATGGTTGTTTCAGTCATAGCTTTACTTAGTATTGTCCAATCTTTCCAAAGCTGGATGTTAAAGATCTTTTAGACCCGGTACTTTTATTATGAATTTCATTGACATTTGTTTTTATTATTATTTGTATTAATTTGATACACTTATTTTAGTTAAAAGATAATATTATTTAGGATTGCATATCAAAATTATTATGGAAAAATGAAGATAACGGCGAGGCATCTCATATTTTTCCACAAAATATCTGTGATTTTTTAATATACTTAATATTTAATAAAATTTTATGCACAAATAAAATTTGATTTTTATACGGTGAAACAACCATATCCATAGGATCTATATCATGTTGCTTTTGTTAGCACTTCTGTGACTTGCATGCTGTGTTTTGTTAGCTTACTATGAAATGGCTATGTTTGGTGGGAAATTGCAAATACCATTCTATTTTAACTAATATTAATTATGTCATGAATTGGTTCCCAATTTAATGTTAAGTAACATATAAGTAACATATAAGTAAATATAAATATACAGTTTTTGATTACAATATAAATAGAATACATTTTTTGTGTTAAATACCAGAGTACGATTTTTAAAAAATATTTTTGTTTAACGTTAGCCACCCGAATGTTTATAAATATGTCTACTACTATTCGCTTTATTTACAATATCTATGAAGCTGTCGATATACTAGTTTTTATTCTCACACAATGGACCTCAGGTGTTGGGTTGAAAATATTAACTAAAACTGCATGTGGGAAATCTAGGCGATGTCTCGGAAGTTACAAATTATAACTTCCAGATCAGATATGTAATTTTTTCGTAATTTTATAAGAAAAATAATAAAAATAAACTCCTCAACAAGTGGATTAATATAAATGAAATGAAGGATCTAGTGATGCAGACTGCGGATCTTTAGCCAGATATTTCAGTTAGTTTGTAAATGGCATACAGACTATAGACTGGTTATTCTTATCCATGTCCATATAGCATGTGTTTACTGAGTAATCTAAGTAGCGACGAAAGATTTGTAAAGCCTAACACTTAAGGAGATCTCAAATCTCTTTTGAAATGATTTGATATTTTTGTAACACCCAGAAAAATAGTACAAAACAGTTTGATAGTAGTAAATCTATGTAGCATTGTTTGAAAGATCGTAATTTTAATAACGGAGCAAGAAAGTTGCCAGAAGTCGAGATGTACAAGATCTAAAGACAGTGTTCAAATCGTTTCCACCAGTAAACAAGTGTTGAAATTTTCGGTGGCCTGTGATTCTGTAAAATGTTAAGTGATTGTTCTATTCATTGCCAATTTAAATAATAACTGTAGGTAATCTAATGTTTCAATACAGTTTAATGAGGTTTCGCTTGTAATAGTTTGAACCTCTATTCCTGTCTAGTTCGTCGGCCAATTTGTATGTAATTTCCGACGTTAATTTTATTGTTTCGTTTTGACATCGTTTTAAGTTTATTTCAAATATCATTAGCAAAACATCAAGGAGAAGTTATTATGAATACTGCTATTATACCCAATTCAATATTACCGTAAAACACTTGCATGCATTTAGAAGGTAGGTTCCATTTCTGTTTGATTGTGTTAGTTTGTGGTGTTTTACTCACCTTTTATATATCCAAAAATAAATTACGTATGATTTATATAGAAAATAGTTTAAACGAAAGACCCTAGACGTCGATGAAATTTATAATAAAAATTGCAGTATTACTAGTTCTTGAATGTTTGTTTCTATGTTACTTCACCCATGATACTAATTTTAAGTCATTACTGTAACTAAACTTTTTGCAAGTACTTTGGACAGCTTTAGTATTAAAACCTAATAATTTCTTTGTAACATTTGTAACATGTATTTTGTCAACATATGAAATTGGTCCATTGTTATTGTTCAATTACTCTGTACCCGATGGCGACGGCACTGGAATAAAGCAAGTGACAAATAATGTCGTTTGAATACTTGCTGTAATATATATATATATATATATATATATATATATATATATATTTTACATGAATATACGGATATGTTTTCTAAACGGTTCCCTAAAAATTGAGCTCATTTATTTTGTTTGCATGGTTCTGGCTACTGAGTGTCATGTAACATGCGTGCATAAAAAGGTTCTTTATTGGAATATTGATTCTGAGTTTTGTAGTCTGTATTGCATTAATTTGTAGTATATATTTTTTCTGGTTGCATGTAATATCATAATTGCACAATAGCAGCTTTGATTTACAATCTCATTTCTAGGATAAATCGTGCCTCTCCTGACAAAAGGGCGTAGGTATCTCAAAAAATTACGATTTTTAGATAAGTCCACCAGCTAATTTCGACATGCGGTATTTATGTAATCACCACTGCGTTACATTGCCCTTTTATTACTGCTTCAATACGTCTTTGTCATAGTGTCAACTAATGTTTGGCAGTCATCTGGCGTAAAACTGTTCAAAATTTCTTGAAGACGGGTTCGCAATTCTGGAACGGTTATTACGGGAATCGATCGGAGCTTTTTCTTCATGTTATGCCACAAGGTTTCAATCGACGATCTGGTGAAAGTATAGTGGTTGACAGTCAAACTCTCGAAATTAAGTCTTAGTAAATATTAATACAGGGTATTTGAAAAAAAGGCAAGATCATGCTGTCAATAAAACCCGGAATTTCTACTTTAAACCAGGGTTGTGAATATTTTGCAAGCTTGGGGGGAAAATCGGTAGATCTATCTGATAAATAGGTAGATCTGGCAACCCTGCTTTGAACGGTTAAGTAACGGATGACAGGAAGCGTTACATAACCTTAAACTTCTTGAAATGCATCAAAAGTATCATTAATTACTACTATTAACGAATGAAATAAGCACTTACCTTCATCACTATCCAAGAATCAATTGTATTTTAGATTAATCTGATATATTTCAGATAGCATCAAAATTATTTCATATTAATCAACTGCATTTCTGAAAGTATCATGTGCATTGCGGAAATCATTGTATTTCAGAAACCATCAAATTTTACCTGCCTCAAAAGTTGACCAATTTGTAATTTGAGGCGTTAACATCCAACGTTAATTTTATCGTTTCGTTTTTTCTTCTGCAACAGTTTTTGACATTGTTTTAAGTTTATTTCAAATATCATTATCAAAACATCAAGGAAAAGTTATTATAAAGACTGTTATTATACCCAATTCAATATTACTGAAAAAGACTGGCATGCCTTTGATAGTAGCTTTCATTTCTGTTTGAATATGTTTATAATGATCAATAAGGTTTTTTATCTACAACTGTCATGTAAAAGCTAGTGGGTTTTTGAATACATTACCGCACTAGTGCGGTAATGAGAATATTTTTATAACTTTATTGCTATGGTCACAAAATCTGGTCAGCGATACCTTGTGTTGTCAACTAATATTAACAATACGTTGAATTGAAATATTTTTTTTTATGTAATATTTTATGATATACGGTTAATAATACTAATAAACAGTTGTAGATAAACTTTTGTACGTAGATAACTATTATGTAATTTGTATAGTTAAAAAGGGATCTGTACTGTGTAGAATCAAACTTATAAATTCATTAATATATTTTTATTTAAATTATAATGTTCAATTTCATGTAATAATAAGTAACCATACTTTTATAAATGTTGAAATAATTTTAGAGATTAGTAGTGCATGATGTATAATCATTGTCAATTAAGAAAATTCTATTCACATAAAAACATTTATGTATCCCTTCCCAATGGTGTTGTCTGCATGTCTTTTAATATTAAAATTTAATCTAAAGTTTTGTTTTTTTTTTCTTTATTTAGTACGAATATAATTATTATCAACCTGGTGCAGCAGTGCCGGCAGGACCAGCTGGCGGTTACGTCGTGAGCGGTAGCACAAATGGGCACCAACCTAATGGAGGTAATAACCAGTGTGGCCCCTCTCATGGTCATAATAGTCCACCGAGGCCACCAGGACCACCAACCTGTTATGGACAGCAGTTACCACCTCCTGGAGCTTATGCCGCAGCGGCTGATGCAACAGCTACAGCTGTGTTCTACAACTTGCCGATTTATCCGGGACATCCAGCTGCAATTGACGCTGGAGGGGCGCCAATGTATGCTGAAGCTTTTGATATGGGTGGGCAACCAGGCGGACCTTATGTAGCTGAGGTATGAATTAAGAAATCTAATATTTGTTGGTCATCCATGTAGGTAGGTAGGTTCAAAATGAGTGGGTCCGCCCGGATCATCCATTACGGCTACTCGAGGGTCTATTGTGGCTTGCTCATCGATGTACTCCTAATTCAATTTTTAATCTTCTATTAAACATTTACTTATCTGATGTTATGATCTAACTGGCACTTTTGTCTAAAAAGGCCGAATTGGGTTTAGCTTGAACTTTCCATCTGGTTTCCTACAATATAGTAATAGTTTTTCAATACCAGTCAACTGGTTCCAGAAAATGTGCTGATTGGAATCATTGCTGTAAAACTTTATTTAGCACATTTCGCATTTCAGATCCATTAGTTTTTTACAGGGTTCTTTTAAAATTAGACCAAACTGTTGAATATGAAAGCCTCGTCACAAGTAGCATCTGCAGTTTATCACATCAAACTTTGATGCATTGCAGTTGAATTAACAGTATGTCCACAGGAAAAATGTTGAATAGGAAAAACTTTCTTATTTTTCATTTTATCGAAAAAGTAACTCTTAAAGTAAGATTGGCACATTACTTATACCTTGCGAGTGTTTCGAAAATTGAAAAAACTTTAAATGGTACAAGGGAAAAGTGCACTTATTTGTGAAGATATGGAAATAAAAAGTAAAAGGCAGTCTCTAATACCAATTTTCGAAAAAATCGGCCTACTTTTATTTATTTGTAATCATTAAATTTATTTTACATCAATTAATTCCAAATTAACAACTCATTTTTGTATAAGTAGGTTTTGATAGTCACAAGCTTATTTGACAATTCGCTGTATTTATTAGTCGTATAGTATTGTCAGCTTAAAATGCGTACTTTACAGCAAAAAATGTACTTTGTGCAATGTTATGGGAAAGGCGAAAAATGTTGTCGTCAAATGTGTTTGAGTAAATAAACTTTTACAACTTGTGCATTGTTAATTTGGAATTAAGTGATGTAACATAAATTTAACGAATACAAATAAATAAAAGTAGGCCGATATTTTCGAAAATTGGTTTTAGAGAGTGCCTTTTACTATTGAAATACTTTTCCCAGTAACTTGTTTCCATGTCTTCTCAAATAAGTGCACTTTACTCTTGTACCAAGTAATGTTTATTCAATTTTCTGAACACCCCGTATAAGAAATGTCTATCCGAATCTTACTTTAAGGATCAACAAAACTTTTTATTTTATCAAGAATATTTTTTTTCGATAAAATGAAAAATAAGATTTTTTTTGTGGACATACTGTATAATTGGTGTTTTAATATAAAATGTTGAACTAAATTCTGTCAATATCCATAGACCACTCTGAGACATTACTGTTCGCGATTTATTATTTTATTTATTATTCTTATAGTTCATTTTAATTTCATTTTTGTTGAAGTTGATTTGATTGATACTATTAATGTCAATGATTTTGTAAGTAGAATTTGTCATTTTTTCCCTTAATTTTTCTAAAGGTCTGTCATGTAAAGGATATAACATACAGTACTCCAGCACTACACGAGAACCAACGTCAACAAGAATGCGAAATGATAAGCCAACAAATAAATTCTACAAACGTCGCGTCAACCACACCTTTACACACAATTGTTCCGGAGTCCGTGCCACAAACACAAGTTGCAATGCTGCCTCCACCGCCACCACCACCACCACAACAACAACACACGTATAAACCGTGCGAAAATACCGAATCCGCTCGTAGTTCATCTACTCCGGTCGTATCATGGCTTACTATCGATAAACACCAAGAAAAAGACTATGATTCGATGCAGGGCGGTCGTCGACGTAAATCGAATCCAGTAAATATCGCTCAGCATCCTATCCCAACAAATCTCCACAATTATCCACCACCGCCTAACGGATATGTCACATACCAACCGACTAATATTTACCATCACCATCCACCAACCATTCCTCCCCGTGGAAATATTTTCCACCCTCCTCCATATAATAATGGTCATTTCAACTTCATGCCTTCACCAGAGATGTATCACAATAATCGGTATAATTATAATAATAACAACAATAATTATAATCAATCGAAGATGGCGAATGGAATGATGAGAAGAACGCGTCGGCCATACACTTCTTACGGCGAAATTAATCGTGTAAATGATACGTCGCGACGTTCTAGTTTACGTACAGACTCTAATAGTTCAGCGAGTTGCGTGGACGATCACAAAAATGACGTGAAAAATAATGTGCGAACAACTGGAGTAAATACTCCTCCACCTGCACCGTATTCGCCAATGGCGAACAATTATCGCGTTATATCGAATTCACGTAGCACTTCACACCATCATTTAACCGGGGTACCTTATAATAATAACAATTATAATACGCACAATACTAATACTTATAATAATACCAGCGGCAACAAATCGATGTATTCTCGAAATCTTGAACGGCGCAATAATAATACGGTAATATACGCTAATAATAATAATAATAATGATATAGCGGGTACTAAGTCAGATATGCCGAGCAATACAAAGTTATTTAATAGTGGTTCACCTAATCCGATTTGTGGTTCGCAGATGCACGGTAATGCGGCAGGACAGAATTTCAATCCGCCTGCGAGGCGGAGCAGACGTTCCGTAAGACGAACTCCTACAATGGGCGGTAATGAGATTGGAGCTGGTGATGCACCATTGCCCCTTGAGGATATAGCCAAGAAGTTGGAAACGTTGAAAATGTAAGCGATTACCTACCTCTGTAGTGAGGTAATTTTTTTTTAAATATTTATCATATATATTATAGAAAATAAATATTTATAAGACTGTAAATTCTATGTATAAACAAAATACTTAAGAAAGGGACACCATATGCGTGTATGTATATTAAATAAAAAAATATATATTTATTGAAAATTAAAGGAGATGTGCGTTTCAAATAAGTGATTAGATTTAACAATAGGGTGGAGCTTGTTTGAGAAGGCACGTAAGACAAATGAAAAGGATGAGCATTGACTTTGTTTGATTTTATTTGTTTCAACGTGTTAAAGATGAACCAATATACATAGTTTTCTACGTACTACTTAGAGTTCACTAATTAACTCACTCCTCATATCTTTGACCCCTGCTAAGCTTGTGATTGAGGCATATATAGTATAACGGAAATAATGGGATTTTTGGTTTTTTGTTCTCAATTCTATCATTAACCTTCCGTTCCTTGCGATTTCTGCCCGACAAATACATATATACTATGCTTACAAGAAAAGAAAGAAAATGTTTGAGTTTGAGTATCGAATTCTATTTTTGCGCTACAAATTTAAATAAAAAATTCAATTATGTAACTTTTTTTTTGTTTAAAAATACAAAAAAAATAAGGAATTTTAACACCGAAGAAGTTTTTTGTTTGAGGTTGTTTGACACTGATCACCGCAAACAAATTTTGCATGTTGTAAGCATAAATATGCTTCACATTCGCAACATTTGTATTTTGTCAATCTAGTACGCTCTTCTTCTATACATGCCTTTGCGCGTATTGGAATTTCCCACACCAGGTACTTCGGGAGCATTGTTTTCGACATTATCGACATTGATGATTTCCTTGATGCGTGAATTTATGTTTTTCAGCAAGGCTGTGTTAGATGTACATCTCCGTTGTAGATGATCTCCTGATTAGCTAGAGATCGAGATAATGCCGACGATGCTTGCAGTCATTCTACTGGCAACCAGAAGATATTTGGGAATTAATTCCCGTAACATTCAGTATGGAGAAAAACACAACCATTTGCCATCGTTTCGTATTGCGAGCCCCACTATAGTTTATCTACATCAACACCGTCTTTTGTGTTTGTAAAATGTTATGATTTTCGTTTTTTTTTTCATCAATTTTGGCTTCAAAATGCATACTTGATATAAGGACCACATGCATGTTTTTCTTCGGCATATAGCATACATTCCTTTGTGGAAGGAAAAGCACTCGAATTAATTTTGAGCGTTTTTACATTTTTAAATTCCGGTCAAATTATCCACTTATTCCCCTTGAGGGTGTCCACTATTGATAGCTTATGGTCTTTTGCCTACCCTGTATCAATGTCCCATCAAAAAACCAATTATCCATAGTAACATTTCTACCGTGTTACTTACGGGTGAAATCAATCGTTCCACAACATCTGCCCTTTTGTTGCTTAGAGAAATAAACCACCTGACTCTGCTTCAGCATATACCTCCATTTTACTGGTGTAACATGTTTTAACGTCAAAATGCAAATGTTTTAATACCCAACATTGCACCTTCGGCGGAATGCTTCCAGCATTTCCCCTATGGTGATATAGGCGCCTAGTGAATATAGGAGCAAGGTGATCTAGTTTCTTTCTTTCGCTTCTAGTGTCTCGATCATCGAACCGAATACTGCGATACAAAATTCTTAATTGCACCAAACTCATGGTTAGTCTGAATATATTCAACACCATTTCCACTAGTATCCCGTAAACCACTCAAGTTCAAGCGACCGCCTTTGTATAAATCAGCTAAATAGAATAAGCCTAGAAACGCTTTTATTTCGATAACGTCTGTTTTTCGCGCATCAATCGCTCGACTGAACCGATTTTCAATAACTTGTATACAGTGTGTCCACGGATAGAGGTCCCAAGAGGACAAATGAACCCTCTTCATAAAAAGTGATTGTTTTGAAAAGTCTCCCTGTCTGCCATACTTTAAACTTGAAAATATTGTATAGGGTGGTCAAAAAACGTGAAATACTATTACGAGCTACTATTTTTCGTTTTGGAGCAAAGACGAATTCTAAAACTTACAACTAGTAGTCCAAATTTTATTTTTTCTGTAAAGCTTTAAAATTTAATTAATTAATTACTATATCAAGAAATTATCATTCAAAAACACATCCTCCGTACTCGACGAATTTCTCAAATTGCAGCCATAGATCATAATTTCTTATCTCTTCAACCGAAATCCTTTGAACTGACTCCTTTGTTTTAGAATGTTAATATTATTTTCAATATGGGTTGTTCATCCGTTAGTTGCTTCAAACGGTACCAAAAAAATATATTAGCAATTGTGAGGTACGGTCTCGTCCCAGGCTACACAATTGGACCATTTGCGCCAATCCATCGATCTCCGAATTTATTATTAAGACATTCTGTGACTTCGCGAGCATAATCTGTCGGGCAGTTGTCTTGTTGAAAATACATTTGTCCATGGTGATATAACGGTAGCTCATCCAACTGGTCCGAAAGAAAAGTTTCCAACATTTACATGTATGAATTTCTATTGCATGTACCCTCAAAAAATATGTAATGCAACACCAAACGTTAACCTTTTTAAAATATGGTAATAGTGTGGACGTGTAGGAATTCTAAATTGTGAATTTTCTGTGCTCCAGTATCAGACGTGTTGCGAAGCTATCGTTGCATTTGTGGGAAAAGTGTATTCGACAGAATAAAATAGGTTTGTGAAAATTATTTTCTTCTAACGTTTGATTAAAATGTGGGTTAATGGAAAAAAGTTATTGGCTTTTAATATTTTTTGAATTTGACTTTTTTGGACAATCTACACATTTTGAGCTAGTCCTAGTAACGATAGAATAGGATTTTCCACAACAGACTGCAAGACAACAACTGTACCAGCATCATCGTTCCAAGGTTTCTTCTTTTTCTAGTTTTCCACCGGCCCAGTATTCTGACCAGTTGACGAATTCCACGTATTGAAACTGAAACCCCTTGAAATTTTTCGACAAAGCGTTTTTTACATGTCTGTTCCATAACACTGCACCAAAAATATGTTTTGTTCCAGAGTTAGCATTTTGAAAATAATTTTTAAAACGAAGTTATAAAATTAAATCAATAAATGTTTAGTTCATTTGGAATTTATTTTATCTTTTGGCACATCTGTCCGTGGACATACTGTACTTATATTTATTCATATGGCACAGTATATTATCGAGAATTTGGTGGTCGAAAAGATATTTCCATGCATCTATTAAAGTATTAGCTTGGCGAGCTCCACCGATAACATCTGGTAGTTTAGTCACAATGTTATGTTTCTGGGATTTTTTTAAAGCTGACATCTGCAAGATGATGTCCTCAAGAAGCGATGCACTGATGTAGGCGGTTGCGGAAGTTTTCAACTGCGTTCTCGCACATATCCATTGGTGTGGAGGCGATTTCCTCTTTAATACGGATCTTCAGTTCTGCCAAATTGTGAGAACGATGCTTAAAAACTTTTTCCTTGAGGTAGGCCTACAGGAGAAAATAGCAAATGCTCAAATCGGGTGATCTTGCCGGCCACCCCAGTTCGCCCCTGAGAGTGACGAGGCCGGCGGGCACCATTGCCGCAATTTTGTCATTGAAATCATCGACACATACAGTTACTTTCTGGGAATGGCGAGGTCTCTCGTGAACTTGTCATGGGTGCCGCGTACGGCAAGTTTTTTTCTTTGCCGCAAACATATTTTATTGAATTTGTTTCAATCTTCTCGTGCTCATATATTGGTATATAGTAAAATTACGGCATGGTCATCTTTTTGCATCAACGTTTTTTTTTCTAATACGGGAGTTTGGTTACCAACCTTTATTATAAAGATAATTAGGTGAAGTATGAGACAATAATAAATATCTTAATGCTCTCTTATTATCCTTTTGATATTATTAGAAATAATATTGGTTCATCTTTTATACAACGGTAGAATAGTATTTTGACAATATTACTTTTAAAATTAAATGGGTTCGGACATCACATGAAATTATAATTTTTTTGTACATCACTTAAAAATTTATCGTGAATAAAGTTGAAATATTGTCGCCCTTTGAACTACATAGATAATACTCCAGTTCAAGGTATGATGGTGCCTTATTGGCTTTTTTTTTTGCTCAATAATGGTTTGTGTCACCTATTTGTTTGGAAGACTATAAATAGGTGTATTAGATCTCTGGATATTCTATGAACATCAGTAAAAAGATACAAATTGGTATCACTTACTTTATGAATTAGAAATTCGTATTGCAGTATTATATTTAGCTTTAAATTAGGTTGTTTCCTTTTAAGAACTTTCGATCGTTCTACATGTACATTGCTCGTCCTTTCGGGATATGAATATGTAATATATGGACTTTTGTATAGAGAGTTATTTATTTTACAGTTGGAAATATAAGGTTCAAAATAAGTACTTAAGACTCAAATTATATGATTAATTTATTTATGAAATCGGAAAGGTACATGAGTATTGTAAGTGAGTATTATAAGTGAGTATTATAAGAAAGCGGATCCTATATTATTTAAAATAAATCCTATATTATGTGTTTAAAGTGCTATAAAATATAACATATATCTTGATATATCAAGATTGCTGCAGTATGTTTGAATATTCCAACTGTAAAATCATTTCAAAACTCTAGATAATATTTACGACAATACGAATTGTAAAAATATAATACAAAAAATATATAAGATTATTAATATAACAGTAATAAAAATAAATTCTTTAATATTAGTAACGTTAAGTAAATAAGAATATTATAAAAACAGTGAGATGCCATTTGTAAATTAATCGAAGTTGATATAGAAGAGTTTTCTCGATATGTAGATAATAAATTACAGATACTATATACTATATATTTTTAGGAATATAATTATTAGATTTTAAGGTAAAAAACAAAAATTATATATTATATAATAGTAATAATATTCTTTATTATTATTAATATTTGTTATTTAATATATAAGATTTAAAGTTAGTGATTAAAAATAATATTTAAAAAAATATAAAACAGTTTGTTGATTGTTATTAGCGGTCGAATTTTTGGAAGATTATTTTTATTGATGATCATCCAGTGAATCGTGCCGGCCTTTCGTTGAAAAAAAAATGATAATAATATTAACATAATTCTGTTTAAAAAGTATTATATTAGTATTTTGTTTTTATTTATGTTTATTCAAAATATATTTAAAAGGAAAAAAATTATCCTCGTCAATCTCGAAATACGTCTAGAGCTGATGACGTCCTGTGATAAAATCGAAACATCGCGTCATTCAAATTATCGTAATAACCCTTTTTTTTTGTGTTTTATGTTTTGATTATTGATAAACCGGATACATACTGATTTTTTTGCTCATAACTCATTAATATTTAAAAAAAAACAAATATTTTACTTAGTTTTTGTATTGTAGCAGTTTGGTGATAGATATTTGTAGTATTACAGATTTTAAAAATATTGATAATGCTAAGTCATCACTTGAGATTGAAGGTTGAGTTGAGTTGTGATGTTTGTAATTGGTTTTGAACGGCCAAAAATGGCAGCGGCAGTTTATAAATCGAATTGTAAGGCAAGGCGGAAATTAAGATGCACTGTATACAAAAACACGTAAATTTAAATACCTGTGTTAAGTTTCGGTAATCAAACTGCTTTCGTCGTCAGATAATTACTTAATTTCCATTCATAAAAACGGTATTTTATGAAATTTAAAAATTGAAATCTCTAATATACTGCTAACTGCAATATGTATTTTTAATATAATAATATATTTATGAGAAATAGTGTTAAGCGTTTTAGGTAAAATCGGAACAAACCTTATCGGAAGGATAGCTAATGTTATTAAAATTTAGATCATTGTCACACTAAACAGTTGTTTGACTAGCTATCTAATATTTCGAAAACATTTGAAACAACACCTGAATGTATGTATGTAATGGCTTTCGTTCAATTCAGAATCAGTCTAGATCTCCGTTAAAGTGGTATTCCAAGTATCAGATATCCCACCTGTCTTGTAATGTGAAGTATAGTGTATAGATAGTGTCATGCGACAGGACGATTATCGGATAATGTGTTGTTTAGTAGCACTATCCGTAACCTCATGTTGTGATATTTTAACAATCTAACTAATAAAATATGTCTTTTATGATATCTCACTTAATTTTTTGCAATTAAATAAAATGAGGAATTTTGCTGACGTTTCCATTTACTTGTCCAGTAACTTTTGTTTCCCCTTTGGCATATTTTTAAACAGATATCTGCTTTTTGCGGTTTTCAAGTAAGTGACAACGTTTTATGACGTCTGTAATACAGTTCCTAACTGTTGATAAATTCATTATAATATATACTTTGATATATAAGCAATTTAACAAGTTGATCTCAAAATTTCATTAGCTGTAATACGGAGGCTAAGTAGGATATTCCTCTAAATATAATCATTTTCACACTTTACGTAGTTTGAATGTATATTTTTTATTTGTAACGAGATAATTTGGATTTTAGGCTGTGACAAATACTGATGTTTAACTAAATATTGTTGAATTTTTGTAGATTTTTTATATAGACGTTAATACCAGGCAGATGTTATTTTTTGGAAAATAATATATCGACTACCGCCTGTCGTGCGGATTAAAAAATAATTACAATTCCAATTAAGAAATAGTTGGTAGCTTCGGTATTCATGACATTTAGTTAACATTGTTGACATTTTCAGCTTTTTAGGTAAACGATAGGTAATTAGTTCTAAAAATTCAATGGTTTACGGGGATTGTTTTATCCGTCCCATGATGTTGGATTAGAACTTTCAATGTTTTTATTTTAAATATTGCGTAGATTTTTTTTCTCAAAAACTATCTCTTTTCATTTTCAAATTGGGACCAATTTATTTCAAGGTGAGAGTAAAGAGTTCAAATTGGATATCATGACAAACCTTGTAGGAGAAAAAAATCTATCTATTAGCTACTCATAAAACGAACTAGACAATTATAGTCGACTAATGAGCCACTATTAAATTCTAAACATTTATCATTTAATAATACTTTCGGATTAGTATGAAAAGCTACCACTATTTAATGACAAAATTCTGAATTTGTTAATGTCTTTTATGTTAAGTAAAGTTGGATAAAACTTATATAAATAAAAACGTAAATTAAAAAAATGCTTATCTTTTAAGTCTTAACGTTTCTGGAACCAATCTGCTCCCGTCGGGTCGTAAGAGGCTAAAATATTAATCTCAATTGAAAAAATTGCTCTAAATTTAATTAAGATTAGTTGTTTAGCGTTTGACGACGGGACAGAGTGATTCCCGAAACGTTAGAGGTTTCAGAAGTTAATATACGTAAAAACGTATATTAACTTCTGAAACGTAATATAAATAAAAATTTATATTACGTTTAATCCAACTTCATAGTTAAAAGCCATTAACACATGGCTTTTATGACTAATCCGAGATGATTCAATTTAGAATTTTATATGTTTGTAAAAAAATACTCATATAGTGAGTAAATTATTATTTTTTACCGGTGTCAAGTCATCTTAGATCTTTAAATATAATAATAGACTAGTGATCGTCTTGTAAAGATTGTTCGCGACATTTCGTCGAAATAGATTTCTTTAGCCGTAATAGTCGGGTTCATCAGTATTGATGTGCAGTAGCAAAGTAAACAGAACCACGAGAACATTAGAATATGCTGACTACTCTTGTCAGCGGAATATGAAGAAACTCTACAAGACTATGACCTAAGTACTCGAAAAATCATAGTTACTCTTACACTGTTGGTTGTACCCATTTGGAGGTAGAAAAGATGTATATACAGGGTGTCCGGAAAAAGGAGGTCAATCCGTTAACCACAGATTCCTTGAGCAAAAATAATATGAGTTTTAAGATGTCATTTTTCATTTTAGCCCTCCATGTTCGATATACAGGGCGTCAAAGTTGAAAATTTAAAACCAATATTTTTAAATAATTCTAGTATTTATTGAGATATTGGATTCAAATTTAGTGTGTTGCTTCAGCATAAAGAACTACTTCTTTCCAAAAAACAACACAAAAAACAATTTCTTAATAGCCAAAATACGGGATGTTCAGTACCCATTGACCCCCCCAATTTTTTATTACGTACTCCAATGACTTTTAAACTAAGTTTTTATAGGTTACTATGTATTTTCGATTATTTTTTAGCTCTTATAAAATTTGGATAAAATCATTTGTTTTTGAGATATTTTGAAAAGTATTGGTTCTTGTTTGATGCCTCGGCGGCTCTGGCTAATCTTGTAATGTCGAAATATCAAGCCACTCTGGTGTTACCTTGGATACCTAATTAAGCAATGTTTTGTTGTTGTCAAATTAGTGGTCACAAGTTGACAGTTAAAGGTTTAAAAGTTAATATTTTTAATTATCGGTAATTTTATAAGTAAACACAACGAAAATGGATCGTAGACGAAACAATTTTACGTTTTTCGGAAATGACTGATATGATTTTAATCATAGGTAAGATTTAAAGACAGTTCCCTAATCGAATTCATCCAAAACGAAGGTATTTTTCAAATTTGGTTAGGCGACTAAGGCACAGTTGAAGTTTTAGGGAAGACCGTAGAGGAAACTGCGGTCGACCCCGTATAATTCAACCGGAAAAAGAGAAGAGTATTTTAACAAGCATCGAGGTTGAAAACATTAGGAAATCTGAAGTACACCAGATTTTAAAAAGACAGCAGCTTTACCCCTCCCACATTGTTGTTGTATGAAAAATTTTGTTTATAAGGTTCCGATTTTGAGTGAAAATCATTTAATAGAGAGAATCTTACAAGCTGGGGGAGACTTTAGGTTGAAGCCTCATATTTTTCAAAGACTAAGATTTTCTTTACTAAAAAGAGCTCGCATATGCATTGAAAAAAATGGGGGTCATATCCAGCAATTTCTTTAGACTGGTAGTTTGTCTAATGTTTATTTAGTTACTTTTTCATGTTTTTAAAATAATATGTTTAAATAATTAATATTTGACTATGATGCTTCAAATTAAGTTAAAAATAATAAACAATTTCGTGTTCGTAGTGTTTAGTTTGATTACCTTTTCGAAAAATGTACTTAATTTGATGCACCTTAATGGTAATTTCAGTTAGACAAGAGCCAATACGTTTCAAAATATCTCAAAAACAAATGATTTTATCCAAATTTTATAAGAGTTAAAAAATAATCAAAAATACATAGTAACCTATAAAAACTTAGTTTAAAAGTCATTGGCGTACGTAATAAAAACTTGGGGTGGTCAATGGGTACTGAACATCCCGTATTTTGGCTATTAAGAAATTGTTATTTGTGTTGTTTTTTGTAAAGAAGTACCTCTTTATGCTGAAGCAACACATTAAATTTGAATCCAATATCTCAATAAATACTAGAATTATTTAAAAATATTGGTTTTAAATTTTCAACTTTGACGCCCTGTATATCGAACATGAAAGGCCAAAATTAAAAATTACATCTTAAAACTCATATTATTCTTGCTCAAGGAATCTGTGGTTAACGGATTGACCTTTTTCCGGACACCCTGTATATATTTATTAGACCTTCACTGAAATTGATCTGTCTTGTCAATTATCTTTAACAAATTATAGTGTATATAATCTCAAAATATTTCAAATATCAAAAGAAAAAAAAAATAATTTCTGCCTGTCGAAACTATCAAAATTTTACATTAATCGATTCCTAAATAAAAATGAAAATAAGCCTAATAACAATTTTTGTTTGTTTTTGAAAAAAAAATATTTACACGTGATTTAAGCGAATAATAGTAATAAACTCAACATTTTAATCTTATGCAGTCATTATTTACTTGTTTGCAAATTTCCACCAAAGGTATTAAAATCAATTTTGTTTGATTATAAAAGCAGCCTTTGGTGGGATAAGTATATTTATATGTCTCAGACCATTTTTTAAATTAGGGTTAATTACAATCAACTTTTTTTTTTTTTTAATTTTATTACAATCCAAAGTTTTTGGGGTTTGAAAGACTTGAAACTCCACTTTCAAATCTAAGGTAAACGTCACTCTCCGTGATGGACTATACATTTAAAACCTAAATTTTTGATCTTAAGAGTATTTTTAATTGGTAAAATTTATTACGAAATACACTCAAAATAATAAATTCGGCACTGGGTAAAATAATAAATCCATATATAACTTTCAATATGTAATTTTAAAAAATGTCTAGCCTTTCTTAAAGTTACTTATAGGCGCCAACATTAAACAGTCTCATTTCCTTGTACTGTAATCATGCTTTCGGTTACAATCGTGAAACATATCCTTATTATTATACACAAATATTACTGACTGAAATACATATAAACTGTACAGTGTTAAAATTCCCTTCGAAGTAAATGTTTCTACAACTTTCCACAACAATATTCGTTCCGACTCAATCGCGTTTTCCAAAACATTATTATATAATGAAAGGAAGGCCATATTAGTTAAGAATCTAATTTATACCAATCATATATCTAAAATATGCTATAATGATTAGCGTTAATACAGCAATGAAACATGTTGATCATTCTTTGCAATAATTGAATTTATTCTAATCATAAAATGTTTTGATATATTCACATTTAAACCAATCCATCATCAAAAACTTACTGTGTGATTACAAGGCCTGTCAGTTTTACAGAATCCTCCCGAGGAATTATTTTTATTGTCAAATTAACATTTAATTATTCAATGGGTTTTCGGTTTTCCTTTTAAAAGTTGATATATTTATTGAATCGCATCAAATAAAAACAGTAGTACATGTGCATATTTTAGTTTGAATGGTCTGGGATATAATTTCTATACTAATGCCAAAAAATCCTTTGTCCAAATGTTTTTATATAAAATACATTTCAGTTTTTTTCTACAAAATAATTCTTAGATTTAGATAAGATTAATACTTTGTATGTATTATAAACAAAATTAGTTTGTAAGGAACTATTTAGTAATTTATTCTTTAGGTTAAGTAAGTGATAATCTATAAGTAATATTAGAAATCAATGCGCCATTACCAAATATATTATAAAATTTATCATAAAGTACATAAACGTGGCGACATTATGGACGAGTTTTTTTTTTTCAATATTGGAAAAAGTATACAAGTATTTGTCCATTTTATCGCACTATTAAATGTTTTGTTTTATATATTCTCTTTTTTTTTGTCTGCAGCAATTATTAAATGAAATATGAAATTTTATTTTTGTTTTTTTTTTTGTTTGATTTATTTTTCTTGAATAAGTGTAGTACCTGTCAAACCATTGTAAACATGTTATTTATTATTGTTGATTACTGAAAAGTTTATATAAAAAATGAAAACTGTCTGTCTAAAAATGTTGTGGATTTATATATAACTTATAAAAATTACCTATAATTATGATCACTTAAATACTTACACCGTATGTGCTCCAAGATATTTAGAGTGAGTACATGTCGTTTCAAAATATCCATACATAATAACGGCTCTAAAGCAACAAGTAATTATAGCTCTATTTGTTTGGTTTGCTACACGCGCAATGCATTAACAACTTTTCAGATTTAACAATGGACTCGTTTTTTGCTTCGTTAAGACGACTTATGTCTGGATGCGGTAAACCAAGTCAAACGTCCTCAGGTAACCTAGCTCATCCGAAGCTAGAAAATTTAAATACATTTTGGTATGTTACAACTTAAAAAAAATCAGGGAATTGCGGGGTCATTTACACCGTCATAATCGCTGCACTTCACTGGCATCACTTACGATTAGCCGGCAATTGGTGGTAACCTTTGAACAGCACATTTCTGGTGTAAGTCAAAGTAATTATCAATTACCATCCGCTCTGGTCAAACCCTTTATTTATCCCACCCAGCCCAGCTAACTTACTTTTCCAACCCAAGGAATTTATAGTGAACGCGCTAAAAAAAAATTGAGTTAAAAACGGATATAACCATTTTGTCCCATAAGACAACTAAGACCATTTTCAGAGGAAAGTCTGTCTGTCTGTATGTATCCTTCCACCATAACATTATATCATCCTAAACTAACCCAACCGACTTTGTATAACTGGCAACGTCGCGGTATGGAAGAACCCTAGCCGCTTATATTTTCAACGTAGCAAAGTTCACGCTTATGCGAAATGAAGCTAACCTAGTAAGTCAAATCGAAATGGTTGTGTACTTAGACAAGGAAAGAGAGTGGACCCGTAACTGTGCCGGTCGTTGTGTTACCACCTAGCACATATCCCTTAGATTCAGAGGCGTAACATATATGATATATTTTTGAAATTTTATTTAATTTTGATGATTAATAGTTTTAATAAAAAAAGACATGTGCATGTGGATATATTAATAATAACAATTCTTTATATCAAATAAATGTACCTACATATCCACAATCACACGAGCATACAAATAAATGAAACGACGTCAAAAAAGAGAAAAACAAAAAAAAAATGATACTAACTACATATCAAAATAATCCGCCAATTGATATGGTTCTAGTTCCACTAGTAATTTCCTAACTTTATTCTTAAATATCTTCAATCCATTTATTTCTTTGATACTGATTGGTAGTTTGTTCACAAATCTAATTATCATATTATATAATGCTGATTTTTCGGTTAGTGATAAACTGTGAGTGAGAGGTACTGCAGTAGACACAACACCAATACATAACGTTTTTATTGTCCTTTAAATAGAATGAGTTTTGTTAATTGATTTTGAGAATGGGATTTAATTTTTGAGACTGTAGTTTTGTTATGAAATATACACGAACATTAAGATATTTAACACAAATAGTTTTTATTTAAAAGTATATTATGTGATTTGCTGGGCTATCTAGTGCATGTTGTTCTAAAGATTGAAATAATTAAAAAGCTAAAGTGACATTATTTTATTCACTTTTAACGCAAAAATGTGTACAAACCAAATTTTTTGGAAAAATATAATGTCTACGCCCCTGATAAAGTAAACATCTATAGAGGTTTCTCTCAAAAAATAATGCTTTATCATGTTGATTTTAAATGAATTGTTGTATCAAACAGTTTTAATTAGGTAAACTGAAACCTGTTATACTACATACTAAAAGATAATAGCCTAAAGATTACTTTTAATTATTAAAAACTAATAAAAACTAGAAGAGACTTGACACATCATTCTAAGTTTTACCTATGAAACGAAATTCTGGACTCCTTTTGTTCACTGCGACTTGTGTATCCAAAAGCCACACAACGTACCATTTGATTAATATACAAAATAAATTTCTATTCCCAATTTTCACAAATAAAATCATCAAAAATGCAAACGTAGTTTTCTGTTTTTCAGCACATAAAAAATGGCCTGCATTAAAAGCCTAACACTTGCCATGCATTGAGATATACGAACGTGCGGTATCCCCTCTCTTTTCTAATCTGAGGTTGTGTATCATATAAATATACAGGGTGTCCCCTCTCAATTGGAAAAAAACTTCTGGGGCATATTGAGGAACCATAGACAAGCAGTTTGAGATAAGAGACTGTCCGGAAGTGCATGGTTTTCAAAATACAGGGTGTCAAAGTTTTTTTACAAAAAACCTTTTTTTCTCAATATCTCAAAGACACGTTAACCGATTTTCATCAAATTCGCTGGTGATGTAAGCTTAATACGACGCTCAGTTAGCACTAATTAAATGTTAATTATGACTTCCAGTGGCGCCCCGGGAGACAGTGTCACGAATAAAAATGACAAAAAAAAATGTACGCTACTGACTTTTTTGAAAATTTTATACTTTTTGTAGAAAACTTTTTTGTCACTTGATATTTTTTCGTATCTCTCCGTTTTCGAGAAAAATGTTTTATTAAAAAGTTCATTATTATTAGAAAGAAAAACAAGGAGGCTTTTTTACAAATAATTTATTATTAATAGTGGAGCAACTGCTCAAAGTGTTCACCATGCGATAAATTCCGCTGCCACCACAACTCTAGCAACTAGGTCCTCAATTGTCGGCATAGAAGTTGCATAGATCAACCTTCCATTTCGCCTCAAAGAAAAAAGTCCAGGGGGCCAAGTCCCGCGACCTTGCTGGCCAAGGGACGAGACCACCTCTACCAATCCACCTGTTGTTGTATTTGCAGGCGGAGTCATTTTGAGTTAAAATCTATTAACTGTAGGAACTTGGGGAGCTTGAATTTTCAAATTAAACGACTTTTTCACAATAATCGTTATTCTTTTTATTTTACATATCCAACACATACATTTCTAGGGTTATGTATGTATGTATGTATTTGCTCTTCTTTATTGACCGCAGCTACCAGGGCTATTTGGCCAGGGGTGATTGAACACCTTTATACTCGTTCGGATAACACAAGGGGTGAGTCCCAAACCACCACAAAACCTTGAAAGATAAGAAGATGCAATTTAACCTTCACTTATTCATATACCCACACCAGAAGCACAAACCCACTCTAAAGTCTCAAATTACATGCTATCAAAAAGCGACCTACGAATTCAACTACTCTAGGCGAAAGCAATTCATGCACTACAGAACCCAACCAAAGTGGCGCCATTAAAGCACTAACCGAAAGTTCTTGATACAACTCTTTACTTTGAGCAACATACTGTGGACATTCGAAAAAAATATGTTGTAAAGTTTCTTCACCACATTCACAAAGCGCACTATCCCTCACATGAATCTTATTCAAATGTTTTCCCGATAAACAATGATTACTCCTCATACGGCACAGTGTAACTAAATCGTTTCTGTTATTATTATAGCTTCTAAACCATACCCTTCTATATGGTTTCTCCACCATAGCAACATAGTTCACACCCTTAGTTCGTCCATCCGACCTCCATTCTTCACTCCACCCAACCCAAACGCTGTCCTTTAGTACTCCCAGGAGATCCATATACGGTATCAAATACTCAGTTAATTCTTGCTTTTCTCGTCCTCTATTCGCCAATTGATCGGCAATCTCATTGCCTTTAATTCCACAGTGAGAGGGAACCCATGATAATGTTATTATTATTCTGTTTTCCCTTTTCTCAGCAATTAATTTTTTAGTTTCCAAAGTTATCCTGTCCATTTTCCCATGTAATCCTATTTTTTTCAGTTTCATAAGAGCAGCTCTCGAGTCGGAGAATATAATATATTTTCCAGGTTCAGAACAACACATTTCTACTGCTCTTTTAATAGCAATAATTTCAGCTGTACATATTGAAAAATAATCCGGAACTCTCTGCTATGGAGATATTTCTCTGAGGGCAAAAAATCCCTATCCCCACTTGGTTGCGTTCTTTTTTAGACCCGTCAGTAAAAATTTCTACGTGATTTTCCCAATGTTCTGCCACATATCTTCTAAATTCTATAGCAGAGGTCTCATCTTTGGATAATTGGGATAGAAAAACTGGTATGGTAAAGTACAGCAACTCATATGCATAATCATAACAAGGCATAGAAACATCCTGTATCATTTTGCCGAAATAGGCAGAACAATTATCGAATGCGTCCAATAGAGGAGGACTGCTCCCTCTATTCCAATAACTAAAATTTTCATTAAAACTTATATATAATTTTTGTGTAAATTCTCTAACAAAATTATTATGAGAAGAAAATGATTTCATTATGAACTTCTCCGCTAACCAGATTCTCCTATATCTCAAGGACATTTCCGCGGCCTCAGACAGAATAATATTGGTCGGCGTAGATTTCATTAAACCCAAGCATAAGCGAAGAGCCTTGTACTGAATCCTATCAAGTTTGATGAGATTAGTTTTGGCGGATCTGCCCAAAAGCATACTTCCATAATCCAGATGCGACCGGACATATGCCCTATAAAAATTTAGCATTGTAACAGGATTTGATCCCCACCAGGTAGTGCAAAGGTATCTCAGAATGTTGATAGCTTTATTGGCTTTAGAGATGTAGCGATCTACTTGTACCCTCCAATTTAGTTGGTAATCAAATTCAATGCCCAAGTACTTAACCGTGTATTTTCTGTTAAGCGCATTTCCTTCATATATGACATCCTGAATCATTTCAGGCCGGGACCCCTTCTGAAACAATATGATGCATGATTTATCTGCAGATAAAGACATCGTGTGATCATCAAGCCATGTTTTCAAGATTTGAAGCGCATTATTCATCCTTGTTACCAACTCATTTAGGTACCTTAGGGCCGGAACAAACTATCAAAATGTCATCTGCAAATTTCAGGCTCAAGACATCCCTCGGCATATTTTGAGTAATAGAATTAGTATAAATATTATGAAGTATTGGACTCAAGGGGGATCCCTGCGGTAATCCTCTGGAAACCTTTCTGGGACCAATTAGTAATCCATCCTTGGGATTCTTAACATAAACTAATCTATTGTTGAAGAGCTGACTAATTAATTCACATATATATATATATATATATATAGGGGAACGACGGCGAATTGCGAACACATAAGGGAAAACATCAATTTTAGCCACATTATAAATGCTTTCAAAGAACAGAGTTGCGCTTAGTAATGTCAAACTAGTCCTTGGCGCACATGATCTATCAAAATTATTTAAACAATTAAAAGAACATATATATTTTTGTTTAAAATTTTGTTTACAAAATCGGGATTACCCGATACTTGAGGGTATTGCCAAACACGAATCGGGTAATTAAGAACACACATTTATTAACACATTTGTGCGGTTAATATAAAATACATATTAAAAAATAGGAACAAAAATTAACTCTAAACAAAGGAACATAAACGAACTTAAAATGAAAAAGTGCAAGCACTCTCTTAAACTTAATTAGATAAACGTTATAAAATAAAAATAAATAATTATTTAAAAAAATCAAGAGGAACTTTAAGTATCAGGTACTGATTAAAACAATACATTTTTAAAAAAGGATAAAACACAAATCATAAGCAAATATCACACTTATAGTTATCCGGTTTTTCTGTACCACTGCATAATTTATGTGCCCACCCTCCACAGTTGACACATCTGAACCAGATTTCACTTTTCCCGTACTCCCCACAGATAATACAAGATTCACCGTCATTAACGTCGACATCCATTTGTTCTGGGGTAATGTCATCTAAATCATCGTCGTTACATATGTCTTTGTCACTAATGCTCTCTTCGTCACTTGATGACTCAAGAACTCGTCGTTTAACTCTCATTATTTTCTTGGTTGATTCTTTTGTTTTTTTAGATTTAATGTTTTTTTCAGCTTTTTCCATTTTTGTTTGTTTTTTGTCATGTTTTTCCTCCAGCTGCAACTTATAAGGTGTTGACGTAAGAACTTCAGAGCGCTGCTTCGCTCTGCCTCCTAAAGATTTCTTTTTAACACTCCTTTTTAGTGTTGGTACTTCGATAACACTAGTAAAAGATACGTCGATATATTTAGAGCAACCAGGGATCGGTTCAATAGCAATGGGTTCGCTCTCAATATTTTGTGTTATAGACGATAGAGGCGTTGTTATCGTGTTATAATTAGCAGTTTGATTTCCTTCTGTTGAGACGCAAGCAGTGTGTGGCCCAACCAGTGGTTCTTTTGGTGAATTATAAAAATCATCTCCGGTAAATACGTTACGGTTGATAGGAAATATTCCAGATTTCTGAAAACCGCTAATCGCTTTCTCTGGAGTAGCAACTCTTATGTAGGCTTTAGTAAATAAACTGTTTACATCATAAATAGTTATTTTTTCATATGGTCTCATTTTTAATAAGGTATCGCATTCCACATCGTATGCTCTTTTAAGAGAGGAAAAAAATGTCAAGTCCAAGGGCTGGATTCGGTGGGAAGTATGGGGTGGTATAGAAAGTAAAATTATCCCATTGTCCTTACAGAAGTTAAAAATAGGTAAAGAAATGTGACTACAATGATTATCCAGCACGATTAATACTGGATCATCTTTTGTAGGTTTGTGATTTTTTGCAAAATGTTCAATCCATAACAAAAACATTTCTTCTATCATCCAACCATTTTTTGTGCATTTATATAGCGAACCCGGAGGTCCATCTTTCTCTAAAGCAGGGGTCATACGCATTCTCGGATATAAAAACATTGGTGGAGTAAATGAACCACTTGCACTCATGCAACAGCATACTGTAATGTTTTTTCCCCGTTCCCCACTAGTGGCGGAACCTATTTGCTTTTGTCCTTTTGGACCAATAATTCGATTTGGTCTGTTAACTATACTAATACCCGTTTCATCTACATTAAAAATTCGCGTTGGCTGAAATTTATAATTTTGCATCAGGTTTTCTAAGTTATCAAAAAATCTGTTTATTTCCAACTGGTTGAATCCCATTATTCTATTTATACTAGTCGCCTCGGGTTTACGAAAACTTAATTTAGGGTGTCTCCGCATAAACCCATACATCCAGTCTTTACCGGCTTCCATTTTATCCTTATTAAATTTGTGTGGGATTGACAACTTTTCAGCATAGGCATATACTGCGCGTCTTAATTGCACTGGCGTTAAGCCGTAGAACATTTTTGAAAGTGTCAGTAAATGGCTGGAGATATCTTCTTCTTGCTCCGGACTAAAAATTGTCTTGGTCCCCATTCGTGCCGGATAATACCCGGATTTAACTCGATTCTGCAATGTCGTTACAGGAACATTAAAATGCCGAGCAGCAGCTCGCAAACCATACCGATTATCAGTAACTGCAGTTATGGCCAATTTCATTTGCTCCTCGCTCCACGAGCATTTATTAGTTAATCTTTTCCTGGTAAGTGGCATCTGAGAACAACAACTAACTATTAACATTTATTTATGTGTCGGGTATTGCCGAACACTTTAAGGGGTAATAAGGAACGCATGTTCGTCAATACCCGATTTTGAGGTTAATCAATCAATTATAGGATACAATTTTTATTTATTCTACATTGCAAAAAATGATATAATAGGGCTATAGCTAACATATTACTCATTACAAATAACTTATAAGAATTTATCAAGTACAAACATATCGATCCACATACCTTAATTTTTGCTCCGAAGAAATAATAGCACCGCTGACAAAAATAAACATGTGATCATACCACAGCCGTAAGCACACTAAATCAGCGAATATGATTTGCATCCACGTTGAGGAACATAATAGATACTGTCGGTGTTAAAAAAAGCGGGAAATAGATTGCGCAAAGGTATAAATTTAAGTGTTTGGCATTACCCGGTGTTCGTGATCACCCGTCGTTCCCCTATATATATATATTTTGTTATATTGTATTAACTATCTGTTTTATCAGTTCAACTTCCTTACGAGAAAATTCGGTTCTATTAGACGTATTCAAAATTCTTTTGAGGTTTTGTATTTCTTGTGTATTTGTTTTGCTTTGCAATGGAAAGGGTGAACACTTAGAAGTAGACGCCAGTGGCGTTACCCATGATACAGTTTGTTTTGCATTATTGTTTGAGATCTCTACAATTGGCATACCAGGGCTTGAGGGTAATCTTGCTGGGGAAGGATAGAGACATTGCTGATGGGCCTCCCTATCGAAACCCATATATTCACTATCTCCTCGTCTTTTTTTAGTGGCACTTGCGTATGTTGAACTTCTTCGTTGTATAGGAGTGCTCTGTTGGGTTGGAGGAATTATTTCCGCGTTTAAGGTATTAGGAAACTCAGAAGAATTTGTAACAATTTTATTAATGGAATTATTGCTTGACTGATCACCTACACCCTTCTTCGGATATAACTTGTTGGCTTCATAAAAGGAAATTTTATAATAGGCCATTGCTTCATTGATAGTTCTCTGCCTGGCAAATTCAGGACAATCCTTACTTTGAGTCGCTTTATGTTTTCCATGACAATGCAAACATTTAGCTTCCGCTTTGCACTCTTCATGTTCCTCCCCGCAATTGACGCATCTGGTTTTTCTGTGCCTTGTGATGTCCAAATCTTAAACAGTTAAAACAAAGTATTACTGGATTGATATATGGTTCTACTTTCATGGAGCAATTGAATAGATTTACATCTGTTGGAAGAGTTGTACCTTGAAAGGTTAGAAGGTATGTTGTTGAAGGAACTATCTTATTCTCACCATCTGAACGAATTCGCCTATTTAGACGCCTGGCACCTATTACTTTAACTATTTTGTTGCCTACCTTGCATCCCGCATATTGAAAGAAATCCTCATCACTAATGCATTTTTCTACATATTTAACAATTCCTTTAATGGATATCATTCGAAATGGAATATATACTTTATATCCTAGATTCATAATTGTTTGATTAGTAATAAATTCATTGGCTTGTAACGCTGTGTTGAATTCTATTCCTACTCGGTTCCTACCTTTTTTTGTTATTTTCTGTATTCCCTGTATCTTGTTGTTATGTAAAATCTTTCCAATGTACAACGGATGAAGATTGCCAACTGCTTGATCACTATTTTCAAATTCCATGATTACCAAAAATGGTCCATAATCGGTTAAAGCATAATTATTTTTTTTATGTTGTATTTCTTTTATGTTCTTTGATAGTTCATTACATTGCACCAGTATATCCTTTTCAAGAGGGAACTGTTTTTGAATGCTAGATATTTCCCGTAGAAGTCCATTTAATTCTTCTAACGTAACCTCATTTGAATTTAGGTTGTTTACCACTGATTTGGCTTTAGGAGAAAGCTTATTTTGTAGATCTCTTTCATTAATATCATCCCAAGTTAGGCCTTCTCCTGGAGAAGCTAATAGTGACCCCCTAAGGGGATCACTCATTTTAAGGTTATGAACTCTACTCTATAAATACTATTACTACCAAGCACCAAACTCAAAAGGACTCACCCACTGAAAAGACTCACCAATAAACTCAAGCCCACCAAATTTTATATAGAAATATACTCGAAAATTCACCCATGACACACGTGCGCTGCCCCAATTCGATTCCATTTCTAGGGTTATCGGAGTACACGCTTTTTTCTTAACTAACTGTCACTTGTCCAACTGTCAACAGTAGACGGTTGACAGACTACCGCGTGTGCGTTTTAGAGATGGGAAAATACACAATACCATCACTAGAGATGGGCATATTCAATTCACAAAATATCGTCTACAACCCGGCAACCGACCTGTAATCGACCTCGATTACACGAAATCGATTTGATCACACATACTGTTCAAGATACACAACAGTTACAAAAATCAATAAAAATGCTCGCAAAGTAAGAAAACACATCATGTAACAAACTGCATAAATTGGTGCCGAAATTTCTTAATGTAATGTACAGTAAACAAACTAATGTGCAGTCCTTAATCCGCGAACATGCAAATACAAACATACACAAATTAACCAAAATGTATATGAAAATCACCTTATAGCAGTAATATAATTTCTAAACAAGCATAAAACCGACATTCTCGAGTTATGTAACTAGGATAAATTATACAAGAGTAAACTCCAAACTTATGGACTAATCGTTCAAAAATACAATATCTATGTAATTCAAAATCAATCAAGGATTTCACACAATTACAAAGTAACAATAGTAAAGAGTTATGTAATACAATAAAATAAACAGTAGTCAACCCCAAAGAAAATGCGCTGGCATCAAATACAACATACAAAATTACAATAATATTTTCATTGTAGTCTTAAAATTATTTTGAAATACACATACAAACAATAATTCAGTACTATTTCATAGAAATAATTCAAAAGACAATCTGCATAAACACACAGGAACGTCACATACACTTATACAAAATGCCCCAAAATCTGAGTGTTGGAATATATATTTTTTCATGACTTGGGTAAGTCGAAAACAAAATCAATGTACTAAGAAATCCAGGGTTTCATGCGATCTGCGCTAAATACTCCCTCGAATGGAATATTTGAAAGTTGAAAACCCTCGACATCATTCAAAACATAGCGATCATTTCCCAAAACTTTTGAGACTGTGTAAGGACCTTTATATCGCGGCAATAATTTTCTATTTACGCCCGGCTCAGAAACAGTATTCTTAATCATTACGAGATTCCCGACTTTATAGACTACTAGATTTGCGTCTGCTGTCATAACCCCGCTTGTTGGTCTCCTGACTAGATAAAATATTTTTGCTCTCTAATCGCGACCAAATCCCTAACATCGCTTTGAATAGAGTCAATATAGGACTTCAGCAAGTCATTAACCCTGCCCACCTGGTTTATACCGTAAAGTAACCTACTCGGAGTGTCACCCGTCGATCGTACTTACAGAATTATTAATAGCAAATTCGCAATCATACAAAAACTCATTCCATTTATCCCTCTCGCACACCTTAGCCAACATAGGAACCAATACTCTGTTAATCCTCTCAACCTGCCCATTTGCCCTAGGTGTTGCAGTGGCCACCAACACATGATCTGCACTTTCCTCCCGGCAGAAGTCGGCGAAAGCCCTACAGGTAAATGCACTACCCCTATCGGAAACGATACGTTTAACTTTACTATAACTTTTAAAGTAATCCTTTAAATGCAGAAATTTGTAAAACCATCCACTATCAGAAGTATATATTTATGTTGCTTTCTAGTTTTTTCTAACGGACCCAGATGATCAATATGGCAGGTTTGGAACGGTAAATTACCCTTAGGTATGCTATGCAGAAATCCCTCCTGTCTTCCTTGAACGGGTGCATAAGTTATACACTTCAAACAATTTGCAATAAAACAACGAATTTTATGTTTTAAGTCCGGAAACCAATATGTACTTTTTATATATTCGTAAACTTTATCGACTCCAGCCTGTCCCAATATATCGTGCGATGTACCTATAATATTATTTTCAAAACATTCAGGAACCAGAAACAGAAGTTTGTCCCCGAACTGTCTATACACCAACCCGTTTCGCAACTCATAAGAGGATGCTGTCGTACCTGCAACATCTCGACAATCTTTTGTATGTTAGCATCAGAGCATTGTTTAATCGATAAGTTTTGTTCAAACGTGTTCTCCTCAAGAAAAAGTATATTGTGACATCTACTCAACGCATCGGCGTGATTCATACGGCTACCTCGTCTATGTTCAATCGAATAATCATACGACTCCAATAATAATGCCCAACGCTGTATTCTAGGATTAATCTCCTTTTTATTTAACGCTAACTTTAAACTATTACAGTCAGTGTATATTTTGAAATCAATGCCCTGCAGGTAAATTCTAAAACGCTGCAAAGAATGCCCAATAGCTAAAATTTTGAGTTCGAAACTATGGTACCCAGACTCCGCATCGGGTGTGCGCCTACTGAAATAGAAAATAGGGTGAAAACAACCATCGTTCTGCCTCTGCATGAGGACAGATCCGTACCCGTGCACATTGGCGTCACAATGCAGCTCAGTCTCGGCCTTAGGTGAATAAATCGAGAGAACAGGCTGCTGGGCCATCAATTACTTTAACTCCGCGAAAACAGAAAAGTGTACGTCAGAAAACTTGAATTCGCCCATACTTTTCAAGAGATCATACAGAGCCTTCGCTCTGACAGAAAAATTCTCGATGAATTTCCGAAAATAACTTGAGAGTTCTTGACAGACATTTGTCCAACTTCAATCTCAAACAATTTCTCCGCAATAAAGAGAATACCTCCTTCAGGATATTTAGATTCTCTTCTATAGTCTTCGTCGCTATCAAAATGTCATCCATATAGATAAGTATTTTGTTATTGAATAGCAAATCTCGAAAAACTGAATTTACAAATCTCATAAACACTTAAGGACCGTTCACGAGCCCAAATAGAAGCTTGGTATATTCAAACTGAGCAAAAGGGGTGACAAAAGATGTAGTTTCGGGAAGATTCCGAAATATTTACGTAATGGAAACCGTCCTTTAAATCCAGCTTGGAAAAAATCCTCTTATCTCTCAGATTATCTATCTGCTGCTCTATAATAAGTAATGGGAAATGATCTTTTATGGTAATCTTATTTAAGGTTCGGAAATCAACGCACATGCGCAAGTCACCCGACTTCTTTTTCACCACACAATAGGTGAGCTATATTCTGAATTACTTGGCCTTATTATTACTCTATCTAACAGATCCTGACAGATCTTTTTTACTTCAGACGTCTCGAAAAAGGAAAGCTTTCTAGGATGATAATAAAATGGTTGTTCGTGCTTTAAAATTATTGACATATCCCACTGTGTTTCAGGACTAGAAGACTCAGGAAACTTCAGATAAAAAGATTAAAATGTGTTAATAAACTTTGCAAAATACTTTTTAGGTAACGCTTTGTGTATGTTTATGCTAAGATCGACCGTATCATCAACAGCGCTTATAAGCAATACTTCATTACTAAGAAAATCGGTATTTGTACTTCTATCTCTTTAAAAATCAATAACAGCCTTATTTCCGGAAAACTCAAATCTCAAGTGCTCATTTGACATTAAATCTCTCCCCAAAATACAACTATAGGTCATTGTGCTTTCAGGAACAACATAGAACTTTAAAGTGACTGACACATTGTTATTCAATGTGACATTCTCATCGATATAACCTAAGATAGTAAGTCTTGAACTATTTATTCCTGCAAACTCAAACCCTTCAGAATCGGTTTTAATTTTAACATAATTTGGTAAAACGTCAACTCTTATAAGTGAAATACTACTACCTGAATCAAGCATAGCCTCACAATTTACATTTTTATAATTCTCAAAGGATACCGTAGGGCGGGGCTAAGTGGGCCACATTTTTTATATATTTCTGTAATATATCAAATACCACTTATGTTATTTCTTCGTAGATTTAATTCTGGATAGTTATATAGGTGATATGCATGTTCTGTGAAAATTTTATTCAAAAATTAATTACATCCGTTAATATTTTTTTTTCACAACCGGTCCACTTTACCATGTGTGGAGGAGAAAGTGGTCCATCGTATTTAATAGCCATAGTTTGGCACATTTTAACCGCGTAATACGTAAAGTGGGCCACTAATTTTTGTTTTTAAAACATCCAAATTTTTTATTGAAAAACAAAGTTTTATGTTATGTAAAATAAACTTAAACATTACATTACAATATCTGGAAAAATAATAATATTAATATGCTATAAATTATGAAACATATGAAACGGAAATTTTTAGATTTGCAAACCGGTATCTCCCTCTAACATTACTTTTAACAGCAATTTTTTGAATTATCTTGTCACTCTCGATGTAACATTCATCTCGAACTTGAGGGAACGAGAAATAAGTTTCCTTGCCACAAATCTTACGCAAAAAATTAACTTTTAATCCTTTTCCGTCGTTTTTCATTTCTGTAATTTGGCCTGCAAAGTATAAGTTTTTTTTTGCGTGATTCAATAGGGAAACTAACAACAATGAAATCATCTATAGCTAGATTTTTTATAGTATTTTCATCTCCATAATCTAGAAGCTCATGGAAGGTGTCTACGCAACAATTTTCGTCACTTTCAACTTCCATCTCATCTGAACTCTCGTCATGTAGGCTAATTTCATCGTCAGTGTCTGAAGAATTATGATCAATTCTTGCAACACTTTTTCCAGCCAGAACTTCAATTTTTTTTCCTCTTGGTTTTTTCTCTACATTAGACGGCGACATAGTTTTCTCCAAACAGTTTAATAGTTCTGGATTCCACATGTTTAGAGTTCTCTGCGGTGGATCGTCGTTTTTTGGCAATTTATCTAAAATTTTGTGTCTATTTATGGGGTATAGACCAGCGGCCGCAAAGCCTGTAGTTAAATTTTCAGATTTTCTATCCAATGAGTCCAAGGCTTGATGTAAAACTTTTGGAAATTCAGATTTTGGGAGAACTCCCCTATTTTTCTTTTTCCACTCAAGCAAAACAGCCCGCCATTTTTTCTTTAATGGACCGAAAAATACCACATCCAGGGGCTGACACAAATGTGTTGAGTTGGGTGGTAAAAGAATAAACCGGATGTCATTGATCCTACATTGTTCAATCACATTTAATGAAACATGGCTCGATAAATTATCTCCGACAAGAGCGCGAGGTGCGGGTTGTTTTTT
The DNA here is from genome assembly GCA_911728435.2 of Apoderus coryli. Lineage (NCBI taxonomy): Eukaryota > Metazoa > Arthropoda > Insecta > Coleoptera > Attelabidae > Apoderus > Apoderus coryli. Next base: position 27,456,824 of record OU452198.1, read on the forward strand.
CAAATAGGGCAGGGCAATTGTTTCAAACCAATTATCAAAAATACTTTCGTCAAACCAACCACTTTTTGACCTATTGTACAGGTAGAAATGAACTACGTTTTTCAAACAACATGCCTGGAAAAGACTTTTTAAAATCCTTTTTTAAAAGACATCCCATTATAACCATTCGGTTTAGTGAAAATATTAAAAGGTCACGGGCGGGACCTTATAATATTATTATAATGGGATGTCTTTTAAAAAAGGATTTTAAAAAGTCTTTTCCAGGCATGTTGTTTGAAAAACGTAGTTCATTTCTACCTGTACGGTCTAAAAATTGCTTCACAATAAGTCTAATATCTAGTTTAGTTAGTGGGAATCCCCAGGATGCGCAGAGCAGAAGATCATCTACTAATTGGGTTTCTTCATTTTGGCTAAAAACTGGTTGTCGTCCATATTTTCTTGGATGTGAATTTTCCAGCTTTATTTTCAATGTGGTTCTAGGAATACCATATTTTTCTGAAGCCTTTCTCTGCGATAACTTGCCTTTCCTTATTTCAGCTATGGCTAATCGCAGATTATCTTCTGTATAGTTGCAGTTCGGAGCCTTGCCCAGTTTTCTTTTGTAGTTGCGAACCATTGTAGCAGTTATCTGTAACAGCAAGTTCTAATTAGAAAACCTTCATGGGTAAAGTGGACCGGTTCACTTTTCCCTCACTTTCTGCTTTTTTACGTTAAGGTTTTAATATTTTCAAAAAATATAAATAAATATATGCAATCGCTTCGACATCGTATAAAAGGAATAAATATAGTATGGACTGAGAAATTATTAAACAAACTTAGGGGCACTGGGGGCACCCGCAAACAGCTGAAGCGCTGTTGCCATTAATACAAAAATTTATGTATAATTATTTCTTTATAAGTCTACTACTCGGACCACTTTACCCACATTGGTGCACTCAGCCCCGCTCTACGGTACGTCAATAAGATACTGTATGTGATTCTGCCACCTTCGGACTGGCATGTCGTAGTCGTTGAACAGGTAACACTGCGTTGCTACCCGTGGCAACGTCGTAATGTTCTTGATGAGTATAGTTGGTTTCCGTACGAACCAATGCAGTGTCGGTATGTCTCTCAGGCCGGGCTTGGCCTGCAGATCCGGAGGTAACTGGCTGGGCTCTCCGAGAAGCGGTGCAGTCTCTGGACACATGGCCGGAGTGGCCATATGTACCTATAATACGTTGGTGACGATCGCTGCTGCAGACGTCTTGGCTTTCTACACTCCGAGGACAGGTGACCATGACCATTACAGTTGAAGCATCTCATCATACAGTCCCGCCCAGGAGGAGGTATCGGTGGACGATGTCTCACTGTGGTATTCGTTCGGTCATTCACTGTAATTGCATTCATAACATTTAATATCTCTCCCAATGAAGAAAAACGCTGCATACGAGCCTGAGACTGAAGAATATGGTTATCAAACCCGTCAATTACATATTGGATAATATCTCTCTCACTCATTCCAATTCTATTTCCCAAACTAACTTTATCGTGGAAATATGTTGAAAATCTTTCGCCTCTATGCTCTTCGGGCCTCGAAACTTTTTAACAGATAAATTCTATCCTTACGAACAGTAAACATTTCCATTAATCTTCTTTCAACTCGTTATAAGATATAACAACGAATTCAGGCCTTGAATAAAACCATTGTTTAACTGGTCCAGCAAATTTACTGATTGAGATAAGTAGTATTTTCTTCTCACTAACCTTGTAACAATCCTGAATCATTTCCAGTCTTCTCAACCACATACCGGCAGACTCACTTCCATCAAACTCCGGCACAAACATCAGTAATTCTTGCGTCGTTAACATAGCTTGGTTCGTTAACATAGCTTGGTTGTGGTAAGCTTGAGCGTTCCAAGACCCTACAGGCTGCTGATATCCACCAGAATGCGGACACGAAGCAGTCACGTAAAGGCGCCGCAACAGGTATTCAAGGCGCAGCGTATACATGGGGCTGCACAAATGGCATCGAAACAGACGCCGACGATTGATATACGGGCGGCGTACGTTGTATTGACACGAACGGCGCTGAAGCAACTTGCACTTGTTCCATTTGACGTGGCATTAACTCTACACTTTGCACTTGCGATGATTGTGACGGTAACGATACCGACACAACTGTTTGTATTTGTGGTGTTAGAGACGGCACCGACACGGACGGCATCTGACTCACGGCAGTCGCCCGGGGCTCCATCACGCCAGACGGTGATCGCGAAAAACTGACAGGCTCCTGAAACTCGGCAGGCAGGCCCGTGTTATCGGCAGGATTCTGATCATCGGCAGACATCCCGGTTTCATGTACTGAAAATCCACTTCTCAGTTCATAACGTGGTATGATTGGCATGCTCATACGAATCTATCACAATCGTCACTATTACACAATCTACGCGCAATACTGCGATAGAACCCCACACCTGATAATCTGTAGGAACTTTGGGAGCTCGAATTTTCAAATTAAACGACTTTTTCACAATATTCGTTATTCTTTTTATTTTACATATCCAACACATAAATTTCTAGGGTTATCGGCATCGATGTATTATAGTTAATACATCGATAGAGTTAAAAGCATCGATGTATTAACTCTAAGAGAGATATATCACATTTCATTCATAAATTATAGTTTGTTTGGGCGCAGACAATAACAAACAACTACATGGGAGGAAGCGAGGAAAAACATCGGACTTTATTGTCCTCCGGATGTTTCTTCCACCGTTGCGGCAACGTCGCTGTTTTGATTTTGACAAGATGCTACATGGAAATATTAATACCAGTGGCGTATCCCATAATAATGCTTTTACATTATATTTATTTATTTTATAGAAAAAAAAAGTTATATTTTCACTTTCTAGAAGTGAAAATAGCTTCTGTACATTAAACAAGAATCTAGATAGATTTCATTTTTGTTATGTATTTCGGAGGACCCAAATTTTGTGTAAATTGTTATATTTCAACGTTACACGTAGGTATTTAAGTTAAAAACTACGCATTGTGTGTCCTCAATAAATAATAAAATTAAAATCTATCTAGAATCTTGTTGAATGTACAGAAGCCTATTTGCACTCCTAGAGAATTAAAATATAACTTTTTTTTGTCATGGTAGACACATAAGAAAAAATAAAATGTAAGAATTCTAACCAATCAGAATGAAGGCATATAAACAAATGCCGTACTTCATTCTGATTGGTTAGAATTCTTAAGCCTTATTCCTTAAATTTTAATTGTTGTTGTGTCTTTAGCAGCAGCTACGTGTATTTTTGGATTACAATCCAAATTAATAAAATAAACAATATTAAGATCAAACGTTTTTATTACTTAAATTACAGCACATAATTACGTAACCTATTTAAAATTAAGAAAATATTAAATAATAGTTAGTATTAGGAAAAAAAAATAGAATAGCTAGCTCAGAGCTTTGTCTGTAGCAACATATCCTAACCTTTCACTTTACTGAAGTTTTACGTGTCGCTCGCTAAAGTCAGAGTTACTTTTAAAGTAGTCGTTACTTTAAGTAACGGTTATTTTGAAGTTGCAGTTACTTTAAGGGGTAACAACTAGTTACTCCTGAAGTAGACTTTACTTTATACGTAACTAGTAACTCTGCAAATGTACAAGTTACTTTTGAGATGTATTCAAGTTACAGTTACTTTTTCGTGTTCAAAAAACTTACTTAGTTTAGGAAAACTTTAGTCTTAGTAGTCAGCTATTTCATCTAAACAATACATTTAATTAATCAACTTTCCTTGGTGTTTGTGATTATCGTACTTATTTCCTTGTCTACAATTTTACATATTAATATGGATTTTAAAGATTACCAATAACTTTTCGAGGTCAATTTAGATTCTTTCGCCGACAACTAGGTGTAAAAGAAGCACTTACAAATTCTTAAGTGCATTATGCTCAGAAAGAAATTGAAATACAATGGAAATAAGCACCACGACGTGAATAGTAAAATACTATAAACACATATTTATAAAATTGAAATTGCTTCGCATTCATAAATATTCATTTTTAAAGCAGTATTTTTGTAAATACAACATAAAATATTTAAGAATGAATAAATCCTTCATCAATTTATGCTACCTAACGTTGCGCTGAGCATGTGAGCTTCTTCAGAGCAACGCTGAGAAACTGAACGCATCTATTATGGAGAAACTAACTGTTAATATTTTGAAAATGGTAAAACGCATTGTCAATAACAGGACTACCTAACCAGATTAAGAAATCTGTCCGCTGTGCCCTAGAAGCTAATAACTTAATTCGATGCGAGGCCTCACGCCTGAGTGTTGGCATAATAATAATAAATGGCCAGTATTGGGTAAACATTGGCAAGTCCAAAAATATAAACGACTACTTTACATTTACATAGGTAATTAAACAAAAATAAATCTAAACAATACAAGTGTATAAATAAAATACAAAAAGATGTATAATATAAAAGACAAGAAATACACATAATTACACTATAGAGTAATAAGACACACTGGTTGAAATACTTATCGCAGCCTACAGAGCAAGTCATGACACGTTAGAGCAAGCCACAACATACTCCTGTAACGTGTAGAAACACTTCTTGATCAACTAGGTATAATTCTGCCAGTTTGTCGTTCCTTTTTCAACCAAAATAGAAGTGAGGTGAGAAGCAGGTGGTTATGTCAAGTCAGTTCAGCTGAGCTGATGTGTAGAAGAAAAACGTATAATCTAAAGCAGCTTTACTCATTTTTTTTTTTGGAGACACTGCACTAACTGTTGAGTCAGAGCTGAAAAAAAGAAGAAGAAATAAATGAGCTTGATGTGTACTACATAAACTTTACAATTACGCCGAGGGCGTTATTTTTCAATTAATATGTGCCGTGACAGCGACGGACATTTTACGACAATCCCCGATTGTATTTATTGACAGCTATGTAGAACTCGAACATTAGGTCCTAAGTAAAGGATCAGGAACAATTTTTCTATTTAAGAAAATTTCACACATTCTTAAGAAAAGTCTTCTCAACATTAAACTGGATAACATTTTTCGATCATGGATCATACCCACATTGTTATGATTTTGAAATATTACTGATCCATGATCGATGTACAGATTAATGTTTAGAAGACATAGACTGTGATTTTTTTTAAAGTAAAAATGGTATTGATCCTTTACCTAGTAATGGTCGAGTTCTTCTGCTGTCAACTATTATATTTTACCGGTAACTTCTTAAACCATAATCATTGTTTTTGTTTGTTTGTTTCGCTAACCTGTTGCAGATAATCATGCAAATATATAGAAAATGTGGGAGATTTATCTTGTTTCTAATGATACTATCACGGTACATCTTGTGAAAAAATGCAGGTGATTTCTTCCACATCCTTGACCCATATCATCCGATGATATAAGGTATGCCACAGTCCATATTACGAATGCAATTTTTAAAACTCATTCTTCTTGTGGGCTTCAAAACTGTGAAACTCACTATCCAAAGAAAATTCTCCTGAACGATATACCGTCCAGCTTTTTGAAAACTTTATTTCTTCTTCACATAATATTTTCTTTTAATCGCAGAGTCACTGTGAATTCTCCTCGCAAAATACTCAAAACTTATTTCTATCTTTGATTGTAACTCAAATCGTTCATCGCAATACGTATATGAATAAAACAATAGTATTTTTTAAAGCCTATAGGTATCTCGAAATCAAACACATAAGTACAAATTAAAAATTCTCATTACTTACTTGTTGCAAACATAGTTATTTATTATACAAGGGAAAAAAGTACTAGATTTTAGCTCGAGGTTGTGTTATCTCCCGAAGCGCAGCGGAGGGAGACAAAAAACCGAGAGCTAAAATCTAACTTTTTTCCCGTGTATGATACACTATTTTTTCTGAGACGGGAAAAACTTCGATTTAATATTGAAAAAAGTCAGAAAATTATCCAAGTGAAATTTGAAGTTTTAAAAAAGTAATCAAATATCTGTCAATTTCATTCTGTAATTTAATTTAAAATTGCGAACACTCCACCGGAGTCAGTAGAAGCAGCAAAAGTAGCGTCACAAATTATTGCCAGTTTTGATATATAAAGAAAATGTAACTTTTGTATAATAAAATTTCCTAGAATTAAATATCTACCGTTACTTATGTGTCCGGGAAAAAAGTGCTCACTTTTTTCCCGGGGATAAAAAGTGACATTTTATTACCTGTCAAGAGGGTAAATATGTCAAACTTTTTTCCCGTCTCAGAAAAAAAAAATTATGACATGGTGCCTGGTTTCAATGCTTTTAACTCACTTGATTTTGTAATAATATAATTCGGCGCAAAAGGATCTGAACAAATATGAAAATTTAGGAAGCCTTTTACCATCATTCCATCCAAGGACAGAGAACCAAGTTTTCCGTCTTACATCATTTGGACACCTAAAAATTATAATATACTTAAGTATACTGTGAACAAAGCAAATTTTTTCGTAATTTGCAGCTATTTATTTCATTCTTTACAAGAGGCATGTGAAGGTATTTTATTATTACTTACTAACCGTTAAAGTTGCAACATAATTATTAATTAATGTACCTAATTATTCATTGAAATTAAAAGCTTTATACAGTATAATATGACTATATAATGTAAGCTTGCTCAGAATATTTAGGTATTCTGGTATTCTAATCCACATAAGAGAATTTAAAAATTATAATTAAGTAGGTAAGTACGTATCTACCTATTATATTATTCCTAACTATTGGGTAACATGGTGTTTGGCCAGATAATGCTAATATTAATTAATTACATACATATCTTTGTATTTGGAAAGGTTCTGTAAATTTTCATTTACATTAATTTGCAACAAGTATGCAACCTCGACGGCACTGCTCTATATTTACAAACAGAATAATGGCTTACCGTGAAAACTTTTGTCCGGATTTCTGATATCTAATATTTTACATAGTTAACACTGACGAACCATTTTAAAACTTATAAATTCACACAAATTCACACTTTTTAGTCTGATAATTTTGATAAATATAGGAAATCAAACATAAACAACACACAAGATAATGTATCCTCTATCACGACAACACCGTTCTTTCATTTACTATAAAAAAACAAAACATATTATTTTCCTTACGCTGATTGGTCAAATCACCCCCGCCTGATTTTACGACGATGCCGTATAACGATCATCTTTATCTTTTCAAAAACTTTAATAAATAATTTAGTTCCTTCTTTTAATATTTTCATCATTAAAATCCTCACGTGTAATGTGAAATATATTAATTCAGTGACAGAAGTATATTTTATAAGCATTAAATTTAAAATAATTATATAATGCGAGTAAACAACTGTATTAAAAATATAACGACAAGCTGACAACATGTGATGATGCCCTTCACTCCTAAAAGTATTACAGTCGCCCAGACTTATAGAGTATATGCTATTTTTTTTAATGTATGGGGCAAGTTATATATTAAGAAACCCTTACGTTGTTATTAATTAAGATTATATTACACTTATCATTATGTACTTATTTTTGCTTATGTTTGCTTTTATTTCATTATTGTTGTATTTTACCATATTATAATATTTAGATTTGTACAAGACGTAGAGATGAACAGTCCTATTAAAGACATTTCTCACCAATAACTTTTAACTTAGTTTTTAAAAACGTTGTCTCTTCGACCACGAAGAAAACTGGCGCAGTCGGTAGGATATTCTGAAATTGGAGCATACAATTTCCATGTCAACGGTTAATCGGAATATTCAAAACAAGATTCTTCACTCGCGGTAAGACAAAAATCGCGAACCGTTCAGAATCATCGGTTAAGAGTGAAAATCGAGAAAACGCGACGTTTTTGATAAACAAGTTGAAACGTTCAAGTCCAGAGGTACGAAGACAAAAATCGCTTCAAACCAAAGGCCAACGTCGAGGACAAAAATCGCCAACACGTTGAAAGACCAGACAACGGAGGAGGACAAAAATTGCCAAGTCCGCTGGCAGTAGAATAAGCCGTAGGTTAAGAAGAAAAGAAAAAACGAACCAGAATCAATCAAACAAGAAAAACAGATGCTTTCCTTATTCCTAATACTGTAAGTCAATCCTTTATATATATAGTATTAAGTATAATTTTCATTTAATCCATTATTTTTAACGTAATAATTCTTTTTAATATTTATGTCAAATCCCAATGAAAATAATTTTGACGTAGATCAATTAGTTAGTTTGTTAAAAAATAGTTTTTCTGATAATATCAATATGAATACAGCAAATAATAGTACTAGATCAGCAGCAAGTACTCCGGTAAACTATCAATTTTTAAGGCTTTACATCGATACAATACCGTCATACGATGGAAACCCTCATACTCTTATTATATTTTTAGAAAATTGTGAAAATCTTATAGCAACTTTTGCTAGTGAAACCAATATACAATTAAATAGTTTCATTTTGAGAACAATAGTAGGAAAACTCACAGGTCGTGCACTCAGTTTAATTGGATCCAGAATCGAATTAAAAACATGGGCTGAAATAAAAAATGCACTTACTCTTTCATTTGGAGATCAACGAAACATAGATTGCTTGTTACAAGATTTAATAGCTTTAAGACCCCATAAAAATGAAACACCAAAGATTAATCTACACAATAGATAGTCAGCCCAATGCATTAAAATCAGAACATCTCTAAGTATGCCTGCCACTACGTGGCGTAGACTAGCGTGTAAAGCATAGAGCAGTATTGTCACAGCCAGAAACCGTTTTGTAGTTTATTAATATCAAAAACAAAACGCAACGTATAACAATTATTTAGATCATTTGCAACAGATATGCACCGGCAATGCTGTATTGTCAGAGAGAGAAATTGATGAAATTCTGTATTAATCTGGAGGGGATACACAGGGAGGGTAGAAAAAAAAAACAAGCGAATGTGGTGTGTGTCGTGCTGTTGCCAATTCGTCGGTAAAAGAAACACACAGGGTGATTTATTACAAGTACAGTATTGAAATAAAAGCCTAATCTCTATGAATTAAATTTAATATAATAATATTTAATCCATGTCATACATGTTTCAAGACTAGACCAGTCCCATGATCAGTGGCGAACAATCGTTAAATGAAAAGCTTTTAGATAGAAACATACTTTTGACTAAATATTTCACGTAGACAATGTGGCAAAGATGTAACAAGATTGTTGTAGATCTTATAATACCTATAATAAAAAAATTATCAGTGCTACCTATATTATATTAGGTATACCTATTATAATAGTCTGTCTCTTCATCAGGTATAAGTTCCACTTTATCGGTTTAGGTACTTAAATTTTACTTCTTTTTAATGTTTCTTCGGGTAAATAATAAGTTCGGTAGGAATAGGGCTTTGGGTATGAAACAAAAAAGATAGAAAATAGAAATTTGATATAGGGGTAGTTCTAAGCATTTACAAGTTTGTGACGTGTAGCAATTTTCGATGCCGCCCCCGGAGGTATACATGAGGGCGGCGCAATGCCGTTTTAAATATCTCGTTTCGCTTTCTTGGAAAATAAAAAATTATAACTGATAACTGAAACTTAGTACTTAATACGTGGGCGTAAGAGGTAAGCTCACTTCACAGGTCTCTATTAATGAAAGAAAGTTAACATTTTGAGCATCTGCGTAAAATTAAATGTATCCGTTTGGTGGGTAGTTTTGATTACAATAAGTCGGTGCCAAGCCCAAGCCCGAAACAAAATAAATCTATATTTACCTACTACCTATTTGGCTTGGTACCGACTATTATGTGCATTGTCTTTTGAATGATATTTGTATTTTGTTATTTTTCGTATTTTTTATTAGTTCTTTTGACAGCTCTGGTGTCATCAATACACCTGTATCCCGAATTGCACCAAATTGCGATGCTATTGAACAAGCATATAATCCTAAATATAATATTCTTTTTGAACTACCTGTATCTCGAAAACCAAGCCGTAGCGGACCCATGTACATATGAAATTTGTATCTTAAAATTAGTCAAAGAATCACTCTTTAAAGTTTGTACAAGTACTTATGCAACACCCTGTATACATAGATACTTTGATTTGCAATTTGCAAATCTGTCAAACTAGGTAATGCTGTTTTTTTTATTTACTTTCAAATATGGTGTTATGTAATTGTATTCAAATTAAATGTTTGGGGATGATATTTACGAGTTTTATTTTTTTATATAGAGAAACTGTTATTCAGTTTTTAAGGATCAATCTGAAGCAGACGATTGTACTTGTTAAAACATGAAAAAAGTTATTGTCGTGATACTTTTAACACCCTGTTGGTGGGTTTTTAAAGCTTTTTACGAAACGTGTTAACAATACAATCTACATAAATCGTTAGTTTTTTAAAGTTTTATGATCATTGCACAAAAACCAATATTAGGGAGACTGTAAGTTTTTTTTTCAATTCGGCGTTGCAGAATTTGAACCTAATTGTGATAATTGTGTTATTTTACTAGTATAGATATTTTTGAGTAAATTAATTCGGTTATAATCGATTAGTAGAATCTTTGGAGTAAAATACATTTCACAAAAACCCTGAACCATATTTCTCAATAGATTTAATTTTTCATTAAAAACAGATTAAAAATTCTAATTTTTTACATCCTGCATTTCGAAACCGTATTTTTTTAAATAATTATTGTCATGCTGGAAATTTCAAACCTTATTTACTTCAGCAACTTGTAAAAAGCACAGCCTTTTTAATATTAACATTTCTTAAAATCGATATTACGCGATAACGATGACTTTCTATCAATATCACAGAAGGATACATTTATTACGTATATAATTTGTTAGATTTTACATCTCCGAATTGAAACACACGCAAAAAATGTGCATAAAAAAGTTAGGGTAGCATTTCACGCCTGTATGCCCCTTTAATTTACCCGCCTCTGAGATTTATTTTTTCATAATGTTAACGACAAGTTGAATCTGCTGTTTGAGTTTGATCCTTAAAACTGAATCAGGTAATAACCGGAAGTCCTATCTATAACGCCAAATTTCGTTAATTTAAATATAACTTTTTGATGCATCCTTATATCCGAAATTTAAAATTAAATGACTAAAATAATATTATTTTAGTCATTTAAAATTATTGTCTAAAACATTTAATAAACCAGCCCTGTATATTTATACTATTATAGTAATTTCTTTTATTTTCGTCCATACACATTAATCTTTGCGTAGATAGGTATACGTATACCATATAATTTTAAACAAAAAACACTGCTGCACAGTAGTACATATATGATACCTATAATATAAAAACAAACTCCCACCTCGTAGGGGAAAGTATACTCGTCCTTGTCTAACATTGCCCATATGATTATTTTATTTCAACACAATACATATAACGCCATCTACAATTTCCATGGTTGCATGTTTTTCTAATAGATGTAGCTCATGTCGAGACAGTTTCAATTTTTGTTTTATTTCCCATATACGCTGACTATCTATTGTGTAGATTAATCTTTGGAAACACCATACAATTTTGGAATGCGATGCCAAGATGCAAGAAGTTTATTAATTTCTAAATTAAATTCTTTACAATTACCTACTGAAGAAAGACAAATCAAAATAAACAATTTTGACGACTTAGCTTTGAAAACTTTCATACAAGGACTCTCAGGACAAGTTCAAAATAATGTTAGACTTAGGAACCCAGACAGCTTAGAAAAGGCTATGTCTTTAGTTATAGAAGAAGAAAATGTCTTTTATTTTCAAAATCGTGGTAATACACTAAATTCTCAAAATAATTTTAAACCATCTCTAAGATTCCACTCCAATAAGACCAAATTTACCTTTTATACCAAATACAAGACCAAATTTCAATTTAACACCAGCACAACCAACTTTTAGACCAACCTTTCCAACACCTAATTTCCAAACTCCTATGAGACAATTTATTTCACAACCACCAAACAATCAAAACTTCTCATGGAAACCTAACAATAATTTTCCAACACAAAAACACCCCTTTTTTCAACAAAGATCAAGCCAAATCCAAAGAAACCCATTTTTTAACCAACAAGGAAACTTTCAACAAATGAAGCCACCATATAAACCAGAACCAATGGACACATCATCAGGAAACACTATAAGGCAACCCCAACCTTCCAATAGAAACTTCACAAGTACAGAACTACATCTTCAAGATATTCAAGAATTTGAAAATCCATTTGAAAATCAACAATATTACGAAGAAGAAAATACAGAATCAACTATGAAAACCCTTATCAAGACGAATTATTTAATTATCCTTATTATGAAAATCCGTATACTTATTCCCAATCTTATTCCAAAAACCCCTATACATCACATGAACCCACACAAAACGATATATATAGTACGACGCTAACTAATCAAAATAAAAACAATACCATAAGTACCATTGACCCGAACATAAATTTTCAACAGGACAATACCCAAGAGGAGAAAACATAATAAACATCAACCTTATGAAAACTGACCTACCTTATATTTATGTCCCTGAAATCAACGCAAAATTTTTAATTGACACAGGCAGCACTCGAAGTTTAATGAACCCTGATTTAGCATACAAATTTTATAAAGATAATATTTTTGAAGAAAACTTTACTATTCAAACTGCTCATAACTCATCCTTTCATAATAAAGCAATGTTTATTCCATCTTTTAAAATTTTGAAAACAAACGACTTTCATAAATTTTTCTTATTTAAATTTAGCAACAAATTTGACGGATTAATAGGCATAGATTTAATAACGTAGTACATACAATTACTTTCATACAGATGAATTATATAAAAAATTTAGTAAAGTCTTTATCGAACACTTTAGCGAAAGAGGACCAAAACTGATTAGATGTTTAAAATTAGTAGAAACAATTCCAAGACTAGATGACCAATTAGAATTTATTAAAACATATCATGAAGGTAAAACGAATCACAGAGGAATTGACGAAACTTATGAATCTTTGAAAAGACATTATTATTGGAAAAACATGAAAATATCCATTACAAATTATATTAACAAATGCGACATATGCCAAAGAACAAAATATGCAAGAAAAACCCCATATACCCCACTCGTTGTAACTGAAACAGCCTCAAACCATTTCAAATTTTACATGTAGATGTTTTCTTTTATGATCGAAAAAATTATTTAACAATTATTGATTCTTTTAGTAAATTTGCACAATCAATACAAATTGATTCAAAATCATCAATTGACATTAGTAATGCCTTAATTAAATATTTTTCATCTTTCGGAATCCCTGAAAAAATTATTTTAGATAAAGGAACTGAATTTAACAATGAAACAGTAAGAGAAATTTTGAACATACATAAAATCAATATACATTTTACCACAACTGGGCATCATGAATCTAATGGAGTTGCTGAACGATATCATTCAACCCTTATTGTACATTTACGCATACTTAAAGAAAAATACCCAAACGAAGATCAGAACTTAATATTTTATGCTTTAATCGCATACAATAACTCTATTCATAACTCTACTCGTTATACTCCTTTTGAACTAATATTTGGACATACTCATTCTAGAAACCCAAACGAAATATTTCTACCAACCACATTTTATTCAGACTACGCCGAAAATCATAAAGAAAAATTAAAACATGTATATGCAAAAGTAAAAGACACCCTTGAAGAAAACAAAGAAAAAATTGTAAATAAAACAAACATACAAGGTGACACAAACCCAGAATTCAAAATAGGACAAACAGTTTATAAACGTACAACAAAAACCCGAAATAAAAAACAAAATAAATTTGAAGGACCCTTCGAAATAACTAAATTACTTTCTAGGAACCGTGTACAATTAATTGATAAAAACAATAAAAATAAACAATCCATTTTACATATAAAAGAATTACGAAAACCACCTATTATTACAGGTTCCTCCTCGACATCTCAAATGGAGACAGACCTTTACCCAAGTTCCACAACTTAAATGATAATCCCGGACTTTTATCACTAAAACTGGGGAACGCACAAAATAAAATTGACAGTTGGACCTTTATACAAGTATTTGACATTTCAAACCTAATTGACGAATTTAACTCACTTAACCAAAAATTCCAAATATTAAAAAACGCTTTTGAAAATAATTCCACTACATCACAAAATTATAAAACAGAATTCCATAATTCATACAATTTAATTAACACTTTAGGAAAGAAAATATTAACTCAAATTACTCAATTAAACCCATTTTATAAATCATACAATAAAAGAAATAAAAGAGGACTAATTAATGGTTTAGGAAATATTATAAAAGCAATTACTGGAAACCTAGACCAAGAAGACGCAGAAAGATATGATAGAGCAATTTCAACTCTTAGTAACAATCAACTACAAATTAAAACAATATTAAAAGAACAAATAACACTTCTAAAAACGTCTATCGATAAATTTAACAATAGCATTTTTACTTTAGCTCATGATCAAATGATGCTTCAAAGCAGAATAAACCAAATTGAAACTATTCTTCAAAAAATGGAACTAGCCAGCATAGAAACATTTCAATATTTTTTAATAGAAATGGTTATTTCTCAAATAACAACTACTTACCAGATTATCTATGATATTCTAGAAAAAATCGAGGTTGCTATATCATTTTCGAAATTAAATACATTTCATAACTATTGTAGACCCTATAGACCTTTTAAATGAAATTAAATTAATAAATAAATTCTTAACATCAAATAAATTACCTTTTGAACCCGTCATAGAAAACATACTGTTGTATGAGAAAATTATTATAATAAAAAGTTATTCCAAAGGAAATCAAATAATTTTTATCATAGAAATTCCAATAGTGGAGAATGAAAATTATATTTTCTATCACCTGTATCCATTACCTGTTCCTAAAAATGACTCCTTTGAAATTATTCTACTAAAATCTACTTACCTCATCCAGAATGAGCATCAATTTATATACTTTAACAAAAAATGCCAAGAAGTGAAGAATGAAGAATTCATATGTCAAGAAGACAACCCGATTAAAGAAAAAGATGAAATACCATGTGAAATCGAAATGTTAAAATTTGCGAAAAACATTACAAACTGTCATATAGTGCCTGTAAATATGAAAAACTATAAAATACAAAAACTCGAAAATTCTAAATGGTTAATTATTACATCCAAAAATACCGTCGTTATTCAAAAATGTGAAAATAATAAAGAATATATTCCATTATTGGGTACATATCTTATGGAATTACCCTCGTATTGCGAAATCCATTTAAACAATCTAATAATAAGAAATTATAAAGACTCACAATATAAATTTAAAAGCATCGCTTTACCTAAATTAACATTAAACAAATTAAAACACGGAAATTTCGGAAATAAATTAAAACCATTGGAATTAAATAATATTGATTTAGAAGACTTGAAATATGTCAAAAATGCATTACAAATACAGAGTGAAAAAATAGACACGATTAATGACTTTCCAATAATACATAAAAACATTAGTGTATGGACAGTTTTAATTTATGTGTTTTTCATAATAATTTTAATAACATTTTTATACAAAAAATTAAAATTTATAAGAAGATATACTATACGTCGCCATGGTCCACAAGAAATCCCTCAAATTGAAGAAGCTGGAAATAATGAGATGGAAAATCCTGTTGCACACCCCAGAATTTTCATTTAACGGTGGAGGAGTTATATATTAAGAAACGCTTACGTTGTTATTAATTAAGATTATATTACACTTATCATTATGTACTTATTTTTGCTTATGTTTGCTTTTATTTCATTATTGTTGTATTTTACCATATTATAATATTTAGATTTGTACAAGACGTAGAGATGAACAGTCCTATTAAAGATATTTCTCACCAATAACTTTTAACTTAGTTTTTAAAAACGTTGTCTCTTCGACCACGAAGAAAACTGGCATTTTATATAGTAAATGGGTTATATCTCTTTAGTTAATACATCAATGGTTATCGGAGTACACGCTTTTTTCTTAACAACTGTCTCTACTGTCACTTGTCCAACTGTCAACCGTAGACGATTGACAGACTACCGCGTGTGCGTTTTAGAGATCGGAAAATACACAATACCATCACTAGAGATGGGCATATTCAATTCACAAAATATCGTCTACATAACATTTTTGGTAACTGAATGCATCAGCCAGGTTCAGCAGCGAACGTAATCGCTCTAGTAGCCCTGTGATCTTGTGTATATAAACGATATTTTTCAAAACTATGCCCAGCTAGTTAATTAATTAAGTTGTTAATTATTATGTTTAACATAGGTATTATGTTGAAAGTTGGTAAGGTAACCAAAGCCCATAAAATACTAAGTGTTGTTTTATTCCTTTACATTTTTACTTTCCCGCACAGGGAAAGTATTGTGAACGCGCTAAAAAAATTAAGATAAAGACGATTAAGACCATTTCCAGATGGAAGTCTTGTATGTCTGTGTATCTGTATGTATTCTTCCACGATAGCGCCTCAACGCTTTAACCAATTGAGCTAAATTTTGGTGTATGAGTTTGAGGGAGTCCTAGGATTCGCCTCAGCCCTGTGGTAGGGGTGGACACAACCGCCAAATTTTCAAATAGCAGTAGTCAGTAGGAGTCGCTTTGCTGCTTTACAGCGTTAGGTTAGTTTTGATATTTGCCCCCATAATTCTCGAGAAAATTGCGTTTAAAATTTCACCAGTTACGTAGT
Organism: Apoderus coryli; assembly: GCA_911728435.2. NCBI lineage: Eukaryota > Metazoa > Arthropoda > Insecta > Coleoptera > Attelabidae > Apoderus > Apoderus coryli. The sequence goes on from OU452198.1 coordinate 27,473,553, forward strand.
TGAAACCTATTCTTATTAAAATATAATAAATTTGATAAATGGTTTTTGGCGTCATTGATAGAGCGTTCGCTTCGCATGCGGAAGATTCTGGGTTCGATTCCCAGCTCTGTCAATATTTTTTTTTCTGACTAAAGTAGTTAGTTTATTTGAAATAATGAAAATTATACAATTATAGTAATAATCATTATTAAAATTCTGTTTCGTTACGCAGATTATATATTATGATTATATTATATCTTGTCGGGAAGTTTTGTGGCGACAGAACCAATTTTTTTATAAGTATATTGCATTTTTGTTAACTCTGACAAACTTGCTCCTTCTGTGCCCGCAATGTGATAGAAATATATTAAAAAGAAATAGGCCTTCATTGGAAATGGAAACATCAACGAAGCAACACCTTGCATTGTTTTTAATTAGCAACATTTGCAATAATTTGTTTTAGTACTTTCATAAACCAGTATTAAGATGTAATAACACCATATTCCTAAAACAAACCGAATCAAGTTCGATTTGCATTGAGGTGTAACATTTTTTGCTATATCGTTTTGTCCACGGGAATTACTGCACAGCTTACCGTAACATAAAGCTTACTGCACACAATAACGTTCATATACCTTAGAGTACGGTTCCGATATAATATTAAGAAGTTAAAACTTATATACTGAAAGCAAAGATTAATGTACACAATAGATAGTCAGCGTATATGGGAAATAAAACAAAAATTGAAACTGTCTCGACACGAGCTACATCTATTAGAAAAACATGCAACCATGGAAATTGTAGATGGCGTTATATGTATTGTGTTGAAATAAAATAATCATATGGGCAATGTTAGACAAGGACGAGTATACTTTCCCCTACGAGGTGGGAGTTTGTTTTTATATTATAGGTATCATATATGTACTACTGTGCAGCAGTGTTTTTTGTCGGGTAATATAAAATTATATGGTATACCTATCTACGCAAAGATTAATGTGTATGTACGAAAATAAAAAAAATTACTATAATAGTATAAATATACAGGGCTGGTTCATTAAATGTTTTAGACAATAATTTTAAATGACTAAAATAATATTATTTTAGTCATTTAATTTTAAATATCAATTTCGGATATAAGGATGCATCAAAAAGTTATATTTAAATTAACGAAATTTGGCGTTATAGATAGGACTTCCGGTTATTACCTGATTCAGTTTTAAGGATCAAACTCAAACAGCAGATTCAACTTGTCGTTAACATTATGAAAAAATAAATCTCAGAGGCGGGTAAATTAAAGGACCATACAGGCGTGAAATGCTACCCTAACTTTTTTATGCACATTTTTTGCGTGTGTTTCAATCCGGAGATGTAAAATCTAACAAATTATATACGTAATAAATGTATCCTTCTGTGATATTGATAGAAAGTCATCGTTATCGCGTAATATCGATTTTAAGAAATATTAATATTATAAAGGCTGTGCTTTTTACAAGTTGCTGAAGTAAATAAGGTTTGAAATTTCCAGCATGACAATAATTATTTAAAAAAATACGGTTTCGAAATGCAGGATGTAAAAAATCAGAATTTTTAATCTGTTTTTAATGAAAATTTAAATCTATTGAGAAATATGGTTCAGGGTTTTTGTGAAATGTATTTTACTCCAAAGATTCTACTCATCTATTATAACCGAATTAATATACTCAAAAATATCTATACTAGTAAAATAACACAATTATCTACTATTTACGAACGCCTATGTATACAAAATTGTTATGCTGCATGTTGCAGGTTATCCGTTAAGTGGTTTTTGAGTTATCACGGATACAAATTTTTTCTGACCCTTTTATAGAATTTTCACGGACGCCTATGGAACATTAATTTTTGTCGTGTATTTTTAACACCAATTCAACTGGTTAAATATAAATTTTTTTACATTTTATTTTTTTTTATTTTACCCCTTTTTTTACTATTTACGAATGCTTATGTAAATAAAAATTTTATTGTGCATTTTTTAGGTTATCTTATATGAAAGCTATATATAATTAGCCAATTTTTCTGGTATATTTGGGAAACATTTTTTTTTCGTTTTTGACCCTTTTTTAAGACTATTTTCGAACGCCTGTGTGAACTAATTCTTTTATGTAACATTTTTTAGGTTATATTCTATCACAACGATAAAAAATTATTCAATATTTCGGATAAGTTTAAGAACTATGGTTTTTTTTTAATATTTGAACCCTCTTTTAAACCCTTTGCCTACGCTCAATGTTTCCCAAAATCTAATCAGCTCCTTGTCATGTCCAATAGTATTTTTGTACCAAATTTGGTTAAAATCTGTTAAGCGGTTTTTGCGTTTTCGTGGATATAGACAAACAGACATTTTTTTAAAACTACTTATTAGCTCTCCATATCATATATGTAATATATGTATATATGGAGACTATTAGTTTCATGAAAAAAAATTTTTTTTTAATTTCACCGGAAATACTTGTTTTTGGTCCTTTTATACATAAATAAGTAGTTTTAAAAAAATGTCTGTCTGTATCCACGAAAACGCAAAAACCGCTTAACAGATTTTAACCAAATTTGGTACAAAAATACTATTGGACATGGCAGGAGCATAAAAAATATATATTTTCTAAACTTATTCGAAATATGGAATAATTTTTCATTGTTGTGATAGAATATAACCTAAAAAATGTTACATAAAAGAATTGGTTCACAGAGGCGTTCGAAAATAGTCTAAAAAGAGGGTCAAAAACGAAAAAAAAATGTTTCTCAAATATACCAGAAAAATTGACTAATTATATATAGCTTTGATATAAGATAACCTAAAAAATGCAGCATAAAATTTTTATTTACATAGGCGTTCGTAAATAGTAGAAAAAGGGGTAAAAGAAAAAAAAAATTAAAATGTAAAAAATTTTGCATTTAACTACTTAGTTGCATTGGTGTTAAAAATACACGACAAAAATTAATGTACCATAGGCGTCCGTGAAAATTCTATAAAAGGGTCAGAAAAAATTTGTATCCCTGATAACTCAAAAACCATTTAACGGATTTTAACCACATTTGGTACGAAAATACTACAGGATATTTTATAGGTGGTGATCAGACCTGGGCCAAGTACAGCACAATTGTACTTAAAATATTCAAGTACAAGTACATTCTAAATGTACTTAAAGTACCGAAAATCTAAGTACTTGATTCTGAAGTACTTATTATTTTAAGTACATATGTACTTATGAAAGATAAATTTTAAGTACATCACAAGTACATTTCAAGTACATTACTACATATAAGGTCCGTAGAGTGTAGAGTTTTAGAGGCTAGAGAGAAAAAGTCAAAATATTGCAATGTAGCTATTGTATATTCTATGGCACTGAACTATGGGGTTGTCGACAGCAGACTGCAAGTAAGTCTTTATGTAAAACTGCACCTGGTCCGGTAGTACTTTTTTCTACGAGAAATTGTCGTATGCTCACTTGGGATCTTTTTATTTTATCATCTTGTTCCAGTTGAATATTCATATTTGACATTTTCTTTAGCTTTTTATTTTCGTTATATAATAAATAGTCACTGTACGCACTCGTGTGACCCCATTTTAATGTTTTAGAAAATTTTAAATTATAGAAATTGATCGTTTAATTGTCGTCTATTTGAGTTATTTTAAAAAACTTTCCATGTAAAATTATTTGCATATTTGAAAATTGCTCTCCAGTGTCACTGCCTGTAAAACTTGTAGAAGTAACATTGTTATCTATGCGAAATTCCTTTATCTGTATTTTCCTCTTAGGACGAACGTATTCTGGATCCTCAGCAGTGGAGAAACGGTCATGTTCCTCACTAGCACAAGCACTTACATCAATCATATTTGTATTCTTAAAACGACAACAGAAATAGAATATAGTGTATACGGATATTCTTCAAGTACATTTTAAGTACATTTCAAGTACATCAAAATAATTCCAAGTACATGTTCTTAAGTACACAAAACAAAATGTACTTATAAGTACATGTACTTACTTACGTACAATGCTGTAATTAAGTACAATTTTAAGTACATGTACTTAAGTACTGCCCAGGTCTGGTGGTGTTTAACATTGAGCGTAGGCAAGGGGTTTATACGAGGGTCAAAAATTTAAAAAATCATAGTTCTTAAATTTATCCGAAATATTAAATAATTTTTCATAGTTTTGATAAAATATAACCTAAAAAATGTTACATAAAAGAATTGGTTCACACAGGCGTTCGAAAATAGTCTTAAAAAAGGGTCAAAAACGAGAAAAAAAATGTTTTCCAAATATACCAGAAAAATTGGCTAATTATATATAGCTTTGATTTTTTTGAATTTTTATTTACATAGGCGTTCGTAAATAGTAGAAAAAGGGGTAAAAAAAAAAAAAATAAAAAGTCAAAAATTTTGTATTTAACTAGTTGAATTGGTGTTAAAAATACACGACAAAAATTAATGTTCCATAGGCGTCCGCGAAAAATTCTATAAAAGGGTCAGAAAAAATGTGTATCCGTGATAACTCAAAAACCACTTAACGGATTTTAACCACATTTGGTACGAAAATACTACAGGATATTTATAGGTGGTGATTAACATTGAGCGTAGGCAAGGGGTTTAAAAGAGGGTTCAAAAATTAAAAAAATCATTGTTTTTAAACTTATCCGAAATATTGAATAATTTTTCATAGTTGTGATAGATTATAGCCTAAAAAATGTTACATAAAAGAATTGGTTCACACAGACGTTCGAAAAAGGGTCAAAAACGAAAAAAAAATGTTTTTCCAAATATGACAGAAAAATTGGCTACTTATACTTAGCTTTGATATAAGATAACCTACAACATGTTGCATAACAAAAAATTGTTATGCGAACTTGTCCTAGAAGATCTGAAATATAAAATATGTACGTATAAATAGTGCCTCCAAAGAGAAGAAAAATGAACAAAACCCCATACTTCAAAAAAATAGCTGATGTCTAAAACAAAACAAAAATTTATTGAATTTAGATAAATGACAAAAAGGTCATAAAATTATTACTTTTACACTTAAATATGGAGAGCTATTCGTGCCTCGAGGGCAACAGTTTATTTATGTATAAAATTACCAAAAACAAGTATTTCCGGTGAAATTTAAAAAAAAATTTTAATAATAGTCTCCATATTATTTCATATATGATATGGAGAGCTAAAAATATTCACAAAAAAATTACTAAGCAGCCAAAGATTAACTTATTAATCTTTGGTAGTATCAAAGATTAAATTAAATTTAATATATTAATTCTCTTCAAAACAAAATCAGTAGGTATGAAAACAATGAAAATCGCAATAACAGAGACAGACTATTATAATAGGTATACCTAATATAATATAGGTAGCAATGATAATTTTTTTATTATAGGTATTATAAGATCTACAACAATCTTGTTACATCTTTGCCACATTGTCTACGTGAAATATTTAAAATATATGTAATAAATTGAAAAAGTACCTAGTCCATTCTTAAGTGGAGTTATAATTTTGACTAAGAATAATGTACATTAATACCTATTTGATTTCGGTATTGGTATAAAATATATATATATATATATATATATATATATATATATATATATATTGCTTGAGATGTTTTTGGGGAATCTGCCTGTATACTATTATGAAATAAAACTCTTGTTTACATGCCAAGCTTTCGGAAATTTATTGATTTGTTTCCTTCTTCAGGGCTGTGGATAAGTAAAAAACACAAATCACAATTGATGTACAATACGAAAACGAAAAAAAAAAAAGGAAAACTGTACAATAATCTCTTTAAAACTTCCTTACCTTGCAAGGTGAGTTAACAATTTTGAAGATAGTCTAAGAAGTAGAACATTATTATTGTTGAGAAATTTGACGGTTACATTCACAAACAAACATATAGGTACCAAACAGACATACTAAAGTTATTATTGTTTATACATTTTTTGGTCTTGTAAATAAAACAATATTTCACTGAACGTGATCACAAAAATTGAAACATCCAACCTACAGTATCTATGTATTTTATTGCTTATCATTTCATTTTTATTAAATTCATTTACACCTAGTTTTTGTAAATTTTTAAGTAGTCTAACTTATGCACAACCGTCCCAAAGATTTTAGAAAGAGGCTGTTAGTGTGTATTAGTTTTATGAAAAGTATTTTATAAAATAAAAAACTCGCAATGGGTAGTGCTGTTCATGATCGTTTTTTAGGCTTTTTTACCATGTATGCAAAAACATAATTATTTTATTTTATTATTTATATGCTATTATGGTGGTTGTTGGTAATGGAACCTGTCACTAGTTTCACTACTAACCTCCACGGTGAACCTACAAAGCCTTTTATCTACTAGTTATTTTTGACGATCTGGTTGTTTGATTCTAGGGAGTTACCCAGAGATTGAACCAAGGGTTGCCACATTCCCAGATCCAACCCCACAAGGAGACCCACCAAAACCACATTCTTTCATATTATACCACACTCCCCCATTGCCATTAAAGGTGGAAGTTGAAATTAATTAATATTGCTAAAGTTGAAAAGATTTGCTATTATAACCAATTAAATGATGCTTGATTGCTCGCTTAAGAGATTGGAGTATATGATGTTAATATCTTCAATGTCTTTTCTTTTATTCATGGCCTTTTTATTTGTGTTGGTTTCTACCATTTCTAGAAAGAGTCTTTTGCGTAAGTTCCTCTCCATAAAAACTATTTCCGAATCTTCGTAGTTTGGTGTGTGACCTGTGTCCAAATAATGTTCAGACAACGCACACGACCGTTTATGGAGTCTGCAGTCACTTCTGTGTGCGGTTATTCTGTCTTTTAGGACTCTAGAAGTTTGTCCTATGTATACTTGTTCACAAGAAGAGCAGGGGATTGAATATACTACCTCCGATGATTTTGAAGGTAGATCTCTATCTTTAGTTTTAGAGAATAGGTTGCCAATTGTTTTTACACTTTTTTGAGCTATTCGTATTGATGGTTCATTTTTCAAAATTTTTATAATTTTTTGTGTAACACCATCAATTGCCGGCAAAGAATAATAAGTGAAGTTGTTAATTGTAGGAGGGTCATTAATATCTCTGTTGATTTGATTAGTGATATGCGGGCGATCTGAGGAGGTGTTAAAGATTAATTTGTTGAGAAGGTGTTTTGGATATGAATTTTCTAACAAGATATTGAAAAGCTTTCTTTTATTAATTTGAATGAGGCTAGAGTGACAGGTTCTTTCGATTCTGGTTTTTAGACCCTGTACTAAATTGATTTTGATCTTTTCAGAGTGATGGGACATATAGTTTAAATACCTACCAGAATTCGTAGGTTTTAAATACCAGTCCAAAATTATTTTGTTTTCACTAGTTCTTATTAGTTTTGTGTCCAGAAATGGCACTGAGCAATTGTGTTCTCCTTCTATTGTAAATTTAATGTGATCATTATAGTTATTGAATATTGTAAGGATTTCGTTGCTTTTATCGAATGGAACTGAGCAAATGATGTCGTCAACGTATTTTTTTAAGAAGGGTAATTGAAAGGAAAGCCTGGGGATACAGTCCTCGAGTAAATCGTCCATCACTATTTGGGCAACGATTGGTGAAATGGTTGCTCCCATCGGAGTTCCTAATACCTGTTTATAATATTTGTTATTAAATTTGAAATATGTATTGTTGAAGATAAAACCTCCATATGCCCAAGTCAGAAAGACGTTTGTGTTAAAAAACTATTGGCGGACATAGAAAATATCATTTTCGGTGTAAGTGAACAAAGAAAAAATCAGTACAGAGCAAAAATAACAAATGTGCTCACTAATTATTACAAAAATCCTATAACATCCACATTTTTTCGCGAACTCTTCCTAAAAACAAAAAAGTTCATTAATGCACACAAAGATTTGATTATAACACAAGCAGATAAGGGCAATGTCACTGTTATCTTAACGAGAAATTTATATCTCGAAAAATGTAATGACATTTTATCTGATACCAATTATTACAAAATTCTTAGAGATGATCCCACGTCCACCATACAGCAAAAAGCGAATAAATTTGTAGCACTATTAAAAAACAAAAAGTATATAGAAGACAACATAGCGAAGTCCTTAACTATTTATAACCAAACCTCCCCTAAATTCTATGGCCTCCCCAAAATTCACAAACCTACCCTCTCCTTGCGTCCAATAATCTCCTCCATAAACGCACCTACGAGTAAGTTATCCACATTAATTACTGATATTCTCACAGCAACATACTCAAAAAACAACGACTTCTACATTAACGACTCTTTTGAATTCGCGAATATAACAAATGACAGACAGTTACCTCAACACTACGTACTGATAGTTTAGATGTAGTGTCTCTATATAGCAACATACCCCTAGAACTAGTTTTAAACAGTATAAATAAAAGATGGTCTGTTATTGCGAACAACACTAAAATACCAAAAAAAGAATTTCTCGAAATAATAGGTTTTATCTTCAACAATACATATTTCAAATTTAATAACAAATATTATAAACAGGTATTAGGAACTCCGATGGGAGCAACCATTTCACCAATCGTTGCCCAAATAGTGATGGACGATTTACTCGAGGACTGTATCCCCAGGCTTTCCTTTCAATTACCCTTCTTAAAAAAATACGTTGACGACATCATTTGCTCAGTTCCATTCGATAAAAGCAACGAAATCCTTACAATATTCAATAACTATAATGATCACATTAAATTTACAATAGAAGGAGAACACAATTGCTCAGTGCCATTTCTGGACACAAAACTAATAAGAACTAGTGAAAACAAAATAATTTTGGACTGGTATTTAAAACCTACGAATTCTGGTAGGTATTTAAACTATATGTCCCATCACTCTGAAAAGATCAAAATCAATTTAGTACAGGGTCTAAAAACCAGAATCGAAAGAATCTGTCACTCTAGCCTCATTCAAATTAATAAAAGAAAGCTTTTCAATATCTTGTTAGAAAATTCATATCCAAAACACCTTCTCAACAAATTAATCTTTAACACCTCCTCAGATCGCCCGCATATCACTAATCAAATCAACAGAGATATTAATGACCCTCCTACAATTAACAACTTCACTTATTATTCTTTGCCGGCAATTGATGGTGTTACACAAAAAATTATAAAAATTTTGAAAAATGAACCATCAATACGAATAGCTCAAAAAAGTGTAAAAACAATTGGCAACCTATTCTCTAAAACTAAAGATAGAGATCTACCTTCAAAATCATCGGAGGTAGTATATTCAATCCCCTGCTCTTCTTGTGAACAAGTATACATAGGACAAACTTCTAGAGTCCTAAAAGACAGAATAACCGCACACAGAAGTGACTGCAGACTCCATAAACGGTCGTGTGCGTTGTCTGAACATTATTTGGACACAGGTCACACACCAAACTACGAAGATTCGGAAATAGTTTTTATGGAGAGGAACTTACGCAAAAGACTCTTTCTAGAAATGGTAGAAACCAACACAAATAAAAAGGCCATGAATAAAAGAAAAGACATTGAAGATATTAACATCATATACTCCAATCTCTTAAGCGAGCAATCAAGCATCATTTAATTGGTTATAATAGCAAATCTTTTCAACTTTAGCAATATTAATTAATTTCAACTTCCACCTTTAATGGCAATGGGGGAGTGTGGTATAATATGAAAGAATGTGGTTTTGGTGGGTCTCCTTGTGGGGTTGGATCTGGGAATGTGGCAACCCTTGGTTCAATCTCTGGGTAACTCCCTAGAATCAAACAACCAGATCGTCAAAAATAACTAGTAGATAAAAGGCTTTGTAGGTTCACCGTGGAGGTTAGTAGTGAAACTAGTGACAGGTTCCATTACCAACAACCACCATAATAGCATATAAATAATAAAATAAAATAATTATGTTTTTGCATACATGGTAAAAAAGCCTAAAAAACGATCATGAACAGCACTACCCATTGCGAGTTTTTTATTTTATAAAATACTTTTCATAAAACTAATACACACTAACAGCCTCTTTCTAAAATCTTTGGGACGGTTGTGCATAAGTTAGACTACTTAAAAATTTACAAAAACTAGGTGTAAATGAATTTAATAAAAATGAAATGATAAGCAATAAAATACATAGATACTGTAGGTTGGATGTTTCAATTTTTGTGATCACGTTCAGTGAAATATTGTTTTATTTACAAGACCAAAAAATGTATAAACAATAATAACTTTAGTAGGTCTGTTTGGTACCTATATGTTTGTTTGTGAATGTAACCGTCAAATTTCTCAACAATAATAATGTTCTACTTCTTAGACTATCTTCAAAATTGTTAACTCACCTTGCAAGGTAAGGAAGTTTTAAAGAGATTATTGTACAGTTTTCCTTTTTTTTTTTTCGTTTTCGTATTGTACATCAATTGTGATTTGTGTTTTTTACTTATCCACAGCCCTGAAGAAGGAAACAAATCAATAAATTTCCGAAAGCTTGGCATGTAAACAAGAGTTTTATTTCATAATAGTATACAGGCAGATTCCCCAAAAACATCTCAAGCAATATTTAATAAACTAGCCAAATAATTATTCAACAATTTATATATATATATATATATATATATATATATATATATAATCTTCGAAATTATTGGGACGTCGGTCATAGGGCTTTTGATAAAAAGAAAACTCTTTTTTCGCTACGCCAAGCTTTCGGGTCTAACTTTATTCCCTTCTTCAAAGGCTACAAAATTAACACAAACAAATGTACATTTTTAATACTCACAATAATCTTTATAAAGTTATACAAATCATAATTACCTAGTGTGCAAAGTGAGTATCTTACAAAAAATAGTGAGTATCTTAGAAAAAATAGCATCGATCTCAAACGGATCTTAATAGATATTAAAAGGTACTACATTTAAACACAAATATTTCTGTATAAATATTCACTTGGTCCCCAAATATTATTGAAAAAAATATACAAATAATAGACCTGCCATCTATCCTATATCCTCGTCACTCAACATTAATAAACCATAGGAAAAGACTATCACTACAGCACTGTCACCTGCTGCAGTATGCCCAAAACCAACAAAAAGCAAAACTATTTGTTTATAGAGTTCGATATTATAATCAATGTTAAGAGAAGAAGATTAACCATGTTTTAAGTAGACACCGAATAAAGGCAACTGTTTTGGTATGAATAAAGTAATTACCGGGGTGGATCAATACCTGTCACATATTTTTCCCGTCCCCGGCATCACGCACCTCAGATTTTTTTGATTCCTTGTGGTACACGCAATACTCATGTCGAAGTGCCACTCATCCGACAATAAGGAGAACGAAAGACAAAACAAAAAACAACATACAAGCATATATATATATTTAGAAGTATACATTATTTTTTTCGAAATCGAAAAAATTGAAGTTGATGAACTCCACACCCTTTCAACTTTAGAATTCGCATTTATCCAGAGTTAAGATGTACGAATAGATGGTACTCAACTCATCGATATCCGAACAAAAAACAATTAAAAATTACTATATATATATATATATATACATCTTGAGACTTTACTGCGTCTTTACATATTCCAACCTTATGTCGTCCCCTGGAAGGGCTATAGTTAGAGCAAATCTGATTCAAGTATATTAATCAGCGAATTTTTTTATCGGGGGAAACGGATTTTCGTATTGATTGGAGCCACATACACTCTTGCGTCCAAATAAAAATTGATAGATTAGGTTTAGCCTGGGTTAAAGTTATTTAATTATTGGCATACTTTGCTGCGTCTTTTTCTTAGATATATTGTATACTATAACCAAAATATCATATTCTACATATAATACTGCATCCGTTCTAAAAATAGAATAGTTTTTATAACATTTTTTTTTTGTTACTAAACTGCAGCAATTAAAAATCCTTAGGTTAGGTTTACCTTGGGTTAGAGTTATTTAATTATTTGCATACTTTGTTGCATCCATTTGTTAGATATATTGTATACTATAACCAACATAGAATATTCTACGTATGATGCTGCATCTGTTCTAAAAATAGAATAGTTTTTTATTAAGTTTTTTCTTACTAAACTGCAACAATCCCTACCATACTTTTAAATTTGCGATTAGTCTGCATTTAACATGTTCCACCTGCATACACTCTTGCGTCCAATTAAAAATTCTTAGGTTGGGTTAGAGTTATTTAATTATTTGCATACTTTGTTGCATCCATTTGTTATATATAGTGCATACTATAACCAACATAACATATTCTAGATATAATACTGCATCCGTTCTAAAAATAGATTAGTTTTTTATCAAGTTTTTTCTTATTAAACTGCAACAATCCCTACTATACTTTTAAATTTGAGTTTAGTGTGCATTTAGCATGTTCCACCTCCATACACTCTTGCGTCCAATTAAAAATTATTAGGTTAAGTTTAGCTTGGGTTAGAGTTATTTAATTATATGCATACTTTGCTGCATCCATTTGTTATATATAGTTTATACTATAACCAACATAACATATTCTACATATAATACTGCATCCGTTCTAAAAATAGAATACTTTTTTCAACAAGTTTTTTCTTATTAAACTGCAGCAATCCCTACCATACTTTTAAATTTTCGATTACCCTGCATTTAACATGTTCCGACAGCATACACTCTTGCGTCCGTTTAAAAATCTTAGGTTGGGTTTAGCTTGGGTTAGAGTTATTAAATTATTTGCATACTTTGTTGCATCCATTTGTTATATATAGTGTAAACTATAACCAACATAACATATTCTACATATAATACTGCATCCATTCTAAAAATAGAATAGTTTTTTATCAAGTTTTTTTTTTACTAAACTGCAACAATCCCTACCATACTTTTAAATTTGCGATTAGTCTGCATTTAACATGTTCCACCTGCATACATTCTTGCGTCCAAATAAAAATTCTTAGGTTGGGGTTAGCTTGGGTTAGAGTTATTTAATTATTTGCATACTTTGTTGCATCCATTTGTTAGATATATTGTATACTATAACCAACATAAAATATTCTACATATGATACTGCTTCCGTTCTAATAGAATAGTTTTTTTAACAATCGCTACTATACTTTTAAATTTGAGTTTAGTGTGCATTTAGCATGTTCCACCTCCATACACTCTTGCGTCCAATTAAAAATGTTTAGGTTAGGTTTAGCTAACCGCGATCTTGAGTGGAGAGTAAACCAAGTCAGTGAAGCAATAATGGAAGCTTTTGACTCCAATTGCCCACTCGCACTGCAGCTGTTAAAGCAAGTAAGGACGCTCCTTGGTGGGATGACAAACTGTCATGTTCCACCTGCAAGCGGAATCCACCAAAAATCCTCACAAGGAAGACTGAGACATTGCTAAGAAAATCTTTACGAGCACACGACTGGAGTGGGCCATGAACACTTTACAACCATCAAATGCGCCAGGAGTTGATGAGCTTTGCCCTGTACTCTTACAAAGATGAATAAAGCAAATCCTGCCACACCTAATATAACAAAAAACAGTTTGGCTTTGGGATACATACCGGGAAGTTGACGCGAAGGGCAAAAGTCAGTTTCATACCAAAAATAGGAAAATAATACTGAACTGACATCAAGTCTTTTCGACCTCGAGATCTCTCACATCGTGTTTTCTAAAAACAATAGAAGAAGTATTAGATAACAATATCAGAACGGATACTCTGCAGTACGCTCCCTTGCAGGGCAGGGCAGCCAGCATGCGTATAGAGCATGCAGATTTACAGAGACTATTCTGTATCAGCTCACAGACATCGTCCGAAGGTCTTTGGATAACAAAGAAGCAGCAATCTGCGCCTTTTTGAACATCTATGGAGCGTTCGATAACTCACATGATTCTGTGAACAAAACCATCACTAGGATGCAAGAGATGCATACTACAAGAAGAGCTGAGACAAAAGTGGGAGACCAAAACACTACCATCAGAGCAACTCCCAGTGTCCTGAAGGAGTAGTAACCTCCCATTTTATGTGGAGCCTGGTAGTACACGAACTACTGTATAAACTGACAGATCAAGGCATAGAATGTATAGAATATGCTGACGACATTGCCATAGTAGCCAGGGGCAAATTGAAAGCACTTTGGGTACAAAAGTGTCTCCGGATAACTGAGTAACGGTGTACATCTGTGGGGTTGAGCATAAATTCAGCAAAAACCGCAATTATAACATTCACTAGAACGAGGAAACTCTAAATATCAGACGAATTAGCCTGAATTATGAGGTCATTGAACAGAAGTCTGAAGTAAAATATCTAGGAATCACCCTTGATATTAAACTTCTTTGTAATAAGCATGTTGAAATAGCGGTTAGTATAAAGCAACAAAAGCTCTGATGGTGTTCAGAAATCTGGGAGACTTGGGCTGTTATCTCAAAATACTGCGGTGGATGTACGTCATGATTGTGAAACCTATCATAACATATGGGGCAATAGTCTGGCACTTGATAGGGTACAAAGACTAGGAGGCATATGAATTAGTGGGGCTATGATAAACGTGTCCAACTAGGGCACTAGAGATTATTACGAATTTCACACTTTTGCACTTGGTGATAGAAAGATCAGTAAATAAATGAATGGACATATCTGATCAAACAAATCACGTCTCTAAACCTCGCTAGTGACGAAACTAAGAAAAAATATAACTTTCAGAAGACCTTCACTACAACGTTAAGTCACCAGAGGGACTGGGAGAGGAACTTACACACCGGAAAACTTAGAGAAAACACTATCAAATGGTTTACAGACGGCTCCAAAACCATTAAAGGGACAAAAGCAAAGTATTCGGGCCTGGCACCAAATACTCAGAATCAATGGGAATATACTCCAGCGTTTTCCAAGCGAAAATTCATGCAATCGGTAGATGCGTACAAATTAACCTTTACGGTGCGACATTGTGATCCACACAACCGACAACATTATCACTGAGTTCACATGTCATTAGCTCAAAAATGGGAATACTTAAGAGGTCTTCTAACTTAGCAAGAATAACAGAGTTTCCCTTGTTTGGATACCGGAAATTCTAGTATCAGGGGAAACGATGCCGCCAATAAGTTAGCAAAACAGGGTGTGTGAATCCCTTTTGTTAGGTCTGAACCGTTCTGCGACTTATGGAAACACACCTTCAAGGAGAAGTTCAGAATTAAGAAGGAACAGACAGAGTAATACTCAGGCAAAATCTACCTGGATTGATATACTCCAAGAAATTCCTTGGAAACTTCAACCAAGGAAGATCGAGATCTGTTTGGATATCAGGCTACGTATTCTTACAGGACATTGTCACCTTAGGAAACATATGGAAAGTTAGGCCTTGAAGAGATCGATGACTACAGATTCTGTAGGGAGGCTGAAGAAACTTTTGATCACCTAGTACCAGAATACACCGCTTTCAGAAGCCAACACAAGAAATACTTGGGGCATGAAATCGTGCAAGCTGGAGACGTGTTGTCCCTAAAAACCGCCAAGTTACTTGAGTTCAAAATAATTCAAAAGAAGTACACAATCAACATACAAATTAATTACGCATAAATTGGATAATAATATAATAATATTCTACACTATTACAAAGCAATATAAGACTATACATCAATTAGGTACCTATCAAAGAGGTGCCTTACTGAGCCCAAAAACGTTCTTCTCGGGACAACAAAATTAAAAAAAGCGTCACCTCACTGTCATTGGCAAGACGAACCGAGCGCGCCAAGAACGAATTGCAACCATATTTTTTTCTGGAATGTGTTTGATGACACCAGGGCTCGCAAGTGTTGAACGATGTAAAACACGAATTTCAATTTTGCTTAAAAGATCAGGACATGTCAACCTTCCATTGATAAGATGGTAGAATTAAATCAGATAATGGCGTTGACCACTCAGCGTGTCATTGCCAAGATAGGACTTTAAGTCAGCATATAATTCAAAACGATCATCAAATACCAGCAAGTCAATATGCAGTTTGTAGGCAAGGTATCTGAGAAATTTGTGCTGCACACGCTCAATTTTCACTAGGTGTACAGCATAATGTGGGGATCAAACGCTGAGGCATACTCAAGGCATGGTCTGACCAAACTTGTGTAAAGAAGGTTCAGAGAATTAACATGCATAAACCCCCGTGACCAGCGTGTAATGCCAGCAACCTTGACTATTGAAGTTATATGTGGAATACAAAAATCAAACCATTATCAAGCATAACTCCCATATCTAATTTAGTCATTTAAGGGTTGTTTGGTTCAGTGAGTAATCGAAAAGACTAGTCTGTCTTGATCTCAAAAAGGACACGAAAGAATATTTATCACTACTTTCCTATTAATTCAATAATTTCAGATGTAATCCAAAGTTTTCGTTTTTTGTTTTATTTTAATTTAATTTCATTTTTGGTTGGTATAAACATTTCAGTTTTGGTGTTAATATTATGTGAAAGAATGTCGTGCCAGTTTATGTTTTTTATATTTGTTTATAAAATATTTTTGTTTAGTTTTTTAAATGAACAGATATCTTGATTGGGTTTTATATTTTGTAAAACATTTATATTTAATTAATCCTTCCTAATCAATATTAAAATAATTTTTTTTGTCTGTCTAACACGATTCCCCCAAAAAATACTAGTAAATAATGTAAATACCTATCATATCAAACTTGTTCGAATGAAATAAATGTTAAAATGCGAGAGTGTGAAAAGAAAATAAGCAAACAATGTTGCCACATCAGGGACGCACTAATGTATACTTTCCCATATATAATTCTTTAAATGTATATAACATCAGAGCCCCCTAAGGCAACACGCTGAACCTTCATAGGAATTTTTGTATGATGCTGCGTCCCTTTTTGTTCCAATTTTACAGTCTTCTGGAGATCTACCGGAAAATGTAATATCAAATATATTCAAGCTGAGTAGCAATCCGACGAGTCCATCTAAAAATCATAGTCGTATCTGCTCACACAGCGAAGATATAAGGCCGTGACTTTAGTGCGTCCTATACACGGACGCAGCAATTCTTTGGATGCAGTATTAACCGTAAAAGGGCGTAATACGGACGTAGCATTGATAGCAGGATATATATATATATATATATATATATATATATCTATATATACCTGCGTTCGCTGGTTATAGAGATAGCTATAAAATTAACAATATTTACTAATAATATAAATAAAATAAACGAAGACTTGCAACTGCGTTAACCTAACTTTTAATGTAAATAAACCATATCCAAATTAAAACAAAAAAACAAATGTTTTGCTATTAATTAATTTCTTTCACTGGTAGCAACTTGCTTCTAGAGATGCTAAGAAATATTTTAGAATGTTAAACTTAATTACCACCTAGGTAAGGGAAAAAAAAAAAAAAAAAACAACAATATGTACAAACATTAAGTGTAATAACTTTTATATGGTGATTTTCTGTGTCTTTGTATTGTAGCCCTGAGGAAGAATTAAATAAGATTCGAAAGCTTGGCAGAGTAATAAAGAGTTTTTATACTACATTACCCACCTGGCCATACATCCCAAAAAATTTTACATCAGTTGTATTTTCAACAAGTTGGCCAAGAGAAACAAACATTGTTCTATATATATATATATATAATGATATAGATACTGCGACTACGTCTATTTAAAAAAAAGTTGGTTTATAATACAAAACATTTTCATTTTTCACTATTAGTAATAATTCAAATATCCCGCCTAAAGCTAGAGACCTCTAGCGGTCGAGATACAAAGCTTGTATTACGCATTACGGTTACCTTTTATATCGAGGCAGTTTTTTTTGCTTATTTCCAAACCAGTAGATGGCGTGATTATATCGACACATTCGTCAACACGGGAGAGTCCATTCTATTCCAGTATACAAACATTATTGTATGACTAAAATGATGGTTACAACTTTATTATTGTTATTATGAAAATAATAATTAAAATATCATTAATCTTTAAAATACAAATATATTAAATTTCAGTAACAATTCTTTGAACGTGTCTAATTGCATCTTTTAATTTATATACTAAATGTTGTAGTTCTTGGCTGGTACAAGTGAATTTTACTTCAGCGTTTTTTGGTGTACCATTAATATCACAAAACTATTTTGCGTCCGATATTCGGACGTAAATTAGTCAAGGAAACAGTTTGATATGTGACGAGCTATAAGAGGGACGCAAAATAGTGTGCGGGATGTATATATATTATATACTAAATCTTGATTGTTTATCGACCGTAGGATATCAATTGGGAACAAAGGAAGTATCGGGTATGCGGTCTGTTATACACTAAGATACTCTTTTTTCTTTATTACTCAATATTTCGACGGACATTTCCCGTCTTCATCAGGAGCAAACTGCAAAAAATGTCATAAAAGCTTTACAAACAAATACAAAAGGCGAAACAATGACAAGTTGTGAAAAACGTAACAAAAAACATAAACACTTACAGATTAGAGTGATTACATAAGAAAATCACCCATACACATTAAAAATGATGATTTTTGTAAAAAAGAAGAACAACAAAATATCAGGTAAACATTTTCTGTCCGGAGTTAAAATATCTACTAAACAAATTTCAATTTGTGGTTAAACTTAAAAACGATAAAAAAAAGAACAATTTTTTTTTTTTTGATTATAATAAAATAAAACTACCTTAAACATATACGATTGAAGATACAGGAAGCGTCAGAACAAATGTTACTAAAAAGATCTTAAAATATTACAATAAATATTGCTTAATAAAATATCAGATTTATAATTTATACTATTCTCTTGTCTATAAATATGACACATCTCAAGAAACAACCTTTTTTTGTAGTTATTCGATTGATCTAAAATTTTTACGTTAAATTATTTATGTACGGTAGTCTCTTGTAAATTATCTGTCTACTTGATTCTTCTGTAGGGCCATCAAAAACGTTTGAATTATAAATCAACTTTTTTAGGATATGCTGAGGATAACCGTTATTCAGAAAAATATCAAATAATTTTTTAAGATTCACCTGCAAAAAACTTTCATGGCATAAATGCACTATTCGATTTTTCATCGCTATAACCGTGTTATACTTCTGGTTCTGTGGATGGTCAGAAAAATAATTCAAAAATCGCCCCGAAGCTGTTGGTTTAGTGTACCAATCCAATATTATCTCATTATTGTTTGTCCTAATAACCTTGGTATCTAAGAAGGGTACGCTTTGGTTTGTTTCATTCTCGATAGTGAACTGAATGCGAGCATGAAAAGCGTTGAATGCACTCAAAACGTCCTGTTGACTGCCTGATGGCTCAGCACAAATTAAATCGTCCACATATTTAAACATAAATGGTAAGTTAAAATAAAGTGTGGGAATGACGCTATCCAGCAATTGGTCTAATACAATAGTCGCCAAAATTGGACTTATCGGTGAGCCCATGGGTGTGCCAAAAATCTGTCTATAGAATTTGCTATTAAAACTAAAGTACGTATTATTGAAAATAAAACCAATAATTCTCAAGAAGCTCTCCCTTGACAAAGAAGTATTTGGGCTAATCTTGTCCCATTTTGAATCCAAGATGTTAATTACCAAATCCACCGGAATATTAGTAAAGAGTGAAACCACATCTAACGACACCAGTACATAATCTTTGGGTAAAATTAAACCGCTGATATCATTTACAAAAGTAAAAGTATCTTTGATATTATAGTTATTGTCGTATTCAAAAGAGGTTTTTAAAATATTAGCTAAAAATTTTGATATTGCATAAGTTGTTGAGTTGATTGAGCTGACAATAGGTCGAAGAGGTATATTAGGTTTGTGAACCTTAGGCAAGCAGTATAACTTTGGAAATGAAGAGTTAAAAATCAATAACTTCTTAGCCAATGGCTCATCTATTTCACCTTTAGATTTAAGTTGTTTAATAATGTCATTGTAGTTTCTTTGTATTCATACGGTAGAATTTCTCTGAAGTTGTATATATGTAAGTTCATCCTGTAGCAAAGCATGAGTTTTATTTATATACTCAATACGATCCATCGCAACAGTGCAGCCTCCCTTATCAGCCTGCAAAATGTAAAGCTCAGGATGTGATTTTAAAAAATACCTAGTTTCCTTAAAAGTTTTTTGCAAGTAGGTCTGTTTAATAAATTTAGAACTATGTATGAAATTAGTTATAACATTAGTTGAGCGCGCTCTCAGAATGTCCCTGCATTCATCAGGAATCTGTTCAATAATAACCTCCACATCAGCCAAAAAAACATCCAACCGAAGATTCTTGTTATCACACGGTACACCAAATTTCGGTCCCAAGGACAAAAAATCTGCAATATGTTGGGGAATGTCTACACTAGAAACATTCCTAAACCAACCCGTATTGTCTTTAAATAAACAGTCATTTTTTGTCTCTTTTCGAAGTAATTTTGCAAACTTTTTCATATTTTGGATTTTTATTTTATTAAATTTATTATTATACGCCCTTTTTAATCTGTTTCTATATTCAATAACAATATCAGAGGGAATGATGGTGCACAACCTTGATCGGATATCATCAATGAGTTTTGTTGTTCTTGACATGTTCATACATGTTGTTTTTATTTCTAAGGACAGAGTTCGTTTTTTAATGAGTAAAATAAAATTGTCAATGTTGTTACTTAAATTAAAAACAGTACCTGTAAAAACTAACCTATTCAAATTTTTAATACCATCCAAAAGCAATAGTGTCACTGTTTAAGGAGTTTCGGCATGTGAAGATTGCGAAATACAACTTGATTAAGAATGCACATAATTTTTCAAAGATTAAAGATAAAACCCCACTTTTAAAGAATGTCAACGTCATCTACAAAATCCCCTGTTTGGGTTGTCAAGGTTGTTATGTAGGGCAGACGTCACAGTGGCTCGAGCGTCGTATCACACAACACAAGAGTGACTGCCGCATAGGAAAAAATTTTTGTGCGGCGGTTGATCATCATTTGAAAACCGGGCACAATTTTGATTATGGGAACGTAAAAATTTTAGATCAATCGAATAACTACAAAAAAAGGTTGTTTCTTGAGATGTGTCATATTTATAGACAAGAGAATAGTATAAATTATAAATCTGATATTTTATTAAGCAATATTTATTGTAATATTTTAAGATCTTTTTAGTAACATTTGTTCTGACGCTTCCTGTATCTTCAATCGTATATGTTTAAGGTAGTTTTATTTTATTATAATCAAAAAAAAAAAAAAATTGTTCTTTTTTTTATCGTTTTTAAGTTTAACCACAAATTGAAATTTGTTTAGTAGATATTTTAACTCCGGACAGAAAATGTGTACCTGATATTTTGTTGTTCTTCTTTTTTACAAAAATCATCATTTTTAATGTGTATGGGTGATTTTCTTATGTAATCACTCTAATCTGTAAGTGTTTATGTTTTTTGTTACGTTTTTCACAACTTGTCATTGTTTCGCCTTTTGTATTTGTTTGTAAAGCTTTTATGACATTTTTTGCAGTTTGCTCCTGATGAAGACGGGAAAGGTCCGTCGAAATATTGAGTAATAAAGAAAAAAGAGTATATTATATATATATATATATATATATATATATATATATATATATATATATATATATATATATATCGATAGGTAATAAGCTGTGACTTCCGTACCGTAGCAGGGCGACCTAACTTCCACCAGAAGGAATAGGAATTTAGACATTTTAAAAACCATTTTGGGATGAGGGGAACTTCTATATAAGGAATTTCAAAAGAGGGGTAAAGATTTCCATAGTTTTGTTTTCTTATATATATATATACCTTAGTATGGACAGGGGGTACGTAGTCACTTCCATATATATTTTTACCACTATTCATAGAGAAACATTGTCACTTCCACCGACGTTGCCGTCTATTTTATATACCTATATTATACAATATAAATTTATTGTGCACAATTTACTATTGTATTTTGATGGTGTTAAATGATGTTACCGCTTAATTTTTAATACGAAAACTTACAGTAAATATGTAACTGAATAATAAGGAGTAATTAATATAATTAATGATTTAACCTTGTTGTTTTTTCAGTTTTACTGTCTTTTAGGTCTTATTGCAAATATTATTCTAATTATGCACGCAACGCTGATCTACATTAGCGTTATAAGTAGGTCACTGTGAGGTATCTTTAAAATAATAAAGCCTTTTTTTCGCACAGATTTATTATGTGAGTCATGTCAAGCGCCAGCTAGCGCCCGTCTTCAGACACATCTTAGAAATATAACATAATATGAATTTAGTATGAGAAAACAAACTTTGCTCATTTTAACAAGTAGCTCAAAAAAATCGTATAAACTGTATCTTGTTAGTTTTTATCATAATACATCGACTAATATTTTAAATGTGTGTCTTTTTTTATTTTATTTACATGTCGTTTTTTGTGTTCAAAAAGTATCATGGTGGAGATGTATGTGTATAACTATGTTAAAATTGACAAATCTGAAAATTATTAAGATTGTAAGTAAGGATGATACTCCTATACAGGGTGAGTCACGAGGAACTATACATACTTCTACCACAAGTGGAGGCACATCCTTATGTCTCCTTGTTTTCATTGTTAATATACAGGGTGAATTATGGATGTTAACCAAAACAATGTTTCGTCATATCTTTTTAATGATTAAGTCAATTTTTCTCATATATAAAAGTGTGTATTGGTGCCTGGCAACTAACTGACATATTCAGAATTGAAAAAATCCAGGTCCGTCTTCGAGAAAATTTGTGGGACTGCTTCATATTCACCACTTCACCCTGTATATGATTTTTCAAAAATCTGATAAAATTTTTTCAGAGGGCATAAATAGACAGTTAGCCCTGGGTATTTGAATTTTTTGTTTCACTCACCTGACATTTCCAATTAAAGATTTAATTTTAGAGCCAAATTGAAAATTGACAATAATGAAGTATCTTACTGTATAATAATGTTTAGTTATTAAAAAGAAATCTTCAAAATAGACAAAAACGACGTTTGAGGAAAACTCATGTGTCTAATTATTTTAATCGGAATGAAATGAACAAGCCTGGGAAATGTTTATTCATAAATTAAAAAAATTATTTAAAAAACAATAACCAAACAATAAAACAGTTTTAACAATGTGGAACAAAGTAAAAAACAATTTAATAAACATTACGATTATAAAAGATGTTCCAAATGAAGTCCATCTGCCTCAATACACTTTTCTTGACGGATGTTTAAATGTGTAATGGACTTTGTGATTGTCAGGGGGTCATTTCTGATAATATTACAACAGTGAATAATTTCTGTTAATGAGCTGTTGTGTTTTATAATCGTAATGTTTATTAAATTGTTTTTTACTTTTTTCCACATTGTTAAAACTGTTTTATTGTTTGGGTAATGTTTTTTATTTTATTTCTTAATTTATGAGTAAACATTTCCCTGGCTTGTTCATTTCATTCCGATTAAAAGAATTAGACATATGAGTTTTCTTTAAACAAATAAGAAAATTGGTTTATTACAAACATTTTTTGTCTGTTTTCTGTCTATTACGGGAGAAAAAGTTACATATAGGGTGAATTATTGGGAAGATCCAGATATGCCAGATTTTTAAATTTGGCCTGTGAATCAATTCAAATTATGATATTTACCATACTGGAGCACAGTGTGTGTCGTTTCTGTTTATTTTGAAAGATTTGTTGTTAATAACTAAGCATTATTATACAGTAAGATACTTCATTATTGCCAATTTTCAATTTGGCTCTAAAATTAATCTTTAATTGGAAATGTGAGGTGAGTGTAACAAATAATTCAAATACCCAGGTCTAACTGTCTATTTATGCACTCTGAAAAAATTATATCAGATTTTTGAAAAATCATATGCCGGGTGAAGTGTTGAATATGAAGCAGCCCCACAAATTTTCTCGAAGACGGACCTGGATTTTTTCAATTCTGAATATGTCAGTTAGTTGCCAGACACCAATATACACTTTTATAAAAATATGAGATAAATCGACTTAATCATTGAAAAAATATGACGAAACATTGTTTTGGTGAAGATCCATAATTCACCCTGTATATTAATAATCAAAACAAGGAGACATTTTTTAATGGTCATTTGATAATCCCCTAACGTGCCTCTATTTATGATAGAAGTATGTACAGCTCCACGTGACTCACCCTGTATATTACCAAAACGCCTCTTGGTGTGCTTTGAAGGATGAGGATGAGGTGGATTTGGTTATGTTGAAGGATTGGTTTAATTCTAGATTACTCACAATCAATTTTGAAAAAACACACTATCTGCCCTTCTCATGCAATAGGCTGGGTTTGCCTGACTTCGATAGAATTTGTGCCCGGACACCTCACAATGAACTGGTTTTGCACCCGGTCAGCTCAGTCTAGTACCTTGGCATTTTCTTTGATCCCCATCTTCGCCGGGACACCCATATAGACAAAGTTACTCAAACTATAAAATCCCTATTCCATATATTTAAACGCTCCAAAGCTGTACTAACAGTACAATATTGAAAAACATTACGCTCTTGTAGAATCCAGAATAAATTATGGAATTTTCGCATTACAAAAATAAATCGTAATGAGCAGACGTAAAAAATAAAAAAATACATTATTTTGTAACACTCATATTAAAGAAAAAATAAATTCTAATACAACAATCTTTTTTAGTTACGTTGTTTTTTCAAATGTTGGATTTTTGATCTTACAACAATGACCGATCGGTCTATGTTATATTTCACTAGAAATTACTTAATTTCATCTGTGGGTGGATATTCATTCCCTCTGATGTAAAATAATTTACAGTACAAATAGTACCAATTATTATAGCACTATGTTAGATTGGATGGAAATGGTAACTAAGATACACAACGCTCGTAAACTAGATTTTAAAAATTTTGATGCCACAGAGAGAAATGTAAAACATTCCTTTAAAAAATACGTTAACTTAAGGAAAATGCATTGTCTTAGAGAATCGTAATTATTATCGTAAAACCATTGTTTTGAATATCAGAATATCTGATGATTGGATGAAAATTTTCAGGTGGCTAATATAAATAAATAAATAAAGGAGTTGATATGAATAATATGTGTTAATTAGAACCATTACCTATTCGGCGACCAGATTTTCGTCTGATATTAATAGATTCCTGCTCTATGGAAAGGTCATCTGGAGCTATAAGATAAGTGTTAAGTAAAATTAAACAAAACAAAATAAATAATTTTGCAGGAAAATAAAATCACGTCTACTCCACAAAAAGTCATATTTATGTCCAAATCATAACCATAATGCCAAACATGTTTCGAGATTCATCTCTCATCATCATCTCTCTCTTATGACCTAAATTTTAATTAATTAATTGTGAGATACTTTTGTTATGTGATTTTTCTTTAAAAAAAAAATTTTTTTTTTAGCGTTAAAAGTTAGAAGACTTTATTTGGAATATACGAGTACATACAAATATTATCTATCCTCCCACAATGAGAATATATTGTTCTACTCTTAGATCGGGAGATAGTACCAGAATTTCGACGACGATTTGGTCACTTAATCCTCTCAGGGTACTGAAACGTACATTATAAACAAGTGCAAAATTGAGCACCCCCGTACATCTAATTATAATTAAAAATTTATAACAACTTGGAAAATCACTTGAAAATATTTTATCTTTTTATATTTTTGGGTAACAAACTTCCTAAAAAAAATGTATTATATTACCGGTGTATAGATTAAAAATGCAAAAATGCATTATGATGATGTAAATATCAAACTGATGATGTAACTATCTGTAAAAATTAATGAAAGTTATTGGGTAACCGCATTATCTTTGTCACACACACTTTTCTATTGTAACAGATATACCTACTAGTACTTTGGTGTGCATAAAATTCTCATCAGGCCCAGTTTTAGGCTCAATATTATTTATTTATTCTTTATTTTGAAAATTTGTGCCATAGCTGATTGATTCCAATGGAGATAAAGGCATATTTTTTTACTTTTTTTATCATGTGTTCTTTGTGAATTTCCTTCTGTAAGAATTTATTTACGTAAACTTTATATGTAGATATATAACGAGGGCTTAAAATTGTTTCAAATATTTGACATTGTTAATAATGTCTTAAAATTATAAATTCGGTAGGAAAAATATTAATTTTATTTGGGAAATTTCGTAGTGTAGATGATTTGACAATAGAAACTTCATCTATTAAATAAATGCGCAACCTTTCGCACTTTATTGCCGCTTCCCCAGGTAATTAAGTCAGTCAAAATGATTTGTGTATCACAGGTCTTACAGAATTTCATTGGAACAAACAAAAAATATACATTACATATGTATTTACTGTTTGAATTTCGATTGTTTCAATGATAGTCTCTAATACCTGTGATATACACACTCTGACTGACTTAGTACTTGAGAAAGCGACAATCAAGCTGTCAAACGTTCCGCATTTATTAAATAGTTGAAGTTGCTATTGTGGAGTCGTCTACCTTACGAATCTTTTCTAATAAAATTAAAAATAAGGACACTAATAATAGAATATTATAAAATCAATATTCTACAACTTTTTCAAAATATAAGTTTGAGATGCACTGTTTATATATGCTATCCTGTATATTGAATGTTATTTGAAAGTATTTCAACACATGTTTTCGCATTTAGAATTTCTTTCTAGCATCCTACCTTACAACCTTTACCTATATTCTTATAACTTAAAGAAAAAGTATTTTCCTTCCCTCAATTATCCACAGTTAGAGCTAGTGATAATATTTGTTTAGTACCTCACCGGACGTCACCAAGTCTACTGCTTATCTATCTCAAAGTAGTGACGCGAAAACGAAATATACTTAGTTATTTTTTTATTTTATTTTGTGCATAAGATTGTTGCAAGGCGCTATTGCCAAATTTCGGAAGCGACAACATACTACGCATATCTATTTCATGCCTATATATAATGGAAGTGACATGGTACCCTTGATGACAATATTGGACGCGACACTAGCGCCAGTCATATATACTCGAACTAACGAAAAATTTTCTATGTACGCGAATTGCGTTGTCACCTCCAACACAATTTTCGGATTTAGGCCCCTTACCCCCCATACACACCGAAAAACGCGAAAACAAGGCAAAACCTTGTGACTTCCGAAATCGGAGGTGAAATCGTTATATATGAAGTGACAACGAATATATAATATCTATTTCGGAGGTGACAACGACAGTTTATAGATATATATATATATATAAAATATCCACGAAATAAATTTAATATAATAATCATTAAATAAATAAAGAAATAAATAAATAAATATATATATAAATATATAAATAAATAAATAAATACATAAATAAATAAATGAATGGAGTCAAAAGTATGTTTCTATCTAAAAGCTTTTCATTTAATGATTGTTCGCCACTGATGGGACTGGTCTAGTCTTGAAACATGTATGACTTGGATTAAATATTATTATATTAAATTTAATTCATAGAGATTAGACTTTTATTTCAATACTGTACTTGTAATAAATCACCCTGTGTGTTTCTTTTACCGATGAATCGGCAACAGCACGACACACACCACATTCGCTTGCTTTTTTTTCTACCCTCCCTACGTATCCCCTCCAGATTAATACAGAATTTCATCAATCTCTCTCTCTGACAATACAGCATTGCCGGTGCATATCTGTTACAAATGATGTAAATAATAAATACATAAGTAAATAAATAAATAAATAAATAATTACATAAATAAATAAATACATAAATAATTACATAAATAAATAAATACATAAATAAATACATAAATAAATAAATAAATACATAAATAAATAAATGAATGGAGTCAAAAGTATGTTTCGATCTAAAAGCTTTTCATTTAATGATTGTTCGCCACTGATGGGACTGGTCCAGTCTTGAAACATGTATGACTTGGAATTAAATATTATTATATTAAATTTAATTCATCTCTATTAGACTTTTATTTCAATACTGTACTTGTAATAAATCACCCTGTGTGTTTCTTTTACCGACGAATCGGCAACAGCACGACACACACCACATTCGCTTGCTTTTTTTTCTACCCTCCCTACGTATCCCCTCCAGATTAATACAGAATTTCATCAATCTCGCTCTCTGACAATACAGCATTGCCGGTGCATATCTGTTACAAATGATGTAAATAATAAATACATAAATAAATAAATAAATAAATACATAAATAATTACATAAATAAATAAATACATAAATAAATACATAAATAAATACATAAATAAATAAATGAATGGAGTCAAAAGTATGTTTCTAGATAGAAACATATGGACTGGTCTAGTCTTGAAACATGTATGACATGGATTAAATATTATTATATTAAATTTAATTCATAGAGATTAGACTTTTATTTCAATACTGTACTTGTAATAAATCACCCTGTGTGTTTCTTTTACCGACGAATCGGCAACAGCACGACACACACCACATTCGCTTGCTTTTTTTTCTACCCTTCCTACGTATCCCCTCCAGATTAATACAGAATTTCATCAATCTCTCTCTCTCTGACAATACAGCATTGCCGGTGCATATCTGTTACAAATGATGTAAATAATTGTTATACGTTGCGTTTTGTTTCTGATATTAATAAACTACAAAACGGTTTCTGGCTGTGACAATACTGCTCTATGCTGTGCACGCTAGTATACGCCACGTAGTGGCAGGCGTACTTAGAGATCTTCTGATTTTAATGCATTGGGCTGACTATCTATTGTGTAGATTAATCTTTGCTGAAAGCAATTGTGGGGTGTTATGTACAATGGGGTCCACTTATAACGATTGCTGTTGCCAAACACATTATGTAAGCTATAGGCGTTTTAGACTACGAGTGTTCTCGTTCAAAACGTTATAACGAGCAAATACTATTTTAAAAAGCAAACTAGTTGTACATAGTTTAGAAAAAGTACTTATGTACTATGATCAGCAAAATTTATATATATATATTAAACGATATGCCCATTCTCCTTTTATAAGTACATTTGTACATTCAGCTGTAAATAACATTTTTTTATTCAGTGTTCACCTACTTATTCATAGATGGCTGCTTATGTGTTACTGTGGGGTTTTGTATACCACATAAATAAAAGCACGGATATAATAATACTAAAAAACTTTATTACCAAATACTAGTTGGGTACATATAACAATAAATGATATCGTCACGTCAAGGGTGTTCTGTTATTTGTTTTTTGGGTTCCGTCTATAGTTGCCAAAATCGGTCTCGATAATAAACGATCGAGGTTCATCGGAAATTGATATTACCTTACCATAGACTCTATTACTCAAACACTATCACCTATAACTAAGTCTGTCAATTTCTTTGCTCCATGTTTTTTATTAAAATTATGTGCTGATTTTTCTTTAGCCTTACTCTCCGTTTCGAAAACCAAGTCGGAATTTACCGGTTTATTTAACAATTCAGGAACTATTGGTAAATGAGACCTCAACTTCCTGCCCATTAAAAGTTCTGATGGAGAAAAACCATTTTGGAGAGGGATGGTTCTATAGGCTAAAAGTGCCAAATAAATGTCTTCGTTTTTATATATCAGGTTCTTAGCGATTTTTACAGCAGCCTCGATACACCCATTGGATTGAGGAAAGTATGGACTAATAGTTATGTGTTGAAAATCGTATTGATGTGCAAAATTTTTGAATCCTGACTGAAACTGTGGACCATTGTCGGAACGCACAATGTCGGGAATGCCGTATCGGCTGAAAAGTTCTTTTAGTTTAGTTATAATTACAACTTCGGTCAAGTTATTCAATTTGAAAATTTCGAAAAACCTCGAATAATAGTCCGTAACAATAAGCCACCAAGTGTCGGTTTTAAACAAATCCAAGGCTATCTTTTGCCACGGCCTATCAGGGAATTTGTCCTTGATGAAGGGTTCAGTGTGGTTGGTTCTGTGTTCAATACATTGAGGACAGTTTCGAACTATGTTCTCTATTTGTACAGACAGACCCAACCACCATACAGACGCTTTCGCTCTGGAACGACATTTAACTATTCCTAAATGTCCTTGGTGAAGAAATTCCATAACCTGTTTCTGTAATGATTTAGGAACTATAATACGGGAATTTCTTAGCAAAAGTCCATTTGAATATGATATCTCGAATCTATAGGTATAGTATGGTAATAATTCTGTGTCGATTTTTTGTTTATCGGGCCACCCTGAGAAATAATGCTCTTTTAATTTGACGCATATAGGATCTATAGATTGTTCAGCTTTAAGTTTGTCAATGAAATAGCTTTTAACTTGAATAGACTGTATTATGAAACTAACATGAGCTTCTACTTCCATAGTTAATTCTTCGTCGTTTTTACTCTTACAATAAGTAACACTGAATTTAAGTTTCCACTAAACAATATTTTTTAACTTTAAAATTTAAAATCACGCTAAATATTATTTCATAGAGAAAAAGGATAAATAATAATGATAATATACAGGGTGACATAGAAAAAAGTACATTGCATACTGCCACACAATAGAGGACACTAAAATAAGAAAAAAGTTCCCATGAACACGCGTCCGCAAGGCCTTCGGTTAAAAAATACGGGGTGTTGAATTTTAATTTTTTTTTGGGTTTTTTTGAATATCTTTTGCCAGAGACGCAAGAAATGGATAAAATGTGGTAAACAGGGGTTTTTTATCACGCTAAATTCAAATATGATCTTAGTTTTGTGATTACTGATAGAGGGCGCTACATACAAGGTTCCATCCTTATTGAATCGGTCGTAATTTTTTTGCTATACACTGTATGTCATTTTCGACTGAAAACATTGTTATCCCTTCTTTTATACTTAAGAAAGGTATACCTTGTCCAAGTCGCTAGAAGCAATGGTTCCAGTACAAATGCATCTAAAAGCCGACAATGCCCGCAAATTATTCAAAAAGCGCCAAAGTAACCTTTGCAAAAACAATGATAAATAAAAATTAAATAATGTGTCATAATGACACTTGTCAAACTAATGTAATAATTGTTAAAGGTATAAAAAGTTACGACCGATTCACTAGGGATGAAACCCTGTATGTAGCGTCCTCTATCAGTAATCACAAAACTAAGATCATATTTGAATTTAGCATGACAAAAAACCCCTGTATACCACATTTTATCCATTTCTTCTTGCGTCTCTGGCTAAAGATATTCAAAAAACTAAAAAATTAAAATTCAACACCCCGTAACTTTTAACCAAAGGCCTTGCGGACCCGTGTTCATGGGAACTTTTAATCTTATTTTAGTGGCCTCTATTGTGTGGCACTATGCAATGTACTTTTTTCTATGTCACCCTGTATATATAGCTATCTCTGTTAAGTATAAAACATCGTATATTTTTTTATGTACGAGTAGGACCTACCTTATATATGTATTTATTTCATATTTTATTATTAATAGATACAGTGTTGCGACTATGACAACTGAATATTATGTGATCGCCTAAATAATGAAGTCAAAGAAACTTGTCGTTAAAACTAAGTTAATAAATGTGGAAAACTCAGATCAAGCAAAATAACATTTAATTATATTTTTGCATTATTCGTCACAAACAAATAATGTTGGAACCATTTAAAAAATGAAAAATAAGGTAGCATCTGATAATTATGTGACCGCTGGCAACATTGTCTATGGCTGGAAGCGAAAGAAAATACGTGCACTTATTATAAATATCCGTATGTTCAAATCACGACCTGATTGGTCTAAAAACATGGCTCCCCCACTTTTCCACCAAGATTGCTACACATTTACTATAAACCCAAATTAATGAATGAACGACATTTTCCGACAACGCCGTCTGGTTTTTTTAGACAGGTACTAATCAAGCGCTGACAGACTATGTTTATAAAGACAATGGTATAGTCAATAGAAAATAAAGAAGTTGATTTTGTTAACTCAAAATTGACACACCCTGTATACTTTATTATTTCAAAGCAATAAACTTTTATATAAAACTTTTCTCTGTAAATATTTTTGTTTTGGACATCAGGGTATAGTTCGCATTGCTTGAGACACCGTGTTCATAAAGATTATGTTGAGTAGGTAACTTTAACATTATGGTGTTAGTTTGATTCGGAAATATCACGAGACAGGGGCAATAATTATCAATCCGCATATAATTCTCTACTCGCTCGTTATGATAATAAAAGGCTGGCATAGCTTTTGCTCATTTGCAAGCTATGCATAACGCACCATTTATCAGTTCTTGCAAGGATTCCCAAACATTGCGTTCTCTTTTGGACATGAACTTCAACGTTGATGAGTGGGATTTGCTATTATTTGATGCATTATTCTCTAAACATTTAGATCCAGAAATTATCACGCGTTTCGAACTGGAGAGTAATTTCAATAATAATAAGATACCAAAGTTTGTTTCATTGAGAGGCTTTGTTTCAAAGTAATGTTCAGCTCTAGAAGCTGTTGAGTTCTCATCTCCGAAAAACAATTCAATCTTTAATCCAAATAATAAATCAATGTTTTCCAGCAGTTTTTCAACAAATAAGCCTAAACATCTACTTTTTTTGGTCAATCTAATGAGAATTATAATATAAATTATATGAAAACCAAGTTAAATAATTCTGTTATTTGTCACTTTTGCAAGGGTACATACAATATACAGGGTGTCCGGAAAAAGGAGGTCAATCCGTTAACCACAGATTCCTTGAGCAAAAATAATATGAGTTCTAAAATGTCATTTTTCATTTTAGCCCTCCATGTTTGATATACAGGGCGTCAAAGTTGAAAATTTAAAACCAATATTTTTAAATAATTGTAGTATTTATTGAGATATTGGATTCAAATTTAGGGTGTTGCTTCAGCATAAAGAACTACTTCTTTCCAAAAGACAACACAAAAGAAAAATTTCTTAATAGCCAAAATACGGGATGTTCAGTACCCATTAACCACCCCAATTTTTTATTACGTACGCCAATGACCTTTTAACTAAGTTTTTATAGGTAACTATGTATTTTTGATAATTTTTTAACTCTTATAAAATTTCGATAAAATCATTTGTTTTTGAGATATTTTGAAAAGTATTGGCTCTTGTTTGATGCCTCGGCGGCTCTGGCTAATCTTATAATGTTGAAATCTCAAGCCACTCTGGTGTTACCTTGGATACCTACTTAAGCAATGTTTTCTTGTTGTGAAATTAGTTGTCACTATTTGACAATAGTTTAGGGTTTAAAGGTTAATATTTTTAATTATCGGTAATTTTGTAAGTAAACACAAAGAAAATGGATCGTAGACGAAACAATGTTATAATTCTTTGCGGAAATGACGGATATGGTTTTAATCATGGGTAAGATTTAAAGACATTTTTTGATTGATTATGATCAGTAAAATTGTATTTTTGTTTATTTAATAGGAAAATGTAACTCTAACGCTAGTTTAGCCGCTAGGTGGTACGCAGAAAAGTTCCCTAATCGAAATCATCCAAAACGAAGGTATTTTTCAAATTTGGTTAGGCAACTAAGGCACAGTGGAAGTTTCAGGGAAGACCGTAGACACATCATCAAGTAAACTTTAAAGTGAACGTGTGGGTTGATGTCGTGGATAATTTCTTTTTGGGTCCTGTAATTTTACGAGGGAATTTGACTGGTGATTCATTTTTAGCATTTCTTCAAAACATACTGCCCGATTTACTTGACGATTTGCCTCTCTTAATTAGACAAAACATTTGGTTTCAACTTGGTGGTGCACCAGCACATATTGCTAGGAATTGAAGGAGATACTTATATGAAAACTTTCCCCATCGCTGGATTGGGCGAGGCCAAGATGCTCTTGTTAAATGGCCACCCCGATACCCAGATATTGTCCCTTGGACTATTCAGTCTGGGGTTGCATGAAACTTTTTGTTTATAAGGTTCCGATTTTGAGTGAAAATAATTTAATAGAAAGAATCTTAAAAGCTGGGGAAGACTTTAGATTTTCTTTACTAAAAAGAGCTCGCATATGCATTGAAAAAAAGTTCTTTAGACTGGTAGTTTTTCTAATGTTTATTTAGTTACTTTTTCATGTTTTTAAAATAATATGTTTAAATAATTAATATTTGACTATGATGCTTCAAATTAAGTTAAAAATAATAAACAATTTCGTGTTCGTAGTGTTTAGTTTTATTACCCTTTCGAAAACTGTACTTAATTTAATTAAATATGCTTGATTTAGTAGTGAAAATACCGTGAGCCGCGTAGACAACAAGAGCCAATATTTTTCAAAATATCTCAAAAACAAATGATTTTATCCAAATTTTATAAGAGTTAAAAAATAATCAAAAATACATAGTAACCTATAAAAACTTAGTTTAAAAGTCATTGACGTACGTAATAAAAAATTGGGGGTCAATGGATACTGAACATCCCGTATTTTGACTATTAAGAAATTGTTTTTTGTGTTGTTTTTTGGAAAGAAGTAGCTCTTTATGCTGAAGCAACACACTAAATTTGAATCCAATATCTCAATAAATACTAGAATTATTTAAAAATATTGGTTTTAAATTTTCAACTTTGACGCCCTGTATATCGAACATGGAGGGCTAAAATGAAAAATGACATCTTAAAACTAAACTAAAATTATTTTTGCTCAAGGAATCTGTGGTTAACGGATTGACCTCCTTTTTCCGGACACCCTGTATATATACAATTTACAAATGGAGTAGTTTTACTCACAAGTCGCCAAAAGACAGGTTTAGTATTGCAAGAGCTAATAATTGGTGTACCAATTGCCTCAGTAATCAGCATTCAAATAAATTTTGATTATCTTCTTCTACGTGTCGTCATTGTAACAGTAATCATCATTCGCTTCTTCATTTCGATAATTCACAGAACAATTCAAACCTCGCCGCAACTGTGGCTAGCACTTCTAATAATTCTGTGCCCGCCACTGCTCTTCTGAATTTTTCAGATCTCGCAAATTCATTGAATAATTTGACCATTTCTTCTAGTACAAATGACCAGCCAAATAATTCTAACGCTACGCACACTGCTTCTCATTTTAATGGAATGGTATGTTCCTCTCAAAATATTCTTTTATCGACAGCTATTGTTGAAATTTTAGATGCACATAATACCTATCAAAAGTTTCGCGTTTTGTTAGATTGTGGTTCACAAACCAACTACATTTCGCAGAAATGCTTTAACAGATTAGGTTTATCCCGCTATAATTTTTCCCTTTCAATACAAGGCATAGGTAATATGTCACAAATGACGTCTAATGGTGCTTCTACCTGTACACTAAAACCAATCGCACAATGTTCACTATAGACGCGGTAATTATGGCAAAATTATGTGCACTTATGCCTACTTCGTCACTTGAAAATTAAAATTGGTCACATATTCAAAACCCGCATCCATCGATTTAATATTAGGGCGGATATTTTCCCGCATATCTTAACTCAAGGTCGCTTATCGGGACAATTAAATGAACCCGTTGCACTCAATACAGTATTCGGCTGGATACGTATGGGTAAAATGGTTTAGGATAACAGGACTATTGGTGCAGTTATTAGGGAGTTAAGGCAAAACCAAGAACGTATACGTATCTCCATACGTAAACGTGAGATTTTGGTTATGTTTACACTAGATAAGCAGTCATTCAAAATAGAGTTAAGGTGCCATCCAATACGTATCGTATATGCGGAAGGTAGAGATAACACTTTAATTGAGAAAAAGACTATTTTAGATTTTTCTACTTCCATTTACTATGTTGTTAATATTATTGTTTTTTTAATTATTAACCAAATACCTATATATTTTATTATGTATACCTATAAAGAATAACAGAAAAATATTTATAATTGTTACAAAATAAACTACTACTCCTAATTATAATAATAAAGTATTTATTGCAAAATAGCTTAGCTTAATTTTCAATTTAGATTGAGTTTTTAATGTTCTATTCTAGATATTCGTACAAGTTCATGTAATTCCGACCCTGTTGAAAATACCGTCTATACGGTAGATCAAGTTTTAATATGATTCTATAATCATATTAAAACTTGATCTGGATCTATAAGTATCTATAAGTGAATGTAGGTTTTAATCTGGCTTTGACAAGCTCTATGTTATTTTAATAGTAATCTTATATGATTCAATATGGTTTGGGTTTATTTGGATATACATATAAAACACATCAATGGAATTGTATTGGTCTCTATAAGTTTTAAATATGATTAGATCTAATATGCCATTACAGATTCAAAACAAAGTGGGTTTTATACGGATTTAATTGGTTAAAATGAATAGTGTTTAATATGGAATTACTGAATAAAAATTGCCATAAAACGAATTGGTTTCAATATGGATTAATAAGAAATTCTTTATTTGGGAATTGTTGGTTTCAATAAGGCATTCCAAATCAAATGTTTAATTTGGTTTTATCAGTTTGAATTAGTTTTTATGCGGCATAAAACTGCTTATTTCAATTGCGTTTAATATGGAAGTACTGAATAAAAATTACCATGGAACGAATTGGTTTCAATATGGATTAATAAGAAATTCTTTATTTGGAATTTATTGGTTTCAATAAGGTATTCCAAATCAAATGTTTAATTTGGTTTTATCAGTTTGAATTCGTTTTTATGCGGCATAAAACTGCTTATTTCAATATGGATTAATAAGAAATTCTGTATTTGGAATTTATTGGTTTCAATAAGGTATTCCAAATCAAATGTTTAATTTGGTTTTATCAGTTTGAATTAGTTTTTATGCGGCATAAAACTGCTTATTTCAATTGCGTTTAATATGGAAGTACTGAATAAAAATTACCATGGAACGAATTGGTTTCAATATGGATTAATAAGAAATTCTTTATTTGGAATTTATTGGTTTCAATAAGGTATTCTAAATCAAATGTTTAATTTGGTTTTATCAGTTTGAATTAGTTTTTATGCGGCATGAAACTGCTTATTTCAATTGCGTTTAATATGGAAGTACTGAATAAAAATTACCATGAAACGAATTGGTTTCAATATGGATTAATAAGAAATTCTGTATTTGGAATTTATTGGTATCAATAAGGTATTCCAAATCAAATGTTTAATTTGGTTTTATCAGTTTGAATTAGTTTTTATGCGGCATGAAACTGCTTATTTCAATTGCGTTTAATATGGAAGTACTGAATAAAAATTACCATGAAACGAATTGGTTTCAATATGGATTAATAAGAAATTATGTATTTGGAATTTATTGCTATCAATAAGGTATTCCAAATCAAATGTTTAATTTGGTTTTATCAGTTTGAATTAGTTTTTATGCGGCATGAAACTGCTTATTTCAATTGCGTTTAATATGGAAGTACTGAATAAAAATTACCATGGAACGAATTGGTTTCAATATGGATTAATAAGAAATTCTTTATTTGGAATTTATTGGTTTCAATAAGGTATTCTAAATCAAATGTTTAATTTGGTTTTATCAGTTTGAATTAGTTTTTATGCGGCATGAAACTGCTTATTTCAATTGCGTTTAATATGGAAGTACTGAATAAAAATTACCATGAAACGAATTGGTTTCAATATGGATTAATAAGAAATTCTGTATTTGGAATTTATTGGTATCAATAAGGTATTCCAAATCAAATGTTTAATTTGGTTTTATCAGTTTGAATTAGTTTTTATGCGGCATGAAACTGCTTATTTCAATTGCGTTTAATATGGAAGTACTCAATAAAAATTACCATGGAACGAATTGGTTTCAATATGGATTAATAAGAAATTCTTTATTTGGAATTTATTGGTTTCAATAAGGTATTCCAAATCAAATGTTTAATTTGGTTTTATCAGTTTGAATTAGTTTTTATGCGGCATAAAACTGCTTATTTCAATTGCGTTTAATATGGAAGTACTGAATAAAAATTACCATGGAACGGATTGGTTTCAATATGGATTAATAAGAAATTCTTTATTTGGAATTTATTGGTTTCAATAAGGTATTCCAAATCAAATGTTTAATTTGGTTTTATCAGTTTGAATTAGTTTTTATGCGGCATAAAACTGCTTATTTCAATTGCGTTTAATATGGAAGTACTGAATAAAAATTACCATGGAACGAATTGGTTTCAATATGGATTAATAAGAAATTCTTTATTGGGAATTTATTGGTTTCAATAAGGTATTCTTAATCAAATGTTTAATTTGGTTTTATCAGTTTGAATTAGTTTTTATGCGGCATAAAACTGCTTATTTCAATTGCGTTTAATATGGAAGTACTGAATAAAAATTACCATGGAACGAATTGGTTTCAATATGGATTAATAAGAAATTCTTTATTGGGAATTATTGGTTTCAATAAGGTATTCTAAATCAAATGTTTAATTTGGTTTTATCAGTTTGAATTAGTTTTTATGCGGCATAAAACTGCTTATTTCAATTGCGTTTAATATGGAAGTACTGAATAAAAATTACCATGGAACGAATTGCTTTCAATATGGATTAATAAGAAATTCTTTATTGGGAATTTATTGGTTTCAATAAGGTATTCTAAATCAAATGTTTAATGTGGTTTTATCAGTTTGAATTTGTTTTTATGCGGCATAAAACTGCTTATTTCAATTGCGTTTAATATGGAATTGCTGAATAAGAATTTCCACGATGCGATTGGTTTCAATACGGATTCAATAAAAAATTTCATTCATGTCCGTTATCCTAAATAATGCAGATTTCTTGAGCTCCTTATGTTAAGAAATTATTGCATAAAACAACACGGCGTTTTAAGTTATTAAAATAAAATATATACCTAAACATTAATAATATAAGGGTTATTCTTTCATACTGAACTAAGTGAACAATCTGAAAATGATCAGTTCATTCACGATTGTGCGTATTCTTTCGACATCGGTCACTTCTAAGAAACTGATTAAAATTCCTACCCCCCTTGCCTCTTACTGATCAACCTCTAGGTACCGGTTAGTTCGTTCAGTTAACAGTTAACCTCTAAAAGTATTGAATATTGAGAGATAATAATTGGCATATGATTTCGAATCAAACCAGTAAATTGTAAAAGTTTAAAACATGGATAATAATATCATGGAAGAAATAATTTTCCAGTTTTCAGAGCAGATTTGGCTGTTTTCGAGGTTAAGTGAAAGACAATCACAAAAAAGATGATCTTTCGGTTTAGCCAAATATTCAGTTCAGTATAATCACATTCACTTGTTCAGACCAATCACTACGAAAGAATAACCCTATAGATAGGTGAGGTCATTGTCTTTATAAAGACAACTACTACTTTGTTTTTTGTGTGTTGACAAAATACTAGTTATGATTTTCTTACCGTATCCACTGTTGCCGATAACATGCTTAAACATAATATTATAATGTTATAGCTGCTCAGATTTTACAACATATTATGTTACGTCACCAAGAAAAAAAGGTCAATTGTTGGCCAATTTAGTATATAAAAAATCCTAGTACAGATTCATTAAATTCATCTTACAGTACAAATTTAGTACCAGATTTAGTGCAAAATTGTAATAATCATTATTATGTTACAACCGGCAACGCTGACCATTTACTAATACTCAGTGTTGCCGAGGTATAGCCTTCACTATTACCAAAGACATTAATCTTTGATATTACCTACCTATATACATAATTATATACATAGCAATTTTTACTAACGCACAGATAGGTATTCAAAATTTAATTACATTTTTTACATAAGAAAAGATAGCAAAGTATATCCAAAGAGTCACAATTGCGTTGGCATGAACATACATTTGCTCCTGGTTTTGCCTATGACATGATAACTAAATAAATAAAAAAATAACTAATAAGAAAAAAACTAAAATTGAAATAATGGACAATCTATAATATATATCACCATTTATATTTTAGTTTATAATAAATATATCAAATATATATGAATATTTTATTAAGAAAATCGCGACAAAACTGCGGATTTGACCTAAATCTGGCAACTAGTAAGTAGGTATTGTGGTTTATGCTTGACGCTTGTGAGTAGTTCAGAGTTCAGTGTTGCCGATTGCAGCTGACTAATGACACGGTATAGAATTATATCATAGTATATTTCAAAATTATTATAGAATGGGTGAAGACATGAATATTAATACAATCACATCCAGAAGTGTGTGTGAATACAACATGTATGTCGTCATAACTCAATTTTGGTAGCTTATTTAATACCTACTATTCTCTATCTATAACAATAATAGCGTATATTTATATACCTATTATCTATTATTATATTAATTGCTATGGCGCATATTTTGTTATTGCCTTTATATAAAAAGTCAAAATATCTAAATGTAATTAAAACATCTGTTGCAATCTCTATGTCGTCATTATATATATATATATTCCAGAAAACAATAAAAAACTATCGTCAACTGAATGAACTCATGCATAATAATCAGACAACAAAGTCTGTAATAATCTTGATTTTGGAATTGTCGAATAAAATATGTTACAATTTGATAATTCCCTATGACAACACTGCTGCGGTACAATTTTTTACTTAATCTAACCTAGCCCAAATTCCATTGCTAGCATCGTGTTTTGTTATGGCGTCGGTTTATGTTTTGTTTTTCATTATCAATAATATGTTAATTACTCTATCTCAATTGTGTAATAAAATAAGTGTAAATGCTAACCTAAATATATATTATAATATCTTTCATCTATGACTATCTAACAGCATAAAATAACTAAATAACTTTGTGTTGTGTGTTGTGATTATTATTATAAGAAGCAGGTAAGCAAATAAATTATTCTTTTTACCAAGGTATATCATTGTCTTTATAAGGAATAAAAAACATAGCCTATGCTCTGCTAATATAATATTATAGTAATCATTATCATTAGTACGCACGCAATGTATTAGATACACAGTATAGGCAAAGATTAATATAAATAATATATTATGTATATTAATCTTTGGTACCTATGGTTACTTGTATAAGATACAGGTTGATTGCTGGTCGATGGTATATTGGAAGTTTTGCGACAAGTAACCATGCGATTGTTTTGAAAATGTAAGTGATTAGGTATTCAGATCAACCTAATACGACAGCTAATTGTGTGTATTAGCTGTACTAATACCTAATCTATCAGCATACAATAATATTGTCACTATAATATGTAATTTGGGTGAAGTGGTAGAATACATTTATTCTTGTGAACTTTATCAACGTTAATAAAGAAAAAAACGTTTTAATAGTTGTCTACCTAATTAACTATATCGAAAAAATCCAACTTAAGTAATTACTTACATTTTCAAAATATTCGTACTTAGTTACTTTTCCCAAAACAACAAAACAAAGTGTATACCATCAACCAGAATAGACCCTGTACATATAGGTACTGTAATAATAGATATTTCACCACAATCAATTAATAAAACAAATGTGTTAAATTTTCCAAAACGGTGAAATATGGAACATTATTCGTAGTTATTTTAACAATTTTTATTGTATTAAATTTTCTTCAATTTATACACACATTCAAGACTTTTGGGAGATGAAAGAAGATCTAAAGAATTAATAATAATTTATTATTATATTAATAATTGAGAATTAATGACAATATTTAAGAACTTTTTACTCTTTTTAGTATGGGGTATGCTTATCTCAGATTCCTTGATGATATAGTACAGGAGAGTGGAATCACCGAAGACATAAAAAACTTACAAACCTTTGTATTTTATATATTGAAGGTATTTTTGCTAGTTTTATTATTGATTACTTTTTAAATTTATATTCGTCTGTAAATCTAAATAAATCATGTTGTTTTAGATGATATTGATGCTCTGAAAACGCAGATAAGCGAAAAAAACGCAGATAAGGGAAAAGCGAATTAAAATGTTAAACCCAGAGGAAATTCTGAAAGAAAATTCACGAAAGCCAATGAGACTAAATAATTTGAGGGAACAACTGAAAGCAACAAATGAGTTATTAAATGTTCAATGGTTGCAAAAAATGTCTTCGACGTTGTTTCAAAACTAAGTAAGAGTGAAATC
This sequence comes from Apoderus coryli, assembly GCA_911728435.2. Lineage (NCBI taxonomy): Eukaryota > Metazoa > Arthropoda > Insecta > Coleoptera > Attelabidae > Apoderus > Apoderus coryli. Next base: position 27,515,547 of record OU452198.1, read on the forward strand.
ATATTATTTAGCTTTATCCATCTAGTACTTAGTAGTTTATATTTTGTAGAAACTGTGTTCTTGGTCCTTACCAAGAACACAGTTTCTCCTTAGAAGGTAGCTTTGGTATTTTGAAAACCGTATAATTTTGAACGTTCAAGTATCATTGATATCATGACTAAAATAGAACTTTTGGGTTCTCACTTGCTACCGTTTTATAGGTTTCATTATGATCATGAGGCAGATTTTCCTTATGACACAAAGTTAAAAAAACCAATTCAGGAAGTTTATTTTATTTCCACACCAATAATTTAATTAATTATTATTTGCAATGTTTTTAAACAAATTTTGTATTCAGTGCGATAAGAAGTCTGCCGTTGTTCTATGATTCTTATACGTTTGCAATTTAAGGTTTTGTTTGTGGACTTATTTGTTGTTCTTTCTATATTTCAATATTAATCTTCAAGTACATTTCTGTCTCATCCACCTAATTATAATATCTTTTATTCAGTCTGGAAAATTAACAAGAACCCTGTCCGAGGACATTACAATGTTTGTATTGTAAATACTTACGTTTTACCATTTAAACTCTGAAATGCTCCCCAGTACAGGTTCTGCATTGAAATGTGAATGTTTAATTGTTCGGTTTTCCAGCATTAGGTTGCTGCAGGGTAATGATGAGTGTGGTGACATTTGTTTTTTACTTTGCTATTAAAATTGTACACCGCTCGCTGTAAGAATGGCCTATTTATTCAAATTTTATTTCTGTTTGGGCATATTTAGATGGCATATCTGAAGCCAATACATGGAACTGATTCGTTTTGCATTTTCAGATATTACAACATTTTATTTAATTAAAAAAGGGACTGATGAATTCGCCATGCGTACCCAGTTATCAAAAGTAAATACCTGGATTGGGATAAAGATATCCGATATTAATAGGGCGCCCCGGCAGAGCTGTGGTAAGTACCAATTAAATAAAAGTATTGTTTATGTAATGAACTGCTTAACAGTATTTTCATAACTGATATTTTAATATTCCAATGTCTAACTTTTCCACAAAAAGTTAGTCATGGACTTGAAATTTTTTTTAGATGGGATGAAAAATAATAAAAAGAGAAAACGGATACCTCTGAAGAAATAAACGTAGAGAGTGAAGATATTTTAGACAATAAGACATGAGGAACGGAAAGTTAGTATTATTCAATAACAATTTTGTTATAATTTTTTCTATAAAAAAAGTCCTAACATCTTTATTTTATAGTCGACAAAAATATTGGGTTTACTTTTTATCCGTTTTATACACTTTTCACGGGATTCTCTAAGGCACTCATTTTATATCGCGTATGTAGGCCAAGTTTACTATGTGGCTATGTGGTGTATCTGCTGTCTTCAGGCAAGCCCAGTAAGATTTTTAGGTAGTTATGTTTTTTTTTATTTTGCCAAAAGTTCAGAACTTACAAATGTTCAGTAGTATTGTTTACCAAATTTGGTTCAACAAGTACTTATTTACGTATAAAATGACCTAAAACACTTATTTATGATAACATTCCAAAAATAATTTTCATTAAACTTAGCCGCTCAATATATTATGGAGCCCTAAAACTTAAATGGCTACTTATTTAGTTCACAATATCTATCTTCTAAAACATTTCCATAATCAGATTATTATTGAAACCCAAGACAAGACGTCTTTAAACTTCTTTACGCCTACGTCAGTGTGGTGATTTTAAAAGACTAGATACTTGCCTGATATAAATTAAATAATTAGGTATATTATGATTATTCATTTCGCGTAAAAATTTAGTATTCATCATTTTACATAATATATGTATGACAAAAAATATATGTTAGTTCAAAGAACTATTAATATGTTCTAAATAAAACATAATTGAATTATGATTTTGATATCTTTGTTTTCGTATGTACCTAATGTTAATGATTACAGTTTCTACTTACGAAACATGTTTTGCTACCGTTTTTATGTCATTTGATATAACTGACGTTGTTTGTGTTATTACTATACTACTACTACTATACTGTGAGAATAAACTATTTTATTAATTGTAATTATTAGACAATTAAGCAAACGTCTTACCACTTCATTTCAAATCACTTTTATTTTATTTTCAAGTGATGTTGACAAGCATTTTAGTACTCTTTTGAAGATGCTAACATTGTTACCAAAACGCGCGTATACATTAAAAAAATTGTTTGGTGAAGTGATAAAACGTACTTGTTTCTACTCATCGATTAAGTATTATTAATATTTTATATTTTGTTTTAGGTGAACATTGAGATAAATATTGACATGTAATTTTAAAATAGAAAAAAAGTACATGTAACCGGGTGCAGACTGTTTTTTGCTTCCACAAATCCCAAAGTTATGGTTTTTTAAAACAATAATTCTAGACATATATAAAAAATAATAATAATAAATGAAAATTAATTCGACGAAGAGGTAAGTAATTCTATAATACTATAGACCTTAACGTTTTTCAACAAAATTGAAGAGTTATAATTTATTTATAATAATATACAGGGATTTACATTTAAATCCGTTCTAGATTTAAACAGGTTCTAGTGGGCAATCCTGATTGAATCTGATAACTACAAATTAATCCCAATAGCTTTTGCATTTGGATTTGCTTATAAAACCATATTAAATCCGTTCTAAATGTAAACAGGTTCTAGTGGGCAATCCTGATTGAATCTGATAACTACAAATTAATCCCAATAGCTTTTGCATTTGGATTTGCTTATAAAACCATATTAAATCCGTTCTAAATGTAAACAGGTTCTATTGGGCAATCCTGATAGAAACTGATAACTACAAATTAATCCCAATAGCTTTTGCATTTGGATTTGCTTATAAAACCATATTAAATCCGTTCTAGTGGGCAATCCTGATTGAATCTGATAACTACAAATTAATCCCAATAGCTTTTGCATTTGGATTTGCTTATAAAACCATATTAAATCCGTTCTAAATGTAAACAGGTTCTATTGGGCAATCCTGATAGAAACTGATAACTACAAATTAATCCCAATAGCTTTTGCATTTGGATTTGCTTATAAAACCATACTAAATCCGTTCTAAATGTAAACTTCTAACTTCTAAATGTAAACAGGTTGTATTGGGCAATCCTGCTAGAATCTGATAAATACAAATTAATCCCAATAGCTTTTGGATTTGCTTATAAAACCATATTAAATCCGTTCTAAATGTAAACAGGTTCTATTGGGCAATCCTGATTATATATGATAAATACAAATTAATCCCAATAGCTTTTGCATTTGGATTTGCCTATAAAACCATATTAAATCCGTTCTAAATGTAAACAGGTTCTATTGGGCAATCCTGATAGAAACTGATAACTACAAATTAATCCCAATAGCTTTTGCATTTGGATTTGCTTATAAAACCATATTAAATCCGTTCTAAATGTAAACAGGTTCTATTGGGCAATCCTTATAGAAACTGATAACTACAAATTAATCCCAATAGCTTTTGCATTTGGATTTGCTTATAAAACCATACTAAATCCGTTCTAAATGTAAACTTCTAACTTCTAAATGTAAACAGGTTGTATTGGGCAATCCTGCTAGAATCTGATAAATACAAATTAATCCCAATAGCTTTTGGATTTGCTTATAAAACCATATTAAATCCGTTCTAAATGTAAACAGGTTCTATTGGGCAATCCTGATTATATATGATAAATACAAATTAATCCCAATAGCTTTTGCATTTGGATTTGCCTATAAAACCATATTAAATCCGTTCTAAATGTAAACAGGTTCTATTGGGCAATCCTGATAGAAACTGATAACTACAAATTAATCCCAATAGCTTTTGCATTTGGATTTGCTTATAAAACCATATTAAATCCGTTCTAAATGTAAACAGGTTCTATTGGGCAATCCTTATAGAAACTGATAACTACAAATTAATCCCAATAGCTTTTGCATTTGGATTTGCTTATAAAACCATATTAAATCCGTTCTAAATGTAAACAGGTTCTATTGGGCAATCCTGATAGAATCTGATAAATACAAATTAATCACTATAGCTTTTGCATTTGGATTTGCTTATAAAACCATATTAAAACGTTCTAAATGTAAACAGGTTCTATTGGGCAATGCTGATAGAAACTGATAACTACAAATTAATCCCAATAGCTTTTGTATTTGGATTTGCTTATAAAACCATATTAAATCCTTTCTAAATGTAAACAGGTTCTATTGGGCAATCCTGATTATATCTGATAAATACAAATTAATCCCAATAGCTTTTGCATTTGGATTTGCTTATAAAACCATATTAAATCCGTTCTAAATGTAAACAGGTTCTATTGGGCAATCCTGATAGAAACTGATAACTACAAATTAATCCCAATAGCTTTTGCATTTGGATTTGCTTATAAAACCATATTAAATCCGTTCTAAATGTAAACAGGTTCTATTGGGCAATCCTTATAGAAACTGATAACTACAAATTAATCCCAATAGCTTTTGCATTTGGATTTGCTTATAAAACCATATTAAATCCGTTCTAAATGTAAACAGGTTCTATTGGGCAATCCTGATAGAATCTGATAAATACAAATTAATCCCTATAGCTTTTGCATTTGGATTTGCTTATAAAACCATATTAAAACGTTCTAAATGTAAACAGGTTCTATTGGGCAATCCTGATAGAAACTGATAACTACAAATTAATCCCAATAGCTTTTGCATTTGGATTTGCTTATAAAACCATATTAAATCCGTTTTAAATGTAAACAGGTTCTATTGGGCAATCCTGATAGAAACTGATAACTACAAATTAATCCCAATAGCTTTTGCATTTGGATTTGCTTATAAAACCATATTAAATCCGTTCTAAATGTAAACAGGTTCTATTGGGCAATCCTGATAGAATCTGATAAATACAAATTAATCCCAATAGCTTTTGCATTTGGATTTGCTTATAAAACCATATTAAATCCGTTCTAAATGTAAATAGGTTCTATTGGGCAATCCTGATAGAAACTGATAACTACAAATTAATCCCAATAGCTTTTGCATTTGGATTTGCTTATAAAACCATATTAAATCCGTTCTAAATGTAAACAGGTTCTATTGGGCAATCCTGATAGAAACTGATAACTACAAATTAATCCCAATAGCTTTTGCATTTGGATTTGCTTATAAAACCATATTAAATCCGTTCTAAATGTAAACAGGTTCTATTGGGCAATCCTTATAGAAACTGATAACTACAAATTAATCCCAATAGCTTTTGCATTTGGATTTGCTTATAAAACCATATTAAATCCGTTCTAAATGTAAACAGGTTCTATTGGGCAATCCTGATAGAATCTGATAAATACAAATTAATCCCTATAGCTTTTGCATTTGGATTTGCTTATAAAACCATATTAAAACGTTCTAAATGTAAACAGGTTCTATTGGGCAATCCTGATAGAAACTGATAACTACAAATTAATCCCAGTAGCTTTTGTATTTGGATTTGCTTATAAAACCATATTAAATCCGTTCTAAATGTAAACAGGTTCTAGTGGGCAATCCTGATTGAATCTGATAACTACAAATTAATCCCAATAGCTTTTGCATTTGGATTTGCTTATAAAACCATATTAAATCCGTTTTAAATGTAAACAGGTTCTATTGGGCAATCCTGATAGAAACTGATAACTACAAATTAATCCCAATAGCTTTTGCATTTGGATTTGCTTATAAAACCATATTAAATCCGTTCTAAATGTAAACAGGTTCTATTGGGCAATCCTGATAGAATCTGATAAATACAAATTAATCCCAATAGCTTTTGCATTTGGATTTGCTTATAAAACCATATTAAATCCGTTCTAAATGTAAACAGGTTCTATTGGGCAATCCTGATAGAAACTGATAACTACAAATTAATCCCAATAGCTTTTGCATTTGGATTTGCTTATAAAACCATATTAAATCCGTTCTAAATGTAAACAGGTTCTATTGGGCAATCCTGATAGAATCTGATAAATACAAATTAATCCCAATAGCTTTTGCATTTGGATTTGCTTATAAAACCATATTAAATCCGTTCTAAATGTAAATAGGTTCTATTGGGCAATCCTGATAGAAACTGATAACTACAAATTAATCCCAATAGCTTTTGCATTTGGATTTGCTTATAAAACCATATTAAATCCGTTCTAAATGTAAACAGGTTCTATTGGGCAATCCTGATAGAAACTGATAACTACAAATTAATCCCAATAGCTTTTGCATTTGGATTTGCTTATAAAACCATATTAAATCCGTTCTAGATGTAAACAGGTTCTAGTGGGCAATCCTGATTCATACTAATTATTTCAAATATGTTTTTAATTTGGAATTGCTGTTTCAAATACACACTATGAACCGTATTAATCCATATTAAATTTTTTTTTATATGGTTCTATCTGGCATTTTCCGGACAACAATCGGTTCAATACGTTTAAATATACGATACGCGTAGAGGTACATATGTTTACGGCCTTCGTATCGTTAAACGTATCATAAATTTAAAGAGCGCATGCGTAGATGTCAAAAGATACGTTTACGTATACGTCACTGGCTTTGCCTTAACTCCCTATTAATACAGCTACATTCTTTTCCTGTGTAGAAAGTGATTTGCATTTTCTTGACACTACTCTTAAAACATTTTGAGAGGTAGAAGAACTTCCTAAGAGTATCTATATATCCCCTGAAGACTCAGTATGTGAAGAAATATTCTCCAGTACACATACTAGAAATAAAGATGGTCTCTACGCCACGCCGGTCCAATTACCCTTTAAAAGTGCAGAACCTGAATTCGATGTCCAAAACTCATATTCTATCGCCCGACGTCGCTTTCTATCGTTAGAAAAACGATTGTTATGTTGTCCTGAGATTTGTGCAAAATATTATTATATCATTAACCAATATCTTTAAATTATATCGAATTAATTTCCGAACATTCTCTAACCACTACGGCTTACTATATTCCCCATTTCTGTGTTGTAAAACCAGATAAACTTACAAACTAATCAGGGTTTCTCGCTCAACGATTGCTTATTGACAGGTCCAAAATTACAAAAGGACATTACTTCTATTTTACTAGATTTCCGCCCACATACTATAGTTTTTACTTGTGATATTAAAAATATGTTTACGGAGATACTACTCGCTGAAAATCATCAAGATTTTCAAAGAATTCTTTGGAGGTTCTCCCAGCAAGACCCTATTAAGGAGTATCGGATAAAAAGAGTTACATTCGGGCTTTCTTGTTCCCCATTTCTCGCGAATCTTACTATTATACAATTAGCAAATGATGAAAAATTAAATTCTCTCTCGCTTCGGATATTCTTAAATGTGACATATATGTCGATGATATCGTTACCGGTTCTAATTCCTTATCGGAAGCGATAGATATTCGTAATCAACTGATCGGGATATTAAAAACATCCGGATCTGCGCCGCCATACCAATTTGGGGAAGAAAGAATGAGACGACACGGCACACTCTGCTATTAACCGCCGCATGTAAAAATGTGGCTGTTTTCGCTTTTCGGGGGTTTTACGCAATTTTCAACCGTTTTTTGGTGTGAAAAGTGTTTCCGGAAAGTGAAGAAGGTGTTGGGACAACTAGAGCTCCGTAAGGCTCAAGATTTCGTGATTTCATGTACATTTTGATGATTCTGATTTGCGAATGGAATGTAGAACAGTCTGAATTAAGTTTAAGAGTTGACAGTTGAGGTCTGACTCATTTGAGTGAAAAGTTTAATATTGTGAAGTATTTTTTGGTAGTTATTGAGAAGCATATTGTTCTAACTAACTTGTTACGTTGCTAGGAAGACCAGCAACCTCAGATTAATATTTCTTCATCCATCATTGACTATCGAGTTTTCATTTACTTCTTGGGTCCTTGTTCAATTAGAGCGAATAGTCCATATGCCTATCCTTAATCATGGGCCTCGAGTACCATTAAATACGGCTCCGATAATCTGATTTTGTTCAGCTAAAATAAAACATGGGCAATTGCTGTTGTTAGTGGACGTCTTATCTTTAGTAGGAAAAATAAAGAGAATTATATTAAAAATCCTGCAATCAATCCTTTTTGTTGACTTGAGTTATTCAGTACCGGTTCGTCTTTGTTTACTTATTTATTGACAATATCCAAACAGTACTTATCCCATTGTTATGCGTTTTGTATTCGCCTTTGCTAATCGGTTGTCATGTCGCCGAATTCGACAGTAGGTGGTATCAATATTGCCTCATTTCGCGGTTAAACCGGATTTTCCGACAGGAAAATTCTCCATTACATTTTGCGGTGTGAATCCATACAGTAGCCAGGAAGTTGAGACAAATTTTGTGAAGCCAGTAATTGTGGAGACACTCTTGTTATAAAATTAAGTACAGGGTGCGGCATCATAACTTCCTTTTTTTGAATGGGCGCTATTTAGACTAAAGATCGAACTGGGGAGAAACTGCTCTTATTCGGTAGACGTACATCTAAAGTTTGTTCCCCATCCGGTCAGGCTCCACGATGCGTTGTAACAGTGAGCAACGTGCATTTTCCGGCGAGGGGTACTTCTCGAATGGACGTTCTGTGATCGCAAATCAGCGAGCCTTTCGAAATCGATTCAGGGCCTGTGCCAAATCGGAAATCAATAGTTACATGGGTCTTTACATTCAGACAAAGCGCGAGTGTGACGAGACGAAGAAATTGGAGTCCTTCAGCCCATTAGAACACCTGAAAACATAGAAGCTGTGAGAGCCTCAATATTGCGATCCCCATGGCGTTCTGCTTGCAAACATGCACCTGTCCTAAGACTTTCCGATCGTTCAGTGAGGCGAATTCTTCACGATGATCTTCATTACCATCCGTACAAGTTGGCGATTGTTCAAGAACTCTCCCATTTCTCGAAAACGTTCCTGAGGACGCAATTGTTTTTTTAGTGATGAGGCCCATTTCCACGTGAATGGATACGTCAACAAACAAAATACTGGGACTACAGCAACCCCCGCGAATGGCATTAAAGGCCCCTGCACTCACCTAAAGTCACAGTGTGGTGTGCAAATTTCTTCGGCTGGGGAATTGATTCCTGGTTTTTTTGAAGAAAATGAGGAAACAGTGACAGTGAATTCTAACCGATATGTAAACATGTGGGTATGAATTATTCCAACTCAGGGATTTCTGTTGTGAACTCTAAGATGGCTAAACAGATCGATCCTCGAGCCGCAAACCTTGTCACAAAATTGACACACCCAATCACCACTATTTACCGGCTGCCCCATTGATGCGTTCTCTCTCCTTTCGATCCTGTCTCTTTGCATCCTCATGTCGTCGACGCTGCTCTTCAAAAACTTGACCTTCGTAAATGGCACGCCTCCATCTTGGTCGGTTGTTCGCGATCTGCTCCCAGTTGTTCTTCACATCTAAGCCACACTTTTTCATAAGTGGTCCAAGACACAACTGTACGTAAGGGTAGGGACTACAATTATACACTCGCAACTTAGTTCGAAGGTCGACGTTATGATTATCCAAGACTTTCGTCCTCACCAACCACATTGTGTTTCCGGCAAGCACCCTTCCGAGAGTGGGAGAAGCCGATTGGACAAAATTCTTACAAGAACCATTTCGGCGATGGAGAGGAGTGAGATACCACGATAGTTTCCACATACGGACCTATCCCCTTTCTTAAATATAGTGACAACTGAGGCATCTCGCATTTCAGCAGGCACGGTTTCGGTGTTCCACATTTTGGTTATTAGAACATGAGAATGTTCCAATATCACCTCCTCTTTAAAAAGCTCAGGAGATATGCCATCAGAGCCAGCTGATTTGTTGTTTTTAAGTTGTCGAATAGCTATATCAACTTCTCGCAGAGAAGGTACATCTCCGAGGTGTTGTTGGGTTGGTCTCTGTGGCAAACGATCGAGTGTTTTATGATCAACATTCGTGTCCCTGTTTAGTAGTTCCTGAAAATGTTCCCTCCACCGGGAGCCAATTGACGTCCAATCCCTTAGAAGTCGCGATCCATCCCTGGTTTGCAGTGGATTAAGTGCAGAGGGACCGTAAATCGTCTTAGTGGCTTTGAAGAAGGGTCTGCTGTTGCATTTCGATCGATTTAGTCGTCCACCACTGATTCTTTAGATATCGAGTTCTTCGTTGCACTTCAGACTTCACTATTTGAAAAAGACGCTTTTTTGATGCTGAGTTGCGGTCATTTTGCCAGATGATGAATGCGCTTGCACATGTGGGCATGTCCCGCCCCAAAGTCTTCTTCTTTATTTTTATATTTGATTAATTATTAATAGAAGAGCCGTGAGCAGTATAGGTCTGATTGGTACCTTCGGTCTCCTATTCCCCTGTGTTATATTATTATATTTATACTTACATTTTATAATACAACTATATTCATGCGTTTTTTTAATCCATAGGTGTTCACTATCTATCCTACTTCCAGGCTATTTTCCTAATCTTGATTTCGAAATTCAGCGACCACTAATATACGAAATATCTAGGTCTAATAATTTACTTACGACCCTCCGAGCAATATAACTAGCGGGATTCTAGCCCAAAGTATTAGCTTTCAGTGAAACAATTCAATTGTAGGCCCTTATTCTATGTTGCTTTATTGTCAGACACCTATAATGTTCAGATCTGTTTGATTATGAGTTGATATCTGTAGGGAAAGTACTTACTTGTTTTGGTATAGCCCTCGTATTGCAATTTTCAGTATGGAGTGTGCTTCCGCTAGTCTTTCTTGAAGTTGACGGCACAGATGTGCCTTATTCAGGTTCATGCTGTGGTTTTGTTGTACCTGTTGGGTGGGAACTTTATTGCTAGATTTGTTCTGTATAGGTGAACATCTCTAAGCTGAAAATAGGCGATGATCTGTCCTGTAAGAGATTGAGGAATAACGTTAGGATACAGTCGATCGCATCGCGTTGTTCCGTAAGTTAGTATACTTACCTGTTTATGTGTGTTTGTTGTCATGTTTCCTTTTAGTTGGTTTGTTTTGTTGTTAGCCGCTGGTCCTTGTTCGCTCTCCTGATTGATCGTCTTCCAAGTGGCAGGTGCTGTTGGGTCCTTAAAGGCTGCTTTGAATGGCGAGGTTCTTTGGAAGGGTAGTTGACTTTGTTCCTAAAACCACACATTTGTATAGTTTATTATACACTAATTGTTTATTCCCGGATGTGACACAATAGTAGCACTATGTTAGTGTTATGTTCTACCCAATTTTGACTTTCCGTATAGACAGATTGTGTGATTGTTTTCATGGTCTCTGTGCTTTTCCCTGATTTTGGATAATTTGTTTGTGGTATTAATAGCATATAAACTGGTAATAATTTAGAGACATTTTGATTATTCATTTATTCTTGGAAACTCAGCTCTTCATGGTCCTGTGTTGCCATCGTCCTTAGGATGAATTTGCGTACTAAATTAATTGACTTTTCCGTTTTATAGCGAGTAGTACAGTTTCCAAGTGTTATTTTGGTGCTGCCTATATTGCAAATTATGTAATTATACCTATTACCTGGTTATTATATTCGAGTTTTATTAAGCTCAAGCTATGACAATATCGGTATTCAACTCGCAACTCTGCGATAAAATTGTACCCTGTCTGGTACTTTGAGACCGGGCATTGTTATAACTTAAATTTAAACCTGCCATAGTGTCCTCAAAGCATTCTAAAAATCCCCTATATTGAGTATGTGGAGTATGATACACAACTCCTAAAGAAAGACTAGTTTTACCTATAATCGACAATTCGAAAAATTCGTTTTCCAATATACTATGTTTTAAATGAGTTTTTGCAAAAATACATACCCCACCCCCTCTCTGCGGCCACTCTGTTTCTGTATCTCTGGTATTACGTGGAAACCATGTGCTCTTTTGCACTCACCATCATTGTGTAAGAATTTTCTTATACTGCTTTTTAATTTTTCTCTTAACAACAGTTAAGGCAATTAATCTCTTCGCTTCGCTATGATTTCATTATTATTATTCCTCGAAGGGAAAAACTAATAATATAAATTTGTAACGAAGTTACTTTTTTTTTTTAGTTTTCGTTTACACCGGCAATGATATTTTTATTATAGAAGTTCATTTTTATTTTATTCTGTCCTTTCATTCCGTCCCCCCTTGTATATAGTTCAAGTTGTATTTTCCTTTTAAACATATTGACGTAATTCCGTCCACCCTGTATACTATATTTTCCTGATGTAATTCCGTCCACCATGTATTATACCCCACCGCTTCAACCGTGCATCGATCGACAACGACGTGGCTTGTGCTTAGCGTGAACATGATGCGCGCTGACATCATGGTAGGGAGAGAGAGAAGCCGGCCAGTGGGGACAGCGCCGTGGTGCATAAATACCATATCGCCACGCCACGTAGAAACAGTCAGTCGACGACCGGCAGCGACTAGCAGCAACAGCAAGCAGCAGTAGCAGTGGTGAAGTGGTGAGAGAACAGCCGACCAGCCAACAGCCGTACAGCAATCAACCGTCCAACAGCAAGGGTAGCAGTACGTAAGTGTGTTGTATGCGGGCCAGTACCGGATAAGGGTGAGTGTGTATAAGCGTGGCAAGTGGAAACGAGTAAGTGTAAGTGTGAGATTGCCATTACTAGGGGGTTCTGGTGTCTGGACGTCCCGAATCTGAGTGCGGACCACCCGGGGGGTCTCTTGCGTTTGTCAAAGCTACGGCGACATTCGTGAGACGCCTTAGCCTGTTGCCCGTCCAACCACCGTTCCGGGGCCACGTCAGACATCCCTACTGTACTAAGCCGAGTTTGTTCTGTGAAGTGGCGACCTGAGCCCGGACCATTAACAGTAGCTAATTGGCAGGATCTAACGACCCGAATCAAGGCAAACTCACCGGCAACACCGTGGTAATCTCAGAGGGACACCCGTTTTTGTTATTTCAAGAAATACCGTAACACTGCCACGTAGAGAAACACACCCGGTAATATCCTACCTCTCGGCCGCGCACGTTTGCAATCCGAGCGCCGTGACATTCATTTTTACCGTTTATTATTATTTTATTTTATTTAGGAACGGATGAAATGTAAATATTTTAATTAATAAATTGTTAATAATTGTTATCCCGTTTTGTCTTTAGTAAACACCTGGACTAAGCCTTAGGCCCTCTTTTCGTCGAATTAAAAACTCGACCCTGGAATTACTATCTCCACTAGAGTTACCTGGTGTCCGTGGAGCATACCACGTTAATAAACTGGCGCCCGAGGAATAAGCCGCCGAAAAACCCGAACACGCCAACTAGTAACGACCGCCACTTGAAACAATCGTTACAAATTGAAAATCAACAATAAAGAAGACATCTCTCTTGACAGACAGTTTCCTAGATCACAATATAATTAATATGCATATACAGTAGTAGGTAGTTCCCGTTTGTCTCGGCAGTCTAAAAGTATATCGATTCACATTAGCAAGTGCATTGAGGATATGATATAAAGGTGCAATTCCACTGGAGCAACATGTGGCATACAACAATGACGCATGCCACACTCACTCTTTCAATTAAAGCAGCATAAAGCATGTATATTTGCCGCATGTCGGCCGTTGTTACCCAGATGCATACGTCACTATTCGACAAGAATCAGTTTTTCGAACGATGTCGGCGTTACCCATCAGCGGATCAGTCCGACGTGTATCTGGCAACATGGAGTGGAATATTGACAAAATATGTTGCTTCATTGAAGATTACCATAATTCTCCCTGCCTCTATTGAATTAATTGTAGACGCATGCTACACACTTTTGCAACAAACGACATGCAGCTGTGGGCGATAAAATTCCAACAATGAATAAAGGTATGCTGCTTATAGTTGCATATCTACAATTAGGATACACAAGTCAACTTCTTCTTCTTTAAATTAATGGCCTCCTGCTAACTTAGTAATAATAATAATAATTGGGCTTTATTGCATCATATCAAAAATACAATTGGCGAAGTTGAGACTAAGTCTCATAGCTTAACCTCACTATTCTACAAAATTTATGTTAAGTAGCAAATGTGAAAAAGAAAAAAAAATACAATTCCAACCTATAACCCTGCTGTAAATATATATAAGAAGTAGAAACACAACATATATCATACAAATAAAGTATCAAGTTAATCACACAAATTCCAATAGATTTACTTTTAGAAACTTACTGAACATATATGAGCGTAACAATTTAGACTCCTCAGGAATTCTATTATACATGTGGGAAAATGTGTATGAGAATGACCGTTCAAACATTGCACTTCTGTGTTGTGGCATAGCTATTAATAATTTATGCCTTAGATCTAGGTGGTGCTGATCATGACGAAATTTAATCTTTTTATATAGATATCTGGGCAATCCCAAGACTATGACTTTGTTAAATAAGACATACATTTGCTATATTCTATGTTCCTTCATCGTGAACCACCAAAATTTCACGCAACTTCGCAGATACTCCTTTTTCAAACTTACGAATTCCGCCTATTAACCGCACACAACAGTTTTGAATTTGCTGTACACGTTTTTCATCAGTACTCAGTAAACAAGGTGTATACAACTAAAGAATCAAACAACATTTTCCTCATCTCCTCACTAAGCACGTCGCGTTGATTATAAATTAATTTCAAACTCATAAAGGCCTTTTGCACACAGCTACTGACATGTCTCGTAAATCGTAGTTCAGTGTCTAACACCAATCCAAGACTTTTTGTCTGACAAAAGAAATCTGGCTACCTGCCATGCTTGGTGTTAAATTGTTTTTGATAATCGTGCGCAAATGCGGTTTACAAAATAGCATAGCCTTAGATTTTTCCGGATTTATTGTCAGACAGTGACCCACGGATACTTCCTTCAAACTTTTTAGGTCATCATTAAATTGTTTGTTTGCATTTTCCATATTATTTACATCAACAGTCAAATATAACTGTTTTATTTTTATATCTCTGCTGTTGGGCTTCTGGTTGGGGTTTAAAAATGGGTGACGACTGTTGAATAGAATTGGCTCCTTGACCTGCGACCTCTTTCGGCGAGCGAGCGAGCGGGCAGACCCTTTGTACCAGCAGTAGGCCTTGGGGAGACGTGATTGTGCAGTCCGCTGTAAATCATTACAATTAATTACTAAGAGATATTCAGTTATGGATAGTTTATTTATAAAATTTAACGTTAAAAAAATATAAACAGGAATTTCATTTATTGCTTCTTATCTAACTACTAAATCTAAATAAACAAATATAAGTCAGTAGGTACTTACGTAAATAAAAATAAGCGTGACATCGACGGACGCCGTACAAACACTGTCGCGAGGTTGAATTTCTTAAACAACTCCCGTCACGTATTTTACAGGGTTGCCACTCCATCCTACTTATCATGATATTTGATAATAAGTAGAAACAGAGGATACGATAACACCCCTTAGTCCATGGCGACCAAAAAGGAGGGCCACAACATTATGATTTAAGCGGTCAAATGCTTTAGAATAATCAAGTGATATCTAAATCAGACTTTTATCATTATCGTGAGCACCAAAGATATCATCCGTAATTTTCAGCATTGCCGTCGCACAACTGAGTCCGGCCCTAAAACCTGACTGGACTGTTGGCAGCAGTTCACTATCTTCTACATATCGTTTAATCTGGTTGCACAATATTTTTTCAATGGGTTTAGATAGAACTGGTAATATACTAATTGCCGAGTGCACCGACAAATTGGTAATCCAGTATTAGTTAAGAGGTGGATTAATATTAATCTGTGATTAATTTTTTTTGGATGCATTATTCAATAATATAGCCTGTTTAACTAAACCGCAAATTTAGGACCAACACAATCTGACAACATTGTTATTATATGTCATTTAAGGTAAACTCTACTCAAATTTAGAAGAAAAATAAAACAGGTTAGGTATTCTAATAATAGTAAACTGTTTAAATTTAAAAAAATAAATGAAGTAGTATTATAGTAGTAGTGTTTATTTCAATTAATATAAATATTTAAAATAATGTTGTATCAAAAGACGCTTAGATTAGTTAGCAGATTAGTTTCAAATAAACTTGTGTGCGTCTAATCGACAGCATTTAACAATGAAGATACATACAATAATCCTCATAATATAATCTATCAGCTACATATTACCTACCTTATCGTTTTAATTAAGTGAAGTACCTACTACATTTTGCAACATGTCATACCCAGGTACCATTTACTTTTGAGGTAAATTAGTGATATTATAACATGTTGTAGACTTCACTATGGATCTATACAGGGTGGTCCAACGAAAAGTTTGCACCTAGCTTTTCTCTTTTTTTTGTAGTCGAATGCGAAAATGCTCGGACACGTCGATTTTGCTTTTGAGGGGGACACATTTTAAACATATTTTTCGATCTGCGCCTTTAACCCCCTAGCGGGGGTGAGTAACAACCCTAAAATTTTAAATGGAAAGAGGGGTCTAATGACATATCATTTGAAAGGACACAAAATTGTCTTTCTAATGATACCCTATTTGTCGAATTTTACTAAAACAGTTAATACGAAAACGACTTTAAAGACATTAAGCCGATAATTTTGGTATTAATGAGAAATACAAATAAGTTTTAATTATTACGACTGAAAACAACTACAATCATTTCTAAATTATTTACTTTGAAGAAAAACGGGATTTTAAAAACACTATCTTATTTATCAGAACTAAATTCCTCACTAATCGTTTGCGTTTTTTGTTGAAATAAAAACTGCAGATACGTGTAGGAAAAGAATTTACACCGTTTATTTTTGTCTTTTCATTGACTCAGTTTGGTTGCTTCTCAAGTTATTTTACTTTTACCGTACAAAATGATTTATTCCATTCTAGAACGAGTTGAAATTGTTAAACTTTATTTTCAAAATAATAGTAGTGCTAGACTTACGGCTCGCTTATTTAATGAGAGACATCCCGATAAAAATGTGAATGATGTGTACGTTGGCAAGTTAGTTAAAAAGTTTGTAGATACCGGATCTGTCTGTAATGTAAAACACCAGCCGCAGAAACCGATCAGAAATGAAGCTGTGGAAGTCGCTGTTTTAGGGCATGTTGAAATGGATCATAGTCAAAGTACCCGTCAACTAGCTGAAGCCTCAGGTGTCTCCCGTTCGTCCATAATACGAATTTTAAAAGCGTACAAATTTCATCCGTACAAAATCAAATTAGTACAGGAACTAAATGAGGATGATCCTGATAGAAGGCTGCAATTTTGTGAAGCAATGAGCCAGCGTTTAATTGAAGATCCGCAATTATTATTTAACATTTGTTTTTCCGACGAATGCACATTTTATTTGAATGGAGCTGTAAATAGGCACAATTGCCGTTACTGGGATGACAGTAACCCACATTTATTCCGTGAGGTTCATACCCAGTATCCTCAAAAAATAAACGTCTGGTGTGGCATATTAGGAAATCATATTATAGGACCACTTTTTATTCCTGGAAATTTAACTGGTGAAGTGTACCTAAACATGCTTGAAGACACAATTGATCCTTTAATAACACAAATAATAGAAGATGACCAAAATCATACTGCTGATCGGCTTTATTTCCAGCAAGATGGAGCACCTCCGCACTATGTGGCTCCTGTAAGACAGTTCTTAGATGACCGGTTCCCTGGACGGTGGATTGGAAGGAGGGGCCCAATTGAATGGCCTGCCAGGTCACCGGATTTATCGCCTTTAGACTTTTTTCTTTGGGGGCACTTAAAAAATAAATGTTTTGCCACGAAGCCCGAGTCCATAGAAGATCTTCGCCAACGCATTACAGAAGAGTGCAGAAACATAACACCTGATATGCTACAAAATGTTAGAAATAGATTTGAACAAAATCTGTATTATTGTATGGAATCAAATGGGTCACATTTTCAACATTTGTTAATGTAACGTTTTAATAAATCAATTTAACAGCTTGTTTACTTTTTTTACAAAGCAATGTTAAAACTAACAAACATTGGAATGTACTAACGATTGCAGGTGTTTTCACTCGCAATAATTAAAACTTATTTGTATTTCTCATTAATACCAAAATTATCGGCTTAATGTCTTTAAAGTCGTTTTCGTATTAACTGTTTTAGTAAAATTCGACAAATAGGGTATCATTAGAAAGACAATTTTGTGTCCTTTCAAATGATATGTCATTAGACCCCTCTTTCCATTTAAAATTTTAGGGTTGTTACTCACCCCCGCTAGGGGGTTAAAGGCGCAGATCGAAAAATATGTTTAAAATGTGTCCCCCTCAAAAGCAAAATCGACGTGTCCGAGCATTTTCGCATTCGACTACAAAAAAAAGAGAAAAGCTAGGTGCAAACTTTTCGTTGGACCACCCTGTATATCTATTCGTTTTAATAGATATCTAAGAACTTCTGTGACATCCTACAACTTGTCGATTTAAGAAACCAGTAAAATGGAATCAAGCAACAGTAAAAGGAGTAAAATTTTACACCCAACAAATAGACTTTATTATTTAATATACTTCACAAATACCATGATATCATCGAAGATAAAAACTGATAGGGCAAGCAAGATGTACTCTTAAAATTAAATTAAAAAATTTGGCACAGTATTGTTTATTTGGCACCTTTTTAGAACAGGCTCTCAGAGATAAATTTGTATGTGGTCTCAGGTCTGAAGCTATTAAACGTAAACTCTTGTCAGAAGATAACCTGTCATGGTCAACTGCTTATAATATAGCTGTAGCAATGGAGTTAGCCGAGGGGCAAGTCAGAGCTATCAATATTATTCAAGTCAAAAAAATTGGTTCAAAGAAAGATTATAATCATAAATTTAAGTCACGCAAAAAAGAACAATCAGGGACACAGTTACAGTCAAGTAGTTCGTCAAGGGACCTAAAACCATGTTTCAGATGTTCAAGAAAACATAAGCCAGATACATGTCCCGCAAAAGCCTGGGAATGTTTTAAATGCCACTAAGTGAGAAAACAGCTTGTTGGCAGCCACATCGACGTTTAATTCTAAATAACAAAATTTTATTAACGAAACGCGCTAAATCGTTCTAAAATGCTTTTTTATGCTTAATCTAACTTCTTTTCACTAATAAAATTTACTTTTAAATTCTAAGTGAGAAAACAGCTTTTTGGCAGCTACTTGAACGTTTAATTCTAAATAACCAAATTTTACTAACAAAACGCGCTAAATCGTTCTAAATTGCTTATTTACGCTTAATCTAACTTCTTTTCACTAAGAAAATTTACTTTTAAATTGTAAGTGAAAAAACAGCTTTTTGGCAGCCACTTGAACGTTTAATTCTAAATAACAAAAATTTTTTAACAAAACGCGCTAAATCGTTCTAAATTGCTTATTTACGCTTAATCTAATTTCTTTTCACTAATAAAATTTACTTTTAAATTCTAAGTGAGAAAACAGCTTTTTGGCAGCCACTTGAACGTTTAATTCTAAATAACCAAATTTTACTAACAAAACGCTCTAATTCGTTCTAAAATGTTTTTTATGCTTAGTCTAATTTCTTTTCACTAATAAAATTTACTTTTAAATTCTAACTGAGAAAACAGCTTTTTGGCAGCCACATCGACGTTTAATTCTAAATAACAAAATTTTATTACCAAAACGCGCTAAATCGTTCTAAATTGCTTTTTTATCCTTAATATAATTTCTTTTGACTAATAAAATTTACTTTTAAATTCTAAGTGAGAAAACAGCTTTTTGGCAGCTACTTGAACGTTTAATTCTAAATAACCAAATATTACTAACAAAACGCTCTAATTCGTTCTAAAATGCTTTTTTATGCTTAATCTAATTTCTTTTCACTAATAAAATTTACTTTTCAATTCTAAGTGAGAAAACAGCTTTTTGGCAGCCACTTGTATGTTTAATTCTAAATAACAAAATTTTACTAACAAAACGCTCCAATTCGTTCTAAATTGCTTATTTACGCTTAATCTAACTTATTTTCACTAATAAAATTTACTTTTAAATTCTAAGTGAGATAACAGCTTTTTGGCAGCCACATCGACGTTTAATTCTAAATAAGTAAATTTTATTAACCAAACGCGCTAAATCGTTCTAAAATGCTTTTTTATGCTTAATCTAATTTCTTTTCACTAATAAAATTTACTTTTAAATTCTAAGTGAGAAAACAGCTTTTTGGCAACCACTTGAACGTTTAATTCTAAATAACCAAATTTTACTAACAAAACGCTCTAATTCGTTCTAAATTGCTTATTTACGCTTAATCTAATTTCTTTTCACTAATAAAATTTACTTTTAAATTCTAAGTGAGAAAACAGCTTTTTGGCAGCCATTTGAACGTTTAATTCTAAATAACAAAATCTTATTAACAAAACGCGGTAAATCGTTCTAAAATGCCTTTTTATGCTTACTCCAATTTCTCTTCACTAATAAAATTTACTTTTAAATTCTAAGTGAGAAAACAGCTTTTTGGCAGCCACATCGACGTTTAATTCTAAATAACAAAATTTTATTAACAAAACGCGCTAAATCGTTCTAAAATGCTTTTTTATGCTTAATCTAATTTCTTTTGACTAATAAAATTTACCTTTAAATTCTAAGTGAGAAAACAGCTTTTTGGCAGCCACTTGAACGTTTAATTCTAATAACAAAATTTTACTAACAAAACGCTCTAATTCGTTCAAAAATGCTTTTTTATGCTTAATCTAATTTCTTTACACCAATAAAATTTGCTTTTAAATTCTAAGTGAGAAAACAGCTGTTTGGCAGCCACATCGACGTTTAATTCTAAATAATAAAATTTTATTAACAAAACGCGGTAAATCGTTCTAAAATGCTTTTTTATGCTTACTTCAATTTCTTTTCACTAATAAAATTTATTTTTAAATTCTAAGTGAGAAAACAGCTTTTTGGCAGCCACATCGACGTTTAATTCTAAATAACAAAATTTTATTAACAAAACGCGCTAAATCGTTCTAAAATGCTTTTTTATGCTTAATCTAATTTCTTTTGACTAATAAAATTTACTTTTAAATTCTAAGTGAGAAAACAGCTTTTTGGCAGCCACTTGAACGTTTAATTCTAAATAACAAAATTTTACTAACAAAACGCTCCAATTCGTTCTAAAATGCTTTTTTATGTTTAATCTAATTTCTTTTCACTAATAAAATTTACTTTTAAATTCTAAGTGAGAAAACAGCTGTTTGGCAGCCACATCGACGTTTAATTCTAAATTACAAAATTTTATTAACAAAACGCGCAAAATCGTTCTAAAATGCTTTTTTATGCTTAATCCAATTTCGTTTCACTAGTAAAATTTACTTTTAAATTCTAAGTGAGAAAACAGTTTTTTGGCAGCCACTTGAACGTTTAATTCTAAATAACAAAATTTTAGTAACAAAACGCGCTAAATCGTTCTAATTTGCTTTTTTATGCTTAATCTAATTTCTTTTGACTAATAAAATTTACTTTTAAATTATAAGTGAGAAAACAGCTGTTTGGCAGCCACATCGACGTTTAATTATAAATAACAAAATTTTATTAACAAAACGCTCTAATTCGTTCTAAAATGCTTTTTTATGCTTAATCTAATTTCTTTACACCAATAAAATTTGCTTTTAAATTCTAAGTGAGAAAACAGCTGTTTGGCAGCCACATCGACGTTTAATTCTAAATAACAAAATTTTATTAACAAAACGCGGTAAATCGTTCTAAAATGCTTTTTTATGCTTACTCCAATTTCTTTTCACTAATAAAATTTATTTTTAAATTCTAAGTGAGAAAACAGCTTTTTGGCAGCCACATCGACGTTTAATTCTAAATAACAAAATTTTATTAACAAAACGCGCTAAATCGTTCTAAATTGCTGATTTACACTTAATCTAACTTCTTTTGACTAATAAAATTTACTTTTAAATTCTAAGTGAGAAAACAGGTTTTTGGCAGCCACTTGAACGTTTAATTCTAAATAACAAAATTTTACTAACAAAACGCTCCAATTCGTTCTAAAATGCTTTTTTATGTTTAATCTAATTTCTTTTCACTAATAAAATTTACTTTTAAATTCTAAGTGAGAAAACAGCTTTTTGGCAGCCACATCGACGTTTAATTCTAAATAACAAAATTTTATTAACAAAACGCGCTAAATCGTTCTAAATTGCTTATTTACGCTTAATCTAACTTCTTTTCACTAAGAAAATTTACTTTTAAATTCTAAGTGAAAAAACAGCTTTTTGGCAGCCACTTGAACGTTTAATTCTAAATAACAAAAATTTTGTAACAAAACGCGCTAAATCGTTCTAAATTGCTTATTTACGCTTAATCTAATTTCTTTTCACTAATAAAATTTACTTTTAAATTCTAAGTGAGAAAACAGCTTTTTGGCAGCCACTTGAACGTTTAATTCTAAATAACCAAATTTTACTAACAAAACGCTCAAATTCGTTCTAAAATGCTTTTTTATGCTTAATCTAATTTCTTTTCACTAATAAAATTTACTTTTAAATTAAAAGTGAGAAAACAGCTGTTTGGCAGCCACGTCGACCTTTAATTCTAAATAACAAAAATTTTGTAACAAAACGCGCTAAATCGTTCTAAATTGCTTATTTACGCTTAATCTAATTTCTTTTCACTAATAAAATTTACTTTTAAATTCTAAGTGAGAAAACAGCTTTTTGGCAGCCACTTGATCGTTTAATTCTAAATAACAAAATTTTACTAACAAAACGCTCCAATTCGTTCTAAAATGCTTTTTTATGCTTAATCTACTTTCTTTTCACTAATAAAATTTACTTTTAAATTCTAAGTGAGAAAACAGCTTTTTGGCAGCCACTTGAACGTTTAATTCTAATAACAAAATTTTACTAACAAAACGCTCTAATTCGTTCTAAAATGCTTTTTTATGCTTAATCTAATTTCTTTACACCAATAAAATTTGCTTTTAAATTCTAAGAGAGAAAACAGCTTTTTGGCAGCCACATCGACGTTTAATTCTAAATAACAAAATTTTATTAACAAAACGCGCTAAATCGTTCTAAAATGCTTTTTTATGCTTAATCTAATTTCTTTTGACTAATAAAATTTACTTTTAAATTCTAAGTGAGAAAACAGCTTTTTGGCAGCCACTTGAACGTTTAATTCTAAATAACAAAATTTTACTAACAAAACGCTCCAATTCGTTCTAAAATGCTTTTTTATGTTTAATCTAATTTCTTTTCACTAATAAAATTTACTTTTAAATTCTAAGTGAGAAAACAGCTGTTTGGCAGCCACATCGACGTTTAATTCTAAATTACAAAATTTTATTAACAAAACGCGCAAAATCGTTCTAAAATGCTTTTTTATGCTTAATCCAATTTCGTTTCACTAGTAAAATTTACTTTTAAATTCTAAGTGAGAAAACAGTTTTTTGGCAGCCACTTGAACGTTTAATTCTAAATAACAAAATTTTAGTAACAAAACGCGCTAAATCGTTCTAATTTGCTTTTTTATGCTTAATCTAATTTCTTTTGACTAATAAAATTTACTTTTAAATTATAAGTGAGAAAACAGCTGTTTGGCAGCCACATCGACGTTTAATTATAAATAACAAAATTTTATTAACAAAACGCTCTAATTCGTTCTAAAATGCTTTTTTATGCTTAATCTAATTTCTTTACACCAATAAAATTTGCTTTTAAATTCTAAGTGAGAAAACAGCTGTTTGGCAGCCACATCGACGTTTAATTCTAAATAACAAAATTTTATTAACAAAACGCGGTAAATCGTTCTAAAATGCTTTTTTATGCTTACTCCAATTTCTTTTCACTAATAAAATTTATTTTTAAATTCTAAGTGAGAAAACAGCTTTTTGGCAGCCACATCGACGTTTAATTCTAAATAACAAAATTTTATTAACAAAACGCGCTAAATCGTTCTAAATTGCTGATTTACACTTAATCTAACTTCTATTGACTAATAAAATTTACTTTTAAATTCTAAGTGAGAAAACAGGTTTTTGGCAGCCACTTGAACGTTTAATTCTAAATAACAAAATTTTACTAACAAAACGCTCCAATTCGTTCTAAAATGCTTTTTTATGTTTAATCTAATTTCTTTTCACTAATAAAATTTACTTTTAAATTCTAAGTGAGAAAACAGCTTTTTGGCAGCCACATCGACGTTTAATTCTAAATAACAAAATTTTATTAACAAAACGCGCTAAATCGTTCTAAATTGCTTATTTACGCTTAATCTAACTTCTTTTCACTAAGAAAATTTACTTTTAAATTCTAAGTGAAAAAACAGCTTTTTGGCAGCCACTTGAACGTTTAATTCTAAATAACAAAAATTTTGTAACAAAACGCGCTAAATCGTTCTAAATTGCTTATTTACGCTTAATCTAATTTCTTTTCACTAATAAAATTTACTTTTAAATTCTAAGTGAGAAAACAGCTTTTTGGCAGCCACTTGAACGTTTAATTCTAAATAACCAAATTTTACTAACAAAACGCTCAAATTCGTTCTAAAATGCTTTTTTATGCTTAATCTAATTTCTTTTCACTAATAAAATTTACTTTTAAATTAAAAGTGAGAAAACAGCTGTTTGGCAGCCACATCGACCTTTAATTCTAAATAACAAAAATTTTGTAACAAAACGCGCTAAATCGTTCTAAATTGCTTATTTACGCTTAATCTAATTTCTTTTCACTAATAAAATTTACTTTTAAATTCTAAGTGAGAAAACAGCTTTTTGGCAGCCACTTGATCGTTTAATTCTAAATAACAAAATTTTACTAACAAAACGCTCCAATTCGTTCTAAAATGCTTTTTTATGCTTAATCTACTTTCTTTTCACTAATAAAATTTACTTTTAAATTCTAAGTGAGAAAACAGCTTTTTGGCAGCCACTTGAACGTTTAATTCTAATAACAAAATTTTACTAACAAAACGCTCTAATTCGTTCTAAAATGCTTTTTTATGCTTAATCTAATTTCTTTACACCAATAAAATTTGCTTTTAAATTCTAAGAGAGAAAACAGCTGTTTGGCAGCCACATCGACCTTTAATTCTAAATAACAAAAATTTTGTAACAAAACGCGCTAAATCGTTCTAAATTGCTTATTTACGCTTAATCTAATTTCTTTTCACTAATAAAATTTACTTTTAAATTCTAAGTGAGAAAACAGCTTTTTGGCAGCCACTTGAACGTTTAATTCTAAATAACCAAATTTTACTAACAAAACGCTCAAATTCGTTCTAAAATGCTTTTTTATGCTTAATCTAATTTCTTTTAACTAATAAAATTTACTTTTAAATTATAAGTGAGAAAACAGCTGTTTGGCAGCCACATCGACGTTTAATTATAAATAACAAAATTTTATTAACAAAACGCGCTAAATCGTTCTAAAATGCTTTTTTATGCTTAATCTAATTTCTTTTCACTAATAAAATTTACTTTTAAATTCTAAGTGAGAAAACAGCTTTTTGGCAGCCACTTGAACGTTTAATTCTAAATAACAAAATTTTACTAACAAAACGCTCCAATTCGTTCTAAAATGCTTTTTTATGTTTAATCTAATTTCTTTTGACTAATAAAATTTACTTTTAAATTATAAGTGAGAAAACAGCTGTTTGGCAGCCACATCGACGTTTAATTATAAATAACAAAATTTAATTAACAAAACGCTCTAATTCGTTCTAAAATGCTTTTTTATGCTTAATCTAATTTCTTTACACCAATAAAATTTGCTTTTAAATTCTAAGTGAGAAAACAGCTGTTTGGCAGCCACATCGACGTTTAATTCTAAATAACAAAATTTTATTAACAAAACGCGGTAAATCGTTCTAAAATGCTTTTTTATGCTTACTCCAATTTCTTTTCACTAATAAAATTTATTTTTAAATTCTAAGTGAGAAAACAGCTTTTTGGCAGCCACATCGACGTTTAATTCTAAATAACAAAATTTTATTAACAAAACGCGCTAAATCGTTCTAAATTGCTTATTTACACTTAATCTAACTTCTTTTGACTAATAAAATTTACTTTTAAATTCTAAGTGAGAAAACAGGTTTTTGGCAGCCACTTGAACGTTTAATTCTAAATAACAAAATTTTACTAACAAAACGCTCCAATTCGTTCTAAAATGCTTTTTTATGTTTAATCTAATTTCTTTTCACTAATAAAATTTACTTTTAAATTCTAAGTGAGAAAACAGCTTTTTGGCAGCCACATCGACGTTTAATTCTAAATAACAAAATTTTATTAACAAAACGCGCTGAATCGTTCTAAATTGCTTATTTACGCTTAATCTAACTTCTTTTCACTAAGAAAATTTACTTTTAAATTCTAAGTGAAAAAACAGCTTTTTGGCAGCCACTTGAACGTTTAATTCTAAATAACAAAAATTTTGTAACAAAACGCGCTAAATCGTTCTAAATTGCTTATTTACGCTTAATCTAATTTCTTTTCACTAATAAAATTTACTTTTAAATTCTAAGTGAGAAAACAGCTTTTTGGCAGCCACTTGAACGTTTAATTCTAAATAACCAAATTTTACTAACAAAACGCTCAAATTCGTTCTAAAATGCTTTTTTATGCTTAATCTAATTTCTTTTCACTAATAAAATTTACTTTTAAATTAAAAGTGAGAAAACAGCTGTTTGGCAGTCACATCGACCTTTAATTCTAAATAACAAAAATTTTGTAACAAAACGCGCTAAATCGTTCTAAATTGCTTATTTACGCTTAATCTAATTTCTTTTCACTAATAAAATTTACTTTTAAATTCTAAGTGAGAAAACAGCTTTTTGGCAGCCACTTGATCGTTTAATTCTAAATAACAAAATTTTACTAACAAAACGCTCCAATTCGTTCTAAAATGCTTTTTTATGCTTAATCTACTTTCTTTTCACTAATAAAATTTACTTTTAAATTCTAAGTGAGAAAACAGCTTTTTGGCAGCCACTTGAACGTTTAATTCTAATAACAAAATTTTACTAACAAAACGCTCTAATTCGTTCTAAAATGCTTTTTTATGCTTAATCTAATTTCTTTACACCAATAAAATTTGCTTTTAAATTCTAAGAGAGAAAACAGCTGTTTGGCAGCCACATCGACCTTTAATTCTAAATAACAAAAATTTTGTAACAAAACGCGGTAAATCGTTCTAAATTGCTTATTTACGCTTAATCTAATTTCTTTTCACTAATAAAATTTACTTTTAAATTCTAAGTGAGAAAACAGCTTTTTGGCAGCCACTTGAACGTTTAATTCTAAATAACCAAATTTTACTAACAAAACGC
This sequence comes from Apoderus coryli, assembly GCA_911728435.2. Classification (NCBI taxonomy): domain Eukaryota; kingdom Metazoa; phylum Arthropoda; class Insecta; order Coleoptera; family Attelabidae; genus Apoderus; species Apoderus coryli. Next base: position 27,542,799 of record OU452198.1, read on the forward strand.
TCAAATTCGTTCTAAAATGCTTTTTTATGCTTAATCTAATTTCTTTTAACTAATAAAATTTACTTTTAAATTATAAGTGAGAAAACAGCTGTTTGGCAGCCACATCGACGTTTAATTATAAATAACAAAATTTTATTAACAAAACGCGCTAAATCGTTCTAAAATGCTTTTTTATGCTTAATCTAATTTCTTTTCACTAATAAAATTTACTTTTAAATTCTAAGTGAGAAAACAGCTTTTTGGCAGCCACTTGAACGTTTAATTCTAAATAACAAAATTTTACTAACAAAACGCTCCAATTCGTTCTAAAATGCTTTTTTATGTTTAATCTAATTTCTTTTCACTAATAAAATTTACTTTTAAATTCTAAGTGAGAAAACAGCTTTTTGGCAGCCACATCGACGTTTAATTCTAAATAACAAAATTTTATTAACAAAACGCGCTAAATCGTTCTAAATTGCTTATTTACACTTAATCTAACTTCTTTTGACTAATAAAATTTACTTTTAAATTCTAAGTGAGAAAACAGGTTTTTGGCAGCCACTTGAACGTTTAATTCTAAATAACAAAATTTTACTAACAAAACGCTCCAATTCGTTCTAAAATGCTTTTTTATGTTTAATCTAATTTCTTTTCACTAATAAAATTAAATTCTAAGTGAGAAAACAGCTTTTTGGCAGCCACATCGACGTTTAATTCTAAATAACAAAATTTGATTACCAAAACGCGCTAAATCGTTCTAAATTGCTTATTTACGCTTAATCTAACTTCTTTTCACTAAGAAAATTTACTTTTAAATTCTAAGTGAAAAAACAGCTTTTTGGCAGCCACTTGATCGTTTAATTCTAAATAACCAAATTTTACTAACAAAACGCTCAAATTCGTTCTAAAATGCTTTTTTATGCTTAATCTAATTTCTTTTCACTAATAAAATTTACTTTTAAATTATAAGTGAGAAAACAGCTGTTTGGCAGCCACATCGACGTTTAATTATAAATAACAAAATTTTATTAACAAAACGCGCTAAATCGTTCTAAAATGCTTTTTTATGCTTAATCTAATTTCTTTTCGCTAATAAAATTTACTTTTAAATTCTAAGTGAGAAAACAGCTTTTTGGCAGCCACTTGAACGTTTAATTCTAAATAACGAAATTTTACTAACAAAACGCTCTAATTCGTTCTAAAATGCTTTTTTATGCTTAATCTAATTTCTTTTCACTAATAAAATTTACTTTTCAATTCTAAGTGAGAAAACAGCTTTTTGGCAGCCACTTGTACGTTTAATTCTAAATAACAAAATTTTACTAACAAAACGCTCCAATTCGTTCTAAATTGCTTATTTACGCTTAATCTAACTTATTTTCACTAATAAAATTTACTTTTAAATTCTAAGTGAGATAACAGCTTTTTGGCAGCCACATCGACGTTTAATTCTAAATAAGTAAATTTTATTAACAAAACGCGCTAAATCGTTCTAAAATGCTTTTTTATGCTTAATCTAATTTCTTTTCACTAATAAAATTTACTTTTAAATTCTAAGTGAGAAAACAGCGTTTTGGCAACCACTTGAACGTTTAATTCTAAATAACCAAATTTTACTAACAAAACGCTCTAATTCGTTCTAAATTGCTTATTTACGCTTAATCTAATTTCTTTTCACTAATAAAATTTACTTTTAAATTCTAAGTGAGAAAACAGCGTTTTGGCAACCACTTGAACGTTTAATTCTAAATAACCAAATTTTACTAACAAAACGCTCAAATTCGTTCTAAAATGCTTTTTTATGCTTAATCTAATTTCTTTTCACTAATAAAATTTACTTTTAAATTAAAAGTGAGAAAACAGCTGTTTGGCAGCCACATCGACGTTTAATTCTAAATAACAAAAATTTTGTAACAAAACGCGCTAAATCGTTCTAAATTGCTTATTTACGCTTAATCTAATTTCTTTTCACTAATAAAATTTACTTTTAAATTCTAAGTGAGAAAACAGCTTTTTGGCAGCCACTTGATCGTTTAATTCTAATAACAAAATTTTACTAACAAAACGCTCCAATTCGTTCTAAAATGCTTTTTTATGCTTAATCTACTTTCTTTTCACTAATAAAATTTACTTTTAAATTCTAAGTGAGAAAACAGCTTTTTGGCAGCCACTTGAACGTTTAATTCTAATAACAAAATTTTACTAACAAAACGCTCTAATTCGTTCTAAAATGCTTTTTTATGCTTAATCTAATTTCTTTACACCAATAAAATTTGCTTTTAAATTCTAAGAGAGAAAACAGCTGTTTGGCAGCCACATCGACGTTTAATTCTAAATAACAAAATTTTATTAACAAAACGCAGTAAATCGTTCTAAAATGCTTTTTTATGCTTACTACAATTTCTTTTCACTAATAAAATTTATTTTTAAATTCTAAGTGAGAAAACAGCTTTTTGGCAGCCACATCGACGTTTAATTCTAAATAACAAAATTTTATTAACAAAACGCGCTAAATCGTTCTAAATTGCTTATTTACACTTAATCTAACTTCTTTTGACTAATAAAATTTACTTTTAAATTCTAAGTGAGAAAACAGGTTTTTGGCAGGCACTTGAACGTTTAATTCTAAATAACAAAATTTTACTAACAAAACGCTCCAATTCGTTCTAAAATGCTTTTTTATGTTTAATCTATTTTCTTTTCAATAATAAAATTTACTTTTAAATTCTAAGTGAGAAAACAGCTTTTTGGCAGCCACATCGACGTTTAATTCTAAATAACAAAATTTTATTAACAAAACGCGCTAAATCGTTCTAAATTGCTTATTTACGCTTAATCTAACTTCTTTTCACTAAGAAAATTTACTTTTAAATTCTAAGTGAAAAAACAGCTTTTTGGCAGCCACTTGAACGTTTAATTCTAAATAACAAAAATTTTGTAACAAAACGCGCTAAATCGTTCTAAATTGCTTATTTACGCTTAATCTAATTTCTTTTCACTAATAAAATTTACTTTTAAATTCTAAGTGAGAAAACAGCTTTTTTGCAGCCACTTGAACGTTTAATTCTAAATAACCAAATTTTACTAACAAAACGCTCAAATTCGTTCTAAAATGCTTTTTTATGCTTAATCTAATTTCTTTTAACTAATAAAATTTACTTTTAAATTATAAGTGAGAAAACAGCTGTTTGGCAGCCACATCGACGTTTAATTATAAATAACAAAATTTTATTAACAAAACGCGCTAAATCGTTCTAAAATGCTTTTTTATGCTTAATCTAATTTCTTTTCACTAATAAAATTTACTTTTAAATTCTAAGTGAGAAAACAGCTTTTTGGCAGCCACTTGAACGTTTAATTCTAAATAACAAAATTTTACTAACAAAACGCTCCAATTCGTTCTAAAATGCTTTTTTATGTTTAATCTAATTTCTTTTCACTAATAAAATTTACTTTTAAATTATAAGTGAGAAAACAGCTGTTTGGCAGCCACATCGACGTTTAATTATAAATAACAAAATTTTATTAACAAAACGCGCTAAATCGTTCTAAAATGCTTTTTTATGCTTAATCTAATTTCTTTTCACTAATAAAATTTACTTTTAAATTCTAAGTGAGAAAACAGCTTTTTGGCAGCCACTTGAACGTTTAATTCTAATAACAAAATTTTACTAACAAAACGCTCTAATTCGTTCTAAAATGCTTTTTTATGCTTAATCTAATTTCTTTACACCAATAAAATTTGCTTTTAAATTCTAAGAGAGAAAACAGCTGTTTGGCAGCCACATCGACGTTTAATTCTAAATAACAAAATTTTATTAACAAAACGCAGTAAATCGTTCTAAAATGCTTTTTTATGCTTACTACAATTTCTTTTCACTAATAAAATTTATTTTTAAATTCTAAGTGAGAAAACAGCTTTTTGGCAGCCACATCGACGTTTAATTCTAAATAACAAAATTTTATTAACAAAACGCGCTAAATCGTTCTAAATTGCTTATTTACACTTAATCTAACTTCTTTTGACTAATAAAATTTACTTTTAAATTCTAAGTGAGAAAACAGGTTTTTGGCAGGCACTTGAACGTTTAATTCTAAATAACAAAATTTTACTAACAAAACGCTCCAATTCGTTCTAAAATGCTTTTTTATGTTTAATCTATTTTCTTTTCACTAATAAAATTTACTTTTAAATTCTAAGTGAGAAAACAGCTTTTTGGCAGCCACATCGACGTTTAATTCTAAATAACAAAATTTTATTAACAAAACGCGCTAAATCGTTCTAAATTGCTTATTTACGCTTAATCTAACTTCTTTTCACTAAGAAAATTTACTTTTAAATTCTAAGTGAAAAAACAGCTTTTTGGCAGCCACTTGAACGTTTAATTCTAAATAACAAAAATTTTGTAACAAAACGCGCTAAATCGTTCTAAATTGCTTATTTACGCTTAATCTAATTTCTTTTCACTAATAAAATTTACTTTTAAATTCTAAGTGAGAAAACAGCTTTTTGGCAGCCACTTTAACGTTTAATTCTAAATAACCAAATTTTACTAACAAAACGCTCTAATTCGTTTTAAATGCTTTTTTATGCTTAGCCTAATTTCTTTTAACTAATAAAATTTACTTTTAAATTATAAGTGAGAAAACAGCTGTTTGGCAGCCACATCGACGTTTAATTATAAATAACAAAATTTTATTAACAAAACGCGCTAAATCGTTCTAAAATGCTTTTTTATGCTTAATCTAATTTCTTTTCACTAATAAAATTTACTTTTAAATTCTAAGTGAGAAAACAGCTTTTTGGCAGCCACTTGAACGTTTAATTCTAAATAACAAAATTTTACTAACAAAACGCTCCAATTCGTTCTAAAATGCTTTTTTATGTTTAATCTAATTTCTTTTCACTAATAAAATTTACTTTTAAATTCTAAGTGAGAAAACAGCTTTTTGGCAGCCACATCGACGTTTAATTCTAAATAACAAAATTTTATTAACAAAACGCGCTAAATCGTTCTAAATTGCTTATTTACACTTAATCTAACTTCTTTTGACTAATAAAATTTACTTTTAAACTCTAAGTGAGAAAACAGGTTTTTGGCAGCCACTTGAACGTTTAATTCTAAATAACAAAATTTTACTAACAAAACGCTCCAATTCGTTCTAAAATGCTTTTTTATGCTTAATCTAATTTCTTTTCACTAATAAAATTTACTTTTAAATTATAAGTGAGAAAACAGCTGTTTGGCAGCCACATCGACGTTTAATTATAAATAACAAAATTTTATTAACAAAACGCGCTAAATCGTTCTAAAATGCTTTTTTATGCTTAATCTAATTTCTTTTCACTAATAAAATTTACTTTTAAATTCTAAGTGAGAAAACAGCTTTTTGGCAGCCACTTGAACGTTTAATTCTAAATAACGAAATTTTACTAACAAAACGCTCTAATTCGTTCTAAAATGCTTTTTTATGCTTAATCTAATTTCTTTTCACTAATAAAATTTACTTTTCAATTCTAAGTGAGAAAACAGCTTTTTGGCAGCCACTTGTACGTTTAATTCTAAATAACAAAATTTTACTAACAAAACGCTTCAATTCGTTCTAAATTGCTTATTTACGCTTAATCTAACTTATTTTCACTAATAAAATTTACTTTTAAATTCTAAGTGAGATAACAGCTTTTTGGCAGCCACATCGACGTTTAATTCTAAATAAGTAAATTTTATTAACAAAACGCGCTAAATCGTTCTAAAATGCTTTTTTATGCTTAATCTAATTTCCTTTCACTAATAAAATTTACTTTTAAATTCTAAGTGAGAAAACAGCTTTTTGGCAACCACTTGAACGTTTAATTCTAAATAACCAAATTTTACTAACAAAACGCTCTAATTCGTTCTAAATTGCTTATTTACGCTTAATCTAATTTCTTTTCACTAATAAAATTTACTTTTAAATTCTAAGTGAGAAAACAGCTTTTTGGCAGCCATTTGAACGTTTAATTCTAAATAACAAAATCTTATTAACAAAACGCGGTAAATCGTTCTAAAATGCCTTTTTATGCTTACTCCAATTTCTCTTCACTAATAAAATTTACTTTTAAATTCTAAGAGAGAAAACAGCTTTTTGGCAGCCACTTGAACGTTTAATTCTAAATAACCAAATTTTACTAACAAAACGCTCAAATTCGTTCTAAAATGCTTTTTTATGCTTAATCTAATTTCTTTTAACTAATAAAATTTACTTTTAAATTATAAGTGAGAAAACAGCTGTTTGGCAGCCACATCGACGTTTAATTATAAATAACAAAATTTTATTAACAAAACGCGCTAAATCGTTCTAAAATGCTTTTTTATGCTTAATCTAATTTCTTTTCACTAATAAAATTTACTTTTAAATTCTAAGTGAGAAAACAGCTTTTTGGCAGCCACTTGAACGTTTAATTCTAAATAACAAAATTTTACTAACAAAACGCTCCAATTCGTTCTAAAATGCTTTTTTATGTTTAATCTAATATCTTTTCACTAATAAAATTTACTTTTAAATTCTAAGTGAGAAAACAGCTTTTTGGCAGCCACATCGACGTTTAATTCTAAATAACAAAATTTTATTAACAAAACGCGCTAAATCGTTCTAAATTGCTTATTTACACTTAATCTAACTTCTTTTGACTAATAAAATTTACTTTTAAACTCTAAGTGAGAAAACAGGTTTTTGGCAGCCACTTGAACGTTTAATTCTAAATAACAAAATTTTACTAACAAAACGCTCCAATTCGTTCTAAAATGCTTTTTTATGCTTAATCTAATTTCTTTACACCAATAAAATTTGCTTTTAAATTCTAAGAGAGAAAACAGCTGTTTGGCAGCCACATCGACGTTTAATTATAAATAACAAAATTTTATTAACAAAACGCGCTAAATCGTTCTAAAATGCTTTTTTATGCTTAATCTAATTTCTTTTCACTAATAAAATTTACTTTTAAATTCTAAGTGAGAAAACAGCTTTTTGGCAGCCACTTGAACGTTTAATTCTAAATAACGAAATTTTACTAACAAAACGCTCTAATTCGTTCTAAAATGCTTTTTTATGCTTAATCTAATTTCTTTACACCAATAAAATTTGCTTTTAAATTCTAAGAGAGAAAACAGCTGTTTGGCAGCCACATCGACGTTTAATTCTAAATAACAAAATTTTATTAACAAAACGCGCTAAATCGTTCTAAAATGCTTTTTTATGCTTAATCTAATTTCTTTTGACTAATAAAATTTACTTTTAAATTCTAAGTGAGAAAACAGCTTTTTGGCAGCCACTTAAACGTTTAATTCTAAATAACCAAATTTTACTAACAAAACGCTCTAATTCGTTCTAAATTGCTTATTTACGCTTAATCTAATTTCTTTTCACTAATAAAATTTACTTTTAAATTCTAAGTGAGAAAACAGCTTTTTGGCAGCCACTTGAACGTTTAATTCTAATAACAAAATTTTACTAACAAAACGCTCTAATTCGTTCTAAAATGCTTTTTTATGCTTAATCTAATTTCTTTACACCAATAAAATTTGCTTTTAAATTCTAAGAGAGAAAACAGCTTTTTGGCAGCCACATCGACGTTTAATTCTAAATAACAAAATTTTATTAACAAAACGCGCTAAATCGTTCTAAAATGCTTTTTTATGCTTAATCTAATTTCTTTTGACTAATAAAATTTACTTTTAAATTCTAAGTGAGAAAACAGCTTTTTGGCAGCCACTTAAACGTTTAATTCTAAATAACCAAATTTTACTAACAAAACGCTCTAATTCGTTCTAAAATGCTTCTTTATGCTTAATCTAATTTCTTTTCACAAATAAAATTTACTTTTGAATTATAAGTGAGAAAACAGCTGTTTGGCAGCCACATCGACGTTTAATTCTAAATAACAAAATTTTATTAACAAAACGCGCTAAATCGTTCTAAAATGCTTTTTTATGCTTAATCTAATTTCTTTTCACTAATAAAATTTACTTTTAAATTCTAAGTGAGAAAACAGCTTTTTGGCAGCCACTTGATCGTTTAATTCTAAATAACAAAATTTTACTAACAAAACGCTGCAATTCGTTCTAAAATGCTTTTTTATGCTTAATCTACTTTCTTTTCACTAATATAATTTACTTTTAAATTCTAAGTGAGAAATCAGCTTTTTGGCAGCCACTTGAACGTTTAATTCTAATAACAAAATTTTACTAACAAAACGCTCTAATTCGTTCTAAAATGCTTTTTTATGCTTAATCTAATTTCTTTACACCAATAAAATTTGCTTTTAAATTCTAAGTGAGAAAACAGCTGTTTGGCAGCCACATCGACGTTTAATTCTAAATAACAAAATTTTATTAACAAAACGCGGTAAATCGTTCTAAAATGCTTTTTTATGCTTACTACAATTTCTTTTCACTAATAAAATTTATTTTTAAATTCTAAGTGAGAAAACAGCTTTTTGGCAGCCACATCGACGTTTAATTCTAAATAACAAAATTTTATTAACAAAACGCGCTAAATCGTTCTAAAATGCTTTTTTATGCTTAATCTAATTTCTTTTGACTAATAAAATTTACTTTTAAATTCTAAGTGAGAAAACAGCTTTTTGGCAGCCACTTGATCGTTTAATTCTAAATAACAAAATTTTACTAACAAAACGCTGCAATTCGTTCTAAAATGCTTTTTTATGCTTAATCTACTTTCTTTTCACTAATATAATTTACTTTTAAATTCTAAGTGAGAAAACAGCTTTTTGGCAGCCACTTGAACGTTTAATTCTAAATAACAAAATTTTACTAACAAAACGCTCCAATTCGTTCTAAAATGCTTTTTTATGTTTAATCTAATTTCTTTTCACTAATAAAATTTTCTTTTAAATTCTAAGTGAGAAAACAGCTGTTTGGCAGCCACATCGACGTTTAATTCTAAATTACAAAATTTTATTAACAAAACGCGCTAAATCGTTCTAAAATGCTTTTTTATGCTTAATCCAATTTCGTTTCACTAGTAAAATTTACTTTTAAATTCTAAGTGAGAAAACAGTTTTTTGGCAGCCACTTGAACGTTTAATTCTAAATAACAAAATTTTAGTAACAAAACGCGCTAAATCGTTCTAATTTGCTTTTTTATGCTTAATCTAATTTCTTTTGACTAATAAAATTTACTTTTAAATTATAAGTGAGAAAACAGCTGTTTGGCAGCCACATCGACGTTTAATTATAAATAACAAAATTTTATTAACAAAACGCTCTAATTCGTTCTAAATTGCTTATTTACGCTTAATCTAACTTATTTTCACTAATAAAATTTACTTTTAAATTCTAAGTGAGATAACAGCTTTTTGGCAGCCACATCGACGTTTAATTCTAAATAAGTAAATTTTATTAACCAAACGCGCTAAATCGTTCTAAAATGCTTTTTTATGCTTAATCTAATTTCTTTTCACTAATAAAATTTACTTTTAAATTCTAAGTGAGAAAACAGCTTTTTGGCAACCACCTTTTGAACGTTTATCTAGTTATCAAATAACCAAATTTTACTAACAAAACGCTCTAATTCGTTCTAAATTGCTTATTTACGCTAATCTAATTTCTTTTCACTAATAAAATTTACTTTTAAATTCTAAGTGAGAAAACAGCTTTTTGGCAGCCATTTGAACGTTTAATTCTAAATAACAAAATCTTATTAACAAAACGCGGTAAATCGTTCTAAAATGCCTTTTTATGCTTACTCCAATTTCTCTTCACTAATAAAATTTACTTTTAAATTCTAAGTGAGAAAACAGCTTTTTGGCAGCCACATCGACGTTTAATTCTAAATAACAAAAATTTTATTAACAAAACGCGCTAAATCGTTCTAAAATGCTTTTTTATGCTTAATCTAATTTCTTTTGACTAATAAAATTTACCTTAAAATTCTAAGTGAGAAAACAGCTTTTTGGCAGCCACTTGAACGTTTAATTCTAATAACAAAATTTTACTAACAAAACGCTCTAATTCGTTCAAAAATGCTTTTTTATGCTTAATCTAATTTCTTTACACCAATAAAATTTGCTTTTAAATTCTAAGTGAGAAAACAGCTGTTTGGCAGCCACATCGACGTTTAATTCTAAATAATAAAATTTTATTAACAAAACGCGGTAAATCGTTCTAAAATGCTTTTTTATGCTTACTTCAATTTCTTTTCACTAATAAAATTTATTTTTAAATTCTAAGTGAGAAAACAGCTTTTTGGCAGCCACATCGACGTTTAATTCTAAATAACAAAATTTTATTAACAAAACGCGCTAAATCGTTCTAAAATGCTTTTTTATGCTTAATCTAATTTCTTTTGACTAATAAAATTTACTTTTAAATTCTAAGTGAGAAAACAGCTTTTTTGGCAGCCACTTGAACGTTTAATTCTAAATAACAAAATTTTACTAACAAAACGCTCCAATTCGTTCTAAAATGCTTTTTTATGTTTAATCTAATTTCTTTTCACTAATAAAATTTACTTTTAAATTCTAAGTGAGAAAACAGCTGTTTGGCAGCCACATCGACGTTTAATTCTAAATTACAAAATTTTATTAACAAAACGCGCAAAATCGTTCTAAAATGCTTTTTTATGCTTAATCCAATTTCGTATTACTAGTAAAATTTACTTTTAAATTCTAAGTGAGAAAACAGTTTTTTGGCAGCCACTTGAACGTTTAATTCTAAATAACAAAATTTTAGTAACAAAACGCGCTAAATCGTTCTAATTTGCTTTTTTATGCTTAATCTAATTTCTTTTGACTAATAAAATTTACTTTTAAATTATAAGTGAGAAAACAGCTGTTTGGCAGCCACATCGACGTTTAATTATAAATAACAAAATTTTATTAACAAAACGCTCTAATTCGTTCTAAAATGCTTTTTTATGCTTAATCTACTTTCTTTTCACTAATAAAATTTACTTTTAAATTCTAAGTGAGAAAACAGCTTTTTGGCAGCCACTTGAACGTTTAATTCTAATAACAAAATTTTACTAACAAAACGCTCTAATTCGTTCTAAAATGCTTTTTATGCTTAATCTAATTTCTTTACACCAATAAAATTTGCTTTTAAATTCTAAGAGAGAAAACAGCTTTTTGGCAGCCACATCGACGTTTAATTCTAAATAACAAAATTTTATTAACAAAACGCGCTAAATCGTTCTAAAATGCTTTTTTATGCTTAATCTAATTTCTTTTGACTAATAAAATTTACTTTAAATTCTAAGTGAGAAAACAGCTTTTTGGCAGCCACTTGAACGTTTAATTCTAAATAACCAAATTTTACTAACAAAACGCTCAAATTCGTTCTAAAATGCTTTTTTATGCTTAATCTAATTTCTTTTCACTAATAAAATTTACTTTTAAATTAAAAGTGAGAAAAACAGCTGTTTGGCAGCCACATCGACGTTTAATTCTAAATAACAAAAATTTTGTAACAAAACGCGCTAAATCGTTCTAAATTGCTTATTTACGCTTAATCTAATTTCTTTTCACTAATAAAATTTACTTTTAAATTCTAAGTGAGAAAACAGCTTTTTGGCAGCCACTTGATCGTTTAATTCTAATAACAAAATTTTACTAACAAAACGCTCCAATTCGTTCTAAAATGCTTTTTTATGCTTAATCTACTTTCTTTTCACTAATAAAATTTACTTTTAAATTCTAAGTGAGAAAACAGCTTTTTGGCAGCCACTTGACGTTTTAATTCTAATAACAAAATTTTACTAACAAAACGCTCTAATTCGTTCTAAAATGCTTTTTTATGCTTAATCTAATTTCTTTACACCAATAAAATTTGCTTTTAAATTCTAAGAGAGAAAACAGCTGTTTGGCAGCCACATCGACGTTTAATTCTAAATAACAAAATTTTATTAACAAAACGCAGTAAATCGTTCTAAAATGCTTTTTTATGCTTACTACAATTTCTTTTCACTAATAAAATTTATTTTTAAATTCTAAGTGAGAAAACAGCTTTTTGGCAGCCACATCGACGTTTAATTCTAAATAACAAAATTTTATTAACAAAACGCGCTAAATCGTTCTAAATTGCTTATTTACACTTAATCTAACTTCTTTTGACTAATAAAATTTACTTTTAAATTCTAAGTGAGAAAACAGGTTTTTGGCAGGCACTTGAACGTTTAATTCTAAATAACAAAATTTTACTAACAAAACGCTCCAATTCGTTCTAAAATGCTTTTTTATGTTTAATCTATTTTCTTTTCAATAATAAAATTTACTTTTAAATTCTAAGTGAGAAAACAGCTTTTTGGCAGCCACATCGACGTTTAATTCTAAATAACAAAATTTTATTAACAAAACGCGCTAAATCGTTCTAAATTGCTTATTTACGCTTAATCTAACTTCTTTTCACTAAGAAAATTTACTTTTAAATTCTAAGTGAAAAAACAGCTTTTTGGCAGCCACTTGAACGTTTAATTCTAAATAACAAAAATTTTGTAACAAAACGCGCTAAATCGTTCTAAATTGCTTATTTACGCTTAATCTAATTTCTTTTCACTAATAAAATTTACTTTTAAATTCTAAGTGAGAAAACAGCTTTTTGGCAGCCACTTGAACGTTTAATTCTAAATAACCAAATTTTACTAACAAAACGCTCAAATTCGTTCTAAAATGCTTTTTTATGCTTAATCTAATTTCTTTTAACTAATAAAATTTACTTTTAAATTATAAGTGAGAAAACAGCTGTTTGGCAGCCACATCGACGTTTAATTATAAATAACAAAATTTTATTAACAAAACGCGCTAAATCGTTCTAAAATGATTTTTTATGCTTAATCTAATTTCTTTTCACTAATAAAATTTACTTTTAAATTCTAAGTGAGAAAACAGCTTTTTGGCAGCCACTTGAACGTTTAATTCTAAATAACAAAATTTTACTAACAAAACGCTCCAATTCGTTCTAAAATGCTTTTTTATGTTTAATCTAATTTCTTTTCACTAATAAAATTTACTTTTAAATTATAAGTGAGAAAACAGCTGTTTGGCAGCCACATCGACGTTTAATTATAAATAACAAAATTTTATTAACAAAACGCGCTAAATCGTTCTAAAATGCTTTTTTATGCTTAATCTAATTTCTTTTCACTAATAAAATTTACTTTTAAATTCTAAGTGAGAAAACAGCTTTTTGGCAGCCACTTGAACGTTTAATTCTAATAACAAAATTTTACTAACAAAACGCTCTAATTCGTTCTAAAATGCTTTTTTATGCTTAATCTAATTTCTTTACACCAATAAAATTTGCTTTTAAATTCTAAGTGAGAAAACAGCTGTTTGGCAGCCACATCGACGTTTAATTCTAAATAACAAAATTTTATTAACAAAACGCAGTAAATCGTTCTAAAATGCTTTTTTATGCTTACTACAATTTCTTTTCACTAATAAAATTTATTTTTAAATTCTAAGTGAGAAAACAGCTTTTTGGCAGCCACATCGACGTTTAATTCTAAATAACAAAATTTTATTAACAAAACGCGCTAAATCGTTCTAAATTGCTTATTTACACTTAATCTAACTTCTTTTGACTAATAAAATTTACTTTTAAATTCTAAGTGAGAAAACAGGTTTTTGGCAGGCACTTGAACGTTTAATTCTAAATAACAAAATTTTACTAACAAAACGCTCCAATTCGTTCTAAAATGCTTTTTTATGTTTAATCTATTTTCTTTCCACTAATAAAATTTACTTTTAAATTCTAAGTGAGAAAACAGCTTTTTGGCAGCCACATCGACGTTTAATTCTAAATAACAAAATTTTATTAACAAAACGCGCTAAATCGTTCTAAATTGCTTATTTACGCTTAATCTAACTTCTTTTCACTAAGAAAATTTACTTTTAAATTCTAAGTGAAAAAACAGCTTTTTGGCAGCCACTTGAACGTTTAATTCTAAATAACAAAAATTTTGTAACAAAACGCGCTAAATCGTTCTAAATTGCTTATTTACGCTTAATCTAATTTCTTTTCACTAATAAAATTTACTTTTAAATTCTAAGTGAGAAAACAGCTTTTTGGCAGCCACTTGAACGTTTAATTCTAAATAACAAAATTTTACTAACAAAACGCTCAAATTCGTTCTAAAATGCTTTTTTATGCTTAATCTAATTTCTTTTAACTAATAAAATTTACTTTTAAATTATAAGTGAGAAAACAGCTGTTTGGCAGCCACATCGACGTTTAATTATAAATAACAAAATTTTATTAACAAAACGCGCTAAATCGTTCTAAAATGCTTTTTTATGCTTAATCTAATTTCTTTTCACTAATAAAATTTACTTTTAAATTCTAAGTGAGAAAACAGCTTTTTGGCAGCCACTTGAACGTTTAATTCTAAATAACAAAATTTTACTAACAAAACGCTCCAATTCGTTCTAAAATGCTTTTTTATGTTTAATCTAATTTCTTTTCACTAATAAAATTTACTTTTAAATTCTAAGTGAGAAAACAGCTTTTTGGCAGCCACATCGACGTTTAATTCTAAATAACAAAATTTTATTAACAAAACGCGCTAAATCGTTCTAAATTGCTTATTTACACTTAATCTAACTTCTTTTGACTAATAAAATTTACTTTTAAACTCTAAGTGAGAAAACAGGTTTTTGGCAGCCACTTGAACGTTTAATTCTAAATAACAAAATTTTACTAACAAAACGCTCCAATTCGTTCTAAAATGCTTTTTTATGCTTAATCTAATTTCTTTTCACTAATAAAATTTACTTTTAAATTATAAGTGAGAAAACAGCTGTTTGGCAGCCACATCGACGTTTAATTATAAATAACAAAATTTTATTAACAAAACGCGCTAAATCGTTCTAAAATGCTTTTTTATGCTTAATCTAATTTCTTTTCACTAATAAAATTTACTTTTAAATTCTAAGTGAGAAAACAGCTTTTTGGCAGCCACTTGAACGTTTAATTCTAAATAACGAAATTTTACTAACAAAACGCTCTAATTCGTTCTAAAATGCTTTTTTATGCTTAATCTAATTTCTTTTCACTAATAAAATTTACTTTTCAATTCTAAGTGAGAAAACAGCTTTTTGGCAGCCACTTGTACGTTTAATTCTAAATAACAAAATTTTACTAACAAAACGCTTCAATTCGTTCTAAATTGCTTATTTACGCTTAATCTAACTTATTTTCACTAATAAAATTTACTTTTAAATTCTAAGTGAGATAACAGCTTTTTGGCAGCCACATCGACGTTTAATTCTAAATAAGTAAATTTTATTAACAAAACGCGCTAAATCGTTCTAAAATGCTTTTTTATGCTTAATCTAATTTCCTTTCACTAATAAAATTTACTTTTAAATTCTAAGTGAGAAAACAGCTTTTTGGCAACCACTTGAACGTTTAATTCTAAATAACCAAATTTTACTAACAAAACGCTCTAATTCGTTCTAAATTGCTTATTTACGCTTAATCTAATTTCTTTTCACTAATAAAATTTACTTTTAAATTCTAAGTGAGAAAACAGCTTTTTGGCAGCCATTTGAACGTTTAATTCTAAATAACAAAATCTTATTAACAAAACGCGGTAAATCGTTCTAAAATGCCTTTTTATGCTTACTCCAATTTCTCTTCACTAATAAAATTTACTTTTAAATTCTAAGTGAGAAAACAGCTTTTTGGCAGCCACATCGACGTTTAATTCTAAATAACAAAATTTTATTAACAAAACGCGCTAAATCGTTCTAAAATGCTTTTTTATGCTTAATCTAATTTCTTTTGACTAATAAAATTTACCTTTAAATTCTAAGTGAGAAAACAGCTTTTTGGCAGCCACTTAAACGTTTAATTCTAAATAACCAAATTTTACTAACAAAACGCTCTAATTCGTTCTAAAATGCTTCTTTATGCTTAATCTAATTTCTTTTCACAAATAAAATTTACTTTTAAATTAAAAGTGAGAAAACAGCTGTTTGGCAGCCACATCGACGTTTAATTCTAAATAACAAAAATTTTGTAACAAAACGCGCTAAATCGTTCTAAATTGCTTATTTACGCTTAATCTAATTTCTTTTCACTAATAAAATTTACTTTTAAATTCTAAGTGAGAAAACAGCTTTTTGGCAGCCACTTGATCGTTTAATTCTAAATAACAAAATTTTACTAACAAAACGCTCCAATTCGTTCTAAAATGCTTTTTTATGCTTAATCTACTTTCTTTTCACTAATAAAATTTACTTTTAAATTCTAAGTGAGAAAACAGCTTTTTGGCAGCCACTTGAACGTTTAATTCTAATAACAAAATTTTACTAACAAAACGCTCTAATTCGTTCTAAAATGCTTTTTTATGCTTAATCTAATTTCTTTACACCAATAACATTTGCTTTTAAATTCTAAGAGAGAAAACAGCTGTTTGGCAGCCACATCGACGTTTAATTCTAAATAACAAAATTTTATTAACAAAACGCAGTAAATCGTTCTAAAATGCTTTTTTATGCTTACTACAATTTCTTTTCACTAATAAAATTTATTTTTAAATTCTAAGTGAGAAAACAGCTTTTTGGCAGCCACATCGACGTTTAATTCTAAATAACAAAATTTTATTAACAAAACGCGCTAAATCGTTCTAAATTGCTTATTTACACTTAATCTAACTTCTTTTGACTAATAAAATTTACTTTTAAATTCTAAGTGAGAAAACAGGTTTTTGGCAGGCACTTGAACGTTTAATTCTAAATAACAAAATTTTACTAACAAAACGCTCCAATTCGTTCTAAAATGCTTTTTTATGTTTAATCTATTTTCTTTTCACTAATAAAATTTACTTTTAAATTCTAAGTGAGAAAACAGCTTTTTGGCAGCCACATCGACGTTTAATTCTAAATAACAAAATTTTATTAACAAAACGCGCTAAATCGTTCTAAATTGCTTATTTACGCTTAATCTAACTTCTTTTCACTAAGAAAATTTACTTTTAAATTCTAAGTGAAAAAACAGCTTTTTGGCAGCCACTTGAACGGTTAATTCTAAATAACAAAAATTTTGTAACAAAACGCGCTAAATCGTTCTAAATTGCTTATTTACGCTTAATCTAATTGCTTTTCACTAATAAAATTTACTTTTAAATTCTAAGTGAGAAAACAGCTTTTTGGCAGCCACTTGAACGTTTAATTCTAAATAACCAAATTTTACTAACAAAACGCTCAAATTCGTTCTAAAATGCTTTTTTATGCTTAATCTAATTTCTTTTAACTAATAAAATTTACTTTTAAATTATAAGTGAGAAAACAGCTGTTTGGCAGCCACATCGACGTTTAATTATAAATAACAAAATTTTATTAACAAAACGCGCTAAATCGTTCTAAAATGCTTTTTTATGCTTAATCTAATTTCTTTTCACTAATAAAATTTACTTTTAAATTCTAAGTGAGAAAACAGCTTTTTGGCAGCCACTTGAACGTTTAATTCTAAATAACAAAATTTTACTAACAAAACGCTCCAATTCGTTCTAAAATGCTTTTTTATGTTTAATCTAATTTCTTTTCACTAATAAAATTTACTTTTAAATTATAAGTGAGAAAACAGCTGTTTGGCAGCCACATCGACGTTTAATTATAAATAACAAAATTTTATTAACAAAACGCGCTAAATCGTTCTAAAATGCTTTTTTATGCTTAATCTAATTTCTTTTCACTAATAAAATTTACTTTTAAATTCTAAGTGAGAAAACAGCTTTTTGGCAGCCACTTGAACGTTTAATTCTAATAACAAAATTTTACTAACAAAACGCTCTAATTCGTTCTAAAATGCTTTTTTATGCTTAATCTAATTTCTTTACACCAATAAAATTTGCTTTTAAATTCTAAGAGAGAAAACAGCTGTTTGGCAGCCACATCGACGTTTAATTCTAAATAACAAAATTTTATTAACAAAACGCAGTAAATCGTTCTAAAATGCTTTTTTATGCTTACTCCAATTTCTTTTCACTAATAAAATTTATTTTTAAATTCTAAGTGAGAAAACAGCTTTTTGGCAGCCACATCGACGTTTAATTCTAAATAACAAAATTTTATTAACAAAACGCGCTAAATCGTTCTAAATTGCTTATTTACACTTAATCTAACTTCTTTTGACTAATAAAATTTACTTTTAAATTCTAAGTGAGAAAACAGGTTTTTGGCAGGCACTTGAACGTTTAATTCTAAATAACAAAATTTTACTAACAAAACGCTCCAATTCGTTCTAAAATGCTTTTTTATGTTTAATCTATTTTCTTTTCACTAATAAAATTTACTTTTAAATTCTAAGTGAGAAAACAGCTTTTTGGCAGCCACATCGACGTTTAATTCTAAATAACAAAATTTTATTAACAAAACGCGCTAAATCGTTCTAAATTGCTTATTTACGCTTAATCTAAATTCTTTTCACTAAGAAAATTTACTTTTAAATTCTAAGTGAAAAAACAGCTTTTTGGCAGCCACTTGAACGTTTAATTCTAAATAACAAAAATTTTGTAACAAAACGCGCTAAATCGTTCTAAATTGCTTATTTACGCTTAATCTAATTTCTTTTCACTAATAAAATTTACTTTTAAATTCTAAGTGAGAAAACAGCTTTTTTGGCAGCCACTTGAACGTTTAATTCTAAATAACCAAATTTTACTAACAAAACGCTCAAATTCGTTCTAAAATGCTTTTTTATGCTTAATCTAATTTCTTTTAACTAATAAAATTTACTTTTAAATTATAAGTGAGAAAACAGCTGTTTGGCAGCCACATCGACGTTTAATTATAAATAACAAAATTTTATTAACAAAACGCGCTAAATCGTTCTAAAATGCTTTTTTATGCTTAATCTAATTTCTTTTCACTAATAAAATTTACTTTTAAATTCTAAGTGAGAAAATAGCTTTTTGGCAGCCACTTGAACGTTTAATTCTAATAACACAATTTTACTAACAAAACGCTCCAATTCGTTCTAAAATGCTTTTTTATGTTTAATCTAATTTCTTTTCACTAATAAAATTTACTTTTAAATTCTAAGTGAGAAAACAGCTTTTTGGCAGCCACATCGACGTTTAATTCTAAATAACAAAATTTTATTAACAAAACGCGCTAAATCGTTCTAAATTGCTTATTTACACTTAATCTAACTTCTTTTGACTAATAAAATTTACTTTTAAACTCTAAGTGAGAAAACAGGTTTTTGGCAGCCACTTGAACGTTTAATTCTAAATAACAAAATTTTACTAACAAAACGCTCCAATTCGTTCTAAAATGCTTTTTTATGCTTAATCTAATTTCTTTTCACTAATAAAATTTACTTTTAAATTATAAGTGAGAAAACAGCTGTTTGGCAGCCACATCGACGTTTAATTATAAATAACAAAATTTTATTAACAAAACGCGCTAAATCGTTCTAAAATGCTTTTTTATGCTTAATCTAATTTCTTTTCACTAATAAAATTTACTTTTAAATTCTAAGTGAGAAAACAGCTTTTTGGCAGCCACTTGAACGTTTAATTCTAAATAACGAAATTTTACTAACAAAACGCTCTAATTCGTTCTAAAATGCTTTTTTATGCTTAATCTAATTTCTTTTCACTAATAAAATTTACTTTTCAATTCTAAGTGAGAAAACAGCTTTTTGGCAGCCACTTGTACGTTTAATTCTAAATAACAAAATTTTACTAACAAAACGCTTCAATTCGTTCTAAATTGCTTATTTACGCTTAATCTAACTTATTTTCACTAATAAAATTTACTTTTAAATTCAGTGAGATAACAGCTTTTTGGCAGCCACATCGACGTTTAATTCTAAATAAGTAAATTTTATTAACAAAACGCGCTAAATCGTTCTAAAATGCTTTTTTATGCTTAATCTAATTTCCTTTCACTAATAAAATTTACTTTTAAATTCTAAGTGAGAAAACAGCTTTTTGGCAACCACTTGAACGTTTAATTCTAAATAACCAAATTTTACTAACAAAACGCTCTAATTCGTTCTAAATTGCTTATTTACGCTTAATCTAATTTCTTTTCACTAATAAAATTTACTTTTAAATTCTAAGTGAGAAAACAGCTTTTTGGCAGCCATTTGAACGTTTAATTCTAAATAACAAAATCTTATTAACAAAACGCGGTAAATCGTTCTAAAATGCCTTTTTATGCTTACTCCAATTTCTCTTCACTAATAAAATTTACTTTTAAATTCTAAGTGAGAAAACAGCTTTTTGGCAGCCACATCGACGTTTAATTCTAAATAACAAAATTTTATTAACAAAACGCGCTAAATCGTTCTAAAATGCTTTTTTATGCTTAATCTAATTTCTTTTGACTAATAAAATTTACCTTTAAATTCTAAGTGAGAAAACAGCTTTTTGGCAGCCACTTAAACGTTTAATTCTAAATAACCAAATTTTACTAACAAAACGCTCTAATTCGTTCTAAAATGCTTCTTTATGCTTAATCTAATTTCTTTTCACAAATAAAATTTACTTTTGAATTATAAGTGAGAAAACAGCTGTTTGGCAGCCACATCGACGTTTAATTCTAAATAACAAAATTTTATTAACAAAACGCGCTAAATCGTTCTAAAATGCTTTTTTATGCTTAATCTAATTTCTTTTCACTAATAAAATTTACTTTTAAATTCTAAGTGAGAAAACAGCTTTTTGGCAGCCACTTGATCGTTTAATTCTAAATAACAAAATTTTACTAACAAAACGCTGCAATTCGTTCTAAAATGCTTTTTTATGCTTAATCTACTTTCTTTTCACTAATATAATTTACTTTTAAATTCTAAGTGAGAAATCAGCTTTTTGGCAGCCACTTGAACGTTTAATTCTAATAACAAAATTTTACTAACAAAACGCTCTAATTCGTTCTAAAATGCTTTTTTATGCTTAATCTAATTTCTTTACACCAATAAAATTTGCTTTTAAATTCTAAGTGAGAAAACAGCTGTTTGGCAGCCACATCGACGTTTAATTCTAAATAACAAAATTTTATTAACAAAACGCGGTAAATCGTTCTAAAATGCTTTTTTATGCTTACTACAATTTCTTTTCACTAATAAAATTTATTTTTAAATTCTAAGTGAGAAAACAGCTTTTTGGCAGCCACATCGACGTTTAATTCTAAATAACAAAATTTTATTAACAAAACGCGCTAAATCGTTCTAAAATGCTTTTTTATGCTTAATCTAATTTCTTTTGACTAATAAAATTTACTTTTAAATTCTAAGTGAGAAAACAGCTTTTTGGCAGCCACTTGAACGTTTAATTCTAAATAACAAAATTTTACTAACAAAACGCTCCAATTCGTTCTAAAATGCTTTTTTATGTTTAATCTAATTTCTTTTCACTAATAAAATTTACTTTTAAATTCTAAGTGAGAAAACAGCTGTTTGGCAGCCACATCGACGTTTAATTCTAAATTACAAAATTTTATTAACAAAACGCGCTAAATCGTTCTAAAATGCTTTTTTATGCTTAATCCAATTTCGTTTCACTAATAAAATTTACTTTTAAATTCTAAGTGAGAAAACAGCTGTTTGGCAGCCACATCGACGTTTAATTCTAAATAACAAAATTTTATTAACAAAACGCGGTAAATCGTTCTAAAATGCTTTTTTATGCTTACTCCAATTTCTTTTCACTAATAAAATTTATTTTTAAATTCTAAGTGAGAAAACAGCTTTTTGGCAGCCACATCGACGTTTAATTCTAAATAACAAAATTTTATTAACAAAACGCGCTAAATCGTTCTAAATTGCTTATTTACACTTAATCTAACTTCTTTTGACTAATAAAATTTACTTTTAAATTCTAAGTGAGAAAACAGGTTTTTGGCAGCCACTTGAACGTTTAATTCTAAATAACAAAATGTTACTAACAAAACGCTCCAATTCGTTCTAAAATGCTTTTTTATGTTTAATCTAATTTCTTTTCACTAATAAAATTTACTTTTAAATTCTAAGTGAGAAAACAGCTTTTTGGCAGCCACATCGACGTTTAATTCTAGATAACAAAATTTTATTAACAAAAAAAATTTAAAAGTTCTAAATTGCTTATTTACGCTTAATCTAACTTCTTTTCACTAAGAAAATTTACTTTTAAATTCTAAGTGAAAAAACAGCTTTTTGGCAGCCACTTGAACGTTTAATTCTAAATAACAAAAATTTTGTAACAAAACGCGCTAAATCGTTCTAAATTGCTTATTTACGCTTAATCTAATTTCTTTTCACTAATAAAATTTACTTTTAAATTCTAAGTGAGAAAACAGCTTTTTGGCAGCCACTTGAACGTTTAATTCTAAATAACCAAATTTTACTAACAAAACGCTCAAATTCGTTCTAAAATGCTTTTTTATGCTTAATCTAATTTCTTTTCACTAATAAAATTTACTTTTAAATTAAAAGTGAGAAAACAGCTGTTTGGCAGCCACATCGACCTTTAATTCTAAATAACAAAAATTTTGTAACAAAACGCGCTAAATCGTTCTAAATTGCTTATTTACGCTTAATCTAATTTCTTTTCACTAATAAAATTTACTTTTAAATTCTAAGTGAGAAAACAGCTTTTTGGCAGCCACTTGATCGTTTAATTCTAAATAACAAAATTTTACTAACAAAACGCTCCAATTCGTTCTAAAATGCTTTTTTATGCTTAATCTACTTTCTTTTCACTAATAAAATTTACTTTTAAATTCTAAGTGAGAAAACAGCTTTTTGGCAGCCACTTGAACGTTTAATTCTAATAACAAAATTTTACTAACAAAACGCTCTAATTCATTCTAAAATGCTTTTTTATGCTTAATCTAATTTCTTTACACCAATAAAATTTGCTTTTAAATTCTAAGTGAGAAAACAGCTGTTTGGCAGCCACATCGACGTTTAATTCTAAATAACAAAAATTTTGTAACAAAACGCGCTAAATCGTTCTAAATTGCTTATTTACGCTTAATCTAATTTCTTTTCACTAATAAAATTTACTTTTAAATTCTAAGTGAGAAAACAGCTTTTTGGCAGCCACTTGAACGTTTAATTCTAAATAACCAAATTTTACTAACAAAACGCTCAAATTCGTTCTAAAATGCTTTTTTATGCTTAATCTAATTTCTTTTAACTAATAAAATTTACTTTTAAATTATAAGTGAGAAAACAGCTGTTTGGCAGCCACATCGACGTTTAATTATAAATAACAAAATTTTATTAACAAAACGCGCTAAATCGTTCTAAAATGCTTTTTTATGCTTAATCTAATTTCTTTTCACTAATAAAATTTACTTTTAAATTCTAAGTGAGAAAACAGCTTTTTGGCAGCCACTTGAACGTTTAATTCTAAATAACCAAATTTTACTAACAAAACGCTCAAATTCGTTCTAAAATGCTTCTTTATGCTTAATCTAATTTCTTTTCACTAATAAAATTTACTTTTAAATTATAAGTGAGAAAACAGCTGTTTGGCAGCCACATCGACGTTTAATTATAAATAACAAAATTTTATTAACAAAACGCGCTAAATCGTTCTAAAATGCTTTTTTATGCTTAATCTAATTTCTTTTCACTAATAAAATTTACTTTTAAATTCTAAGTGAGAAAACAGCTTTTTGGCAGCCACTTGAACGTTTAATTCTAAATAACAAAATTTTACTAACAAAACGCTCCAATTCGTTCTAAAATGCTTTTTTATGTTTAATCTAATTTCTTTTCACTAATAAAATTTACTTTTAAATTCTAAGTGAGAAAACAGCTTTTTGGCAGCCACATCGACGTTTAATTCTAAATAACAAAATTTTATTAACAAAACGCGCTAAATCGTTCTAAATTGCTTATTTACACTTAATCTAACTTCTTTTGACTAATAAAATTTACTTTTAAACTCTAAGTGAGAAAACAGGTTTTTGGCAGCCACTTGAACGTTTAATTCTAAATAACAAAATTTTACTAACAAAACGCTCCAATTCGTTCTAAAATGCTTTTTTATGCTTAATCTAATTTCTTTTCACTAATAAAATTTACTTTTAAATTATAAGTGAGAAAACAGCTGTTTGGCAGCCACATCGACGTTTAATTATAAATAACAAAATTTTATTAACAAAACGCGCTAAATCGTTCTAAAATGCTTTTTTATGCTTAATCTAATTTCTTTTCACTAATAAAATTTACTTTTAAATTCTAAGTGAGAAAACAGCTTTTTGGCAGCCACTTGAACGTTTAATTCTAAATAACGAAATTTTACTAACAAAACGCTCTAATTCGTTCTAAAATGCTTTTTTATGCTTAATCTAATTTCTTTTCACTAATAAAATTTACTTTTCAATTCTAAGTGAGAAAATAGCTTTTTGGCAGCCACTTGTACGTTTAATTCTAAATAACAAAAGTTTACTAACAAAACGCTTCAATTCGTTCTAAATTGCTTATTTACGCTTAATCTAACTTATTTTCACTAATAAAATTTACTTTTAAATTCTAAGTGAGATAACAGCTTTTTGGCAGCCACATCGACGTTTAATTCTAAATAAGTAAATTTTATTAACAAAACGCGCTAAATCGTTCTAAAATGCTTTTTTATGCTTAATCTAATTTCCTTTCACTAATAAAATTTACCTTTAAATTCTAAGTGAGAAAACAGCTTTTTGGCAGCCACTTAAACGTTTAATTCTAAATAACCAAATTTTACTAACAAAACGCTCTAATTCGTTCTAAAATGCTTCTTTATGCTTAATCTAATTTCTTTTCACAAATAAAATTTACTTTTGAATTATAAGTGAGAAAACAGCTGTTTGGCAGCCACATCGACGTTTAATTCTAAATAACAAAATTTTATTAACAAAACGCGCTAAATCGTTCTAAAATGCTTTTTTATGCTTAATCTAATTTCTTTTCACTAATAAAATTTACTTTTAAATTCTAAGTGAGAAAACAGCTTTTTGGCAGCCACTTGATCGTTTAATTCTAAATAACAAAATTTTACTAACAAAACGCTGCAATTCGTTCTAAAATGCTTTTTTATGCTTAATCTACTTTCTTTTCACTAATATAATTTACTTTTAAATTCTAAGTGAGAAATCAGCTTTTTGGCAGCCACTTGAACGTTTAATTCTAATAACAAAATTTTACTAACAAAACGCTCTAATTCGTTCTAAAATGCTTTTTTATGCTTAATCTAATTTCTTTACACCAATAAAATTTGCTTTTAAATTCTAAGTGAGAAAACAGCTGTTTGGCAGCCACATCGACGTTTAATTCTAAATAACAAAATTTTATTAACAAACGCGGTAAATCGTTCTAAAATGCTTTTTTATGCTTACTACAATTTCTTTTCACTAATAAAATTTATTTTTAAATTCTAAGTGAGAAAACAGCTTTTTGGCAGCCACATCGACGTTTAATTCTAAATAACAAAATTTTATTAACAAAACGCGCTAAATCGTTCTAAAATGCTTTTTTATGCTTAATCTAATTTCTTTTGACTAATAAAATTTACTTTTAAATTCTAAGTGAGAAAACAGCTTTTTGGCAGCCACTTGAACGTTTAATTCTAAATAACAAAATTTTACTAACAAAACGCTCCAATTCGTTCTAAAATGCTTTTTTATGTTTAATCTAATTTCTTTTCACTAATAAAATTTACTTTTAAATTCTAAGTGAGAAAACAGCTGTTTGGCAGCCACATCGACGTTTAATTCTAAATTACAAAATTTTATTAACAAAACGCGCTAAATCGTTCTAAAATGCTTTTTTATGCTTAATCCAATTTCGTTTCACTAATAAAATTTACTTTTAAATTCTAAGTGAGAAAACAGCTGTTTGGCAGCCACATCGACGTTTAATTCTAAATAACAAAATTTTATTAACAAAACGCGGTAAATCGTTCTAAAATGCTTTTTTATGCTTACTCCAATTTCTTTTCACTAATAAAATTTATTTTTAAATTCTAAGTGAGAAAACAGCTTTTTGGCAGCCACATCGACGTTTAATTCTAAATAACAAAATTTTATTAACAAAACGCGCTAAATCGTTCTAAATTGCTTATTTACACTTAATCTAACTTCTTTTGACTAATAAAATTTACTTTTAAATTCTAAGTGAGAAAACAGGTTTTTGGCAGCCACTTGAACGTTTAATTCTAAATAACAAAATGTTACTAACAAAACGCTCCAATTCGTTCTAAAATGCTTTTTTATGTTTAATCTAATTTCTTTTCACTAATAAAATTTACTTTTAAATTCTAAGTGAGAAAACAGCTTTTTGGCAGCCACATCGACGTTTAATTCTAGATAACAAAATTTTATTAACAAAACGCGCTGAATCGTTCTAAATTGCTTATTTACGCTTAATCTAACTTCTTTTCACTAAGAAAATTTACTTTTAAATTCTAAGTGAAAAAACAGCTTTTTGGCAGCCACTTGAACGTTTAATTCTAAATAACAAAAATTTTGTAACAAAACGCGCTAAATCGTTCTAAATTGCTTATTTACGCTTAATCTAATTTCTTTTCACTAATAAAATTTACTTTTAAATTCTAAGTGAGAAAACAGCTTTTTGGCAGCCACTTGAACGTTTAATTCTAAATAACCAAATTTTACTAACAAAACGCTCAAATTCGTTCTAAAATGCTTTTTTATGCTTAATCTAATTTCTTTTCACTAATAAAATTTACTTTTAAATTAAAAGTGAGAAAACAGCTGTTTGGCAGCCACATCGACCTTTAATTCTAAATAACAAAAATTTTGTAACAAAACGCGCTAAATCGTTCTAAATTGCTTATTTACGCTTAATCTAATTTCTTTTCACTAATAAAATTTACTTTTAAATTCTAAGTGAGAAAACAGCTTTTTGGCAGCCACTTGATCGTTTAATTCTAAATAACAAAATTTTACTAACAAAACGCTCCAATTCGTTCTAAAATGCTTTTTTATGCTTAATCTACTTTCTTTTCACTAATAAAATTTACTTTTAAATTCTAAGTGAGAAAACAGCTTTTTGGCAGCCACTTGAACGTTTAATTCTAATAACAAAATTTTACTAACAAAACGCTCTAATTCATTCTAAAATGCTTTTTTATGCTTAATCTAATTTCTTTACACCAATAAAATTTGCTTTTAAATTCTAAGAGAGAAAACAGCTGTTTGGCAGCCACATCGACGTTTAATTCTAAATAACAAAAATTTTGTAACAAAACGCGCTAAATCGTTCTAAATTGCTTATTTACGCTTAATCTAATTTCTTTTCACTAATAAAATTTACTTTTAAATTCTAAGTGAGAAAACAGCTTTTTGGCAGCCACTTGAACGTTTAATTCTAAATAACCAAATTTTACTAACAAAACGCTCAAATTCGTTCTAAAATGCTTTTTTATGCTTAATCTAATTTCTTTTAACTAATAAAATTTACTTTTAAATTATAAGTGAGAAAACAGCTGTTTGGCAGCCACATCGACGTTTAATTATAAATAACAAAATTTTATTAACAAAACGCGCTAAATCGTTCTAAAATGCTTTTTTATGCTTAATCTAATTTCTTTTCACTAATAAAATTTACTTTTAAATTCTAAGTGAGAAAACAGCTTTTTGGCAGCCACTTGAACGTTTAATTCTAAATAACCAAATTTTACTAACAAAACGCTCAAATTCGTTCTAAAATGCTTTTTTATGCTTAATCTAATTTCTTTTAACTAATAAAATTTACTTTTAAATTATAAGTGAGAAAACAGCTGTTTGGCAGCCACATCGACGTTTAATTATAAATAACAAAATTTTATTAACAAAACGCGCTAAATCGTTCTAAAATGCTTTTTTATGCTTAATCTAATTTCTTTTCACTAATAAAATTTACTTTTAAATTCTAAGTGAGAAAACAGCTTTTTGGCAGCCACTTGAACGTTTAATTCTAAATAACAAAATTTTACTAACAAAACGCTCCAATTCGTTCTAAAATGCTTTTTTATGTTTAATCTAATTTCTTTTCACTAATAAAATTTACTTTTAAATTCTAAGTGAGAAAACAGCTTTTTGGCAGCCACATCGACGTTTAATTCTAAATAACAAAATTTTATTAACAAAACGCGCTAAATCGTTCTAAATTGCTTATTTACACTTAATCTAACTTCTTTTGACTAATAAAATTTACTTTTAAACTCTAAGTGAGAAAACAGGTTTTTGGCAGCAACTTGAACGTTTAATTCTAAATAACAAAATTTTACTAACAAAACGCTCCAATTCGTTCTAAAATGCTTTTTTATGCTTAATCTAATTTCTTTTCACTAATAAAATTTACTTTTAAATTATAAGTGAGAAAACAGCTGTTTGGCAGCCACATCGACGTTTAATTATAAATAACAAAATTTTATTAACAAAACGCGCTAAATCGTTCTAAAATGCTTTTTTATGCTTAATCTAATTTCTTTTCACTAATAAAATTTACTTTTAAATTCTAAGTGAGAAAACAGCTTTTTGGCAGCCACTTGAACGTTTAATTCTAAATAACCAAATTTTACTAACAAAACGCTCTAATTCGTTCTAAAATGCTTTTTTATGCTTAATCTAATTTCTTTTCACTAATAAAATTTACTTTTCAATTCTAAGTGAGAAAATAGCTTTTTGGCAGCCACTTGTACGTTTAATTCTAAATAACAAAAGTTTACTAACAAAACGCTTCAATTCGTTCTAAATTGCTTATTTACGCTTAATCTAACTTATTTTCACTAATAAAATTTACTTTTAAATTCTAAGTGAGATAACAGCTTTTTGGCAGCCACATCGACGTTTAATTCTAAATAAGTAAATTTTATTAACAAAACGCGCTAAATCGTTCTAAAATGCTTTTTTATGCTTAATCTAATTTCCTTTCACTAATAAAATTTACTTTTAAATTCTAAGTGAGAAAACAGCTTTTTGGCAACCACTTGAACGTTTAATTCTAAATAACCAAATTTTACTAACAAAACGCTCTAATTCGTTCTAAATTGCTTATTTACGCTTAATCTAATTTCTTTTTACTAATAAAATTTACTTTTAAATTCTAAGTGAGAAAACAGCTTTTTGGCAGCCATTTGAACGTTTAATTCTAAATAACAAAATCTTATTAACAAAACGCGGTAAATCGTTCTAAAATGCCTTTTTATGCTTACTCCAATTTCTCTTCACTAATAAAATTTACTTTTAAATTCTAAGTGAGAAAACAGCTTTTTGGCAGCCACATCGACGTTTAATTCTAAATAACAAAATTTTATTAACAAAACGCGCTAAATCGTTCTAAAATGCTTTTTTATGCTTAATCTAATTTCTTTTGACTAATAAAATTTACTTTTAAATTCTAAGTGAGAAAACAGCTTTTTGGCAGCCACTTGAACGTTTAATTCTAAATAACCAAATTTTACTAACAAAACGCTCTAATTCGTTCTAAAATGCTTCTTTATGCTTAATCTAATTTCTTTTCACAAATAAAATTTACTTTTAAATTATAAGTGAGAAAACAGCTGTTTGGCAGCCACATCGACGTTTAATTCTAAATAACAAAATTTTATTAACAAAACGCGCTAAATCGTTCTAAAATGCTTTTTTATGCTTAATCTAATTTCTTTTCACTAATAAAATTTACTTTTAAATTCTAAGTGAGAAAACAGCTTTTTGGCAGCCACTTGATCGTTTAATTCTAAATAACAAAATTTTACTAACAAAACGCTGCAATTCGTTCTAAAATGCTTTTTTATGCTTAATCTACTTTCTTTTCACTAATATAATTTACTTTTAAATTCTAAGTGAGAAATCAGCTTTTTGGCAGCCACTTGAACGTTTAATTCTAATAACAAAATTTTACTAACAAAACGCTCTAATTCGTTCTAAAATGCTTTTTTATGCTTAATCTAATTTCTTTACACCAATAAAATTTGCTTTTAAATTCTAAGTGAGAAAACAGCTGTTTGGCAGCCACATCGACGTTTAATTCTAAATAACAAAATTTTATTAACAAAACGCGGTAAATCGTTCTAAAATGCTTTTTTATGCTTACTACAATTTCTTTTCACTAATAAAATTTATTTTTAAATTCTAAGTGAGAAAACAGCTTTTTGGCAGCCACATCGACGTTTAATTCTAAATAACAAAATTTTATTAACAAAACGCGCTAAATCGTTCTAAAATGCTTTTTTATGCTTAATCTAATTTCTTTTGACTAATAAAATTTACTTTTAAATTCTAAGTGAGAAAACAGCTTTTTGGCAGCCACTTGAACGTTAAATTCTAAATAACAAAATTTTACTAACAAAACGCTCCAATTCGTTCTAAAATGCTTTTTTATGTTTAATCTAATTTCTTTTCACTAATAAAATTTACTTTTAAATTCTAAGTGAGAAAACAGCTGTTTGGCAGCCACATCGACGTTTAATTCTAAATTACAAAATTTTATTAACAAAACGCGCTAAATCGTTCTAAAATGCTTTTTTATGCTTAATCCAATTTCGTTTCACTAGTAAAATTTACTTTTAAATTCTAAGTGAGAAAACAGCTGTTTGGCAGCCACATCGACGTTTAATTCTAAATAACAAAATTTTATTAACAAAACGCGGTAAATCGTTCTAAAATGCTTTTTTATGCTTACTCCAATTTCTTTTCACTAATAAAATTTATTTTTAAATTCTAAGTGAGAAAACAGCTTTTTGGCAGCCACATCGACGTTTAATTCTAAATAACAAAATTTTATTAACAAAACGCGCTAAATCGTTCTAAATTGCTTATTTACACTTAATCTAACTTCTTTTGACTAATAAAATTTACTTTTAAATTCTAAGTGAGAAAACAGGTTTTTGGCAGCCACTTGAACGTTTAATTCTAAATAACAAAATTTTACTAACAAAACGCTCCAATTCGTTCTAAAATGCTTTTTTATGTTTAATCTAATTTCTTTTCACTAATAAAATTTACTTTTAAATTCTAAGTGAGAAAACAGCTTTTTGGCAGCCACATCGACGTTTAATTCTAAATAACAAAATTTTATTAACAAAACGCGCTGAATCGTTCTAAATTGCTTATTTACGCTTAATCTAACTTCTTTTCACTAAGAAAATTTACTTTTAAATTCTAAGTGAAAAAACAGCTTTTTGGCAGCCACATCGACCTTTAATTCTAAATAACAAAAATTTTGTAACAAAACGCGCTAAATCGTTCTAAATTGCTTATTTACGCTTAATCTAATTTCTTTTCACTAATAAAATTTACTTTTAAATTCTAAGTGAGAAAACAGCTTTTTGGCAGCCACTTGATCGTTTAATTCTAAATAACAAAATTTTACTAACAAAACGCTCCAATTCGTTCTAAAATGCTTTTTTATGCTTAATCTACTTTCTTTTCACTAATAAAATTTACTTTTAAATTCTAAGTGAGAAAACAGCTTTTTGGCAGCCACTTGAACGTTTAATTCTAATAACAAAATTTTACTAACAAAACGCTCTAATTCATTCTAAAATGCTTTTTTATGCTTAATCTAATTTCTTTACACCAATAAAATTTGCTTTTAAATTCTAAGAGAGAAAACAGCTGTTTGGCAGCCACATCGACCTTTAATTCTAAATAACAAAAATTTTGTAACAAAACGCGCTAAATCGTTCTAAATTGCTTATTTACGCTTAATCTAATTTCTTTTCACTAATAAAATTTACTTTTAAATTCTAAGTGAGAAAACAGCTTTTTGGCAGCCACTTGAACGTTTAATTCTAAATAACCAAATTTTACTAACAAAACGCTCAAATTCGTTCTAAAATGCTTTTTTATGCTTAATCTAATTTCTTTTAACTAATAAAATTTACTTTTAAATTATAAGTGAGAAAACAGCTGTTTGGCAGCCACATCGACGTTTAATTATAAATAACAAAATTGTATTAACAAAACGCGCTAAATCGTTCTAAAATGCTTTTTTATGCTTAATCTAATTTCTTTTCACTAATAAAATTTACTTTTAAATTCTAAGTGAGAAAACAGCTTTTTGGCAGCCACTTGAACGTTTAATTCTAAATAACAAAATTTTACTAACAAAACGCTCCAATTCGTTCTAAAATGCTTTTTTATGTTTAATCTAATTTCTTTTCACTAATAAAATTTACTTTTAAATTCTAAGTGAGAAAACAGCTTTTTGGCAGCCACATCGACGTTTAATTCTAAATAACAAAATTTTATTAACAAAACGCGCTAAATCGTTCTAAATTGCTTATTTACACTTATTCTAACTTCTTTTGACTAATAAAATTTACTTTTAAATTCTAAGTGAAAAAACAGCTTTTTGGCAGCCACTTGATCGTTTAATTCTAAATAACCAAATTTTACTAACAAAACGCTCAAATTCGTTCTAAAATGCTTTTTTATGCTTAATCTAATTTCTTTTCACTAATAAAATTTACTTTTAAATTATAAGTGAGAAAACAGCTGTTTGGCAGCCACATCGACGTTTAATTATAAATAACAAAATTTTATTAACAAAACGCGCTAAATCGTTCTAAAATGCTTTTTTATGCTTAATCTAATTTCTTTTCACTAATAAAATTTACTTTTAAATTCTAAGTGAGAAAACAGCTTTTTGGCAGCCACTTGAACGTTTAATTCTAAATAACGAAATTTTACTAACAAAACGCTCTAATTCGTTCTAAAATGCTTTTTTATGCTTAATCTAATTTCTTTTCACTAATAAAATTTACTTTTCAATTCTAAGTGAGAAAACAGCTTTTTGGCAGCCACTTGTACGTTTAATTCTAAATAACAAAATTTTACTAACAAAACGCTCCAATTCGTTCTAAATTGCTTATTTACGCTTAATCTAACTTATTTTCACTAATAAAATTTACTTTTAAATTCTAAGTGAGATAACAGCTTTTTGGCAGCCACATCGACGTTTAATTCTAAATAAGTAAATTTTATTAACAAAACGCGCTAAATCGTTCTAAAATGCTTTTTTATGCTTAACCTAATTTCTTTTCACTAATAAAATTTACTTTTAAATTCTAAGTGAGAAAACAGCGTTTTGGCAACCACTTGAACGTTTAATTCTAAATAACCAAATTTTACTAACAAAACGCTCTAATTCGTTCTAAATTGCTTATTTACGCTTAATCTAATTTCTTTTCACTAATAAAATTTACTTTTAAATTCTAAGTGAGAAAACAGCTTTTTGGCAGCCACTTGAACGTTTAATTCTAAATAACCAAATTTTACTAACAAAACGCTCAAATTCGTTCTAAAATGCTTTTTTATGCTTAATCTAATTTCTTTTCACTAATAAAATTTACTTTTAAATTAAAAGTGAGAAAACAGCTGTTTGGCAGCCACATCGACGTTTAATTCTAAATAACAAAAATTTTGTAACAAAACGCGCTAAATCGTTCTAAATTGCTTATTTACGCTTAATCTAATTTCTTTTCACTAATAAAATTTACTTTTAAATTCTAAGTGAGAAAACAGCTTTTTGGCAGCCACTTGATCGTTTAAGTCTAAATAACAAAATTTTACTAACAAAACGCTCCAATTCGTTCTAAAATGCTTTTTTATGCTTAATCTACTTTCTTTTCACTAATAAAATTTACTTTTAAATTCTAAGTGAGAAAACAGCTTTTTGGCAGCCACTTGAACGTTTAATTCTAATAACAAAATTTTACTAACAAAACGCTCTAATTCGTTCTAAAATGCTTTTTTATGCTTAATCTAATTTCTTTAC
Source organism: Apoderus coryli (assembly GCA_911728435.2). Lineage (NCBI taxonomy): Eukaryota > Metazoa > Arthropoda > Insecta > Coleoptera > Attelabidae > Apoderus > Apoderus coryli. Next base: position 27,576,488 of record OU452198.1, read on the forward strand.
ACCAATAAAATTTGCTTTTAAATTCTAAGAGAGAAAACAGCTGTTTGGCAGCCACATCGACGTTTAATTCTAAATAACAAAATTTTATTAACAAAACGCAGTAAATCGTTCTAAAATGCTTTTTTATGCTTACTACAATTTCTTTTCACTAATAAAACTTATTTTTAAATTCTAAGTGAGAAAACAGCTTTTTGGCAGCCACATCGACGTTTAATTCTAAATAACAAAATTTTATTAACAAAACGCGCTAAATCGTTCTAAATTGCTTATTTACACTTAATCTAACTTCTTTTGACTAATAAAATTTACTTTTAAATTCTAAGTGAGAAAACAGGTTTTTGGCAGCCACTTGAACGTTTAATTCTAAATAACAAAATTTTACTAACAAAACGCTCCAATTCGTTCTAAAATGCTTTTTTATGTTTAATCTATTTTCTTTTCACTAATAAAATTTACTTTTAAATTCTAAGTGAGAAAACAGCTTTTTGGCAGCCACATCGACGTTTAATTCTAAATAACAAAATTTTATTAACAAAACGCGCTAAATCGTTCTAAATTGCTTATTTACGCTTAATCTAACTTCTTTTCACTAAGAAAATTTACTTTTAAATTCTAAGTGAAAAAACAGCTTTTTGGCAGCCACTTGAACGTTTAATTCTAAATAACAAAAATTTTGTAACAAAACGCGCTAAATCGTTCTAAATTGCTTATTTACGCTTAATCTAATTTCTTTTCACTAATAAAATTTACTTTTAAATTCTAAGTGAGAAAACAGCTTTTTGGCAGCCACTTGAACGTTTAATTCTAAATAACCAAATTTTACTAACAAAACGCTCAAATTCGTTCTAAAATGCTTTTTTATGCTTAATCTAATTTCTTTTAACTAATAAAATTTACTTTTAAATTATAAGTGAGAAAACAGCTGTTTGGCAGCCACATCGACGTTTAATTATAAATAACAAAATTTTATTAACAAAACGCGCTAAATCGTTCTAAAATGCTTTTTTATGCTTAATCTAATTTCTTTTCACTAATAAAATTTACTTTTAAATTCTAAGTGAGAAAACAGCTTTTTGGCAGCCACTTGAACGTTTAATTCTAAATAACAAAATTTTACTAACAAAACGCTCCAATTCGTTCTAAAATGCTTTTTTATGTTTAATCTAATTTCTTTTCACTAATAAAATTTACTTTTAAATTCTAAGTGAGAAAACAGCTTTTTGGCAGCCACATCGACGTTTAATTCTAAATAACAAAATTTTATTAACAAAACGCGCTAAATCGTTCTAAATTGCTTATTTACGCTTAATCTAACTTCTTTTCACTAAGAAAATTTACTTTTAAATTCTAAGTGAAAAAACAGCTTTTTGGCAGCCACTTGATCGTTTAATTCTAAATAACCAAATTTTACTAACAAAACGCTCAAATTCGTTCTAAAATGCTTTTTTATGCTTAATCTAATTTCTTTTCACTAATAAAATTTACTTTTAAATTATAAGTGAGAAAACAGCTGTTTGGCAGCCACATCGACGTTTAATTATAAATAACAAAATTTTATTAACAAAACGCGCTAAATCGTTCTAAAATGCTTTTTTATGCTTAATCTAATTTCTTTTCACTAATAAAATTTAATTTTAAATTCTAAGTGAGAAAACAGCTTTTTGGCAGCCACTTGAACGTTTAATTCTAAATAACGAAATTTTACTAACAAAACGCTCTAATTCGTTCTAAAATGCTTTTTTATGCTTAATCTAATTTCTTTTCACTAATAAAATTTACTTTTCAATTCTAAGTGAGAAAACAGCTTTTTGGCAGCCACTTGTACGTTTAATTCTAAATAACAAAATTTTACTAACAAAACGCTCCAATTCGTTCTAAATTGCTTATTTACGCTTAATCTAACTTATTTTCACTAATAAAATTTACTTTTAAATTCTAAGTGAGATAACAGCTTTTTGGCAGCCACATCGACGTTTAATTCTAAATAAGTAAATTTTATTAACAAAACGCGCTAAATCGTTCTAAAATGCTTTTTTATGCTTAATCTAATTTCTTTTCACTAATAAAATTTACTTTTAAATTCTAAGTGAGAAAACAGCTTTTTGGCAACCACTTGAACGTTTAATTCTAAATAACCAAATTTTACTAACAAAACGCTCTCATTCGTTCTAAATTGCTTATTTACGCTTAATCTAATTTCTTTTCACTAATAAAATTTACTTTTAAATTCTAAGTGAGAAAACAGCTTTTTGGCAGCCATTTGAACGTTTAATTCTAAATAACAAAATCTTATTAACAAAACGCGGTAAATCGTTCTAAAATGCCTTTTTATGCTTACTCCAATTTCTCTTCACTAATAAAATTTACTTTTAAATTCTAAGTGAGAAAACAGCTTTTTGGCAGCCACATCGACGTTTAATTCTAAATAACAAAATTTTATTAACAAAACGCGCTAAATCGTTCTAAAATGCTTTTTTATGCTTAATCTAACTTCTTTTGACTAATAAAATTTACCTTTAAATTCTACGTGAGAAAACAGCTTTTTGGCAGCCACTTGAACGTTTAATTCTAAATAACCAAATTTTACTAACAAAACGCTCTAATTCGTTCTAAAATGCTTCTTTATGCTTAATCTAATTTCTTTTCACAAATAAAATTTACTTTTGAATTATAAGTGAGAAAACAGCTGTTTGGCAGCCACATCGACGTTTAATTCTAAATAACAAAATTTTATTAACAAAACGCGCTAAATCGTTCTAAAATGCTTTTTTATGCTTAATCTAATTTCTTTTCACTAATAAAATTTACTTTTAAATTCTAAGTGAGAAAACAGCTTTTTGGCAGCCACTTGATCGTTTAATTCTAAATAACAAAATTTTACTAACAAAACGCTGCAATTCGTTCTAAAATGCTTTTTTATGCTTAATCTACTTTCTTTTCACTAATATAATTTACTTTTAAATTCTAAGTGAGAAATCAGCTTTTTGGCAGCCACTTGAACGTTTAATTCTAATAACAAAATTTTACTAACAAAACGCTCTAATTCGTTCTAAAATGTTTTTTTATGCTTAATCTAATTTCTTTACACCAATAAAATTTGCTTTTAAATTCTAAGTGAGAAAACAGCTGTTTGGCAGCCACATCGACGTTTAATTCTAAATAACAAAATTTTATTAACAAAACGCGGTAAATCGTTCTAAAATGCTTTTTTATGCTTACTACAATTTCTTTTCACTAATAAAATTTATTTTTAAATTCTAAGTGAGAAAACAGCTTTTTGGCAGCCACATCGACGTTTAATTCTAAATAACAAAATCTTATTAACAAAACGCGCTAAATCGTTCTAAAATGCTTTTTTATGCTTAATCTAATTTCTTTTGACTAATAAAATTTACTTTTAAATTCTAAGTGAGAAAACAGCTTTTTGGCAGCCACTTGAACGTTTAATTCTAAATAACAAAATTTTACTAACAAAACGCTCCAATTCGTTCTAAAATGCTTTTTTATGTTTAATCTAATTTCTTTTCACTAATAAAATTTACTTTTAAATTCTAAGTGAGAAAACAGTTTTTTGGCAGCCACTTGAACGTTTAATTCTAAATAACAAAATTTTAGTAACAAAACGCGCTAAATCGTTTTAATTTGCTTTTTTATGCTTAATCTAATTTCTTTTGACTAATAAAATTTACTTTTAAATTATAAGTGAGAAAACAGCTGTTTGGCAGCCACATCGACGTTTAATTATAAATAACAAAATTTTATTAACAAAACGCTCTAATTCGTTCTAAAATGCTTTTTTATGCTTAATCTAATTTCTTTACACCAATAAAATTTGCTTTTAAATTCTAAGTGAGAAAACAGCTGTTTGGCAGCCACATCGACGTTTAATTCTAAATAACAAAATTTTATTAACAAAACGCGGTAAATCGTTCTAAAATGCTTTTTTATGCTTACTCCAATTTCTTTTCACTAATAAAATTTATTTTTAAATTCTAAGTGAGAAAACAGCTTTTTGGCAGCCACATCGACGTTTAATTCTAAATAACAAAATTTTATTAACAAAACGCGCTAAATCGTTCTAAATTGCTTATTTACACTTAATCTAACTTCCTTTGACTAATAAAATTTACTTTTAAATTCTAAGTGAGAAAACAGGTTTTTGGCAGCCACTTGAACGTTTAATTCTAAATAACAAAATTTTACTAACAAAACGCTCCAATTCGTTCTAAAATGCTTTTTTATGTTTAATCTAATTTCTTTTCACTAATAAAATTTACTTTTAAATTCTAAGTGAGAAAACAGCTTTTTGGCAGCCACATCGACGTTTAATTCTAAATAACAAAATTTTATTAACAAAACGCGCTAAATCGTTCGAAATTGCTTATTTACGCTTAATCTAACTTCTTTTCACTAAGAAAATTTACTTAGGAAATAAAATGCTGTCGCATCCACTAAATTGTTTATTAACAGGTTTCTCCAACGAACCAGTCATTCAATACATGTTTCGGCCCTAGTAAGGGTCATCATCAGTTGAAACTATTATAACAACTATAAAGGGAAAAAATTATTTGATTGTATCAATATTACACAATATGTTGTAGCTATAATCTTACCTTAGTGGAAAGAAAAAACATAAAAAATATAAAAGTTTTTCTAACCGAAAATCAAACTACATTTTATGAGCAATCTTAATTAGTTAGTCTGAGGGTTTCTGAAGGAAACCGATCAGTTACATTGTACATATTATTTGATTTCTTTTTATAAATCATGGATGAATTATTAATTTTTATTTCTAAACGTGTTATTATGAACACACAACAAATAGAAATGAGAGGGAAGGTCAAGTACTGTCAATCATTCAATTGTTTGAAGTTAGTGATATCAGTCAAACCAGCCACAGCCATGTATGGGAAGAAGAGTTGTTGTTCGACAAATTGCGCAAGTCTGGAATTGTGTCAATAGCGTCGTGTTGGTTATTATAACGTCTAGACAGTTATGTTGGTGTTAAAATAAAGGGACAAGAGGAAGGTATTTATTTTTATTTTGAGGTTAGAATTTCTTACATCTGGTATGAATTAGACAAATTTCAGAGAGCTGTAAAACGGGAAGCAATCAAATTCAATTTGCTCATTGAGGCAGTCATCCTTGTGGTATTTAGTGTGTTTGAAAATTTCGAGACATTCGAGGTTATTTAATTTTATACCCTTATTGCAGATATGTAGAGGTGTAAACCCTGTAAGGATATCAAAATTATGTCCATTATTGACTATATGGTTAGCGAAGGATGAGTTACTATTAATATCAGTTAAATGTCTATTAGTAGAGCTATCAATGATCTTGGTGTGTTCAGAGATGCGAGTATTGAAAGTTCTGCCGGTTTGTCCGATATAGGTAGCCGAACATTGGGGAGTTGTACATGTTAGTTTATAGACTCCCGACTTATTTAGTGATGTCATATTATTATTGTTATGGTTGGAGTTGAAGAATGATCGAAGAGTGTTATTGGTTTTAAATGAGATATCCAAGCCATATCTTTCAAATGCTCTCTTAATATTATAAGTGAACGGTGCTATGTAGGTGATTATATTGTATTTGCATTTCTTATCTCGTGGCGTAATTAAATTCTTATTTATATTCTTATTTAAGTGTTTATAATAAATTTTATTAATAGTACTAATAGGGTAGTTGTTATTATTTGCCATTGTGAAGATATTAGATAGTTCCTTGTTGAAGTTATCTACCGACATAGGAATATTAAATAGTCTGTGGAACAAAGAGTTGAATGCTGCATATTTGTGGTTATATGGGTGGTTAGAAGTAAAAGGGATAATTGTATCTGTTGCAGTCGGTTTTCTATATATGCTGAAGTCTAGTTTGTCGTTAATTTTTGTTATATATAGGTCAAGGAATGGTATCCGATTATTGTGGGCAATTTCCATAGTGAAGGTTATGCGGGGGTGTATGGAATTAATGAAACTAAGAAATTGGTCGAGCTGCGCATGCGTACCATTAAACAGAACAAAGGTATCATCCACATAACGTGCGTAAGCCAGTATATGTTGGGAAATGGGGTTATTGAAAATTGTTTTTTCTAAGCTATTCATAAATATCTCAGCCAATAATGGCGACAAGTTAGAGCCCATTGCTAGTCCATTTATTTGTTTGTAAAACGACGAGTTAAATTCAAAAAAGTTTTGTTGAAGTGTGATGTTCAATAATTCGATAAGGTGGTCAATTTGTGTCATGTTTAATAATGGGTTAGCCATTAGTAGATTTTTGACTAAGGTAGAGCATTCGTCTGGGGGAATTGACGGAAACAGGTTGACTACGTCAAAGGACACCAATATAGTTCCATCATTGCACACACTGTCTTTGAATTTTTGGGTTAATTGGTAAGAGTTTTTTATGGCATATTGATTATCGAAATTCGTTTTACTTTTTAAAACCATGTTAAGCCATTTTGCAAGCTTTGATGCTGGCGAGTTGCAGTAGGAAACTATAGGACGAATAGGCATATTGGGTTTATGAATTTTGAGTTGCCCTCTAAGCTTCGGTGTGCTAGGGTTCATAATACCAAGTTTGTATTTAGAAGTGTTGAGTTCAAGTAGTGTATCATTAGTATTGTTAAGTAATGTTTTTAGGGTTTTGTTAAATCTGTTAGTTGGGTTAGAGTTGATGGTTACGAAGTCTGGTGTTGACAGGAATTGGTTGGTTTTATCGATGTAGTTTTGGTTATTACATATCACCATGCAGTTACCCTTGTCTGCTTTAGTCACAATAAGGTCATTGTCTGTAAGTTTCTTTTTGATGTTATTCAGGATGGTCTTATGAGGGTCTTTGTAAAAGAATTCTTTATTAGAGAATGCATCATTCAGAATGTTGGTAATTTCGGGTCGTATCTTATTTTTGTGTGGTGTATTAGTTGACTCAAGTATAGTTTCACTTTCGACTGCTAGGTACCGAAGCTTAGAGGGCAACTCAAAATTCATAAACCCAATATGCCTATTCGTCCTATAGTTTCCTACTGCAACTCGCCAGCATCAAAGCTTGCAAAATGGCTTAACATGGTTTTAAAAAGTAAAACGAATTTCGATAATCAATATGCCATAAAAAACTCTTACCAATTAACCCAAAAATTCAAAGACAGTGTGTGCAATGATGGAACTATATTGGTGTCCTTTGACGTAGTCAACCTGTTTCCGTCAATTCCCCCAGACGAATGCTCTACCTTAGTCAAAAATCTACTAATGGCTAACCCATTATTAAACATGACACAAATTGACCACCTTATCGAATTATTGAACATCACACTTCAACAAAACTTTTTTGAATTTAACTCGTCGTTTTACAAACAAATAAATGGACTAGCAATGGGCTCTAACTTGTCGCCATTATTGGCTGAGATATTTATGAATAGCTTAGAAAAAACAATTTTCAATAACCCCATTTCCCAACATATACTGGCTTACGCACGTTATGTGGATGATACCTTTGTTCTGTTTAATGGTACGCATGCGCAGCTCGACCAATTTCTTAGTTTCATTAATTCCATACACCCCCGCATAACCTTCACTATGGAAATTGCCCACAATAATCGGATACCATTCCTTGACCTATATATAACAAAAATTAACGACAAACTAGACTTCAGCATATATAGAAAACCGACTGCAACAGATACAATTATCCCTTTTACTTCTAACCACCCATATAACCACAAATATGCAGCATTCAACTCTTTGTTCCACAGACTATTTAATATTCCTATGTCGGTAGATAACTTCAACAAGGAACTATCTAATATCTTCACAATGGCAAATAATAACAACTACCCTATTAGTACTATTAATAAAATTTATTATAAACACTTAAATAAGAATATAAATAAGAATTTAATTACGCCACGAGATAAGAAATGCAAATACAATATAATCACCTACATAGCACCGTTCACTTATAATATTAAGAGAGCATTTGAAAGATATGGCTTGGATATCTCATTTAAAACCAATAACACTCTTCGATCATTCTTCAACTCCAACCATAACAATAATAATATGACATCACTAAATAAGTCGGGAGTCTATAAACTAACATGTACAACTCCCCAATGTTCGGCTACCTATATCGGACAAACCGGCAGAACTTTCAATACTCGCATCTCTGAACACACCAAGATCATTGATAACTCTACTAATAGACATTTAACTGATATTAATAGTAACTCATCCTTCGCTAACCATATAGTCAATAATGGACATAATTTTGATATCCTTACAGGGTTTACACCTCTACATATCTGCAATAAGGGTATAAAATTAAATAACCTCGAATGTCTCGAAATTTTCAAACACACTAAATACCACAAGGATGACTGCCTCAATGAGCAAATTGAATTTGATTGCTTCCCGTTTTACAGCTCTCTGAAATTTGTCTAATTCATACCAGATGTAAGAAATTCTAACCTCAAAATAAAAATAAATACCTTCCTCTTGTCCCTTTATTTTAACACCAACATAACTGTCTAGACGTTATAATAACCAACACGACGCTATTGACACAATTCCAGACTTGCGCAATTTGTCGAACAACAACTCTTCTTCCCATACATGGCTGTGGCTGGTTTGACTGATATCACTAACTTCAAACAATTGAATGATTGACAGTACTTGACCTTCCCTCTCATTTCTATTTGTTGTGTGTTCATAATAACACGTTTAGAAATAAAAATTAATAATTCATCCATGATTTATAAAAAGAAATCAAATAATATGTACAATGTAACTGATCGGTTTCCTTCAGAAACCCTCAGACTAACTAATTAAGATTGCTCATAAAATGTAGTTTGATTTTCGGTTAGAAAAACTTTTATATTTTTTATGTTTTTTCTTTCCACTAAGGTAAGATTATAGCTACAACATATTGTGTAATATTGATACAATCAAATAATTTTTTCCCTTTATAGTTGTTATAATAGTTTCAACTGATGATGACCCTTACTAGGGCCGAAACATGTATTGAATGACTGGTTCGTTGGAGAAACCTGTTAATAAACAATTTAGTGGATGCGACAGCATTTTATTTCCTAACTATTGGACATCCACAGTATTATGGACTATTTCCTTAAAATTAAAAACGCCAGTCAGGCTTCCATAGTCCGCGAGTATAAGCAGCTTAAATTGAAAAGAAAACACACATTATTGGACATCTACTTCAACAACCAATGTATCAAACACGATCTAACACCGAGATATGTTAACATACGTACATCAACACACTCACACTCAGCCTTGTGTGCACTACAGATAGCTAGAAGAACATGGATCAAGCTAGAAGTTAAAAAACATTATTTCTATCTAATTTCTTTTGACTAATAAAATTTACCTTTAAATTCTAAGTGAGAAAACAGCTTTTTGGCAGCCACTTGAACGTTTAATTCTAAATAACCAAATTTTACTAACAAAACGCTCTAATTCGTTCTAAAATGCTTTTTTATGCTTAATCTAATTTCTTTTCACTAATAAAATTTGCTTTTAAATTCTAAGTGAGAAAACAGCTGTTTGGCAGCCACATCGACGTTTAATTCTAAATAACAAAATTTTATTAACAAAACGCGCTAAATCGTTCTAAATTGCTTATTTACGCTTAATCTAACTTCTTTTCACTAAGAAAATTTACTTTTAAATTGTAAGTGAAAAAACAGCTTTTTGGCAGCCACTTGAACGTTTAATTCTAAATAACAAAAATTTTTTAACAAAACGCGCTAAATCGTTCTAAATTGCTTATTTACGCTTAATCTAATTTCTTTTCACTAATAAAATTTACTTTTAAATTCTAAGTGAGAAAACAGCTTTTTGGCAGCCACTTGAACGTTTAATTCTAAATAACCAAATTTTACTACCAAAACGCTCTAATTCGTTCTAAAATGTTTTTTATGCTTAGTCTAATTTCTTTTCACTAATAAAATTTACTTTTAAATTCTAACTGAGAAAACAGCTTTTTGGCAGCCACATCGACGTTTAATTCTAAATAACAAAATTTTATTACCAAAACGCGCTAAATCGTTCTAAATTGCTTTTTTATCCTTAATATAATTTCTTTTGACTAATAAAATTTACTTTTAAATTCTAAGTGAGAAAACAGCTTTTTGGCAGCCACTTGATCGTTTAATTCTAAATAACAAAATTTTACTAACAAAACGCTCCAATTCGTTCTAAAATGCTTTTTTATGCTTAATCTACTTTCTTTTCACTAATAAAATTTACTTTTAAATTCTAAGTGAGAAAACAGCTTTTTGGCAGCCACTTGAACGTTTAATTCTAATAACAAAATTTTACTAACAAAACGCTCTAATTCGTTCTAAAATGCTTTTTTATGCTTAATCTAATTTCTTTACACCAATAAAATTTGATTTTAAATTCTAAGAGAGAAAACAGCTGTTTGGCAGCCACATCGACGTTTAATTCTAAATAACAAAATTTTATTAACAAAACGCAGTAAATCGTTCTAAAATGCTTTTTTATGCTTACTACAATTTCTTTTCACTAATAAAATTTATTTTTAAATTCTAAGTGAGAAAACAGCTTTTTGGCAGCCACATCGACGTTTAATTCTAAATAACAAAATTTTATTAACAAAACGCGCTAAATCGTTCTAAATTGCTTATTTACACTTAATCTAACTTCTTTTGACTAATAAAATTTACTTTTAAATTCTAAGTGAGAAAACAGGTTTTTGGCATCCACTTGAACGTTTAATTCTAAATAACAAAATTTTACTAACAAAACGCTCCAATTCGTTCTAAAATGCTTTTTTATGTTTAATCTATTTTCTTTTCACTAATAAAATTTACTTTTAAATTCTAAGTGAGAAAACAGCTTTTTGGCAGCCACATCGACGTTTAATTCTAAATAACAAAATTTTATTAACAAAACGCGCTAAATCGTTCTAAATTGCTTATTTACGCTTAATCTAACTTCTTTTCACTAAGAAAATTTACTTTTAAATTCTAAGTGAAAAAACAGCTTTTTGGCAGCCACTTGAACGTTTAATTCTAAATAAAAAAAATTTTTGTAACAAAACGCGCTAAATCGTTCTAAATAGCTTATTTACGCTTAATCTAATTTCTTTTCACTAATAAAATTTACTTTTAAATTCTAAGTGAGAAAACAGCTGTTTGGCAGCCACATCGACGTTTAATTATAAATAACAAAATTTTATTAACAAAACGCGCTAAATCGTTCTAAAATGCTTTTTTATGCTTAATCTAATTTCTTTTCACTAATAAAATTTACTTTTAAATTCTAAGTGAGAAAACAGCTTTTTGGCAGCCACTTGAACGTTTAATTCTAAATAACAAAATTTTACTAACAAAACGCTCAAATTCGTTCTAAAATGCTTTTTTATGTTTAATCTAATTTCTTTTCACTAATAAAATTTACTTTTAAATTCTAAGTGAGAAAACAGCTTTTTGGCAGCCACATCGACGTTTAATTCTAAATAACAAAATTTTATTAACAAAACGCGCTAAATCGTTCTAAATTGCTTATTTACACTTAATCTAACTTCTTTTGACTAATAAAATTTACTTTTAAATTCTAAGTGAGAAAACAGGTTTTTGGCAGCCACTTGAACGTTTAATTCTAAATAACAAAATTTTACTAACAAAACGCTCCAATTCGTTCTAAAATGCTTTTTTATGTTTAATCTAATTTCTTTTCACTAATAAAATTTACTTTTAAATTCTAAGTGAGAAAACAGCTTTTTGGCAGCCACATCGACGTTTAATTCTAAATAGCAAAATTTTATTAACAAAACGCGCTAAATCGTTCTAAATTGCTTATTTACGCTTAATCTAACTTCTTTTCACTAAGAAAATTTACTTTTAAATTCTAAGTGAAAAAACAGCTTTTTGGCAGCCACTTGATCGTTTAATTCTAAATAACCAAATTTTACTAACAAAATGCTCAAATTCGTTCTAAAATGCTTTTTTATGCTTAATCTAATTTCTTTTCACTAATAAAATTTACTTTTAAATTCTAAGTGAGAAAACAGCTTTTTGGCAGCCACTTGAACGTTTAATTCTAAATAACGAAATTTTACTAACAAAACGCTCTAATTCGTTCTAAAATGCTTTTTTATGCTTAATCTAATTTCTTTTCACTAATAAAATTTACTATTCAATTCTAAGTGAGAAAACAGCTTTTTGGCAGCCACTTGTACGTTTAATTCTAAATAACAAAATTTTACTAACAAAACGCTCCAATTCGTTCTAAATTGCTTATTTACGCTTAATCTAACTTATTCTCACTAATAAAATTTACTTTTAAATTCTAAGTGAGATAACAGCTTTTTGGCAGCCACATCGACGTTTAATTCTAAATAAGTAAATTTTATTAACAAAACGCGCTAAATCGTTCTAAAATGCTTTTTTATGCTTAATCTAATTTCTTTTCACTAATAAAATTTACTTTTAAATTCTAAGTGAGAAAACAGCTTTTTGGCAACCACTTGAACGTTTAATTCTAAATAACCAAATTTTACTAACAAAACGCTCTAATTCGTTCTAAATTGCTTATTTACGCTTAATCTAATTTCTTTTCACTAATAAAATTTACAATTAAATTCTAAGTGAGAAAACAGCTTTTTGGCAGACATTTGAACGTTTAATTCTAAATAATAAAATCTTATTAACAAAACGCGGTAAATCGTTCTAAAATGCCTTTTTATGCTTACTCCAATTTCTCTTCACTAATAAAATTTACTTTTAAATTCTAAGTGAGAAAACAGCTTTTTGGCAGCCACATCGACGTTTAATTCTAAATAACAAAATTTTATTAACAAAACGCGCTAAATCGTTCTAAAATGCTTTTTTATGCTTAATCTAATTTCTTTTGACTAATAAAATTTACCTTTAAATTCTAAGTGAGAAAACAGCTTTTTGGCAGCCACTTGAACGTTTAATTCTAAATAACCAAATTTTACTAACAAAACGCTCTAATTCGTTCTAAAATGCTTCTTTATGCTTAATCTAATTTCTTTTCACAAATAAAATTTACTTTTGAATTATAAGTGAGAAAACAGCTGTTTGGCAGCCACATCGACGTTTAATTCTAAATAACAAAATTTTATTAACAAAACGCGCTAAATCGTTCTAAAATGCTTTTTTATGCTTAATCTAATTTCTTTTCACTAATAAAATTTACTTTTAAATTCTAAGTGAGAAAACAGCTTTTTGGCAGCCACTTGATCGTTTAATTCTAAATAACAAAATTTTACTAACAAAACGCTGCAATTCGTTCTAAAATGCTTTTTTATGCTTAATCTACTTTCTTTTCACTAATATAATTTACTTTTAAATTCTAAGTGAGAAATCAGCTTTTTGGCAGCCACTTGAACGTTTAATTCTAATAACAAAATTTTACTAACAAAACGCTCTAATTCATTCTAAAATGCTTTTTTATGCTTAATCTAATTTCTTTACACCAATAAAATTTGCTTTTGAATTATAAGTGAGAAAACAGCTGTTTGGCAGCCACATCGACGTTTAATTCTAAATAACAAAATTTTATTAACAAAACGCGCTAAATCGTTCTAAAATGCTTTTTTATGCTTAATCTAATTTCTTTTCACTAATAAAATTTACTTTTAAATTCTAAGTGAGAAAACAGCTTTTTGGCAGCCACTTGATCGTTTAATTCTAAATAACATTATAATAAAATTTTACTAACAAAACGCTGCAATTCGTTCTAAAATGCTTTTTTATGCTTAATCTACTTTCTTTTCACTAATATAATTTACTTTTAAATTCTAAGTGAGAAAACAGCTTTTTGGCAGCCACTTGAACGTTTAATTCTAATAACAAAATTTTACTAACAAAACGCTCTAATTCGTTCTAAAATGCTTTTTTATGCTTAATCTAATTTCTTTTCACTAATAAAATTTACTTTTAAATTCTAAGTGAGAAAACAGCTTTTTGGCAACCACTTGAACGTTTAATTCTAAATAACCAAATTTTACTAACAAAACGCTCTAATTCGTTCTAAATTGCTTATTTACGCTTAATCTAATTTCTTTTCACTAATAAAATTTACTTTTAAATTCTAAGTGAGAAAACAGCTTTTTGGCAGCCACTTGAACGTTTAATTCTAAATAACAAAATTTTACTAACAAAACGCTCCAATTCGTTCTAAAATGCTTTTTTATGTTTAATCTAATTTCTTTTCACTAATAAAATTTACTTTTAAATTCTAAGTGAGAAAACAGCTGTTTGGCAGCCACATCGACGTTTAATTATAAATAACAAAATTTTATTAACAAAACGCGCTAAATCGTTCAAAAATGCTTTTTTATGCTTAAACTAATTTCTTTTCACTAATAAAATTTACTTTTAAATTCTAAGTGAGAAAACAGCTTTTTGGCAACCACTTGAACGTTTAATTCTAAATAACCAAATTTTACTAACAAAACGCTCTAATTCGTTCTAAATTGCTTATTTACGCTTAATCTAATTTCTTTTCACTAATAAAATTTACTTTTAAATTCTAAGTGAGAAAACAGCTTTTTGGCAGCCACATCGACGTTTAATTCTAAATAACAAAATTTTATTAACAAAACGCGCTAAATCGTTCTAAAATGCTTTTTTATACTTAATCTAATTTCTTTTGACTAATAAAATTTACCTTTAAATTCTAAGTGAGAAAACAGCTTTTTGGCAGCCACTTGAACGTTTAATTCTAAATAACCAAATTTTACTAACAAAACGCTCTAATTCGTTCTAAAATGCTTTTTTATGCTTAATCTAATTTCTTTTCACTAATAAAATTTGCTTTTAAATTCTAAGTGAGAAAACAGCTGTTTGGCAGCCACATCGACGTTTAATTCTAAATAACAAAATTTTATTAACAAAACGCGCTAAATCGTTCTAAATTGCTTATTTACGCTTAATCTAACTTCTTTTCACTAAGAAAATTTACTTTTAAATTGTAAGTGAAAAAACAGCTTTTTGGCAGCCACTTGAACGTTTAATTCTAAATAACAAAAATTTTTTAACAAAACGCGCTAAATCGTTCTAAATTGCTTATTTACGCTTAATCTAATTTCTTTTCACTAATAAAATTTACTTTTAAATTCTAAGTGAGAAAACAGCTTTTTGGCAGCCACTTGAACGTTTAATTCTAAATAACCAAATTTTACTAACAAAACGCTCTAATTCGTTCTAAAATGTTTTTTATGCTTAGTCTAATTTCTTTTCACTAATAAAATTTACTTTTAAATTCTAAGTGAGAAAACAGCTTTTTGGCAGCCACATCGACGTTTAATTCTAAATAACAAAATTTTATTACCAAAACGCGCTAAATCGTTCTAAATTGCTTTTTTATCCTTAATATAATTTCTTTTGACTAATAAAATTTACTTTTAAATTCTAAGTGAGAAAACAGCTTTTTGGCAGCCACTTGAACGTTTAATTCTAAATAACAAAATTTTACTAACAAAACGCTCCAATTCGTTCTAAAATGCTTTTTTATGCTTAATCTACTTTCTTTTCACTAATAAAATTTACTTTTAAATTCTAAGTGAGAAAACAGCTTTTTGGCAGCCACTTGAACGTTTAATTCTAATAACAAAATTTTACTAACAAAACGCTCTAATTCGTTCTAAAATGCTTTTTTATGCTTAATCTAATTTCTTTACACCAATAAAATTTGCTTTTAAATTCTAAGAGAGAAAACAGCTGTTTGGCAGCCACATCGACGTTTAATTCTAAATAACAAAATTTTATTAACAAAACGCAGTAAATCGTTCTAAAATGCTTTTTTATGCTTACTACAATTTCTTTTCACTAATAAAATTTATTTTTAAATTCTAAGTGAGAAAACAGCTTTTTGGCAGCCACATCGACGTTTAATTCTAAATAACAAAATTTTATTAACAAAACGCGCTAAATCGTTCTAAATTGCTTATCTACACTTAATCTAACTTCTTTTGACTAATAAAATTTACTTTTAAATTCTAAGTGAGAAAACAGGTTTTTGGCAGCCACTTGAACGTTTAATTCTAAATAACAAAATTTTACTAACAAAACGCTCCAATTCGTTCTAAAATGCTTTTTTATGTTTAATCTATTTTCTTTTCACTAATAAAATTTACTTTTAAATTCTAAGTGAGAAAACAGCTTTTTGGCAGCCACATCGACGTTTAATTCTAAATAACAAAATTTTATTAACAAAACGCGCTAAATCGTTCTAAATTGCTTATTTACGCTTAATCTAACTTCTTTTCACTAAGAAAATTTACTTTTAAATTCTAAGTGAAAAAACAGCTTTTTGGCAGCCACTTGAACGTTTAATTCTAAATAAAAAAAAATTTTGTAACAAAACGCGCTAAATCGTTCTAAATTGCTTATTTACGCTTAATCTAATTTCTTTTCACTAATAAAATTTACTTTTAAATTCTAAGTGAGAAAACAGCTTTTTGGCAGCCACTTGAACGTTTAATTCTAAATAACCAAATTTTACTAACAAAACGCTCAAATTCGTTCTAAAATGCTTTTTTATGCTTAATCTAATTTCTTTTAACTAATAAAATTTACTTTTAAATTATAAGTGAGAAAACAGCTGTTTGGCAGCCACATCGACGTTTAATTATAAATAACAAAATTTTATTAACAAAACGCGCTAAATCGTTCTAAAATGCTTTTTTATGCTTAATCTAATTTCTTTTCACTAATAAAATTTACTTTTAAATTCTAAGTGAGAAAACAGCTTTTTGGCAGCCACTTGAACGTTTAATTCTAAATAACAAAATTTTACTAACAAAACGCTCAAATTCGTTATAAAATGCTTTTTTATGTTTAATCTAATTTCTTTTCACTAATAAAATTTACTTTTAAATTCTAAGTGAGAAAACAGCTTTTTGGCAGCCACATCGACGTTTAATTCTAAATAACAAAATTTTATTAACAAAACGCGCTAAATCGTTCTAAATTGCTTATTTACACTTAATCTAACTTCTTTTGACTAATAAAATTTACTTTTAAATTCTAAGTGAGAAAACAGGTTTTTGGCAGCCACTTGAACGTTTAATTCTAAATAACAAAATTTTACTAACAAAACGCTCCAATTCGTTCTAAAATGCTTTTTTATGTTTAATCTAATTTCTTTTCACTAATAAAATTTACTTTTAAATTCTAAGTGAGAAAACAGCTTTTTGGCAGCCACATCGACGTTTAATTCTAAATAACAAAATTTTATTAACAAAACGCGCTAAATCGTTCTAAATTGCTTATTTACGCTTAATCTAACTTCTTTTCACTAAGAAAATTTACTTTTAAATTCTAAGTGAAAAAACAGCTTTTTGGCAGCCACTTGATCGTTTAATTCTAAATAACCAAATTTTACTAACAAAATGCTCAAATTCGTTCTAAAATGCTTTTTTATGCTTAATCTAATTTCTTTTCACTAATAAAATTTACTTTTAAATTATAAGTGAGAAAACAGCTGTTTGGCAGCCACATCGACGTTTAATTATAAATAACAAAATTTTATTAACAAAACGCGCTAAATCGTTCTAAAATGCTTTTTTATGCTTAATCTAATTTCTTTTCACTAATAAAATTTACTTTTAAATTCTAAGTGAGAAAACAGCTTTTTGGCAGCCACTTGAACGTTTAATTCTAAATAACGAAATTTTACTAACAAAACGGTCTAATTCGTTCTAAAATGCTTTTTTATGCTTAATCTAATTTCTTTTCACTAATAAAATTTACTATTCAATTCTAAGTGAGAAAACAGCTTTTTGGCAGCCACATCGACGTTTAATTCTAAATAACAAAATTTTACTAACAAAACGCTCCAATTCGTTCTAAATTGCTTATTTACGCTTAATCTAACTTATTTTCACTAATAAAATTTACTTTTAAATTCTAAGTGAGATAACAGCTTTTTGGCAGCCACATCGACGTTTAATTCTAAATAAGTAAATTTTATTAACAAAACGCGCTAAATCGTTCTAAAATGCTTTTTTATGCTTAATCTAATTTCTTTTCACTAATAAAATTTACTTTTAAATTCTAAGTGAGAAAACAGCTTTTTGGCAACCACTTGAACGTTTAATTCTAAATAACCAAATTTTACTAACAAAACGCTCTAATTCGTTCTAAATTGCTTATTTACGCTTAATCTAATTTCTTTTCACTAATAAAATTTACTTTTAAATTCTAAGTGAGAAAACAGCTTTTTGGCAGCCACTTGAACGTTTAATTCTAAATAACAAAATCTTATTAACAAAACGCGGTAAATCGTTCTAAAATGCCTTTTTATGCTTACTCCAATTTCTTTTCACTAATAAAATTTACTTTTAAATTCTAAGTGAGAAAACAGCTTTTTGGCAGCCACATCCACGTTTAATTCTAAATAACAAAATTTTATTAAAAAAACGCGCTAAATCGTTCTAAAATGCTTTTTTATGCTTAATCTAATTTCTTTTGACTAATAAAATTTACTTTTAAATTCTAAGTGAGAAAACAGCTTTTTGGCAGCCACTTGAACGTTTAATTCTAAATAACCAAATTTTACTAACAAAACGCTCTAATTCGTTCTAAAATGCTTCTTTATGCTTAATCTAATTTCTTTTCACAAATAAAATTTACTTTTGAATTATAAGTGAGAAAACAGCTGTTTGGCAGCCACATCGACGTTTAATTCTAAATAACAAAATTTTATTAACAAAACGCGCTAAATCGTTCTAAAATGCTTTTGTATGCTTAATCTAATTTCTTTTCACTAATAAAATTTACTTTTAAATTCTAAGTGAGAAAACAGCTTTTTGGCAGCCACTTGATCGTTTAATTCTAAATAACAAAATTTTACTAACAAAACGCTGCAATTCGTTCTAAAATGCTTTTTTATGCTTAATCTACTTTCTTTTCACTAATATAATTTACTTTTAAATTCTAAGTGAGAAATCAGCTTTTTGGCAGCCACTTGAACGTTTAATTCTAATAACAAAATTTTACTAACAAAACGCTCTAATTCGTTCTAAAATGCTTTTTTATGCTTAATCTAATTTCTTTACACCAATAAAATTTGCTTTTGAATTATAAGTGAGAAAACAGCTGTTTGGCAGCCACATCGACGTTTAATTCTAAATAACAAAATTTTATTAACAAAACGCGCTAAATCGTTCTAAAATGCTTTTTTATGCTTAATCTAATTTCTTTTCACTAATAAAATTTACTTTTAAATTCTAAGTGAGAAAACAGCTTTTTGGCAGCCACTTGATCGTTTAATTCTAAATAACATTATAATAAAATTTTACTAACAAAACGCTGCAATTCGTTCTAAAATGCTTTTTTATGCTTAATCTACTTTCTTTTCACTAATATAATTTACTTTTAAATTCTAAGTGAGAAATCAGCTTTTTGGCAGCCACTTGAACGTTTAATTCTAATAACAAAATTTTACTAACAAAACGCTCTAATTCGTTCTAAAATGCTTTTTTATGCTTAATCTAATTTCTTTTCACTAATAAAATTTACTTTTAAATTCTAAGTGAGAAAACAGCTTTTTGGCAACCACTTGAACGTTTAATTCTAAATAACCAAATTTTACTAACAAAACGCTCTAATTCGTTCTAAATTGCTTATTTACGCTTAATCTAATTTCTTTTCACTAATAAAATTTACTTTTAAATTCTAAGTGAGAAAACAGCTTTTTGGCAGCCACTTGAACGTTTAATTCTAAATAACAAAATTTTACTAACAAAACGCTCCAATTCGTTCTAAAATGCTTTTTTATGTTTAATCTAATTTCTTTTCACTAATAAAATTTACTTTTAAATTCTAAGTGAGAAAACAGCTGTTTGGCAGCCACATCGACGTTTAATTATAAATAACAAAATTTTATTAACAAAACGCGCTAAATCGTTCTAAAATCCTTTTTTATGCTTAATCTAATTTCTTTTCACTAATAAAATTTACTTTTAAATTCTAAGTGAGAAAACAGCTTTTTGGCAGCCACTTGAACGTTTAATTCTAAATAACAAAATTTTACTAACAAAACGCTCAAATTCGTTCTAAAATGCTTTTTTATGTTTAATCTAATTTCTTTTCACTAATAAAATTTACTTTTAAATTCTAAGTGAGAAAACAGCTTTTTGGCAGCCACATCGACGTTTAATTCTAAATAACAAAATTTTATTAACAAAACGCGCTAAATCGTTCTAAATTGCTTATTTACACTTAATCTAACTTCTTTTAACTAATAAAATTTACTTTTAAATTCTAAGTGAGAAAACAGGTTTTTGGCAGCCACTTGAACGTTTAATTCTAAATAACAAAATTTTACTAACAAAACGCTCCAATTCGTTCTAAAATGCTTTTTTATGTTTAATCTAATTTCTTTTCACTAATAAAATTTACTTTTAAATTCTAAGTGAGAAAACAGCTTTTTGGCAGCCACATCGACGTTTAATTCTAAATAACAAAATTTTATTAACAAAACGCGCTAAATCGTTCTAAATTGCTTATTTACGCTTAATCTAACTTCTTTTCACTAAGAAAATTTACTTTTAAATTCTAAGTGAAAAAACAGCTTTTTGGCAGCCACTTGATCGTTTAATTCTAAATAACCAAATTTTACTAACAAAACGCTCAAATTCGTTCTAAAATGCTTTTTTATGCTTAATCTAATTTCTTTTCACTAATAAAATTTACTTTTAAATTCTAAGTGAGAAAACAGCTTTTTGGCAACCACTTGAACGTTTAATTCTAAATAACCAAATTTTACTAACAAAACGCTCTAATTCGTTCTAAATTGCTTATTTACGCTTAATCTAATTTCTTTTCACTAATAAAATTTACTTTTAAATTCTAAGTGAGAAAACAGCTTTTTGGCAGCCACTTGAACGTTTAATTCTAAATAACAAAATTTTACTAACAAAACGCTCCAATTCGTTCTAAAATGCTTTTTTATGTTTAATCTAATTTCTTTTCACTAATAAAATTTACTTTTAAATTCTAAGTGAGAAAACAGCTGTTTGGCAGCCACATCGACGTTTAATTATAAATAACAAAATTTTATTAACAAAACGCGCTAAATCGTTCTAAAATGCTTTTTTATGCTTAATCTAATTTCTTTTCACTAATAAAATTTACTTTTAAATTCTAAGTGAGAAAACAGCTTTTTGGCAGCCACTTGAACGTTTAATTCTAAATAACAAAATTTTACTAACAAAACGCTCAAATTCGTTCTAAAATGCTTTTTTATGTTTAATCTAATTTCTTTTCACTAATAAAATTTACTTTTAAATTCTAAGTGAGAAAACAGCTTTTTGGCAGCCATATCGACGTTTAATTCTAAATAACAAAATCTTATTAACGAAACGCGCTAAATCGTTCTAAATTGCTTATTTACACTTAATCTAACTTCTTTTGACTAATAAAATTTACTTTTAAATTCTAAGTGAGAAAACAGGTTTTTGGCAGCCACTTGAACGTTTAATTCTAAATAACAAAATTTTACTAACAAAACGCTCCAATTCGTTCTAAAATGCTTTTTTATGTTTAATCTAATTTCTTTTCACTAATAAAATTTACTTTTAAATTCTAAGTGAGAAAACAGCTTTTTGGCAGCCACATCGACGTTTAATTCTAAATAACAAAATTTTATTAACAAAACGCGCTAAATCGTTCTAAATTGCTTATTTACGCTTTATCTAACTTCTTTTCACTAAGAAAATTTACTTTTAAATTCTAAGTGAAAAAACAGCTTTTTGGCAGCCACTTGATCGTTTAATTCTAAATAACCAAATTTTACTAACAAAATGCTCAAATTCGTTCTAAAATGCTTTTTTATGCTTAATCTAATTTCTTTTCACTGATAAAATTTACTTTTAAATTATAAGTGAGAAAACAGCTGTTTGGCAGCCACATCGACGTTTAATTATAAATAACAAAATTTTATTAACAAAACGCGCTAAATCGTTCTAAAATGCTTTTTTATGCTTAATCTAATTTCTTTTCACTAATAAAATTTACTTTTAAATTCTAAGTGAGAAAACAGCTTTTTGGCAGCCACTTGAACGTTTAATTCTAAATAACAAAATTTTACTAACAAAACGCTCAAATTCGTTCTAAAATACTTTTTTATGTTTAATCTAATTTCTTTTCACTAATAAAATTTACTTTTAAATTCTAAGTGAGAAAACAGCTTTTTGGCAGCCATATCGACGTTTAATTCTAAATAACAAAATTTTATTAACGAAACGCGCTAAATCGTTCTAAATTGCTTATTTACACTTAATCTAACTTCTTTTGACTAATAAAATTTACTTTTAAATTCTAAGTGAGAAAACAGGTTTTTGGCAGCCACTTGAACGTTTAATTCTAAATAACAAAATTTTACTAACAAAACGCTCCAATTCGTTCTAAAATGCTTTTTTATGTTTAATCTAATTTCTTTTCACTAATAAAATTTACTTTTAAATTCTAAGTGAGAAAACAGCTTTTTGGCAGCCACATCGACGTTTAATTCTAAATAACAAAATTTTATTAACAAAACGCGCTAAATCGTTCTAAATTGCTTATTTACGCTTAATCTAACTTCTTTTCACTAAGAAAATTTACTTTTAAATTCTAAGTGAAAAAACAGCTTTTTGGCAGCCACTTGATCGTTTAATTCTAAATAACCAAATTTTACTAACAAAATGCTCAAATTCGTTCTAAAATGCTTTTTTATGCTTAATCTAATTTCTTTTCACTAATAAAATTTACTTTTAAATTCTAAGTGAGAAAACAGCTTTTTGGCAGCCACTTGAACGTTTAATTCTAAATAACGAAATTTTACTAACAAAACGCTCTAATTCGTTCTAAAATGCTTTTTTATGCTTAATCTAATTTCTTTTCACTAATAAAATTTACTATTCAATTCTAAGTGAGAAAACAGCTTTTTGGCAGCCACTTGTACGTTTAATTCTAAATAACAAAATTTTACTAACAAAACGCTCCAATTCGTTCTAAATTGCTTATTTACGCTTAATCTAACTTATTCTCACTAATAAAATTTACTTTTAAATTCTAAGTGATATAACAGCTTTTTGGCAGCCACATCGACGTTTAATTCTAAATAAGTAAATTTTATTAACAAAACGCGCTAAATCGTTCTAAAATGCTTTTTTATGCTTAATCTAATTTCTTTTCACTAATAAAATTTACTTTTAAATTCTAAGTGAGAAAACAGCTTTTTGGCAACCACTTGAACGTTTAATTCTAAATAACCAAATTTTACTAACAAAACGCTCTAATTCGTTCTAAATTGCTTATTTACGCTTAATCTAATTTCTTTTCACTAATAAAATTTACAATTAAATTCTAAGTGAGAAAACAGCTTTTTGGCAGACATTTGAACGTTTAATTCTAAATAATAAAATCTTATTAACAAAACGCGGTAAATCGTTCTAAAATGCCTTTTTATGCTTACTCCAATTTCTCTTCACTAATAAAATTTACTTTTAAATTCTAAGTGAGAAAACAGCTTTTTGGCAGCCACATCGACGTTTAATTCTAAATAACAAAATTTTATTAACAAAACGCGCTAAATCGTTCTAAAATGCTTTTTTATGCTTAATCTAATTTCTTTTGACTAATAAAATTTACCTTTAAATTCTAAGTGAGAAAACAGCTTTTTGGCAGCCACTTGAACGTTTAATTCTAAATAACCAAATTTTACTAACAAAACGCTCTAATTCGTTCTAAAATGCTTCTTTATGCTTAATCTAATTTCTTTTCACAAATAAAATTTACTTTTGAATTATAAGTGAGAAAACAGCTGTTTGGCAGCCACATCGACGTTTAATTCTAAATAACAAAATTTTATTAACAAAACGCGCTAAATCGTTCTAAAATGCTTTTTTATGCTTAATCTAATTTCTTTCACTAATAAAATTTACTTTTAAATTCTAAGTGAGAAAACAGCTTTTTGGCAGCCACTTGATCGTTTAATTCTAAATAACAAAATTTTACTAACAAAACGCTGCAATTCGTTCTAAAATGCTTTTTTATGCTTAATCTACTTTCTTTTCACTAATATAATTTACTTTTAAATTCTAAGTGAGAAAACAGCTTTTTGGCAGCCACTTGAACGTTTAATTCTAATA
This sequence comes from Apoderus coryli, assembly GCA_911728435.2. Lineage (NCBI taxonomy): Eukaryota > Metazoa > Arthropoda > Insecta > Coleoptera > Attelabidae > Apoderus > Apoderus coryli. The sequence continues at coordinate 27,600,641 of OU452198.1, forward strand.
ACAAAATTTTACTAACAAAACGCTCTAATTCGTTCTAAAATGCTTTTTTATGCTTAATCTAATTTCTTTACAACCAATAAAATTTGCTTTTGAATTATAAGTGAGAAAACAGCTGTTTGGCAGCCACATCGACGTTTAATTCTAAATAACAAAATTTTATTAACAAAACGCGCTAAATCGTTCTAAAATGCTTTTTTATGCTTAATCTAATTTCTTTTCACTAATAAAATTTACTTTTAAATTCTAAGTGAGAAAACAGCTTTTTGGCAGCCACTTGATCGTTTAATTCTAAATAACATTATAATAAAATTTTACTAACAAAACGCTGCAATTCGTTCTAAAATGCTTTTTTATGCTTAATCTACTTTCTTTTCACTAATATAATTTACTTTTAAATTCTAAGTGAGAAATCAGCTTTTTGGCAGCCACTTGAACGTTTAATTCTAATAACAAAATTTTACTAACAAAACGCTCTAATTCGTTCTAAAATGCTTTTTTATGCTTAATCTAATTTCTTTTCACTAATAAAATTTACTTTTAAATTCTAAGTGAGAAAACAGCTTTTTGGCAACCACTTGAACGTTTAATTCTAAATAACAAAATTTTACTAACAAAACGCTCTAATTCGTTCTAAATTGCTTATTTACGCTTAATCTAATTTCTTTTCACTAATAAAATTTACTTTTAAATTCTAAGTGAGAAAACAGCTTTTTGGCAGCCACTTGAACGTTTAATTCTAAATAACAAATTTTACTAACAAAACGCTCCAATTCGTTCTAAAATGCTTTTTTATGTTTAATCTAATTTCTTTTCACTAATAAAATTTACTTTTAAATTCTAAGTGAGAAAACAGCTGTTTGGCAGCCACATCGACGTTTAATTATAAATAACAAAATTTTATTAACAAAACGCGCTAAATCGTTCTAAAATGCTTTTTTATGCTTAATCTAATTTCTTTTCACTAATAAAATTTACTTTTAAATTCTAAGTGAGAAAACAGCTTTTTGGCAGCCACTTGAACGTTTAATTCTAAATAACAAAATTTTACTAACAAAACGCTCAAATTCGTTCTAAAATGCTTTTTTATGTTTAATCTAATTTCTTTTCACTAATAAAATTTACTTTTAAATTCTAAGTGAGAAAACAGCTTTTTGGCAGCCACATCGACGTTTAATTCTAAATAACAAAATTTTATTAACAAAACGCGCTAAATCGTTCTAAATTGCTTATTTACACTTAATCTAACTTCTTTTGACTAATAAAATTTACTTTTAAATTCTAAGTGAGAAAACAGGTTTTTGGCAGCCACTTGAACGTTTAATTCTAAATAACAAAATTTTACTAACAAAACGCTCCAATTCGTTCTAAATTGCTTATTTACGCTTAATCTAACTTATTTTCACTAATAAAATTTACTTTTAAATTCTAAGTGAGATAACAGCTTTTTGGCAGCCACATCGACGTTTAATTCTAAATAACAAAATTTTATTAACAAAACGCGCTAAATCGTTCAAAAATGCTTTTTTATGCTTAAACTAATTTCTTTTCACTAATAAAATTTACTTTTAAATTCTAAGTGAGAAAACAGCTTTTTGGCAACCACTTGAACGTTTAATTCTAAATAACCAAATTTTACTAACAAAACGCTCTAATTCGTTCTAAATTGCTTATTTACGCTTAATCTAATTTCTTTTCACTAATAAAATCTACTTTTAAATTCTAAGTGAGAAAACAGCTTTTTGGCAGCCACATCGACGTTTAATTCTAAATAACAAAATTTTATTAACAAAACGCGCTAAATCGTTCTAAAATGCTTTTTTATACTTAATCTAATTTCTTTTGACTAATAAAATTTACCTTTAAATTCTAAGTGAGAAAACAGCTTTTTTGGCAGCCACTTGAACGTTTAATTCTAAATAACCAAATTTTACTAACAAAACGCTCTAATTCGTTCTAAAATGCTTTTTTATGCTTAATCTAATTTCTTTTCACTAATAAAATTTGCTTTTAAATTCTAAGTGAGAAAACAGCTGTTTGGCAGCCACATCGACGTTTAATTCTAAATAACAAAATTTTATTAACAAAACGCGCTAAATCGTTCTAAATTGCTTATTTACGCTTAATCTAACTTCTTTTCACTAAGAAAATTTACTTTTAAATTGTAAGTGAAAAAACAGCTTTTTGGCAGCCACTTGAACGTTTAATTCTAAATAACAAAAATTTTTTAACAAAACGCGCTAAATCGTTCTAAATTGCTTATTTACGCTTAATCTAATTTCTTTTCACTAATAAAATTTACTTTTAAATTCTAAGTGAGAAAACAGCTTATTGGCAGCCACTTGAACGTTTAATTCTAAATAACCAAATTTTACTAACAAAACGCTCTAATTCGTTCTAAAATGTTTTTTATGCTTAGTCTAATTTCTTTTCACTAATAAAATTTACTTTTAAATTCTAACTGAGAAAACAGCTTTTTGGCAGCCACATCGACGTTTAATTCTAAATAACAAAATTTTATTACCAAAACGCGCTAAATCGTTCTAAATTGCTTTTTTATCCTTAATATAATTTCTTTTGACTAATAAAATTTACTTTTAAATTCTAAGTGAGAAAACAGCTTTTTGGCAGCCACTTGATCGTTTAATTCTAAATAACAAAATTTTACTAACAAAACGCTCCAATTCGTTCTAAAATGCTTTTTTATGCTTAATCTACTTTCTTTTCACTAATAAAATTTACTTTTAAATTCTAAGTGAGAAAACAGCTTTTTGGCAGCCACTTGAACGTTTAATTCTAATAACAAAATTTTACTAACAAAACGCTCTAATTCGTTCTAAAATGCTTTTTTATGCTTAATCTAATTTCTTTACACCAATAAAATTTGATTTTAAATTCTAAGAGAGAAAACAGCTGTTTGGCCACATCGACGTTTAATTCTAAATAACAAAATTTTATTAACAAAACGCAGTAAATCGTTCTAAAATGCTTTTTTATGCTTACTACAATTTCTTTTCACTAATAAAATTTATTTTTAAATTCTAAGTGAGAAAACAGCTTTTTGGCAGCCACATCGACGTTTAATTCTAAATAACAAAATTTTATTAACAAAACGCGCTAAATCGTTCTAAATTGCTTATCTACACTTAATCTAACTTCTTTTGACTAATAAAATTTACTTTTAAATTCTAAGTGAGAAAACAGGTTTTTGGCAGCCACTTGAACGTTTAATTCTAAATAACAAAATTTTACTAACAAAACGCTCCAATTCGTTCTAAAATGCTTTTTTATGTTTAATCTATTTTCTTTTCACTAATAAAATTTACTTTTAAATTCTAAGTGAGAAAACAGCTTTTTGGCAGCCACATCGACGTTTAATTCTAAATAACAAAATTTTATTAACAAAACGCGCTAAATCGTTCTAAATTGCTTATTTACGCTTAATCTAACTTCTTTTCACTAAGAAAATTTACTTTTAAATTCTAAGTGAAAAAACAGCTTTTTGGCAGCCACTTGAACGTTTAATTCTAAATAAAAAAAATTTTTGTAACAAAACGCGCTAAATCGTTCTAAATTGCTTATTTACACTTAATCTAATTTCTTTTCACTAATAAAATTTACTTTTAAATTCTAAGTGAGAAAACAGCTTTTTGGCAGCCACTTGAACGTTTAATTCTAAATAACCAAATTTTACTAACAAAACGCTCAAATTCGTTCTAAAATGCTTTTTTATGCTTAATCTAATTTCTTTTAACTAATAAAATTTACTTTTAAATTATAAGTGAGAAAACAGCTGTTTGGCAGCCACATCGACGTTTAATTATAAATAACAAAATTTTATTAACAAAACGCGCTAAATCGTTCTAAAATGCTTTTTTATGCTTAATCTAATTTCTTTTCACTAATAAAATTTACTTTTAAATTCTAAGTGAGAAAACAGCTTTTTGGCAGCCACTTGAACGTTTAATTCTAAATAACAAAATTTTACTAACAAAACGCTCAAATTCGTTATAAAATGCTTTTTTATGTTTAATCTAATTTCTTTTCACTAATAAAATTTACTTTTAAATTCTAAGTGAGAAAACAGCTTTTTGGCAGCCACATCGACGTTTAATTCTAAATAACAAAATTTTATTAACAAAACGCGCTAAATCGTTCTAAATTGCTTATTTACACTTAATCTAACTTCTTTTGACTAATAAAATTTACTTTTAAATTCTAAGTGAGAAAACAGGTTTTTGGCAGCCACTTGAACGTTTAATTCTAAATAACAAAATTTTACTAACAAAACGCTCCAATTCGTTCTAAAATGCTTTTTTATGTTTAATCTAATTTCTTTTCACTAATAAAATTTACTTTTAAATTCTAAGTGAGAAAACAGCTTTTTGGCAGCCACATCGACGTTTAATTCTAAATAACAAAATTTTATTAACAAAACGCGCTAAATCGTTCTAAATTGCTTATTTACGCTTAATCTAACTTCTTTTCACTAAGAAAATTTACTTTTAAATTCTAAGTGAAAAAACAGCTTTTTGGCAGCCACTTGATCGTTTAATTCTAAATAACCAAATTTTACTAACAAAATGCTCAAATTCGTTCTAAAATGCTTTTTTATGCTTAATCTAATTTCTTTTCACTAATAAAATTTACTTTTAAATTATAAGTGAGAAAACAGCTGTTTGGCAGCCACATCGACGTTTAATTCTAAATAACAAAATTTTATTAACAAAACGCGCTAAATCGTTCTAAAATGCTTTTTTATGCTTAATCTAATTTCTTTTCACTAATAAAATTTACTTTTAAATTCTAAGTGAGAAAACAGCTTTTTGGCAGCCACTTGAACGTTTAATTCTAAATAACGAAATTTTACTAACAAAACGGTCTAATTCGTTCTAAAATGCTTTTTTATGCTTAATCTAATTTCTTTTCACTAATAAAATTTACTATTCAATTCTAAGTGAGAAAACAGCTTTTTGGCAGCCACTTGTACGTTTAATTCTAAATAACAAAATTTTACTAACAAAACGCTCCAATTCGTTCTAAATTGCTTATTTACGCTTAATCTAACTTATTTTCACTAATAAAATTTACTTTTAAATTCTAAGTGAGATAACAGCTTTTTGGCAGCCACATCGACGTTTAATTCTAAATAAGTAAATTTTATTAACAAAACGCGCTAAATCGTTCTAAAATGCTTTTTTATGCTTAATCTAATTTCTTTTCACTAATAAAATTTACTTTTAAATTCTAAGTGAGAAAACAGCTTTTTGGCAACCACTTGAACGTTTAATTCTAAATAACCAAATTTTACTAACAAAACGCTCTAATTCGTTCTAAATTGCTTATTTACGCTTAATCTAATTTCTTTTCACTAATAAAATTTACTTTTAAATTCTAAGTGAGAAAACAGCTTTTTGGCAGCCATTTGAACGTTTAATTCTAAATAACAAAATCTTATTAACAAAACGCGGTAAATCGTTCTAAAATGCCTTTTTATGCTTACTCCAATTTCTCTTCACTAATAAAATTTACTTTTAAATTCTAAGTGAGAAAACAGCTTTTTGGCAGCCACATCCACGTTTAATTCTAAATAACAAAATTTTATTAACAAAACGCGCTAAATCGTTCTAAAATGCTTTTTTATGCTTAATCTAATTTCTTTTGACTAATAAAATTTACCTTTAAATTCTAAGTGAGAAAACAGCTTTTTGGCAGCCACTTGAACGTTTAATTCTAAATAACCAAATTTTACTAACAAAACGCTCTAATTCGTTCTAAAATGCTTCTTTATGCTTAATCTAATTTCTTTTCACAAATAAAATTTACTTTTGAATTATAAGTGAGAAAACAGCTGTTTGGCAGCCACATCGACGTTTAATTCTAAATAACAAAATTTTATTAACAAAACGCGCTAAATCGTTCTAAATTGCTTATTTACACTTAATCTAACTTCTTTTGACTAATAAAATTTACTTTTAAATTCTAAGTGAGAAAACAGGTTTTTGGCAGCCACTTGAACGTTTAATTCTAAATAACAAAATTTTACTAACAAAACGCTCCAATTCGTTCTAAAATGCTTTTTTATGTTTAATCTAATTTCTTTTCACTAATAAAATTTACTTTTAAATTCTAAGTGAGAAAACAGCTTTTTGGCAGCCACATCGACGTTTAATTCTAAATAACAAAATTTTATTAACAAAACGCGCTAAATCGTTCTAAATTGCTTATTTACGCTTAATCTAACTTCTTTTCACTAAGAAAATTTACTTTTAAATTCTAAGTGAAAAAACAGCTTTTTGGCAGCCACTTGATCGTTTAATTCTAAATAACCACATTTTACTAACAAAATGCTCAAATTCGTTCTAAAATGCTTCTTTATGCTTAATCTAATTTCTTTTCACTAATAAAATTTACTTTTAAATTATAAGTGAGAAAACAGCTGTTTGGCAGCCACATCGACGTTTAATTATAAATAACAAAATTTTATTAACAAAACGCGCTAAATCGTTCTAAAATGCTTTTTTATGCTTAATCTAATTTCTTTTCACTAATAAAATTTACTTTTAAATTCTAAGTGAGAAAACAGCTTTTTGGCAGCCACTTGAACGTTTAATTCTAAATAACGAAATTTTACTAACAAAACGGTCTAATTCGTTCTAAAATGCTTTTTTATGCTTAATCTAATTTCTTTTCACTAATAAAATTTACTATTCAATTCTAAGTGAGAAAACAGCTTTTTGGCAGCCACTTGTACGTTTAATTCTAAATAACAAAATTTTACTAACAAAACGCTCCAATTCGTTCTAAATTGCTTATTTACGCTTAATCTAACTTATTTTCACTAATAAAATTTACTTTTAAATTCTAAGTGAGATAACAGCTTTTTGGCAGCCACATCGACGTTTAATTCTAAATAAGTAAATTTTATTAACAAAACGCGCTAAATCGTTCTAAAATGCTTTTTTATGCTTAATCTAATTTCTTTTCACTAATAAAATTTACTTTTAAATTCTAAGTGAGAAAACAGCTTTTTGGCAACCACTTGAACGTTTAATTCTAAATAACCAAATTTTACTAACAAAACGCTCTAATTCGTTCTAAATTGCTTATTTACGCTTAATCTAATTTCTTTTCACTAATAAAATTTACTTTTAAATTCTAAGTGAGAAAACAGCTTTTTGGCAGCCATTTGAACGTTTAATTCTAAATAACAAAATCTTATTAACAAAACGCGGTAAATCGTTCTAAAATGCCTTTTTATGCTTACTCCAATTTCTCTTCACTAATAAAATTTACTTTTAAATTCTAAGTGAGAAAACAGCTTTTTGGCAGCCACATCCACGTTTAATTCTAAATAACAAAATTTTATTAACAAAACGCGCTAAATCGTTCTAAAATGCTTTTTTATGCTTAATCTAATTTCTTTTGACTAATAAAATTTACCTTTAAATTCTAAGTGAGAAAACAGCTTTTTGGCAGCCACTTGAACGTTTAATTCTAAATAACCAAATTTTACTAACAAAACGCTCTAATTCGTTCTAAAATGCTTCTTTATGCTTAATCTAATTTCTTTTCACAAATAAAATTTACTTTTGAATTATAAGTGAGAAAACAGCTGTTTGGCAGCCACATCGACGTTTAATTCTAAATAACAAAATTTTATTAACAAAACGCGCTAAATCGTTCTAAAATGCTTTTTTATGCTTAATCTAATTTCTTTTCACTAATAAAATTTACTTTTAAATTCTAAGTGAGAAAACAGCTTTTTGGCAGCCACTTGATCGTTTAATTCTAAATAACAAAATTTTACTAACAAAACGCTGCAATTCGTTCTAAAATGCTTTTTTATGCTTAATCTACTTTCTTTTCACTAATATAATTTACTTTTAAATTCTAAGTGAGAAATCAGCTTTTTGGCAGCCACTTGAACGTTTAATTCTAATAACAAAATTTTACTAACAAAACGCTCTAATTCGTTCTAAAATGCTTTTTTATGCTTAATCTAATTTCTTTACACCAATAAAATTTGCTTTTGAATTATAAGTGAGAAAACAGCTGTTTGGCAGCCACATCGACGTTTAATTCTAAATAACAAAATTTTATTAACAAAACGCGCTAAATCGTTCTAAAATGCTTTTTTATGCTTAATCTAATTTCTTTTCACTAATAAAATTTACTTTTAAATTCTAAGTGAGAAAACAGCTTTTTGGCAGCCACTTGAACGTTTAATTCTAAATAACATTATAATAAAATTTTACTAACAAAACGCTGCAATTCGTTCTAAAATGCTTTTTTATGCTTAATCTACTTTCTTTTCACTAATATAATTTACTTTTAAATTCTAAGTGAGAAATCAGCTTTTTGGCAGCCACTTGAACGTTTAATTCTAATAACAAAGTTTTACTAACAAAACGCTCTAATTCGTTCTAAAATGCTTTTTTATGCTTAATCTAATTTCTTTACACCAATAAAATTTACTTTTAAATTCTAAGTGAGAAAACAGCTTTTTGGCAACCACTTGAACGTTTAATTCTAAATAACCAAATTTTACTAACAAAACGCTCTAATTCGTTCTAAATTGCTTATTTACGCTTAATCTAATTTCTTTTCACTAATAAAATTTACTTTTAAATTCTAAGTGAGAAAACAGCTTTTTGGCAGCCACTTGAACGTTTAATTCTAAATAACAAAATTTTACTAACAAAACGCTCCAATTCGTTCTAAAATGCTTTTTTATGTTTAATCTAATTTCTTTTCACTAATAAAATTTACTTTTAAATTCTAAGTGAGAAAACAGCTGTTTGGCAGCCACATCGACGTTTAATTATAAATAACAAAATTTTATTAACAAAACGCGCTAAATCGTTCTAAAATGCTTTTTTATGCTTAATCTAATTTCTTTTCACTAATAAAATTTACTTTTAAATTCTAAGTGAGAAAACAGCTTTTTGGCAGCCACTTGAACGTTTAATTCTAAATAACAAAATTTTACTAACAAAACGCTCAAATTCGTTCTAAAATGCTTTTTTATGTTTAATCTAATTTCTTTTCACTAATAAAATTTACTTTTAAATTCTAAGTGAGAAAACAGCTTTTTGGCAGCCACATCGACGTTTAATTCTAAATAACAAAATTTTATTAACAAAACGCGCTAAATCGTTCTAAATTGCTTATTTACGCTTAATCTAATTTCTTTTCACTAATAAAATTTACTTTTAAATTCTAAGTGAGAAAACAGCTTTTTGGCAACCACTTGAACGTTTAATTCTAAATAACCAAATTTTACTAACAAAACGCTCTAATTCGTTCTAAATTGCTTATTTACGCTTAATCTAATTTCTTTTCACTAATAAAATTTACTTTTAAATTCTAAGTGAGAAAACAGCTTTTTGGCAGCCACTTGAACGTTTAATTCTAAATAACAAAATTTTACTAACAAAACGCTCCAATTCGTTCTAAAATGCTTTTTTATGTTTAATCTAATTTCTTTTCACTAATAAAATTTACTTTTAAATTCTAAGTGAGAAAACAGCTGTTTGGCAGCCACATCGACGTTTAATTATAAATAACAAAATTTTATTAACAAAACGCGCTAAATCGTTCTAAAATGCTTTTTTATGCTTAATCTAATTTCTTTTCACTAATAAAATTTACTTTTAAATTCTAAGTGAGAAAACAGCTTTTTGGCAGCCACTTGAACGTTTAATTCTAAATAACAAAATTTTACTAACAAAACGCTCAAATTCGTTCTAAAATGCTTTTTTATGTTTAATCTAATTTCTTTTCACTAATAAAATTTACTTTTAAATTCTAAGTGAGAAAACAGCTTTTTGGCAGCCATATCGACGTTTAATTCTAAATAACAAAATTTTATTAACGAAACGCGCTAAATCGTTCTAAATTGCTTATTTACACTTAATCTAACTTCTTTTGACTAATAAAATTTACTTTTAAATTCTAAGTGAGAAAACAGGTTTTTGGCAGCCACTTGAACGTTTAATTCTAAATAACAAAATTTTACTAACAAAACGCTCCAATTCGTTCTAAAATGCTTTTTTATGTTTAATCTAATTTCTTTTCACTAATAAAATTTACTTTTAAATTCTAAGTGAGAAAACAGCTTTTTGGCAGCCACATCGACGTTTAATTCTAAATAACAAAATTTTATTAACAAAACGCGCTAAATCGTTCTAAATTGCTTATTTACGCTTTATCTAACTTTTCACTAAGAAAATTTACTTTTAAATTCTAAGTGAAAAAACAGCTTTTTGGCAGCCACTTGATCGTTTAATTCTAAATAACCAAATTTTACTAACAAAATGCTCAAATTCGTTCTAAAATGCTTTTTTATGCTTAATCTAATTTCTTTTCACTGATAAAATTTACTTTTAAATTATAAGTGAGAAAACAGCTGTTTGGCAGCCACATCGACGTTTAATTATAAATAACAAAATTTTATTAACAAAACGCGCTAAATCGTTCTAAAATGCTTTTTTATGCTTAATCTAATTTCTTTTCACTAATAAAATTTACTTTTAAATTCTAAGTGAGAAAACAGCTTTTTGGCAGCCACTTGAACGTTTAATTCTAAATAACGAAATTTTACTAACAAAACGCTCTAATTCGTTCTAAAATGCTTTTTTATGCTTAATCTAATTTCTTTTCACTAATAAAATTTACTATTCAATTCTAAGTGAGAAAACAGCTTTTTGGCAGCCACTTGTACGTTTAATTCTAAATAACAAAATTTTACTAACAAAACGCTCCAATTCGTTCTAAATTGCTTATTTACGCTTAATCTAACTTATTTTCACTAATATAATTTACTTTTAAATTCTAAGTGAGATAACAGCTTTTTGGCAGCCACATCGACGTTTAATTCTAAATAAGTAAATTTTATTAACAAAACGCGCTAAATCGTTCTAAAATGCTTTTTTATGCTTAATCTAATTTCTTTTCACTAATAAAATTTACTTTTAAATTCTAAGTGAGAAAACAGCTTTTTGGCAACCACTTGAACGTTTAATTCTAAATAACCAAATTTTACTAACAAAACGCTCTAATTCGTTCTAAATTGCTTATTTACGCTTAATCTAATTTCTTTTCACTAATAAAATTTACTTTTAAATTCTAAGTGAGAAAACAGCTTTTTGGCAGCCATTTGAACGTTTAATTCTAAATAACAAAATCTTATTAACAAAACGCGGTAAATCGTTCTAAAATGCCTTTTTATGCTTACTCCAATTTCTCTTCACTAATAAAATTTACTTTTAAATTCTAAGTGAGAAAACAGCTTTTTGGCAGCCACATCGACGTTTAATTCTAAATAACAAAATTTTATTAACAAAACGCGCTAAATCGTTCTAAAATGCTTTTTTATGCTTAATCTAATTTCTTTTGACTAATAAAGTTTACCTTTAAATTCTAAGTGAGAAAACAGCTTTTTGGCAGCCACTTGAACGTTTAATTCTAAATAACCAAATTTTACTAACAAAACGCTCTAATTCGTTCTAAAATGCTTCTTTATGCTTAATCTAATTTCTTTTCACAAATAAAATTTACTTTTGAATTATAAGTGAGAAAACAGCTGTTTGGCAGCCACATCGACGTTTAATTCTAAATAACAAAATTTTATTAACAAAACGCGCTAAATCGTTCTAAAATGCTTTTTTATGCTTAATCTAATTTCTTTTCACTAATAAAATTTACTTTTAAATTCTAAGTGAGAAAACAGCTTTTTGGCAGCCACTTGATCGTTTAATTCTAAATAACAAAATTTTACTAACAAAACGCTGCAATTCGTTCTAAAATGCTTTTTTATGCTTAATCTACTTTCTTTTCACTAATATAATTTACTTTTAAATTCTAAGTGAGAAATCAGCTTTTTGGCAGCCACTTGAACGTTTAATTCTAATAACAAAATTTTACTAACAAAACGCTCTAATTTGTTCTAAAATGCTTTTTTATGCTTAATCTAATTTCTTTACACCAATAAAATTTGCTTTTGAATTATAAGTGAGAAAACAGCTGTTTGGCAGCCACATCGACGTTTAATTCTAAATAACAAAATTTTATTAACAAAACGCGCTAAATCGTTCTAAAATGCTTTTTTATGCTTAATCTAATTTCTTTTCACTAATAAAATTTACTTTTAAATTCTAAGTGAGAAAACAGCTTTTTGGCAGCCACTTGATCGTTTAATTCTAAATAACATTATAATAAAATTTTACTAACAAAACGCTGCAATTCGTTCTAAAATGCTTTTTTATGCTTAATCTACTTTCTTTTCACTAATATAATTTACTTTTAAATTCTAAGTGAGAAATCAGCTTTTTGGCAGCCACTTGAACGTTTAATTCTAATAACAAAATTTTACTAACAAAACGCTCTAATTCGTTCTAAAATGCTTTTTTATGCTTAATCTAATTTCTTTTCACTAATAAAATTTACTTTTAAATTCTAAGTGAGAAAACAGCTTTTTGGCAACCACTTGAACGTTTAATTCTAAATAACCAAATTTTACTAACAAAACGCTCTAATTCGTTCTAAATTGCTTATTTACGCTTAATCTAATTTCTTTTCACTAATAAAATTTACTTTTAAATTCTAAGTGAGAAAACAGCTTTTTGGCAGCCACTTGAACGTTTAATTCTAAATAACAAAATTTTACTAACAAAACGCTCCAATTCGTTCTAAAATGCTTTTTTATGTTTAATCTAATTTCTTTTCACTAATAAAATTTACTTTTAAATTCTAAGTGAGAAAACAGCTGTTTGGCAGCCACATCGACGTTTAATTATAAATAACAAAATTTTATTAACAAAACGCGCTAAATCGTTCTAAATTGCTTATTTACACTTAATCTAACTTCTTTTGACTAATAAAATTTACTTTTAAATTCTAAGTGAGAAAACAGGTTTTTGGCAGCCACTTGAACGTTTAATTCTAAATAACAAAATTTTACTAACAAAACGCTCCAATTCGTTCTAAAATGCTTTTTTATGTTTAATCTAATTTCTTTTCACTAATAAAATTTACTTTTAAATTCTAAGTGAGAAAACAGCTTTTTGGCAGCCACATCGACGTTTAATTCTAAATAACAAAATTTTATTAACAAAACGCGCTAAATCGTTCTAAATTGCTTATTTACGCTTAATCTAACTTCTTTTCACTAAGAAAATTTACTTTTAAATTCTAAGTGAAAAAACAGCTTTTTGGCAGCCACTTGATCGTTTAATTCTAAATAACCAAATTTTACTAACAAAACGCTCAAATTCGTTCTAAAATGCTTTTTTATGCTTAATCTAATTTCTTTTCACTAATAAAATTTACTTTTAAATTCTAAGTGAGAAAACAGCTTTTTGGCAACCACTTGAACGTTTAATTCTAAATAACCAAATTTTACTAATAAAACGCTCTAATTCGTTCTAAATTGCTTATTTACGCTTAATCTAATTTCTTTTCACTAATAAAATTTACTTTTAAATTCTAAGTGAGAAAACAGCTTTTTGGCAGCCACTTGAACGTTTAATTCTAAATAACAAAATTTTACTAACAAAACGCTCCAATTCGTTCTAAAATACTTTTTTATGTTTAATCTAATTTCTTTTCACTAATAAAATTTACTTTTAAATTCTAAGTGAGAAAACAGCTTTTTGGCAGCCACTTGATCGTTTAATTCTAAATAACATTATAATAAAATTTTACTAACAAAACGCTGCAATTCGTTCTAAAATGCTTTTTTATGCTTAATCTACTTTCTTTTCACTAATATAATTTACTTTTAAATTCTAAGTGAGAAATCAGCTTTTTGGCAGCCACTTGAACGTTTAATTCTAATAACAAAATTTTACTAACAAAACGCTCTAATTCGTTCTAAAATGCTTTTTTATGCTTAATCTAATTTCTTTTCACTAATAAAATTTACTTTTAAATTCTAAGTGAGAAAACAGCTTTTTGGCAACCACTTGAACGTTTAATTCTAAATAACCAAATTTTACTAACAAAACGCTCTAATTCGTTCTAAATTGCTTATTTACGCTTAATCTAATTTCTTTTCACTAATAAAATTTACTTTTAAATTCTAAGTGAGAAAACAGCTTTTTGGCAGCCACTTGAACGTTTAATTCTAAATAACAAAATTTTACTAACAAAACGCTCCAATTCGTTCTAAAATGCTTTTTTATGTTTAATCTAATTTCTTTTCACTAATAAAATTTACTTTTAAATTCTAAGTGAGAAAACAGCTGTTTGGCAGCCACATCGACGTTTAATTATAAATAACAAAATTTTATTAACAAAACGCGCTAAATCGTTCTAAATTGCTTATTTACACTTAATCTAACTTCTTTTGACTAATAAAATTTACTTTTAAATTCTAAGTGAGAAAACAGGTTTTTGGCAGCCACTTGAACGTTTAATTCTAAATAACAAAATTTTACTAACAAAACGCTCCAATTCGTTCTAAAATGCTTTTTTATGTTTAATCTAATTTCTTTTCACTAATAAAATTTACTTTTAAATTCTAAGTGAGAAAACAGCTTTTTGGCAGCCACATCGACGTTTAATTCTAAATAACAAAATTTTATTAACAAAACGCGCTAAATCGTTCTAAATTGCTTATTTACGCTTAATCTAACTTCTTTTCACTAAGAAAATTTACTTTTAAATTCTAAGTGAAAAAACAGCTTTTTGGCAGCCACTTGATCGTTTAATTCTAAATAACCAAATTTTACTAACAAAACGCTCAAATTCGTTCTAAAATGCTTTTTTATGCTTAATCTAATTTCTTTTCACTAATAAAATTTACTTTTAAATTCTAAGTGAGAAAACAGCTTTTTGGCAACCACTTGAACGTTTAATTCTAAATAACCAAATTTTACTAATAAAACGCTCTAATTTGTTCTAAATTGCTTATTTACGCTTAATCTAATTTCTTTTCACTAATAAAATTTACTTTTAAATTATAAGTGAGAAAACAGCTGTTTGGCAGCCACATCGACGTTTAATTATAAATAACAAAATTTTATTAACAAAACGCGCTAAATCGTTCTAAAATGCTTTTTTATGCTTAATCTAATTTCTTTTCACTAATAAAATTTACTTTTAAATTCTAAGTGAGAAAACAGCTTTTTGGCAGCCACTTGAACGTTTAATTCTAAATAACGAAATTTTACTAACAAAACGCTCTAATTCGTTCTAAAATGCTTTTTTATGCTTAATCTAATTTCTTTTCACTAATAAAATTTACTATTCAATTCTAAGTGAGAAAACAGCTTTTTGGCAGCCACTTGTACGTTTAATTCTAAATAACAAAATTTTACTAACAAAACGCTCCAATTCGTTCTAAATTGCTTATTTACGCTTAATCTAACTTATTTTCACTAATAAAATTTACTTTTAAATTCTAAGTGAGATAACAGCTTTTTGGCAGCCACATCGACGTTTAATTCTAAATAAGTAAATTTTATTAACAAAACGCGCTAAATCGTTCTAAAATGCTTTTTTATGCTTAATCTAATTTCTTTTCACTAATAAAATTTACTTTTAAATTCTAAGTGAGAAAACAGCTTTTTGGCAACCACTTGAACGTTTAATTCTAAATAACCAAATTTTACTAACAAAACGCTCTAATTCGTTCTAAATTGCTTATTTACGCTTAATCTAATTTCTTTTGACTAATAAAATTTACTTTTAAATTCTAAGTGAGAAAACAGCTTTTTGGCAGCCACTTGAACGTTTAATTCTAAATAACAAAATTTTACTAACAAAACGCTCCAATTCGTTCTAAAATGCTTTTTTATGTTTAATCTAATTTCTTTTCACTAATAAAATTTACTTTTAAATTCTAAGTGAGAAAACAGCTGTTTGGCAGCCACATCGACGTTTAATTCTAAATTACAAAATTTTATTAACAAAACGCGCTAAATCGTTCTAAAATGCTTTTTTATGCTTAATCCAATTTCGTTTCACTAGTAAAATTTACTTTTAAATTCTAAGTGAGAAAACAGTTTTTTGGCAGCCACTTGAACGTTTAATTCTAAATAACAAAATTTTAGTAACAAAACGCGCTAAATCGTTCTAATTTGATTTTTTATGCTTAATCTAATTTCTTTTGACTAATAAAATTTACTTTTAAATTATAAGTGAGAAAACAGCTGTTTGGCAGCCACATCGACGTTTAATTATAAATAACAAAATTTTATTAACAAAACGCTCTAATTCGTTCTAAAATGCTTTTTTATGCTTAATCTAATTTCTTTACACCAATAAAATTTGCTTTTAAATTCTAAGTGAGAAAACAGCTGTTTGGCAGCCACATCGACGTTTAATTCTAAATAACAAAATTTTATTAACAAAACGCGGTAAATCGTTCTAAAATGCTTTTTTATGCTTACTCCAATTTCTTTTCACTAATAAAATTTATTTTTAAATTCTAAGTGAGAAAACAGCTTTTTGGCAGCCACATCGACGTTTAATTCTAAATAACAAAATTTTATTAACAAAACGCGCTAAATCGTTCTAAATTGCTTATTTACACTTAATCTAACTTCCTTTGACTAATAAAATTTACTTTTAAATTCTAAGTGAGAAAACAGGTTTTTGGCAGCCACTTGAACGTTTAATTCTAAATAACAAAATTTTACTAACAAAACGCTCCAATTCGTTCTAAAATGCTTTTTTATGTTTAATCTAATTTCTTTTCACTAATAAAATTTACTTTTAAATTCTAAGTGAGAAAATAGCTTTTTTGCAGCCACATCGACGTTTAATTCTAAATAACAAAATTTTATTAACAAAACGCGCTAAATCGTTCTAAATTGCTTATTTACGCTTAATCTAACTTCTTTTCACTAAGAAAATTTACTTTTAAATTCTAAGTGAAAAAATAGCTTTTTGGAAGCCACTTGAACGTTTAATTCTAAATAACAAAAATTTTGTAACAAAACGCGCTAAATCGTTCTAAATTGCTTATTTACGCTTAATCTAATTTCTTTTCACTAATAAAATTTACTTTTAAATTCTAAGTGAGAAAACAGCTTTTTGGCAGCCACTTGAACGTTTAATTCTAAATAACCAAATTTTACTAACAAAACGCTCAAATTCGTTCTAAAATGCTTTTTTATGCTTAATCTAATTTCTTTTCACTAATAAAATTTACTTTTAAATTATAAGTGAGAAAACAGCTGTTTGGCAGCCACATCGACGTTTAATTATAAATAACAAAATTTTATTAACAAAACGCGCTAAATCGTTCTAAAATGCTTTTTTATGCTTAATCTAATTGTTTTTCACTAATAAAATTTACTTTTAAATTCTAAGTGAGAAAACAGCTTTTTGGCAGCCACTTGAACGTTTAATTCTAAATAACAAAATTTTACTAACAAAACGATCCAATTCGTTCTAAATTGCTTATTTACGCTTAATCTAACTTATTTTCACTAATAAAATTTACTTTTAAATTCTAAGTGAGATAACAGCTTTTTGGCAGCCACATTGACGTTTAATTCTAAATAACCAAATTTTACTAACAAAACGCTCTAATTCGTTCTAAAATGCTTTTTTATGCTTAATCTAATTTCTTTTTACTAATAAAATTTACTTTTCAATTCTAAGTGAGAAAACAGCTTTTTGGCAGCCACTTGTACGTTTAATTCTAAATAACAAAATTTTACTAACAAAACGCTCCAATTCGTTCTAAATTGCTTATTTACGCTTAATCTAACTTATTTTCACTAATAAAATTTACTTTTAAATTCTAAGTGAGATAACAGCTTTTTGGCAGCCACATTGACGTTTAATTCTAAATAACAAAATTTTATTAACAAAACGCGCTAAATCGTTCTAAAATGCTTTTTTATGCTTAATCTAATTTCTTTTCACTAATAAAATTTACTTTTCAATTCTAAGTGAGAAAACAGCTTTTTGGCAGCCACTTGTACGTTTAATTCTAAATAACAAAATTTTACTAACAAAACGCTCCAATTCGTTCTAAATTGCTTATTTACGCTTAATCTAACTTATTTTCACTAATAAAATTTACTTTTAAATTCTAAGTGAGATAACAGCTTTTTGGCAGCCACATCGACGTTTAATTCTAAATAACAAAATTTTATTAACAAAACGCGCTAAATCGTTCTAAATTGCTTATTTACGCTTAATCTAACTTCTTTTCACTAAGAAAATTTACTTTTAAATTCTAAGTGAAAAAACAGCTTTTTGGCAGCCACTTGATCGTTTAATTCTAAATAACCAAATTTTACTAACAAAACGCTCAAATTCGTTCTAAAATGCTTTTTTATGCTTAATCTAATTTCTTTTCACTAATAAAATTTACTTTTAAATTCTAAGTGAGAAAACAGCTTTTTGGCAACCACTTGAACGTTTAATTCTAAATAACCAAATTTTACTAATAAAACGCTCTAATTTGTTCTAAATTGCTTATTTACGCTTAATCTAATTTCTTTTCACTAATAAAATTTACTTTTAAATTATAAGTGAGAAAACAGCTGTTTGGCAGCCACATCGACGTTTAATTATAAATAACAAAATTTTATTAACAAAACGCGCTAAATCGTTCTAAAATGCTTTTTTATGCTTAATCTAATTTCTTTTCACTAATAAAATTTACTTTTAAATTCTAAGTGAGAAAACAGCTTTTTGGCAGCCACTTGAACGTTTAATTCTAAATAACGAAATTTTACTAACAAAACGCTCTAATTCGTTCTAAAATGCTTTTTTATGCTTAATCTAATTTCTTTTCACTAATAAAATTTACTATTCAATTCTAAGTGAGAAAACAGCTTTTTGGCAGCCACTTGTACGTTTAATTCTAAATAACAAAATTTTACTAACAAAACGCTCCAATTCGTTCTAAATTGCTTATTTACGCTTAATCTAACTTATTTTCACTAATAAAATTTACTTTTAAATTCTAAGTGAGATAACAGCTTTTTGGCAGCCACATCGACGTTTAATTCTAAATAAGTAAATTTTATTAACAAAACGCGCTAAATCGTTCTAAAATGCTTTTTTATGCTTAATCTAATTTCTTTTCACTAATAAAATTTACTTTTAAATTCTAAGTGAGAAAACAGCTTTTTGGCAACCACTTGAACGTTTAATTCTAAATAACCAAATTTTACTAACAAAACGCTCTAATTC